>OY740768.1:82178386-83675886 GCA_963513935.1 Aphrophora alni
GTACAAAAATATTTAAACAAGTTAAATATACAACGATGTAGTATTAGAGTTTATTTTGTTTTGAAAGAGTGTACGCTCTTTCATGCCTCATTTATCATATTTTCAGAACAGAATACCATTAAATCAAACAGAATATTTAATGATCGTACTGTAATGTTCGTCCTTACTGGGGGAATTCTGCGTATAAATACCAGTCCCACAGTGATGTATCGACTTCATATGCTTCGTTGTATAAACTTATTCTTGAATCGCCATATATTTAAACATCCGATACGACACAAATGTAACTTACTGCAAACATTATAGTAAATTTGTTTGAATGTTAAAATTCATTATATAGTGCCTTTAAATCTATACTTTATTGACAACGTTTAAGTTACATACTATTTTCACACAAAATCATATAATAACAATTCATGCTATGTGAGAGATAAGAGACAATGAGACAATTAATATCTGCACTCGGATACTACGATGTGAGTGTACTTATATAATCCTTTTCTTTTCTATCATAGCCAATTACAAGCAAGCCTTTTATGTTTGACAATTTTAAAATTATTGCAGGTATTTAGCTACATTCCTTAAAACAATTTGTGAAACACAATAGAGCTGTTAACTGGAAATATTATGTGGAACTTCCCTTTATCACTACAACTGATGTAGCGTAAAAAATACTAGAGATTTATATTGAATTTGAATTTTTAATTAAAATCTAATAGAATTTTAATAAAAGTTTGTTTAATATTCAAAAGCTTAATTGGTTCAGATAAACACTGATTCGATATTCCTATTATATTAAAGAAAATACGTGAAACACCACTAAATGTATAAGCTGAATAATTTTATCTTATTTACGGTTACATAATTGGTGCTAATGATTCCTATATAATTTCGTTTGTTTTTCGTTTTACAAACAGTAATAAAACAAAAACTTCTAATTGAAACAAGAAACCTTCAAATAATTTGAACTAATTTCACGATGTTCCAACTATGACAGAATGGTTTATAGTTTTCTTTATAAAATCACATAAACATTTGTTAAAGCTGTTTATCTCCTTCTATTACCTCCAATTCTGTAGTTTTGCAAGTATTAGCTCTTTTTTAGTGAATTTACTCTACCCAAAGTTTCAGGTCTGAAAATATTATTACAAGATGAATATTCTGCTTGAATTGTTGAAGTTTGCTTCTCAAATAGAGGCAGACACGAAGGTACGCATACTAATTAGATACTCGTACATTAATTTCACAATTTGGCAAAATTTGTGTTAAATCGGTAGAGCCAATTTTAAAACAACATATGCCTTTTATAACAGTCATATAGCCATTTAAAATATTTTTTTACTGATTACCTTAAATCCGCATTTTTTAGCAGATAGTGACTAGACAGTTTTGTTTGGGTACCAAATCGTTATTATGCATGTATGTTTTTTTATAGATGGCTAGCTCAAAATTTTAAATTACAAAAAAACAACAAAAAACTAAAATTAAAAGACGTTTTGAGATATTGTTAAAATATGCCCACATCAATTTAATCGAAATGAGTATAGTTTGGGCATTAGAACTCTGCAACAACGACAGACAAATATCATTGAAAAACACCTTTTGTATTTAGGACACCTTAACACGGATGAATCTACACTCATTACATGAAATTTACTCAACTCATTACTTATCTACACAATTTATATTTGAGAAACTAAAAAAGTGAATTTTTTAAAATGAAAAATTGTTATGAGTCTTGCATACTATATATTTAGAGTTTGAGTTTTCACTACTTAGTAACCAGATATAAATTTCGGAGTAGATTAGGAGGTTATAATATGGAATAAAGCAGATAAACTAGGATTTTAATCTCGTAATTTTTAAAATCGTTCAACGATTGATTATCGAATTACTTATTTCATATAATATTGAGAAAACAATATTGACTACTTATACCCCTGTCATGACTGTTAGTAAGAGTTCAGAATAAAATTATATACTTAATACCGTTGTAAATAATAGTTTTTATATAATCAATCGTGTAGAGTGCTATTAGTGATATATCTTAGGAATTCAGCGACAAAGCCTTTCGATGTCCTCCATAATAGGCGATCTTACTAAACAATTACATTGTTACACTTTATAATCGGCAGAACTTATCAGTTCTAGAAATTTATGCAATTTCCTTTGTCAAATAGTGAAATATTATAATATTTTACACTTCTGCAGGACCTATGTATTTATATACTACTTATGGAGAAAATAGATTTAATCTTGAACATATCCACTACTTTAATAATAAAGTGACAAGACTAGGAATGGCTGAAAATTATATTCACCATAATTAAAAATTACTGTATTTGTAAGTAGTAGGTTAATCCTCACATCATATATTGAAAAGTAGCCCTTCTAATTTAGTATTCAAATCCGTTTAAAAGAATAGAAATCTTATTAATTTATTTTAATTTACTAATTAAAAGGTTTTCCTATCGATTTTATGAATACAAATTAATAATTCTTGCAGCCAGTAGTGCACTAAAAATTTTAAAATTTGGAATTACTTTGATCAGATTTTATTAAGAGGATTGTGATTCACAAGTTAATATCATTGATCAGTATTTTAAAATCTCCGTTAAAAGTGCATATATATAGTACAATATTTTATAAAAAATGACGATTATTGGAAATTAAATTCACTGTTAATGCAATGACTTCAGGAAATGAAAAAAAGTTGTCAAAAATTCGGAACAAATTCAAGAAGATGAAATTTTAAATAAAATGTTACTTTATCTTTGACTTTTTTTGCGATGGATATTTTCCGAAAAATCGATTAAAACAGGCTGAAACTTTAATTGTAAAAACAAATGTGAAAATTACCAGGCTAAACAGAAACAACAACATTCACGGGTGTTCGATAACCTAGATGCGGGAAAATGTAAAAGAAATACCGGACCGGTAGAGTACCCGGAAAATTAACTCTATCGCCAGGATAATCGGATCTCGCCCCCATTATGAATAAACCTTCACGTAATGTCCACCGCATTTACCTGTTTACGTCGACTGGAGGGAACAGAAATGACAACAACATCCCCGGATGGCCGATAACATAACGCGGCAATGTAAAAAAAATACCGGAACGATCAAACAACCCAGTAATAATAAGTTCTCCTGTGAGGAGAAACGGCTCTAATCAAGAAACGGCTCCTTTATGCCAATTACATGCAAAGTTCCCTAATAGGGATCGTGATGTAATAAAAATGTAATAGATGATGCATAAATTTATGATAATCGTATACAAAAGACATACTCAGACCAATAGACATGCAAAAATTTATGCTAATGGTGATGGAGTACTTTACAGTACAAGTAATGGATATTGTTGTGTAAGAAGTACATTGTGAATCAGACCACCCGTGCGCAATGTATAGCGACTGAACCAATTGAGTTACAGCCTTCGTTTTAACTTACCCCCCCCCCCCCCAAATCGACCTTAGAAAATTCAATAAAAATGTTATAAATTGTCATTTGCCTGTAGCTCATTTATTTCAATCGTTATACATTGCGCACGTGTGGTCTGATTCATTCAGCGTATACAAATGTGAGTAAAAGATTTGAAGTGTGAATATAATGTACGGGTTCTTTATATTTTTATTTTTCCTGTATATTATAATCTCTTGTATTTATTATCTTAGCAATACTATCTCTAAAGTATGCTATCACCCGGTAAATTTACATATCACATATTTTATGTTTGTCAAAAGTGTTCCTTTTATTATGGCCAAATAATACATTTTTTTAAAAAACCGAACTTATAATAGAGCATTATTTTCTAATGCGAGGGAGACAAAATTATTTTTAATCTGGTACCTAATAGAAATAGATAGGCTATAAATAGCCATATATATATATATATATATATATATATATATGTTTCCGTTATATCAGGGTTTCCTAATTTATGTGTGTTTCATTATTTAAAACTGCATGCAAGTTTATAGTTAATTTATTTTTTAACTGTTTAGGTCTATTAGTTCATAGGTTTATCCATTTACAGTTTGATTTTTGTGCATGATAATGGTTAACCTTTATTTGTAATCAATTGATACCTGTGCGTTACCTTCTAAATCATATCAATATATTACATATTTATGTTATATTAATATATTATAATGTTAATAGGAATTTTTTTTTCTGATAAGTACTGTATTTACTGAATAGTATTGCTTAACGAAGTTTCAGTTCAATAAAAGGAACCATTTTCTTTTTTTTTTGAGTGATTTTTTTGCAATATTTGTACATAATTAGGTTTTTTATGTATATTTAAAGATAGGACACGTTAGATAACATTTACGTCTTCTATGTCAATATTCAATACATTTTAATGATTCACATGACGAATATATTAAAATATTTATTCTTTACTAATGTACTTTTATTTAATTCACATTTTTTCGCCCATAATTTTTAACAACTTTTTTGGAGTCGTTTTCGAAAAATGTTATAACCACTCACATTAATTAGGTAATACCTACAAATTAAGAGGTTTTAAAAACGTTGTCTTTGTATCAAATGAGTTTGTAGAGGGTGAGTCACTAATTAAACAGCTTTTCTGGAACAGAACAACTATGAATGGGGGTACAAGAGAGAGGGTTTTCCACCTATTCAGCAGTCTTCTGTAGACATGCAATTGTCAGTAACCATTTAAAATTAATGTTTGTTTAAACTTTCAATTTGTTAAATTTCTCTCCTTTATTAAGGTGTAAATTTTTACATTTTGTTTCCATTTTAATTTAGTTTAATTGCTCCTAATTTTTTTTTATCTTGGTTGATTATTTTTATTAGTGGTATAATACACCACGATATAGAATTTCCAATATTTAATTCCATTTTTATTGTTTAATTAGTTTAAAATTGCATTTTAGATGTTAAAGTGTTAGATTTGGGTTAAGATTACTCGTTTAGGTTAGGTTTTCTGTTTTTCTTTAACGGTTAAGATGGAAATGTTTTTGATATAGCGACCTACGAAAATGTGTTATGTACTTTTAAAAGCTTAAAGCACTTAGAAACACATGTTTAAGATTTTATTTTAAAGTTATATATGTCTATGAATTTGCTTCATACATATTGTCCCACCTAAAGTATGGCTTTGCTTGGATTCATCTGGGATACATATAATATTAATATGAATTTAAATTACATTTATAATTAACGGAAAATATAATTATACGGTATTTTAAATATAAAATTTTTTTAAGGCTATCAGTTATGTACTTTCTGTTGAATTCATAAAATTATCATTACCGATACATCTGGAAAGCATATATTTAATTTTAGATTCATGTATGCAACGAAATATTTTGAATAAATCTAAAGATAATAAAGAGATAACAACGAATCACGGAAACAAGTGTTTTATACTGCATGCTGCAGTTTTGTAGGTGTGTCGTATTAATATTTTTTTCCAAATTTTTATTTTAAAATTAAAGGTTACTTCATTACATCAACACACACACTTGATATTTGATTAATACTGATAAATGAAAAAAATAAAATTCATAGGTATCAACTTTTGCATGTACAGTATATGGTTGTCAACATGTAATTTGTTTATTTTTTATTAGGAACCTGCAAATGAAAATGATTTTATTGTTTATTCGACTCATATTTACTTTTTGTACTAAATAAACACACATTGGAGAATAAACACATTATCTGAAAATGTTTGTTTAAAGCTTGTACAAATACAAGTTCAGACCAATTTACGAATAAACGCTGTAATACATGATAAATGGAGTAATGAATAATAAATACACACAAACATGAATCATTTCACTTATTTGTTTGTTCTTAACAAACAAAGTAAATTATAAACAATTAAAAAAACTCGCACTTCACCTCTCACCTACATAACTTTCACATTTTATTTATTTTTGTATTTCTTTCTTGATGGTTATCAAAAATTTGTATATTAGTACAATTTGAAAGAAAACTATGTCTGCCAAATTTCTGAACTAGTATCTTCTATTATTCAGTCCACTTTTTGATAGATAACTGTTACTTGTAATTTATGTTATGTCACATAAAATCTAGTCAAATTAGGAATTAAGTTATGATATCTCAGGGAGTCACTGAGTTCAAAATCAAATTGGAGGAATCGGTACTTTTTAACGTTTAGACAAAGTTAGAAATAAATAAATATTATAAAACAAATTAGACGCTCAATTTTTATCATTCTAATAAAATATAAAACGGTTGACTCCAAATGGGTTTTTGTTTGTTTACATAACTTACCCATTATGTCATAAACAGTTAGTTACTTTTGTAAATTTTTCGAAAAAATAGCATATTTACCGAAAAATAATCTAAAGAAAAATCAAAGAGGGGATGTAATAGGTTGACAAAAAAATCAGGAAAGTATAAAATAAATATTCCAGACTTTAAGTATCTAAACTTACCCATTTTAAGATAAAAAGGATATTTTGTTATATTTTACAGAAAACAATTTAAATGTGGTCAATTAATGTAGAAACGAATTTTAAAAAATCTTAGACAATGCGGAAAATGTTATAAATAAAAACTTTAAATAAATATTTGTTGTGTCTTGGAAATATATTCAAATATACTTATTTCTTGATTCACATTTATTTTCCTAAAAAATGAAAATTGTGATTTTATGTGTACCGTAAGTTGAACAAATGTGCAATATAATTTTATTTAAAACAAAATGGATCATAAATAATACATGTTTGTTTAAGATTTTTAGTAGTAAAAAACTAACGATTTTTAATATCAGGAGTTACCGCTAGTTAGTAGCAAATTACTATTGCTAAAAATATTTCAAGTGATAAAAAAAAGAAGTTTACCTTTATTGAAATTACATGTGTAAGTGTTTCTAGGTTAATTTTCACACTTGTTTTTACAATTTAAGTTTTAGCCGGTTTTTCGGAAAATATGCATCGTTAAAAAAAGTCATAGAGAAAGTAATACCTGTTAATATAATTGTCTAAAGTTATGATCTGATGAAATTTTGAGAAAAATCGATATAGGTATATATATATGTATATTAAAATGGCAGCTACCTACTTAATTTGTTTTTAGTTAATAACTTACGTTAAAAGGTTGCGCAATAAGTTTATTTTTTACTGGTTTAAAATCATTATTGAACGATTTGCATTACCTTTCTACAATAGACGTCAGTAAAGCTATTGTTAAAAAAAAAAATGTAACCTAACCTAAAATCCAGGCAACAAATGTTGTTCTGCTCCGCAATCAAAGGGTGGATCAAACTTTAACTAATACATGGGACGAAAGGTTTTTAACATCTAAATAATATTCTTCAAAATATTTGATTAGTAACGAACGGAATTCGAGTCATATTTGTAGCGATTTAGATAATATCGGATTACACAGCAAATTAACATGTTACACCAGGATGTTTACTTATAACACTAATACGGCAAATTATCTAACAAATAAGTTCATAGTGATCATACCATTAGGTACCCTAAAGGTACCATTCGTAAAGGTCTAACATTATATATAAAATAAAATTTAAAAAATCAATAAAAGTGTCAATACTAAGAACATTGTGTTATTTGTTAATCAGCTACTGGTCCCCAACGTTACTCCAATTCCAAGTCTTAATTAAATACATGTTTGAACCTACACAACCCCTGCAAATACACAGTATAATTCTTTACGAAGTTGTATAAATGTCTTTGTAACTGCTGCTATAAAATATATTTAAAACAGCTGTTGGTACAAATGTGGATCAAATGTGGATATGGTGACCAATACGTTTTATTTCAGTCCTTAGAAGCTATACTTGAGCAAAATTTAATCAAAATCGTTACTGTACGTTTTACGAAAACCGTAATTTTGCATTTTTATGACAGCTACCTCGTAATTTGTAGTTATAAAATTTAAAAAAAGTCTCTAGGTGGGCCAAAATATACCCACATACCAAATTGACAGACATAGAGTCAGACAAACGCCACTTGGTTAGACTAATATACCTCAAAACGGATATCCGCCAAAAACTCGACCTAACTATTTTCTATACTATGTATTTTGAGAAATTAAATATTAGGAATTGGTTGCCAAGTGTCTAGATGTTATCGTTCCTTAGATTCAATAAATCGGTTTTGTAAACAAAATGTGGTTAGGTTAGGTTAGGTTCGACAGTACATACTACTCAATATTGATAGACAAAGAAGTAGTCATAAGTAAGAACACAGCTACTGTCCACTTGAACAAAACATACCATCAGGAAGAAATAATTAAAAAATAAATGCTTTATGGCTGGCCTGATTACTTCTTTGTGATTTCATTTAGTTAATAATGGTTGTGAATGTTATTCAGTTCCCCGCCGCTGTATTATACATTTTGTGCTTTGTTAAACAATAAAGCTTTAATATTTAAAAACGGACGTTTACTCCGCATCCCACTACTGTTTAAATTTACATCGACGCACATAAAAAAAATATCAACAAATTAGTTCAGACATTTTCATTTGTTAGTCCTGTGAAAACATCCTGCGGGAAACTTATAGAAAACAGTGAATATTTTAGTTATATATTTTTTAGGAATATATTCAATAATTGTGAATAGTACTGTAATTCTAATTGGAGTCATGAAAATAGACACTTTAAAACAATTTTAACATTAGTAAACATATGAAAATTGTAAATTTTTAATGTAAACATAAGAATTGGTGTAGCATCCTGGATTGTGTATTAAATAATATAATAATTCAATTATAATTAATGAACAATAATTGTCAGTATTAATAATGGGACAATGGTTTCATTATTCGATGTTTTTTATCTGACGGTGACGATTTAACCGTCGAAACAGGTTATCCACAAGGATGAAATTTGGATTGTCTGACAGAAAAATTAAAGTAACTAACCTGTAATATATTAATCAAATTTTAATGTTGTCAAATAAACCCCATACAACTCGAACATTGCCACTATACAAATATTTACAATATCTTAAGAGTACTTTTGATTTCCTGAGTGGGGTAAATAGAATTTCCAGTCATAAGCTATAATTATTTAAAGTCCAATTTTTAGAAATTTTTTTCAGTATTGAACGGTTACTCTGAATCTGGTGTGAAATAAACAAATTTCAATCCCAGCCAAAAATAAGCAAATATATTGTAAGCAATAAAATAGTCACATTGAATAAATTTGAAATTAGCAAAAAATTAAATAGTCAATTTTCGAACTAAATTTTTGATTTTAAACGATCATTGATATTTAAATATTTAAATAATATATATATAAATATATATATATATATATATATATATATATATATATATATATATATATATATATAGGGGAGAAAGGGGTAGCACCGGTCAGCAGGTAGCGCCGGTCAGGGTCATTACTCGGGAAAAACTAGTAGAAACATGAAACTGAGGGTAGCACAGCGCTTGCGGCAACTATGTGAGTTAATTCCTCGCGCGCCCTCAGTCTGCCGTTGTGTAACCGAGTGTGACAGTACATCAAAGTTTTAAATTGCCTTCTTCTAATTCTTTGTGAAGTTTGGACCACAGTAAGTGCATGACTAACTCATTTCTTATAGCCTTAATGCGTATGATATTACATAGCCATTATTCTAGTATATTTCGCAAGATTAAACAAATGAATTCGATGATTCGTTCTCAGTCTAGGTTAAGTTTTCTAAAAACATGCGTTTCGGGTAGCGACGGTCAAAACAGACGGGGTAATGGCGGTCAGTGACCGGGGCTCCCCAATATTGAATTTAATGCTAAGTATAAAATACCCGTTGTTTGTTTATTTTTACCTTAGAACCTAATAGCTTTAGTTCTGGCTCTGTTATAGATGCCTAGAACGTGGAAACGAACGACGGAGAAGGGTAGTTGGAGCTAAGAGACTTTAAAAAATGTTATAAAATCAATTTTTATTGACAATGAAGAAGAGATGTCAATTCGAGCCGCAAGCAAATACTTTAATATTTCATTCAGTACTTTGCAAGAAAGAATTTAAAAAAAAATCCACACTTAGGTCGCAATGCTTACGTTCACATCGGAATAGGAAACTGAATTGGAAAATCGGGTGAAACTATTAGCTGATCTGTTCTACGGCATAACGCCAAATGATATAAGACGCACTGCTTTTTATTTTGCTGAAAGAAATCAGATTTCACATAGATTTTCGAAAGAATCTAAACTCGCATGGAAAGATTGGTTTTGAGGGATTTTTGAAACGAAACCCTGGTATATCCGTAAGAAAGCCGGAAGCAACGAACGTGAATCGAATAAGGTTAACAGGTTAATCGAATAATCGGTTTAAGGCCTGAAAAGAATAACACCTTATGATCTTGCTGGCTTGTTTAATCTAGCCTATTCACGTGTTGCAACTATGGCTGTAGGTATTTCAGGCTTCAATTCAAGACAACGTGTATTTTTCCTTTAAACCCCAACACATTTACCGACAACGATTTCGTTGCTGCAGATAGGTTTTGCTCACCAGCTGACATTACCCTTCCAACAATGGAAGACTCAGAAGCTGTCGAATCTCCTGTTTTGTGATGGCATTGCTAGGACAACGCCAATTGAGTTACCAAATCCGATAAGGACTGAAGAAGATGAGAACTCATCCAAAACTGAAGCAGACATTCTTGGCAAGATAAAGAGACCTGGAACTTCCTCAGAGCTACAAAACACCTCCGATGGTAAAAGCTTTTCAACATCATCAATTGACAATCCACAATCCATTTCATGATATTTTACAGCTGCCACCCATACCCACCACTTGCGTTACTAAAAAGACAACAAGATATAAGCAATGTTCTGAAATTCTAACATCAACACCCCAAAAAGCAAAACTTGAATTGGCCATAGCAAAAAAGAAGGAAAATGAAATGATGAAAGAAATTGTTCAAAAAGGGCAAACAAGAACCTTCAAAAAAATTTAGGAAATGTGAAACCCAATACAATGTCTGCTGGTAAAAATAAATATCTCAAACAGAAAATAATTATTAAAAAAGAAAAAATAGCCACAGGAAAAATTGGTAAGAAGACGATGAGAAGGAAGAATATGCCTAAAATGGAAACAGATTCTGAGGAGGAAGAGCCAGTTGATGAAAAAGACCTCTGCGACGACGATGAGATGGATGATTTACCAGATGCTCAGTCGGAAGAGACATGTTTCGTCTGTGGTGAATATGGGCGAGATCAAGAAGAGTGGTATAGATGCACTTCCTGTGGAATTTGGGCACACAGTCTATGCAGTGGAGAGGAATCGGCTGTAAACTACATTTGTGACCACTGCTGCAAGATGCTTAAACCTTGAAGTTTTTATTCACTTAATTCTTGTTTTGAAAGTTCTTTTTTTTATGTAAACTAAGTTAACTTGAAAATTTTCACTATAACTAGTCATTAAACCTATTATATTAAAGAGTTATAAAATCAACTAAACACTTTAGTGTTGTTTGCACCCTCTACATTGTCTATATATGTATTAGTTAAAATCAATTTAACAGTTTGACTCACTAAAATGTTTTTTTTTTTAAATTATTTACATTTGGAATACATGGGGAAAAACCTGACCGCCATTACCCGACTATGTGGGTAATACCAGTCAATGTAATGTTTTGTGTTTTTAATTTTTACATATATTTGAAGGCATTTGAGGTTGAAAGAATATTTTTATTTAATAGCTAACTAAATTTTGTTTATAATACAATAACTTTTACAAAAATGGAATCAATACAACTCGCTCGGAAGTAATTTTTGCTTAGGTGGCCGCCATTCCCCTATTCTCCCCTATATATACAAAATGTCCTAACTGAAATGTTAAATTTATTTCCTAACACTTATACTTTGGCATTTTCGTTTTATATCTCAACATTAGAACTGAACAATGTTCATTTTAAAAGAAATAATGTTTCGAATACCATTGTATAATACACGGTTTACCTTTAAAATTGCAATAATAAAATCTTCATACAAATTATATTTTCTATCCAATGAACATATAAAAACATAATTTGATAATTTCGACTGGTGAGTTTCGACTAATATAAAGAAAAACCCGTAGAAAAATGATTAAAAAAAAAAAAAATTAAAAAACTGATTGACCCTGAATCATGGATTATGATTTTGCATAATATGTTCTCGAGACATTAAGGCATTGGACTTTCTATGTACTCTGATCGATCGATGATTCTAAATTATTCATCATCTCTTTACATCTTCCTTTCCACGATGGAAGCTTAAGTTAATTTGTTCAGTATTGAGCACACTTTACAAGAACTCCATACTCTTTAATGAAATTTTAATTTCATAGTGTATCCTGGTGGTTAAATGAATTAGCTTTTTCCTTATTTATTAGGTAGTCATAAACAGCATCAGAATATTTTAACTAGTGATCTGTGTTTCAAACAATTGAGGTTCGTGTATGTTTGTGGGTTTGTTACAATTTTAGGCCTGGACGGTACCTATAACAATAGTTATGAATTTAGGAATAAGTTTGAAACAATTGTTTGTACATGGTTCAAGAGAAATTATATTCTCTTTTCAAAATTCTAAAAATAATTACAGCATGGTTCCAAAGTATAGATTCGACTAGGAATAAAGTATTCGCTTCAAAATATTAAACGTTATGATGTGAACGAGCCATGATGTGAATTTTACTCTTGATTTGAGCGTGAAATATGTTGCAGAAAATATGCTCCTACATGGTTCTAAAGAATCTCACTCTAAAGAGGTACGTTCTTAAAATACCTTGTAGCAAGGTCATTCTTCCACCAACTGGAGATTGTTGACTCATGGATAACGCTTCCTATCACACATCACGAATATTGCCAATAAAAGGTAGCCTCATTATTTCTAATGTAGTAGGTGATGTAATTATTAGCTGTTCCTAAAGCTATGGCACACATTTAGCGGGTCTCTATTGAGTGAGTGAAGAACAGCCTAAATGTTGTGAGAAAATAGTTGAAAACGTTGAAAATAGACGGCTTTCATTAATGTTTCAGTCAATTGGAATAATATCTTGTGTGATATCATAAAGGATTTAATTTAAAGGTTTTAATGATATATTCGGGATTTGTGTATAAAAAATAATACACGACGCTTAGAGAGTATAGATCAACTCTTCTTTTCACGTAAAATCTATAACATTATAAACACAAAAAATGTCTATTTAAAGGATTCAGAATTTACATAAACTAATATCTTTTTTAACATATTTGTTGCCATTTAAATAAATAATGGGGTAAATTTTATATGATATCTGAGTAGGTTATGTGTTTTATAGGTTCCATTTGATTTAGTTGGTTAATTATGTCGTATTAAATTTAAAGTTAAAAATTTACAACTGAAATTTGTTAATATTTGAAATTGTGTATTACAAATTCGTATGATTTGTAAAGTATTTAGTCATCAATTTTCTTATTTGTATTTGATAATTGCAAGCGCAACGAACAACTTCAAGATCGACTAATTGTTTTAACTCTGTAACGTAGAATAGGCTATCCCACACCTAATCTAATTAAGTTTGAGTCTAATGTAACAAGAAGATAAATAAAAAACTGAAAATATATCTGGTTTATGTATTAAACTGGATCAAATGGTTCAAGAGATGCTGGAGTTTAGAGTAGAAAGCAAATAAATGGTGTTTCAATTAACTCTACATATGAAAATGTTGATAAACTTAAGTTCAATCTCAAAATGACCACATTGAACAATGTTTCCATAAAATTGACTCTTAAAAAAAAAAAAAAATCGTTTAAAAAGAGCTCCAATAGTAAATATAGAACTTAGAAACTTACAGCAATAGTAGCGTGTAAACTGCATTGATAGTCTAAGAACAAAAATTTTTATGAAGTCGTTCGATATTTATTATGAACTAAAAATTTACATGAATAATGCTGTACATCGTATGTGTGGAGTTTGTGATTTGGATTTGAACCCTAGAGGGATAATCATAAGGCTTGTTCACCACCGAGACTGCAAGGAATTGTGACTATCGTAAGTAAAGGAACAGGAAGTAGAATCTGAAGGTCTTGATTCTAAAATCTTCTTCGCACAACACGAAATATACCTAATCGCTATTATTTCTGTTTTCTCGGGGTAATCGACAATCTTATTACTATATAGTTCTTAATATTTATTAAGTGTTGATAGCCGTTGTATTGTACGCGCCTCATAGCAGTGCAGTAATTGTTTTGAGTTGCATCCATTTTAAAAGAGAAAATAAAATAAAAAGTCATACTAGACAAGTCGACCGCTTAGGTGTAAAGTATTTTATTCTTAATTTCATAACACATTATTCATACTTTTAACAACAACTGAAAAATAAACACGTAAACACTCAGGAATGTTAAAAAGGACGTCGCTACGGATTAATGAGGTGTAACGAGTAGTTGAAAAAACAAATTCAGAAGCAAAATAAAATTTGAACTGAGATCTTAAAAGTCTAACAATAGTTTTTATAAAATATAAAAATTGCCTCTTTTACTGCGTATTTTTGGTTTTGTTTTTTTGCATGAAGTGTATGTTGTGTTATTTTATTTCGAATGTAACCTTTTCGAGTGTTATAGGGCTAAAAAATGAAAATAATTATTTTCTATATAAAAATTACTCTGTTTTGTTGCTCGTGATTTCCTCCAAAACTTTAAATAACTGGTAATGTATACATCAAAGTAAAGTATGAAAAATATAAACAATAGTCATATTCTTCACGGATTTAACTTTACAATATTCTTGGTGTAATATAATATTAGGTCCATATGGTGAGTTTACTAAAGTCGTAGACAGCAGGTGTGTCATAACGTTCAACGCTCAGGCTGGAACCAATACACTTTTGGGATCGGAACTCATATCAATAAAACCTTTCATTCTTTTTTCTATTTGCAATTTAACTAAAGCAATAGAATTGTACAAACAATAGTAATCGACAATGTCTGAATTAATTTATAGTAAATTTAAAACTGCAGTAATTAGAAATATAACTTTAGGTAACTAAATAGTGGATATTTTTATAAGTGCTCGGTCCAGGACATTCAATATATATTTTTTTGTTCGGAGGGGGATAAGCAATGTTACAGTTTCATTCAGTAGTACAGAATATATTCGCAACGTATAACAAATAAATTTGTAAAAGAGTTTGTTGTAATATCTCGAATATTATTGACGAACATTAATGAAACTGGTGCTAAAATATTAGTCACATGTCTAGAATACGTTTGAAGAAACCGCGATTGCTATTATTGTTTATAAATAAAAGAACATCTAAACCAAAATGACACGAAAAAAGTGTTTGTGTTAATATTGTTAAAAAATGGAAACTCATTCCTCCTAAGTTTGCATATTGAATTTTATCTTCAGGATATATTTTGTTAATAACTCTAATTTTTAAAATTTAAATTCAAGTTATCAAATTTACATCCATGTGTAAAAGTTTTACAAGTTCAGCTTAAATCCATTTATAAATATCGTCGTTGTTAGTCTTCGGTATTCTACATCAGTTTTGTTGACATTGTATTTAACTCCTCGATGGTTTTGTTGTGTAAACAGTTACTTTAAAAATAACGTCATAAAAAGAAATATAGTGGATTAAGATCATGACGGCCTTTAACCTATCTAATGATTAGGAAAATGTTAATTTAAAACGCAGTGCTCCATCCCCTGTCTCTCATCATCTTAATAATATATGTTGATACATAATGGCTTATGGTGGAATAATTTTCTGAACCAAAAGCAGTTAGTAGTCCGATCTCCATTCCTAATAAGTCTTTTCATTATCTCAAAGTCCTCTGTGTTCAGACGCCCAACATACCTCCATTTGCTCGAGGGTTGAGAGTTTTACCAACGTCTGGTAACAGATGAAAAATCACTGTGATAAGATCTGGCTGATTTTATAACCTAATCTTGTTATGCCAAGATATTTTTGCCAGATATAGTTGTACTCATTCCAGTATCGCAGCACTTTAACTTGAAGTACTGTTAATAATTTATTTCCTAAGTTTGTGCTCAATACAACCTGAATTGATTTTTTCTTACCCAAACTCCAAGTAAATTTAGTGACCCAACAGTGAGCAAATTTATACCGCTATTAGCTATATTTTCTTCTATTTTGTTTTACTTATTCATAATAATTACTTTAAATGGTGTAGTCCTGCCTCACGTTCATATTGATCACATCAATATATGGCCATATATTGGGTCATATAAGATCCATGAATGACGGTGGTACCTTGTGCTTACACATTTGACCACCCTACCACAACTCGACACATATTGTAATTTTTTATTGATTAATTTGTTCTTATATAATGGTAAGATCAAGTGAGTGCTACTAAAGGCTTCTGAGATTGGCATGACAGCTCGATTCTTGAAGACTAGATAGCCTATTTTTAATTAATACTTTAGTCGACTATTCTAACGTATGAGTTTGCTATTTTTGATTATAACGTTGAAAAAAAAAATGAAAAGGGATATTTGGTATATGATCTCAAAAACTTTAAAGGTTTAAGTTAAACATTCATGGTCAAAAAACATGTTTTCAAGATCTTTTTTTTTTTTTTTTTTTTTTTTTTTTTTTTTTTTAATTTGGTTATGGTTTTGAATTCATACATAGCAAAGAAATATAAACTACCCCATAATTGCAAAATTATGTTATTTTTACAGATTTTTATTAAACTCATGATGTATTTTTTAAGAAGTTAATTTTGTATTAGACGTATATTTTTAAATACTAATTGGAAAGTCTTTTGTTTTCCCAATATGGAATAATTGTTCTCAGACACGGAACAAAGAATTAGAAGAAAGGAAAGTGTCTAAATTAAAGGCAAATAAAAGGTAAATAAAGAATTGATCAAAATGAAACATTTTAACTTGGATTTGCTTAATTTTTGATAAAGGACTTAAACGGCATATTTAATTTTTACTAAAAGAATTTATTTTTCAACTGAAGTTAAATTGATGTATTACGACACTTTAATAATATTTAATAATGTTATGCTTTCTACATAAAGAGATAACGGAATTACAATTGAGAAGTGGTTGGTCAACACTTAATTTAAAAACATCTCTAAAATAGGACATCTATTTTAACTTATCAAGTAGCAATTTTAGTTTTTAACCATATATAAAAAATCAGCTCTCATTAATGTATTTGTGGTACAAGAATTTTCAAAAAGAAGCTACCCCCTAATTATTTCTTTTGTGTTTAAGTGGATGGATGTAATCTTTTGTGAAGAGTTATTATTTATAAGAGATTCCTTTTAACGTGTTATACCAGGTTGAATATGACGCCATTATAAATATGAACTCGGCGGTGAATGGGCTACAATATGGACTCTTATTGAACTAAGCCAACTGCACCGACTTGTGACATCAACGTCTGAAATCTTGTTCTTTGAACGTAAACTACATTGACTTCTGATGCTGTCAACATTTTGACTGGTTTTATCTACTTGAAAACCTTCTGGTCATTATATTGTTCCCTCCAGTTTGCACCAACTTCCAACGTTGATCATCCTTCCTGATATACACCAATTTATCTGACGTCACAATCTTGAATTATTTCATCATCAGTGATAAAAAAACGTTTAGACTAGAGTTGTAATATAACGTATGAATTTCAATGAGTTTTGAAACCATAGAATATATCAACTGAGCTTTTTTGTAATGATAATTTTTAATTTAATTTATTTAGTATATAAAGTTTGTAAGATGATGACACCTTTCAAGTTATGGGATTTGTTGAAATTGTGTATCATGATATCATCATCAGCCTAATCGAAGGTTTTATTAACATAATGGCTGTCCCCAGGTATTAGTTATATCTCCCCTTTTGTGGTGCTTGGTGGCTGACACTTCTGAATCCTCTTTCGTCTGATGGATAAGGTGACGATGTGGAGGTGCTTATCTGAGGAACGTATGGAAAACAGTGCTGATCTCACAAAAATAACTCTATAGCTAGTTGATGGCTGATGTCGCTAAGAAAAGGTAACCTGAATTTATTAAGATGACACAGATTACATTTATAAGAAAGAGAAGCAATCAAATCCTTATTGATATAAAGCTTTATGAGGAAACACCTCCAAGTGTGAACGAGGTTATTTATAAGTACCTGTAGTACTTGACACAAAATAAACCTAGAATTCTTACCTGACATGCATAATGGAAAAGCCAATAAATCTCTAATAGAAGTAGGAAATAATAGGCAACTATGATCAACTATAGTTATTTACACTTACACTGGGATTATGATGTGCTACAGAACCGTGGTTGAATGAGTTAAAATGGAGCAGAGTAACCAAAAATTACACAAACCTATACCGTGATGTTATGTATGCGTTGATGGAACAATATACAATACACTGGCAATAGAGATAATGCTAGGGCTTCCACCCATTGATTTATTTATCATGAGGGAGGTATGAAAGGTTGGCTATAGGCTAAAGTACAGCAACCACTAAAGATTCTCAGTCCTGGAGCTTGCCAGAATTACAGTTCTAATTTGCCACCCTATTCTAAGGATGAGCACCAACAAGTCAGATACCACATACTCGTTTTCTTAAACCTTTATAGTTGAAATGACATATGAGGAGACAGATCTTTTATTATTTAAGTCAGAAGAACTAGTGTACTACACCGACCGTTTCAAAACTAAGGAATTCACTGGTGCTGAGGTGTATGGGTTGATACTGGGATTGAAGAGTTCGTTTTCAGTGGGACAGTATTTAACGTTTTTTTTTCCAGGTCATAACTATGTTCACGAGAATGTGAGAAGAGTTTTTAAGAAAATTGTTATTTATATTTATACCGACAATTAGATAGCGATTAAAGCATCTGTAGGCACTAATATAAAATCCAATTTGGTGTGAAAATGCCGATAGAATCTCAAACCTCTGTCTTTGGAATACTCCCAATACTTTGGATTGGTTACCAGAGAGTAAAGGCGTTAAGGGAAACTAGGAGGCAGATACATTGGCTAAACGGAGCTGTGCATCTGAATTCGTAGGACTTGACCTAGTACTAGGGATACCGATGTGTCTGTTCAAATTGACCATATATATTATATGGGTTCTGAAAAAACACGAGCAAAAATAGAGTAATATTAGGGGCACTCCCATAACAAACTACTAGTGAGCGTAGTCTCTTCTGGCAAACTTCAAGGGTCAGTACTGACTTTGGATAGAGGGCAACCCAGACCAATTACGGGACTGATTACTAGACACTCTGGTTTGAGTGTGCACTTGCATAGGATAGGAGTATACCAAGGCCAAACTGTGTGTAGACTATGAGGTATGGGTGAGTAGATGCAGTACACTTAATCTTTGATTGTGCAATCCTGCCAATTAGTAATAATAAATCATGAGGGGAAATGTAATTTTAGTAACTTTTAATAATGGTTAAATATATTTTTGGAAGTCAACTTTCTGAAATAGTAATTTTGAACATTTTCCTTATAATAACTACTTCAAAACTTTGAGTTATGAAAAAATGTTAAAATGTCCACATTCCTAATATGCTCAATATCGTTTACATGTTTTGTGTTAAAGTGGACTGAACATATAATAGATATCAGACAACAGGTAGACAGTATTCCATAAACCAGTATTTTGTATTATGGGACCTCAAAACATAAGTGATTAACGTAAATCAACTTTGACACATTTTCACTTTTTTTTCTATATTACCTTTATGTGATAAAGTCAAACAAGCATTACTTGTTATTGTTGAATAATTTTGTTATTCTTTCTAGTTATATATTTCCACTGGAGTCTACGTTTTGTATCGTATTTGGAAGACGAGTCGAGTTACGCGTTATAAACGAGTTATAAGTTTTGAAGCGTAAATTCAATTTATAGGGTGCAACTTATCGCAGACACGTAATCAGACACGTAAGCAGATACGTGATACTTGCTTTTGACGTGACTATACCTACTATAATAAATAATTTCTGCTTTATTTCTCTTTTCTTGAACGAAAGGAAAACTTTCGAAACTTATTTAGAAAAATAATAAAATATTGTGGAAGTCATTAATGATCATGTAAAGAGAATACTTGAAAGAGTGATTTTACAGACAGAAAAAGGCAGACAAGGTTAAGAAGGAGTGATGTGGAAAGTAAAAAGGTTAGCGACAGAAAGAGAGAGAGAGAGAGAGAGAGAGAGAGAGAGAGAGAGAGAGAGAGAGAGAGAGAGAGAGAGAGAGAGAGAGGGAGTAGGGTAGATAAATTAGAATGATGAGATAATTGATATAATAGAATTGATAAAGAATAGGTGAAACTTTTATTATAGAGGAGAAGTTAGTATTGACTTCTTTTGATAATGACTAATGAGGAATAGAAACGCGTCATGTGGAAAAACAAAAACAAAAACAATAAGAGTAAAACTAAGTATCACCTGACTGAATGCCCCCTATCGACTTGCTGGCGGAGGAAAGGAGAGAGAGATGTATGATGAGGTAGGAAATGGAGAAATAACAGGTTCTCAAATAAAAAGAGGTGCAAGAGACAGATTGCTTAGGAGGTGGCGGAAAGCTGGGACAAGGAGGATTCTGGTCGCTGGACCTACAGACTGATCCCTAATATAAAAAAATGGATGAACAGAGGACATGTTGAAACGAGCTTTTTCTTAACTCAAGCATTAACAGGGCATGGAAGCTTCCGAGCATACCTTCATAGATTTAGAAGATCAGAAGATCCCAGCTGTCTTGATTGCGGAGCGGAAGAAGACTTGGCAGAGCATGTGATCTTTTACTGCAGCGGGGGGGGGGGGGGTTAGGAGAGGGAAGAGCTATCAACACAGCTTTGTTCACCTATTTACCCGACTAATATGATAGAAATTATGATAGAGGATGAGAAAAAATGGAAGGCAATAGAGAGTTTCATTCTTAGAATTATGGGCAAACGAAGAAAACAGCTAAGGTGAGCTGAGATAGAGCTCCAGTTTCGGTGTTCGACCAACCGGTCGATGGGATGGTGGATGACCCTGTGGGGTAGTTAATTCTTCTCTGCGAAGTAATGTCGCAAGATGGTCCTGCAGAGGAGGAAGAAGAAGATGGAAGGTTTTGGTTTGACCGGGGTAGGGAGGCCGCCCACCACCTTTAGTTTCCGGACAAAGTCATAAAGGTTTTTTCATTTTTCCTTCCAAAAAAAAAAGTATCACCTGACAGTAATTTAATAAAATAATCATGTCTATGATTTTGTGGATTACTTACTAACTGCTCCATTTGTGTTACAAACTCGTCTTAAGCATGTACATTATGAGATGAAATCTAATTTAAATGACAGTAATCAAGGTTAGTTTTCGTTTTTTAAATATTATTAATTTCTTAGAGGTAATGTTCTATTATTTGCAATTTTTATTTTTATAATTTTTATATGGTAGATATTATTTTGATAGATATTGGTAGATAACTTATGTTTTAATTAGGTTTATAGATTTTTCGGAGAAACGGCGACCATTATTTTATTTGGCTTAATTTGACCAAAATGTTATACAATTTGTTAAAGATGATTTTGACATAATCAGGATTTTTTTTCTTATAGTATGTAATTTTAAGATAAAACCAAATTTTAGAAAGTTCTAAGGTATGGCAAAAATTAACCAACTTTTTATCATACCCAATTTGATTAAAAATTTGTCCACTCGGGCTGTACAGCAATGCACAAACGACTGACAAACAAACATGCATCATTAGCAAAACCACTTTTTGACACAAAAAACAAACAACAAAACAAATATTTCCGTAGAAAAATAAACACAAGTTTTTTGAATTATTACGTAATTACATCTCTACTACGTGAATGAAGAAAATAAAATGTAAAAATCAGCAATATTTTCTTATTTATAAAGCAATATTTTATTAAAAATTAAATTCAAAATTAGCCCCAATACCAGATATAATTATTGTTAAAATCGATAAAATAATAAAAAAATCAATTATAATAAAATTACAAATCAAGAAATGACAGCTCTAGTGTTAATTACCATGTTCTAGTTATGTCCTACTTATTTTGATAAAATTTAGTTATTTAAATTTTTTAATGTGAACAATAGTATGTTACTTTTTGTTTGTCATTCACTAATATTATTAATATTGGGATTTACATATGTAGAATAGTAGGATTTACTAAAATTCAGAAAATAAAAAATATAATTGTAAATCTAGTTCTTAATGACTACTAAGTAATGAATAATATTTCGATGTATTAGATCTTATGTGCCGATGTAGTATTTTATTTGAAACGTAAAGAGCAAGAATGAATTTTATATCTCATCAGTAAACGTATTTTGCCATCTAGAAACTTATACCTTGCTACTTGAAAGTCCATTTACGTTAACCATAAACTTCTTAACTTCCCTACTACAACACTTTATTATTTTAGGTTATGTCTGTGCTTTGTACATAAGTGCCACTTTTTGAATATTGTACAAAAGAACTATCGTAAGTGGGCCTACTGCATCGTGTAGTAAATGTTTAAAGAACTTGTGTGTCTGTTATGTGTCGTGTGTTCGTGATTTGTGTTTTTTAAACTAAGACAACAGGAAAACCCAGCATAAAACACTCGAAAATGGCTGAATAGCCGAAACGGCTGTAGTGATATAACTACCTACAAATATAGACTATTGTGACGGTAAGTCTCATTAATATATTTAATTTTGTAGTTTTGACGACTCAGAGTAAGGGGAAACTCTCAGTTTTAATACAATGTATTAAACTCATTTTAAGAGTTTTGTGAGACGAGATAAATAAAATATTTAAAAATGAAAATCTGACCATCAAAATCAAATTAGTGAACACAACGTAATAGTAATGGAATTTTTACTTAAAAGTCATATTTTCTAACATTAAATATAAAAAAGATCTTAGTTTTATATCACCCGAAAGTACACAAAAAAAAAAAAAACGTTGGTAGGAATATGACAAGCTCGTCAATTAGAGATTTTTTATTCTAGATACTATTTTCTGTAGATTTTTACAATAGTCATAACGCCATTCAAAAATTTATGGTGAACATAGGAGGAAATTGCAATTTATTTCTATTTATTGAGTAGAAATTTGCCCCAAAACAACTGAAAATGTTATTTCCGTATTTGTAAATTTTCTAAGTAGCAACTAGGCTATGCTATTAAAAAAATCAACATAATTATTTTCTGTAGTTTTTACCCTAATAAATAAATACATTAACTCACACAATCTGTATTAAAGAAAACAATTTATTTTCAATAAAGACGGGTTTATTAACTGGATCTATTTGGGTATAGCGGCAAGTCACCATTTTGATCTAACTACCCCTAAGTACGTAACAATTTTTTATATTTTTTATTTAAACACTTGTATAGCGGATCAGTTCCAAACTAAAAGTTTAATAATGATTCACTTTGAGTGAGCATGCATAAAGAAAACAAGTAATCGTTCTGGCCTAGTCCAAAAATCGAACAATCAAAATTCGCATGGTTTAAAGTTCAATCTTAAGATACATCTTAGTGCTGATGTCAAGGTGTTATTGGCGTAGGTGGAACAAAACCATCAGGGGAAGGACTTGGATAGTTTATAGTTCGGAATTATACGACTCTTAGTGACTGATAATAGTTAGAGCAACTTTGAATTACATTTAAAAAAGAAATGTTTTAACTACAAACACTAAATATTGCATTTTGAAAATTTTATTTCACAAACATAATGTGTTAGTCCATGTTTACTTATTATATCCATGTGTACGACTATCATGTGCCTACCGATAACAATAGATAATGATTATATCATTATTAAGGATTTTAGTTTAAGAAAGTGCCCAAAAACTGACCGTGGGAACTGCAGATTCCACTCAACTGAGTAACGACTAACAAGTAAAATAATGATAAAAATATTTTCAATATTAATTAAAATTGTTGATTAAATATTCTATTAATTAAGATCCTTTGCAATAAACATTTCACAGAAATTTATGGGTTCCATATCCCTATTAACACAGAAACACTACGCAGCTTTTTACGCCAATAGTATATAAGCCTTAGAAGTCATGAAAATCTAGTGTATTCTTTGCTTTCCTGATAACCTTTCCTGGCTATAATTATTGTGAATTGTTAATAGACTAAGGGTACCACACCGAAAATGAGCGATTATCCTACCTCTACTCATGACTGACGCGATGGAGTAAATCAACTCCTGGAACGATTCCCACGATCGCCGAATTATTCTCGATCCAATAGAATTTGATTTCTTAACATATTTCGTCACTCACATTATTCCGCATTTAACCGTCAAATATATGCAGACTTGGATATTTCAACAGGATGTTTTCACTCCACACTATACTCGGGAAGTGAAAAATATACTAAACACTCAGTTAACTGATCGTAAGATTGGAAGCTGAGGATATTTAATGGACTGGCCGCCTAAATCACTGGACTTTTAATGTGAACTTCAGAAAAACATAACCATTATGTATAAGTACACATATCGGCGATATTTGGTACACAATATTTTGAGTGTAATAACCATCATAAGTGGTGATGTCAGTCGTAAATTTCCAATTTAGTATTGACAACTTCACCTACACTGGGAACTAGTTCACCCGACTAGTTTCCCCAAAAGACACGACAAACTCAGACAACACACACCCACTAGGACGCCACATCACTTCCCCGACCTTAAACGGCTTTTCTTTGACCAATACCATCTCAAATATACACATCAGCTCTTCTCTCCAGCTACACCACCATCTCACTACTCTTCAGGGAGACAGCCACCTTACAATCACTTGCTGAGCACTTGCTGCCAAGAATTTAGGGACTACCACAGAGCGCCCCTTTAACCAATACACGTTTTGTTTCTTCACAAGCCACCTCGCCCCCGCCATTTAGGACCAGTCCGGCCAAGAAGACACCCCGTGATTCACGACAGGGACAATAATTGGGGAAATTTATTTGCCCCTAGCTATGGCAACTCCTGCGCATCATATCGCTTCCTGAAAGGAAATTGTAAGAGCTCTGGTTTTATTTATCTCTGCCCTAATAAATGTCCAGGACAAATAAAAAGCGATGAGTTGCCCGCCGTGATATCCGTAGATGTGCACGTCTCCAGAGAGCGGGACCCATCGTTCCCGGCTCAACTACAGTCTGTATGAAGTAACCTGTCTCCTGACCCTCCAGCTACCTGGGACAGGCCCGGGCCATTCACCGGCACTCGGCGTCGCACGCAGTTGTTTACCTAATTAGTCGCCTATAAGCTTCCCCACTAGCTTAAGTAACTTTTTTACCTAAATCATAATTTCCGAAATGTTATCAAATATTTGAAAAGTACATAAAAAAATAAGATCAACGATACTAAACAACATTGTCATATTGTTACATAAAACCAACTTTATTATTAAAAGCTTTAAACAGGCTACTTCTATATTTCTTATTCCCTCTATAATCTATTGTTTGTTTTTTATCAAATTTGCCCTTGTTTAGTATCGTTGATCTTATTTTTTATGTACTTCTCAAATTTTTGATAAAATTTCGGAAATTAAGATTCGGCTAAAAAAGTTACTTAAGCTAGTGGAGAAACTAAAAGGTGACTATTTAGGAAAACAGCTGTGGATGTCGCAGAGTGCAAGTGAATGACCTGGGCCTGTCCCAGGTAGTCGAAGGGTCAGGAGACAGGTTACTTCATACATACTATAGTGCTCCTCTGAGCCGAAGAATATTCTGTGTGATCCTGTACATTTCTTTATGTCTGTATGTATCGCTATATATACATATATACAGGGTGATTCACGAAGTTATCCCCACACTTATACAGCTCATTCTACTAGTAAAAATAATGAAAAAAAGTTCATATAAACATATGTCCTATCTCGTTTCGTTTAGCGTCTGTCTGTATGTGTTTTTTAGAAAAAAAAATCTATCTTAAAAATGGTTTGAGATATCAATTTGAAACTTTTTACATTTAATGACCTTATTAGTGTGCATCTTAGATAAAAGTTTCAAAATAATATCATTTACAGAAACAAAATGGCGGTCATTTAAAATGTTCAAATCCTAATAACTTTAAAACGAGTGATGTTACAAAAAAATGCAAGATACATAAAAAATAGCCCCATTTAATACAAGCATTTTGGTACCTGGTTTATTAATCTAAGATAAGTAGTAACAGAAATAAGTAAGATTTCCCAAGTAAAGGTTTGTGTTTTATTCATAATTGCAATGGATTTTCCAATAATGATGAAAATTCATGTCACAACAAGCAACAAATAATATTACCTGGACTGTAAAACACATTTGATATACCAGATTTTACGGAGATATGAAAATGCGTTTGGGTTATAGTTCAGTGCACAAAGACGAAACACCAGATGCCTGGGCAGATTATAGGGCTCAGGCGGCCATAAAAACGGATATCCACAAAAAAAACGACATTGATGGTTTTACCTATCACATAACTTTGTCTATTTTTCGTAAGCATGCGTGATGCAGTAAAATAAATCTAATTTTGCTTTTTATCATGATAATAAAATATGTTCAATAGTCTCGTTTTAACCCAGGGAGGATTAAAATTAATTCACCACCAGCTACAATGGATCATATTTTTTTTACAATATTGGTCAATTATAAACCATCCTCAACCCACATGATTGTTTATTTATGAATTTCATACCAAATGGATTAAACATTAATATAAATATTATATTCCATATATTTCAAATTTATTTCCGTCATTTCAAATCTGTTAATCCGAATTTGATTCCAATCTTTTAAAAGCTATATATTTATTTTACCACTTATATTAAAATATTAAAATCTAATTTTACTATTCGTGTCTAAACATATTGGATATCAGTCGAGAAATCGATTTTTTTAGTGTATTTCTTCGTTTTAAATACAAATACATTCAATTCTGTACAAAATACGTAGTTCTATTTTCGCGATATAGTTAAATCAGCCCTCAGTTGTTATTATAGGCCTATCATAAACATTTTATATTTATTTGGAGTTATGATTCTAGTTTCATGAAACTATTTTTAACGTTAATTTTATTAAACTTTAATGTAATAGCAGATATTTCTTGTTGAAACTCCATATTCAAGGATAAAATAAAGCAAAAGCTTAAAGTTTCAAATATTTAATAGTATAAATAAATGAGCTACAATTGTTTCGCCTTGCGGCATCGACGGGCTACTGATAATTTACAGGTATAGACAACTATTCAAACATAAGTACAGGAAACTGAAATACAATAGAGAAATCGGGAAAAAGGTAGGGGGATGACCTGGCAGGTAGAAAAAGGTTAATGAACTATGGTACTGATGGGTTTTAGAAGAGGTGACGAATTTAATACAATTTGGTCATTTAAGTTGAGAATAGGCCTAAGTGAAATAGATCTATTTATTTCTAAACATTCTAAATTATTTAATCTATTGCTTTTATTTTCTATATGTAAGAGTTTAACATTCAATTTCGGATCAAAACTATGACCCGAGTCCAAAAGGTGGTTAGCAAAGTTAGAGTTTCTATAGCCATATTTGAAACTTTAAGCTTTTGCTTTATTTTATCCTTTAATTTTATTATATGTTATTATTATAGGAAATTTTATCCCTTATATATTATGGGTTAATATTGTTATATATATATATATATATATATATATATATATATATATATATATATATATATACCTTAGAATAGTGGTTAAAATATGCCCACTTACAAATATTGTAATATCAGTCTATTCGCCTAGGCTATACATTAATACATAGTCTAGAAAGGATAAACAGGTGTGTATTTTTTATTAACACTTTTTTACTCTGAATAACTCACAAATATCCGAGAACATGTAAATTATGCAATAATTTTAATAATTAAAGTGGATTATGAATGTGTAATCCAATATTCGACCCTCAAAAGTGCCCCACTATGTAAGCGCCTGAACTAGAAGTAGGTTACATACACTATTTAATTTGATACTGCCACGTACATATTACCTCAGAGAAATGAGAACCAACCCAGTGTGGTTTTCCAGATTCGCAGTGTACAGGAACCTAGCCAAGGAGAGCGTAGCTATTTACACTGCTCTGGTTAAATTAATTAATAAATGCAACGTTAATATTATTTGACTGTCTTGGTAAGTATTGAGATACGCTGGAGTTACGCCATAAACACGACAATATACACCGGCGTGATAAGTTGTAATCGGGTGTTCAATTTTCAAAATCTCACAACCTAAGACTAGTGATTAATTCTAGACTCATTACAGCTCGTTTATACCCGAACTTGTCTTTGTAGTATACAGCCAAATAGTTTAATATTGTGTAACATCCGGGTCGTAATTTCACAACCATGTGACTTAAAAGTCTGTCATCAAAATTATTTATAAAATTTGAGTGACGAAATATGTTAAGAAATCAAATTCTATTGGATCGAGAATAATTCGGCGATCGTGGGAATCGTTCCAGGAGTTGATTTACTCCATCGCGTCAGTCATGAGTAGAGGTAGGATAATCGCTCATTTTCGGTGTGGTACCCTTAGTCTATTAACAATTCACAATAATTATAGCCAGGAAAGGTTATCAGGAAAGCAAAGAATACACTAGATTTTCATGACTTCTAAGGCTTATATACTATTGGCGTAAAAAGCTGCGTAGTGTTTCTGTGTTAATAGGGATATGGAACCCATAAATTTCCGTGAAATGTTTATTGCAAAGGATCTTAATTAATAGAATATTTAATCAACAATTTTAATTAATATTGAAAATATTTTTATCATTATTTTACTTGTTAGTCGTTACTCAGTTGAGTGGAATCTGCAGTTCCCACGGTCAGTTTTTGGGCACTTTCTTAAACTAAAATCCTTAATAATGATATAATCATTATCTATTGTTATCGGTAGGCACATGATAGTCGTACACATGGATATAATAAGTAAACATGGACTAACACATTATGTTTGTGAAATAAAATTTTCAAAATGCAATATTTAGTGTTTGTAGTTAAAACATTTCTTTTTTAAATGTAATTCAAAGTTGCTCTAACTATTATCAGTCACTAAGAGTCGTATAATTCCGAACTATAAACTATCCAAGTCCTTCCCCTGATGGTTTTGTTCCACCTACGCCAATAACTTTGTTAGGAACACGGGAATGTCTCCATCCTGATGAGTTATAGACGCTTCAAACTGTTAAAATAATTTGTGTTTGTATCTAAATCCTTATTTAAAAACACTATTTTAGATGCTTATCTAAAGCGTAATGCAAATAATTGTATGCTATTAGGTACTTTATGTCAACCAAACTGGAAAATATTTGTTTTCTTTCAAAATAGTTCTCTTTGGAATATTCCGTATAAACTTATAGAGATATGGTTACTATAGATTGAAACAGGGCAGGAAGTACATCTAATATGTAGCAACAGAAACCGTGGAACCCAATAAAAATGAAGATTTAATTATATCTTTGAACAATAGAATGGGAGAAAGAACTCTCATTCTGTGTTAAAGAATTTCAAGCATTAATTGGTTGCAATAGCCTATATTTTTTATGTAGGTCTAATATATTATGCAAATGCTAATATTTCAACATTTTTTTTTATACATTATCAGCTAATTAAATAAAATTGTTTCGTTTAAATATTTTTAAAAATGTGCTTTTTTAAACGATCATAAGCTATAGATTGTATTTGGAATTGTTATTTATCAAAGATTTTTTTCCCCATTCTAAAATAAATAATTATTAAAAAACATATCATCTCAACATTGATTTCAATTTTACCCCTAAGACACAAACAAATAATCACGTAAACAATCTATGTATCTTATAAATTATTATTTATAACGAATTATAGTTTTTTTATTTACTTCTTAGTTCCACAATAAGTTAAAATAAATCAGAATTACATTTTATATGTATTATGTTTGATAATAGAAGTACACTTTCTGTGAAAGAAGGTAACTTTCTGTATAAATATTAATAGTTTATTTATAACCCCATTTATACAGCAAATTTTCTTCGGACTGAAATATTTAAAACATTTGTTGTGCAGTATAAGTGCATTTGTAATCGTCCAGTCAAAGACAGACTTGTGGTATCCCCCTTTAACTGATTTTTATTTTTTTTAGATCTTATTATTAGGAGTTTAAGATAACTTTAAAATGTCACTTGTATACTCTTTCAACTTGGTGATCTCCGGGTTATGATTTTACACACTCGATATATGGACTCCTTAAAAAATGGTGACTCTAAAGCCACACACTGATAATTATCAATTGACAACGCCATCAGATTATCTGTAGTGATATTTTGGATGTGTAATGAAGCCACTCCATGGGCGTTCTGGATGTGTTGGCACAGGCTGGGACAAGATGTATGGTATAAATAGCTTTAGGGAATGTGGGAGAGTATTGGATCAGGAAATCATAGGATAGAGTGCAGAACTTTGTCGTTTAGCGGATGTAAGATGAATGTTGTCCAAAAATTTAGATTGAATCCAATATGATTTCTAGGTATTTTAATTTGAGTTTCTACGTAATATTCGTGTTATTACTATTGTAACCAGGGGTTTTATATAACCATCCTGGGTTATTAAGCCACGCTGCGCTCTTTGCCTCTATACATTAGTCATCTGACTCCTTATAAACAACTGTTCTCTGTTATGGTAGTAGAAAGCCTGCCAGAATACAACAGGACATTGGCTGACTAGTCTTCACCATCTCGTCTGGATATGTATAATAAAGTCCATCAAAAATATCCAGGCGTATCTCTTCAAGTCATGGCAAAACTGTGCCTCTCAAAGTGTTTCTTAATGCGGTAGCAATAATACCGGTTTTATTCTTGTTAGTTGTCGAAAGAAAAGTGATGTTTTTGATTTTGATGTGTCAATTTTCAATCCTAGTCATCTAGACATTTATATTTGTTGTTGAATATAATATTTATTATCTCAAAATTATGTTTGTTGTTGTTAGATATTTTTGTGGTTCTTGTAAAGTAAAGAATCATAACTAAAGGTTATATATTCTTTTTATATATCTTTAGGGTGATAGGAATGTTAGAGTAGGTGGTCAAAAACAGATTCCTAGAAACTTCATTCAATATGTGTTGGTAAGGAGATATTACAATACACAGGTGTAAAAAATTAATTAAATTTAAAAGGATTTTAACACGGGTATGTAATTCGGTGAGCCAAATAAATGGCATTATTTATAGACGAAACCAATACCAGGTTTCAAACGAAGTTAAGAGTGAATATTTATTATACTATAACAAACTAGAAGGAAGAACAAATTTTTCAAAAGAGATTATGTGTTTTGGAAAAAGTAAATTTCGGTAATTATAATAATTGCTTATGAACAATAATTTATAATTTATATGTATTACTTAATTAGTGGATGAGTTACATCAATATATCAATGCAAGGTGTGACTACTAACTTCTTTTTAATTGATAGGAGGACCAGTATTGGGTCCTGGAATATGTCTCCAGATTCCTAGCAGCGGTACTTTGTTTTACTTTTGCCTATCATAGTACAAAACCATACATCAACATTTGTCTAACAATGATGGTATATATCTAGTTCTCCATAACACTCAAGTGCACACTAAAGCTTCTCATAATGGCTATTGCAGGTTAATTTATCATAAAACCTTATTCTTGGGTACTTGAATTCACAGGCCACCAGGCTCTGCCCGCTAAAGAGGGGCGGTCTTTCGGTACATTCCACAGTAAACGGGAACATGACAGTCTTTCGAGAATTGACCGCAAGTCCTTACTTCTTACACCATCCTTATACAATGGTTACTGCTGTCTGATTAATTACCAAGCAAGAATCCAGGTGTTTGCTAATGAATAGTATAACGAAATCATCAGCATAACTCTAAGCAAGCATACCTTGCTTATTTATAATCTTGACATGGTCATCTACAAATTGGTTCCACACAATTGGTGAAAAGATGCCACCCTGTGGTCGCCCTATATCCATCGCAAACTTACCAACAACTCTGCAAATGACAGCCTGAGTACATTATTTATCTACAAGCGACCCGCGTACCGGTGTTACCACGGGTAAAAATTAAAAAAAGCTCATTAATCTTAAGGCAAAATTGATTTATAAAAATGTTCAAATTTGATCATCTGTCATTTCACGTGATCGATTACAATGAGTCTAAAACTCATTTAATTTTGTTCAGTAGTTCAAACAAATTAAGAAAATACATAACAGTGATAGGTTTAATTGTTTATTAATATATATAGGTTCATATTTATAAATGTATTTATAAATATTCATAATACTTCTCTAAAATCGACGTTCCGTGGGATTATTTCACTATCAGCTGTAATTGACTTTCCTTCAATTGAATGAACAATGATTTTCACTCCTGAAAACGAACGATATTGACTGAGAGCTACATAAAGCTGACCATGGGAGAAGACAGGGCGTGGCAAAAATAGTACGATGCGTGACAAAGATTGACCTTGTGATTTGTTGATGGTCAAGGAAAAAGCTAAAATCAGTGGAAACTGAGTACGTGAGAAACTTATTGGGATTGAAGAGTCTGAGGGAGAAAGTTTTATTCTTGGAATAAGAACTCGTTCACCTGCTGAAACTCCAGTTAAAATCGTACAATCAATAAGGTTCTGACGCATGATCTCAACTCTCAAACGCGTTCCATTAATAAGTCCACGACTCGCATCCAAATTTCGAATCAACAAAGCACCTTGCTTAAGCACCAATTTATATCTTGGAAGACCGCTAATTTGAAGTGTATTTAAGAACTCTGTTGGATACTTAAGTTGTTCTGTATCGTCACTGATTTCCTTGTCAAAACTAAGGTACATTTTTTCTTCTCCAGGAAGTAGTTCCATGACTTCGTTATTGATAAGATCACAGTCTTTCACCTATTACTGTAAGACTGGGATGTAAAGCCATCAAAAAATATGTAAACAATCTCAAGACAACCCCGTAAAATAAGATCTTGCACATAAAATAAAATCTTGCAGAAAACAAAAAATAAATATAACGTAAAATTAAATTAGACTTGCTAACATTTACAGTGTAACGATAAAATAATCATCTTAAAATGGCTGAGTTTAAACACACATTTAATTACCAAAAGCTGATACATTTATTTTTTATTTACAATTATTTGTTTACTTTTTATATATCGAAATAGTTTCAATATAGAGATTTCTGATACTTCAGGAATCTATATCTCAGGAACCACTTGACTTATAAACTTGAAACTTCGGTTTTAGCAGTTTCTCACTAAGGTCTATGATTGTGCAAAATTTCAAGTTCCTAGCCGATACAGTTTTCGAGTTGAAAAATCATACGGACAGACTTAGCGTTTTATTAATATGATTTCACTACAGTGGCTATAATCATAGGACTACAAACTTGAAAATATATAATGTTTGCCCCAAAGTCATTACAACATAGTATATTATTTATATTTATTTTGTGTAATAGTTTGTAATTTTAGCAATGGCAGTAGTAAGACTGTTAAATGATGTAAAATTGGTAGTGAATTGTTATATTGATTACAACTGTTTATAATTATGCATTAGTTAGTTTCTGTTGGATAATAACTTAGTAAATTGCAAGTGAATACACCGTTTTGACGATATAAGTACAAGTATTTGTTGGGTAACAAGAATAAGGGCAATAGAATGTTTAAATAGCCAGTCAATTTGAGAAGAATTGTTTTTATTTTATTAACTAAGTCAAAATTAGTACGAGCATTTTTGATGAAGACGAAGTGAATTCACCCAATAGTGATTTGACACAAGCGAATATAAACCATTGTTTTATTAAAGATTCCATTTCAATTATTCAGGAGATATTCTATAGAGTATACAATTACCAAAGTTTTTTTTTTATCGTATTGTGAATCATGTAAGTTTAAACTATCACCCCTTTGTTTAGTTCTTGGTTTAATTAAAGATGACTTTGACTTGCGTTTACAAATGTGTGTGACAATGTTTAATCAGTTTCCCGAACATTACAGTTTTTTAAAACTTTGGTATGATGAACTAATATTCCATCTTTATCAACGTATAAATAGGTACAAATGTACCTACTAACGACTGTACTACATTGTTCTGAAATAGAAATAACTCAATACTTGTAGTTAATGTTAACATGAATAGTCATGAGATTGTATTCGTTGAGTAATGTCATCCTTTAGAATAACTAACCGTTACGTATTTATGGAACAGTTATTAGTGGTGATTACATAGACATTTTAGTAAAATTTATCATTCCCGTCATCTAATACACCAGTCGTCTATGTTTTATACTATCCAGAACAATTAGGAGAAAAGGATGTTTTGTAGGTTCCATGTCGTCTGACTTTACTATGATGAACTTTATTTTTGCAGTAAGATTAAAAGTCATTGTTTACAGTCACAAACAGAACTTTTTAATTAATTCAAAGTGTATATTAGAAATTTATGAATTTTTCAATATAAAAGACTTTAGTTTTCAAACAAATGCAGTGAACAAAAACACTTTGAACACGTAGAGAGAATAAAAATTATTTTGAAGTATGTAGATTTCTTATTTTACCTGTACTGGGTAGTCTAAAATAACTGTGATTGTATCAGAAATAAGCAATAAATTATACATATTTGTAACAAAGTAAGTTTTAAGCTTGTACTGGGATAACATGTTGTGGTTGGGAGACTAACATTAAATATTTATATATTCGTGTGTGTGCGTTTGCGCGCGCGCGCGTGTGTGTGTGTGTGTGTGTGTGTATAAACAAGAAGGGAATAATGAAAAATATGTTAACTTCTTCACCCAAGTTAAGTTAGGATTAAGGTCAACTACCGACGATTACAACGTATAAATGTTTTTGGTAGACAAAACAGATTTGTAAACCATGTCATACTCTTACAGATAAAACATAATTAATTAAAAATGGTTTTCATATTTAGACATAGCAAATCATATTATTCACTTGAAATAAATAAATTGCGTAGAAACTAAGGAAAATAAAACAAAATTGTTAATAATAAATACGTTGTTTGTAGAATAAAATTAAGATACAAAACAGCGTTTCAATAACTACACGATCTTCCTCAGTAGTTTCGCTCCATAACCCAATTGGTACTTTTCTACAACAGTAAGGCAAATTTAGAGGCATATATCAAAAACAAAAATATTTGATTTTTTAAAAGCGGTTCTACAATTTTAATAAAATTTAACTAAAATATAGCCATTGAGAACACATCCAAAACTTGTTAGTCGGCTTTGATTAGTTACATATTTAACAGCTTTATGGTCAGTTTTTGTTTTTATTGATAACTTTCTATCTGGTAATTTTGAAGCACAACATATATTTTTAGTTTATAAAAGTTTAAAAGTTTATAAAAATTGTTTTAATTTTTGCAGTTAGTCCCCCTACCCAATTGGCCTTGCCAGTAAAGTGTTTATTGTAGACATTTGTTTTTCATAGTTGACTTTATTTGTAAGATGACAAATTTAAAAGATTCATAATTGACAGTTGTTGCATACAACCATTCCTTTACGACAGGTATAAATACAAGATACTGAATAATACGACGGACAAAACGTAACGACTATTGGAAACATATGAAATAAAAGATTTCACTCTTTGCTTTGTACTATGAGAAACACTAAAACTTTATTTTTAAACACATATATTTTTAAACATAAATATTTCTGAAATACTGAGACTTTTACTCATATAGAGTTTCTTATTTTTTATTTATATATTTCATTTCTAAACTAAAAACACAATGCCCTTTGTCCACTTATTTCGTTACAAGAAGTAAACAGACAATTTACTAATGGAACCAAGGATCTCCATCCTCCAAGCAATGTAATTGGACATTGTGAAGTCGCCGTTATAAATGATGTTCTTGTTATCATTTCTGGAAAAACTTTTGTTCAAAAACATTTATTTTTCATTTCAGTGTACAACTTAACGTACTGAGACTTAGCAGATATTTCGTTGTATGCGAATGTGGAATACACTATATAAAGGCATTATATCTAACATTTGCATAAATATTAAAAAAGACATTTAGATTTTTTAACATAATAATTATATACATTTAAATTACTTCAAAAGTTGTGTATATATATATAAAAAAAAATCAAAATTTAAATTCAAACTCAATTGTATTAAAAAAAGTAGTTGGATTAGCTTTTAACTTCTTTAGTATTGAACAGAAAAACAACTTATACTGTACACTAACATGTATTACGCTAATGCCGCTCATTTGCAATTTATATTTTGAAATATTTAATAATTTTTAGTTTATTCTAGACGTAACTGATGAGTAAAGGCATTCTCCACTCATTAAATTTGTAAGGTAAATGTCTTCGTTTGGAAATAAACATATTATTACTGTTATAATATAATTAAATGTTACTTATTTCAACGAAATTCAAGAATAATTAAGACTCATGTGAAATGTAAGATTGTTCTATATTAAAAAAAAAGTTAAATGGCCATTTAGAATGTTAAAGCCTAATTTAAAATGTCGTTGGAAAAGCCACATCTAAATGGTTCATTTTTTTGAATTTATGAATGAATTTGAATCAGAAATATTAGTTGTACGGCCTGTGAATTGAAAAAGTGGATCATAAAAATAAGCTGTCAGTCTTTGCGTTCATAAGTCAAACGAATATTCACATTCAATAAAATATCTGTCGATGAACATACTGAGTTTCAAAACCCTAACATGAATATAAAACTGCATAGTATTTAATTACAATATATACTCTTTTTAAATCTTCTGCGCAATTTGAATTATATTAACTTTAGAAGTACGTAAAGCATACTAATAATATTAGTAAATACTTGTCAGTGACAGTTTCATATTATCGTCTAAATATAAAATTCCACTGCACAGTATTTTATATTGTAAAAAAAAAATATGGCTATCGTGTGATTTAAAGTAGTAGTTCATAGTATTAATTAATGTATGATTACTATTAAATGTTATTAATAATTAGATTTAGTTAAATGTTATGAACAACTCGTTTTACGACACTGCGATAAATATTTAAGATACCGACGATCCTCAGAAGAAAAAAAAATACGCAAATTGTAAAGTATGAAATTTTTGATGAGTTATTACATAAGATATACAGTTTCTTTATTTTCGAGATAGCAAAAGGTGTATCATAGTTTGGTTTTCCGCAGTATTAAGACGAACAGCCTCGATAATGTGACGCTATATGGAAGTGTGCATATATATATATATATATATATATATATATATATATATATATATATATATATATATATATACATTCCGTTGGAAGTTAAACTCAAATTAATTTTAAAGTATATAATTTGATAAATATTACAAATACATATTCTTCAATATTTTATTACGATATTTACCAATTGTAAATATAATTTTTTCAGACATAAGACATCGACTCTAGACTACGGAAAGAGCATCGATCAGTGTTAAGGGAACATTTTCATTTTACGCACTTCATATTATTTAATTTTCCACATATACGTATTGGAGAGATGATTATCCAATGCATAGAAAAATATATATTTAGTGTTTTGTAGATGTAACCGTTTTGAGGTTTACTGAGTTGAAGAAAGTTCTTTGTGGAATAATGTCTCTCGATTGTACAATGCTCGTACTCGTCATCGGAATTAATTAAACAATCGGCAATGGAAAACCTATTACCAACTTCGTGTTATGTGAAGTTTAATGACGCAAATTCACGTTCAAAATAACAAGTAAAAATATTAAAGCTTAGGAAATGAATAATAAATCATTAAAAACTACGTGATTAAAATCTTGATTTAAATCAAGTATGAAATATGCTAAGGAATATTTAATGGCAAAAAAGCAAGGTACGTTTAGGTCTTAATTATTTTTTTTTATAACATTTTTCTTGGTTCATTTTTACTCTTTAACCCTTGATTTGGCAATGTTAATTTTCTTGACAATTCTTCGTTTGTTTAAAAATTAATAAAATATATTAATATATAACAAAACCTAACTTATAAGACATCATTTTTCTCAGAAAGATGCATATAATTTATCTATGTAATAAAAAAAATAATTTTTGAAACGGTTTTGGAGTAAGTGTGTTACATGTCAAAAATTTATGTTACCATTTTTCAGAAATACCTGTATCACCCAAAATCAAAAGCTTACAACCTTTTTCTAAGATGTACAAAAATTTAGTGATATATTTGTGAATACATTTCGGAAAAAATATATCAAAATTTGTTACATTTTGAATATTTAAAAAATTGTTTTACAAAAAAAGAGGAATGGTCCAGCTTATTTTCAATAAATCACCAAAATTTGTAATATTTATGGAAAACCAACTTCTAAATATAATTATGTTCAGAAATGTTCATAGAATTTAGTAGTGTAATTTAAAAAAAGATTGAATAATAATTTTGGAGCCAGTATTGCATAGAACAAAAAAAAACACGAAAATCCAAGGCCAAATTTCACTTCAAAGTCCAATTGAGCGTAGAAAATCTATTTTTACATTTTTTACGAGTATTACAAACGTTTTCTAGTATAAATATGAATAACAATTGGTAAAAAAAAAATCAAATTCTGAAATTTTGAATATAGAAATTGTACTTACCCGTAATAAGTTATAAATTTTGCAAGGTTTACCCACTAACGCCTTTTTAGTAATGTTTTGTACACCTAAATCAACATTCACTAGATTTCACAATTACAATAACACAATAGATTCTACAAAGAATAACACACATATAAACTTATATAATACATTTTTATAATCAATGAATACACTCGATTTATCACAAGAAATATGAAGAAAGCGACAAAAAGAACGCCATTTTGCTTCAGTTTGCAACCGTCAATCCGAAACAACCACGTTGTCTTTAGGTTCCATATGACTGACTAAAACTTGGTTTATATCATTGGAAAGGTCTGTATTTTGTCTATACAAAGAGATAAGAACCTGTCAGATAGGGCAAATGTAAAGCTATATTTAGAATAAACAAGGAGAGAAGTAGGTTACAGTTCTTTAGCCGTCGAGTGCAGCAGTCTGCCGGAGAAATAGGGGACTTCAAAGAATTATTGTATTTTGTCTAAATGTAGCAAGATAATCAAATTTCATAACCTCTAAAAGCTTGAAATATGAGCTTTTCAATGGTGTATAATTCATGTTTCTAAGAATTCATTTACTAGGGTAAAGTGGACTTGAAGAAAACAACCATTTTTTTTCTCTAAAACTGTTTTTTTGTGTTGAAAAAAATCTAGAATGAAAACCATTTGTCTTTCTGACATGTGGCGAACTCTGTTCGATAGGTAAACATTTGTACTAAGAACAGTATAATTGTCAAGGAATATGGTTGGAAAACATTATTATCACAACGTCCTAAAGGAGGACTCCATTTTGTATTCTTTGCCAACCGTCATGTTTCTGTCTAAAACACGCCAAACTTTACCAATTAATTAAATATTTTTATAGCGTTTTATGAACTTTTGATTACATGTATATGCATCTACGAAACGTCAGCTTTACAATGGTATAACATTTATTTCGATAAGATGGTTTTAAGTAACTCTAATGACGAGTTGCAAAATGTGAGTTTTTTACAGTTGTCCATCTTTCGTCAGTGGTCAAATGACAGTTTCTTACCCAACTGCCAAATAGTGAGTTAACTGACAAGTACTGAACTGACATTTTAGCTGAAGAATAATAATTTTGGGTCCGTTTTGGGAAGGGGTAGGGAGAGAATTCCAATGTTTTTGGACAGTTTATTTTAATTGGTATTTTACTAATATAAAATAAAATTTCAACTTTACGAAAGCGTCAATAAACATGTACATTGCCGTTATATCTCAAACACTAAATTTAATTAAATACCAATGTCATATATATTTATAAATATAAATATTTCATAAATATATCCTTTAAACTGCTGGTTATATCAAACTATACCAATATTGTAAGAAAATGTAAGGGAATAGGTACAAAAGAAGTTAAACATACGAATTACACACTCAGTCCAAAAAAGGTGGTTTTTAAAAAGATGTCCTTACGACGTCTTTATGTTATACTTATGCAATTCTTTACAGCCTAAGCTCGTAGTGAATATTAGTTAAATTGCAAAAGTGTGCACATTTTCCCATAATATCGGTGATAGCTACCATATACATAATAAAATCACAAAGCATAAACCGACTAACGATTTTGATAAAAATTTTCTCAAGTGTAGACTCAAAGTACTCGAAGAAAACGTGTTGGAATCTCTGCAATAATGTCGTTTATCGAGTCATCGGAAATAAAAAATTAAAAAAGCCATTGGAATGTTAGCAAAAGAATTAATTTCCTTAAACTCATTTCACCGATCTTGTTAAAATATTTGGAAAATTAGCAGGAACAATGACTCAAAGTAAATATATATTATGATTTATGATTAAATAATGTCAAATGAACCTAAATTGCTTTCGCTAAAAGCTGGATTTTAATCACATAATATATTTTGCAATTAGGACGCGTCTGTCATAAGCGAAGAAAATTTCGGATCTATTAAATATATACATACAAATTTTACATGGCGTCCATATTATATAGGTCTAATTTATAAACCATATTACCCTACAACATGGTTCATTTTAATTGTTACATTTTTGATGACTAATATATTCGGTTTTTTTTATTTTGGAATGGATGGATGAGAAAAATTGTGTAACTTTTTACACAATTTGTTTTTAATTTTAGGGAAGTGTTTCAACCATTTTTTGTAGAAACAATATTGTCCCTTATTAATGGAAATGGGTTGTAGTAATATAGGAATTTGTAGGTTTAATTGTAACTTTTTTCTTCTAATCTATTGTTACCAGGCGATTATAGTTTTTATAAAGAATTAAGAATTATTGGAACCAGATTGGTAACATGTTTAAAATAAAAGGAAACAATTTCTAAACAGTGCTGAAATTTATTAACCCCGGAATAAATTGACCATTCACAAAAGTAAATATCAGCTAACAATTAGTCAATTAACAAATGCTTATTAATAAACAAGTTTTGAAAAATTACATGCCCTTAATAAAAGTTTACAATTAGTTTAATCTTCCCCCCCCATACAAACTGTTACAGATGAAATTTTAAAGAGTAAAATAATTTGTTTAAAAAAAAAATTATTATTGAGAATAAATTTAAGTTCAAAGTGTATATTAAATCTAACAAGTTTTCATTATTAAATTGCTTATAAATTATTACAATTTTATTTATTAAATTTGTTAAAAAACTAAGTTGGCCAACTAAGAAAAATTTGCATGCTGTCCCATCCTATAATTAATTTAAAATTTGTACATATTGTTTCACAAAGAATAGTCACCAAGATGAAGTCACTTTATTACGCCTTATTTTTTTTATTAAGTTTTTTGTTTAAGAGACACAGCTAAAGTTCTTTTTTGATAACATGAGGCACATTTCAAAAAGATTTTTCTTTTTATAAGTTGAGCTCTTATGAGCTAGGATGTTCTGAGTTGTGTTTCAACTTGTTTTGAGTCCTGACCTTGAACCAGCATTTGCTGCACAAAAACGTGACTTGTTAAAAGAGGTTTAGGCAAACTTATACAGGTTCTTTAACAAGATTTTTTATATGTAATGAAGTTAGGTTGAAATTAATTGAAAGAAAAATATTTTCACAATTACAAAATGTCTTCAAAAGGAAATTAGAAAATAAGTTTTTTATTAATAAAGAAACCAATATAACTTAGTCTTTGTCTGAGATCCAAAACTGGTACAAATTGCAAGAAAATAGAAAATAAAAGATTTTAATTAAGAAGAACGATTGACTAATTAATTCTTCGATTTTATAACTATTTTAAATATTATAATTTGATTTTTGTTCATTTTTAAATGCAAAATGGTTACTTTACCTTTATAAGAAATTATGTTTTTCAAAACAAATTACTGACAATTCAAAGAAAACTAATTATGATTAAACTATTTCTAGACAATACATAACTACAATTAAAGTTAAAAGATATAGACATAATTAAATTAAGATGGTCAATTTAATCTTGTTACCTGGAGTTCTGTTTCAAAAGCTTACGAGCCTTTAAATTTTATACATATTTAGACTAATTTTTGCAAATGAATTTTGAAGAAAAGCCGATATAATTTAAATAAAGAATAGTTAACTTGAAGTTTTACATTTTATATCTACATTGAGAATCGGCTAGACGGCCTTAGAGGTAAGAACTGACTAATATTAATCAAGGTTGACCGGGGTCAAAGTCTAATTGGCAGATCGCGCGACATCGTTTCCAGAGCCGCTCACCAGATGGTAGCATTATGCAGGGGAAGTTTACAAGGCATTTTAATTTAATCTGCCTTATTGGCAAGTAAGGTTTTACATTAATTTTACTTTAAATAACGGGCGTTACACTATTTAATAAAATTCATATAGCTTCCTCATACCGAGCGTAAAATTATATTGTAAATATTACATACAATAAAAGTAATATATACAAAAAATATTTGAAGATAATAAATACAAAGCAATAAAATTGTAACGTTTGATTTGTTATTATTATTCACCAATATGCTTCTTTTTTGTTTACATGTTTATGCTATAGCCAGTAAATATAAGAAAAATAATGTAAAGCATTAGTTCTTGAATTGAAAAGTAAAATTGTTATTCCGTAAATTAATATGCTAAAACGGTCCCAATATATTTAAATTATATTTGACTTAAATATTCCTCTTAGTATCCCCTGAGACAATAAAAACAACTTGATCAAAATGTACTTCCGGATTATTTAAGGAAATAAATTAAATAATAATTATTGAGTTTTTAGATTGTGTTCCTATATTTTCGGTTTGAAGATTTATTATTTAATTGTGAATTTTACCACGATGCCTATAGAAGAATGAATAAAACATTAGAAAATGGAAATTTCTAATATTTGTGTGTAGATCATGATTATTTGAGAAATAAGTCTTACTGTTATGTTTGAAGGGAAACGAAGTACATTAGGTTACTCATTTATGCGGGGTGATAGACTATTTGTATTCAAACATGAAATTCCACTGAAGCTCTGTGACGCCAGAAGTGATCAATGACTTTTTCACTACACTGGCCTCCTCCTTTGCCTAGTCTTTATTTACACATTATAGTTAAATCTGTAGTTAAACCTAAACTTATTGCACACTCTCCATACTCTAATAATATATTATCCAAATAGATGTTATATTTGAGTCTTCTTCTTATTCTTTTTTTTTTTGAACAGACGTACACAGTTGGCCTACTAAGAGTTGTTACTCATATATTGTAGTGGTCAACAGCCCACAGGTTAGTGTTAAAAAAAAATCAAAATATATGTTCAATTTTATATCTGTACACATGCATAAATTGATTGTACAGTGTATATCCACTCTGTATATATATATACAACTTCATTGCTTTTTACGAATTATTTGTTTTAAATATTTTATTAAAATGCTTCAGATAATAATAACAAATAACTCCATTTTGAGTATCTTAAGTTAATTTAAAATTACTCATTAACTATATAACTTATATTAACAATAAAATGTATACTTGTTGTCCACTTTAACCGAGTCACCATTGTGATCTCTGAAACTACAAGATTTACAATAATCTTTAAATGGAGGACTTCGCCTATTTATTTTTTGTGACCATTAAAATACAAAACTTTAATTTCGAAATTCGTCTTCAATTTTCCCATATGGCAACTAACTTTATAATATCTCATAGAACATCCTATATTTTATTGAGTTTTCTGATTTTAAATAACATTTTACGACTTTTAAATCCTTGATATAATTTATGTTGGAACAACATTTACGAAATAGAGCCCTCAAAAGAGTGAATGTTTTACTTATGCTTAACAGCTATTTAACTTATTTATTATTGAATTTAACAATTAAATGAGATTATTGGGAAGTATAAATGAAGTCAAAAACAGTATAACCATAAAGCAATGTCATTTCATTATTAATTAATTATCAAAAGAACCACATAGAAAGTGGAAGTATATATTTGAAAAAGTCATCATTACAGTTGAACATAGATCAACAGATACGATGTACGCCTATTTGGTAAGTTAGTAGCTGAGGTTCCGCATTGTTTGTCTCATTAATATTTATTTTAACTGTTGATTGTCCTTCGACATCAAACTAGTGCCAGTTATTATATTGTATTTCTAAAATTAGTGTCTATTAGGTTTTAGAGATGAATTTATTATTTTATTGTAATAAAATGTAGTTTACAAATACTGAAGAAGTTGATATGGTAGAAATTTACATTCTCAGTCAAAGAAACTGTTTTCTGGCTTCTCTACGTATGGAGAAAGGATCGGGATCGACTATTTCCTAACAGGGAATATTTTCAAAAGCACAACGAAAATCTAAAAGACCTCACATCCCCAGATGTGTCCGTATTTGCCATACTTGACTGATCCTTTGTCATGAAACCTACAGTGAAACCTGATTCAGTTCAGTCAAAAGATACAAGTCAACTTGTGTAAACTGCTCAAGAAGGCATCCAAATATGCTTTGTGATATATTTCGTAATCTTTCAAGTATTGTATTCATAGTAACTAAAGGACATAGTAGCTTGATGTGTGCATTAGTATTAAACAGGCGTGTGAAGAGTTGTACAGTCTAGAGTTGCAGATTTTTGTAAGTATTCCGTATTCTTTTCTGGCTTTATGAACTTTGACCTAACGGTATGATCTGTTCTATAGATTTAGATTAGTACACTGCCCAAGTAAATAGATTCATCCCAAAATCAATAAATACGGATTCTGCATGGGCGGTGTTTAGAATACTTGAACAAAACAATTAATTGATTAGTTAACAGATCTAAATACACATATGATAAATTACTTTTACAAATAAATGATATATCGATGTATACGATATCACGTAAGATGAGTGTAAGCTAGAAAACTTAAATAATAATATTTTTTAAAAAATATTTACAATTTAATGTCTGGAGTTTTATTATTTATTTATGTTCATATTTTGGTAAAACCATATATTTAAATATCATAACGTAATTCCGTTTTACAACAAAATAACTTTCATAAAACTTGAGTCCTGGCTTTATGACCACGTTGAGCATTCGGATTAAAATGATATAATTTATGGTAATGCCTATTTACTATGTAATTTGATAAATCAGAGATAGTTTAGAATTGGATGTACAATGAACTCAATTTATTGAGAACGACTACGCAGCTTTTTGAGGTTAATAATTAGATGAATCAGTTAAAGCGTGTTAGGAATTTACATAAAGCTAGAGCACGACAGTAGTAATATTACTGTATATTGAGTATAGTGGCTTAATATCCACTTGTATAACTCCTACAGAAAGGAAATTTCTTAAGATGATAATAATCATTATTTTATTGAATGAAGCATTAAAAACTACTTTGGTTATTACCGGTACGATATTAGCCATGTTTTAACTTTAAATGGCAGAATGAGAGGAATCTTATCTTACCCTGTAGTGTTACAAATATTGTAGACTCTTGGCCTACCTAACCATTTCCCCCATTCTATTTTGTTTCTGGATTTGCCTTTCCTTCTGTTGACACCCGTTGTTCCTACACTCCACATCATTCACATCCTTCGATTTCCCAACCAAAGTTGTTCTTCAACGAATTTATAATTTTGTTTTCCTTTTGTTTGATAACTTAGATGAAAATTTTTTTTCCTGGTTAACATTTTAAATTTATGCCAGTTAGATTAACGAAAACATTGTAGTAGAGTAACACACAGAAAAACGAACCACTCAACTCAGAAATCTAACTATAATATCCTCTAATAATTACCATTTTTTAGAAATTCTATTTAAAGAAACAGCAGAATAATGTAACTTAAAGGACTTGAAAATAAAATAGATTCCTAAAACCATTCTTAATTCAAAGTTTAAAAGAAAGTTTGTTGCCAGTTTGTCGTCTTCAATTGTAACAAGCGGTTAGTTTACATGCGAAACGTATTTCGAATTAGTGAACGTTTAACAATAGATATAAATTTCTGACAAAGTTTACGAATTTGTTTTGTGTTCCTTCAAGTTACGTTGATACATTTAACTATGGAGTTTTATTTTAACAGACTGAGGCTTAGAAAGCAAATACAATTAATATTAATTTAATGCAATTAATTAAAAACGTTAATGCAATATATAAGGTGAGTCTTTATGGAGGTGTAATATTTCAATTTGAAATAGTTAATCTACAATTAACTTTACAGAAAGCATAATAATCATTTACTTTACAGAAATCATATGAGACAAAATGTAACCCCCTTTAACGACAAACTCAAAATACTATAATATTTAATGTAGGACGTCTAAAGATAATCATGTTATTTAAAATCGATTCAAGTTAATCAAAACTGGTTCATTAGTTTGTACTCTAGAGTACTGTGTAGAAAATAGACGTTCAAACAATTTTGATGTTTGGAGTTTTTACGTAAATTTACATATATTGGGAAAGTTTGAGAAAATTAATCTATTCCAAATATATTCACTGATGTTTATAGATGCAGATTTGTCACTTTACTGATTTCTATAATTACATGTTCGTTTGCAGAAATTACTTCAACTATATGTTTACTACCATTCTTTTTTATATACATGAGTAAACTCTTTACTTTTTCTGGTTGAATGAATCAACAACACCTCCCTCAAGTTGTAGAACCTAATAATTTATTGTATCCCAGAGGTTAAAATTTCGTGTTATTCAATAATTTCGAGGTAACCAATTGTTTCCGAATGGTGCATTGATGAGACAAGAACAACACTTTTGCTTCTTTTAAGAGGTAAGAAACTAGAGTTTTACGAGTAGCACGGGTAATATGAAAACGAGAATAATTAACAGATATATTTTTGTTTGCCATCAATTCTTTTGGTATTTCTATGTTGTTTCGCCTCATTTTCCCTAGTTAGACTTTTGGATCGATGCTGCTCAACCAATTCTAACAAGGAGAAACAGTTGTCTCCTGTTACGTTTCTATTTGTATTTTCAATCGACAATACCAATCTTAAAACATTCATTTATAGAGAACTATTTTGGATTCGGCACAAACTATTTTGGATTTTCTTATCCACTAGAAACAAAGGAATGAATCAAATAGCTTGTGCGACCATCTCATAAGCATATGACTTTCAAATCATACTTTTTAGGTTTTTTTTTCCCCAGATACACTTTAAATCTGAACCTTACTCTAAAGGGGATCATAGGTTCATCAATTGTTCTATATACACAAGAGGTATAATGTTGTGTCCGGTTTGCCATAATCAAATAAAAGATATCAGAAATTGGTCCTAATTTATCGCCAGCCGCTTTCGTTCCTCTCTAGTTGATGTATTGTTAAATATTAGAGCTATTAATATGAATACACATTTATTGAAGGACATTGTTGCCCAAAAATATATCTCTACCTGTTCCATCTGATGCTAACAAGGATGTTGCATCCTCGTGACCAGATTTCAATTCTCAAGATAGAAGGAGAAGTTCAAGAAATGATTTTAGTTTATCAATGTCAAGATACCTTCAAATGATAAACAATCCTAGTAGTTACAACAATAATCATTTGTAGTTACAAAGACAGTCCATATAGGTACTTCTACTTCTAGAGGTAACCTCTGTAATATAACTCTCCTTATAATATGAAATTAGTAAAATTCTTTGCCACGGATATTTGCTTGCATATATAGGATTGTCAAGTTATGTTTTTACCACATTTTAAACTTCTCAGATTATAATGTGAATTTAATTTAATTATTTTAAGTTTCAATGGGTAAAAAGAAACGGTTTAGAGTGAAAGTGTAAAATAATTTATCTCCAAATAATTAAAATTCTAAACATACTAAAGTACTGACTTTTTCGAGCAGTCAACTCTGAAATCGCCATATTATTAATCTTTGAATAATATTACCAATATGTTCAGAATTAAAGCTTACATTATGCTTCTCGTAAATTCAAATATTTTATATAAATCTGAGTTCTGAATAAAAAAAACAATAAAATTTCAATTTGTATTCATCAAACGACAGGAACATCTGTATATATTAGTGATGTGAATAAAAGATACTATTTGTAAGTAAACTCTCTAAATTATATGCGCATATAAATCTAAATATTTGCAAAATTTAACTTTTTCCATTTATCAACGTAGACAAATCCTAACATAAAGTTTGATTATGAATGAATTATTTTAGTTTCTATTTTACTTTCCGAGATATATGTAATATAGATAGAGCAAGGTTATTGTTAAACAGATTTATGTGGATTTTTCCTCGGAAATATCCCTTTTGAAGATAATTGATTTTTTTTAATGATTCGTTAATCTTGCATTTTATGAAAACTTTAATAGACGTAAAGTATATTTTTATAAGAGGTATAAGTTTAAATACTAGAACAAAAATATACTAAGGAAAAGAAAAAATCTTTGGGCTAACTTTTTCTCACCGCCTAATAGAGTCCCCACCGCTTTAGAAAATATCACTGTATTTCTTATTTGTGGAAAAGGAAATATTTGTTTATTACTGAATATTCTGTCATATGTGTTAAATAAGTTGGTATAGACATATTCTTTTACCAGGTATTTCTGATATTGTATTAAAAATATGGTTAATAATATTCATAGAATCAAAATTTTATTTTGCTTGTGCATAAATTAGTCCTTGAATTAGTAAATAGTAGTAGTTTGGAATTCAGTTTTTAACTAGTAACGGTCAAGGTATAAAGTCAATTACAATAAACTAAAGTCAATATTAGTTAACTAATTACTTTATAAAACAACAACAAATCACCACTAATAGATAGTTAAGATGTTACTCACTCTTCGCTAACAAATAAACACATTTATCTACGTGTCTATATAATATTAATATTTAAAAAAATCATTATTTTGTGACTGCTACTTTATGAAGTGAGAAACTACACGACAATTTGACTTTAACTCGTACACCTATAGTTCAGAAAAAAAGATATAATAACTTATTCAGAAACCAATCAAATAAATTAAATCTATGTTACAGTATTGTGTGGCAGATTTTTATCCCCCCCATTATTATAGAACATCCATTATTGAATAACTGCTTTGGCATTACATTTACAGTTTTATTTAAACAAAATATAATGAAAGAGACAATGTAATAAATAAAAAGGATAAGTTCTTTGAGCAAAACTATCATTTAAATAGTAGGATCAATCTTCCAGAAATATTAAATTTGTTAACAAAAGCTCTAAATTATTAGATATTAACTCATATGATTGTTTCCATTCAACTGTTATATATAGCACAATTTTGTAAATAAATTTGTAGAAAATATTAACTACAGTTATGTTTTAACAACATATAATTATCCAGGTTCAATAAGTATAAACGTTTATTATAAATGTTTAATAAACAAAGTTAAAATATTAGGAAGGAATAACCTCTCAACTTCTAAGTTATATTTAAATGTATCAACTAATTATTTTAATGCTGTCTTTAAACATACTCTAATGGTTATGACACAAAGAAAGTACAAGGCATGTAACAGAAATATTAATTTAATTGATAATGGTCTGAATATTTAATTCGTTTGATTGCTTTCCTTCTTATACGTTTAATTATTTTCCTATCTGAAGTTACTTATTACTCTAATATAAAATAGTAGGAATTTATGATTTTCTTAGCACTTCCGATGAAATTAAAGCTGATTATTGGCTTATTGAAGTATGTTATCAACATAAAACAGTAAAAATTAATAAATTTAGTATTTCCCTTAAAAGGTTAAGGATATTCAAAAATTATATATTAAATGTACTTAGTATTTATAAGTATAAAGTCCATAATGTCTAAAAATTGAAGTAAACTTTTTGAAAGTGAAGAATATTTTCCTTCATAATAGACATATAACACCTATAATATATTGAAATGTATAAAATAAAATGTATATACATTTGTTACACCCCTCATGTAATTACACCCCTTGTACTTAAGAATAAGAATACAGATTGATTGCAGCTATTAAACTGTCAGTTTGAATTAAGGTGTCTCTATCTTCTTCGCTTCCGTGTTTTATGATCTAATAAAACAGATGACTTGAGTGTTATTTAATTAAATTACGCGATACAAATCAATAAGTATATGCGTAATAAATAATCTCTGTACGCAGATTTCTCACATTTACTACCTTTAACAACACAAATCAAACTTTTTGACAAATAAGTAACTCCAAAGCCAAGGTACGAAATCAGTTGTCCACTGCAGGGTTACCGGCTTGTTGTCTACCTTACCGGCTTGGCCACACCGGAGGGTAACACTTATATAAAGATGCCGGGCATATTGTGTCTTCATACCATCCTTCTTATTCAACTTAGGCATGGAGTAAATCGTAATAACATTTTGTGCATTTTAATGCACATTTACTAACTACATTAATATTATTTTGAGGTAATAAACATTTAAGTTCTTCGTAATAGGATGTTGTTAGGATGGAATTGTCAAAAAGATTATACTTTTCCAATACTTTAGTGATAAGTATTGCAAAAGGTTTGCACAAAGTGCGTATTACAAGGTTGTCACTCTGATGACGCTTGTAATAATTATAGTGGAGATTAATATTGGAACCAACATATCTAGTCAGTTCGATCGGAGTTTAAGTTTTCCGAAACTGGAATAGTACTCCTTATTGTAAGTGCGCTTTATAACACCTCTGAAATACAGTATCATCAGTTTCAAGGCGTATTTATCTAAATCAATATTTGATGGAGGTCGGTTCGGTAATCTATCAAATCAACTTTTTTTTTTTTTTTTTTTTTTTTTTTTAATTTTTTTTTTTACTGATCTTCTTATTTTTTTCTTATCAAGCTACTATTCGACTCTAGAGCCTTGCCTTTTAGATATGGTTTAAGATAAAGACCTCTACCTTTAGGATACTGACTGAGATATAAACCGCCACCCATCATCGTTATCATCATCATCGTTTTGCCTTTTGCTCGTTTCAACATTTTCACTTCAAATCGCTTTACATATTTTGTAATTTTACGTGCATTTTTTTCCAATAATATTTTCTCATAATTTTTCAAGACTTGAGTGCTGTGCACGTTGTTATCGTACGACTTTAGTTCTAACCACTCGTAACTACCATGTACAGTAAATTCACGACAGATGAGATTTTTTAAATTACGGTTGAGTCTTTTCACCATCAACGCTTTCTTTTCCGAAAAAATGGCGTAAGGATTTATATTGTATTTATTTAATAATATGTTCATGTCCGCATTAAAAAACTCCTTCCCTTGATAGGCCTGAAAATGTTTCGTCCGGTGTTTTTCAGTATAGGTTCTAACGCTATATTATATACATCCACCGCTGACTTTGTCTTAAGTGGTAACGCAATTGCTAGTTTTGTCAGACAATTTATCATAGTTAGTATACATATTTTTAGCATACGGAATCATTTCCACAAAATCGGCTTGATAAAGGTCATTTACTCCTTTCAACGTCACATGCGGGGTTTTGAAATTTCATATTCCCTGGCTGGTGGTACTCAGCAGCAATGTCTTACTTCCATTATTCAAATGATGTGGTCACGTTTTCTCCAGCACTATTTACTTCCCAAAGAAACTCTAGTGCACGCGACCTCAAAATTATCGCTACTTGTTCCCGCCTCACTGTTCAGATTAACCCACCGAAAATAGTCCATTAAAGACCGGAAGAAAATATACTTTAAAGTATATTATGTAAGTACGTTATTAAAGTAAGTATCATAGAAACTTGACGAAAAGTTACGTATCCCGGTTACATTGTTTTAAAGTTGAGACTAGTAAATGTAAACCCCAACTGACCATCATCACTAGTCCGTTCATTTTTTCATCCTATCCACAAAACATTCAAAGCCTCTTTTAATCAATTCAATTTAGTCTTCACCATCGGGTGTTGGATTAAATTTAAACTGAATTTTAGTTCTAAGAATATGAAATATACTAACCTTTACTCTCTACTTTAGGAAGAAGCAGTGTAAATTAGCTTCATACTGCACTCACAATGGTTTCCACGGAAGTAATAAATATTCTGCAATATTCTAATATTAATATAATATCTGCAGCATGAGAGGGAAAAACAAAGACAGGTCTGTACATGCAAGAACGAAATGGCTAAGTCGCAAGTGGGTGCATTTTACAGTTGAAAAAACAAGATGGCAGACGGGAGGGACATAAGTTGGACCCTTAAACTCTAGTACGTGAAACATACACTCACAAAAACCAACATTTTTTCTGTTAGAAAATTGGTCGCAAAAGCAGTATTTCGGCTGTAGACACAGTAATTCCGTTGGAAAATTCGTCGGAGAAGCAGTATTTCGGTCGGGAAATGATTCGAAAAGTAGTATTTCGGTCGGAAACTGGGTAGCAAGGTTTTCGGATGGATGTAAGACTGTATCTGTCCACAGTACTAAGACTGCTCAAGGTTCAACCGCTTTGAACTAACACAATCAAACACACACACAAACTCACATACACGCACAAATATACACTCATACACAAATAGTCGATAAACAATACGACAAACTATTTATATTGATGAACTATATAAATAACAGCTACTATCGTAAATAGTTTTCATAAAAGAGAGCAAATAATATTTAGATTAATTAGAAACTGATAGTGGATTTTAAACTTAGGGCTCATTGAAGGTTAAAACTCATGAGACCTGTCATTTTTGATTAATAGTATGAGCAATTTTAAAGTGTCTTAACAAAGATTGTAACAACCATATCTCATTTTCCATACATTCAAACAATCCTTCTGATAATATATAGCGTTCTACTATGGACATATTTTTGAATAGAACGACTAATTTGATTTTACAATCAGAAAATGTTAAGTGTTTAGGGGTAAAAACCACACAAAGACACATCTCATCTTGAAACCTTCTTCCTCTTGTCTTAACTCCATATTAAAAGTGTTGTTTATATATTTAAACTACTTGCTCAACATAGAAAATTAAAATTTATTGTGATGATGAATATTATTATTTTGTGAAAGCTAAAATTAATAATAGTTGCAAGTTAACCATATGCTAAGGTTCGTTATAATTTATATATAAGGTAGATATTTTATAAAATGAACTCTGAATACTGAAGAGGTTAGTAATATTATCACAATTCATAATCTAATAAGAAAAAAAGAACAAAAATCAACCCAGATATACAATAAAGTTTTGTCTGGGTTTATAACAGAGAAAATGATCTGTCAAATACTTAGAAGACACTCCTCATACGTAAATTATTGTTCATTATTATCTACTATTATTTCCCAGAAATACGTTAAAATTATTTCTTAATTATGTGTTGTTTATAATAGAGAAATAAATCCGCCAAATATTTGTAGGACACTTCCACAAGCGTTATTTTTTTTTATTATTAGCCTATATTTAATGATAGAATAGCTATATGTACACTTTTTTGTGAACGGTTATTACTATGAAGGTTTGGGAGACCTGGAAGGGGTTGGGTGGGCAGGGGTGGTGGGAGTGGTGGAGGGGTTTCTTGGGACGGTTGTGTTGGGGCTTTTCTTTGAGGATACATGTTAAGGGATGTGAAATCCAAAATGGAGTGAAAAGGGTGATGTTTTAGGAAGGTGGCGGAGAGGAGGATAGGGGGTAACCTCAAACTTTATTCCTTGAATCCTCCTCCAAAAGTATCTATTTACCCATTACTTGCATGCTGTCCTTGAAGCCACCGGAAGTGGACCAAATAGATGGTATCACTATAATACCCTCTAATTTCTGAACATCAAACAATATTATGAAGATTATTTACCTGTTTTGTATGTGAAATCAAATTTGAAACATATTGGTATACTTTTATTGTAAGTTTCTATAAACTGCGATTCTGTAACTGCAAACTCAATTACAATTTTAGCAAGGAGGATACTAATGAAGCTACCCAGTTCAAACGTTAAATTTCTCAGTGAAATCAGTATGATGAAACCGGGCAAACAAGTACTGAAAAAACTAAATTATTTTAATATGTAGTGCCGGTTGTGTCGAAGTTAGTTGTCGAAATACAAATAAAATAAAATAATGAATTGACTAAAGTGGACTTACAGTTGTTTAGTAAATCAATAACTACTGTACACACATGTTCTAGCGACAGCTACGTGAACAAAATACTAATTTTTAATAATAAACTGAACATTGAGTTGTTGATAATATTAATTAATCATCATAAAAAATAATTATCAATTAACTAATTATAATGCTCTTAGTTATAAGAATTGAATATAAGATGCTAGAGCAAAACGTGTTTAGACTAGAGCGACGTGTAGAAATAATTGTGTTTTTGGCATTGTATGAATAAAATGGGCAGCAATATAACAATTGTATAGTAAGAGAAGAACAAAACTGAAATAGTAACTATGAAGTTTCGAAAATGATAGAAATTATTGTACAGAATTGCATATATAAATAACAAATTATTAATATGGTTTAATCTGATATTTGCAATTATGTGTGTATGTAAAAACCATTACACACAAATATTTCAAATATAAAACTTAGAGCAAGAAAGGTTTTTACTAAATAAACTATTACTAGGCCTATCTAGAAACGAAACTAACCTTTCTTTTACGACCTTTTCTAACATTTTTGCAAAAATTGACAGAAGTGATATCGGTCGGTAATTTGTTGGATTTGTTTTAACACCCTTCTTATATACAGGTGTTACTATTGCCTTTTTTTAAATTTCCGGGAATTCTCCTAAACTTAAACTATAATCAACCAGGAAAACAAGTTCATCTATTATGAATTTCAAAATGTTTTTAATAATAAAAGGTGCGACATTGTCGAACCCAGGAGCCTTTCTGTTTTTTAAAGCTGTTATGATATTTTTAATTTCTAATGCCGTTGCAGGATAGAGAAACAATGAGTTAGAGCAAGGTTCGCTTCTAAAAACACTGTTGTAATTTTTTGAATCCAATTCCACTCCAATCATATCGCACTTAATCTTTTCTCTAAGCTCGTATGCTATATTACAAAAGAAATCATTAAATACATTTGCCACCCGTTCTAGGCCTACTATTGGTTTGTTGAAATTGTCATTTAGAGCAATCTGCTCTGCATTCTTCTTCTCATCTCCAACTATCTGTTTGATAAGTTTCCATTGCTTCTTTGGATCACCTTTGCTTTCCTCAAATAGACACCTATAATAATGTATCTTAGTCACCCTAATTTCATTGATTAATTTCTTTTTAAAGGTATTATAGGACAACTTAAGCACAGCGTTATTAGGATACCTTAGACTTTTTCTGTATAAGGAGTTCTTTTAATTTACTAACTTAACAAGCGTATCATTAATCCATGTTTTTACCTTTCCTTTTGACTTTGTATTATTATTTGCCAATCTGTATGATTTAGAAAAGCACGATTCTAAAATTTTGAAAAAAATTTGCAAACGCAATAGAGACACTTTGAGCCATATATACCTCATCCCACTTAGCCATTGTAATATATTCAAAAAATAATCTATAATTTGGTTTATAGGGCTGGGTTACTTGTTCTTTATTATAATTACCACATTTCATACTGATTACAGTCATTCTATGATCAGTCACTCCACTCTCAATCACCCAACTTTCATACTCCACACTCAAACCAATACTACGTCTAAACCAAACATGATCGATACAAGAACTGCATTCATTATTAACTCTAGTTGGGTCGGTAATCAGCGAAATTAACCCGTGTCTTGCCATTTTAATTAAAAAAACTATCTAATAATCTCAATTTTTTCAATAAATCTATATTCACAACCCCACTTATTATTACATTTGGATTTTTTACTGATTGCAAAAAACGTATCAAATTCAAGCGTAAACTGATCGGCATTGTATTCCTGTAATCTGTACAAGGCAATAATTTCGATAACTACATCTTGGCCAATATTTACTTTGAACTGCATGATATCGGCAGTCGACAGGACGGCCTTCTCAACGTTCAACACAGATAAACGATCAGATAAGTAAACGATTACTCCTCCCGAGCAATAACGATAATTATTACAATTTACAAACATATTAAAATGAGACAAGCCGTACTGATTAACCTCGTTATCTCCTATCCATACATCACTTAATATAATAATATCTGGTAATTTATTTAATTTCTGTAATTTTAAGGCGAACAAATCAAAGTTTTTTCTTACACTTCAAATATTTTGCTGTACAACTATGAAATGATTGTACACATGGTCAAAACTATTACTCTTCAAAATATCAATCATTAGGTTTTAAAAACAATAAAAATATTCTAAAAGAGCTAAATTTAGACTGTACAACAATTTTATAACATAGATTCTCTGTATTACCAAGTATTCAAACCAACAAAAAAACCAAAAACTCATTTCAATAATGACAACTCTATAATAACAATAACAATTTTAGTGCATCTCCTGCCGGTAAGTCTAAACAAAGGCACGCATTTTTGTACAAAATAAGGTTTATAGCTACCAGGTCCATTTAAGTAGTTTGTTGAGGTGTCACAATCAGGTCTAGCGGTTTCATGTATTGTAGTTCGGCCACTTGTTCCATAGTAGATTATCTCCCTCTTCCGTGAGTAACAAAATTCTCCCATTACGGACCCACAGGAAGCGAATATTCTTCTCTTTCTTCACTTGTCTTACAATATTGAACACACGTCTCCTTGCCTGACTCAAACTTTTATTATGTAAACTATATTCCCAGAACTGTCGCTTAGGCCTATATCCTGAGTATTTAAATCTCGCTTGACCCTTCTTTTCCTCAAAACCTCTTCCTTTATCGCTCTCCTGATAAATTTACAAATTATTCCTCTTGCTCTTCCTACATCCATGCCCTGCTTATATAGACAAACTGAAAAACTACCTTAAAATTCCACCTGGTTTTACTGAGACAATTAATGTAAATGTTGGATTTAGTCATACATATTTAAATACAGACACTATCTACTAATTCATCAGTAAAATGGCAATGGCGGTAGAAACTAAATTAAATAAACATAAATATTCTTTCTACGACTTGTGTATTGTAATAATTATTTAGAATCTTGTTGTATATTAATATCTGACTTTATCCAGAGTGGAACTAACACCATTAATAAACAAAAAAGACGTAATTTAACTGTCATACATAGATTATAGTTGTAAAACTGGACAGATTTATGTTACGTAATACACAGCTACACATATGATTTCACCAAAAGATGAACAAGTAAATAGTTAACAAATATATAAGTAATTTTTCCTCGTTGCTCTTAAAAGGAAAACTCTCCTCATATCCATGTTCTAACAGAAGCGATGATTTAAACGTAATTAAATACATAATAAAATCTGCGATTGAAATGTGTAATGTGTAATGAAATGTAACAAGATCAAGGGATTTTTTCGTACAAGACAACGAATCAACTCCAATCTATTTTACAATATGGAGTCAATAGTAATATGGATAAGCATCTTCAGACCGTCATTTATAAACTCTCGTGTGAGCTATTGACCCAGATTTTACAAAGCCTAATAGGACGCTGCTTCGATAAGAAATTTATGGGGCATCCTTTTACAAGAATTTGTACGACACAAGTTCTACTTTCACCTTATAAACAATTGCTCGTTTAATCCCAATTTGGAAATATCATGTGTTCAAACAGTGTCACTACATGGTTGTTATTGAAAAGTACGCCATTTATAGGGCAACCAACTGAGTGTACAAGTATGTGTTGGTGTCCTCTCTGGTAAATATGATGATGTTAGGACAAATAATACAGCGTCATTGTAGGACAAAATCCGCCTGCATTGACTGGAGATGAGAAAAATGACAACAGAACCTATTCCAGTGCCGACTCACTGGTCATAAATGCATGTAATTAAAATCATGTCTCGTGCTTAAATTAGTGTTATGTGTGAAATATTTTAGTGAGGAGCTATTAAATAGTGCTTAATAACACAATAAAAAATAATATTGAAAAAAATGTATTCTAGATTTTGGCTACTTTAATTTGAATAACTATTTATTAATTATTAAACATAACAATGAATATGCATTACCAAGGAAACAACAACATAACTTTAAAACAATACTATTTTCATTATTGTAAAGATTTCTGAAATTGAAGGCTGATTTTAAAATAACTACCGAAACGCGACATCGTTTTTCTTCGAACGGGACTAAGCAAAAGTCTAAAGAACTTAGTTTGTTCCGAAACCAATGGAAGTAGATAAAGCGTTGCAGGTTGAAAAGCCGGACATCTTTCTCGAACCAATGGAAATAGAAGAAACGAATCAGCGGGGCGGCCAGAATTTTAATAATCAATATTCATTTCAGCAATCTTTACCCGAAACGATGGAGGTTGATGATGAACATACAGAGGTTTATTGTGAGCCTATGGAGGTTGATGATGAACCTACTGAGGTTTATGATGAACCTATGGAGGTTGATGGTTAACTAACATCGTTTCCATTATGCCTTCAACTGTAACCTGAGACAGGATTTTAGTGGTGAATTAGTGATACATTCAGATAATCCAGTGTGTTTTTCTACATTGTGGTTAATATCCTTTGTATAACGACTACTTACTTAATGTATTACTTATACACTGCTATGAGTCTCCTATCAGACTTACAGTTGAAGGCGAGTCTGTACACATTGATTTCAAATTTTAAAATAACTGGCAACAATATCTCCTGCTCCGAAATGAAGTATCTATCGGAATGGTAAGGAATGGTAACATTAAGAGTACTTCCTAACCAGAACAAATTCGAATCTCTAGATTTAAGATTTTTTCTACTAATGATACAACAAATGTGGTAAAAATCATCAGATCTTTACGAAAATGAGACAAAATATGTATCTTTACACTAGATATCCGTGGTCAAATTTGTAAAAAAAAAAAATTTCATTTCTACGGCCATAGTTATTTATTTATGAAAATAAATGAAAGCATTGTAATTAAATTAAAGCATTTAAGAAAAATGGTCGTAGAGTAAACTTTTTTTTTAAATTGTCATTTTTTACCTACTTTTTATTGAAAATATACCAGAATTTGTTTATGAAGGTAAATTATAGTTTTAAATAAAATTTTTAAAAAATGTTACAGCGGATTACATCTATTGATGTTTTAAACACTCTATTAAAGAAACAAACCTGGGAATCTTATTACTTGGACGAATTACCTAGAAGCAATGATGATTTTACCTGAATTGCTTAGAAATATATTAATCCATACTACTTTATATTGGAGCATTGAACAACTGCAGACGGAAAGAAATATGTTGTTAAAGTCGAGGAATATAACTAGCTAATTTTGTATAATTTTATAACATTTTGTATAAAAGACTTTTTTTGTTATATTATCATGTACTTTCTTTAATTTATAACCTTTAGGATTTATTTAAAGACACATTTAAATAATAACTCTATATGATTTAAAAAACTTAGAAACTGAAAAATTATTCTGAGATTTAACTTTGTATATTTATACCTTTGTAATTGAAGTTACATACAATGAACCAGCTGCTTAAATGCTGCTAAAATGTAATTGTAAATTATATGTAAATTATCCACAAATATATTTACTTCAAAATAATTTTACACAATTATTGTGCTAAATAAAAACACTTGAAAAAATTACAATTATATTCGAATAACCTACAGGTTGATTGTAGTGGGATTTATGGGGGGGGGGGGAGAAGACTGTTTCATTTCTTAGACATAATTTAGAATTTATTAATAGTAACAATATAATAACCGTCAATAAAATTTATTTGTTACTTTTTTAATGTTTAAAATATTTTTCAAAATTTAAATATATTGATGTATGTATATATGTATGTATGTATGTATGTATGTATGTATGTACGTATGTATGTATGTATGTAATAATAAACAGTCCAAAAATTATATTAACATTTTCTGGCCTTCCCCAAGCATAAATAAAAACAAACAAAAATTATTCCTTACCAAAAATGTCAGTTGTCAGTGAAAAAATGAAATACACCATCATTGAAAATAAATACTTTTTTTTATATTTAAATAGGAACAAAAGTCAACATACTTAATTCTATAAATGTGTCCACATCCTAAATTGTAATTGATTGAAGTTACGTTTTTAATTATGGTGTTCTTTACTTTATATATTTCACACGGGTTTAATCAATAATATTCAAATGTAAAAAAATAAAATAAATGTTAATTTGAGACAGTCGGTATTTCATGTAACTATTATTTAATGAAAGTATCTTAATTCAGACTTTCCGCAGGAAGTATCACTCATTCTAACCGAAAGCTACATATACAACTCATATTTCACCACTCATGTCATATCAAATTTAATTAAAGATGAGATATCAACAATTTTTTAATTAATACTTTACACTAGACTGTGACTATACAACTTTAACTATCAAAAAAAAATCTTGTTTTCCTTATTTGGTCACGTATAGAATTTCATATTTTAGCTTTAAATAACTTGAATCAAAATAAGTTTCAGAACATAACTTACGTAACTCAATGAAATTGTTTATTAATATGTAAACGGATTAAATAATATTCATAATGAAAATCACGGTCTTTTAAATTAAAACAAAAGAATTAAGCCAGTTTATAATGAAACATTAATTGAGTATATAGCTGTACAAACGTTCATAAAGAGCGCAATGCTTTATGGTAAAGTTTTCCTTTGATACTTTGAAGTATGCAAGGGCGTTTTGTAATTATATTAGGCATTCCAGTATGATATAACAAACGTTAAAAGAAATTAAAAGTTTTTAATTTGAATGTCAAAATGTTACTGAAGATAGAATTAAATAATTATAAAAATAGCAACATATTCGAATAAAATTATGTTTAAAGATCTTGCCATTATTATAAAAATTGGATTGTTTTACTTTGATAAGTGAGATTATAAACATTGACGTAGATTAACGAAAAAATAATTGAAAATAGTATTTTTGAGACAGATAATAACTCCAATAAATATGGTAAAACTTAACGAGATAAGAGAAATTAGTACTCCACAATCTTTACCAATAGTGAGTTATTTTGATAGATTTGTTTTTTAAATCTATCACGTCTCAACATCATACGTATTTAATCGATTTGAAATTCACACAAAATAATTCTCGAAACAAACTCACAAACAAAAGACGAAATGATAATACGTAGATTTAAAAAGGACATTGTTTCACTCTAAAAATTATTTCAAATATTATATGATGTTTTCATTTCAGTGTAACTTCGCACAAATGTATTATGTGAGACAAATGAATTTATAAATCCTAATTCAGCCCATGCACATTCCCCAGTGTCACATAATTTTGAAGACAACCGTAGATAAAAGAGGGTCTCGCTCATTCGTACGTGATACACATCCCCAATAATTTGAAGTTACTTATTAGATCTTCAATATATGGAACAAAATTAAATTAAACACTAAATTAACACGATTATTTACTACAAACTATATTCAATATCAGAAATGACATTGAATGTAAATAAATTTAAACAGCTTAAATCTAAACCCATTCCTTTATAAACTATAAATTAATTATCCCGTCTGTTATATTTCAGTTCTTACGTAATTTTTAATTTAGTGAAAATATGACCTATAGATAGTTTAATTTATACACTGTTTTAAATTAATCGTAAACTTTATATTTATTAAAGGGGCAACAATAAAATTATTATTATTATTTTTTTTTACTTTACCTAACAAAGTAATTTATTTACAAAAGATGTCTTGGTAATTGATTACCAAAATAATTACAATACTAGTCGTTTAAAAATATATAATTTGAACGTGGGAAACAAAATATTTATAATTTGTTAGCCTAAGCATTTAATATTCTTAGGTCTACACAAAACGGGTTAGGAAAAAGAAAGTTTATAATATCAGCTATGCACGATTTGTGAGTAACGTGCTTAGGGGTTCAAAAAACGGAGTACGTCTTTTGGAAAATAATTTAATTGAGTAAGTAAATTGGCATAGTAAATCTAACCATTCTTTAGGATTTTATGGAATATTTGGAACTTGCAATTTATAAATTCATGGCTTTTAAAATTACTGGATTAAGGACCTATAATGGAGTCTGCGTTAAACGTAAGTTCTCAAGATATTAAATATTCTTATTTATCTCATGTCAAAAACCCAACAATGTTGTTACTGGGCCCAATATGGTGTATTATACATACAATTTAACATTTAAATGGTGCACATCTGTTAACGCATGTTGATTGTGTTTAGACATAAATCAATGAACATGGATAACCAATTGACAATTATTACCATGGTTGTTACAATCCAGATTTTTTAATAGAAAACTTTCATAACCTGTTGGTAAATCTCTGTTTAAATGTTTTACAATGGAAGAAAACCTAATTCCTTCTGTTGAGATTATGGGAAACTGTTAAATTCCGCTACTATTTTAGATGTTGTGTGAATATTATAAATGTTGACTAATTTCGTTCTATTATAAAATAGAATAAACTTTTTGGAGTAAATTCCACTTTAGTTGGTGTAATCTTAGAAACCAAAAAAACTCTGCCCAGTCATGATAGACAAGGATAGGTCATATTATTGAATGGCGCTTTTAAGGAAGCTTATTATTCCCGAACATATACAAATAAGAGAGGAGGCCTGCAGAAGTGTTATTGTGTAATTGTTTATAATCTGTGGCTAAGTAATATGGATAAATGGTAGCAAAAAATTGTTAATGCTTTTAATAATGTACTTATTTTGTTATTTAATAATTGTAAAAATATGTTTATTAGTGTTTACCCCGACTGTGATTTTAATTTATTATAATTGTGTACGTGTTACTTTGTGTTTATTATTTTGACTTATATTTAAAAGCATATTTGTAAATTTAAATTGTTCTTTTATGTGTCTAATATAGAAGTATGTTATTTTGTTTTGTAATAAGGAGTATTATATCAAATTAACTGCTCTTGCTTTTGTCACAAAGCATTAGATAATAAATTAAATTATATGAAAATGATCTTTATTATTTTTGTATGGATTACAATTTTAAAATAAATAATGGAACAATGGATTAATGTGAAGATTCCATGGTAAAATCTCAGATAAAAATATGTTGGTTCTAGGCTACTCATGGTATATAAGATTTTGTTTTATCTTCGTCTTTAGTTTGCCTCAGGAAAAATTAATGTAGACGTGGAGTATTTAGTACACGGTTAAACGGAACGCCATCAACCGGACTCGAACACATGTGTAATCTGTCACAGTTCACAATTTACAACGACGGATCTCTGTAAACAATTTTCTCCATATTTAGTTTAATACCATTAAAAAGAGACAGTTTTTAATTTGAATAACACACATTTATTTCTAATTATCATTCTAATTTAATTGTTTCTTTATCATAATGAGTCATATTTAATTCTCTCAAAAATTACAAAGTACAATTGGTATTTGAAAGTTTTACAGTATAAAACATAAAGTTTTGGCATATTTAAAATATACATTATGATTACACCAGATTAAAGTATAATATCACGAACATTTCCAAAACTAAAATATATTGTTAGCAAAACAACATCGATGGACGGCGTAAGGAAAAGTTTTTTTCTCAATATAAATGGCCCTGAAATATTGCATAAACACAATAACTCATCTCGTGTACAAGAATTTAATAAATGTTGCCAAATTACTTCAATAGGTGATCATCACAGGGCATTTCATGGCATCAGGTGTAGCAGTTTCCCCGTGTATTATCGTGCACGTGAGAAAAAATGTCTAATAGCAATTAATGTTGAGTTATTTAGAGGTTTGTAATTGAACTTAACAAAAGCGGGAACATAAGTTGCTCGTGTAATTTGTAGATTTAAAATTGTTTCTAAAAATGTTCTTTTCAGAAGAATTCTTTTGTAAAGTGTACAATACACGCCATTCACTTTGGAAATGTTTCTCCTTTACATTTTAACTTATGAGTGTAGAAAAATTTATGCGATATGTCAAAATATAGATTTTTTAACAGGGTTATAACCGTTTTGATGTTCTCTGAGAGCAAATGCAATTTTTGGAATGATGTATGTCTGTCTCTCTTTCATATGTCGTACGTCGTCTGTGCTGTGTTGTACAGATTTTAATTAGATGTACTTTAAGACTGATCTTAACTTTATTTTACCGATCTGTTTCATATGTTATATTGGTTCTATAATCTAAAATTCAAACGAGTGACAGATTTTAATGAAATTTGTCAAATGTTTGAGACGTGTATAGGAGAGGTTTTCCTAATTTTAGATGCTACTTTTATAAATGAAAAAGAAATACAAAAACCGATTTCTACAAATACGAATATATTTTGTAAAAATTTCAATAAATTGTAGTCTCTACAGACTCAAAAATTTAATATCTCAAAATTGCCTCCAAAAATTGTTGGTGAAATTGACAATTATTATTAGCAAAAAACTAAAATGAACCTTGAACGCTGTACTGAGATTCACTATTTAAGGTTAATTTAGGATTTAAAGTGAAATTACGTTAGAAGATGAATATTATAAGCCCATTGAACAAAAACATTTATTAAGACAAAGTACAATAAGTTAGGTATTTGATTGGCTTGCAACCTTCTATTACATTACACATGACCAACGAGTACATAAGCCAAGCTTTGTAGGAACCGAGGTCAGACCTAGGCACGTCGCGTCGGTGTGATCGACATCCGTTGTCAGTGGTCGTTGTCGGCACGGAGCTACCGGAAAGTCACTCAATCGCCGGAGAGATTGGATCCAAGTGAAGATGCTGTATGGAATAACGTGAGTATAGTATTCTGACGAATAAAAATGAATATGGAATCACTATATTGAGAGTAATAATTATGAGAGACCGAGAGAGAGAGAGAGAGAGAGAGAGAGAGAGAGAGAGAGAGAGAGAGAGAGAGAGAGAGAGAGAGAGAGAGAGAGAGAGAGAGAGAGAGAGAGAGAGAGAGAGAGAGAGAGAGAGAGAGAGAGAGAGAGAGACTAAAAATTAAAATTCTAATATGTGTTTATTAAGATCCTGAATTTATATTTATTGTAATTTATCTTATAAACTGTGAAATATGTCCGATTTATTATGTAAAGGTGAATAAATGGAAATAACAATATTTGAGATTTGTAAATTTTTCCACCTTTATATATTGTAGGCCTTATAAAGCATCAATGAATAAAAATGTATTGGAAATAACCAACAACATTATTATAAAGTGTTAAACACCGATCTCATGAAAAATGTCACAAAATCGATTAAATTAATTTACGGGAAACTTTTTAGTTTAACGAATATTGTAATGTAATTTTAAATAATGGATTAGACCCTATACAATATTCTATATAGTTGTAAAATATAAAATGGTGTATCACATTTTTGATTATTTGTTTAATAATATTGTATTATTGACATATCTTACGTAGAATAACATAAAGCATTTGTTAACGCTTTAAAATTTAGAAAGATAATAGGTTTAGGCCCTTCCGCCTTGTTAAATCGTGGAGTGGTTTAAACCCCTTGTGGATAAAAGCAGTTATTGCCAAGAATATAAGTTTAATTTACATATCTTACATAAGGATTATATATATCACAGAACGAAGTTTAAAATATGCTTTATTTGTGTTGACTTTTAGATTTTATCACTGTTACGGCTTGTTTTATTTCACTTATTATAACTGATCTGTATAATTTACTGACAAATTTACAGTTTAAATAATATTTAAAATGCAGTTTTGATTTAATACCAATGATTTTTCATTTATAAGAGAAAAGGAATTGGAGTAATATGACTAGTAGTTCAAATGTAAGTTTCTACTGATCCCGTCCTACGGCCATCTTTTGGTAACTTCATAGATTGCCTCCCGTGTTATAAAGCTCTAAGAGATGTCCGCCTCCTATACTTGCACATTCTGGAATGACCTCTCAAACCAAACTTTTCGCGTCACAATAAACATACTATGGAATTACTTCTGCTTGGTATGAATACAGATATATTACTAAAAATGTCGTTATTAAAAGGCAATAAAAGTGAGACAAAAAGTCACCATTTTCTTATAAACAACGTATTGTTAAGTAAGTAAAAACTATTTATTTGGTATTTATTATTATTTATTTTAATATTATTAATTAATTTATTTTTTGTTAATTAATTCGTTATTAAAAGACGTCAGATTTATTATTCAAATTATTAGTAGTAAAAAAAGGCGACAGAAGCCTGATTACGCAAAATATACCCACGGAACACGCAAATAACTTTTAATCTCGTTATTTAGTCAGCTTTGAAACAACAAATCAGTCATTCTAAACAGTATAAGTCTAAAACAAACAAACAAACAAGTTTTCAGTTTATTCTAAATTTATCAAAATTTCTCCTTTTGAATACTTTACTAAGGTAATTTGAAATTAATTTAAACATTTGATGTAAAGTGCAAACGGCAGATATCAGGAGTACATTCTCAAATAAAGGAACACCATATATGCACTTTTACATAATTTATAATGAAATGATGAAGTTTACAGAGAAAAGGAAAATATTGTAGCTCAAATTAATATATTATTTTTAACGGTTGTTGTCTTTCTGCTTACTTCCTAGTGTCCAATTATCTGTTTGTGAATCATTTTACAGAAACTCTTAATCGCAAGGAAAGAAATCCATGGCATATTTGAGAGTGTAACTAGCGAGTTAATAATCAATTCTGCACCACCTACAAATCTATCTTTAGAAGATTTAAACACAAAACACCACTAAAGCCCTCCAGACTAAGTTTAATATAAGTTACATAAGACGTATTGTCTGAAATGTTTACGTAATGTGAAGATGTGTCACCCAAATCAATGTAAAAAATGCTACATTTATAGAAAATTTAGATTCGGACATAAATTTCAACTTCTTAAATCCAATAAACCTTGAGAGAGTCTTAATTTAAATTTCAATATAATACGATTTATACTAAATGCATAAGCAAACTTATGTTTTGATAATTACGTACATTTCTTGTAACAAAACAAAGGTAATATGGTGTCCAAGGTTATATTTATGTTGAACCAACAACTACTAAACTGACATATTTGGAATAGAATAGTTTGTGTTGATTATTTTTTGTTTTTTTGTATGAATGTGTAGGAAAGTTTCTGCAATGTTTTTGTATCAATTATTCTAAAACTATCCCAGAATGATCAAAAGGTAGAATCGGCATCAAACTGTATTATTATATATCTCTATTTTAAAGTTATGTTAAGGTTTCAATTCCTGCAATAGCTGGATTTTATTTGCATGTAATTAAATTTCAGTATTTTGTGTAAAACTTTGTGGATTGTTGTTTTTCGAAGACTTCACTTGAGGTTTCGTCGAGATATTGATTTCTTAGGACTTCAGATTGCAGATTCTCTAATGAGATAAACTTTTACGTCTGATACACTTGGCCTGTCAGATGATTTCTGCTTTTGAACTGATCCCAGGTTTTTCGAAATGTTTGAACCAACGTCGTATGTTATTTTCATGTGGTGGACCTTTTCTGTATTCGCGTCAAAATGTACGTTGCACTGAAATTATAGACTTGATTTCAGCCAGCACCAAAACACGTAGATTTTTGTTTATTAGAGAACATAATAACACACTGAACACTCCGGAAAACACAAAACACACTACCGCAACAATGCAAGAACTAATTTTTATCTTACAACAGCTGTTAAACTAACTTTTGAGTTATAGGCTATCAGCGATGCCATTAAAACACCACATAATTTCTCTACTGCCTTCGTATGAATGATTAAAATCCAAAAATTCTTTTATGATAACCTTGTATAGTAATTTAAAATATAGGATTCAATATTTTTATAAATATGGCAAATAAAGATTCACTACTTGGAATAGAGTAATGATTTAAGATTGTTCCACAAAAGGGTTCGCGGATAAAAAAAAATCTATATTTTGCTGTTACAATATTTAAAAAAAACCAATACCTAAATAGACGTGAGAAAGTACATCATATAAAGATGATTATTAAGATTTGTTTTAATCGATTGCATAAAAATATTTTAATTTTATAAATTTGAACAAACATATTTTCGTTTTATGTCAAGTTGTGTTATTCAGGTTGCTGCATCGACATACAAAGGTCATGCCGTAAGTGTGTGACGTTGTAAAAAGTTCATATTTTATTTTATTTTACTCTATTATTGAATTATGTTTGTAATAATTATATATTACCCATGTTCTGTTATTTTTCTGTAATAAAAACATGTCTATAATGAAAGTATAAACTATAATTGATTTTTTAATTATTCTTAATATATTTATACAATGATAGGGCTACATACAATCAAAAATACATATTATTTTGATAATACGATTTATTATTACATAATTATATAATTATGCCTAAGACTAACTTAATCGGAATCTTGCACCCAAAAACATAGATTCCTTTTTATTATAATATTTTGGCAGGTTTTCTAAATACAATTAACAGACATATAAGAATTGTAATTTTAACACTAATAAAGAGGTATAAAACCTGATACGAAAAATGATTGTGATTTTTATTTTTTTAAACTTATTACCTCTTATTTTTATTTCTTAAAGTTTTTAATATATACGTCTCAAAAGGGTTATTAATCAATACTTGAATGGTTTCTACTTTTTTTTTAAAGTTATTTAACCTTGATATATCTACATAAAGTAAAAAAGGAAACTTAACAGTTTTTCTCTGTAGTAATAAAGAAAGTTTGACGTGTCAAGTGCAGGTGTTCCTCCTCCAAGTAATCAAGTTGAGTTTCAAGATAAATAGATTAAGTGTTTACTTCTTTAATGGTAAATCAATTAGAATTAATGTAATTTATATCCAGAACACAATAGGGTGGAATACGTAGAACATTAGCGTTTTACGCAAAATACAACTTATTTCAATTTTTTAATTGTGCATATAAACCAAATGTTGGATCAACTAAAAATTGATTCATTTGATGTCAGACTCCAGGAAACATGAGTTCTTTTAGGTTTTTCTTCTTTAAAATCAGAAATTGTCGATTAGCCTTAAATAGGTAATCATTTATTTTAGGCATATTACATGGAACATGTAAATATCAATAGTCATTTTTTGACGATTATAATTCTTAATGTTTGTACATTTAGAGGCAAACAGATATTCCTGAGTGTTGTTTTCTGTGGTTTTGAAATTCTGTACAGACCAGGTGATATAGGAAGATTCTTTTGATTTGAATTTGAAATGTAACAATCATACATTTAGTTCATTCTTTAACATCATTTCCTTCTTTACAAAAAAAATTTGTTGATGAATAATTTAGAAAATACCAAAATGAACCTTTACCATCATTATTTAAAACTCATTTTCTGTCTAATACAATTAACGCTTAGGACGAATTTGTGGGAAACTAAGAATTTTAGTATTATTTAAATATTTATAGAACCTATTTCTTATTTATCTCATACGGCGATCACAGTTTTTTTCACTTTAAAATCACAATTACCGCTCTAATATATTTATTTATTTATTTTTGTGGCAACGAATAGTTTATCTGGTTTAGTGGATGTGTGTACGATGAAGTTTGTGCAATATATTTGCTTAAAAAAATATTTTTTTAGATTTATTAACCAACTGATATATTTGTAAATTAGTATTTCAACATCTCGTTGATAAATGTTAAACCATGCCATATTATTTAATTTCTTACGTACAAATACAATATAAAAATAAATACCTTTATTGACTTCGAGATTTTATTTTAAATCTATTCGGCCTTTGCTTAAAAAGCATTAGCCACAGTTAAAGTCAAAGAAAATATAACAAATTAAAAGGATAACCTAGTAAAATAACGCAAAAGTAATAAAAAGTCAAATAATAAATTATTTTCACAGAAAAGAGCGGTTCACTATAAAAAGTTCGTTTCTGTAATTGTATTAGGCAATATTAACAATAAAATTAATACATAGAAAACATTTTGTGTAACTTAAACGTATTATTCGGATCTATAGTGAATACGATCAAATTTAGATTGAAATTCCTGAATCATTATGTAAGTTACTCTCTTTAGGAAAACCAAATACAATATGTTCACATGTATATCTCAATGAGGTGTGTACATTTATGCCTTAGTGTAATGCATAATTCTGGATTAAATAGACGATATAGAAATTTTGGTTTCGTAATTAAAATTAATCGTTTTATATTTGTATGGTATTATAATGTCAATCGCCTAACAAGATATGGAGGTAAATGTTAATGTTTGATATAATGTGGAATTTAAAGTGTTATTTAAACTGAGAGGATGTCAAGTTAGTTGTGTGATTTAATTTGTTAAGATTTATTTTAAAGTGCTCCATCCAGGACATCCAATGTCTCTTTGTTTAAGTTTGAAAGATTAAAATAAGTGCATAGCTTCATTGTATACAGACGGAAATGTCCGGAAAATATAGTTTATAACAAATAGTTTCTGTTTGGTTGGTAAAGACAAGTACATAGTTTCAATCTGTAGTGAGGAATTGTCCGGAAATTAGAGTTTATACATCGGTTTCTGTTTGGTTGGTAGAGACAAGTACATAGTTTCATCATGTAGTGAGGAATTGTCCGGAAAATATAGTTTATAACATCGGTTTTTGTTTGGTTTGTAAAGACAAGTACATAGTTTCATTCTGTAGTGAGGAATTGTCCTGAAAATATAGTGTTTAACATCGGTTTTTTGTTTGGTTGGTAAAGACAAGTACATAGTTTCATTCTGTAGTGAGTAAATGTCCAAAAAATATAGTGTTTAACATCGGTTTCTGTTTAGTTGGTAGGGACAAGTACATAGTTTTATTCTGTAGTGAGGAATTGTCCTGAAAATATAGTGTTTAACATCGGTTTCTGTTTGGTTGGTAAAGACAACGAAATAAATAAACCGATAAATTTCAGATACGAATCGGTTTCTGTTTGATTGCCTATACGTCGAAATGGGTTTCGTATTTATTGGACAACTTTATAAGACCAGCATCAGTGTACGAAAGTTGAACCAACTCCACAGAATTAACAGCTAAAAATATTCCTTTTCTCTTAGATTTGGGATTTAAAGTGAAATATGTATCTACTGGCAACATATAGTGCAGCAGAATACAATGACGTCATCAGTGGGCTGGAATACTGTACATTTATCCCAAAATTTACGCGTCTTCTACGTATGACAACGATGAAATTGGTATACCTATCAATCAACAGAATGTGATCACGGCACTGTTTGAAAGTCAGATACACAGAAAAGGTAAACTGAGCGGAAAAAAGGAGGCCGGTGAACCTGCTACAGTAGCATTGGTCAATACCGCCCCCGCCGTTTGGACTATACAGTTAAGAGATAGCTGCTAGCGAGGTGGAACTAACGTGAAATGTAACCTTTGTAAGTACACTGAAGAATATATTGCCGTTGCGGAAGAGTGGCAAAAGTAAACTCAGGATGGTTTATGATAAAGTAGGAAGGTTGGGACGAAAAATATTGTCATATACTTTGCACTCTGTGTCCCATTGTTAATGTTTATGGGTATTTTGAAGATTACAAGAGGATAGTGATAAACGTAAAACAGGAATTCATACTTTTACGATCATCGTGTGAACTAATCACGATATACAGTGACGTTGAGGCGGTAATAAAACTCGAAAAAAACCAGTATACATGGGAAAGTTCCACATCTAACTGTGACTGATGCCTATAGATTGAATATTTTTAAAACGATTGAACGAGACAGTCAAGTAGACGTCGCTTCCCAATCTTTGGATGTTTATGAATTCTCAACCCTCCCCCAGACAAATCAACTTTCGTGGATCGTCAAAACGCCTATTCAGTTTTAATAACTACGATACTTATATTAGCTTTCGAACGAATAGAAAGAATCAGATAAAAAAATATACCGCTCTGCTTGACAGATTCAATATTACCAATCTAAAAATGTACTTGAATTCACTGTATTTTCCCAACATCAGTGACGTGTCGACCATGTATGATATAAACACGAAATTTCAACAGTTGTACTACATTCCTGATTCATCTCAGTGCCTCGATTTGGATAAGTTTACGAATAATGGCCCGATATTTGTAATCGAATGTTCCAAGCAGAACGATTCAAATAAATAAGATCCGGTAGATATGCGTTTAGACATCAAAGTTAACCAAAATATACCGCCAAATAATACATCCTATTGTCTCGTTCTACACGACCGCTAACGTTATGGAATGACCTCAAGAGGAAATATTCTCCAATTACGTTGACCTTCAATGTTTATTACCTCAACATAATATTAATGTAGATACTAGATGTGCACTGAAAAGGGCAATATGTTATATCGATTCATTCCTTGCCTATATTGAATAAGACCCGGGGATGGCATGAAGACACCTGACCGGCATCTTTGTATATCGCTTTCTCAATGGCGTAGCCGTACAAAGCCCGTAGGAATGATTGATTGAAGGTCCCTGTAAAACTAAGTAAACCATAATTAGTAAAAATATAATAACAAATGTAAAAAATTAAAACATAAAAAATAAAAACAAAAATAATTTAGGGACCAGAATTTAGTAACGGGGTGGTGGTTACTAGGTATAACGATGGATTTCAGCTATCTCCAGAAGGAGCTAGGCCTACTGCTTACCTCCAGCTTGTTATGTGGACGCGAAGAACGGTTTAACCGTACCACGTGAAGGTTCCAACCTCAAGAAAAAACAAAGGGCAAGGAACTAAATAATCGTTTCTTTCTTTTTGTTTCATAAACTTTACAAACATTTTTGAATTTTTTTTTTAAATTACCCCCAAAATAACCCAGGACGTTGATGTCATTTGGGGGCTTGTCGAAATAATGCTGTGTTTTAACAAATTATTCCCCTTTACTAAATCCCTTAATTTTATACGCCAAGCAATATCCGAAACGCCTTTTAACAGGGTAAATTGAAAGAGCTCGTCATACTATACAGTCTAAAGAGTTTAAAATATGACTCATTATGTATTTACTACATCTACCATTTACTACTCATTGGGCAACTGCTTAAATTAGACAAATATAACATTAAGAAAATGTTTTGTTATTTATTTTCAAAATTTACCTTTAACATAACGCAGAACGTTGGCGTATTTTGGGGGTTTTCCGAACTTTTACTGGATTTAACAACACATTTTAAACACACACACACAATCACACACACACACACACACACACACACACACACACACACACACACACACACACACACACACACACACACACACACACACACACACACACACACACACACACACACACACACACACACACACACACACACACACACACACACACACACACACACACACACACACACACACACACACGCACGCACACACACACACATATTACTAAAGAACACAAAATTAACAAGTTTATATAATATATGTACTTCGGTTATATTTCATACAGGTGTTTTACTTGAACTGATAAAGCATTAGTAATGACATTAGTCATTGGCATTAGTTACCCCTTTTTTATGCCTTCTTGACACTGAGTAACGCAGCCAACAATAAATAAAGGACTAATTCATTTATGTTTAATTCATACTTGATACAGATCGTACATAACTGATTATGAACTTATGGACATATAAATCAAAATTCTACCCATTTACGTTTCCTCTTGCCGCAAGAAAATCTAACCAAATATAGATGTAAAGGGTAATTAATTTCTTACGTGATTTAAATAGTTAATAACTTGACATTATTTATGAAAATGTGTAAATAAATCTCTGATCCTTCTGAAAAAATAAAATAAATAGAATTACATAGGCTATATGATAAAGAAAAACTATACACCGTTATACATATGAGTTATATATCAAATTGCATATACTGTAATGTAGGTTACGGTAGGAGTATGTATAGTTTTGCATAGGTTGAGTTATTGAGATGAATTAACTACTTAAGTTATTCAGATGCTTCTTCAACCAAAGAATAACTTCCAAAACCATCTGGATAGCTGGGACATAAAGATCCATTATTTTAAAGATTATTCTTCCACAAAATATGTTGAATAAATAAATGTTACTCTTTTATAAGTCTGGCTTTTTATTCAGCTGGAAATTACAGGATCATTATTTTATATTTAAATATTAGAACTTTAATCAGTTCAGTTTTATTATAAACTTTTTGAATACATGAAATCACTATTTACAATTTCAGAATTAACGTTTAAAATTTTCATTTTATTTTCTCCCCCCTCCTCTTTAAGGTTTTTTCAAATCCCTATATTTTAAAAAAATACTTTTTTATTAAGAAAAACCCATAATAGTAGAAACTTTTATTATTGGTTTAGTTATCTAAAAAATCATTACTCTGGCATTTTTTCATTTTTAGGCATGTAAACTATTTATAGTTTATAACAATGATAATAATTTGATCGTCTGCGATTTAGTTTTTGGATGTTCCTTAGACGTTGTGACAGATAAATTTCAATGGATAGAGAATTAGGTATTCACTCTTGGAGACTTCCAAAGTTATATTTTAAATTTTACTCAACTTTAACGTTCATGTTCAGTAAAAAAATATAACTCTATTGAGTTTTTAAAATAAAAAAATAAATAAATAATAAAACAACACGAGAACAGACACTAAGCAACAATTAGTAATAAATAATTAAAACTGTTAATTGTGTGATATAGTTAATAAATGGATACGAAAATATATTGTAAGAGTTTTAGATAACTTGGTCAATGGCCTTTATATTGAAGACGGATAGAGATATCAAAAACCTGGTTGTTTTGTTTTTACAATCAGTAGTCAATGAAAAAGAATGCCACCTACATTTAAAAATATGTAAGTCAGTATGTAGATTTCAATTTACGTATACGCCATAAATTAAAACTTTTCAAATAAGGATAACACTTTCATTTAAAATAAGGATAAAAATTGATATTGTAAGTTAATGTTACTTTTATTACTTTAAAAATACTAATTACGTGTAACTGTTTACGTGATTGGAGCTCCAACTGGTGTGAACATAAACAAATTTCGACCATAACCTAAATTAAGCTACAACTACAACATATTTTGTCATAAAATAGTCACATTAAACTAATTTAAAATTAGCAAAGAGATTGAAACTTTCGTAAGCCGATTTTGTTTTAGTGACCACAGGTCTCTCAAAAAACAAATCTCCTAATTGAACGTTACAAAATATCTTTACCTATATGCTAGTACTTTGTCAATTTTAAAAATATGCGAAGGCCTACTGATGTCGCAGCATCTTTTGTTCACCGGATGGTAATCCACGTAATTATTTTCCATCCATAACTCTCGGGGATGGGGAAACACTCACATATTTGGGGTGGGGAGTCACACATTTTTAAACGTTTGAATACAATCCAAATGTCGTGAGAAACCAGCTAACAATAAATGATATTCAGCACGGTTTCAGTCAATGGAGACGATTTCTCCAAACATTTGTAGCTTCTCCCCAAAAACACTAAAGGAAGTTTCGTTAGTGTAGATCAACTCTCGAGACAAAATGAAACCTAAAACATGACAAAACTAAAAAAAAAAAGTTGAATGTAAGCTATTCACAGTTTATATAAACTAAATTCTTTATAAAAAACTACGTTGAGCATTTAAATGTTTGTCAACTTCATAGTTTCATGTGATAAAGAGGGTTGATCCATAATCTCGAAACATCTTACATTAGTTTTGCAAAAATAATTATAAATATCTGCATGAAATTTAATGTATAATTAATATGAACAATTCATTCGTCATTATCTAGTTGCAGTAGGCCTATATCCAGAATATTGTTTTGTTACGTTGAGAATAAATAATATCAGTTTTCTTGTTTTTTTAGATTATTATTATTATTTTTTTTTTTACAAAAACGAGTGAACATTGTAATTTCAGATAAATTTAGATTTATTTGAGTTTTAAAGGTGTTATAACGATATAGAGATTTATAACATAGTAGGAGTTATATTACCTGTTTTACATAATGGTTGCAGGTGCATGGTTATGAGGCCCACTTAGCTCTAACGATGCACATGATCACTTTTTTATTACACGTAACATGAAGGAAGATAGTTTGCATATTTCAAAGTATTTTCTGGAAATTGCGTTCTGATTCTGTATGATTTGAAGAATGGGTACTGAATTCAAAATTACTGTAACAAAACACTGCTTAAATTTAACGCACATACGACACCTCACTCTTATACACAAAACCAAAATTAAAATTGGTCGCCATCTCCCTTGAATGTATATTATTGAATGAATATATATATATATGCTAACGGCGTTCTACGTAGTTAATGTCTGTGTAGTTACTGGTGGTGTAATAGTTTTGTGAATTCCGTTATTTTTACTTATACAGATTTATTCTGTAAAAGCACACTTATTCAAATCTCACTTCATCCAGTTTTCGGACTAAAATATAATATACCACCGTCTAGATGACTAAACCGAGGTAAACATGAAACAGTTGGGCAAAGAAGATTTGTTTTTAGAAGTGAACAAATTCTATTCTATATTGGTTAACATATAATTTAATTGGTGTGCGTTGCACTACTAATTATTTTTTAACTTCTTGGTAATTTTAACTTTGGGACAGTTTGGAGCCTTGCGGCTAAGAGCCATATACAAAAACTGTTACAATAGTTCTTAATTAATAGCGTTTATAGACGTTGTTTTATAAGAACATAGAGATAATGTATTACATAATATCAATCTGTTACAGTTTTAATTCTTCTAATACTGTTATTTATGGAATAATTGAAAGATTTTCTCTGAAGTTTTAGGATTCTACAAAATCTTACGGAGATTAAGATAGGGGATAAATACGAATATATATATATCCTCCCTACCTTTTCCGTTCGTAGTTTTCTAATTATATTAAATGTTACCACAATAAAAAAATTTAAAAAAAAACACACACACACATCAAACAGGTAAATGTAGAATAAAAACACTTTTTGTGATAAAACACCGCTGTTTTATGTTGAGGAATGTTCTACTTTTATTCTTACAGCCTGATGCAAAAGGTGTCCGGTCAATTGCGGACACGGACAATTGCGGACAGATCATTAAAGCGGGCAATTGCGGACAACAGGGACTACTGCTACCTGACAAGGGTTTTACAGGTACAAACAGAATTCCCGTTCAAAGCAGCGTTTTGACTATCAATTGATTGTAAGAACGAAACACATGGTTTCTAAAGAGTATAATGTAATAGAGATTTGTAATGAGATTACATTTGTTAAACGTTGTTATTCCCGCGCGAAGGAGCTGGTAAGCGGGAAACAAGCCGAGGTAGGCTCGCTTTCTCCCCAGTATGAGTCACAGGAAACTGCCAAATATTTTAAGATTATTCACACAGTGCAACAAGCCAGGCCCGTAGACCCTATATAAAGGGCTGAGACATTTCGCCAGTCCGCCAGTCAAAGCTGTTGTTGTATTAGTCACATTACTTCTTTATTTTTCCAGAAGATAGTGTCCGCAACTTTCCAGTATTGAAATATTTGCAGAGACCTGTCAAACCCTTGTCAGGTAGTAGTAATCCCTAGTGTCCGCAATTGACCGCTTTAATGATGTGTCCGCAATAGTCCGTGTCCGCAATTGACCGGTATTCATGCAAAAACGTATATACATGTATATTGAGAAGAGGAACGGGCTGTTACCAAAAAGCCACGAAATTTTCGGTCCATCTGAAATTACCAAATAGCCACGATCATTAGTGAGGATTAAGAAGGGTCATCTCGCAAGGAACGAAATGTCCAAAAAGCCACGATCGAACCTTTAGTAGGAAGTATGCTTGTAGTGCCGAAAGAGTATATTCTATAAATATTAGTATCTATTTTTGTTGTAGCTTTCTCTATCCCGACACGGATATATGATTTATTCATCATTTTTCCTGTAAAATAAGGAGTCAAAATTGATTTTTGAAGATCACAGTTTTCAAATTATCGTAGTTTTTGGATATTTCGAAGTACGTAAAAGTCGAAAATAGGGTAATTTTTTTTTTAAAATGTCTGGGACTGGCGAACCTTTAGTACGAAGTATGCTTGTAGTGCCTGTAGTATGCTTGTATCATAAAAAATAAACTTTTATTTTACAAACTACTAAGTGTAGTAGTAAATGGTTTATGTCATAGGTAATTATCAATTCCCTTTTTCCCAGAGGTGGTGCCGGCTACTTGGCTGAGCCGTCGTGGCTTTTCGGACATTTCAGCGCTGGCAAACGAACCCTTCTTAATCCCCTCTAATGATCGTGGCTATTCGGTAGGGTCAGAGCGGCCCAAAAATTCGTGGCTTTTTGGTAGTTCCCAGGAACGGGTTTATATACCGAAAATATATTTATCCATTTGACCAATAGTTGTCCAAAAGTCTTTTTCGTCTTTTGATATTGATTTTGTTTATTTATTTTTAAAAAAATAATTCACATAATTAATTTTAACTTCTTCATAATATATCCTAGTGTGTTTCGTATTCAAGAAAACATTTTAATCCGATAAGTTGCTTGCAATAGATTTGTCCGTATAGTTAATTTCATAGATATGATCAAAGAAAAATGAATTTTGAAGGGGACTTCACAATGTCCAATTACATTACTTGGAGAATGAAAATGCTTGGTTCCATTAGTAAATTGTGTGTTTACTTCTTGTAACGAGATAAACGAACAAAGGTCATTCTGATTTTAGTTTATTATTAAAAAACAGAAATAACAAAATAAGAAACGCTATTGGGATAAAAGCCTCAGTATATTTGAAATGTTTATAGTGTACTTGTGTTTAAATCGAAATGTATTATTTAAGGTTTCTTGCAGCAAAGAATAGAAATATTTTACTTTCACTATTCTCACTATACTTCATATGTTTGGTTCTCGGTACACAATCCATTGGTATAACGATAGGGTTTGGTATAAATAGTTTTTTTTCTAATGTTAAAAAGGTAACTTTGTCTTTTTCATAAAATCCAGGTCATTCTTAGACGACGTTGAATATTTTTGCTTCCAACCCTCTCTGTTGGTAGCAGCAAAGTATATAAATCAAAAATAAATTTAACATAATGTACTCTAGTTATTATTTTTTTCTCTGATCATTTACCTAGTGAAACAAGGTTTGGTAAAAAATAAGCCGGCGGCTAATTTTTATTTTACCAAAGGTAACGTTATTTAGAGAAATGTATAAGATAGATGTTAAGTGTTTGTTATCAGACCCCTCACGCAGTACTCTTCAGCCGAATATTATCATTTTAAGTTTAACTTTATTTCGAGTTTGGTAATTTTTTTACAGTTTTTAATATATTCAATATTTAGATTAAAACACAATTGGAATATTTTATAACTTTTAATTTCAAAAACTATCACGTTATTATTGCTCATACCTTTGAAATACGAAACATTTTAATGAAATTATTATAATTAATGCAATCACCTCGCAGGTTTACATAGTTCTTACATAACGCTAGATGGTGGATATGACTGCAAAGCAATTATTTACATCGATATTACTACACTTTTGCGATATAAATTTTAACTGTTTAATATTTTTTCAAGATAATTATTTATTTAATATATTTATAATAATACATTTATAACTTCCTAATAAAAAAACATACATTTAGACAGAAAGTTAAACTTCATATAAAGTAAAAATATATATTTTATAGATTTGTTGTAAAAGTTACAACATAATATTGAAATTATTCTCACTGATTCGTTTGCCTTTTTTACGTTCTCTATAAAATATCATAAATCAGTTTTATATTTTCAATCAATATACGTTACTTAAATAGGGCCTATCTGTTTATATTTCCTTTGCAGTTTCTTCAACGTTATGAACATTGTTTTTACAAATTTATAATTATTTAATATCAGTTGTAAATATATATATATATGGTTGATCCTATTATTCACTACTAATTTTAACGTTCATTCTCTTTGCAATACAAAGTTATACTGTCATTCCTGTAATCAATACGGCGTAGTCATTCCTGTGTTTAGCTCTAGTGCTATATGTCTCCAACACTACGTACCACTTATATATATGTAAATTTTCTATGCAAAAAAATATATACATCATTATAATCAATAACTTACAAAATATAAGTGGGTCAATTTTTGCCATATTTTGTTCGTTGAGCTTTTGTAGAGACATCTCCACCTCCAACCAAAATGAACTTGAAGACACATTCACTAGTCTAGTAAACGTTAGAATATATCACACTAACATAATCTTATATCCAAAATAAAACGAATAACTAGAAATATATAAATAATAACAACCCAACACTAATTTAGACAGCTAATAAAAAGTATATTTCTTTTTACTACAAATAATTTAAACTCCGAAACCCTTGTAGTTGACTTAACATGTTTAAAATATAATTGGTGTGGTTATTTACAATAAAATGAGTGCTCGTGTCCACATTAATTCCAAACATGATTAACTCACAGGTAAAAGAATGTATGGACGAAATTTACCAAACTGAATCTCTTGGCTACGATTAGATTAGGTGCGTTTTTATTTCGTTTTGAGGATGGATAAGTGAGAATTTTTTCAGAATGTTTTTGCAATGTTCATTTTATATTTTATAGATGAGCACAATTTAGGATAAAAATGTTTGTACGATGGAAGGATAAAGAACGAATAGCCATAAAATATGAAGTAATAATAATACGAAAACAAATAAAGGAAGTACAATTTTAGAAACAGCTAATATTAGTGAAAGATATTTTTGAACAAAAGACCACATTCTGGAAATATAATTTGGAATTTTGTTCTTATAACAAATACTTTGAAATTTTGAGTGGTAAATAAATTGGATAACAATTTCGAGTAGTGGCCAAAATATGACCAATTAACTAATCAGATGAAAATCGTTTTACACGTTTCAGCCATAGTGAAGTGAACAGAAGACCGATATCAAACTTACAGACAGTATTCTATAAACCATTTTTTATATCAGGGACCACTTAAATTATATTATATTCATTAAAAACTCTTACATCAATTTTGACACATCACCTATCAATTTTATTCTATATAATACGTGGATTAAGTGAAACTAAAATTAATTGTTATTTAATTGTTTTATTGAGTCGTGTTATATACCCACTGGAGTTTACTTTTTACCGTGTTAGGTATAAATACTAGAAGAGTCTAGGGCGAGACATTTCATAGGAGTTTTGAAGCAGTAAATCAAATTTATCGGTGCAACTTCTAACAGATCGCTATTAAAAATGTTATGTGCGCTTTTGACGTTATTATATCTAATATAATAAATAATTTATACTTTATGTCTTTTTTCATGCGAAGAAAGGAAGACTTTTGAAATTTTTCATTTATTTAGAGAAGTAATAAAAGATTGTGATAAGTAGATAAAAATAAGGGTGTAGAGAAAATACTTGAAGGATTGATTTTATAGACAGGATTCAATGGAAAGAGTGGTGGAAACGAGAAGAAAGGTTAAAGAGAGAGAAAAAAGAGTAAGAATGGTGAAACTATACATAATGAGGATTTAAAAAAAAAATGGGTTAAAATAGGACAGCCCTTTTATATTTACGGTTCCTTCTTCATTTAATTTCAAATCAAATTATAATAATACAGTAATATTAAGATGTATTATTTACAACTATAACCTATTTCGATAAAATAAAAATGTAGTAATTATTATATAACAATGTCAATTTATTTACAAATGTATTCATACACGTACACAAATATAATAATAAATAAAAACAAATATATATATAAGAAGAAGGTAAGTTTTATAAAAATATAGAAAATCAATCACAATTAATTACAAACATGTATTCCCTACACAATTATTCGATTAATTGTTCTTTATTTGTTTTTTCCACTTTTTTAGTGGAAAAAATAAAATAAAATAAATAAAGAACATTAAATCGAATAATTGTGTTTTATTTTAAAGTTTCCAGTGATTATGGTTAGGGGTAAATTTCGAATCATTATTGTAAATTTCACCACAGTGCTCAACAACATTGTACCTCTTACACCTACTGAGACGCAAACGTATTTTTCAGATAATTGTAACAGAGCTATTTCTTAAAAACTTAATTGAAAACAAAAACATTAAAAAAATATATAATAATTAACAAACTGCCATTCTCGGTCTAAATAACAACTCAACAAAACTCTTTGTCGCCAAATATGTCAGTTCGCTAGTTGTTGATGAAATCCTTACAATAACCATAACCATTATAGAATTCACGAGTTATTTTTAGTAATTTATATTTTAATGTCTGATCTTACTCTACTTGTGCCACAAAATACATATATGATGTCAAGTAGAAATGATTGTCATCAATGTTAGTTTTAGGTTTTTATTTTTTTCTATATATATTTGTTAACTCTATTTTAAAAATATTCGTAATTTTGCATGCCGGTTTTTGTAATTACGCTTCAATTTAATCACAATTTGAACCAAATTATTAGAGCGAATTTTGTAAATTACGTCTTTCATAATAAATTTATGGCCAAATTTAGATTTTTACCGATAAGTTATGAATCGAAATTTTTGAGAGATGTTGATCATTTCGTTTTGTTTGGGTTTGAGCAAATGTTGGTAGTAATCGAAATATTGTGTTTTTTGTGGTAGATATTCCCAAAGTTTTGAATTCACCACTTAATACAAGTTAAAAAATATGTCCAATACAATATTTGGATTACAATCGGTCTACTCGGGTTGTAGAACAAAGCACAGGCGACAGTTATGATGTCTACCCATCGTTTCCAAAACCATTTGGACATAAAAACCGAATATTTCAGTGAAATTACTATTATTATGTTATTATGTTATATTATACTGTTATTTCACTATTACATAACGTTCTCTATACTCTGTATAAGTAAGGAAAGGAATTGGTAATAATCAGTAATAATACTAACTTCTTAATAACATTTAGTTGCGTTTTTTATACTGTAATAAATTATTTATTTATTTTCGTTTGTTACGCTTGAATTAAAATTAAAATTTTTATTAATAATTAAACAATAAATTACACCAAAAATACTTTTATTAATTAAACGCATGGTTTTTATTTCAATTGTATATTTTCTAACTATAAAACAACAAGACGATTAAATATGATCGTTTAAAAAAATTTGAAATAATATAGGAACAAAACATAGTTTACTATGAATTATGGATATCGATTACTGTGTATTATTTAGAAAAAAAATATTGCAATCTTCAAAAGGACAGGAACATTATTCTCCATGAAAAATATAATGTAAATTCACAATCTAAAGAAACACTGCTTTCGGATTTGACACATTTCCGATAATTAAATTGTCGTTCAATAAATCAGGGTGGTGTCACTACGCGACAAAGACAGAAAACAACAGTATAATTAATGAATATAAAATGTCAATTCCTGTTAAATATAGCTCTAAAATTTTGTTTTAATAAGATAATAATTTTTTTGCCTAGTCTAAGAATATGTTGAATTACATATATTTTTTGATTTCAGAAATCAAAATAATCTTGTTTCTTGTTAACCCTCTATTATTAAGAGGAGCGATTGTCATGTTTCATGTAGGATCATCTTTCACCTATAAAAATAAACTAATTACGTGTTTGTTTACAAAATGAATAGTATACATTGGTATTGTTTAGTAATAGTGTTTCTTGTATAGGATATTGAAAATCATCGTTGTGAAATCATATGACATATAACATGTCATATACATACGCAATATTATTTTAGTAGTCAAGGCATACATTTTCACATTGTTTAATCGTGTTTAATAGAATAATAGGATTGACTATAATACAAGTTTAAGGTACATCTCGTTGGTGATGTAATTTATATAATGTGACTAATTACTAATCAATAATATTTCGATGTAATAGATACACTTTAATATCAGGTGGATATAGGGGAAATGTTGGATGCTATAATGTGTACATATCCAATGTGTAAAGTTTTTGTGCCGTCTACACACTTTTAACGTGCTACTTGAAATTCCATTCACGCCAACCTCAATATTCCTCATTTCCCCAAAGCTACTATCTTGGATTTGATGTTCATACTATTGACGTAAGTATCACTTTGAGAATATACTACGAGTGTCGATTTTAAGTAACATTTTGGAAGTTAAACGATTCCTCGGTTGCAGATGTTAAAAATGTGATTTTATATAAAATTATTAGTGAGATATTTTTCTTTTCATTATCATAAAGAACATTATCAATTAAATTTCTATAGTTTAAAAATGAAGATAAGATGTTAACATATAAACATAAATTAAGATTTAGGTAATCGATACAGTTAAACTAAAAAATGTGAATATAAGATCCAAATGATTATTTCATACTTTAGGTTCAGGGAACAGGAAACCTTGTTTTTAAATAATCAAATAAATTGTTCTTGTAAACCCAAAGTGACTTAACGCGTCACGACATTCATACACCAAGAAGTATCAATTCATAATATCACATTTACAGTTCACTTGTACAAAATATCACTTACATGCGGAAACAACAATTGTTTTATGGGTGGATTGCCTTTTCTAGTGAGATTGTGATTTCACTCTGATTAAAAAATCGTGGTTTTGGTCAATATTATTCTATACCCATGAATGTATATAAGTTCTGATATACTAACTCCCTGTATTCTCAGCCCTATGTGACCTTTGCGGCTATGTAACCCATTTCTTTTGACTGGTTAACAATCCAACTAGTGTTTTTATTCACTCTAATTCAATAATGCATATACAGAGTGGTGGAAGAGAAACTTACATTCCCTTTACTTTGTTGTTAATTAATATAGCTATATACGGACGGCAATTCTCAATTTTATTCAATAGGGATCTTGAAATGTTAGTAAATTTTAGGGATAAATCAGTCATTGTGAATTGTCTATCGGAACGAACCTTGTCTTTACAACTTTTGAAGGGAATCTTCGTTGACAGTGGATGGGTGACTACTGCACTTCTCGTCATGAACGTTCACTCTTTCTGACTTAAACATTTTAACACAGTTTTTCACTTTCCACTTATCATATTCAATTAATATAATTCACAAATTTGACTTTAATTTTTATTTGGTCGGACATGTATTGAGGCCAGAAACTTAATAAAGATATTTTTACAAACGGCGGACCAATAGATTATTTTAAAAAAATGTTTACTAACGTGTAGTGGTCTTTAACGCGAACACTTTTTTGGACACTCCTCGTATCCCAGATTTCTGTCATTTTGGTTTGGATGGTAAGAATTCATTATTTTTGTTTAATTTCATTTATCTCGTCTGTCCATAATCTTTGTAATGGAATATCATAATCATACAAATAGGCATTTAAAAAAGATGTTCACCCTCTATAAGGCACCACAATCCAAAAATCAAGACCTATCAAGGTAACCTGAAATGATTTTTAATAGCAATAAAGTTCTGGTCATATTAAAACTTTTCTTCTCGCATCGAGCAAATATTTAACCAAACGAGTATACGTCCCAGTTGAAAGGTTTGACTTATCACTTGCTCTCCCATCACTAAAATTGAACATTTTAAAATTTGGTTTCACAGAAGTGATTGTGGTTTCACCTCAATACAAAGATGATTGTCACAAAACGTGTTATACATCATTAAATTTAATTTAAATCGTAGTTGGATCGTGTATATCCAATATGAAGGGTGGATTACATTGATACACTACTAATATTATTTCAAATATAATTTGATCTCTTTTTAATTTCGAACACTTCAACAGAATTTTTTTTTTGTATCTAATTTACTATATTCGATTACTTTTCACCAAATAATGTCACTCATGCGGCACTTTTATTGCGTTTTAATTTTCTCCGGTAATATATTACGTAACAGTTTTGTACTATATAAGTGTTCATTATCTTGTCAGCCTTAAAAAAAGCGTTTTGTTTAGCCTTAAAAAAAATAAATATTTAGTAAATTCTACAATTTTATTGAGTCTTGCCGACCATGGTTTCGCCAGCAACGGCATTTACAAGGCAGCTTAACAAAGACTAAGGAAGGTATTGAAAACCGACATATAATAATACAAAAAGAAGAACAGTTGCTTAGTTAAAGTGGGGGGAGGAGTAGAAAGGAAACATGTGGTCATAAGGAAGACAATGGTTTTAACAACAGTGAGTTTGACAAAAATTCTACCTGTTTGACATTTTTGTCAAACTCACCGTTGTTAGAACCATTCCTTGTAAATGCCTTGTAAATGCCGTTGCTGGCAAAACCATGGTTGGCAAGACTTAATAAAATTGTAGAATTTACTAAATATTGTGTTTGTTTTTTTCATTAAAATGGAGTTCCACCAAGTACCTTCGGTCAATAGTGTAAATCGTATAGTAAAATAATAGTTAATTTTTTTTTCTTCAGATTTTAAATGAAAAGTTTTGCATTTAAATTTAATTATTCTATCTGCTCATTTAATTGTAGTAAATTGATTGAAATATCTTCGGATGAAGATTTAAGTGAAAAGGATTCATATTGAATCTGGAAGATCTATATCACAATTCTAATTTTATAATTTTTTGAAAAAATATACCTCATGTTTAAAAATTGTTTTACATTTTAATTTATTAAACATAGCGTCATATGTTTTTTTCCATATACGTTGACAAAGAGAAAGTTACTTGACTGGTCTAAGAATCGAAGCTGAATTTTCTCACAGATATATCAATTTTGGTGCCACCAACGACTATGAATGTGTTTTTAAAAATTATGACTGTTCCTTTGTCGTCTGTGCAGTAGTCTACAACCCACACAAGAACTTCAACATATAATCTAATTTATATTGTAAGCACATGTTAACGAAAAAAATATTTTTAATGTAAGGCTATGATCGTCGAACACTCGTTTAAACAAGAGGAGTGCTTATTTAAAAATATGTGTGAACAAGATCGAAGGTCAATAAACGTAAGGCCTCGTTCCAAATAAACACCATAGTAAGACAAAAATAACATAAACCAATCAGGGACCATAAATTAGAGTTTGGAAAGAATTCTCAAAACGGTTATATATATATATATATATATATCGCTTTTAATTTCCCTTTGTTATTTGTTTTTATATTATGTGCAAAGTTAGGTAAAAATAAAAATCCCTAAAACAGAAATTTTTTGGGCCCTAATTTAAAATTAATAAAAGCTTTGAAACAAACCTTTCGTCTAGTAGATTGGTTTAATAATTGCTTTAAATTAATGTCTATTATGAATATTTACGACTTTGATTCAGTATTAAAATGTCCGGATACAACTTAAGAAAACATATTAATAGCTATGTCCGCAATTCGCCGTTACATAGTATTGTAATTCAGATACTTCAAACGTACAAGGCAATAGTTAAAAGAAATTAAAGTTATTTAAAATATTATGTTGGCTTTCAAAAGCACTAGCGAATAAAACAGATTATTCTTAAGATGTCCAATAAGATTTTCATCTGTAAGATTGAGAATTAATAAGATAAAGGAACTCTGTACATTGTAGAAGTGTACCAATGAATTTATTATTTAAAAAAAATTTGCAATTAAGATGGTTTATTTGCATAAAAGTAAAGCTATTACAAAAATATGTATAGTTTTCAATATCAAAATTTTTCTTACTCGTGATAAAGATTACTCATTACTAATAAAAAAATTCCAAATTGAGGATATATCTTCAAAGTTATATTTTTATAAACAGATTTAGATATAACAACGACCAGTATTATATTTTGTTAGTTTGAGATCAATAGTTGTGTATGAAAGTCTTCTTGTGAGACAAGAAGGGGAGGGAAGGAATGAGTTAAAAGTTTGAAGTCTCATTAAACTGTCACAAACACAAGACACTGAGGAAAGACAGATAGATGTAATACTTTTAGAATATTTATAGTAAGTGTTTTTGTCTATCTCTTGCGATTTGTAATTTTCAGGATTTAATTGGAATCAGTCGAGTTTATATGATTTCCACGTTTTTTAGTTTTAATGTAATTTAAAATATCTACTAGGAAACAATTCTTTCTCGTAAGCTTATATAAAATCGTAAGTATTATAATTTGATTAAAAAAAAAATGACATTAAAGAAAATATTGTCTTGATAACAGTAAAACAATCAGTTAGTTTGAATTTACCTGTTTTTTTCATGCATTATTGCAACATTAGTTACATTATTAAACTTCACATTTGACGATAATTTTCTTATTATCGTTACAGACAATGTAAATAAAAACAACTACATAATGTCTAATACTAGAGATCATAGGAATATTACATATTAACAGTAGTTTAGAATTCTAGACATTTTATTTGGTGAAGTGTCAAAGTAGTAACATAATGAAAAATTTATCAAACATTTTACAACCTTTTTCACTCATGCATCTCTCAAAAGTTAATAAAAAAATTATAAAATTATTCATTATCAAAGTTATAAGTTCGATATATGTTGGTAAAAGTGAAAGTGTACCAAAGGACACAATCTTTAAACACATATTTATTTATTTAAATACGGCTAACACTTGTTTTGCTTGTGCCACAAACCCCTCTTCAGCCTAAATCAAGTTTTTAATGACGTCATAGTCAAATGTCTTACTTTGACGTCTCATACTTACCGAAGGCTTTTTTTGGAGTTCTTGTTTTAATCGTTCTCACGACATGGCCAGCTCATTATAAACTGTTCAAATTTACTTACCTTTGTACAACGGGTTCTTTGCAGTGAGACTGAAAGTTGAATCGTATTTTTCAACTGCCGTGTTTCTTTGGATTCATCTCATGGACTTACTTTTAATATATTCTGGGATTATCTACGCCTATTTCTCGGAACTGTACTGTTATAAGATTATTATTATTATTAAATATTTAGTTCTCTACAGGAAAACCTTACATTACACAACACGTGAATAATTTATCTTATTATTACGTGATTACTACACGTTGAAACTAGCAATTACTTTCACATTAAATACAAAACAAAACATAATTAGTGTTTTGTTTATCTCATGATTTTCCTTTGACCTTTCTAACGTGATATTAAAACACACACAGTGCGCTACACACTTGTGATTAAGACAGTGTACAAAGTGGTCTTTAGAGTTTGTAATATTTCTTTAAGTGGTGATTTAAATAAACATGAAGAGCAACAGGTAATCAAATTTCATTTGCACTATAGATCGTAAATGTCTTGATTCATGAAAAAATGTGATAGTTTGTTTAACTTAAATTGTATTTTTGATTTTTAATAATTACAAAATACAAAGTCTCGCATAACATACGGTGATGGGAAGCGACCGGTTTGATATTAATGTTTATATGTATATTGTTTAAGTTTTTTTGTCTTTTTGTTATTGTTTTTGTAACGACTTCAAACAAGGTAGCATTCATTCAATGTTTAAATGAAGATGAGATTACAGTCTCGAAAAGCGTCTTGAAACAATTTAGAAAAACGTAAGTCACACGATAGAATATTCCGGTAATATAATAATGTATTTAATATTTTAACCATATCATTATTCACACAAAACGCAAGATGTACAAATATTTTGATTTTATGTGGTTAGTCATTATTATTATTATAAATTTATTAAATATTAAAATTTGAAAGTAGATCATCACGCTATTTTGGGGATTGTCGGTTTGGTACTCTATTTGGTCTCTGTCGATAGTGAATATAGACATATCTCGTATTTTATTTATATTTGTTATATCGCCCATATCTTGGAACATTTTAGTTTAGTGGTATGTACAATAAGGTAAAATATTTATTTAACATAATAGGTTTTGATAAAATTTCGGTGAAATATAGCCCCTTAGTTACTTACACAAAACGAATGACTTTCATCGTATTTCCAAAAATGTCTCTTCGTTATTTATCAGTAAAACCCCAAAATCGGTGACATAAATATTATGAAAGACATGTATTTTCGAAATTATTTATACTAATTTCGTTTAAATTTTGTCAAAATATGAGTTAATTATCAAATATAAATAAATGAAACAATATTGCACAAACTTTCTCACTTACATATACATTTTAAAACTAAAAATTGACGAAAAATATTAGACTAGCTTTGTCAGAATACCATACTTATTCAAACTAATAGTCAATTCAGAATATGCACAAACTTCCTCACATACCCAAACTTAAGAAAACTAAAAATGTACGAAAAGTATTGCACCAACTTTCTAAGACTTCCACATATAGTCAAACTTATGTCCCGAAACGGTAACATTTTCTGAAGTGGTATATTTATAAACAAATAGTTTTTGATAGTTATTTCAATAGTGAATGCGAGTGAGAGAGTTATTGCAGTGTTTTTTTAAGGTTATTTGTATATCTGATTAATTATGTTCTTAATGATCTAATTATAGACGTAGACTATATATAAGGATAAAAAAATAGTAGGCCTAATTATTTTTTTAAAAATTATAAGACTTTGTAACTATGATATTAGAAAATTGTTAAAACGTTAATAATGCAACCATTAAAAAAGTAATGAGTAAAAGAGTTTTTTAATGTTTGATCAAGTAAAAATATACTTATTTCAAGTTTTAAAAAATGAGTCCATATTTCGTTTGAAGTTATTTTCATAAGACTACTCATTATGCGGAATTCCAAAATTATATTTGTTACAGATCACAGGTTGTTCCTATTTTCATCAAATCCGCACTAAACAGTCAGGAACTATTTTGAGCAGTTGCTATTTTATAACGGAAAATAATATTTGAAAACATAATTAAATTTTTAAGCCTTGTTGGGAATAACCGAATTGCTAAATGTTATAAGAAATTTTACAATAACTACACAACAAACAGACAAAATACCAAATGTTAGAGTTAAACAGGTCATCCATTCTCTGTACTAATGAATTATTATTGGAAAATGTGTTTCAGAAGAACTACGTTTGTCATAGTTGTTTTTGTATTACACTTTGTCGTCGTTATCAGTAAACCGACCAACAGGCCAAATTTTGTGACGTGTGCAAATAGTGATGAATGTGGTATTGGGTCTTGTTGTGTTTTAGGTAAGTATTGCAGAAAATAAGAACGGGATGTTTTGTCTAAGAAGTAATGAAATTATATAAAGCTATTTATTGTCAACTTACAGGTCGTACTCCTTCTGAGACGTAATATAATTTAATTCTTAATACGTTACCGAAAATTTGTTTTTATTTGACAAATGTTATATAATTTATTATTTTATAATAACTATTATTATTACTAATTATTGATTGAAATTTGGGTTGGTTTTAAATGTTTAAAACAAATATTGATCCAACATTAACAGATAGTTAAAAGATGAACAGAGACAGTAGGTACGTAGGCGATTGTTTTGTTATTGCAGTCTATCTTGAACACCCGTAGGCAGAGTTTTTGTTTTAAAAATAAAATTGTATTAGTAGTGTACTATTTCACAATAACTTGTATATGTGGTTCAGAAAAAAATAATTTATTATTGACAAACCCCCAGAATTCTCAATCCATGGAAGTCAGTTTAGTTGATTCTGGAGGACAATAGTACACCGTTGACCAATGCATTTTCCACGCAACTTCAGGTCCGGTATGTATCAAAACATGGTGTCATAGTTCAATTAGTATTGTTGAAAGAGACATAGTCTAAGTTGGGTGATTAAAGTCTTTTCCAACATGATTACAGTGAGAGTTTTATTAATAAAAATGACAGTACATGACACCCAAAGCTGACAAATCAAGGCTGTAAGGTTGTTAAATATATGTTCACCAGGTTTTATTTTCTAAAGATTACATACAATTGAGAAGATCTACAACCTAACAATTTCCATATGACAACAAGAATTTATTAAAATGAACCTTTTCTTAGTTTAAAAAAATCTCCGAATACTCCGGTCAAAGTCATTACCCGGTAAACTATATAAAATAATCGAACCATATAGCTTCAATTAACGTAACGTTGAAATCTCTGAAAGAATATTATAGAAATGTCACGTCCATGTGATGATTTAGGGATACTTAGGATTTCATAAAATAAATTAACCAATTGTGCATTTTCTTCGTTAGTTACAGTGAATAGTGAACTATTTTCTTCCGTTGTATACATAACCTGTTGTCGCACATTTATAGCAAATTCTGTAAAAGGTCAGTCTTAAAGTTGGTATATATTTACACAAAACCACGAACCTAACATTAAATTACTGATTGTGGTTAATTACACTATTACTAGCTATTCATTGTTACTGGAACACAAGATAAAAAAAATAAACCCATGTGTTTCTACCTATATATAAGCACACTATAAACCTGAATGTGAGCATTCTTGAATATTTATCTAATAAATATTGTGTTGTGTTTTGTTTAGGCATGGAACGATTCCCTACGCCATCTTGTTTGTCTTACCCAGGAAAAGATAGTTACTGTTGGCCTCTAAAAGAAGGACCGTTCAACTCAACTTTGACCTATCCTAACGGCCTGAAAGTTAGTTACACTAACGTCTATCGCGAAACTTGCCCTTGTAGTAATGGCTTAGCTTGTTCAAAGGAAGCACATTGTATTCCCACGTCTGCTGCAACTTAAACATAAGTTATGCCTATAACATTAATATAAACCTTCTGGTCAGATTCAGAAGTTTATTGAGTATATCTTTTTATCATTCCTAGCTATAGACTAATAATTTTTATTTCCCAATTATTTTAAAAATTCGAAGTTTCATTTCTGCACAAATTGAACAGGAATAAAATTAATACTGTTATAATTCACAAATAAGCTTATAATAATTACTGGTTTTTAATTTGACTTGTCATTTACAATTGTAAAACTAATGTAAGTCCATTTTGGTAACTGTCTGCTTATTTTTCTTTTCAGTTCAACTATTCTTAACCCTAGAGCTATTAGTAAATATATCTCTAAAAACCAAGCATTATTCGGCATTTTGTTAATACTCATTAAAACATATTTTACTAAATTGAAAACAAATAAACACTATAAGGTATTGTACGTTGTTTTCTTCTAATATACGAAAATAAATGCGGATGTGATATTGAATAATTAATATTATTATATCGATATAAAACATCGATGGTTTCCTAAAGAAAGTTGAACGTCCTCTGTTTTTTGTAGAGCTGGTTCCTAAACCAAATAATAAATATATGTATAAAATAACAAATATGGTATAATGCAAAGTGAAAATTGAACCACCATGAAAAAAAAGAGAGAAATACCTAAGTGCAAACGATGTCAAGGTTTTGGTGACACACAAAATTACTGTCATCGACAGGCTAAGTGTTAATGCGGGAGATATACCATCAGTCTACATTATGAAGCCGACCTAAACAGTCTTCCTGTAAATGGGTTATCTCCGACGGAGAACACACAGGTAACTGGAAAGTTTGTCCTGCCTACAAAGCTATAAGGGATTCATTATATGGGCATAAAATTATAGTAGTTCAAAAAATCCACAAAAATCATGGTTACCGGTAGAGATGATTCTGCAAAATCATTTGTAGTTGAAACTAAACCGGCACCAAGTGACAAACAAGTTGATAGTAACATTAGTCAAGTAGCACTCGAATCCCGAGAGCCAACGACACAAATATGTTTAAACAACGTTTTAAAATTATATTGATGTGGTTTAACTAGAGATTTCCTCCAACATAGCCATCTTTTTACTATATGCTACGAAATTAACATAATGTTTACCTTACCAACAAATTTGCATTATTTATATAAACTTACAAAATCGTCTTGGCAAGTTTGTAATAATTTAAATAATAATTATAGTAATTTTACTGTTTTAAATCCCAAACTAATGGTAACGCAATATCCGTTGTATTTTTTTGCATAATTACACAGCGTAAACTAAAAAATAAAATAATAATAATATCAGTAGGAGGCTTACTGTAACAAATAGTGCGTATTGTTTTTACTTTTGTGAAAGTATACGAAATATAGATTTTATGTTACAAATCATTCTTCTATACAAGGTTAAAAGTTTTAAAGAGTTTGGTTTAAAATATACCATCTTTGATTATTGTAGTGCACCATATATTACTGTTAGCATTTAGAAAGAAACATATTGGATACACGAATCGATACTTTGCTATATACGATAAACGAAGAATGTACGTTAACAAGCTTTAAAACATGATTATCGCAATGTTTATCACTTGTACTTATTACATATATTCGTAAATGGAGTTAGTTTAATAATGTAACTTTGGGCTCGTCACCGTTTGGGAACGTGATGGAGGCAGAATATGAACATTTAAAATAATACCTATCTGTAATTAGGTCTAATAATATGAAAATTTACGTCTTTTTGTCTGTGTATTGTCTGCTATAGATTCAAATATAGACGTTCAGATGTTAAAGAAATAAGTATATGGTTTATTTTTTTCTTTAGTCCGACAACTACTGAACTGATATTTTTGATAATTTTTGTTGGTTTTGGAAATGGGGTGACTGTAAAATACGAACTATATTTTCGTTGCATATGGGCCATTTGTGAAATGCTTTCAAAAATTTTCCTAAGAACAATAATAATTGAGAATACTAGCCTAAATACATCATGGTACAATTATTCAGGCATATATAGAGTTTTGTTTTAGTTCATCTTTTAATCAATAGGTGGCAGATAAATTCAGTATTTAGTAAATGCAAAGAAGGCACATTTAAGAGCAACAATTGTTGGTATACAGCTGATTTTTTGTTGATTAATTGAGTTACTATACACACAATTCGACCTGATAAATAATATTTGTGAAAGGTGACTCTTCTATGTTATTATGTATTTATATTGTAAAAAAAAGGAAAAAAAAGTTTTTATGGACAAAATACCTGCATGTCCAGATATGGTACACCATACAGCTAGGGTTAGATTTTTAAGTTTATATTATTTCTAAAATATGTTTATCTGCTAGGAGTTTAGTAATAAATAAATGTTATAATAATTTTTTTTCGGGCTTTGTTATTTATTTAATTAATTTAATAATTTGTTCAAACCATTTTTTCAAAGAGATTTATGTTTTTATAGTGACTTACTGTACTTAAAAATATTATTAGGCCAACAAGTTTACTATAATTACAGTAGTAGCAAACTAAAGGTAAAATAAACTAACTATACCAACAAACTATATATTACAATATTATTCAGTTTGATGTTTCAAAGAAGATACTGAATTATTAGACATATGCTTCACATTATCAAAATTACAATAGTAGGATTTTCTAAGGTTATAATCTAACCATAAAAGTCCATAATATATATTTCGGCATTACAAACTTTTATTACACACGTACTTTTTTTGTAAAGTATTGGTATAAGTGACTAAGTTATTGTAATCATAATTTATTACGATATCTAATATACAATCTACCAATTTTGAAAATCATTTTAAAAATAGATTAGGCTACATAAAAACTAAGATATGGAAGTTGTTATTGGAAGAAATTTGTCGAATCAGCGTATAACTTTCTCATAAGTTTTTTTTTTATTCATTTGAAACGGCTGAAATTATAACGAATGATGATATTACGCTTCCTTTGGAGATACCCTTAGAGAGCGAAGATGATTGGGAATTAGATGACCCCTGTGAAGACCTATCACTATCTGAGCTCGAAGAAATACAGTGGGTAGCTATTGAAAGTCATGGGGAAACAGCAGTTGGATCATCAGCAATACAAAACAAAAGTGTTCATGAACCGATCCCTGGCCAATCAAAGGATGAGCCGATTTTACCAGACCCTCAAGATACACCAAAATCCAGAGACACAGTTTGGAAAAAAAAAATTTCATTTATATTTGTGATAGGATTAAGTTTACTGGTAACAATCAGTTACCAGTTGAAATTGCTGCTTCACAAACACCTTATCATTTTTAAAAAATATTATTTTAACGATGAACTATTAAACCTGATACGTACAGAAACTCTTTGATACAGTGTTCAGTTAAACCCAAAAAGCTTACCCGTGTTACAAATACTGATATAGTCAGTTACATTGGCATTTGTAAAATGATGTCCATTGGACACCAACGTAATGTTAGGAACTATTGGAATGATGTCATAGGTAACCAGACCATTATAAACACTATGACTGTTAACAAGTTTGAACGGCTCAGAAAATATTTACATTTTTCTAATAATGATGCTGCTGTACCTGTGGGTGCACCAGGACATGACCGCTTGCACAAGCTAAGGCCCGTAGTTGAACATTTACGTACAAAATTAAAATCCATTCCTCAAGAGGGATCACTTTCAATTGCTAAACAACTATGTCCTACAAAAGCTCGACGCATTGTAAAACCATATATTCCGATGAAACCGCACAAGTGGGGTTATAAAATTTTTGTTTTAAGCGGCGTTTCGGGTTATGTTTACGACTTTGAAGTGTTTTCGGGCCAGAAAAATAATGACTTAGACAGAGTCGCACTCAATGAACCAGATTTTGGTGGGAATGATGTAGTTAGGGTCGCACTATAAATAATGATGTTCACCATAAACTTTATTGCGACAATTATTACACTTCCCTACCATTATTTTCATGGTCAGAGAAGATGAGAATTCACAGTGTAGGTACTCTTCGCCTCAACAGAGCTCCTGGGGTAAAGGTTCCAACTGAATCAATGCTTAAAACACTACAACAGCTGGTCGACCTTGTAACGACCTGAGCGGTGGCGCTTGGTTAGTTCATCGACCAAAGATTCGGGTCCAAAGATATAGTAAGAAGGAAAATAAGTTAATTGAAGTAAAGTGCCTAAAAGTTACTGAAATTTACAATCAACACATGGGTGGTGTTGATTTACTGAACTCCATTATTGGACGGTATAAAACAAGATGCAGACCAAGAAGTGGTATTTTAGATTATTTTATCATGTCATTGACGTCACGGTTGTGAATGCATGGTTGTTATACAAACGTGTTATCAATGATAGAGTTAAACCCCAAAATGGGAAATCACTCCCTGATTTTCGACAGGAATTGGGAATCGCCTTGTGTACAGTTAGGGCAGAATTAACACCATCAAGAGGTTGACCAAGAACCAATGATGATGAAATTGCTACCAAGAGGAAAAAGTTGTGTACTGTTGTGCAACCAGCAACCGATGTACGAGAGGATCAGCTTTTGCAAAGCCTGAATATCAACAAACTCGCAAGCGTTGCAATCGTTTGGAGTGTAATGGAAAATATTTCATCAAACGTATTAAATGTAAAGTAACACTGGACTTTGTTTTAAGAAAGACAAAAACTGTTTTTTGATTATCATTTCAAGAGGTACTAGTATGAATAAGTGTATGTTAATATTTTATTTTTTATTTATTGAGGTAGCGAATTCTTTCTTCACAATGCTTATCAAATTTGTGTACATATTTAAAGTAAAGTAAAGTAATAGTTTTGAGAACAGTAGTCAGTTTTAGTGGAAATTTTTAATTAATTATGTAAATCGTTATGTTATCGAACGTGTTTATTTTAATTGTCACGACATAACACAAACAATATTTTTGATCAAGAAGAAAAAAATTGTTACCAAAACTACTGTACATAGATCAAAACCTAACTCATATTGAGAAATAATACATTTAAATGACTTAAGGCTGGGTTGCTTTTTCCATTGTGATTGTGAATTACCATTATTTGGAATGGCAGTAAATACTATACTGTACCAATCGATGTAAGCTACATAAACTATGAAATGCTCATTGCATTATCTTTATTTATTACCTTTATCTCCACTACTAGTGAAATATAAATCATTTTGATTTAATCATAGATGATCCGATTATGTTAAAAATAAACACTAATTAACATTATTGCATACAATGGGTATTTCCAAGTTACATGAAACATATTCCAAATTTTTAAGAAAATAACTAGGAAATAAAACAGAGTAAATGTTACGTGAGTTTTAGATTAATTATACATTTGTAATCCTATTAAACACCCAAATTGTACATAAAAAAACACTAAGTGTGGCAGTTTGCTGTAATTTGTTTAGAAATTCAGAACTGCGGCATAGTTCTAGAAAACAATTCATATATGTTTTTTCACTAGCAGTGTTGTGCTCCCTCTACATCATTATTTTTAATATATAAGAGCCCGCGCTTATCCTTACACGGAATACTTAAAATGTCTAGGAACGGTGAAGTAATTGTTTAGATATACCGATATTTTAGAAGTAAAATAAAATAAAACATTCAGAAAAATTTCGGTCTAGTTCGAGAAACATTATTTAAAATCTACATAAACAATCTGTTAGGCCCAACTGATTACAAAAATAAAACGTTTGACTAAAGTCAAGCGATCTGATAAATAGGGAAATTTTCTTGTTTATAGAAATAAACACTTGAAATATACGAGTTAATTATAAATACAAGGTATTTGTTGTAACCCAGATATTTTATTAGATAAAACATATTATTCCACAATGTTTCCATATTTGTTGTAAATTCAAGTTTGGTGTAGAGAGGCCTTTATAGTTCTAATCCCTGCCACATAAATTAAAGCTGTAATCCATTCATTCATTCTTTCCTCTCGTATGTTGTCACTTTTCTATCGTTTTGTAACTGTCTCTTTCTTTCATGTCTCTTCTACACAAAGAAATGTAGCAAGCTTTTTACTTCTCCAAGTTCAAACAAAACTCTAAGCTGCCTTAGTTTATATAATACCCTCTATTCAAGATGAGGTTTTGAACAGTTTGGTTCTATATCCTGCCTACACAAATCGATTTGTTTTTCACAGTTTATTAAGAAAGCAGCTTAGCCACCAAAGGAAAAGAATATTTTAAATCGATACAGCATTAGTAAGGGAAATCGGGTTTCAAAACTCAATATTTGAAGCTACTACTTTTTTCTACGGTTTGGTAAGGCCTGAACCTGAATTACAAATCAAAATTTGTTTTGGAGTTTCCTTATTTTTTAAATTTTACTTTCTATTAGGGAGTATGCAATGATAAATAAGTAAAATCAACAACAAAGAGTCTATTACCCTAACCACTACTAATTAGGCATACAATTTATAAAATTTTGAAATGAAACTTGACTGCCATTGGGTTTGTTGAAAATGACTTAAGAATCGATGTTTTATTTTATTTGCGGTTTAGTTCTATTATATTATTAGTTTATTTATATTAAAATTCTTCATATCCAACAACATTACATCTAAACTACTTCCGTACATTTTGAGCTATTAGGACTTATTGTGGTATTAACTTAGGGATTGTGGTCTTAATCAAACTCTTCATTGAGAATCAATACAATATCCCCAATAAATAATTATAATTTATGTATCCCTTTTCCTACCAAAAAATATGAGGTATTTGTGAAAACAACCATATATCGCCTTCGTGAACAATGAAAGGTCTTTTTACCCTCTTGTAGTTACACATCAAGACTATACAATGTTGATTTTTTTTTCTTATTTCCATTTATAAAATGTTACGATGTCAGAAATTACTTAATATCGTTCAATTGGTATTTAATTGCTTCTTTTTAATCTTTGCCTGAATGTAGTTATGAATTTTTCAAATATCACAAAAGATATGTTGAAAACAAAAGGCACATTGTTTGATACATTGTTGTTTTATCGTGTGAAAAACTTAAGATATCAAGATTTTACTCAACAATGATAGTGATTTGAAATATTGTTTTCTTCACAGGTTGTAATATATAACTTTATTTCGTTCCAAGAATCATATTAAGAACAACAATCCTTTAACTACTGCATACGTGTTCTATTTTAATCAACTAAAACGGTTTGGATACGTGTCCAAAGGCTCACAATGAAAATTCTACTAGGCTACTTCTCCTAAATTTATATTTAAGTATTACTAATAGAATCCTAAAAATAAAAAGAAAGTTAAATTTAAACTCGTTAACAACTTATAGTACGAAGTTATGCTTATGACAAATTTGTGACAAAAGTGAAGCATGTTTAGACTTTAATAAAATATTTAAATATATCTTAAAACATTAAAAAATCCCAGACGTCGTCTACGCTATATTTTTACTTGTTTACTGACAATTACTGAACTGTTATATTTGGCGAGGAATAATTTTAAATAGTTATTTTCCTACTGTTTTTGTATTCGCTCAATGTTTTTTGAAAAAAAAATATTTAGTTTGAAAATGTAATAATTTCTACGTCAAGACTGATCTAAAGTATTATATAATAAATTAATCCACCCAAAGATAAATAACAGATCGTCCTTTAAGCTCTTACACGCATTGTAAGATGAGAGAATGTCACGGGATTTGTATATAACGCTAAAAGCATAGCAATATAATAATATAATAATTGAAATATGCTATCCTTGAATAATTGCATACATTAAATTTTTCTTGCATTGGAGCAATGGTCATTATAACAATTATTAAAATAGCATGAGTGTTAATGACAACATTTCGGCGTTGAAAAAAAACAATACATAAATATAGCATATATTATTATTATTAAACATTATATAATGTATGAGATATTTGAATTTATTACGAAAAACGTACCAATTGATTTTAAGGGGTTTAATATCATTAACAAAAATCGCCATCTTTCTATAAACATAACACACCATATACATAAATAGCTAAATGGTGATATCTTTTTACGTAATTTAAAATATTATTTATTTTTAATACTTTGTGATGACGTATTATTTTAAACTACATTTAAGGAGACAAGAAGTGACAATGTATTCCGATGGTAATTTTGGGCAAGACGGATGTTTTTCCTGTATACACTCTGACTAATGATGAAGTGAAGGTTATTCTCAACGCTGTCTCTTACCAGCACAATTAAAACAACATTATCTACGTCGGCAGATCTTTAAAAAAACTTAGCAAAACTCAGTAATATCTTCATTTTTAAAAGCTGAACATCGGTTTCCTGACGACGTTCATAACTAATTATCTTACACTTTGCATCTCTCCTACATAATTGTGAGTTATATTTCTAGTCTGCGGGGAATATAAAGATAACAAACACGATTATGGAAGGTTTGTTCACATTAAATATTATGATAATGGAATTTGCAAAGTACCCTTTTCCGTGCTAATGCTTTTGAATTCTTTATGTAATTCAATTTAAACTGTTATATATACATTAAAAATTTTCAGCTCTACATTTATACTTAGTGTCACTTTGGTACAGTATAATATAAATTTATAAAACGCTTTATTAAACAATAAATACACAGTAGAGATAATTTTAAAATAAAAATGACACATGTATAAGCTCCAAACGTTACTGTAACTTCAAGTGATCAATAATTGAACAATTAAAATTTCAAATATCCAATGAATCAATAACTATTGAATTAATAATAAAAAAGGAAGCTGTCTTCCTATCAATTGAAATAAAATACACTTAAGTAAATCCCTTCCCAAATTTAAAGGAATCAATTTTTCACAATATACACTTTTTTTAAACATAGGGACATTTCAGTGGCTATGCAAATCAGGTTCAGAATGGGTGAACGACATTTGTACCCCTCCCCTTTAATTATGTTATTCATTAGGATTGATAATCACGATTTACTACAATCCTCTTTGCAATGCAAGTATAGTAATAGGATGAACGTTTAATGTTGCACTTCAAAGGGTAAACAATTTCAAAACATAACCATCTACAAAACCAATTACTAACTTAAGATAATATACGTTATCTTACTAAAATAATTATGTTCTACTTATATGTAGAAAAGAGAAATTCCTCTGAATTTAGTTATGTGGATTTATTATTAGACAAAACTGCCTCTTTATAATCTTTTATAAAAAAGAGAAATTTAATAAAAGTTATTAAAAAAAGATATGTATTTGAATCATTGTTTATTTTTGTGTGTCTATGTTAATATTGAAAATATGACTCAAATTTGTGAAAATTCTAAACGTAATAAAACTTATTACGAGGAATTAGGGTAAATGTCATTACATACGAAATGTAATGTTGAAATATATTCCAGTACAGCTCCATAATAATATTATAACTCAATATAATTTGTTAACAAAATAAAATATGTCTTATATAAGGTAATTCAAGAATTTGGCTTTTGTTTTCGCCATAAACGTTGCTATATTTGCAAAGCAGTATGCTATTGTTAAACAAACAACCTGCGTTGGTGAATTATTCCCTAACACAACCTGGTTTAGTCCAGTTCAAACTTTAATTTAATTATTAACTTTGAAATCATTCCCCTTCAAAGCTCAAACAATACACTAGGTACTTAATACAAAATATTTATATTTATTTTATAAAATGTACATTTAAATTTTTTTTAAATATAAGATTCTATTTAAATGGTGCACGAATAAAGCAGAACATATTCACATATTCATTTGAGAAAAAAAGTTTTAACTTCTCACAAAGTTAAAAAAAATGGGTCAAAAATCAAATTTTATTTTGAATGAAAACCCATTTTGGGGCTTGACTTCTCCAACTCACCCCCTCATAAAAATATCATTTCTTTATTGAGGTTTGTCGGTCGTTTCTTTCAATTCAAAGGAGTGACACGAGTATGATAACAATTTATATTTTTAGTTTTATCAAATGAAACAACACCTTGGAACGTCCATAAAAAAAAAAAATAAATAAATAAAAAAAATCACTTATACATTGTATATTATTAGGAGACGGTTTAAAAAATCAGTATTCATGTAAATATGCGTTTTGAACCAAAAGCAATAAATAAAAAATTTAAAAAAATCAATATCTGTATCTTGATCTCTGCATCTCAAACGGATGGATAAATTAATTCAAACTTTTATAGTCAAATTTTGTCCATAGCTCACCATTGTCGATAACTACAAATTTGGGGTAGCTGCCATAAGACTAACTTAATATTCCATGATTCTGAAAAATGGATACAAAAATGTTTATGAAATTGTTTAAATTATAGTTTCTAAGTACAAAATAAGAAAGTATTCCCACAAAAAGCTATTAAGGTAAAATAAAATTGTAAAAATTGTCTGTGATGGATTATATCTCAAAACATGCTATAATAATTTTTTTTTAATCATTAGTACATTTCGTTAAATGTGGATGATAATGACACAAAGTGGTATGAAAAATACCAAATAAAAGAAATTAATTTTCGGGGATAATTTCCAAAAGTATGAAAACTAATTTTCTGTCTAACATTTAAAATCGATTTAATCAAATATTGTTTACATTTATGAAATTTTAAACCAGGCAGATATTTTATTTAAATATAAAAATATTTTTTTAAAATATAAAATATCTTCGACGATTTATTTTGAATTTTTTGCTGGCAACTACCGAACTGACATTTTTTGGTTAATATTTGAATTTAAGGTTGGGTGAGCAATTTTCTAAAAAAAATTTTATAGTTTATATTTTAGACGTATTATAATTGTGATATATACATTTGTATATTTGGTTAGTGTAATTAGTATCGGATAATTTCAGTTTTTTACTTCTTTGTACGAGGTTTTCACATATTATTTATAGTAGCACTTAGCAACAACATTACGTAGCCCAGGATTGATGAAAAATATTTCAACTAATGTAGTGGTTTGGAAAATAATTAATTTTAATAAGGGTTACAGGTATTCCTGTTAAATATCATCAGTTTATTGATGTAAGTTTAATTGATGCTAATTAGCTCTTTAATCAATGATTACTTCAAACCCAATTCTTTACATTTTAAAACTGTAAAATTGCAGTTCTATTTTGTCTATACTTATGAATATTTTACAGATAAGACAATTAATAATAATATTGTTGGTTGTGAAGAAGTTCCTGTGTTAGAATTGATTTATGTTTATTTAAGCAATACAATAAGAGACATTCCATTGTATCTCATAGTTGTTAGTTAAGTTGGTTCTCCCCCATAACTTCTATTGTCTACCAAAACCCATTGTCCTTCCTATTTGGTAACCTAGTTCCTCACGAATTGTTATTTCCTACTCTAAATACAGTAAGAGTAAAATAGTTCATTGGTGTTAATCTTGTAAAAGAACCAAAAGTAATGACATAATATTAACACTACATTTTATACATTACTTTAATATAGAATTTCTATAGGGCCTAATTCATTATTAACAGTTATATTTTGGTACATAAAAATATAAAAAGTTTCCCATGCATCTATTGTGCTTAATTTAGTATCATTTTTCAACAACACAGAATTTTTCTATTTTGAAGCGATGTTTTTCCTTTAAACTATGTTTGGCCATGGTTGATTTATCAGGCTTATTTGTAGTGTTCTTTATCAATATTTTATTTGAAGTGGGTCAAGCTCAATATTTACTTATATGTAGGGCATTAAGATTTATCCTCATTACTGCAGTTATTCAACAAATGGGTTGTGTCCACTACTAAAGATAGTTTCTCAAATGTCTTATAAAATGACTTTATAATGAGACTCTACATTAAATTCTAGTCAAATGATAGCAAACATCACATAGTAAAACCGACCGTTTGAACAATATTTAAGTGAGTTGTTTCTCTTGTAAAAAAAAAAACATAAAAAAGGGAAAAAAGACATTCTTTCTTTCATAAATGGTTTACACAAGCAGTCACTGGTTATTCGTAATAACAATGTGTAGGTTGTGTTTGGTAAAAAGGAGGTTAATTCATTAGTTTTATTACGTGGACTTTACGACTCCTAAATGAATTAATGGGAGTTGTATCGTATAGTAAATAACTATCTTAATGTAAAATAACTTTCTCCATATGGTCTTTAAAAATTATTAGTACGGTAGTATATAAATCTCCTGGTACTTTGCGTGCATTGAATTAATTTTCTATGATAAGTTATATTATGAGTTTGGCGAATATGTATGCGAAATGTTACATACACTGGAAAGAACAGCGTTAGCGGTAGTTGTTGACTACCTTCGTAAAAAGCAAGCTAATAAAGTACATTTAGAGACTTTTTTGAAGAAGTTTAAAAAGATTGAGTGAAGCATGCAACATACCTTAGAAAACAGTGGATCAAATAATTACCGAAAAGAAAAAAAACATTCACACTGATGATAATTGCGACTTTGCAATAAAAAAAATGTGAAAATGGAAGACAACCTAGTAAAATCAGAAAACAGCAACGCACTAGGCTAAATATCTTTTAAGGACAAAGATAAGATGGAGGAAAACAGGAAGCGAAGAGCTATGAGTTTAAAAGACTATAACATGAATACCATTCAAGGCCCCATTGCCACGTACTATGAACATTAAGAAATGCCTTCTCTTTATAGAAATCGTCTTTTTATAAGGTTACAGTGTCATTCAACGTTGCGGTAAATTCCCCTGGTTATAAATGATTTGATTTGACTATGAATTGTTTAAAACAGAAAGGATCTTCTTGAATTTGTTTCAGATGAACTTTGGAGAAAGTAGGTGATTCAGAAAACATCAAAAAATTATTTTAAAAGGACAATATATTTAGAAGAAAAATAAGAGTGAGATGGATAGAAGAATAGAATAGCATATAATAAATATAATAAAACTGACTCAGTGAAAACAACTCTTGGCACTAGCGTAGAAAAGGAAAAGTACTGTTTATTTTTCATACAGGAAACACTACTATAAGATTACCAATCTGAAAGATGTGAAAAAAAAACCTTTTGATGATGCTGTGGAGAGGTTCACGCCAGCTTCTTCTAAAAAAGTATGTGGGATTCGAATAAAAAGTTAGTAATGACTACTGATAAATCGAAGGTCTTAGCTATAGAAGTGTTCTGCAGTTCCCAATAAATGTGATACCTGGTGAGAAAGACATCCTGGACCGGTAAAACTAACAGTGAAAATGATGCAGATGACTTAGGAAATAAGTCTTTATAAGTAATTTAAAACAACTGTTAACAAAACTGTTTTAAATGACTTCTTAAAACAAAAATAATAATAATTTTTAATTTGTTCTGACAATTGAAGTTTATGTACTCTTCGACTGTGTATTACTTTTTTTGAGGTATAAATTGCTTTACATTGGTTGTAATTTGTCTATTCCTATTAATTATATGGTAGTTTATTATGCAATATATTTCCAGTATAAATTAACGTTATTTTAACAAAATGTTCTGTTACTTTTAATTTAGTTTTCGTTTGATTTCTTTTTAATTAAATGATATAACGTTTGTGGTATATTTTTGGAAACAAAATCTGTTTGAAGTTTTAATTTCCCACAAGGCTTAACAAATTTTTTTCCTCAAAAAATATTTTGTTGTATGTATTTTAGTATATATTATTGAATTTTTATTCAATAGTTTTACATATTATTTTAGAAACAATTTATAACATTAAAATATTTAATATTAGTGTTGAACAATAAATAACATTATAACAAATACACGCATTTTATTGAATGATTATAAGTTTGTTATTAAAAAAATTTCCTATGTCTTCTGATATTTATACATTAAATATTATTTGAAATCAAACATTAAAAATTTCTATAAACACTAGTCATATACAATATTGTTATAAAAAAATATAAGTGAACGTACGAGAATGACTTTTCTACCATAACAAAGTTCAACTAAAAGTAACTATGAGAGATTAATTTCAAATAAGTCGAATCCGTTATTTTTATCCCTATATTGTTAATAAATAAACATTGAATATTGAAAATATTTTATATGACATTTGTTTAGAAAAAATAACTGAATCTGACTATTTAATGAAAAAGCAAATAGGAAATAAATACATAAAAAGTCAATAGGCCTAATCAAAATAGTAGCAATGATATTATCTTGTGTAGAATAAAAAAAGTGTGTATTTAAATAGTTCTGGTCTGACTGGGAGAGTTTGTATTAAATCAGGTAAATAATTTGTACTGGTGGATTGTCGATCAACTTTCCATAAAATAACAAAACTACATACAATGTTCCTATGAAAACGGTTATCTTAAACACCCGGGATTGTCATAGTGGAGTACGAAAATGACATAATATTGTGTATGAGGGATTTAATATGACTAAAGTTTCCTTATAGCCGTATAGCTTTCATTAAAACTGAAGAAATTTAATTATTGGCCCTAGGGTTAAAAAATGAAACAGGAGGATGTAATATTTCATTGTTACAAAACAATGAAGAAAGACCGCTAAGGTTACTATCACGGGATTTAATTTCTACCTTATATCAAAACATAAAAACAAATAATGTAATTGCAAATTATCTTATTTTCTTAGAAATTGCTACCGGTATATAATTTTTTTTTGAAGTTAGATCGTTCACCTGGATTATTCAATGACTTAATCTTGAAGCTTTTACAACTATAGTAATTTTAATTTAATATAAATATAGGGGATTATTGAATATTTAGTTACACAATTTTACAATTTATACAACTTTTATCTGTGCAATATCATGAATTAATATATAGGCAATAATTTCATAAATTGCATACTTTATATACAAGTAGTAAAATATTTACTGTTTCTCTTCTGAATTATTTTAATCATATGAAATGTATTATGCAATTTTGTAAAAAATGTTATGATGTAATTCAAAAGCCACTTTAGTTTCACTATTGTAAATTAAATGTATGTGAAATACTAAAAGTTGGAATTTCATAATTTGTTTCGACGCCATAGTAGAAAGAAGGTAAAACTAAATCCGGTAATTATATCAGTACATTTAAATAATATGCTTTATCTTCAATATTTTGTGAAATTGAAATATATTATTGCTATATTTCATACCTAAGGATAAGTTCAATTATTTTAATTTTGTCAGAATTGTAATAATAACATAGAACAATACAAAAATTATTCATTATCCTCCTGCATAATGTCTTTTTCAAGGCAAAGTTATATAATAACTAAAAATATATTTTAAATAATATACATAAAATAGATAAAATGTAATCAGATTTTAATACCGTATTTATTATAACAAAAAAAAATCATGTTTTGTGAATAGAAAACTTGTAATTTCACATCTAAAGTTTTGTAATTGAAATTGTAAACAATTTCAATTGTTGAAAATTACCTTGCACCAATTAAATAACAGAAAATATCCAAATTAAAATAATATTTGCTTTTGAAGACCTATTAAAAATATACATTAGATTTATTAGCTGCGATATTAAAAAAATTTAAGGTACAAATGTTTGGAACATGTTAAGACTCAAATTCTTATAAATGAACTGTAAAAAGTCATTTAACTAACTTTTTCACGTATCTATTCACAAAACTATAAATAATATGTGTAGTAATTTTCATAAAATTTATTTATAGTGAGAAAATCAAGTTCTTCTACTTATGTGTTTGTGTCCACGAAAGATAGGTTTGTATAGTAAATTCCAAATAATCAACATTTTTTAATTGTAAGAAATTTAGATAACGTGTAATCAAAAAAGAATGGTGGGGTTTCATTAATTCATACGAAGACAGAAGAGAAATTTTGTGGTGTTGTATTGGTATCGCTTATAGCCTAAATCTCAAAAGTTTGTTTAACAACTGTTGTAACCTCAAAATTAGTACTTGCATTGTTGTGGTAGTGTGTTTTGTGTTTTCTGGAGTGTTCTTAGTGGAGTGTGTTATTTTCTTATAAAGAAAAGGCAAAGGCTGAATTCAAGTCTGTAATTTCTGTTATTTTGACGCCAATACAGAAAAGATCCACCACATAAAAATAACATTTGTCGTTGTTTAAAACAATTCGAAGAAACTGGAGCAGTTCAAAAGCAGAACTGCTCCAGAACTTGGCCTACCTATCATCTGGCAGGCCAAGTGTATCAGACGAAGAAGTTGAACTTATTAGACAATCTGCAATCAGAAGTCCTAAGAAGTCAATACCTCGAAGAAGCCTAGAGTTAGGTATTCCAAAAGTAACAGTGCACAAAGTTTTACACAAAACATTGAAATCGCATGCAAATAAAATCCAGCTATATCAGGAATTGAGACCTGATGATGGTGCAAAACGTTTTAATTTCACTGTTGAGATGTTTAACAAGATTGATGAAAACCAATAATTTTTGATGATATTTTTTTTCAGACGATTCCATTTCCAATTCCCATCAAGATAGCCCATTCCTGCACTTAAGTGCATTTGTAAGAAACACTTTGAATAAAAATTATGGACATCGATGGATAGGCGGGCAAGAACCTTTAAGCTGGTCACCAAGGAGTCCAGACCTGGCACCTTGCGATTTCTTCTTGTGGGGGTACATCAAAAATATTGTTTATCGAGAAAAATTCGTAACCTAAATCATTAGGGAACAGGATTAATGAAGCAATGACAACCGTTAACAAAGACATGTTAACCAACGTTTGGGCAGGGCGAAACAGGATTAACGATTGTACATTTGCCGAGCGACTAATGAGGCACATACCGAAATTTATTAGTTATGTAAAAAAACTGTTTCAGACTACGAACTAGATAAATAAAGAAAATCAGCTGTAAGTAATTTTGTTTTATTTAAATCATGTTCAAAATCATTATTTTATGACAACCTTGTATTCTAAAAGATGATTTTACATTTAAGAGTATATAATTGCTTTGGTGTACCATAAATAATCCAGATGTCAAGCCATATTTAATATAAATTAGGATTCTTATAACGGCAGTCAAGGTTCATTTTCATGGAACCATTACATAATATTATTTGTACTAATTGTGTGTGAGAATTGAATATGTTTATTAAGGAAAGAAGTTTATGTTGTATTTAGGTATATCTTACGAAGCCACTTATAACTAAAATTTAATAATTTATATGCATGGAATAAATGGGAAAACAAAATATTTTACTTAACAAAACAAACGGATAATATTAAATGTATTTTATGGAAGATAATTGAACTTCAAATTGTAAAACACTCCATTATAGTTTATACGTGACTTGGTTAGAGATATTGCAAACGTATCGTGTAAATCTCTTTTAAATATAATATATCCATTACCCCGTAGGGCTGTGAGTTTAATAGACCCTTTAAACAGTTACAATTATTCTGGTTGTTTAAACCTAAATTTATAATTTAATCATAAATGAATAATATTTTTAATTACCTCTTAGAGGTCTATTTATAGAGTGATGCAACTCTATTTATAAACCTATTTTATATCAACTAATTAATAAAGTTATTTAGTCCCCTTCCAAATTGTTAATTTTGGAAGATTTTGTACCCAATTATAAAGATATCATTATCATTGATGTAAACCCGGATCACGATTCTGTTAGAACATATATATATATATATATATATATATATATATATATATATATATATATATATATATATATTATATTTTGATTACAATGCTGAATTTTCAGTCTAAATCATTGCAGATCTTATTGCTGTTACAAACTTTGCTTTTTTATACGGGTTGGTGGTTGTGGACTATGACTAGGGGTCTAACGTCACGTTTCACGAACGCGTCGGATTCGCGAGTTACCTATTTTAGATTAAAAAATTAGTATTTGATGACAAATGAAATTATGAAATAAAATGTTTAAACGATAGGTAGTAAAATCGGAATTACATATCTGTTACTAGTATTTCATATAAATAATACACATAAAATGAGAAAAAAACAATAAGAGTAAACATTTCCAAATTGATCAATATCCAAAACGATAGTATTTTTATAAAATATAAGAAAATCTAATGAAAAATCATTCTTTAGGTTTAACATAAAAGATAAATTAAACGTTGACAGAAAATGCAACTTCAAAGTGTAATGAAATTTAAATAAAAGAGAATTTAGTTAATATTTAATACACAAGAAAATTATATAATAAAAGGTTAATGTAAAATACAAAATAAATCAAATACAAAATATAGAAGATGTGGTTATCACAATCTAGTGTAAAAACAAAAAAATAAAATAAAAAGTAGAAATTAAAAAATATGTGTTAATAATAATTTCAGAGAAGATTATTTTAAATCCCAAGGTTATTAATTAAAAAAGAAAACGTGAAAAGTGTTAGTGAGATTAGAAATGTGAAACACGTATGATAAGAGTGTTAGATAATCTATCTTTCGCGGCTTACGAACTCATAAGTGGTGCTCTACGAAATTACTAAGTTTCAATGAAAAACAAATAAAAGTGCGACAGTTACTATTACGAAATTCCTCAAAAACCAAATCCCAAATAACATGAGAACGATAACACCTAGAAACATCACTCAAAGTAGTACGAAGTGCCCTGGTTCACACGAATAAAATGAAGCAAAAAAAAAAAAAAAAACTCCGGGAAAATATACTGTCGTAGGACGTTTTAAGAAAAAGGAAAGTAATATATATTTTTTAAATTTATTTTATATCAAAACGTCACATGAATTGAAATGGAACCTAAACTTGCTTTGCTTCTGCAGGTAAACGTAAATGGTAATTGATTACATTTAATTAAATGACGGCTGTGAAAATTCTTTTCTTTTTTTTCTTTGAGTCATTCCTGAATTAAAAGTTGCTTTTAGTTATGCTTTTATACAATGGTTAGGGTAATTTTCTTTGTATGTCAAAGAAACCAACGAAATTGTTTGTTCATATTATTGTCCTTTATAACATCTCCTTGCCTGATGTTTTAGTTTTTATTAAGCACTAAAGAGCCAGTATGTTTTGAGAGATGGAGAAAAATATGTTTTAATTGGTTTATGTAATAGTTATTTATTGATTTGGTCCATTAGTTTGTGGTGATCTGCCCACCACGGTTCCCCCTGCGCTTGGGGTGGCGGTTGCTTGTCCGCATCCAGTGCCTTAACAGTTGCCCGGTGCCACAAATGCAGGGGCAGCAGATGATGCCTTGCATGTTCCCCCACCCTGCGAGCGCTGAAGTCGGGTCACGCACGAGAGATAACCAGTTGTGCACCGCATTCGCAAGGAGCTGGATCATTGGAAGACTGCAACTATATCAACCATCGCCAATTCATCGTTCTTCATATCTCCTTGTTCCTAGTTTTAACCCCCCAAAAATAATGGCTTAATAGTCAAATTGGGTAGGGTCAGTCGACCCCGGGTTAAATGGTGCCCAAACCATTCGGCTTTCCGCGATCGCCGGTGCAGTGTAGAATGGCGGCTATTTTAGGCTAGTGTCTACATCGGGACCACTATTTTTGTTAGAGTCAATCCTTGTAAAAAAACCATATCTGTTAAGTAAGTTAATCATATTATAACTAATTTTAGTAATCATTATTTAAAGTATTAATAACAGTCCCTCATTACGTGCTGGCTGACTGAGTGGTATTTAGTTTTAGTCGATAGGTCTGGGCTGTGACCGTTGTGCCAACCAAGTTTTAAAAAGATCCACGATCCTCTATTCCCCAACCTTAAATTAATACCAAAAATCATTAATAAGTATCCATAATGTCAAAAGTTTAATGGATTATATATTAACACATTTAAAAAAATAATATCAATACGTTACAGGAATTGTGTTATCTTATGATAGCTACCACTAAATTGTGAAAAATCGAAAAATTGAAGTAAAGAAGTCAAGAGATATGACCAAAACAAGCGAATTACTCTTATGAATTATATTAAAGAACACTAAATTATTGGGACTTAATAAACAAAAGAAAAAAATAAACAATCGAGAATTATAATTGTAAACACACTAATAACGATTGTAAAATATTTGACGAAATTATGTAGTGTTATAGGTGGAAATTGTAGAGCAGAGGCCGATATAAACATTGGAAAATGCAGGCTCTTGTGATTTATTTCACTTAAATATAAACTGCACTAATTTCAGTTAATTGCAATTATTTTAATACCTCACCATCTAGAAAATAATTGAAAAATATTGTATATAAATTGCAAATACAGTATTTGTGAAAAAAAAATTACTCAGCGGAATTCGCAACATTCTATTGTCAGTCAGATTTAACAATTAAAAAAATGTTTTTAGAGACTCATATAGAGTAAATCCCAAACATTTCGAAAGGACAAAGACAGATTTATTAAAGTGAAGAATTGAAAACAAGACATATTTTTAACTGAAATCCTAAGGGAACTTAAAAACAATGTGGCCTAAAGAACTATTGGAAGTAATAAAACGGACCTTCAGAAAAATACTTGGGATAACGTAAAGAAAGCTGTAGGCTGTAGAGTGTAATGGAAACCATTTTCTTATATCTTTTGTTTTACCAAGAATGACGAAGATAAAGTTAGTACTCTTCAATTTCAGTGGTTTAATTATAGTTAGCAAGTTAAATATTTTTGGCCGCTCAAAAGATATGATTTATTTATTTGTCTCCTCTGGCTCTAAAGGGCATAATATCGTCCACAAGCATACTCCAAACGTCTTTACCTTCGTCTCTTCAATCTTTAAAACTTTAGTGTGGTGAAGAACCTCACTCACCGTTCTTCTTGACATTTGGTCTTCTGGCATTTTGTTTACATTATCTTCACTTAATTCATCTATCTACGCATTATATGTCATTCTCCTGTTATCAAACACTATTACCACTTTCGGTATACCAGGATATGTGAAACGGATATATTAAGAGTTTAGCTAATAACTAGTCGAAGCAGTATATTGTAATAGTTTCTTTTTCTTATGTTTTATTAAACATTTTAACTACATATACATAAATTATATTGTTAACAATGTCTAATAATAAATGCATCTATAATGATGTTTCGTGTTATATAGGTCATGTTTCATCAAAGGCATTAACCAGAGGATTGTATTTAGCTCTATAGGTATTCAACTCATCAACATAGATTGCACAAAGAATAAATAATAACAATGTTTATCCTGTGGAAATGGTCACAAAGCAATTTGGTTGTTGGTGAACCTGAAATTAAACCCTGATGGTTGAGTTAAATCCGATAAGTCATTGGTTGATGCTGCAAATAAATGGGTATCAATAATAAAAGTGCAAATCCAAAACATCTAACAAAACCATTTTAGTTATATAACTAATAAATATATGAGCTTACTATATATAATAGTAGGTTAGTTTATGTGAAACTCAGAAATAACTACTTATTTGTTTTATTATGATTTATGATTTTATTGCAAAAATAATACATTATTCAAGGTAATTTTTCAATAAAAGTTGGATTTAATTCTGAATAAATAAATTATACAGTATAATTTAGTGTACACAACTGATCTATTTATAACTCTCTCTCAACTTTTTCTTATAAATATATATATATATATATATATATATATATATATATATATATATATATATATATATAAAGTAAGGTCTTGTTAAATTTACACATGTCTGTAAAGTTTTCCAACTTAAATTGATACATATTAATATTTGTCACTGACTTTGTGCTTGTGAAACTCGGAAGACATTATCTACAGTATTATTGGTCCAAGTAATATTTGATAGAATTCATATATCAATATATTATGATTATAACACAATACCTCATATATAGTTCCAGATATACAATGAATTGTTTATAACATTAAAAAATAAAGTTAAAAAATAAGCGACAAAATCGTAAAAACTTTCCGAGAACATATCGTTTCTGAGAAGAAGCATTCCACTATCTCACACTGGAAATGATAACGCTTGATAAGTCTTAAAAAATTCTCCACTAGATGTTATTACAACTCAATATTTTAAAATGATCTGAAGAGGAATCTATTCAAATTATAAAGGACAGTTATTCAATACCGAGAGCAGGAAATACTGGTGTTGTATTTATATTCTGGTTATTTCAAGCGTCACTCTAAGTGTTCAAGGATGCGTTGCGGATATTGGATAATAAGTTGTTTTGTAAATAATAACTACCAACTCCTTTAAAGTTCATCTTAAGTTTCATAATTAGGGCAGGGTTGCTAACAAAATACAACATATTATAATATTGTCGGGATAGCTCAGTTGGCAGAGCATTGGCGCGTAAAGCCAAAGGTCCTGGGTTTGATTCCCAGTCTAGGTCGTATATTTTTCACTTGAAATATTATTGTATATTCAATACTTGCTAGTAAAAAAACGTATAAGTGGAAAAAATCAATAAATACATGCGTAGGGGCTGAAAAATGAGTAAAAATTAATTTCAATGTCGCATATGCGAGGTAATTAATTTGGAAACTCAAAATTGCAGCAATTAAACCTAAATTCAAGTGAAAAGTCTACGCCCTGTGCTGGGAAGCAACTAGGATAGCTCATTTGGTAGAGTATTGACGCGTAAAGCCAAAGGTCCTGGGTTCGATCCCCAGTCTAGGTTGTATATTTTTCACTTGAAATATAATTGTATAATATTATTATTATTATTGTATAGGCAACATGGCAGTAAAAGGTATTAAGATGGCGAGTGTAACGGAAACTATTTTGTTAATTTAATTTTCATTCAGTAATATTGTAGATCTTATAGCTAGAAAAAAGAATCCTTTCATAACACTTCCATCAATTGAAAGCTCGAGTTTTACTAATTATTTTCCTAGATTTATCAATTTAAAATAACAATATCTATATAAATTGTGTTGTAAGTCAGTGAGATATTCATCTGTGTAGAATTGTATAGTGTGACGATATAGTAAGGATGAAAATAAACTTGGGTGAATTCATAGTACTAACATAAAAAGAGTCAAAAGAACAACTAAATGTAAAATAGAAATAGTAAGGTTAGAATAAATTAATATAGATGGATAAGAAGTGAACCAACCAATAAACTAAAGTGATTTAAAAAATAAACAAATAAATGTGAAAGGCTAAAGGACAAATAAAAAATGATAAAATAAAAAGTGAAAGAAAAATAGTAGAACTTTTGATACGCGTAGTCGCTGAGTGAAGTATATTGTATGGAAATATCGGAACTGAGGCTAGCGCTCGAGGCTAGAATTTCTCTAGTATCAATACGCCAAGACAGCTGATGAAAATAGAATATTCTGATTGGATAAGGAAGAAAAAGGAAGAACTAATTTTAGTCGCGATATATGAAAACAATGCGTAGCAGTTGTAAAGAGGATTTCAGAAAGTGCAGTTGAACTTTAAATGTGAGAGAAAAGAAAAGCCTAGAAAATATCCATACTAATTGAACAAGCCAAATTAAAAAGAAAATACTTGAAACCATCACTGTGAGAGTAAAATAAGCCTGAACTATAAGTATAATGAACAATTAAATAAATAATAATAGAGACATTTAGAGATATAATATAAGCATAATAGTAAATTTAGAATCTAGAAACTTTCATAAATTAGGACTAATTAAGAAAACCAAGGAACTTTTTAAATAAAGTCACGTACCAGAAACCCGGAATTAAGAGCTATACATTATAAATTTATTTAATTCAGGACAGTTAAAGCAATAATTAAACAATTAAAATGAAATGAATAACATTTAATGTAAAAAGTAAAGTGAATAAATAATTTGTACTAAGAGGCTGACTAATTATTGTATCTTAGTCAATATAATTTAGTTGAAAGGTTGTTTAATAAGGTATTAGAGAATATTAGTAATAAAATAAAAATATAATATCGTTTCTTATATATCGATCAATATCACCTACATATTTTCAACTAGAAAATGTTACAAATATAAATAATACATTCTTGTAAATTACACCTAGACAGAGAGACTATACTTGAATATAAGGTACACAAAAATAAAATGTATATATATATATATACGGTATAAAGCATAAATTAAACAAGTGAGCCGCGTATAACCACAAATAAACAAATAATATAAACGTATTGTACTTTATATATATATGAATATACTATATTATAGACTATGCATATAACATTGAAACGCTCGTCAACCTTGATATATATTTTTAACATATTTTAATATGTATTAAAAGTTCTTTAAATGCATTTTTAAATATTTGAAGGATTTTATTTTATTAATTTTACAAGTAACATATTAAATATCTTTGCTTCTGGACAAACTTGTCTTCTTTTGAAATACAATATGTACTATGTGGTTTTTGTAAAAATCGTCGTTATTTCTTGTTTTGTAGGAGTGTCCCAAACTATTAAACATTGTTGTATTTATCACAAGGTGTAAAATACCTTAAAAATTAAACATTTTGGGTAGTGTAATAATTTTTAGTGACTGAAAGGAATAAAGCATGAATATTCTTACTTTACTTTTGATATGTTTCTATTATTTTTCAATTATACCTTGATTATAAAAGAATTTCTTTAGAGTCAAATTCCAAAGCTCTAAAATGGATGCACGAGGGCGTAATGGACTTATTTTATTGTTGGTAAGTCATAAATCGTATTCGGCCTAATGTGTATGATGTTTCTGTATTAATTGCTCTGTCGATATTACGTTACAATCCATTTTGTCTCCTAGATACTGAGTCCCTTACCTTGATTATGGAATTACCATTCAAAGATTATTGGCTATATTCAAGTCTATTCTCCCTTTATCACAAAATTCTACTAACTGAGTCATGCTGACCCCTAAATTAGACTAAATATTTAGCAATTGATACAACTTATCAATTCGTAACTCGTTTTAACTATAACTTAGATTCACTTGTATAATAAAAAGTTGTATCGTCTGCATCTAATAAGAACCATCCTTAAATAATGACGTGCTGAATATCTGTAATGTAAATGGGAAACAATATTGATCAATTTTTGATCTCTGTATAACGCCATAATTAACTAAACAAAAATTAACCTAAACATTTCATTTTCTCTCGAGGATGTGTAATTGCCAGTTCTCTGTCATTAATATTTGTAAAGACAAATATCCAGTCAAAACATTTACCGCTAATTCCGTCGTTTGATAGGCGATCTAATAAAACAATAAACTGGACTTTATCAAATTCGTTGGATAAATCCAAGAAACACAATTTATATTTTGACCATTATCGAAATAAATTAAAATATAGTCTACCGATTTTGTAATTGCTGGACATTGAAGGTTTACTTTTTTTGATACTGCTTAACTAAAACAATTTACTTAAACATTATAAATTCTATATAATATCAACTATTGAAAAAATCTTTGAGAAATCGGAAATCAAAATCACTGGTCTATAGTTATTTTAGTCCATCTTATTTAATACTGGACAATATATTGTTGAAGCTACTTTGGGAAATTACCGAAGTAGTGATAAATTTATTATATTACTTAAATAGGCCAAAATGTAAGGAAGATATAGGTTTTACCATAAAATTATAAACTTCGTTTACTGCAAAAATATTAGTTTCTACGTATATTAATTCTTTAAAACATTTAATTATCATATACGAGTTTTGAAATATTTTTTACGCAATTTCTGTTTCATCTGGACAGGGCTTGCAGAAACTTGCTGAATATCAATGTCAAAATTTGAATACTTTGTTGTTAAAACATAACGATATATCTTGTAGCTTTTTAAATTGCTTTCCATTTCAGTGATTATTTAAATACCGTACTCTGTTTTATTAATTTCTTTTTATTTATAACATTCCAGGCTGCTGATTTCATATTTCGAAAATACTTTATATACCTAATAACACAAAGAACTACCTGATCATAAATATACCTTTATACTTTTGGAAAATAAATTTAAAGTCCGGAGTACAGTGGTGTAATTTTAAGTATGACATTGTTTAATTTAGGAAATTATAATTCCTTCGGTTATAGGCTACAATTTCAATAAATGGGAGTATTTGTTTACAAAATAATATTTACAAAATGTATATATATTCTATTACTAACAATTAAAATTTAACATCAATAATTATATTTCTATAGTTGATTTGCATTCTTTCCTGTGTTTAAGGTAATTTATTTGTTGGAAGGAATACATTTTCTGTCTTCATTATTATTAACTATCAACCCATATATGGGCTTAAACATAATTGACTGATATATTCACACAAAGATATATATGCTATACAAAATTATTTAATTTATTTGGTCTCTGCTTATTATTTATTAGTGTTTCTTATTATCCTTATTTTATATGTTAATATTTTTCTTAATAATTAGTATTTTTTAGTATGTATATTTAATTGCCATTGTTATATATTTATTCACATTAGTATAAATTTTGTTATGTTTTTGACTATTAAAAAGTCATATTTGAGGACAGAGTATATTAAACATTTTATTGAAATGAAACAAAATAGGAACATAATAATAATTGTATAATAAATATTGTACGCTTTTAAAAAATGAGATGAAATTTGTTTCAGAATTTTGTTACCTTTAATTATTTGCTTCAAAATAAAATAAAAAATTATTTACTTTTCAAAACAGTCATTGTTAAAAATAAAATACCTTGACTTTATATTTATACATTATTTTATTATATTAAGGATATGATTTTGTAAAAAAAAATAATTCGTGTTGCGTAACTATATATATATATATATATATATATATATATATATATATATATATATATATATATATATATATATATTGTTTATTAATTAATATTATTATTATTATTATTATTATTATTATACTTTATTAATCTCAAAATGTTATTGATAGGTAAGCGTATATATTGCTATATAAACATATAGTTCGGAATAAAAATTATAACATAATAGAACTACTCTTTATTTATTTTTCACAAATACTTTATTGTCCCACGATTTGGGCGTCCAAATAAAACATAACAATTATGTTTTCCAAACTTTGTGATTTTTTTAAATTAATAACGCAAACACAACTTTTACCTTTTGAATTATTCCAATTTATTGCAAAATAAATCTATATCAAAAGAACATTTACATAATTTTATTCCATTGGTTCTTAACTAATTCCATTCATTCTTCAGTCATAGCTTAACTTAATTTATTCTTTTACAAAGGTTTTTATTTTTTTAAACTTAATTTTAGACAATATTCAAGGCCTTGTATATATCCTTTCCTTGAATATTTACACACAATAATAATTGTAAATAAATCTTACATCTATTGGTCTAAAGTCTAAAGAAACCCCTATAACTTTTCTACAAGTTACAATGTGGAAAACGTTACTTTAAACGTTTATTGAATTTCTTTTGCTAATAATGACTCCCTTGAAGTTTATACTTCTTACGATTTAACTGTACTTTAACATTTATTGAATTGCTTTTGCTAATACTGACTCCCTTTGAAGTTTATACTTCTTACAATTTAACTGTACTTTAACATTTATTGAATTGCTTTTGCTAATAATGACTCCCTTTGAAGTTTATACTTCTTACAATTTAACTGTACTTTAACATTATTAATTGAATTGCTTTTGCTAATAATGAATCCCTTTGAAGTTTATAATTCTTACAATTTAACTGTACTTTAACATTTCTTGAATTGCTTTTGCTAATAATGACATCCTTTGAAGTTTATACTTCTTACAATTTAACTGTACTTTAACATTTATTGAATTGCTTTTGCTAATAATGACTCCCTTTGAAGTTTATACTTCTTACAATTTAACTGTACTTTTACATTTATTGAATTGTCACGGTTTGCTCAGTTTTATCATTCTATTTAGCATTAACTCTTAACTCGGGTTGGGATCTTTTCTAGCTCAATTAAAGTGAAATTTATTTATGATTAATTAAAGAATAGATAACAACTTTGTACTTATCAAGAAGTCGCTCCCATCGATTGGTCGATTTTCACAGTACACTACACAACACTATTACAGACTCTGCTCTATTAATTCACACACTGATCGATGCACTTTTTAACTTCCTTCTCTGGCGTTCTCGAGTGACTCTGATCCCAGCTTCTTTATCGGCGATGAATGCTAACTCCTTGGTTCTTGTAGATCGTAACTCCCTTTAGAATTCTGCTTGACTCTCCTCTAACTTCTTACATGCAATTTAACTAATCCTTTTAGTTAAATTGCCTCTTTTGTCAACGGTTCTCAATAATTCTCGGACCACAGGTCAGACTACTCTGGTCCCAGTACTTGACTCTCCGGCTTCCCTTTCAAGACTACTCTCCTTTCGCAAATTCGGTCCCTACCGAATTTCCTCCCTTCTGTGAAACACGAGTTTCGCGTGCTCCTCGCTGATTCGTTTAGAATCCTCCAACTTTCACAACACATGCCTTTTTCTCTCTCCCTAGTGGTGGGTTTCAAATCTGCCCGTTGGTTTTTTAACGTGGAATCGCATTGATTGGTTGACCTACTTTCTTCTTTTCGTTATGTTTTTTCGAAAACAGTTAGAACTTTCTACTCGGAGTTCTGTTATAGACGTTAGCTTTTCCATCGATTTCTCCTTTTTTTTTGTTTTCCCTTCTTTTTATACAATTTTGAAACACATCTGCCCTTGTCTAAAGATCCCGTTATTCGAATGTTTTTTCTTTGTAGGCGCATTTGCTCCTACAAGGTTAAAGAATCCCCTGTTTTTTTTGTTCTTGACACGTACATTTCGTTTAATAACTTTGAAATCTTCAATCATTTGACTAATATCAAGAACACTTATTTCATTGTGTGACATTTAATATTTATTTCTCTGTATTTACCCCATTCAACGTGGATCTCAATTTTTTTGGAGAAATAAAAAACCAATAAAATACTTCATCTAATAACATATATCCAATCATGAACTTTTTTTATATAGGATTGGGTTTTCTGGTTTTATGATTTCAACTGGTTTCAGTTGTCAGTACTTATTTTTTTTTAACAGTTGTTTCGATGTAAGTGACAGTCTGAGGTGGTTTTGGTTGAAGGGTTAAATTAATTTTGGGTGGCATACTTCCTAACTTGTTGCTCCACGTCCTCCAATTTTTTTTACTTTCGATCCCGAGCTTTGTTTTCTTTAATTTTAAATTCTTTGCCACCGGAGGTCGTGAGGTAACACGAATATGCACGTTCGCATACCTCTTCCAACTAACCAATCCATGTTTGGTTGCTATGTTTAAAACATGCGTGATTTTTGGCCATGTGATCAATAATTGAATCGTACGCGTGAACGGAGAAGGTGGTTGTGTTTTACCAATCTAAAAACAAAACCATCTTGAAAAACAATGGAGGCCGATATTGTACGAATACTTCAATTATATTATACATGATTGTTTATGACATAAATATCAACAGCTACCGAAATCGTAAACTATAAACATCAGCGACTATTTCACAATATTTAAAAATCATATTTTAAGTCCGAGAGATATCATATAAATTTGAAACCTAAAAAACGACTAATCGTAGGAACAGAATAAAGTGAAAGATAAATAGTTCTCTGGGCAGAGGCTGATGGCCTTTACGTCCCGACTGTCTACTGATCTACACTGATTCCAATAAATCCTTTTAAGAGCATTTTAAGGCGATGATGACCGAGATGTTTTACGCCTTTACACAACAAGAAAAAAACTAATAGGAATATAGAAATGACTATGATTTTAAAAATACTGAACACACTTATTTTGAACTCGTTTCTGTTTACAAATCTTTATACATTACGCCTGCGCGAATGTCGGGCGAATAGCTTTATTCCACTACACTTGGAGAAGACCAAAATGGCTACATTTCAGTGTGAATTCAAGCCTTAATTAGAAGTGTGGTGTAAATACCGAGTGTAAAAATTATTGGGGCTGTTAAAAACTTTCAGCCTTGAATAGATATGTCACCTAAACTTTCGAAATCGCTTTAGAAGATTTTTTGGCATTTTAAGGTAAGTTTAACTTTACTCCAAAATGGAATTTTATTGGTGAAACTCACATTTTCTAATGCAAAACTCCATCGAGTAATAATTAACTCTAAATGTCTTATTCAGTAGAAAATCAGTGGAATACTAGAGGTCCCATAAAAATACCGCTCGTTCAAATATTCAAGAAATCTAATTTATTTTAGAATTTAATCTAAGGAAAACAATAAGGAGACAAAACTATTACAGCGAAATGTTAACTGTTGTTTTCTTCAAGTTTGACCAAGAAGTTGCAATACAATTTAAACATTAATATTAACATTTATTTTTAAGTGTGAGATTTTTAAGTAAAAAAAAAGTGAAGTAAAATTTAAAAATTACATATGTTAATGTTGTTAGAATGCTAAACACCTTACAAGTAATGCATTATTTTCTGACGTTATTCTTCGGGTTTAAACGATACATTTTCAAGCTCTTACAAACATGTTCATATGAAATGTTGAAAATGTGTTCCTTCTGTGTCGCACGTATTCTGTCTGAGTAGTTCTGTATCCAAAAGGTTGTTTCTACTGTCTATACTAGATGATTGATTTAGATTAATATATGTATGTTACGTATCCCGTGGGAAGCGTTGGGTTATAAAAAAAAATCATTGTTCTAACTCCAAAAACGGTTTATTTATTATAACATATAATAATATTATTATTTTAATTAATATAATAATCAATTCATACAGTTAATATACTCTTAACTTGTATAAAGACATTTCTCACGTCCTTACTCAATAGGAACTAATAATCTCAAGCTAGGCTGGATGAAATACAATTATGCTTAGAGGCTAAGACTATTCTAACATCATCATTATTTCTAAATACTACGAACTATTTGTTTACATAACTTGTATATATTTTTATTTTGTTTTCCAGCGATAATTTTTAAATTGGTGGTAACTTCCGAATGGGAAAAATATAAAACACTATGGTTTTTGCATCAGTCTACATTTTAAAATTGTGTGCAATCAACTTTAACTATCAAATTTGTTTTGTTCTCAAAAAAACTTCCCACCCCATCTATTTTTAACTTATAACGTGTCAAACAGTATATTATCCTCTACACACTAAATATTTGTTCAACTGTGTTCCTTAATTACAAAAATGTGTCTTTCAATACTTGTGAGGCGATTATGGAATTTATATAAATAACATATTTAGTGTTTAGAAAAATTTCAAATCATTTGTATTTTTATACATCATAAATCAGCACAACTACTGTTCTTATGAAGACACTGTTGCTATTTTCCTGCCAGCTACAATATGTTTTTATTATGCTATGCTATCACTTTACTGTCTCATCACCATTACTGTTTTATTGAGAAACAATTGATGATGTCGTATAAAATAAATCTAGAGCTTTTGTTTCTCCCCAATCATAAAACCAGAAAACCCAATCCTATATAAAAAAGTTCATGATTGGATATATGTTATTAGATGAAGTATTTTATTGGTTTTTTATTTCTCCAAAAAAAAAAAATTGAGATCCACGTTGAATGGGGTAAATACAAAGAAATAAATATTAAATGTCACACAATGAAATAAGTGTTCTTGATATTAGTCAAATGATTGAAGATTTCAAAGTGTGTTTCCAGTTATATTCTAAAATATTTATTATGTACTAAATATGATATTTAATGTCTCTAAGACACATCAAAAAATATCGTGAGAACAAGAAGATGTATATACTTTTCTGGCTGGTATTTCATTTCATTATATATATATATATATATATATATATATATATATATATATATATATATATATATATATGATGTCAGTTTACTGACAGTTAACTGAGTGTATTGAGTCAAATTGAGAATGTCATATATCGAATTTAAAGTAAAGTCTGAGTTATCATTAACATGTTGAGAAATATTGGTGAAAAAATAAATCTATATCTCACTGAGATAGTTTAACCATAATCCCTCTTGTCTTTTAAATCTTGAATCGATACTTGATATAAAAGCCCAGTTATATAATAGTGAACAAAGCATTAATCACACATCAATCTAAAATATTTCATTCTATCAAGAGTTTTTTTTTTAAGTACATATAAAATTTAAGTAAATATTGTTGTAGGCAAACTCTAAATAAATCAAATACACATTATTTGGAAATATTATTTTCAATAACTCTCTCTTGCTTGAATTAATTGATTCCACATACAAAAATGAATATTTTGTTATTTATTTTGTACTTATTTACTTTAAAATCGTGTATATTAATAAATTGATTAACGAACAACTTCTTTATTTCCTTGTGAATTTATTTGATGATGTGTGTAAAGGCAGGAGAATAGTTTTCTATATTTACGTTTAGCAAAATTTCTGAAATTTACTTTTCCATGATTGATTTCAACTAAGATAAATAAAATTTAGTTTACCGCCTGTCGTTGTTTTCGGTAAGAGGAGAAATTATATTTTTTTATTTAAAATGGTTTAAAAATGTTTCACTTAGTAATTTTTTCACAATGTATTTTGTTTGTTTTCCTTTTTCTTACTGTAAAAGTAGGTAGTAATTTTTGAGTGTGCTACTTTTTGTATCTAATTAAACAAACATACCAAAAACGTATACGATATATTGTTGAGTTTTTAAACACTAGAGATGCTGATTCTTATTGGATCTGTTTCATATTGAGGTTCTAACCTTTATCAATTCACGCGCATTATTAAAATATGAAAATGCAGTACATGGTACAAATCCATTGTATCAATTCTTCACCGAATTTATGTATTTATGGTAGAACGTTCTTTAATTACCATGAACTCGGTAAGTATGAACAGTCTACGCAATAAACTGATTGAAACATCAGAGAGGAATAACAAAGTAATGTATTGTCAACTAGCATAATAAAAAAGAAAAGAGTTTATTTCGTTGTTAGGGATGGGCTTTTTAAAAGTAAGGAAGTGTGACTATAAACATCAAAGAAAACTAAATAATGCACACTTAAGGTATGCAGCAGGTGAAAAACATGAAATATATGTAAGAGGTCAAACGTGACACACACACACACGCACAGACACACATATATTATTGTTTAGATTAGTGTAGAAAAGTATATAATTTATATAATTAATCATGTTTTAATTGAATTATTTGTCGAAGACCGTAGAAAGAAAGAAGATGATTAGATTAAAGTTATATTTACTCAACACTTTACATGAATGATTGTATATCGACGTTTCCTGTTAATTAATTTGTTAGGATTTGTTGGCGAAATAAAATCTGAATTGGTTAGTAAACTCTCCCGCAATAGTAACTGGATTCTCTTCAACTGCCATTGACACCATTATAACAAATATACTTTTAAATAGAGTTTCCTTAGAGATACTACAAACAGGGTTCTCTGGTAATAATGCACATGGATTGACAATCTGTCAAACTACCCACCTGCTCAACCAAAAATTCTCTATTAGGAGTGAAAAAAATATCGACTCAAATAACATAAAACTTTTACAATACTGGTGAAATGAAAATGATGAAAATTTAAAAACAATTGAAAGCACAAAAGAAAAATTATAATAATTGTGAGTTTTTTCAGCTTTAGCTTGGATGTGTCTCGTCCACAAATTAAATTAAAATAATCAATTAAAAAGAAACATTAAATGGGTCACAAAATTAATTCAAGTCAATAGGCAGAACTTAAAGCTATATAATGACATCAATAAGAGTCAATATAATACAAAAGTTATATTTGTACACATATGTTTTTTCTAAAACCTACAAAGCAATTTTTTTTTTAAATGTTATAAGAGTTACAAAAGCTCATAACTGTAATAAATATATTAAAAATTCAGATAATTTAACTAAAATAGCCAGGAAATTTATAAAGAATAAAAATCAAAAGTATTTAAAATTAGAAACTAAAAGTGGATGAAAAATATTTAAAAAGACCACACGAATTCGCGAAGGCCTTCATTAGGATTTCACTTCAACTAGGAAACCAATTTTGAATAATATAAGAACGGTAATAGCTAGTAACTCAAATGTCCAAAATTCCATGGCATTGACGGCAGTAACTGAGAAAGACAACGAAAAAAACTATAAAGAGCGTCTCTGTTGTTAACGCTTCCTTCTCGGAAGTTTTTTCCGGAATTTTTAAAGTAGCCATAATTATTCAAATATATAAAACGGAAGTAAAAATAAAGTGACTAATTTTAGGCCAATAGCCTATCCAAATTACCTGTTTTCAGCAAGATATTTGAAAAGTTATTTTCACTAAAATTAATACTCTATTTAAAAAAAGATAAAGTTTTATCCTCTAATCTATTTGGCTACCAGAAAAAAAAATGAACTATAGATGCAACTTAAAGTTGAAGGTGTAGTTAAGTATAGCAAGGTAGCAAATATATTGTTAGACAGCCTCCAAATACTTCAACTGCATCGATCACCTGATTGCTAAACAAGTAATACAATTGTGGTGCGAGAGGTCACACATTAAATTGGTTGAGCTCGTATGTCTCCAAGAAAACACAGCGAGTATAAGTTGCAAACAGACATTCGGGTAAAGTCCAAGTAAGGTATGGAGTCCCGCAGAGATCGGTTAGGAGACCATTATTATTTCTACTATATATATATATATATATATATATATATATATATATATATATATATGATCTATGTAGGAATTGATGCTTGATTAAATTTGTAGATGACACTAACCTTACATTTAAAGCAAATTCTACACAAAATTTGGAAATACAATCACAAACTCTTGATATAAATTTTTTGTTGAAAATAACTTGCACATAAATGCATATAAGACCAAATTACTATATTTTAAACGAAGCCAAAAAATAACAACAGTCCAATTGTTACCTAGAAAGTCATTAAATAAATACAACCAGCAATGTTCCTTGGCCTGTTAATTGACTATCAACTAATCTGGTCGTAACATATTGACATCATATGATCAAGTGTACATTTGTTGAGGTCAGTGAAAACATTTGGGACTGTTGTTAGTCTCTGTTTATGGCCTACGACGGAATGATTTTCAGTACTTAAATTATAGAATTTCTGTGTGGGGTAACACAAAAATCCAAAATTTGACAAGAGTATTTGCACTAAAAAAAAAAAAAAAAGCAATGAGACTGATTACTAGCTTGGGCCAAATATAATCCTGCAAACGACCTTTAAAGACCTTTCTATATTGACTCGAATATGCCCAATATATATTCACAGTATAAATATATGCCCAATGTCAAATAAGAAGTGGATAAGACTAGGGAAAAAATACCTCCAAAAGAGTTCACACTGACTTAAGAAGCATAATGAGTGGCCAAGTCAGGCTTGTGTTATCTTTTATACACGAACTCCCCAAAAAATTAAAACAATTCAGGAGGAAAAAAACCTTAAAACAGTCTGATGGAGTTACTACTTTTTCAATACTTTAATTCATTGAGGGAGTTCCTCAGCTATAAATGGTAGGTAGAATGACAAATTTCTAGAAAGGGACTAACATGTTGTTGTGGCTTTTGTTGACGCTTGCAATGCAATATATTTTATCAACGGCAGAGGACGGAAATCTATAAACTAGAGTGTTGTATTGTTCAAGTATTTATTTGTTTATATTATAATACATTGTTTTTATACTCCCTCCATCTTGGTACAAAAATTGTTAATTATTTTGATTGTAATGATTTATAACTATATTGATCTCTTTATATTATCTAAGTTGGCATACAATTTTTGTGGTTGAAAAAAGCACTTGTCTTGTTCTACGAAGTTTGAGATTTTCTTTGTTTAGTGTTTTTTTATTTTTTTAGTTCATTAAATATCTATTTATTTTTTTAATTTATAAAGAGATTTTTATAAAATGTAATTGATTTTATAAATTACTAGAGAAAAAACTAAACGAAATATATTTGTTTAACTTTAAATAGTTATATTATAGTCAATTTCGTTATAAATTTAAACACCTAAATCAGTACCTATAAAATATTTGGATGTTTTTTCAGGTAACACTACACAGGGTTATGAGTCAAGAAGTACGTCTCGGTTTATAGACCGGGAAATTTTTTTATCAAACTACGTTTCAAGTTCTAGTGTAGTAGAAAAAATATTAGCCGAAGAGAAATTGGTTTCATTAAACAAGACGTGTTCAAATCTTAAAAGTTAAGAAAATGACACCTACACAAAATTTTCTTTTAAAAATAAAGTGTTTTCAAATTAGTTTTTGGGACTATCGAAGATGAGTTGTCGAATCTCGCTCTCATATCGCAGCAGTTTTGATTAGGATATTTTCTATTAGTGGGTACACAGGTTCGAGCCCAGATGATGACTTTCCGTTTCTTAGTGTATTATCGTTTTCCTCCGTTTCCAGTAGGATGTTAGTCATTAAGTAATTACTTACAGAATAAAATTATAAATTAATAGTTTTTATCGTACAAAAATCTAAAGGTAAACTTCTAGGATTGAGTATAAAAATTAAAATAATAAAATTTAAAAAGAAAAAAATTTTTTTGGTGTATTCGGATTAGTTTTTGTTATATATGCAATAGGCGAATATAAATTATGGCATACCCGTCTTTTTTGTTGTTGTTGATTCTACTTCGAAATTTATAAATAATTTAAAATTCCTTTTATGTGGAACTTTTTTAAACTTATTTTAAAATTATTAGAGTAATTTTTTGTTTTATCTTGCTCATTCAACAATCTGTATGTAAGAAAATATATCGGTTAGCTATAAGTAATCATTCAAAAAGAGAAGCTTTTTGGTTTGTTGACTTCACAAAAATTATTAAATTACTTTAAAGAATAAAAGACGAAATGGTAGTTGTGTTTTATTTGAAAAATAAGCTAAACATCACCATGTTTTTTCAAATTTGTTTTAAGTATAACACTGAAATATAATTGTGTGTTGCAGGTCTACAATCTAAACGGAAAATACTTATACGTATGTGATGTACAAATGGAATACTGGTAAATACAACCTTCTAATAAAAGACTCCAATGCGACGATGAATGTTGCAACTTAGTCGACAATTAAACAAAGAGAGTACATGATAGAATAAAGCTAGAACATGTTAGTAATAAAACTAGAAAGTTACGTTAGTAATCAAACGCTTTTCAATGATATTAAGTTTCTTCGTACCGGTATATCACTTAGTTATACCTTACTACTTGTAGCTCATGTATCACTGAGGACGGCGATTTTGTCGTTAAAACGCGTTTGAGTAAACGTAGTATTGTGAGATCTTTTGTTCGAGTTTTCATTCTATCTAATATTATCTCACAAGTCAAGCTCAATATTTATTTATAAAAGGAGTAAAATAAAAATCCGATATAGGGTCTACGTCTGATTCATTATTCTCAAATCACTATAAAATTACCTATATAGATTGGTTGTCTAAAATTCACAAACCTAATCCCCCATAAACCCGTTTTCAGCTCCCAGGTTATCCCAAATATGTACAGTAATTAAAAATTATTTCATTCGCTTGTTAAAAGAATAGAATTAAAAACCCTTAAATAACATTACGGTAACATGCTTTAACTTCAATCTCCTCTGGTGTCATTCCTTTTGTCGTGAAGTTCTGCGACTTGTGTTTTCCCTGGTTAAGTTTGTATTTAGTCTGAGTTTGTTATTTGACCGAGGTTTATGCCTGGGTTCCTTTCATAGATTACATAGGTCTATCATGGCTATAGGATTCTAGGTTACTGAAGTGTTTTTTACTTTTATCTTATTTTACTTTTATCAATAAATAACGGATGTTGATATATTTAAATGAAACGTCATATGTTAGTTTTGTGTACACAAATGGTGGGAAAAGGTAGATTAAACAGAAATACATATATCATTTATAAGCAAATTGAACAATCGATCATTATCTAGTAAATTTAGCCCAGAATTAAATGTTTCCTGTTTGAAAAGAGACCTTTAAGATTAATATCACATGATCGTATTTACAAATTCAGTGTTACAATGACTACTTACCTAATATTTATTATCTGTCTTGCAGAAATAACTTCAGCTAATATAAAATAATATGTCTAGCAGACTTATTAAATGTAATGTTCACATAAAATAATGTCTGCCTTAAACAATGGCGATTCTTCCTTGTAGGAGGTTGTAAATGTTATCCTACACTAAAACAACTAAACTATTTAATTATATTTACAAATTAAATATAGAACTGGTAATATTAAATTGCAAAGTAACGCAACCGTTAACGAGTACCACTGATATTATTTGGTATAAGCGCCTTAGTTTCGACGTGTAAAATACCAATAAACATCCTCGTTTATTGGAACAACGTAAGAAAAATTCCGCACGTAATCTATTTACTGAAGAATGAAGATTACATAACGCCATTGAGGATATCCTTTTCTATTCGAAAATCCTCTTATCTAAGTATATTACAAATTAGCAAGTGTAACTGTAGTCAACATATTTTCGTTTCTATTGTATCCTTTTAGTATATTCTTACGTTAGCTAATGGTGTTTACTTGATAATTAGTATACAATATTTCAGATATCTTCATTAACCATTCTAAGCTTAAGTAAAATTTATTTTAAACACAATATCACCGTTGAATGAAACAGAATAAAATAATACGTTTATTAAATATATTGCATTTCAACCAAAATGTCATCATGAGCTACATTAATTAAAATATAACTAATTTTACTACATGTTTTTTGAGATGCGCAATAATTATTTGTTGTGGGTTTAGTTCAATGAACTCAAAATATTTTATTATTAGTGAATACAATTATTGTGTCTGCAATTAAATAAACAGCTGTTTAAACTGAAAATTTAGTTCGATCAGTTCAATTTCTGTTTTTAAATATTTTTGCCATATTTAGTTAAAGGCCTAAAATAGGTTTCCACAGTTAAATTAAATGGTAAACTCTATACCTTTACTTATAACGATTATTCCCGATGTATTTATGTAAACTCGCATAAACTATGACCTGCAGTGCTTTACGTCTACTAGATGAGCAATACCAAAGGTCTATTTTTACCAAATATGAATGTTAAAGTGTGGAAATAGGAAATAATACAGAAATGAATTAAACTTACAACTACCTAAACATACTGGTGTAGTCAATGAACCCTAATACTTGGTATTTTCACGAGTTTTGAAGAGATTTTAAATGTTTTCATTGGGGAATGTAAAAGGTTCTCGTTGTGGTACAAGTATTAGTAGTAGACATGAATTTCTTATTCAAACCAATTAATAAAGAACTAAATATTTTTAGTTTAAAAATTAATTAAAATCCAAAATTATTGAGAATCTAAAACTTTTATTGAAATTTATAATGATAAGTAAATAAAAAAATCCATTATCGACAATTACAGTAGTCTTAAAATATTAAGTTATTGAACATATGTTAAAGAAATGACACCTGAAATATCCTGTAAAACTTTAACAAGGACGATGGTTTCAAATATTTAAAACGTCAGAACAGAACATGAAGAAAATCTAAATAAACCTCCTTCTCGGTTTCAATAAACATTCCGCACACAAATGTAAACTAACCTTGTCAAGGAAGAGAGGATTTTATATTCTCAGACAATCATTCATATTTCCAGACAGACAAAATGTTCCCAAACTGACATTGATCCTAAGTTCTTAGACGGAGATATGTAAACAACATTTCCAGACAGAAGGCGAACTCGGAATATCTAAGTCCTTTAGTAAAGACACAAAAATATTTTATGCTAATGAGACGCAAAGTAGCCTCACGGTAGTTATAGCTCACCAGTTAAGAGGCTTTTATTGGGCAATAATTGTCGTTGATACGATATTTAAAACTACTAGCAAATTGAAAAAGATATTGTCATCATTTTGAATTATTGCAAAAATATTTTACAATCACATTTTCTAACTTTGATTATAACATTTAAATATTTGTTAATAAACGAAGTATTTATAATTGTCAATGTGTGTAAATTTTTTTGTCAGACTCAGGTTAAAAATTACTCCCATTTTCCTAAAATTTATGAAAAACTGAAATATCAAAGATAATTCAATTATTATAAAACCATTTACTTCAATTCCATTTAGTTTCATATTGAAGTAATGAAAAAACAAACACAGTATTTAGTAAATTCTACAAATAATTTTATTGAGTCTTACCGACCATGGTTTCGTCAGCAACGGCAATTACAAGATAGCTTAACACAAACTAAGGAAGATATTGAAAACTGAGATATAATATTTCAAAAAGAAGAACAGTTACTTAGGTTAAGGAGAGGGAGTGGAAGGGTGGGGGAAACATGTGGTCATAAGGAAGACAATGGTTTTAACAAAGGCGAGTTTGACAAAAATTCTACCTGATCATTGAGTACCAGTTTTGAGTCTTAATAAAATATTCTCCTATCTCTAACATTTCTAATGAATTTAATTTCCTACTATTTGAATTGACATGGATAATCTCAAACTTAACATTATTGAAAAAATCAGACACAAAATGAGTTTTTAAATGATTGGAAAAACTAGAGTCATTATGACCCAACCGCCAACTTCTTTCGTGTTCACTTAACATACATTTAAAACTACGGCCTGTTTGGCCTACATAAGCTGCATTACAAATATTACATGTTAATTTATAAACACCACTTTTTTGCATTTTATCTATTTTATCCTTACAATTTAGTAACATTTTTCCTAAATAGTTTTTTGCAGTAAAAAGCTAGTTTACAATGATTTTTCTTTTCTAATACATTCCCAACAGCATAGCTAACCTTACCAATATAGTTAATTCTACGCCATTATGGTAGGGTTTTAATAGAATCTACAGTTGGAAGTAATTTAGCATTATTTGTTAATTTAGTTTTTAACATTTTTTTATGAGGTCAACATCATAACCATTAATCAAAGCAATTAGTTTTATGCAAGTTAATTCCGTACAAAACGCGTTAATACACATTGGAATGTCAATGAGACGATGAAACATACTATAGAAGGCGGCCATTTTGTGAATAAAAGGATTTTGTGATGGCAATTGTATAATATTGTCAGTAAATGTCGGTTTCACCTAAAATACTGAAACTATGGTTACCATTTAAAATTTTTATCGTACTAAAGTTGACCCTTGCACATCTATAGAGCTGATTAATGTAATTAAATAGTTTCAGTATTTTTAGGAAACCTACATTTACTGACAATATTATAGGCCTACATTCTACATCACAACATCCTTTAAGTCACAAAATGGCCGCCTTCCATAGTATGTTGCATCGTCTGAATTAACATTCCAATGTCTATTAACGATTTTCGTACGGAATTAGTTAACCTCATAGAAAAAATGATAAAAAATAAATTGAAAAATAATAAAACTGGTACTCAATGATCAGGTACTCAATTTGTCAAACTCGCCTTTGTAAAAGCATTGTCTTCCTTATGACCACATGTTTCCCTCGCCCTTTTACTCCCTTCCCTTAAGTTAAGTAACTGTTCTTCATATTGTAATATTATATGTTAGTTTTCAATATCTTCCTTAGTCTGTGTTATGCTGCCTTGTAAATGCTGTTGCTGGCGAAACCATGGTCGGAAAGAGTCAATACAAATTGTAGAATTTACTAAATATTGTGTTTGTTTTTTCATTAAAGTGGAGTTCTACCAAGAACTTTCGGTCAATGGTTTAAATCGTATATTGAAGTAACTTTAATAGGATTTGTGTGGAATAAATAAATAAACCTATTGTTGCGAATAACTGAGATTTAAAAAAAAAAATAAAATAAATAAAATTTAAAATTGTAATTTGAGTAAGTAAAAAAAGATGTTTAATTTACTTCAAAAGAACTTTCAGTGGAAGAAATGTAATTGTTGTAATATATTATTAACTTGTAATCATTTTACCATTTAATGAACCTTACTGCTAGCTGTATACCAAATGGTGTACATAAATGAATTCAAAATAAATTAAACTTTAGTGCATTAGGGCTATAGTTAATTTAATTTAAGAAAGTTAAATAAATAAATAAATATATATAAAGTATGATTTTCAGAACCTTTTTAATATTTTTACACAAAAGCAGGGAAGTTGTTAATTTTTTGTTGTTGTTAACAATAGGTTTCTTTCTATTATAGTACGAGGATGTTCACCATTGCATCTGGCCAACTACACTTTAAAAGAAATAACTTAAAGAAATATTTTCATTATATAAATTTTGATAGATCGTTTTCCTTCATTCAATTTATTAATAATATTTGATTTTAAGAACAGTTGATTCAAATGAAAAATTAAGCTAAATGAATATCTACAGGTTGCTCTTTTACTGCTGACCAGATTTCAACATCTCAAAAATTCAGCTTCAATATTCACTGCTATAAATCCATTGTCGTGTTCCCTTTACACAACAACAGTTCTAAAATCAAACTAATTAATTTCTATCAGTATTTACTGCCACAATAGCCATTGTTCTGTCAAATACAATCACGAGAGAAGCATTATAGTCGGTATGATGAAATTGCTTTTCTAAAGTTGTTTTATAAATATTTAATAAAAGTGTGTTTGGTTGGATGATATAAGGGAATTATATAAGAGTAAAAATGTTTTTTTGTCTATATTAGCATGCGAAACTATTGCTTGTGTCCCTAAAATTTACGTAGAAAAGAGGAAAATAAAGATACACTTATATTTTATAACTACAGTAATTTTGTACTGTAATGTAGGCATTCAAATAGCGATTGCGTTTGCTTTGCTTTTAAAAGTTTTCATTTTTTACAAGTTCCTATGGTATTGTAAATAATTCGGATAAACTATATTAAACATATTCGTAATTAAACTTTATATGCAAATCCCTTTTAATGAAAGATCAAAAGAATATTAACTTTCAAAAATCTTTACAAAAGTGGTACTACTAAATTAGTTATAGAAATTATGTACATTTTAATAATCGTCAGCTAGAATTGGAACCGTGGTTGGATGAATACAAATTATGCACTGAATCCCTTGCAAAGGTGATTATGGATAATTACAAATAGACAATGAAGGTCTTGAAAACGTGCATTTAGTTGAGTACAAGCGTGTAATCATCACCTTAAAAACGTGCATGGGGATGTGCTGAGTAGGAAGGGGGCACTCAGCACATTCGTAGGAAGGAAAAAGAAATATAAGAGAAGGACAAAGCAGGCATGTTGGCAGAACAATACGTGTTTTGCCTACGGTGACACCCACAATAGTTTAAGTTGTAATATTAGTATTGTTACAGAAATAATAATTGGTTTTAAGTATCTAAGCTATCACAAACATTACAAATCTAACAAAAAGAATTATTTAAAGGAGATTCATACTGACATCCCCCCTGCCATATTTTTATAAATACAGTACTTCAGAACTAACTGTAACAATATTTTAATATCCATGGTTTCAGTTAGGAGCATAGACGAAGTACTCGTGCATGCGCTTACGCACTTGGATATCTTACGGGCTTTATACAATCAGTATCGTTGAATATAAATAAATGTGTGCTTTTCCATTTGCTTCAAATTTTTGTTTGATATTGGTTTTGTTACAGTATTTTAGACATTGTAAATTTTTTTTCTCAACTCAACACTCTTATCAGGATATAGTAAACATTTTTATACTATCGGTTATTATTGTTCAAATCATTATTGTATACCGTGTTATTTATATATTTTTATAAATATGTGACAATTTCAACGCCCTATCTCTTTGGAGTTAGAAATATCCACTCAAATAAGTACCACAGCCAATAAGCGGAGCAATGTAACCATTTGCGGTCCTCACAATCAAGCTCTTTCACTCAATCTGAACAATCTGCCATTTCAAATCTCTTACTTTCCGTAATTTTTAAATACAACGACCATCATATAGGATCCAATAAAAATTAAATTTGTTAGGTTACCATGAATATTTTATGAGATGTAGTCGCCTTCTTTTCTTACTTAAAACGAACTGGGTTAGTTGGTGCGACCCCGTAAGTAAGCTGACTCTAGTGGTATGGATAAAACTGCCTGATGAATGATACGAGGTGAAGCCAATAGTACAACTCCAGACTGCCTCGTTTGTCCTAAATAATACAGAATAAAAACCAAGGGATCAATGTTGATCTGAGACAGACTGCGGTGGCTCGCCTTTGCTGTCGCTATGAATGGAATGCCAACAGCTGGTTACCCTAATGAGACGGTGACGGAGACACCTAAGGTTCAATCGACATATATGGTGGTTAGGAATGGAATATTGAGGGTTAGTACATCAAATAGAATTTTATGGAATCACCTATTGTTAATTATGTTTGTTCTGTGGCTAGGAACAATATCTCGAGGGTTACTGTAACCCTTTTCCGATAATTACTGAAACACTGAGTTCTCAATACGCCTCTGTGGTGGTTAGTAACGATAGAAACATAGGTCTTACTGTTACGGAATCACTGAAGGTGCTACAAATCGGATTTGGAGGGAAGGGTCATACAGTAGTTGTGACTGGTTGTAGCGACTGACTGGTTATACTGTAATACTCTCTGGTTATTCTCATCTACTGCCAATGTTATAGTTATAGACCCGGTATGGGAGTGGTGGGGAGCAGTGTGGAGATAGCGGAAGAAGAGATCGGCCATTTGGATCGATAAAAATGTCTTTACCTCTCTAAAATTCTAATTTTATTTTTTATCAAATAATGGTGTCTGATGTACCTCGTGACAACCATTATATTATTTTTATTTCCAATTCTTGGTAGCGTTCATACGTGGGATCTTATAATAATAGTTTTTAATAACCGTTATTTCAATACCAAATTAAAACAGTTAAAGTTTGAATATTCATCGGCTTAGGTTTGAAGATCCTTTTCTAATTTTCATTAAGTTTGGTGTCATCGTGTGGCTATAACTACGTAACTAACACACATAGAATCATAGCAACGAAATTTATGAATTTAAATAGTACCTTGCAAACTATTAAATTATTATTTTTTTTAGGTAATAGTTTAAATATATCCTAACATGAAATTAAGAAAAAACCAGGCAAAATAATTTAACTGCAATTGTTATTAAAAATTAACCACTGTTGTCTTATTGGAAAGCTATCTACCTAAATCACTACATAAGGAGAAAATGCGTACGGACCGATTATATCTTGAATAATACACAATTATTGAAGTTGAAGTTTTCAGTTCTAGAATTGTCATTATAATACATAGTGGCAGAGCAAAGTCATACTTAAGTGTATTTGTTTAAACATTTATAGCATTCACCAATATTTAATATACGTATCTTTAGAAATTTAGAATAATATGATTTTTAAAAATACAGGTAATGAGAAAGTTAATTGCAAATATGAATGCACATGATGGTTATGTGACTAGTATGTAATCACCAACAATAACAAGTATCGTTTTATAATTTTATTAATATTATTTTTAGTCGTACTTATATTTCTTCTTTTGGTAACATTTATCCTACAAAATTAAAAATTTATGATTCGGTACTGCGTTGTTTCCATAGTGAAGATGTTTTTCATAATAAACGTAGGTATTGTACACAAACTTTGAAGTGTGTACAGACCTTAATTTACATAACATGTGCAACCTTTTTCCGGTTTAGAATAAAAAAAAGGATTGTGAATTTTACGTATAACTTGTTCTGTGGGATATAACACGTTTTATGGATAGTATGTCATAATTTTACATACAAGAGTGGAAAAACAAACAAACAAAAAGGAAACAATACAAGTTTCCATTTAATACATCACATTAAAGTATTTTTGAACCAAATTTTAAAATTGTGTTAATAATGTATGACAGTAAATTAAAAATTTAATATTTTTGTTTCCCTAACGTGTTATAATAGTAACAAAGAACCTAATCTAAACCCTAAATCTCGATAGGGGGTGGATGGAGCGATGATAGGTGTGTTTAAAATGAAAAAGAGGGTTAAAGCAGTGTGATCGTTAAAACCTGTGATCTTTAGTCACACTGTAAAAAAGTAATATAACGCACGTTGCCTAATATAACCGGTACCTTAGTGAACAAAATGCAACACATTCTGAAAAATACTATTTACTTAAACATCCACTAAGCTCTGTACGGTTATGGTGAAACAATGAAAAAGTCAACTACTTGCACCAAGATAGATCTTTACAACATATAACAATGGTAATTATAACTATAATATAATAAACTATTTTAATTACACTAGTGCAGACGTAGCCGATGATAATAATTTAATACAGAATGTATAAAAAAGAATTTAAGTAAATACAAAAAAAATTCAATGATATTGTTAAGAAAAAATACCTCGTTTTTTAGTTAGACATCTAAAATCTTTCTGAAACGTCTACGCAAGAATAGATGTAAAATCATCAATTGATTAAAGAATGAATAATACAAAAATATTGACGATGTTATTTTCCATTCAGACAAGTCATTAATGGTAAATAATTACCCAAGTACGTAGATTTAAGTCAATATTTTAATAGAACTAATTAAATTGTTACTTAATTTGTTAATGTTTTATTTAAATACATAATATATATTTACACAAGTAAGATTTACTAAAACTCACAGTGAAATTAACTGTAAATCTGGATATCAATTATTGTTGTTATTATATGACTAGTAAGTATTTACGGATATACTTTATTAATTAGATTTTACTTGAATAGTGTTCAAGTGTTTCTGGTTTTAAGTTTATCCTAAATCCCACAATTCTAACATTATTATAATAATTACACGGCTTTAAAGTTTCTTCTATTCAATATTTTTGATCAGGAAATTTGAAATCGTGGTTGAACGATTTTTGATTGTATAAAGGTTTCCAAATAGTTTTAACTTCTATGTGGCGACTATTATTAAAATTTTTGATTATTTTAATTTTAATGGTTATTCATTTTTAAACCAAGAAATGACTACAAAGCATCCAATATTGTAGGAAGAAGAAAGTGAATCACAAATAAAATTCAATACCATATCCCCAAGGAAGTTCGCTTAGTTTCCCAAAAAACTCCTACTTTTTAAAATTTGTCAAATGTTTGAATAATTAAAACGTAAACTCCCCCCAAATTGCAAATACTTCTAAGACAGAATTATATTAAACAATCCATAATAATTTGGTAATACATATTTAGCTTAAGTTGGGAGATGTTATATTGATAAAACTGAACCACGAATTCATTTGTTACTAATTATTTAATTTGAACATTCCTAGCTTTACCGCGTTTTATGTGTACTCCATTTTACCATATTTTTTTAAAAAAAGGTGTTTACTTACCAACATGTTACGGAAGAGAGCGAATTTTACAATCAAAGTAAATTCGAAGTTATATGGTTTTTATAAGACGATCCCTTCAAAAAACTAAACCGTAGATGTCCTATCAGAAATGTAAAATATAGTAATAATTTGAAAAAAAAAGTATATTAATGTATAATGTATATTAAAAATTAATTGTAAATATTTTTCAAAATGGTGGCGTAAAATTAGTAATAATGAATACGTGGAGTATGATTAAATTCAGAAAAAATTAGGAGAAAAAAATGTTTAAAACTGGGTACAAGATCAATTAATCTAATCCTTACATTATTCGTAAGCTATAACATGTATAAACCCAATAATAAAATGAAAACTGGTATCATAAACGATTTGTTCTTATTGTTGTATAAAACTGAAAAACCCTTACAAATAAAATGAGTTATTGACAGTGCAGGCATTAAATCTCTATCTTTACAATAATTAATAATGTAAACAATATCTAGGCCAGGAATATTTTAATAGAATTTTTCTGAGCTTATATATATATTTACAAGTTATCTTTACATGTTACCCAAATATATTTATTTTTTTATACAAATAAAATTAAGGTTTGGATATGAAATTTTGACATAATTCCCCATATTTAACTAATGACTTAGAAAGATAAAATATGTCTAAAACAACAAATTTATAATTTTCTACTTACGATCCACAACACTTTCAAATTTGAATCCACAGTTTGCTTTGCCTTTCACTTTGATGTAACATCTACTGGTGACTTCAGTTTCACTTTCCAGATATTGTACGTGACTCAAATGTAAATAAGGTATTTGGACATTCACACGAATTACACTCCATTAATCAAATTTAGACGTATTTATTGTTATTTAGTATATATTTAGTCTATTTATTGTGTTCTTGTCATTTCAACAAAGCTACAATATTTTTACAACATCAATTTTTATTAACTGAAAATATTATAAAGCAAGTTTGTTTTGACAACATTTTTGAATAATTCTGATTTAATTTAGAGTATGTTAGAAAGCAGTTGGAATTAAATTATTTATAACTGCCAACAATACATTAGCAACAAGGTAAATGTGACGTAGAAAATAATGAAAAAAATGTAGTTTTAAATAAACAATTAAGTTCTTCTATATGTTCTGAAGAAATGTTTTGTTTGTTTATATGATTGTTAACGTCTTTCTGCAAATGAAATCAAAACGATGAATAACATATATTTTTAGCTAAAAGTTGTTTCGAATATTTATGTAAATATTTCAAAAAGGGATGAATTTAATAAAGTTAACGGAAGGTCGGATATTTAAAAAGTTTTATTTGTATTACAACTGTTATTTTAAAATGAACAGAGGTTAAAGTGTTATAATATTCATTTATTCAACATTGTGTCGCCTAGCAGAAGACCTATTTAACACTACTATGAAATGACGTCATAAAGAAAAGAATGGACCGAAAATATAAACAAGAGAACTACTTAAAGATGTTTTATTGTTACCAAATTATAAAAGACATTACGAATGCTATTGTAACTATTAATAATGAAAAAATACAAGTTTAAGACATCAAAACATACAACAGACGGAGTGATAGTTGTTTTTTTATTATTTTACTCTATACGAAAATTTCTTAATACAAACTGCTTGTTCTAGTTTCATTTTCAATTCCCAAAAAATTTTTTTTTTTCCATTTCATTTTATAAACAAATTCGACATCACGATATTTGATTGATTTAAAACAGCCATAGCATATATGGGTTATGGTTAAAGTTGTACTAATGATTTCTGAACCGATATGACAGACCAGTAAGCTAGTAAAACCAGTAAGCTTTTTTTACTATTTATTGAAGTTATATTTGAAAATAACATTTCATTTAAACAATTTCAATAATTCTCTGAGAATAATTTAAATTAATTTTAAAATCTATTCAACGCGTAGGAAATTTTGTAAGACAAATTTATAAAATCGATTAGGTATATATTTATTTTAAAAAGACAACATTAATTACAATACAAATTTAAGTGAGTTTTATTTTCTTGTTCAAAAGGTCTTCCTAGAAACATTAAATAATTTATTTCGCTTTACACCTAGAGAATTTAAAATAATCTACAAAACCTTTTGGCAACATCTTTCAGAATCTTTCGACTTATATTAAAATCAATGCACTGATTTTTCTCAATCTCTCAAATGAAATATCAATATCTTCTCAAAGGTGGAGACGAGAATAACATTTATTGCTTTCAATCCACAGAGCAATAGTCTTTTATTTGAGTCAGTTTTATTGTAAAATAAAATAATATTGAAAAAAATTATGGAACCGTTATAAGACTTACTGCAGCCATGTGTACATATGTCTATGTTTATTGAGTTCTGCATTACCGTAGTTTAAGTGGAGTTAAGTTATAGTTTAAAATGATCGGTCTATGACATCAATAATCTTCTTGTTTTTCCCCTTTATTGGATTGTTAAGATAATTATACAGCTTCACCAAAACACATCTTACATAAGAAATTATATTACAACACAGGGATTATATATATAATTTTTTTTAAATATATAAAAAAATATTTCCGAATATTGTTGCTTGTAATAAGTATGAACAGTACCTCAAATTTAAAATACAAATATGAATTAAACATCTTAAATCCGCCACTAACGCCTAAATTGTGATTCTTTATTATAACTCTAATTGTGCTCAAATTTTAGGTGGTTTCCTTGTGATAACAGGAAACAAATTGTTAATTACTAGTTCTTTAAAAATTTATAGAATGGTATTAAAAAAATTAATTATTTTTTCAAGGTAAACAAAATTCAGAAATTATGGTTTTTGTATAAAAATAGTAAAAAGCCAATAGAAATACGAACAAAAATTCATATTTACAAATTTTATTCGTAAATATCTGTCCTTCCCTTTTATTTTCGTTTCTAATTTTAATAAAAATTCTAACTTTTGGAATCGTAGTTTTGCTAGACTGTAACATTTTAGCAATTCGTTCGTGTTAATGGGGGGGGGATTAGTTAGTTGTTAACTCCTAATAGGTTATAAGGGGGTCGTGGAATGGTGTGATGTGATATTTTAAAGTTCTTGGTTATTAGAGGGAAACAGAGGAAAAAGAAATCTAATTCCGTTTTGACCATCGAAAGTGGAAGACATTCAAAGTGTAAAACCTAGTTCTGCAAAATCAATTAACCTCGCCAATCACTTAACATATATAACGCCAATCACCTTTAAAAATGATATTGTTAAGATTTTATGTTTTTATTCGGTGAGGGTATGATGTATATCTAAAATTTGTAAATTTCATTTTGATATTTTATGATAGAAATAATTTTAAAAGTATTATACCTAATTACAATTTTTAATCCCAAGTCAGAGGACACAAACATTTGATATGGTTGTATTTTATATCTACTCCCGTTGTAGATTTATAATTTACAGTTTAAAAGACATGAACCGTAACTGAAATATTTTCCCATTGTTTTTATCCCACCATCTTCCCTTCATAGACCCAATTAAAAGACGAATACACTTAAAAAGAATTTTTCAATACAATGATTTGTTTTGGGATAAAATTGAAGAGGTAAGCGAGGCCTTTTTTTAACGATTTCAAGTCGGGTTGAAGCGGACGAATTCTACTTTATTTGAAATACCTATATAATTGAAATTGTTTACACAAAATAATGTTCCGTGTTGGCAATCCAAGTGACCAAATAGTTTAAGTTTAAAATATTGTATTTGTGTATACCAATCATTTCAGATTTGAATATATTTAATTTTAATTGCTATACTTTTCTTTGTAGTATTCCGTTAACATCACTTAGTACCTACTTATAATAAACATGACAAAAACTATCAATCACATAGTAAAAGTGACAGTGAGAGAACGAATCTCAGAAATGTAATACTTTTTTCTTACACATTAAATAATAAAATCTATTTGTGGTTTACAGGCTGACGATAGACCAAAGATGAATATTATTCACAAAGTGAATTACATTTTTTTAAATAACAAATTCTCCTCTATCCGATATAATTTAAAATACATTGAAGTTTATTGATACTTGCTTCGTACATCCTAAGTTCTAAACTTTGATTATAAACTACTTTCTGAGAACAAACAAAATAAATTTTGGCCTAGTGTGAACTGATATATTACAAGGTTCTATCAATTACTGGTTGTACATATTTTATACAAATAGTAAACAGTGCAAATATAAAAACTATGACTCTGATGAGTGTACTGAACAATGTAGTACATAAATCTATACATAACAATAAACCCTCAGTAAACTGCGGTGTGGTTTTGAAACTCGGTTGATGTGGTTTTGATTTATAAAACAGAAATCTATGGTAAATTAATTTCAGTTCCTCCTATGTATTTACTGTTGTTTATGGAATTTAGTCACCATTTAAACATTTGTAAAGTCAATGTATATTTGTGTAACATGTACTATTATTTATTTCTGTGAATAACAGACCAAGGTTATTAAATGTTCCAATAGATTTATAAAACATTTTTTTAACACAACGTGACAAAATTATTTATAATTGAAAGAAGACAGTAAAAATGCAACAGCTACTGTATACTTAAATAAAACAGCAATAACAAGGTGATATAAAAAAAATAAAAATATTTTGGAATGCTCTTTGAATTGTGATATGATATCATTTGAAGCTAAGTTGGAGATAATACGTTGTGTTAATAACTTCCCACTAAAAAATATTCAATAAAGTGATATCATTATGATCACGGTGGTAGCATATATATATTTTTACCCTTCCATGTCCCTTAGCCCTGGAGTGCCAAATTCTGTATGAGAAGAATGAATCATTACTCGGGCCACTGATAGGGCACAGTGACAGGTGTAAACTATTATCGACATTGACTGGTATGTTTTTGAATAAACTCGTAATAAAGAAATACACAGTATTCATTGATAATACAGTAAGATTAAATAATAACACAGCTTCTTACAATTAAAAAAAAAACAAAAAAAAAAAAAAACATTTAAACAGAAAAAATATAATAAAATTGTATTATTGTTCTTTTCATTATAATTGTGACTGATCTTTGTTTGTTATTATGTGTTTGTAAATATTATGTCGTAATTTTTGATGTTTAAAAAGGATAGGATGTTGTCAGCTTTCCAGGGTTTATATACATCGATGACTATAGTAAAATATTTGGCACCACTGTGAATCTAATAATCTATTTATATCTGCCTTAACGTAAGGTGGCTGGTGAGCATATTTTATTGGAAACCTTAACGATCCAACTATTTTTTTCCCGCCTATTTTAATTTACTTTGAAATTCATATAAGTGTTATATTTATCTTCAGGTGATATTTCAGTACATGAAAAGTGTATCTGTCATTAAATAATGTATTTAATAGTAATGCAACCCTTTGAATCTCTAAAAGATTTTAATTCATGTGAAAACTGTAACAAGTGAAGAAGTTTATACTTTCCAGCAGATAAAAACTTATTGCGAGTAAATTTCAAAAATTTGTTTAGATTTCCTTATTACACTACTCCTTGTTTTAACATTATATTTAATTGCTACTTGCGCACGCATTATTCTAATCGGCGCATTCAGTTCATGAATTGTTATCGTGTTACCTGTATTGAGTAGCTAATATAATAAAACAGAATATAACTTAAAGTATATATAACATTCGTTCTATTTTAAAAAGTCTTATTACTAAAGTCATTACTAATTGTGTTCAATATAATTATGATTTGCTACCAACAATATACGGACAAAACGGAATATAGGTCATATTATCACTTAGCTTGGTCAACAGGTACGAAATAAACAATTTGGAATCTTGATCTCTAAATTAGGGCATAGATATCACACAAAATAACTACTAAACGATTATGTATGGAGTCTGTCACTTTCATAGGAAGCAACTTATAAAGTATTGACATCTAATTATCTTGTAATTTCTTAAATATATTGATTTGTAATAACTTTTTTCATTCATTTCACTTAATTATATCTCTCTGCGATTTAGAAATATTAAAAAAAAACAGTCCGATCTTATGGTACGTTGATTATGAAGTAGTTGCACAACTTATGCGTTTTTTAAAATTTTATTTTATTTTTTAATGAACTCATACACTCTAGCCACACTTACCTCAAATACAGCTTGGGAACACTTGTTTTGTTTTTAATTACAACATATTGTAAAATATTAAAGTAATGATCATGTAAAAAGATCGACTTCCAAGTACATCAACAAAACAATTTGAGACAAAGATTTAGGTATAAGTTATGAAAAATTATTGTTTGACAAATAAAATATCAGAAAATAAATCAGTAGACAAAAGTTAACAAAACTTTTTGAATTTTAGATAATAAGTTTACTCATAGGAATTAAAGATATGCATTAGTATAATTGTAGGGAACATTGTGGAATGGTAGTTTTCATAATATTAAAAAAAATGACTGAATTATAAGAGAGCAACAAAGCTTATATTAATGACCGACATGACTTTTAAGTTATTAAATGGATTTTTAAACGCAGAACCGAAATGATTATTTAGCATATTAAACTATGAGTGAATGACAAAATATCTAAATGAATTTGAATTACGGTAAAATTAAGCATTTGTATTTGGTTACCAGATGCCAGCGGCATTAGGATAACAAATAGGATACTAAATTTATATAATTGTGCAATTACAAAGTCAGTATGATGGCTTTTAAAAATAACAAGGATGTGAGGAATGAAATAGTTGTTCAAAATGTCTAAAATGTACATGATATTAGAGATGGAATTGAGAGGACGAATTTAATTTGTAATTAGTTAATTATGTTGGATAGGAAATGATGGAATTATATTGGAAAATGAATTAATTAAAAATTTTAAATACATATATTAGAATGCGAAAACAAAATATATATCAACTTTCTTAAATTTACGTAACAATGTTAAATATTATAAAATTATAGTAGCTAAGATATACAAATGGAAATGGGACATTTTATTCTTTATAAAGTATATTGTATTAGATTTTGATACAATAAATCTTCGTCATTATTAATATATTTACATAGTTTTATTTGAAGTTAATGTAAAGTTACATAATCTGTACAAATTAATTAGAGGGGATTGTTGTTTCACACTATCCCATTAACAGCTCCTTAAGCAATTTGCAATCCGCAATACAGTTATTTAACTATTCACATTCTTAGATAAATAATATAACATAATGTGTGTACAGTAGAGACAAAATTGTTTCATTATTTCATTTTGGATTTACTCTAATAAATTCATAATACAATAGATGAGGGTGAACATTACTACTTTAACTTCATTATTAATTTTTTATCGATATAATCAGAAGTAAGAGTTACAACTAACATAAGACCTAATACATAATCGTTACAATGACATGAAGTTTTCGGTAACAATATTGTTTTCTTCCCTTTTTATGTTCAGATATACGTCAATAATTAATAGAACTGTATTATTCTAACCTTAGGAAACTGTGTAGCAATTTCATCCAATATACTATCCATTCTTAATACAACTTACGATATATTGTTACTAATTAATATGTATTTTTATTGAATGATTAACCACTTGCGTATTCATTCAGCATTATTTTAAAATCTTAATGCCACGAAGATAAAAAATCGGGACTTTCATTTCCAGGTAATTTTTTACGATTATAATCAATTCTGAAATGGAATGTCAAAATTCAACTTCCTTAATAAGTGATTCAAATTCAGCTTTTATGTCGATTAACTTTTGTAATAACTTGGTTAAATCATTTGACACAATTGTTATGGTAATCCTGATTGAAAATGTGGTCGTGATTGTTAACACTTGGATTGGATAACTAACAATCCGGTCAAAATAAGTATGTCTGATTTCAATGCTTCATTAGTTCCGACATTCCCCAACTTGGATATTTAAATGAACACAAGTTTTTAATTCAGTACTTGTCTTCCCTGTTGGTTTCCCAGATTCTTTGTGTGCTGTGGATTTATAAATAGTTTTTAACCTTAGTTATGATTTTGCAAATCATGAATTTCTTCTGACAAAGTTTAATTGTCTGCCCAGAATATATCTTGCTATCTCTGTCTTTAAAACCTGTACAACGATGTTCAATTTAAGAAACGTTGATATTACATCTTCTTAAATGTAAATGAGTAGAGAATTTTTGAATTTGAAAACATTTATTTATGTTCTAAGTATCCTAAGGTTTTGGTCAACATGTCATAGGATAGAAAATTAAAATCAATATTATCCAACTGTTCTAATATTATGATAAAATTTTACTTAAATCCTGCTTACCAACTGGAACCCTTATGAGTGACAGGTTTTGGGTTCAATTACCATTAGAGCTCAAATATTTACGGTGTTGACTCAACATTGTGATACAATTTAGGAAGCTGTAGTTAGTAACAAACTCAAATTGGGAGTGCTAGAACAACGTTGCGGAAATTAACATGTGTACACCTATGTACCCGACTGAAAAGCCGTCGTAGACATCAAAGGAAATAATAGTTATTAAACTACGGAGACAAATTATATCCCTTGTTGTTATTCGTACTCTCAGTGTATATTCTAACTTGCATGTGGAAAATAAATTTCTATAGGGTGATCTCTACAAGTTTGTAGTTATTATTACAACAAATATTGTATATTTAGATGTTGGAGTGACAAATAAAACAGCTGGTATAGTGAAAAAGTCAGTGATCACTCATGGCGTAATGGTGCTTCAGTGAACGTCATGTCTGAATACAAATAGCATCATATAAAAGTACACCTTTACTATACCTCCTATCTAATCAAAGGTAACTGTAAATCGTGATTCTCAAACAAACATGAAAGAGGAGGTACACTAAAATTTTTGAAAACTTCAATGTTATAAATATATTACACATTATATTTCCTTAAAGGAGCATAAATTGAAACTCACAATATTGATTAAATCCCTTAACCACAATTACAGTAACAGAAACTAAAAAGATAATAAACCAAATAACTATTATTTAGTTTATTCTAATAAATCCTAATCTACAATTTAACAATAGCTTTATTTTCGACAGATGACTATACTACTAACTAGAACTAATATTTAATTCTAATCTAACATAAATGCTGCATACTGCACGTTTACTCTATTTAGTCATGTTTGGTAACTATTCTAATTTTAGCAAATACATTACAATAATACAATATACACTTATAATCTGAAATCTCATGTTTTCCAACAACCCTCGTTCATCTGGTGTGAATTGGTTTCTGTAAATTTGTTTCTCCATAAAATGTATAAATTCTATAAAAAAAAAAAAAAGAGATTTTCACAGAAATGTACAATCTATCTCACCCACACATCTTCGAAACCACACACACTTTATTCACCAAAAACACCAGTTTAGTAAATTGTCAGTGAAAGAGTTAAAATAAACCATTTACCTAGATATGCAAATATATGTATGTAGTTATGTAAAGGGGTTTCTGAGACACTCTTACTTTTACCCCACCTTGAATTGAGTCGAATTTAAATGAGTGTTGATGACTCTTAGAAGATAAGTAATTTTCTACTGGTTTTGGAAATGGATCATTTTTAATGCCTCCATCGCTAATAGGTGTGTTATCTCACACAATTAGGCACTTATCTGATATGTATTTGTATCATGTGTAATTTAAAAAAAGAAAATACATAGTTTTGTTTTGTATAATAGAATAGGAAAGATATAAAATGTTACGATACATTGATATTCACTTGGTTATTAGAATACAAGTGTTAATATTTTATTATTATTGATTGTAATTTTGCTTTTGGTCTTTCGTTAAATATTTGTAAAATCTAAATTCAACACACACCTAAACACGTTTGAAATGATTATACATTTCGTATTGTAAATTCAATACATAAATGTATGATTTCAACAGGAATTGTTTGGATATTTTTGCCAACCGCCGAATGGAAATTAGAATAATTTACTAATCGTGATTTGTTAGAAACAGATAATAGATAATGTAGGATTTTCCACTTTCCTCAAATATGAGTTATTTCGAGTTACTCTTGACTTGAAAATTTTCTGAAAACGTGGCCAGAATATAAAATGAAATGGAATCGTTTTCAAGTATGTTAATCTTTTTATGAACATAATTTTCGATATCGATTTAAATTTTATAAATATTACTTGTAGAACAAATTCAGTGACCTTCGAAAGTAACGTTGCTTTGTTTAATGTCCTGTCATCCTATATAGATTTCCAAAGACATAATTCATGATTACATCGTTAGATGGAATAACCATAATTACATAAAATAAATCTTAATGCTGATTTATGACAAACAATTATGATAGTTGCAAATAGCATGATACAGCCGTAAACCTTTTGTAATAAATATTCAAAAACATTGCTTTTATCTCTCTTTTCAATTTGTATTGTATTTGGAACATTTTAAAGAGACTTCGAACTTTTAACCGCCCCCCCCTTCTCCTCTCGTACAAGAAGACTTTGGATGACAATACATTTATTTATTTATGTCTTAGATCAAAGACTAACAAAATATATTACACGTCCGTATTTTAAGAAAATTCAGTTAAAATATGATATTGAAGATAGTTTCTTAATTTCTAAACTTTATTACAACAACGAACAAACTTTAAAACGGGTTTTTGAAATCATGATGTCAATTGAAATTATAACGAACTTTGCAATAACTTTACTTTTGTTAAAATAAAAAAAAATAAAAAACCGTTCTTTAATACACAAAGATTCACTATAGAACTTTTAATGTAATTGGAAATCTTTAGGGTCTTTCTTTATAAGGGTATGTTCTTTTGAGAGAAAACATTCTATATATAGAAACCACTATTTTTATTTTAACTGATTTCACGTAAATTAAAAGCACCCAAACGAACAACATGTCTCTAATAGCAAATTGTAAGTATAACAATTTTTATGTTTTGCTCCGTTATTTACAAAATTATAATATTATATCTATATCGTCAATATTTATAATGTTCAGCCCTAATTAAATCACTTATGAAATGAAACGTTTATAAATTGGGGTCAAAAAACTTTAATTTAAAAATATATGTTTCTCTTTATCTCACCTATTCGAATCAATTTATAAAATATACTTTTTAAAACAATGTAATAACTTATTACCATTGATAGATCTGTAAAACTAATAAAACATGAACATTAAAAAAAAAATTATAATGATTTTTTTGCCAAATTTTGAAATATTCATAAACCCGTATACTGAAAAGTTGAAATAATGGCAATACACAAAAGATTTATAGATCATTGAAAAACAAACATATTTGTAATTTAAAATATTTTTCGTCTTCATACTGTCTTTTAATGGGAAATAAATATCAAGTTTAAAAAAATAAAAATTTCACGTTATAGAGATCTAATCGGCTTATAGTGAAAAAGTCAATATCGAAAAATACATTGTCTTCTGTAAATATTAAACTAAATTCTGATTCTGTTATGTGTATTAAGATAAATTGTATATAAACTAAAGTAAATTGAATAATTCAGAAATAAAATTTATCCAAATTAATTTATGGGAATTTAAAGAAATAGAATTTACATTTTTTATTAAAAATCGTAAAGAAATTTTGTCTAATTTAGGTCAGTATAAAAGTTGATATAATATGATCAATATGGTGGTTTGAGATATTATTATATTTAAAAAAATATCTAAGGTATTAGTCCTAACATGAAATACATCTAAGAAAAGCACATTCAGAAATTGGAAAACAGAAAAAACATTTTTTGTTTTTTAACGGGCTTCAAAATAATGTGCAATATAACTTACATATTTATTGATATAAATGAAATAATGTAATTTTAATTTTTCTCAATTTGCAGTATTGGGATATATCCATAAACATTGAAAACCTTTTTGAGTTGTGATTCGTTTTAAACATATTCTATATTTGTTAGTTCTTTTATTGTCATCGATTAAGAATTTTTTTCAAGTATCTTATATAAGATTATTTGCTATACATAATGTCATTTATATGTGCATTTCAATAAAAGATATGTATATACTAAATAGTCTAAGGTAGCTTTTCTTGTGTCATAAAATCATCTGTACGGAAATAGCAATGAATTAAAACTTAATTAATAATGACGCTGTTCAAAGTCGTCTTTTATTGTTGAACATTATCGGTACTGAGTAATTGTCTTTTAGTGCCAATTTAACACTAAAAATTGAGTTATTAATTCTCACATTTCACCAAAATGTAACATTTTATAAGATTAGGAAATTAGATTTTACGTAAGGATTTATTAGTATTTTTTTTTACGGATAACACTTGAAACGACATTTTTAAATAAATGCCCACGAGTACATTTTGTTTAGATTCTTAGAGAATATATTTTAAACAAATATATAGATATTGGTAAAGGAATTATTCAGATAATCGAAATTTTTAATTTTTGTCTTATGGGAGCTACATCTGAATATTATTTTTTTTTAAAACAAGAGAGTGAATTATCGACTTTATCATATTATCATAAACAGTAATGATACAAATATTTTTATATTCCAATTTTGATTCTAAATTTTCAGGTTATGTAGTATATACAGACGACAGGGAGACAATCAAACAGACAGGCAGACACGATTCTAAATAATACTTCCACGAGCCCTGTGGATCTTAAAATGTTACATCAAAAACACACACACACACACACACACACACACACACACACACATATATATATATATATATATATATATATATATATATATATATATTAAGAGTATATAAGAATTTAAAGGTGAAAACACGTTGTTTAATGAAGGAATGAGACGAGTAAAATATATTTTCTTATAAACTTATAAAATTAGAAAATAATTTTTAACATTCAAAAACATTCCGTCAGCTTAAATTTGCATAAAAATGATATAAGGTACCAAGAAATTTACAATTAAAATGAGCAAGCGGAATGAATAAATTGAATTGCAAAACCTTTCGTTTATAATCTAAAGTTAATATTTTTAAACATTAATTTAATATCCTCTGTTTTTTTCGTAAAAACAAATTAATAAATTTTAGTGTTATCATCTTTTTATAAGATATTCCACAATGTTTTATTATATATGATAATCTCGTCATATATCTATTATATCTTGATTTAAAACCTAGGTATATTACTTTCCCAATTAATATGAATAAGATAATCTATTTTCCTCCGCACTATTAGCCTCAAATTAATTGTTCTATTAGGTCACGCATAAAATTATTCGAAAAAAAATCTAAATTTAATACATTTCTAACGGTTCTTCATGAATAACTGTAGGTTGGTTGGAGTTAAAAGAAAAATATTTATGCCAGAGTTGGAAACGATGAGAAATCATGTTACAAAACATCATGTTGCCATTTAAAAATAATTCATTCTCAATATGACGTATTTATAAAGGCAGCCAAAATTTGTATCTAATCACAAAAAGTAGTATAATTATTATACGCACTGATGATTTAATCCGAAATCGTTTTGACTCAAACTGGGGAAAATATGAGGGGGGCATATTACCGGCTACTCTCAAGATTAAAAAAAACCCCTAACCTATTGGCGTTTTTTAAACTTGATTTAGTCTTACAATTTTTAAGCTTTATTCATTGTTTATGTCTCCAGTTGCAATATAGTTGAAACTAAATATAGTATACCTATATAAACATATATAAATATACCTGGTATTCCCGTCATGCAACTTTTGTTGTAGTTTACACTACGCGTTTCGAGAACTGGTTCTCATCTTCAGGTGAAATTATTTTACTCACATGTGAGCACGTCAAACAAAAATAAATAGTACAAGCGCACACACACATACACACAAAACACAACATAAAATATCGCTCTGCACGTTATAATAAAATTGTATAAAAATGTTACATTGTAGGTAGGTCTACAACTTGTCATTGCCGCGGTCAATCTTACAATGTCAATCGTACTAATAAAGAATATTTGAAATGTTCCTGAACAATATTTTATATTATAATTGCCTTTTACAATAAAATGTTACTCAAAAAAATGCAGATTGTTGTAGTAAAATAAATCAATCTTATTCACAACTTGGTCACTAAATGTAAATTGATATTTTCAATATAAATAATGTTAATAAAAATTAAAAGCTGGATACAAAAAAATAATATAAATAAACGTTGGGCTTGACATGTGAGATAATATTAGACAGAAAATACGTTTTCTTAGTCGAACAACAAAGTCAATATTCTCAGTGATACATCAGATATAATAATTAACTATCACTCAATAATTATAATATTTTGTATAAAATTATTTACCAGAATAAACTATATTCAAATTTAACTACAATAAAAAAAAAACTAAATAAATAAAACTTACTAGTCAACATTTGAACTATATCGGTTCATAAATATCATTTTATTATTATTATTATTATTATTATTTTTAATGATATGGTTTATAAAACAAACTATTTTGCCAAGTAGTAACAACAAATTTACCTTTCCTAATAAAATAAAATGAACCGGTCCCTTGTCTGCTAAACCATGTGTTTTAAAGTTGAAAAATGAATATGAAACTCAAACTGAAAAATTATATTACTTTTACAATTGTTACTATGCAATAATCTGAGTGTCATTTTCGGGTTTACTTTCTTCGGTATATTGTTGTCTAAAGGACTTTATTTTTAAGTTAGTACTAAGCTTTTCCATGCCAGGTGAATTAGTTTTATAATAGATAAAGTTTGAAGGCAATTTAACTCCTAAATGTGTTCTTATTAACAATGATTGCAATAGTAATGATGAATGTTCAATATATCTTCCGTATTATTTGGAATTTTGTTTTCTATTACAGAAATAAAATCACATGCACTCATAAATACTTGCTTCTGTGTAAATAATGCATGATTAAAAACCATATTCCATTATTTTATTAAATATTTATATTTTTGCTAATGTATTGTTATCACTAATAACCTATTACTTCTAACTCTAACAAATCTCACTCAAAATAAAAGTAGACAATTTAAAAATTAAATATCAACAAAAACATTCTATTTAATCAGTTGAATGACACTGTTTTTTAACGCAACAACAGATAATTGAGAGTATCCCAATAACCTTAATTTGTGAAATGTGTTTATTAATATCATCTGTTTCACAGTGTTAAATAAACAAATCTCATATCAATTTCCGAAACTTTTGTTGACTACAGATCAAAGCTCTTTAAAAATTTCAAAATACAATATTTGTTTCGTCTCACTGTTACGGGTTTTATATTACAGTTAGAATATTTCATTGATCAAGTGTATTTTTTCATAATTGAATATTATATTTGTTAAGATTACTTAATTAAAATAACATATTATAGAGTTGAGTAATGGATTAAAATTTGTTTGAAGTTCAAATATTTAATTTGCATTCGTCTCACGTACAATATCTGGAAAGTGAAACTGAAGTTAACGGGTAACATCAAAGTCCAGAGTAAAGCGAGCTGTGGAATCAAGTTTGGAAGTTATGTGGACAGAATTGCAAGTAGCAAGTTAAAACTTTGTTGATATGGACACCTATCACCTTTCAAAGTGACAACAAATATTAACATTTTCTTCTAACTAGCTGGCACTAAGCAAAAGTTGTATTAACTTTAAATGTTATACAATTTCGTAAACGTAATCTAAAATATTAGTTAATAACTTTAAATATTAACATTCTACTTGATAACTTTCTACCAATCACTTTACCGCTTATACTGTTATGATGTTATATTGGTAACTCTTAAACTTATCAAATTTTCAAACATTCTGATACCATACAATTATTATTAAACTGATATTACAAAAAAAATAAATAAATGCTAAAATATGTTTAGGATCGTTTAGGATAGGGTACTCTAGATAATTCAAGGACGAAACAAAATATATTTATCGTTATTTTTTTCGTTCTACCGGGTGTTCAAAAAGTCTGGAAACCTCTTAATATTTATTTTATTAATAAACGCAGAACAATGAAACTCTAGGATTACGTCCTCACTGTAGTTACCAACTTTTAGCTCTTTTTAACTGTCTTTTTTCGCTTTGGGGGGACGTCCTGTGGAGGAAGTCTAAAAAGTCTTAAAGGTAAGCATAGGTCGAATTATATCTCATTTTAAAGGTCTTTGTTAGAGGAACACATTGCCGCAATTCCGACTATAAAAGGACAATTCATTTGGAAATGGCAGCCCCTTAAAGTTTGTTTGATTTTAATGCTAATTCAATGGCAAATTTTTAGTAACCTTTACATTAGTTTACAATGTCACTTAGTGAGACAGAGCAAATAACCATTCTGATGATGAGGGGTTATGGGGATAGAACTCGTTCATATGAGGAGGTAAGCCGCTTGTTCAATGAAACTTGCCCCACTTGACCACCTATTCAAAAATCAAAAGTGTTGAAGACCATACAGCGCGGTTCTGTAACAGATCGGTCAAGATCCGGACGGCCAAAATCAGCAACCAATCAGCTACAAAAGGACACCACTTCGAGCACCTTCTGTAATACCTTCCAATGTTTGTTTATTTTTTTATAATTATTGTCTTGCAAAGTGAGTAATTTAAACATAAACAACTGTCAGTTCAATTTTATTATTAATGATAATTGTCCCCAATTACATCTGTGTACTCCTAACGTTTTTAAACAATTAAAAAGACCATTACTGATATTTCCTATCCCTCCACACTCCAGCTGTGAAATTCTCATAGATAAAACACTAACATAACCAACACGGTTGAATATTCACTTCTGCCTCTTAATCTTCGCAACGTAAAGTTAACAAATTGTAAAAGGCTGCCATTTCCAAACGAAAGGTCCTTTTTCAGTCGGAATTGCGGCAATGTGTTCCTCTAACAAAGACCTTTAAAATGAGGTCCTTAATAATTCGACCTATGATTACATTTAAGATTTTTTAGACTTCCTCCACAGGACGTCCCCCCAAAGTGAAAAAAAAGGTTAAAATGAGCAAAAAGTCGGTAACTACAGTGAGGACGTAATCCTAGAGTTTCATTGCTCTGCGTTTATTAACAAAATTAATATTAAGGGGTTTCCAGACTTTTTGAACACCCGGTATAGCGTAATAAATGAATTTTTAAAATATCTCTATTTAAAACGTTGTCTCGATTTTTCATCGATTTTGTAAATATAGAATAGACTAAAAGAAACATAGTTTTTTACTTCTATAACAATACATTTTTTCTACAACAATTTTTAACAAAGATTGACGTTTTGAAATATGAACTTATATCAATTTAAAGAAAAAAAGCATTCTACTTAAAAAATAAGTAATTTCTAACACTAAGATATATTACAGTAATTATGAGAAAATAAATATAATAAATAACACTTAACCTACATCGACTCATGCCCTCGGATGTGATATAAAGTCTCAAGAATTGATACACCATGGAGAAATCTCAAACTCTATTTTCCCTTAATGTAATATCCTGTTTTATATTACCTCAATGCCAATATCATTTTCCCGATACATATTTTGTCGTATTTCTTGAGGTTCATTATAAAATATTCAGTTTCGATATTAAATATTTATGTTTTTTATACTATGAGACCATCTGACCAATATATATTAAAAATTGGTAAGTTTAAAAGAATATTTATTTCAAATAAATGTTACATTTATTTGTCGATCTATTTACAGAAATTGGTATCCAATTTTTCTTTGGTTTAGAAGTACCGTTTTGAGGATGGGTGCATTTGTTTTCCAAGAATTTAATTATTATTGGCATATCAGTTAGGCTTTACGCCTACCGAAATTACATAAAAATTGTAATTTTCGAATTTTAATCTAAAAAATATTATTGCTTATAAGAATATGGAAATTATCTGCTTCGATTCATCCTGTTTTCCAGCGTCCTTAATAACTTAAATAAACCAATTGGTATATATTTTATAGACTACCTAATTTATTTACATTATATCCTATATGTTATATTTTTTTAAATTCGTGTTTAACTCATCATTGAACGCTCCATCTACCCTCACCAGTATGGAGGATTTAATTTAATTTATGGAAGCACTTTTATAACTTTTGACCAAACGCAGATACTGAAAGTATTATTTATATTCTGAAAAATACATTCACAATTATATGTAGACTATGTAAAATATATATTAAGGTCATGCAGCAAGTAAAAACATTTGTGTTGTTTTATAAAAAAGATTATATATGAAAAACTACATTCAAAAACATAATATATGCCATAAGAATAGTTACTGTTATTGTTAATGGTAACCCAGCGAAAGGTCGCTCATGATATATAAATGAAGGTTTATACATACCTAAAGTTTTTTGTACAAAAATTACAAATAACATCTAAAATATTTCCATTTAATAAAAATCACACTAAAGTCTTTTTAACTTAAAAATGTGTCGGATATAGTATAATAAAAGTAGAAACATAAACACAGTTAATATAGATCTTTAATGAATTAATATTACGTAATGTTACATATCGATAGTGATGATTAATTAAGTTACCTAATAAGAATTGACATTCTTTTTTTAAAGTTAACCCCCCCAACCCATTACCTGTATTTTAATAAATATTTTAATTCTAAATATGTTTCATACATTAGTAAATCTTATAACCCTTCAAAAACGAAACAATGTTTGAATTTTCTTTGAAAAGACCGACTTATTTCAACCGCTCTTTTGATACTATGTACTAAAATGACAAGACGAATACAAAAAACCAAATCCTCAATAAATATGTAACTATTATTCTATAATAATTAGTTACATATTGAATCAGTCGGGATGCTTTGCGATGTCATATCATTTACGACATTAAAGAATAATTTGAATGGTAAAGCATTCACAATTCCGGTGGTTATCTCCATTGATGGGAGAATTGAATAGTAGGTATATTATTTAATACTAATAAATACTAATGAATGATAAATAACAATAACATTTCCTAGAGCAACCCCTCCCTCTCCATAACAGTTTTATTGAATGTATTTAAACTTCCAAGAAGGGATTGTTGAACCATTATATATTAAATATAATTTTTCATGTGTAGGTCCTACAATCCAAAATAGAAAAAAATGCCATAAATAATTAAACAATCCTAAAAAAATTTGAAGCACCAAAATTAAATTAACCGGATTTCAAAACAAAGTGTTTCGTTTTCCTCTTAAATACCTAAATAAAGGCTGTGGTTATTGTTAGACATAATCTGTAAATAGCGTAGCTGACTTGTGAATATAATAGTTATTTTTAAAAGTTGTTTCAAATCTCGCTAGAGATTTAACGCTCACTGGTATATCAGAAATTGTTGATTCTTTGTACTGAACTAGAAACATTTCAATTACGAAACTGATTAGAGTGAGGTAAGTTTCAAAATGTACACAATAATTGTATAGTGGCCCAGCTATGGGCTTCAGTGAAATATCTTTTTCAATTTAAAGAACAGTATACCTTTTACTGTTTTGCCAGTTACTTATAAATGATAAAATTTTCGGCAACATTTAATACTGGCCAAGATTTTGCAATAATAGAATCTACAAATAATTATAGAACTATTTCCTTGTGTTTTCCCAAAGTTCTGAAGAACCGTGTAAGACTACAGTTACAAAACTATATCAAAGTCAACATATCTTTATAAAAAAATAATAAATGCAGTGAGATCAACCAAAAGCAGTTGTCTTTTAAATCGATGTAGACACCAACAATTAATTAAGGGCATTATTTTAAATTCAGTATGTTGTTGTACCTCTTTATTAATTGAGATGCTATGAAACTAGAATTTAACTGCTACATACCGCCTTTTACATTATCATTTCCAATCCTCTAAATTTTCTTAGTATATTTTTGTATGCTTTAAGCCTTCTACATCAAGACCAAAGACTTATAAATGTGCACAGATCATATCACTTTAAACTAATTTCATATTTGTATCTCTTTTACCAATACCCCCCTCCCCATGTCCCGTTTAATATCATTATCAGTTTATAAAAAATATTTGTTATTGATTGAAAAAAAAAGTGATTATTTGTAATTTCCAAATTTGATTATAATCTGTCTACTCGTTATGTCTGGAAGTATTTAGAAAATAGTAGGCTAACAAGATTCACCACGTAAAAAATTATGCTAACCAAAATTTCGCATAGAAAATGTTTAGACGTTACACTCTAAGAAATGTCCGTTCCGCAATTTCGTATATTCCCCTCTGGTATATTCGTATTCTATATACTCTGTACACATTCTCAAAGACATATCAATGCGTGAAAATGTAAAAAAAAAACTGACTTATTCATTTGTTCGGTTTTACTTTTGTTAAACTTGAAAATGGATGTGTTTACTATATTAATGTACATGTACCTTAATTATTCAGGTATTTATTATTTCTTAACATGGGAATTTAACGTTATTTCAGCATTTGTGTAATTTCATGAAAAACACGAATTTAAGTAAACAGTATCAAAACATTTCTCTGGTTGAGTATACAATTTTGAAACATATTTTTATATGATATTTAAATGATCTTTAATATAACTGGTCCAAATTGAAATAACCAATAACTTCAAATTTTAAATGTGTTTTTAACGAGTAGGAGACGGCCAGTCCAGAAGAAAATAGATCTTAAAAATAATAATAATAATATATATGTATATGTATATATATATATATATATATATATATATATATATATTCCTTCATTTTACAATTTTTTTAATTAAAAAAATAGTAGCGCTACCTAGGTATGAAAAAATTCAATAATAAATTGGAAAATATTTCGTCTACTAAAAAAATTTTACGCCAATGAAGCCATCATTTGAAGAATAGACAATTTAGTAGAAACGACGATCTTCCCCAAATATAGGCTAAACGATGAAGAACTAACATGTATACAGATATAAATATCGTTATTTGACACTTTTTTACTTGTAACTGATAACTGTTTTGACATTTGCAATTCTTTATTGCCACATGCACTAAATGTTAGTGTGAATATGGGTCATAAAGGCGATGTATTATTTATGAATAAATCTACAATGCATTCCCAAGAGAAGAATTTCATAACACTGTTCCAACATAAATGCTAACTATTCATGGATCTCTACTGCTGTCAGAATGTTCAATATATCTTCTTCATTCATTAAAGTGGACGTTTCCTATTAATAATAACAATAGTAGTAATAAACCTAAAACATTAGCAAATTTATAACAAAAAAATTAACAGACCAAATCGAAGTCATTTGTAACTAACCAATGGATAAATTAAAATTTTAGTGTGCTAGTCATGCAGATTAATGTTTGATTTTGTATTAAAAACTCTTTCGACTGTTACAGAAATATGGAATAAATTATTTTTTTCCGTAACGGTTTCACATTTTTTGTTCCTTGTATTATCATCTAAAACTTGATTTAACAGTATTTGCGCTTAACGAATTAAATTATACTATAAACAGTTGTCGGATCATTAACTAATTCAACGAGGAATGAAGTCCACTCTTCAGAGTACCAATACTTATATAGGCGATTTCAGATTCATGTTTTAAAATAAGTAATCTCTTCTTCTGTCTGTAATTTATTATTTAGGTTAAAACTAAACCCAAGTTAGTTTAACTCTAGAATAATAATTCTGTTACTTTCAATTTCTTGCATTTACGTATTTCTGTAAAATTTATTTACATTATAAACAGTGACGCCGAAGCATGCCGTGTCCTACTGGATATATTTGGTTATAGTGAATTTCTGACATTATTATAACTTTAAACAAACATTCCCACGTACACTTTAACGACTAAAATATTATAAACTCTTTGCTTTCATATCTAGTAAACAATACATTATAATACAATATTTTAACTTTTTAATATAGACCTACAGAATTTAATTCCTTTTCTAAAGTGGTGGGTGTAGTGGGATACGCATTGCCTTTGATGGAGGTGGTTTGGTCTTTCTGAGAAAAATAATCTTCACGACGTATGGGTTGTTAAATGTGGGATGAGATTATTAACTCCCAAGATATATGAAATTGAAATAGTGGTTTGTTTGCATAATATAACAACTTGCATTTTATTATTATCATTTTTAGCAATAATAACTGACAAAAAATAGGTAAGAAGATTTATTTGAATTATATTCTAATTACACACACACACACACATATATATATATATATATATATATATATATATATATATATATATATATATATAAAAACTAAACTAAATAAAATCAAACATAGCCCGTCTACAATACACAATACTAATATACACATGTATGTATACATATAACAATGATTTATATATATATAGACTATATAATAACTCCGAAATAATATTTGCATTTTGCTTTGATAAAGGTAATTCGAGATGTAAGCTTTTGTTTTCTCCATACATGGAGCTATATTTGCCAAGCTGTGCACCATTGTTAAACAATGGACCTTGTGGGTTCATTATTCTCCAACGTTTCCCGGGTTTGTTCATTAAATTTAATTAATAAACTTTGCAATCATAGCTCTGTATACCTTAAATAATACACTAAGTTAACGGACATCCGTTTAAACACTGGTTATCGGTAAAAGGTGTCATTTTAATTTAATCATTGATCTAATTATCATTTCTATGTCGACTTAAATTAGACAACTTACAATAAAATGAATAAAAAAATATCTGGTAAATGCCAGCCTCCATTTCGGTTGCAATTTTTAATTCTATAAAAAAAGTTCTTCATTACATTTTTACATAATTTCATTTCCAACAGACTAGCAACAACGTTCATATTATTCTCTTTAAGCTTGTACTCATTTTGAATTATTGGCATAGACTATACTCCTTCACAAATCCTCAAAGGAAAATTCAATATATGGGAATATCGCAATATCTAAGCGACCAATTATTGTTCCATTTCGTGAAATAATATATCCTAGGAATTTCGGTCGTAAAATTGGATTATTTGGTCTCCATATGTAAAATTAAACATATGCAGGGTCCATCTAATAAAATCACAGGATGTCTGATAGCTTTAATCAGTAACTCTTCATATGGACTCTTCTCATCGTATCACCTCTACATCGGCGGCCCAATACAGAGTTAACACACAAAATATTCTTACTTAATAAAACTAACTCAAAAACCGGTATTTTGGAGGAGACGCGACCAATAGTTTTTTTTAAACTGTAAAGTTATATTTAAAGAAAATGATTAAAATCGTACGAATAAAGTTTTAAAAATTATATTGATTTTATGGTAGATTTACTCAAAGTTTTGAGTTACGCAAAAAAGATCACCTATGTTAAGGTAATAATATCTTTATTGTGGTTCATTACTTTATAAATTATTGTAAAATCAAGATAATATACTGATAATGCTCGAATTGACCGAAATCGCGATAGATATAAAAGGTAAGGCAATTAAAAAAAACTTGTATTAGTTGACGTACTTAATAATATTGAATATAAAGATACCCATAGGCTTCTTTAGGGATAGAGATTTTATCATGACGTGATTCTGCTAAAGTGCTTCAAATACAATGAAAGGATTGCGGTTTGAATTATTGTACAATATTTTCCCACTAACTCAAAATATCTCGGCAATTGAATGGCCGTATGAAACTAAACACTGAGATATACTTTTTTTTTTTTGATAATATTCCTTATTAATAAAATTGGCGGGACAAATTGTTTGAAATGTAAAAGTATCTATATTTATCTAAATATGGATTACGCCAATATTGTTGTAGTAAATAAATATTCAAATAAGTAATGAAAAGGAACATATTAAGTGAGAAAATTTGTAATTTTGTAAAAAAATACTGATTTAAAATATATATTTCATTATTCTCATGATTTTATGTGAACGAGTAAAAGAGAATTAAAACGATAAACATTTGCTTTATTTTAAAAGATCATCGAAAACTAAAATTATTCCGTTTTTATAGTTTTGTCTTCTCTCAAACATTTTAAATGAGAGCACAAAATCAGTTTAAGGTGGTTCCCATTTTAAGGAAAATGTCCATGTTTTAATTTATCACATTTAGAAATATCCGTGTGAACAAACCGTTGTTTAATAAACATTTGTGTTGATACTGAAATTACTTTTTTTTTGCTGTCAAGTGTCGACTAAAATAAAAAATGAAACATATTTGTTACGTTCCACTTTAAACTATCTTAAGATTGAAGGTGGACATATTGTGTCTGAGGTGAGATTCAATAAGCATTCAGTATTCCGATTATTTAATCTTACGTATACAATGAATACGAAAATAACTACTTATCGTAAAACCAATATACGAAAAGATTTCATATTGTCCATGGGTTTCAAGAATGTTAGATGAAATATATAAATAAAGTTATTGATGTAGTTTACCATCGAACATTATCAAGGAACTACTGTCAGTTTAAAGATTAATTCATACCAAAGTTAGGCAGATGGTTAGAATTTTTGTGTAAAACTGTCACATAATACTAAACTGACGAAATTCTAAATTCAGCCATATACGAATGCAATTACGGATACGAGAGCAAAAGGTTTCAATGTATAAAATACATCCTATGCCTATGTTTTTAAAATAATTGTATTCAAGGAACACTGGTTTTCCATTGATAAACAGTACTGATATTGATTTTACGAACACGGAGAAAACAATATAATCACAATCTGGAAAACTTATAATGTTTCCCAAATATACATCCAAATCATGGGATTATGAAACTTATCGTTACTACCGTATCATGTGTAAATTTATTACGATATTATAAACAAGAAGGGTAAAACATTAACAGACAGCTTATTTTTTTATCAATAAAGCTTATATTTGAGAAAAAAAATAAGAATCTCAGTTTTTATATAAATAAGTGAATGTAAACCGAAATTTTGTTATAAATATTTAAGCTACGTTTTTTAGATGGGATCAAATTATACCCACAAACAAACGTTATCATAAACGATTACACATATAACAGACAAGGTGGAACATAAGACAAGAAACCGACAATTATTATAAATCCCAAATAAATCATTGAATTCAATATTTTTGGGATTAATTAACCCCCTAAATGAATAACTGAGTAAAAAAATTACTACATATAACTTTCTCAAATTTGGTATATATAAGTAAGATAAATATCGGTTAAAATCAATCACCAAAAAGTTTTCTATTCTCATTTATTTGTAAATATTACATATTGTTATCAACGTGTATGTGTAACCAACCGATTCTCAGTGTCCAATAACTTTTGTTACAAAACCATATTTACATACAATTTACCTAATGAAGAATACTGGATATAAATGGAAGGCTTCATGACATTTATTTAAATATAATATTAGATTTTACTTTTAAGGGACGCACGAAATTCTACTTACATCTAAGTAACATTACATCTAAGCCTGCTTACATCTAAGAAACAGTTCTTATGGATTTAAGCATCTGACTCAAGTATTACGTGAGGCTCATTTCAAAACCGAAAAAAATTAATTGTGTAAATATATATTTTTAACAAGTTGTATATATATACTTTGCTTACTATAATATTTAAGAAGTAAATAATTGGCAATATATTGAAAATCAAAATACGACGTAACCATTATTTATTGCAGTCAATTTAACATTCAAAACGTGTATAGGAAAACAAAGATTAATTTCTTAATTAATTTCTTTTATGTACGTATTTAATGTGTATGTCTGTGTATTTGGGAGAGGTTTTAGTAGTCGTTTAAATGATCACTTATAATTGTTTTTATATATTTTATGTACTCGAACGTATAACTCCCTTTGATTTAATGTATTTTTATGGGAGTAAAATTTACTTTGCACGATGAAGAAACTAATCAAAATATAAATGTCTTAGTTTTTCCCTTATGTATATATATATATATATATATATATATATATATATATATATATATAAGAATTTGTTCCAATGTTGTGGATTTCTATACATAAGTGTTCCATTGCTGATGCGTTTGGCCTTTTCTGATGATCATCAGAATAGGACAACTTTATTTTATATTTCAGTGTATAGCCTATGTATTGCATACTACTTTGAGTCTTAATTATTTTTATAATTGACTTCTACTTTCGTGTACTGTTAAAATAATTTTACATTTAATAAATCATTGTAGACTAAAGATTTTTGTTTTTAGCAATGATCTTAATAGCAATGAACCCTAATAGAAGTTAGTATTACTTCAAAAAAACTATTCGTCAATTTAAATATTACAGTACATTAGAAATCCTTTAAAATTGCTAACAGGTCCTATTTTACATCATAATTCGTCTCAGAATTAAAATATTAATTTATTTCGTTTCCAGATTTGATGTTTAGAAGTTCATTTAAAAACTAATAATCTCTCGGGAAGTGATAAAATAATTGTTATACTAGCGACCGAAATATTTGGTAAAACTCCATTTTTAAAATAAAACAGCACACAATATGTTGTAAGTTCTACTATTTTTATTGAGTCTTGCCGACCATGGTTTAGTCCGTGACTGGATTCATGAGGCAACTTATCACAGACATCTAAAAATCATAATTTAGAAGAGCAAATGAAAAGAACATTTTGACGAATTTTTATTTTAAAAAACTGTTGAGACATAGTCTTGTGAAATGAATATTGAGAGAGATCCCACAATATATTTACCCGGCGAGTCTCTCCACAATGGTAGTTTTAGAGAGTGTGTGAGAGAGAGATTGTGTGTATTTTTTTTTTAAATCTAACAAAAAAATATACTGAAATATGCAAAAAAAAAGCAAATTTTAATTCTTTGGAAGAAAGAATAATGTTTGTTTGGCCTCGTGAATGCCCGTCACTAGCAAAACCATGGTCGGCAAGACTCAATAAAAATAGTAGAATTTACAAAATATTGTATATTATGTGCTGTTTTATTATAAATTTTATATAAATAAGAAAAAAAACACGTAAACCTCAGCTTGGAAACGCTTCTCGTACCAGCTATCCGCAATTTGGTTTTTTTACTAAGTAATTTTCCAACTGTAGTAAACTAGACGACGACTCTAACTACTGAGCTATGCGTTCCTTTGAGAATCAACACAGTTTTACATTTTTTCCCCCATGTTTAAAATAAAATGTATTTTAAAAACACAATTTTAACCTTATTTTGTGAATGGCGGTTAAGGGCTCGTGATTATGTGGTAAGCCGGCCCAGACTTAAGTTATGCACAGTTGTACATATTAAACTCGCAGCTGTTAGAACAGAAATATATTATTTACAGTATGATACGTAAAGTATAGTTACAAGTCCATTGTAATTCCTTCGTTAGTTTATTTTATTATTATTTTTTTTTACATGTTTTTAAATCAAGAGGCATATAAAAAATTTAGAAAAACTCATATTTAGAGTTTTTAAAAAAACTCTGCTAAGAAAAAGGTAAATGAATTTCATCAAAGAAATATGTAATATGTAGCCTAATATTTTTGTTAAAACATTTTAGTTAAGATAATTACTTCTTAAATAATAATTATCTGCTGCAATTAAGTTGTTACGGTTTTACTGGACACGGAAACTAGGGGCATCTATTAAATCGTTCAAGAAGAAACATCTTTTTAGAGTTAACCACTTTTCAAATATTGAACCAAGAAAATAATTCAGTATCAAATGTAAACCTACACCATAAGAAGAAAAAAAACTTCCTATAAAACACATTATATTAGTAGTTGTTGTAATAGTTATATAGTCCACCATTATCAAATAAGTTTACAATTTACGTTTACAAACTGCGTTATTGAGACAAGAGTGATAACGTGAGAATAACAACAGAAACTGGCGGGAATTATACCAATTCTTATGGTCCTACCCGTTCACTCAGATATTAATTCTATTCAGTCTGTGCAGGTGAAAACATTAAACATTCATACTAAACTGATTTGTTTTATGCAAAAGATCAAAAATGTAAAAGGCCACCAATTTTAAAATATACAAAATGATTTTTTTAAAAATTTTTACTCTGATAAAACGTTACTTAGAACTCGTATACCAATTATAAATTCATACAGTATCTATTTCAGGCAGTCCATTAGTAGAAAATATTTTATATTAACAATCATATGACGTGGCCTACCCGTCTAGCGATTGGTGCTTTTATACTGTTATCCAGTATTTCATATTAATAACAATATTAAACTAAACTAGCGAGAAATTGTTCAAAAAAATTCGTACACTTTTCTCGTAATAAGATTTTATATTCAATATGCGTTTCAACGAGTTATAAGTTATCTTTGTAGCTGTACACGTGAAAAGGGCGACTTTATCGTTGAAACGCGTAGTGAAAATAAAATTTTATTACGAGAACAGTGTATGTTTTTTTTTTAACAAACTTTATTTCATAGTTTTGCTATTTACATTATATCATTCTATAGGAAATTTAACGAGGTGAAAAAGTTACTGGACACTTTTTATAAAAATTTGGAATTTATTGAGTTAATTCCATTAAAAAAATTTAAACAGCCGCCATTTTAAAACCGATTATTGGGAACAAGTTGGTTTTTCTTTTCTTTTTTTTTTTTTTTTTCAAACTATGTCTTTAAGTTGATGAATAACGTACAAAATTTCAACACAGTCGATAAGGCCGTTCTAGAGATATAAATGTTTCAGTTTAGAAAATAATAATACAGGGATAGCTGGTAAAAATCGTTTCCAGACATATTTATAGACATATTTATATTTACGGTTTTTTTTCCTTATTTTGAATCGCGGTACATATTTATATACGTAGGCCTATATACAAGTTCAGGTAGTGTATTTATAATTGTGCAAATATAGCCGAGAATAAAATTAAAATAAATTTTAAAATGTTAGCGTTAGTAGGTTGTGATTGTTTTTTGAAACAATTAGCCTACTCGGTAAATTTTCAAGTAGCCTATTGAATAGTTTGAAGAGCCATACTGTAAGAAATTTTTAAGCGTAAAAGTAATGACGTAAGTTTGTTATGTAGAAAGTCTAGTTTTGAGATTTATTATGCCAAATATTGTTCTGCGTAATTGGGATCCTCCCACCCTAAAGCAAACAGCAGTATCTCAGTAAGTTCTAACCATAAAAACCTTAAAATGGTAGACCATAATAAAAACATTTGATACATTTCTATTCTTATGTTATATATTTGATTATTTATTATTATTTTATATTTTAGTTTGTATTTTGGTCATTATATCAATTATGAAATATATCATTTTGTTAGTGTTAATATGATTTGTTTTGTATTATAAATGGGTTAATAAAACTAGATTATTACAAAAGTAATTTTACCGTTACTTTGTAACTTATAAAATAAATACCAATTACTGGAAATTCTTCCAAAAGTAATGTGGATAAGAATTACATGAAACTTGTAGCCTATTTATTATTTTGGTAAATTCCATTCTTATTCTATGTTTACTTTATTTATTATTTAATTTTATCTTTGTTCTTAAAATAACTTATATAGTTCGCTTAAATATATAGGCCTAGTCACACTTGAACACTCGTACCGCCGCCATATTTAATCGCACTTGTATTATTTACTGCTCATTTCTAAGATAACGTTAACACGGATGTTTCCTTTTTGTTTAAATCGCAATTTTTTGTTCTTTAAAAAAAATTAAAATCAAGTTTGAAAATATTGCAAGTTCTTTTTATTTTTGCTGGTCAATGAAATCCGATATCGAAATTTTCAAAGAGAGGAAACCTCCGTTATTTTATCTTATATCTATTAGAAAAAGAAAAAAAGGGATTTCTTACTTCTAAATAAAGCAAGTACAAGTAGTGTTCAAAGGAAAAGTACTGTAATTAGACGTAGGCTATGGTGTGGCTATCCACATAGCCACACGATATATATAATGTTGATCATATAAGAACTACTCAGTTGCGCGTGAATCATACTTTTACAAGCAAGGGCGGATCCAGGACTTCGCCACGAGGGGGGCGCTTCCGGGGGGTAGGAATACCACCCAGTAAAGCGGGGGGTCCGGAAAAAAATGGGATTTTTGTTGTAGTCTAAAACGTATTTTAAGGCAATCTTATCTTAAAATGTTATAAAATGTTTACTCATAAAGACCAACATATATATTTAATTGAAGGACTCTTTTTTTTTATTTACATAAACTTATAAGGATTATGATGATGTTTTGGAGTTTTATCTTCATATACAACAATCAAAACGTCTATATATTAAACTGTAAATTTTAATAATACATAATTTTACATAGATTTAATTATATGCCCGTCATATAATGTCATATGCTACGTCCTTCGACATGTTTAAGAGAGTACTAAAAAAAGGGAAGAGAAGGGCTGGATTGCGAACTACGTATGACGCAGTTCTTTCAGGTTTTCCTTTTCCACGAAACTGGTTCCTCGAAGATGCTTTGTTTCAATTTTAATTTTATAATTCGTATAAAAACTAGATAAATTATAGAAATATTTAGTTATTTCTGGATTCAATAATTAACTGATATTAAACAAATAATAATAAAGAAAAACTGCAGAAACTTAATCTGGATGAGTTTTTCTTTCACCTACAAAATTTGTAACCTTATTAATTATTGAAATAAAGTTTCAATGCATAGATAAAAAATTCATTAAATTAAATCGGCTGAAACGCAATGAAATGTTAACAAATTTGGTTTTAGTACATCATTTTACTGATTTGTGCCCGAAATTGATTACATAGTATTATGATCAAGTATTATCAAATCAACAATTTATCAACAATTAATTCAACGATCATGAGGCACGACAGTCTAATGCTCAAACTAAACAAACGTGATCATTTATTTAAGAAACACAACACTGAACATGTAAGCCTACAAAAGTACTGTCACTCAATCAACTTAACACAAACAGACCGCCTTATCGCAACCGGCGCCATCGAACTTCCGTGACGTCTTCGTAGGCCTACGTGTTCTATGTCTTCAGATATCAGGTTAGCCACTCACTCGCCTACCTCTGTACCTTAGCGCTATTTCGCAAATAAGCTTTCATATCACTGACATGGCCGGATCTAGGAACCGCGAAACCCCCCGATTCGGGGGGGGCGGGCCCTTAGGGGGCCCAATGGTCCTCTACTCAAAAAATAAATGAGGCTAAAATAAAAAAATAAATATAAAATATTGAGTTCAAGCAGTGGCAGAAAAGGTTTTTAACACAAAAGTTATAATTTAATTAAGTGTAAGACAAGAGATTAAGTGTTAATCTCTAAACGTTTTACACTTATATTGTGTACGGTTCCCTCCTTCCCTCTATCCATGTCTGCTCAAGGGGCCCTTGGAGAAATTTTGCTGGGGGCCCTCAATTTGTAGATCTGGCACTGATCACTGAGTACTTCATTTGACAATATACTACCGACTTTAGAACGTCTTTAGTTTTCCTTGTACAGTATACAGTATTGCAGCATAGTCGTATTTTACTTTACTTACTTGTAATTTCTAAATTAACTTTTTTTTTGCTAACGGGGGGGGGATCCATCCAATCGCCCCTCACTGGATCCGCCACGGTTTACAGGTAAAAGGCACTACTTTAAATACTGATACCGTAATGAGAGAGATGTAATGAATGGTCAGTCACGATATTTTTAGAAAACATAAATTACAGACTACTGTAGAAACCTTTCTTATCAAACTTTCCTAAAATAAATTTTAGTTTTATTTATGTTACAAATTCACACACATATAGAACAAAACAAAGATATACATTTTCGGTTTAAAAGACAAATTTTTTCGTCACCACTTGTAAATTATTTCCTAGCTATTTATAATTTTTAACAGTTTAGGAAGTCAGTTTCTTTCGATTGAGTACATCAATAACAGTTATTACAATCCACCTCAATGTAAAAACGGCAAACGGTCATTTTTTGGCTAATTTTTGGCAATCTATAATAACAAATCCTTAATATTTTTGATAAAAAGATATAGGTTTTAAATTCGTTCCTGACCATTCTGTTCCGGTTAAACCAAAGTTCTGTGCAAAGAAGTATTTATTCCATAACAATAATAATTATAACCTTAAACGGTCCTAATGTGCGATTACTTTTATTCGAAACTTAAGCTTTTTAGATATTGTGTTGAAATTTGATATATGTCTCAATAATATGTGTTTAATATAATAATGAAATATAAATGTCCAAATTTTAAAAGATTACCATTAAAATTGGATTTGATCTTTATTATTGAAATATGTTCATATTGATTGTATTGAATTTTTGTAGTAATGTAATTGCACTGCCTTAAAGACAACAGACACTAGGCATTGGAGACATTAGCCTAAAACTGTTAACAAAACTTTTAGTTTCTTTTTTACATCAACACACTTTAGCCCCTTTGTTTTATTAGGGGCGGAGGCTACCAGAACGACTACTAGACTGCTAATTTTGCAGCTTGGTCATTTAATTCTTAGGTCTACAATCAATGAAACATGAAGTAATACAACAAAATATAATGTTAGGTAAACTCTAAACATATACTCAATAATAAACACAAACTCTTGGTGTTAGATCAATTTGGACGATGATCATAGATCATGTCTGATTGACGTTTATGTAACCGGCCACTACATACCGGCCACCAAGCCAATGCTAAATTTTACAAGGAAAGAAGAGTTGTAACATTATTTCGTAAAAATTTGGCATCTAGCCCTTATAATTAGTTATAGATTTGGTTGTTAATACATTTTCCTAAGTTGGCCTATGTCGTTTAAAATGGCAATTTCAATCTATTTATTAATCAATTTTATATTATATATTTGTAATATTACCAAATAATCAATGTTATTTTTATAATATATTTTTAATATCTCCAGAAGTTTACATTTCTACTGTGTTTTTATTTAACTTTTTTTCGAAACAGCTACTACCTATGCAGCTTGAAGCCCAAACTACAGAGACCATTGTTTCCTGTTGGGCTGTTCGTACGATGATACTTGAGTTTTTATTCTTTTAACATATTAATAATAAATATAAAAACAAAATTAAAGAATACGTTCAGTAAAGACACCTTTTAAAAATTTCAAAATATTATAATAAACAAATTAATATAAACTCTCAGAGTGCAATTAGCAAGAACGCGTAAAAAGGTCCTCGGTAGCGTACTTTTTATGAACGCACGAGACCTCGCTTGTAGAATTTAAAGTTCGTAGGTCTCACAAACTCGCAATGTTGTTAGCGAGGGCTCATACAAACTCGCAATGCAGTTAGCGAGAACCTGTCGTCAGGTCCTCGGTTTCGTTATTTATTGAGAAACATATGAGTCCTCGCTAGTTGCATTCCTAGTTCGTAGGTCCTCGTTATCGGACTAAATTTAACACGTTTTTAAAGTTAAAGTTAGAAATCTGTTTTTTTTATATAATATTGTCGACTATGTAAGCAATACCAATCCACAAAAATTAATAGCTTTTTAAAGGTTTTTCATTATTAAAATAATGTTCTAATATGGAGACCTCGGTAGATAAGATGAGAGTTTATGAGTCCTCGCTACTGCCTTTCAGAGTGTGTGAGCCCGGGTCGAGTCGTACTAGGGGGGACCTCATACAAACATGTGTGTGTGTGTGTGTGTGTGTGTGTGTGTGTGTGTGTGTGTGTGTGTGTGTGTGTGTGTGTGTGTGTGTGTGTGTGTGTGTGTGTGTGTGTGTGTACTTGATAATAGTTAATGCAATTCTATTTTATGGCTCAAATAACTTTAATTATTTTTTGAGTCTTTATTTTTGGGCGACGTTACCAATCAGAGTAATGCCAATATACTACGGAATTAAGTACCGAAATTAGATTAGATTTGGATATACAGTTGAACCCAATTTATTGAGAAAGACTGCATAAAGCCACAGCTCTCCGACATTAATTAGTAACTGAAGCAGTTAAGCACATTAAGTCACATAGTAAGAGCACAGTTGAGGTAAGATTACATAGGGTTTATTGACTTAACGTTTGTCCGTACTTCTCGTACAGAAACCTAATTTCATCTTTTAGTAACATTATTTTAAATAAATATGTTTTCAAAAACCTATTTTAGTGTTTTCCGGAGGGTTATTGGCCGTTTAAAACCCGTACATTAAGAAACATAGGAAAGAAGGGATTTACAGAGCTTGTTGTAACTTCCTAACCATGTTTATTCATTATCTTTCACCACTTATCTCCTCTTCTGTTAACACCCCTTTAGGTGACCACACTATCTTCTTCTTATATTATAACAAAGGTATTTCTTTCCATAAAAATTATTTATTTATAAATAGGCCTATATAAATTTGTTTGATTTTTCCATGATTATTCTTTTGGAAATATGTCTTGTGGGTTATTTAGATTTTATTATGAGTCTTGTACTATTTTTCTAGCTTAAAGTGTTTTATATTTGCTAGTTATATTATTAAAATGGGATAGTTAATTATCCCATCACATAGAAAATAGCAGTCATAAACAAGACTGGTACCTGCCTCACCTGTTTAATATTTTTTATTCTGTAAGCGTAATAACTGTGCTACTAAATCACATTTCATTTTAAACTTGCATTTAAACTCCCAAAGAAAAAAATGTAATGGGTGTTATATCCTCATAACATTTTATAGAAGTTATCAGAAAACCAAAATAAAATCGTAAATATAACAGGAAAGGTTCAGCAATGGTTTGCAAAAACAAATTATTCAGGTAATTATAATTTAAGTTTAATACTAGTTTATGGCACAAACGTAGTCAGGCACTTATTAAAGGTACATATGATCAACTTCTAAAAGATAACTTTTTTAAACAGTAATAATAATAAATGTATATGTTATGTTAAATAAAGATAAAACACAAATGCCCTCTCACAGAAATACGTACATTCAAGATTTAAAACCACTCGACCGCCGCCAAAAACTGCTTAATATGACACCAAAAATCAAAAAGTAATCAGTTTTTAAATCATATATGATCATATTATATGTGTTTAATATTTATCAACGACGAGTTCTAAAGTTTACAGGCTGTCACAGTAAATGGTTTATTAAATATGGTGTGTCATAATTACTTTATTTTTTCAGATAATATGGCATTTATTCGTTATGATAATTAAATAAAATTCATTAAACGCGATATAATCTTTGGAATGTCCTATTTCCAGTAATTATTATAAATACATTCAATTTATTCATTTAATAATTAAGGTCGGGAAGCTATGATTATTTGTGATAGTGTCCAGTATATTGTGTTCATTTAGACCAAATGCCAGACTAACTTTAGTTTATCTACATTACGATATAGATTATCATTACGTGTACTAACTTATTTTTAGTCGCTTTTTTGAAAACACAACTGATTTTAAGACACTTGGTAGAAAAATATTAAATTTTGCAAGACCTTCCTTTTAATTTTTAACTACATTAATCTTGTCTATTAGAATTTTTAGAGGTTACAAATTAAAGTAAAGGGCCAGAACCCAATAATGCGGTACACCGATATTGACAACACTTAACGTTGATGTTTTGTTTAATATTCAATTAAAAGCTTACAATGTAGGTAATAAAAAAAGCAATTAAAGTATTTTCAAGTGCTTTTTTTCGAAAGGGCGAGTGATTACAATAAAATATTTAAATAGAAATACTTGATTTTGAAAAACACCTAAAATTATGCTTGAATTGACGTATGTTTACTGTAATCACAAGAAATCTATTCCAAACCCTAATATTTTCTGTTTTGGCATCCACAAATTAAAACAAAGATATTATTGAATGTTTCATATTCATTTTACCCACAGTTTTAGCTCAAACTGTTCTAATATATTATACTTAATACGGGAGTTCTTACTCCATATTCTTAATCAATTTAATACTAAAGCTTGATTTGTTTTGCTCAAATGTTCTAAACAAGAATGCAATAGTTTATTTATACTCAGAATTATATTTGACTTTCAGGGATTAAATTTAAATATCCTAAAACTATATAACAAAGTCAATAAACACGAAATCATTAATTCGTAAATTTGACAGTTGTATAATAATAAACACTCTCTCTAAATTCCATTTAAAGGAAGAAAGGAATAATGTAAACTAAACGAGTTGAAAATAAAACCATTAGTAATTTAAATATATTGTTTTAGTAGAAAGTTTGTTCTCAGTTTGTCGCCTTGAATTAATTATAACAAGATGCGGTTAGTTTAACTGGAAGACGCATTTCGAATTAGTGAACATTCAACAATTAGATTTAAGTTTCCGACAAAGTTTACAAATTTGTTTTGTGTACCTTCAAAGTTACGTTCATAAACTGAACTAAGAAGTTGAATTTTAGGAAACGGTGTCATAGAAAGAAAATACAATAACTGTTTATTAAATTATTGCATATCTGAAGTTAATAGTGATTAAGTAAAAAGAGTACATATATGTACAATAGTGATTCATATTCTGCTTCTTACAACCAACTTGAAACTTCGGTAAGGGATTATATATTTAGTACGAATATTATCCGTAATTTATATGTAACCAAAAACCAATATGTATTTTGTACATTTTCAAAACTGTTAAATATTTTAAAACACAATAGTTAATGTCAAATTCATTTTACACAAACAATTAACTTTAAAGAAAACATATAAGAGACAAAAAAATTTCCCATTTTAACAACACACATACAAAAATTATTAAATCTCTAATGTAGGATGCCAAATCATAATCGTCTTATCGATAATCAATTTAAATTAACCAAAACAGAGTAAATGTGAGATAATAAAACATACTCGTGTCTTTCCTTTATATTTTATAAATTGTTATTTGTAACTTAACTTCACTATATTCTATAACTACTTGTTATTTTACACGTTTACTATGATTCTTTTTTAAACATGAGTACACTCTTTACATTTTTCACTTTCTGGTGTGACCGGAGTGGATTACAAATATTGAATGTGTACGATCTGTTTTTTTATTCTTTGTCGTTGTCATTAAGAATTGTTTTGATTTTTTTTGTAGCCATTATTAACAGTAATCTTTAAGTCAATATAATAGAAGCATGAGTTTCCACGTTGAATCTCTCCTTTTTTTGTCCCTTGTGATAAGTTTGTGTTAGTGTTTGTGTTTGTTGAGTGTTTGTGTTAGTGGTTGTGGTTTGTGTTAGTTAAGTGGCACATTGTTGTCATTCTGGTGTCTTAAAAAGAACTATATTTCTAACATGGTTAACATATGTATAGCAATTAAGTCTAATTTCCAAAACTACTCTCAATTCCCTAACCATTGTTCCCATTTTGACTTCATTACCGACGAGAGTTAGATGTTCAAACCTTCTAACTTCCTTTGCTAGTGAATTGGAATGACGTTAGTTTTCACCGGATTCACTGACAACACAATCACCTTGCACCGACGTTCAATTTTCTTTTGTGCTAGGTCTAGCAGTTAAGTGACTGTTAGTATAAACTTGGCAACAACAATTATCACATCATCGGTATTACCTCTGAGCAAAAAAACCTGAGTTTATTTATGAAGTCATCAAAACTCTATGTTCCACTATAATGGGAACAATAATCTGCCCTGTCGACACTCTCCTGTGCATTGAACTTTAAATTATTGCATTTACTAATGATTTTATAACCCTGCTTTCCATTAAGGTCTTGGTCTATGTACAAGTACTTATTCTACCTATTAAAGCTATCACCATAATACACTTTGTTTAAATGTTATCAAAAGCTCCATCAATATCTAGAAATTTACTCAATGCTCTTTATTTATTTTTTGGAGCCCTAAGTTATATATTCTATGAAATAGTATTAAAGTAACTATTTTTTTCGGAAGGAAACATTTGTTAAATACAAAATACTCTCTTCAACATAAAATAATTTTTTACCCGTAATTTTATCATTTAGTTCAAAGCATTGAGTACATAGAGCCTATTTGCGATTAGAAATAACTTTATGTACAAAAGAAGCTTTGGAGTCTATTAAAATATATGTATATTTAACAACTATTATAATGCTTCATGTTATGAATTCAAATTATCTTCGAAAAAGGTATGCAATCTGATTTATATTTAAATGTATTTATTTAACTATACATATGTGTTTCTTTATAAAACTCATTTTATGCATACACTCTTATTATATAATTATTAATATTATGTCAATAATTTTCATTGGTGTACAAGATTAATATCACCTAAATCATGAGTGATCTTCTTCCTTGTAAATTGGATCATTGTTACCTTATGAGGGATTGAGGGTTAATCTAGTGGTTTTCCTGGCGACAAAATCAATTTAGTTTTGACAGAGCAATATTCGTGAGATATATCACTGTACTAACAAAACTTCGGTTGTAAGATCACTACCTCATCGTCCGCATATCCTTTGGTGAGTAACTTAGTAGATCACTGCACAAACAATTTTTATTTAACTGAAGGAACCTCATATAGGATATATATCTAAAAAAAACTCTTCATCCAATTTTCGGCCTTCAACATAACTTTATCTGTACAACATTAATATATATGATATTTAACCAAATGCCGCCACTATCTGTAAACCACTAGCATTTCTATTCAAGTATATATACAACTATAAGTCAGGTTAACAGTTACACAAACATATTTATAGTCAGGCAAATATAACTATCAATATCTGCAGTACTAATCAGAAAGAACTATAGAACTATACTAACTATTCTAAATATGTTGAAGAGGAGAGGGGTAATAGATATTTACCTGTCTTTAGGTGCCAGAACGTTGTGTAAATTAAAAGAAGTTTCTTTCTTTAATTTATATAAACATAATGTGTTACTTGTTTTGTCACGCATTCCTTATCTTTTCCACTTTATATCTTGGGTATTTTTCTCCTCATAAAGAAACTATCCGTTAATTGGTTAACATGATTTTTCTTCTGCTACACTTCCATCTGATAAGATGTATAGATCTTCTTTGTGTTTTACTTTTACTTAATTATGTATTACTCTTTTCTTTATTCAATTAAGTTATATAAATTCAATATGATTCTTATAATATCCTGGCTACAGTGATAAGATGTATTATTCTTATATCGAATAAATTGGAAAAATAAATTATTGATAACCCAAAGGATTTTCCCTTATTTTTTATTTTAATATCAAACTACCTTATAATAAATAACTGCTCAAATTTGTGGCTAATGCTCCTCTAGCAAAACTAAAGTTGATCGAAACAACAATAGAATTTATATTGATTGTTTTTCTCTCAACAGAACTACTAAAGCGTGAACTATCTAAACTAGATTTACTGATGTTGTTCAAATTTTAGTAAAAAGCGAAAAGCAATAAACTGAAAGCAAAATGGTTTATTACTAATGGTTTTAACGATGTGTGAGTGGAAAGTTGGTGTAATGCTTTCCACTGTTTATTCTCAACGTTATTTAGGCAAAATGCATACTTCGTTTGCAAATGAGAAAATCAGGACATACAACCGCCATTTTGGTAATTAAATATATTGATTTCAAATATCTAAAGTACATGTTGAGATTATTTTTTTTATTATACCAGCCAAATGAACGATATATATATATATATATATATATATATATATATTTTTTTTTTAACGATAACTCACGAACGGGTATGTTTATAAAAATAGCGACATATACGGTTCGTTAGTATCCATAGAGGTTTCATTTATTTAAAATTAGATCATAATTGTTAAAATCCATTTTGAGAAAAGGGAAATTTTTTTAAGGTACGTAGACCGATATTTAGACATTATAACAAACAAACAGAACACAATTCTCACAAAAAATACGCCTAAGTATCAGACGCGTTTCAACGACAAGGTCGTCCTCTTCAGTGATACACGAGCTACAACAATCAAACTAAAATTAGAAATTTAGATATTTAGATAAAACGATTTTATAACCTGCCAAAATTAATAATAATAGGTATACGAATTTGGAATACATACAGTAGAGAGGTCAAATAGACACCTTATTATTATTATTATTTTTTTAAATACAACTTTCATTTCATAATTTTCCATAGGCTACTTATATGTAAGAAAGTAAATAATTGGATAGGCACTTCTTAAAATAAATTCTTCTATTTAACATTTTATACATCGTTATGGTTTTGAACTAAAGAAAAAATGTTGCCTCGGTTGAACACATATTATGTTACGTTGTTTATCTAGAATTGTGAATATTTTATGAACTGCATTGCGGATTGCAACTCGGTTATGGCGCTGTAAATGGGATACGGTGAAACAACTTTCCGTTATCATTATATTTTAGTACTTATGAAACTTCATTTTAATACCAAATTATGTATCAGTTGTTATAAGCATAAAAATGATTCAATAAAAATATCTAATACAAAAACTTTAAATTATAAAAATCACATCTAAATATAAAGGTCCTATGACAGATTATTTCAAATAAGATTCGTGCTCCAAATTCCATCTATAATACATTTCAGTTGTACAAAATATTTATTTGTAATATTTGTTTTCACCCATGGTTTAAACTAAAATAAGTCAATTATTTTCTCATTTTAAAATTCCATTTCGTAACTTATATGTAACGTCTGTCATTATGGTAAACTGAGGTATTTTGTTCCGATTTTAGTGCTATTTAAAAAAATTAGGAACACGGACCCACATTTCCAAACAGTTCAAAATATATTTATTGATTGATAAACGTATTGCTTGGCCTTGATCATTGTAGATTTGCCTGCTGTCTACGTCAGTTGAGATATGATATTTGTAAAACTATAATGGTCACTCTTTATACAAAAAAATTCTTGTTGTGATTTGAAAATATAATTGGGATACGAAAGTATCAAAATTTTAGGAATATATTTTGATGAATAAAATTTGATAGGTATGCATTTAAATAAAAACAAAAAGGGTATTCTCAACCTGTTTCTATGTACAAATAATAATTTAGTGTATTAGTGGTATAGTAGTATAAATCATTAAAATAGCCAACTACTTCATTGTTATGGTACCTACAGATTTAACTGACTCTGTTTCAATTGCAATATTAAAGACAGGAAAAATGAAGTGAAATAAGATGACATTTCGATAGATCTATAAAAATATCAAGAACAACACAAGTACAGTAGGCCTTACATGGACCGGAGTTTAGTGTAAGTGCAAAGATTCTTTACATAATTAATTATATATTGGTATATTGGTGGTATAATTCATTGAAAATCTGAATTATTATCTAGAGATCATAGTTCAAATAATGGTAACACGACCTTACGGCATTTTGTCTGTATTTAAAAAAAAAAATATATTTTTTTTTTATAGTTATGAGACTTAGGAATAATTTTGTTGTCACAAAGACAATCTTATGCAAACATTTTTTTCTTTCTTTTGTGTTTTAAAATATTCAATAATTCAACCTGTAGCCATGCACGATTCCAAAGTATAGACCGGGTGATCCCATTAGAAATAAAATGTTTCCTGCAATTAATTATAAACAATTGGTTACAGAGGACTATTTCATAAAAATCTTATGAAATAAGGAAATTTGAACTATTTTATATTTTCCTCACTCGAATATTTCACCTAACACAGTATAAATAAACTTTTGTCATATTACTTTTTGATATGAATTTCCCATATTAGGGTTTCTTTGGAAATATAAAATAAATTATTTACATAACAGTTACGCTGTTTTCTTCCCTGACACATAATGTATATAACCGTTGTCAAATCATTGAAGCCTCTAATGAATTAAGCAACTAGACATCATCAGTAGTGGTGGTAAAATTCCATTTTTCAGTTAATACATTGTAGTGATTAGATTTATCAATAATTAAAACACAATATTTATAAACAGTGTGAAATTTTAAAGAATGGTAAACCACAATCACAATGATAAGCAGTATCCTCTCATACAACATTAAACTAATAATTTTCCCTTTGCGTTTGCTTGGTCAAGTGTACAGTATCGATACTTTTATTTATTTTATCTCAACCTATGAATATTGTTGTGTGTTTCATTTTTAAATTAGGAAAATTATCAGTTAAAATAAACAAAAGTTAAGAAAGCAAGATTTTTTAAACTTGGTGTACTGCTTACAACATCATTCAACATAAATTGCGTGAACTACAATGTTTCGAACTAGAATAAAACATATTATATTTAATATTGTTTTGGAAAGCATGTGTTTTGTTTTTAAATTCTTAATGACGAACCTAAATTCTACTCAATAGTTTTCAATAAGAGTTTCATAACATATATTACCTCCTATTCCATTACTATTGGTAAACATAAAAGAAACTACTATTGTTTTACTCATAATTACTTTCACTTTTGTCATTGATTTTTAGTTATTGTTTTCTATACTTTTTTTTCTTAGAGGACACCACCATATTTGTAATCGTGATTACTTAATTTACCTAAGCATACCACTTCTAATTTTCTATTAGGTTATAATATGTGGTAAATATTTTATTTCTATATTTTTAATTTCACTAAGTTATGCATTTGAATGTATACAAATACATATTTGAAATAATCCCCACAAGACTCCTCTTCTGTTTGTGGGGACGAACTATAAACATTAAAAATTAACCAAATGACCTCAGTTAATAAACAACAACAACAAGTTGACTTCAAAATCCAAATTGAATAAAAAAAGAAATATACATAACATAAAATAACATATTATAATAAGATTCTAAATGTAATAGAAGGAGTAAAAGTACTATCACTTGAAAAAAGATTCGTCATCTCTCCACTTGAAAACGGCAAATTTACTATACTCTGCCTTTAGAAACTTCTGAATTTATAATTAGGTAAAGCAAGTGTGCAAGATAAAATGAGTTGTGTAAAACAGTATTAGTTCTGAATCTAGTAATAAAATGTTTACAGTTGATTTTATTACCTGTAAGGTTTTGATATTGAGTTATCAACAGATTTTTTTAAATTTTATTTCGTATGTATAGTAAGTAATACATTTTGAATGTGTAAATATTCAACAGTTAAGACTGGTAATAGGGAATAGAGTAATGAAGGTTACCTAATTTCACGTTCCTAGAACATATCTAATTATATGCCTCTCTAAAAAATCCTAACAGTTTTAAGATAGGAGATGAGGCGCCGACCCGGAGTCATATTGTAGTACCAATTACACATAAGCGAAGTACATTATACTGCATCTGACATCAGACAGAATCGTACCGAGTTATGTGTAGATACGTTTTCGCAGTGTTTGCTTAGCCATTAAGTACTAGCGCGGGATGTTTTAAACACCCCAGTAAGAGAAATTGAGTGTTACTTCAATAGGTGAGTTGGCTAACCTTACTGTTATTTCAGTACCTTCAAACCAGAGCATGAGATATCGGGAAAAAAAACGGTAATTTATTATTACAGTTGAAAGATGATAATCAGTCTTAGTGAATCTGACAAAGATACAGTTTCCCTTCTTGAAGACAACGATGGCCAACCGGATTTTACACCTTGGTATGATGAAACTTCAGGTGTAGAGGACATTGACATTGAAGAGAATTGGAGAACCATTGGCCAAAAAGTAGAAGACGGTAGTGTGGTTAACAATTAGATGAAGTTATTGAAGAAGGGGCCTGAATGTGGTGCTGCAGTAAGTGTACTTAGTGTAAGAGCCAGAAAACACTTTTTTGGGAAAGTTCAAAAGAAAAAAAAATTTAATCCTAATGAAACGGCTAATGTTTGGTTTGAGTAGAAAACTTAGTTGAACATATTCTAGGCCAACTTAGAATTGCTAAAAATGCACTCAGAAATTGTAGAATGCTTTTAGTTGTTCGTAGATGACCAGATCATACAAGTAATTACTACAAAAACAAATGTTTACATAAAAATATAACTTTGTTATACTCTGGAGGAAGAGACATGAGACAGACTGATTTAATTAAAACTAAAGATTTTTTTGGAGCTTATAAGTTTTGCTATTTCAATTCGATCTGGTCATCAAAAACGACGGGAATTGTGGAATAAAGATGGCACTGGCTTAGAAATATTTTACGGTACTATGAGCCTCAATAGGTTCTTTGTTCTTTCACAATCAATAAGGTTTGGCAATATTAATGAAAGAGAAGAAGGGCGCAAGTTTGACAAGATTGCACATATTAGGTACACATTTGAAATATTTTTAAACAATTATGAATTTTTTATAAAGAATACGTGACCAGTAACGAGCAACTCGTGTCTTTCAGAAGTTAATGCTCTTTCAGGCAAAACATGTAGAGCAAACCTTCCAAATATGGAATTAAGATATTTACAAAGACAGACCCACAAAAAATGCCCATATGATGTTTCAAACAAGTCAAGTGAACGTTTAATGGGAACAATAGAAAATAGTCGACGAAACATCACAGCCGACAACTGGTTTACTAGCATACCTTTGTTGAATCAGTTAATGAATAAGAAATTAACATATTATGTCTACACAATTAGAAAAAGCTAAGCAGAGATTCTGCTTCAAATTATAAGTGAAAAGAGAGAAGCGTTTGACACTAAATTTAGTTTCCAAGAAAATATGTCCCTTATATCGCATGCCTCCAATAGGAACAGAAGTGTATTATTGGTTTTCTAGTTTTCATCATGATAATTTAACATTTTATAAAGAACTATCTGGTGTTCATTTTGTCGATCAAATATCCTGTATGTATTCAAACTCTAGAAGATGTAAAAGCTGGAAATTATAAGTGTTTCCAGACATTTCAGGCCTAAATACACAAGTGAAATACTTATACAATAACATTGACAAAAACTCAGGAGAAGAAACTCATTATTTCTCAAAGAAATTACACCTGACTCATAGGAGAACGACAGTACAATATCTACCAAAAAATATCCGACAGTTATATAGATACGTTGCAGCACAAGACTAGGAGGAACTGTCCAATACTCCAGGTGGTTCACAAGAACGAAGAGAAAGTTTATAGTAAGCCCAAGATATAAAGACAGGAAAGTCAAAACCTAATGGGAAATGTGCAAAATTCCGATGTGTGTTATCCATATGAAAACTGTATTTGAAGATTGTCTAAATCATGAAAACGAAATGTCAGACTGAACACAAAATTTGTTTGGTAAGAAAACCGAATTTAAAGATTGAAATTCTTCTTAAATATAATATGGTTATTTCAGTCTATCTTGTTGAGAGATAAACTGATTTTTAATAATTTTATATAAGTATTGCTTATCGGCTGGACGAATTACTTCATAACCGACGTTAGTTAAAAGCCTGGGTACATACAGTTTTTTTTTTTCCAAATAACTTTCTCCGTGTAATTCGAAACTCTTAATATATTATACTTCATATCACCATTAAAAACACAGTCTACAGGGCTGTACATGTGTGAGTTAGAAGAAAATTTTATTTCACCTAAAAATTGAAATTTGGGTGTCATTATATGACTAGAGGATTACAGGGAAATCTGGACTATTCTAAGGTCAACAACAAACAATTGTCAACCCCAACCCACATAATTTGACAGCAGTTCATTGTGGATGACAAGTCTATCGTTTTTGTTGAAACAATTATACGTACTACAAAAGATGTATCTATTGTATACATTATATTACTAACGGAAATCAACAACGGTTCGCTTAAATTAATAAAACTGATTTTTTAACTAAAACTATGTAGTAGAAACAAAAACCGAAATACATTGCAGATTCGGATATTTTATTGAATTATAAACAACGTTTTACTATTTTCAGCATTTTTAATCTCACAATAAAATGTTGTTTTGTCTTCGCATTCATTAAAAACTACACGGTTGGGTAAACAATCAACGCAGTAATCAAAACACAAACCAGGTAGACTTTAGCTGTTTACCACTCAGATAATTAAATTACATTGAACTGTTATTGTTGTCATTATCAAACTTATTTTCTCAACACATATTTGTTTTTGCAGACCAAACTGTATGATAATATTTGTTGGTTGGTAAGTTATAGATTATATTGTTTATACTGATGACCGACGGTACTTGATACAATTCCATGTTATACAAATAAAACACGCAAATTATTTTGTTAAATTCTACATTTATTGGTCTGGTCCTATTGGTTTACATATTGGGCTAGACCAATAAATGTATAATTTAACAAAATAATTTGTGTATTTTATTTGTATATAGTAGATTATATCTAAAACTAATGAATTATAATATCTTAACGGGAGTTGAGCGGTAAACATTTGACTTTTTTTGCTCTTAGTTAAAATATGAAGTTACCTCAAATATTTTATAGCAAAAACATAATTACCATGGTAAACTTTTAGGATCTGTTCAAGGTATGAACTTTTTTTTTAACATAGAATTAAAAGTTTTCTTACCATACTTCCCAATCCCATTTATGAAGTTAACTTGACAACTAATAAAATTAATTATAATATTTGTTGCATAACTTTGAATTTATTAGAATTTAATAAATTTTTTTCTGAGTTTTAAAACTATAAGTTACAGTATTAACGGTGTTCAACCGAACAACAAACATTTAACAAGCCTTATGTTAAATAATTATTTTATATAAATCACTTGTCATACATTATATAAATATGTTTCACGTTTTATTAACATTAAAATTGTCCGTGTTAAAATCTAGTAGCCAAAAGTGTAACTATTAATATAGATAGCTATATTCTGGCGGTTTATATTTGCTCTAAGAATACAGGGATTGTAACTATTCACGATAGCACAGTCGGTATAGTCTCTGACTTCAAATCCAGACTTATTTGGTTCGAATCCCCATGAAAATAAAAAGTTATGACCGTTAAAAGTTATGGCAAAGGAATGGCTGCCAAAAACAAACTGGTGGCGAAGAGAGTACGAGGGGTAGAGAAAATATGAAGGGTTTTAAAAATGCGAGGGCCAGACAAAATATGACGGCTAAAAACGAAGGCTAGTAATAAATCGAGAGTTAAAAAAAACGAGGGCTAGAGAAAGTACGAGGGCTTGAAAAAATACGAGGGCTAAAAAGTACAATGGCTAGAAAAAATAAGAGACAATCCCATTCCTCCCCAAAATTTGGTAGCTAAAGTGTGGGTTTATATATTATGTGACACCTCCGCATTATGTTCTAATGTGCTGCAAACTCTACTTTTCTCTTTAACAAAATAAAATAAAACTTATTTACAAAAATTAAAAATAGAAAAATAACTTTAAGTTTTACCAACAGACGTAAAAAAACTAATTGTAACAGTTAGAAATATTTTTTATCAAAATGGCATGCTTTGTAAACCCGCATAATCTAAGCGTTAATTGTGATTTAGAGAAGTTAGGTTCAATATTTGAATCTGAAATTGGGGTTGTCGTTTGAATCATCATTATTAATGAAACCAATTATTTTCATACTTTATATGTAAAGTTGCAAAAATGTGTTTCTAATTTTGATGTGTACGGTTCTTATCATTGAAGACGATTTGGTATGAGGTTAGTATAGTAAAGTAATGCAAAACGTAATAAAGAAAGACATATGTTACCAGTGCAAATGGTAAGTAGAAACTTTGAAATGTATCTGAACAATATTTTATATTAATATTGCCTCTTACGGTAAAACTTTACTCAAATAAAAGTGGAGTGCTTTGTGCAGTAAAATGGATAAATCTTATTAACGTCTATGTTGCCGTGTGAAATTGATATATTCAGGGATTTAGAATGAGTAAAGAAGGAACTTTGATTTTAAATTAAGGTGACAGGACTTTAAACGGTATACCAAAATATAATATATATTTTTATGTAAATCATATATTAGAAATTAATTAAACTAACTTATTAAAAAGGAGAGGTTAGTTGTTTGAATCGTTAGAGTGGGAATCTAGTACTGTATATATGAATATTTTTGTTATGTAAATTATCGGAGATCCATTCGATTTTCAAATTGTTGTATTTTATTTGTCTTACTGTTACGGAGTTTTATAATAAATATTGAATATTTAGTTGATTACTTGTATATAATAATTGGAAATTATACTGTATTTATTGTTATTATTTTAAAATGTAGTAGAACAATATAATAAAAATAAAACAGTAAAAATAAGAAGGCTTACTCTGGAATAATGGATTCTAATTAGTTTGAAATACAAATACTTAATTTGCATCTGTGTCACGTACAATACCTGGAAAGTGAAACTCAAGTCAACAGTAGATGTTACATCAAAGTGAAAAGCAGAACAAGCTGTGATATCAATTTGAAAATTGTTGTGGACAGATTTGCAATTAGCAAATTACAAATTAGGTATATAGCCGAGAATAATCGTTGTAAAATAATGGGAAATCCAAGAGATAAAATTTAAAAAACAAGATAAATCAATAATTGATTGTATAAATAGTGAAAAAATTGTATGTCTGAAAAAATATATTGACCAATCGAAACGAAATGTCAGGATAAGAACAAAGAACTCTTTTCCCACTTCTAATATAATAGGTCTGATAATTCAGTTATGGTAAAACATTCTTTAGATGTAAAATATTATTTGAAAATAGAAAACTGTGTTGTTGAAAAATGTTAAATTAAACACAATAGATGCATGGAAAACTATTTATATTAACAAGTACCGTAATGTAACTGTAAATAATAATTAGGCACGATACAAAATTCTATATAAACTAAAATTGAAATGTATTGTAAGATGTAAGATTAGTTAAAAATATTGTTATAATTAGTTGTTAACTTTTATTTTATTTTGAATGACGCGAGTCACTTTTTAAGGCCTTATTAAAAAGTAGGTATATGTCACGCCCATTTAGTTTTGTATAAGTACGGAAGGTGGCGCAGTGCTAGCTTAGTTATAGTTTTGTTCATTTATCACTGAGGATGGCGTCTATTTCGTTGAAACTCATTTGATTAAGCAACAGTAATTTTTGAGAGATCTTGTGATCGAGTTTTATTCTATCTAATGTTATCTCACAAGTCAAGCTCAATTTTAATTTAATAATAATTTAATTCAATTTCGCCATATATGATGTACTTCTTTTCTATGTGGCACTTCCAAGATGACAAACTAAATATTGTATTATATAATATATGTAGATCTAAGACTTACAACAATGAATATAATATATCATTAATAGTTTTCACTGTTTACCAACTCTGTATACCCTAAAGAATAGAGAATGAAAATTAATTATTATTAATATGAATTTAAACTGTTAAATTTAAACTAATTATTTTACAACGACAGAGTAATACTTCTCTTTTAAATAGATTACGCTACGAGAATAATACATGCAACAATAATAAGTCATTAATTTAGGATACTCGTTCTATGGACAACCTTATTTCTGTTGATGGAAAACAAGAAACAAGGCTAATAAAATAATTTTGATAATATATTACACTCAAACAGTGAAAGACTATCACTATATTTACGGATTTCACTTAGAGTTTTGTTCTGAATTATCGTCTGTTTTTAGTTCTCTAAGTAAATTTGGCAAACAGGGTGGAAGCTTTCATTTGAAACTAGACTGAGTGAATTACATGTTTTCGTTTAACAATTATATATTTAGTTGCCCTCACTTTATTAAATAAAATTAACAAATTCCTTATTTATTTTACTAAACATACAATAACTATTATACTGATTTATTAAGGGTGTATGATACATCGCATACTATTAGACAACCCAAGAATAATTATATGATTGTGCTAATAAATTTATAATCACCATTGTACCACTTGCTAATCTGGTGCTATAATTATACAATACATTATATGAGAGCATACAACAATATCATTAATAGCGTTAAGTAATAAAATATGCTACAGTAAATACTTTACACGTGCAACTATTAACATGTTATATTAATTATACGAGGAAGCTTCTCGACGTCATACAAGTCAACGAGGCGCATTTAATTAACAATATTGTTGATATAGTTAACGTTTAAACTATTTTTTTAACCCATATATTTAGGTATGTGTTTTAAAATAAATCGTTTATTTTTTTAAGTGTAGGCTGATCCTTACATACTACAACTAATAATCATCATTCGTTTAGTTTGATATTTTAAAAATCAAACATTAATTTAATACACACATTACATTTTACAATTATATTAAATTTTTTATTGTATTCCAATCAACAATATATTTTAAAGTTTATTGTACAATACAGATAATCTATTCCATTTAATTACAGCTTTTGTTATTATGAAATCAAAAGCCAGTAATGAATTCAGTATTGATTTGTTTTTAATAATATGCATGACTTTACTAGAACAAACAACATACACGTAACTACAATTAATAATTTAATAATTGTATTTTTAATGTATTAATAGTCATGATTAATAATAGGTGAATAGTGTTTTAATTATAAAGTATTTGAGATGAATCATTTACAATATTTATTATGTACTCTTCATTTAAAACAATTTTTACTCGGTATTAATAACTACACAACATTTTCCAATAATATAGATAAACAATTTTCAATCCATTTTTCAATTAACTTATGACGGAAATCTTTTCGTGCTAATTACAAAATTATTAGTTTACTCCCAAGGATTTCTATACTTAATTTTATTTTCATTGGAAGTTAGAGTATATATGGACAAATTTATTATACTTTTAAACAGTTTTATTAGAGAGTGTGGCTGAAAAGATATTTAAACCTTCCCTTTATTAAGTTGGTTAGTAATTAAGATAATTTTTTGCAAAAATTACTTTTTTGCGGCAATTTTTCCCGTAGGGAAGAGATACTTCTACGATACCACCTTTATTCAATATTAAAGACAATGCAATACTATTTGAATATTTTCTCTATCTTCAATCACCTCTTACGTTTTATAGTAAATTTTTTGTCAATCCTATTGACTCCTTTATATTTATCCCACGCCCCAAAATGGTATTATACGTATGTAAGACAGCACTGGAACAATTTAGTTATAATCATTGTATCTCTAAGATCACTTAACATGGCGAATGGGTCGGTCGCGTTTTACTAATAAACCAATGAGTGTGAAAATTTTGTTAGATTATAATTCTTAATTCCTTCTAACCCATAACAATCAAAATGTATTATTATTTTATTACGCTACAAATTAATCAATTCTCCCTATTTAGGATATACACTCCTTTTTTTGAATAAAAAATACTAGCGCAAGTCAAACTATCAACCTATTGAATATTATAAAATTATGATCTTAAAAGAATTTAATTATAACGGTTCAGAGTAATTAGCTTCGATTACATACCGCTCTAATATAGCCTATATATGTAACTTGTTATTTTAAACGTTGCTTGATATAACCCTTAATGGTTAGGACTAGAGTAAAGTACTGGAAATGTAACAGAAATATTAATTTATGGAGAATGACCTAAATTTATAGAAAAATAACTGGATTGTTTACTTCCAAAGTTTTATTTTTACTCCCTATGTTTAGTGTTCTAATAGAAATTATTTTGAATTTATTAATTTCTTAGCACTTTAGGAGAAATTAGCGCTTCTTATTAGGTTATTGTGGTAGATTATTATCAGCACCAAGTTTGTGTTACAACAATCAGTGTAAAATCTGCTGGAGACAAATCATGGGATCAGATATGCTATGTGATTGTTTTCCTTCGAAATTCGAAAACCTTGTGCCAAATTTTGTTGAATCTTTTCTGCTGAAAGAGGGCAAGCGTATACGGAGAAGCTAGATAACATGTATATTATTACGACCATTGTACTACTTGAATTCGTAACCATAATAGTTTAATAATAATTCCCTGTAATATGTAAAGTGTTAATAAAATTTGCAATAAATAAGAATTTTAGAAGCTTATATCATTTTTATTAATAATACCAGTCAAATAAACAAATCTTACGTTAACACATTAGAACTATCAAAATATGAAAGAAAATAAATACAAACTTACAATATTTAAAATATTTTAAAACATAATTTGTCATGTTTCATTCCACTCTTTGAATAATTGTGAATAAATCTCCTAATTCTTCGTATTTTTCAAACAAACTTCTCGACAAAGTTGGGTGTCCATATGCACAACATGTAGATACGACTTTACGTAACAACATATGGAGACATTGTGCACACATTGTGCATGTAAAAAATAATTGGTTACTTCAACATTCTAGATTTTATGGACATATTTCAATAACTCTCCTTGTAAACGTAAGGAGGTCACGCAATGCAACACAACGCTATAAAAAAGAACAGATATTATACACTACAATCTAAACGTTACTCACTGGAAGAAATATTAAAAGTTTTACGTGTATTAAACTCTTATTTACTGTATTTGTTGGGATCACAGTGGTATTAAATATTAAGAAATACCCTTTCATTATCAAAACCAAAAATTTTGAGTAACATAATATCTAAAAAATTATTAGCGTTACTTAAAATATATATTGTAAATATGTATGTACGTATATTTGTAAAGGGATTTGATACTAAAGAGTAGGGTTTTCTTCAAATATTACAAATTAATTCAACTACATCGGGAAGGTCAAGCCAAAACCGACTCCATAGGGATTACCTATTACACAGTAAACATCCACAAGGCATAGTGAGTGAGATCATTTCTTGTATAAAGTAATAGACGCTATCTTTAATATCATAATCTGTGTAACCATATTGTAGTTTCAGCTTAATTATAGGAAGGTTCAGCGTATTTTCTTTTATTGTGTTTTAATGTTTGTATATGTTTAAATATTTTTCTGTGTAATTACCGTGCTTTTAATAATATTAGGATATTGTATTTAATTCTGGCTCTTAGTAAATGCAACTATAAAACAATAATATGATTTACGTACACACGTATAATATATGTTTTACACAATTTTCTAGTTCTCGATTTTCCTAAGTTGATACATTTTAAAAGGTGCTAGATATTTAATGTCACTTTCAACGAAAATGAATTGAAATTATTCTTTCTCTTAAAAGGTTAGGTTAATTCCAAAATTATGTAAAAAATATTCACAGTATATTTTTGTAATATAAAACGTACATTGCCTATAAATCAAGACGTTTCCGTTTTTTTTTTTTTTTTTTTTTAATTTAAAAAATTCTCCATAATAAAAATATAACACCTATATTTTATTGGAAAGTTTAAAAACAATTCATAAACACATGTTACAGGTCATGTAAGTGTCGTTTATTTACGTCTTGTATATCAATTATATGCATTAAAATAATCTCTGAACACATGCTTTTTACATGTACCTGCTACTGTAAGTAATTAAGAACACAAATTAAATGTTTTGACAAATACATAAATATAAAGCCATTATATATTATCAGTTGAAAAACAAACATATATGATAAAAAATGCAAAAATTTAAGGACTAAATGTTGATAATATATCAAAACTTCTTGACTTTCAAATTATATATAACCATTAAAAGTAAAAGATAAACAGTAGGTTTGCCAATGAAATGGATATCACGGATTTTTTTTTTTTTTTTTAATTTAGCAGTCAACATTCTAGGATTTGTTTAAATCAATAATAATCAAATAAATATTTTGTAAATTCAATCACAACACAAGCGTTTTCTATACATAAAACATTAAAGGGTTATTAATTATCGCTGTAGTAAAGTTGTGGTTCAGGTGTATATTATCTTTGGTATAAAATATGTACTATGGATATTGTTAAATCTCGTTGAGTGCTAGGCAATACACTAATTAATTAGAGTTTTAATAATATATTAAAGTATTAAATCTATGAAAACGCGTTGTGCCAAAATTTAGAGGATGTTTCTATAATATATTGTGCAACTTCTTACTTATACATGAACTAGAACATAATATTTTGTTTACGATGTTATACAAAGAGTATACTTACACAACACGATGTCCATAAAATCTAGAAAGTTGAAGTAACCAATTATTTTTTACATGCACAATGTGTGCACAATGTCTCCATATGTTGTTACGTAAAGTCGTATCTACATGTTGTGCATATGACACCCAACTTTGTCGAGAAGTTTGTTTGAAAAATACAAAGAATTAGGAGATTTATTCACAATTATTCAAAGAGTGGAATGAAACATGACAAATTATGTTTTAAAATATTTTAAATATTGTAAGTTTGTATTTATTTAAAATTGTTAAAAAGTTAAGTAAATTCTTAAGAGTGTTAAAAACATATCTTCTGTTTCATGATAATATGTCTATGTTTTATGACTGTTTAGAATAAGATATGACTTATAAGGAATATTTTTTGTGTTGTTTTATTGTTAGGTTTAAGAATAGCCTACTTAATTGTTTAGGGTAGGATTTTTATTTTTATTATTTTTTTTTTGTGTTAACTAAGATGTATATTTTCTATTTAGGCATAATTAATATATATATTAAAAAAAAAAAATTGTTTGTCCTGTATAAATAATAAGTAGCCTTTGTCTTTTGTTGTTTCTTCCATGTTGAGAGATGTAATTTTAACAAAGTTCGGTGAATCATCAAATGTAACCGATCAGCCGCCACCTTTATCTCTAGCTCTTGTCATAGATTGTAAGTTTCATGTGTATCACCCCAAACAGGTTTTTTTTATAAACCTCGGGGTCTGACTTTATTAGTCTTAAGTTTGTTAAGTGTGTAATCTGAACATGTATATGTATATAGTGACTAATAAAGATATTTCATTTCATTTCATTTCATTTTCTTTCATATTTTGATAGTTCTAATGTGTTAACGTAAGATTTGTTTATTTGACTGGTATTATTAATAAAAATGATATAAGCTTCTAAAATTCTTATTTATTGCAAATTTTATTAACACTTTACATATTACAGGGAATTATTATTAAACTATTATGGTTACGAATTCAAGTAGTACAATGGTCGTAATAATATACATGTTATCTAGCTTCTCCGTATACGCTTGCCCTCTTTCAGCAGAAAAGATTCAACAAAATTTGGCACAAGGTTTTCGAATTTCGAAGGAAAACAATCACATAGCATATCTGATCCCATGATTTGTCTCCAGCAGATTTTACACTGATTGTTGTAACACAAACTTGGTGCTGATAATAATCTACCACAATAACCTAATAAGAAGCGCTAATTTCTCCTAAAGTGCTAAGAAATTAATAAATTCAAAATAATTTCTATTAGAACACTAAACATAGGGAGTAAAAATAAAACTTTGGAAGTAAACAATCCAGTTATTTTTCTATAAATTTAGGTCATTCTCCATAAATTAATATTTCTGTTACATTTCCAGTACTTTACTCTAGTCCTAACCATTAAGGGTTATATCAAGCAACGTTTAAAATAACAAGTTACATATATAGGCTATATTAGAGCGGTATGTAATCGAAGCTAATTACTCTGAACCGTTATAATTAAATTCTTTTAAGATCATAATTTTATAATATTCAATAGGTTGATAGTTTGACTTGCGCTAGTATTTTTTATTCAAAAAAAGGAGTGTATATCCTAAATAGGGAGAATTGATTAATTTGTAGCGTAATAAAATAATAATACATTTTGATTGTTATGGGTTAGAAGGAATTAAGAATTATAATCTAACAAAATTTTCACACTCATTGGTTTATTAGTAAAACGCGACCGACCCATTCGCCATGTTAAGTGATCTTAGAGATACAATGATTATAACTAAATTGTTCCAGTGCTGTCTTACATACGTATAATACCATTTTGGGGCGTGGGATAAATATAAAGGAGTCAATAGGATTGACAAAAAATTTACTATAAAACGTAAGAGGTGATTGAAGATAGAGAAAATATTCAAATAGTATTGCATTGTCTTTAATATTGAATAAAGGTGGTATCGTAGAAGTATCTCTTCCCTACGGGAAAAATTGCCGCAAAACAGTAATTTTTGCAAAAAATTATCTTAATTACTAACCAACTTAATAAAGGGAAGGTTTAAATATCTTTTCAGCCACACTCTCTAATAAAACTGTTTAAAAGTATAATAAATTTGTCCATATATACTCTAACTTCCAATGAAAATAAAATTAAGTATAGAAATCCTTGGGAGTAAACTAATAATTTTGTAATTAGCACGAAAAGATTTCCGTCATAAGTTAATTGAAAAATGGATTGAAAATTGTTTATCTATATTATTGGAAAATGTTGTGTAGTTATTAATACCGAGTAAAAATTGTTTTAAATGAAGAGTACATAATAAATATTGTAAATGATTCATCTCAAATACTTTATAATTAAAACACTATTCACCTATTATTAATCATGACTATTAATACATTAAAAATACAATTATTAAATTATTAATTGTAGTTACGTGTATGTTGTTTGTTCTAGTAAAGTCATGCATATTATTAAAAACAAATCAATACTGAATTCATTACTGGCTTTTGATTTCATAATAACAAAAGCTGTAATTAAATGGAATAGATTATCTGTATTGTACAATAAACTTTAAAATATATTGTTGATTGGAATACAATAAAAAATTTAATATAATTGTAAAATGTAATGTGTGTATTAAATTAATGTTTGATTTTTAAAATATCAAACTAAACGAATGATGATTATTAGTTGTAGTATGTAAGGATCAGCCTACACTTAAAAAAATAAACGATTTATTTTAAAACACATACCTAAATATATGGGTTAAAAAAATAGTTTAAACGTTAACTATATCAACAATATTGTTAATTAAATGCGCCTCGTTGACTTGTATGACGTCGAGAAGCTTCCTCGTATAATTAATATAACATGTTAATAGTTGCACGTGTAAAGTATTTACTGTAGCATATTTTATTACTTAACGCTATTAATGATATTGTTGTATGCTCTCATATAATGTATTGTATAATTATAGCACCAGATTAGCAAGTGGTACAATGGTGATTATAAATTTATTAGCACAATCATATAATTATTCTTGGGTTGTCTAATAGTATGCGATGTATCATACACCCTTAATAAATCAGTATAATAGTTATTGTATGTTTAGTAAAATAAATAAGGAATTTGTTAATTTTATTTAATAAAGTGAGGGCAACTAAATATATAATTGTTAAACGAAAACATGTAATTCACTCAGTCTAGTTTCAAATGAAAGCTTCCACCCTGTTTGCCAAATTTACTTAGAGAACTAAAAACAGACGATAATTCAGAACAAAACTCTAAGTGAAATCCGTAAATATAGTGATAGTCTTTCACTGTTTGAGTGTAATATATTATCAAAATTATTTTATTAGCCTTGTTTCTTGTTTTCCATCAACAGAAATAAGGTTGTCCATAGAACGAGTATCCTAAATTAATGACTTATTATTGTTGCATGTATTATTCTCGTAGCGTAATCTATTTAAAAGAGAAGTATTACTCTGTCGTTGTAAAATAATTAGTTTAAATTTAACAGTTTAAATTCATATTAATAATAATTAATTTTCATTCTCTATTCTTTAGGGTATACAGAGTTGGTAAACAGTGAAAACTATTAATGATATATTATATTCATTGTTGTAAGTCTTAGATCTACATATATTATATAATACAATATTTAGTTTGTCATCTTGGAAGTGCCACATAGAAAAGAAGTACATCATATATGGCGAAATTGAATTAAATTATTATTAAATTAAAATTGAGCTTGACTTGTGAGATAACATTAGATAGAATAAAACTCGATCACAAGATCTCTCAAAAATTACTGTTGCTTAATCAAATGAGTTTCAACGAAATAGACGCCATCCTCAGTGATAAATGAACAAAACTATAACTAAGATAGCACTGCGCCACCTTCCGTACTTATACAAAACTAAATGGGCGTGACATATACCTACTTTTTAATAAGGCCTTAAAAAGTGACTCGCGTCATTCAAAATAAAATAAAAGTTAACAACTAACTATAACAATATTTTTAACTAATCTTACATCTTACAATACATTTCAATTTTAGTTTATATAGAATTTTGTATCGTGCCTAATTATTATTTACAGTTACATTACGGTACTTGTTAATATAAATAGTTTCCCATGCATCTATTGTGTTTAATTTAACATTTTTCAACAACACAGTTTTCTATTTTCAAATAATATTTTACATCTAAAGAATGTTTTACCATAACTGAATTATCAGACCTATTATATTAGAAGTGGGAAAAGAGTTCTTTGTTCTTATCCTGACATTTCGTTTCGATTGGTCAATATATTTTTTCAGACATACAATTTTTTCACTATTTATACAATCAATTATTGATTTATCTTGTTTTTTAAATTTTATCTCTTGGATTTCCCATTATTTTACAACGATTATTCTCGGCTATATACCTAATTTGTAATTTGCTAATTGCAAACCTGTCCACTACAATTTTCAAATTGATATCACAGCTTGTTCTGCTTTTCACTTTGTTGTAACATCTACTGTTGACTTGAGTTTCACTTTCCAGGTATTGTACGTGACACAGATGCAAATTAAGTATTTGTATTTCAAACTAATTAGAATCCATTATTCCAGAGTAAGCCTTCTTATTTTTACTGTTTTATTTTTATTATATTGTTCTACTACATTTTAAAATAATAACAATAAATACAGTATAATTTCCAATTATTATATACAAGTAATCAACTAAATATTCAATATTTATTATAAAACTCCGTAACAGTAAGACAAATAAAATACAACAATTTGAAAATCGAATGGATCTCCGATAATTTACATAACAAAAATATTCATATATACAGTACTAGATTCCCACTCTAACGATTCAAACAACTAACCTCTCCTTTTTAATAAGTTAGTTTAATTAATTTCTAATATATGATTTACATAAAAATATATATTATATTTTGGTATACCGTTTAAAGTCCTGTCACCTTAATTTAAAATCAAAGTTCCTTCTTTACTCATTCTAAATCCTTGAATATATCAATTTCACACGGCAACATAGACGTTAATAAGATTTATCCATTTTACTGCACAAAGCACTCCACTTTTATTTGAGTAAAGTTTTACCGTAAGAGGCAATATTAATATAAAATATTGTTCAGACACATTTCAAAGTTTCTACTTACCATTTGCACTGGTAACATATGTCTTTCTTTATTACGTTTTGCATTACTTTACTATACTAACCTCATACCAAATCGTCTTCAATGATAAGAACCGTACACATCAAAATTAGAAACACATTTTTGCAACTTTACATATAAAGTATGAAAATAATTGGTTTCATTAATAATGATGATTCAAACGACAACCCCAATTTCAGATTCAAATATTGAACCTAACTTCTCTAAATCACAATTAACGCTTAGATTATGCGGGTTTACAAAGCATGCCATTTTGATAAAAAATATTTCTAACTGTTACAATTAGTTTTTTTACGTCTGTTGGTAAAACTTAAAGTTATTTTTCTATTTTTAATTTTTGTAAATAAGTTTTATTTTATTTTGTTAAAGAGAAAAGTAGAGTTTGCAGCACATTAGAACATAATGCGGAGGTGTCACATAATATATAAACCCACACTTTAGCTACCTCAATTTTGGGGAGGAATGGGATTGTCTCTTATTTTTTCTAGCCATTGTACTTTTTAGCCCTCGTATTTTTTCAAGCCCTCGTACTTTCTCTAGCCCTCGTTTTTTTTAACTCTCGATTTATTACTAGCCTTCGTTTTTAGCCGTCATATTTTGTCTGGCCCTCGCATTTTTAAAACCCTTCATATTTTCTCTACCCCTCGTACTCTCTTCGCCACCAGTTTGTTTTTGGCAGCCATTCCTTTGCCATAACTTTTAACGGTCATAACTTTTTATTTTCATGGGGATTCGAACCAAATAAGTCTGGATTTGAAGTCAGAGACTATACCGACTGTGCTATGGTATTTTTTCCCTAACCTGATAGTTTTTCAGATTTGTGCAACAGACCTGAATATATTAACTCATTTTATTATGTATGTCTCTGTTGTCAATATACGTTTAAAAGTTATGTGACAATCTACTGGAAATCTACTTAATCATGTCTCCAGATTAACTTTTCCGAGCAAAATTTTTCATCTGACAAGATAACGTCATGTGAGTGTCATCACCCTGTTAATAACGTCGATACTTTCAAATTTGTATGTCCAAAACATTTAACTTATAAACTATAGTCTATGGATTGACATTTTTAACATAACTTTAAAGTTGTCTCTGATTAATTGATTTTTATAAACAACGTTGTGCTTACATTTTTCTGCTATATATTTCTATCAGTAATGTACATAATTTAAAAAATAATCGTAATTAATGATTTTGTAATTATAATATACACTATAATTAAAAATTAATAAACAACATATTTTCCATACCTTTTGTGGGATAAATTTTCAAAAATATAATTTCACTCCATTTTTTGTTTGTTTTTCTATACAAAGGTAAAGCATAGTTCCACAAACAAAATAAACCCAAAGTCACTCACCTTTGCATATATATATATATATATATATATAGTGGTAATCAATATATTATTTTGCGTAAGTAAAACTAAATCAGAAATGTATACGGCTATACTCAATGCAATTTATCATTTGTACAAAAACATAAACAAATTCTATGAAATCTGTACGTATAAATACATAATAATATACTGTATCAATATCAAATATTACCGATTGCTAAAATAAAACAATGGGAGCATTGAATTGCTAACGAGGGAAGAATACTTCCGGAATATGGCCATCTATATATTTTGTAATGATAAAAGTGTATTTCCAGTTTTTAGAACAATGTTTTAAGTGTAAATGAGTTAATATTAATAAAGAACAAACACTAAAATATAATAGATTACAGTTGAAAAGAAAATTGCACCATCTTTTATCAATGTTTTTAAAAAAACTGAATATAATTTGCGGAAATCTTCTTCGTAGAGAGAGTGCACTTTTAATCACTATCTTTTATATAATTGATTTAAAATGAGGGAAGCATGACACATCGTGTTAAGTCAAAAATTTCAAATAGGATATAATTTATTGTTAATTTTTTTGGTATTAAAAAATATATATATTATTATAAGAAAACTTGTGGATAAACGTTAGAAAATGAAACTAGTTATTTGATCCCGCTCCTCCCTCATGGTTAAACTATTTAAATTAATTACAGACTTCAAGCTTTGACATCAACTATTGTCAATTGCATAGTATTTCGAAATAAGATTTGTGAAAAATAATTATTTGAAGTTAGAACTCGAAAACGTTTTGTCCAACTGATTAAGATTCTCTTGTAAAATACTGATATTTAAATTTATAAAATCTCAATTTTCAATACAAAAATAAGTGTCTTTTTTTTTAATAAAGCGTTACTTAATATTTAAAATTTTAATTCATTATATAGTTCATCTGATGAGTAGATTTCCTATTTTTATAGCATAGGATTTATGGTAAACTGCTGAATGACCTCTACGGGTGACAATGTGGATGTATAGGAACAACCTCCCAACTTTTCTTGTTCAAAGCAACCAGGATTGACAGTATGCAAAATACCCCTTCCGTAGTTCGAGAAGAGTATACTTTTAAAAACTATTATATATATATATATATATATATATATATATATATATAATAGACCCCTAATATTATATATACTATTATAAAAAATATAAAATATTACTTTTACAATTTCTTCTTTTATCAAAAAATGGGCTATATATTTAGACTATAGGACTAAACAATTTAACAGTTTATATTTGGTTACAATTTGGTTGTTCATATAATTTATACAAATAATTTATTGTTTTATAAAGATATGTCTATCAAGTTTTTTTTTTTTAATACCCCATGTCCTATGAATATCTGTCGTCTGTAAACATCACTGTTTTAACTTGTCAAAAACGAGTTCACCGATTTACATCAAATGTAGTGTGTGGACATCAATTTTCAATTAAGTAAATCATAATAAACAAACAAATAAAAAATAAAAGTAAATCATGGTCATTTTATGGTCATTTTACCGATTCCGATTCACATTATTCTAATCAACCAAAACAAAACGTATTTATAGACAAGTTTTTTAACTAATGGTTCGAGTTCGATAAAAAACCACAAAAATCACAAGAGGAAGTATTACAAGAAACTTGCTTTTATAACTTAAGTTTTTATAAGGAATGAATAATGCCCAAAACCAAGGTTCAAAATTTTAAATAGAAGAAAAGTAAGGTTACGATTAATTGATAAAATTTTGAAATAACACCATATTATATAATTCAATTTCAATGGAATATGTTTTACGATTAGAATTTGTTTCTAATGATATATGGACAATTTAGTTCGGGAATACAGTTGTGGATTTTCCTCTGTCACTATTAAAGGGATGATGTCGCAAGGGAAAAAAATAGGATACCCCACAACATGGCAACATTGATCTCATTTAAAATACCAAGATCACTCCGGATTTAAATCATATTAAACTTTCTGCGACAAACATTCCTAGCCCGGACGAGGTCAAACATCTACGGGTGGTATTAGAGACCAAACTAACCTTTAATTCGTTCAAATTAATTTAAATTTATTTTTTATTAATTTAACTCGCACTACAGAATAACCATAACATCGTTAATGGCATTAACAAGGACAGTAGCCAGAAGCTAGTGACTAAGATAAGCAATTATGGAATACATCTTGACTGATATTATACGACCTAAGATGTAGGTTTTGGGTTGTGAACGAGTGGTGTCAGACCAAAATCACTTTAAATAAGGTTCATAGCATATCAATCATGTATATGATTTACAGAAGTGATGTACACTACTCCAACCGCTATAATGTAAATTTTGCTGTTTCTTCCATCTACTGACATACTTATAATGGCGGAAACAAGGAGAGCAGCCTATAGGCTGAGGTGTAGCGGTGTCCGGAGAGAAACTCTCATATGGGGCATGACAGAATTACGGAAAAAAATTGGCCACCCGATTCTTAGTATGGAAATGTGTATGATAGACACCAAGTAATTGATTTCATGAACTTTTTAAAGTTTAAATGACCAATGGGGTCGAAAATCGACTTCTAGGAAATACATGAAACCTGGTGTGTTATACCGAATGTTCAAGATCTTTCCCTTGGGACAATATGCTACGGTTTTTTCTGGCCGAGATTATGGGCATAAATACTACATACCGGAAAATTTGAGGTAGGAATTGACATTAAGAAAAACCGTTTCTACATATATACATATAGTTTTTTCACTTGTAGGCATTACAATAAATCTAGTCTGGTGTGGGAACCTCAATACTTTATTCCAGGAAAACCATGTAACACTGCACTAGGTGCCGAGGCATTAGGGAGTTATAATAGTAACGAGATGTCAGTAAATATAGCTAAACAGGGCTCTACATTAGATTTTGTAGGACCTGTTTTTTTGAGCCAGCTGTAGGAATATCCATGTGTCTGGCCAGGATGACCATAAACAGGTGGGTTTACGCGAAATACCACCATAAAATGGAGAACCCTAATCGGTACTCCTATAGTAAATCCCTTCAAGCAGTCCTGTAAGGAAAATATTACTCAAGCTAGGGGATAAATCAATGATTTTACACTCTGTGGCACAGAACTGGAATTTATCATGGCGAAACTGTGTGTATACTGAGTACTAAGGGTGAGGAAAACCATTTAAGATAATTTTCAATTATGAGGCCTTGACCAATGGAGGCGGAACTTTTTGGATTCCAAATTTCTTGGGGTGCTATTGCTGGTATTAAAAGGAATTTTAAACTCCAAATTAAAATGAAAACAAATCAACTTGATTTAGAGAAAGATAATTGACGCGTTATCAATCGATGTTCAGACTTTGAAGAAATAGCCGAGATTAGTCCCCTTTGGTAGATATCTGTTGCCAACCAAATTTTTGGAATTATTATAATTTTAATATAACTCAACTTCAAATTTGTTAGTTTTTTACTGTTTTGAGATATTCAATATATATACCCCTAATACAATTTCAATATTTTATAAACTTAATTATTAAAAAAAAATATGGTCCTATGCTGAAACCGTTTAAGTGATACTTATTATATTTTTTCAATTATTTTATTCATAATATCTACTCGCATGTTAACCATAGTTCTTAAAGTCATCTAACCAAAGATGGTAGATAGGTGTGCAGAGCGATTGCTTCCATCGATGTTACTTGAGTAAAATTTAACCGATTGATAGTTTAATAACAAAAACCTACTTTCATAAAAGTCGGGAGATAAAATCATAATTTTAGACAGAAAATTAAACTTCGTCTAAAATAAAAGTTTAACATTTATTGACATGTCTAACAAACTTGATAACTAGAATTAATGTTTGCAATGGACAAATAACTCACTGTTGGTTCAGTCGTAACATATATTAACGATTCAAACATTTCTAATGATGCCAGAACAAACATAGAGAAGGGTTTGGTATTTATTTTAAACCATTTCGTTATCTTTTCATGTTACAGGACATTTAAATTATTTACAAATATTGTTATTACTAGTTTAGAAATTGTAAATATCTGAAACCATAAAATGTATGTAATATTATTATTTTCTCACAATGTATTAGTAAGATGTTAACGTACATAATGATAACATAAATATTGCTACAATTGAAGTGGCGTAAGCTAATACCAGAAGGTCGAGTAAATAGTTTAAAATAATTACTTTCTAAAATCATGTGTTCTAAATATCAACCAAATTTTTGAGCGTGAATTTGACAATCGCCTACCCTCTAGCTCTCTAGTAGGTTATATTTTACTAAAGCTAACAAGCATATTTTTCTAACACTAGGTTAAAATGGTTATTTGAATACCTGATAGTAAATAAAACAATGTTTGCTTTACGTACGTGAATGTAACCTCAATTATTTAGTTTGTTAATCTGTTTTTGGTCTCATTAAAGTAATGGCATAGTGTAAATATATTTACAAATATTTTATTGGATATAAGGGAAGTATAATTTTATCGATCTAAGACAGATAATAGGAGAAGTAAGACAAACCAAATAAAATATATAATATAAAAAAAAAAATTCCAGAATAATGTAATACAACAATACATAAACAAAAATTAGTAGAAAGTTACCCCTTCAAATAATAAGTAAGTCCATTTAATGATAAATTGCTATGAGCAGGCATATAGCCTACTCCTAAATTGATTTGAACATAAATTAATTCTGTATATATATATATATATATATATATATATATATATATATATATATATATATATATATATATTCAAGAAAAATAAATTATAGGAAAAAACTAGTATTTTTTACTTATTAATATTATTACGAATAGGTCCTTTTTGCTTTAAAATGCAGCTTCATGAATTTTTCTTTTTACAGTAGGTCATATATTGTTCCCAATGAAACGACCATAAAATTTTTTGAAATATTTTTCAGCTCATCATCCATAAGAATTTTAAAGATGACAGCACTAACAATAATAGTGAATAGTTTATTATACAACTTACTTATCATATTCAACGTCAGTATGTATCATTTTTGGTATCAACAAAACTGATAAAAAAATCATTTTTACCGATTCAGTTTTTTATATATTCTCCATATTAATTAAACATATATAAAAACACTTTCCTCTGTACTGAGTATGTATAATACTTTATACTTACTTTTTAAAAAGCTCAAAACAGAAGTAATCCTTTTATACCAATGGTACTATAGCAAGGATATAGGTTGTTCAACTGGGTTTTTTACGTTTACACTGATCCCACATGAATATACAACAACAACGACTAGACATATTATTATATAAGGCAGTTCTCATATATCTGGAAAGGGAATTTATTTATTGTTTACTAAATTTCTTTTATTCTACAGAAATTAGCTGATAATTTTTATTTCTTTCATATACTAATTAAAGAGGAACTTTTATAATTAATCAAAAGTCCAACGTCTTATTTATTTGTGGATTTAGCATATTCGTTTTTAGCTCCTCTGAGTCCACATAGTGATTTTTAAAGTCATGTCTGTATTTCGTGTCTTCGGTGGTATACAACCCTAAAGCGAGAACTGCTTTATTTGTTACGTGAGAACGTTAACCATATCTTATAACTTTCATTAATTTTGTATGTAACTTGATATTTCCACCACTCGTCAAAGAAAAAACTATTTCTTTGTATCTATTAAAATTGGCTGTGACAATGTTAATGAAAAAGGGCTCAACCAAAATGTATTGGTCACCATCTTTCTATAAATTTTGATTTGTTACTACTGGTACAAAATTGGCCAGTATCTGTATTTCTGTTAGAGATGAAGTAATACCTCAGAATCGCTTTTATTTATTATGTAAATATATCAGCAAAATATGAACGATAATGGTCCAAAACGCGTGGAAAATCCCAAGTAAAAAATACAACGATTTAGGAAGATTCGACAAAAATTCATATTGAACCTTGACCATAGTCATAAAAGCTAGATTTTAATCAAATACCATTTAAGTTTCGAACGTGTTTATAGTAAAAACAAAGCAAGTTTAAACCCAATTAAAAGTTATAAATATTTTTGTCAGATATAAATGTGGCCATGCTTTATTTTCATTTTTAATAACTTGTACCAAACTGTTCTTGGCTATTATTAGGTTTGGAGATTTTATTAGATGTTTGTGGATGGGTAAGTGAGTAAGTTTGGCAATACGTTTGCACTGTTGATTAAATATATTTTGGAATAGAACAATCTAAAATAACAATGTATGAGTTATGGAAGGAAAGTTCCCTTACTATCTTTAGAAACGGTAATACAAAAAATAAATAACAAATAAAAGGGGTAATGTAGTTCTATAAACTCCTAATATTTGTCAAAGTTCTTGTGAGTAAAAGTCAACTTTCTGAAAATGTTATTTTTGATATCTTCCTAATAAAGCTACTAATACTTCCAAATTTTGAGTTATGAACAAATGGTTAAAAACTCTTGAAAATGGCAAAAAAACTGTCTAGAAACCTAATCTGATCAAAATCGGTTTACAGGTTTTAGATATGGTGCACGGAACAGGTGATCGATATCAGACGAGATACTGTATTCTTTAAACCATTTTTACATTAGGGAAACTCTTAACATATATTACACGAAAAACGTAACATCGATTTTGATACTACACACACACACACATATATATATATATATATATATATATATATATATATATATATATATATATATATATATTCTTCTCTGCATATGTGTATGTAATAATGTAAAACTAATATCACTTGTCATTTTGTTAATTGGTAATGATATTTAATGGTGTTATTATGTCGTGTTATAAATCCACGTATATCCACTGGAGACTTTTTCTATTGCTTTAGGTAGAAAAACTAGAAGAATCCAAACCTAGTTATTACATCTAAGTTTTAAAGCCGTTTATCAAATTTATTGAGTGAAACTTATCGCAGACACGTAATAAGAATAGGTGATAATTGCTTTTGGGCTGACTATACCTAATATAACTTAATAAGTAAATAATATTTTTTTTTAATGTATTATTATTCCTCTAAATATTTGAAACGTTTTCATAGTCTTCTTCCATTCATTCCAGGAAAAGAGACACAATGCGCATATATATTCCTGGAAAGAAAGTAACAATATGAAAACATGTCAAATATATAGAGGAATAACTACGGAAAGTAGAAACTATAGTGAGAATCATTCAAGAAGTTATTTTAAAAAAACGATTAAGGGGGATATAGGTGGAAAACAAGAAGATACACAGAAAAGAGAAGGGGATATAGAATAATGAATGAATACCTAACGAAAATTGTGAATTTGATGGAATGGGTTAGAATATTACAAATAATTTGTCTTTTATAGTGGAAGATATAATTATCAGGTCATCTTTAAATTTAATTTCAAAATAATTTATATTCATACAATATTAAATAAATAGTATGTATTGATAAGATATATTATTTACAACTGTAACACATTTCGATAAAATTAACAACTACTAATTATTATTATATTATGTAAATTGCTTTTAAAGTATATACAAAATAAACATATTCCACTATTTACAAATGTATTTATAAACATAAACAAATATAATAATAAATAAAAATATATTTATACAAAATACATGATAGTAAGTAGATTGACAAAATCAAACACAATTCTACCAACATGTATTCAAACGCCTCCTAAATGTAAGGAGGTGCAATCAGTTTTCTGTATATCTAACCGCGGTATTTCGAAACATTAATATATAATATATATATATATATATATATATATATATATATATATATATATATATATGATATATATATATTGTAATTTTACACCGGTTTAAGCTATTAAAGTTGTTTAATTGAAACGTAGAAAGTTATAATGTGTAGTCATTCGTCAGTAAACTTATTTTGCCATCTACAGACATATATCGTGCAACTTGAAATTCTGTACACGCCAACCACAAACTTCCTCACTTCCCTACAGCTACGATCTTCGCTTTGATGTTACGTCTGCTATTGACATCAGCTTCACTTTATGTACGTGAAACAATGTTAAGTATCTTTTGGAAGTTAAAACATGTCTTCTTCAGCGATTGCTTGGATTTAGATTTTGAAAATTTGATTTTTATCAAAATTTTAAGTATAATATGTTTCTTTTCAAAATATTATAAATATGATTTCTGTATTTCACACCTGGAGATAAAAAATAACCATATAAATAGAGGGTAAGAGTTAGGTAATTGACAAAATCTAACATAAGAAAGAAGTAATATTTGGTCCAAATATTTGTTTCTTGAAAAAAATCTGTGAACAGTAAAATTTGTTCTTCGGATGTTTTAATCTATTTAATAAATCGTTATTGTAAACCAAATATATTTAAAGCTTAAGACTTCACGTGATACAATAATAGGAGAAAAGGAAGTAACAATTAATAATATTACAGTTACCTTACACTTGTAGCATTTAAATTCAAAAAAAGCATTTCCACATCCAACTTCCGTCGCTTGACAGATGCTGCCACCCGGCGAGATCATCCAAAACTAACGATCATATGATATCGGAGGGCAAAGTACAACGGCCAGACAGCCGGTCTGCGCTAATACCCGTTATCTAGTCTACCGGTAGTCACTCACAATGCCTGACTCTTCATCGTTACGTTAGATATAATAAATTTCTTGATTCTCAAAAAATTCTGCTTCAACCTTCAACGATGCTTAATCTACAGTTTCTGTGCGTTTTAGTCTATAATGTTAATTAAATTATTTTTTTACGGCACAAGCTCACGTGATCTGCGACAGGATTTTCCAGGTACTGAACCTTACAGATTTTATCATACTTTAAATTTTTGTTAATGCTTTAAAATAATTTATTAATTATCATGTATTATTTAAAATATGTATTTCATGTTTTGTTTAATATTCAATGTTCTTTTGAAACTGAGTGATTATAAAAATTTACTTTTAAAAAACATACTTTACAAAACCTTGTAAAGGCACATTTTGAGTTTTGAACAATTATGTGAAATAAGTGCAAACTAATGTTGAACTTTGAATGATTAAAATATCTTATTGAAAATGTCAAATATAAAACAATTGGAGAAATCTGTTCTAAATCAGAAAATTTCGTTTTACAGACTTTGCAGACCTTGCAAGTCTTATACAAGCTTTGTTTCAAACAAAATTAAAATATATATAAATAGATTTATAATAATCTAAGAAGCTTTTAAGTACCATCTTAACGAATTTCTGTTATACCATCAATTTTCTTTGATTTTGACAAAAAACCAGATATTTTCTTTAATAATGAACATTAATGCTAAAACATGTCTGATTTTGTACAAGACGCTAAAAAACATGTTTTTTGCCATAGCTAATATGCTGGTAGAAGAAACACGGCTAAAGATCTGAACACGTTTCGCCCTGTTAACAAAACACGTTTTGTTTCAACATAGATTCAGAGTTTCACGTGCACAAAAGTGATGTTACAAAAAAACTAACTTTATAGAACTCTAATTAAACTCATATTGTATATGTGCCTAAATCTATTTCAGCGAATATGTTTTCAAAAAAAAAACTATCTTTTAGATGTAGACTTGTGTAATTAATTATAAAATATATAAAAAATTATTGGGTGGAGCCTGCATGCAAACTTTCGGTCCTAACAACCTCCAAGAGGTTATTTTCTAAATTAAAATAATTGACGTCAATTAATAAAACTTAATATTCAAAATTTTCTTTTTAAATAAACTTCTCTTTTTTATAATAAATTCTTTATCTAAAATATATATATATTTATTGGCCAATATAGCATTTAAGTAATTTATAAAATAAGTAATATTATGTAACTGTTTTAGAAAGCTATCATTTCATAAAGTTAAAAAGGGGGGGAAATAAAAAATCAGTATCTTTTCATCTTTTTTTTTATTTTTGTAATTTTTACATTTAAGGGCGTATAATCTTTTTTTAAATATAATATTGTTAATCATAAGGTGTTTATGATAATTTTGTCTCAGGATGTCTTTCTCAGTTGTAAATGATAAAATCTGAAACGTCGAAATTTCTTTTTTTGTTCAATAAACTTGAGCCTTGTTAATCACTAAATTTGCTTTTGTCTTTTTTTAATTTTTAATTTCTAAACATTGTTACCATTTTGGTTCCGCCTTTCTTAAATTTAAGTCCCCTGGTAACATGTTTCTGGTAGCAGAGCGTGGTTAGCTTTAAATTCTAGTTTGTTTTTTTTTCTAAATTACAGAGCTTGGTTAATTTTTTAAATTCTGGAACCTTAGTTAATTTTCAAAATTTTGCATTGGAACCATCTAAATTTAAATTCAAAATTATCTTTGTTAAACAAGGCTCATTTTTATGTTTTGCAGCTTTTTCAAATACTGCACAACTGTTGCTGATGAAATTTTTTTTTTATATATATTTAGTTTAAATATTTAGATGTCTATAAATCTATAGTCTCTTTTTTTATTATTTATTTATTTTTATAAACACTTACACAAAAACTTCTAAACCAATTTTGATAAAATTTTTTTTTATTAGGTATTATTTTGTCTGCTTAAATATTTATATATATATATATATATATATATATATATATATATATATATATATTTACAAACACTGCACTCTAGTCATTCACTGAATTTGATCCAGACAGCGGGCTCATTCGGGAATCCAAAAAAAATTTAAATAAATAATAAAATCCAAAAATAGTTAAAAACAAAAAAAAAAACAAAAAAAATTCAAAATCTCCTTCAAAAATTTTCTCGAGTTTTCTTTCGCTTGTCTGTATTAATTCATACTTACACACACACATACACACAACAACTACACTACATATAATTCTTGAGTCTTTCTCTGGCTTTTTCATTTTTTGCATCATCTTAAAAGAAATTTTTTTTAAATTACTTGGTTTATTTTTTTTTATCTATTATTATCAGCAACAGTTAAAATGGCAGTGGATTTGCTGCGATTAGTGGACTCGTTAAAGAATACCGAGCTTGCTTTTGAGGTAGTAGCTAGAGGTGGTGAAAAAGACATTGTAGCTAAAATGCGAACCTCTCTTAGGTCCCTTCTGCAGAACAGCGTTGAGCCCGAATTAGGAAATTTCACCGAAGAGATCCTTTTGCAGCAGATATCGCTAGCGCAAAACTCCTTGTTCATCTTACAGGATGACCTGGAGAACTTAGATCCAGAAAAGGGTTACAGAATACATCGTTTTCGCGCGCATAAACGTTTTCGGAAGACGGCTAGAGTTCCTAAATCGGGTGCAAACTGAGCAACTAAAAGTTGCAGATAACACCGTGCCACGGGATCTGGCCGACCTACAGAATAATTTCGCAACACTCGAAGAAAAATTTAAAGCTTTCGATCCTCAGCAAACCACTCCTAGCAGTTCGAAAGGCTGTCCATACATTTCCTTATACGGAAAATTAAGTCATCCTGCCGAACAGATCATTAAAACAATTCCTCAGACAGATGGGTTCGACCTTGACAAATTATTAAATTTTTTTAAAATTTCTTTAAAAATAGTCAAAACTTACCCGGACGTAGCTTTAAACATTAATAATGTTCTGATGCCCTATGCTCAGGGCCCTTTAAATTCATGTCTGATTAGACATCAGACATTTAAAACTTTTCACAAAGAGGCCTTAAGTCTCTTTATACCTTCGAAAAGGTTGGCTTCTCTAGTACAGGAGTTATTTTATAGGCCCCAGAAGACTAACGAGGCGGTGCACATTTTTGTTAATCAAATTAAAGAGGCTGCAGAAACTTTAAATTTAGATAAGTCCGAATTGGAGGTCACGGACGTCATTCTGGAGGGACTGTCTCCGGAAGTCCGCAACTGCTTAGTTTTTGTTGCCAAACCTAAAAATTTTGCAGACTTAGATCGGCTCTGCGCACATGTCAATAACGTCATGTATACTGACAGGCAAAGGGCTCCATTAGTGAGACCCGAAGGTAGAAGTACTGATTTTAGACCTACAAGACCAGTGGTCTGTTACAGTTGCGGTCAGCCGGGACATAGAAGCCCAGAATGTCGAAACCGGCCTCCAACAAGGCAATACCCTCCCAAAAACAGGCGCAGGCCATTCTCCCATTTTAAAACCAACCACATCGGACTTAAACATAACCTGAAACCACATTTCTTTAATAAACCATCTTTTCAAAATTTAAATTCAATTTCCTATCTAAGAAGAAACAATTTGGGCAATAAAATTCAAAATTACGTTACTCCCATCTGTTACCATTGTGGCATACCCGGTCACTATATCTGGGGTTGTAAATTCTTCTCTCTACGGAATAGGTCCAGGCAAACCTATTCCAGTTCTAAGCTTTCCAACTACAAACTTCAAAAAAAAAAAAATATTTCTCTCAAATCTAGGAGTCTGAACGATCAGTTTTTGCCTTTGGTGGAAGTAGCTTTTGGGCAAATTAAAGTTAAGGCTCTGCTGGACTCCGGTTCAGTAAGATGCGTCATTTCTAAAGTCCTTTTTAAAAAATTAAAGAACACCAAGGCTTTTAAATCCATAACCAGGGTGAAGGCTGATTGTGTCACGGCTTCTGGAAAAAGGTTGCCCATTTCCTACTCTTGTCGTCTTCATCTTAAAATGGAACATTGTAGTTGGAATGTGGATTTTCTGGTGGCGCATAAGTTGTCGTGTCCTCTGATCCTCGGATCAGATTTCATATCTAAAACGGGACTGGTACTGGATCTTTCAGCAAAAAACTTCTATTTTAAATTTTCAAGGTCTATTGTTTTTCCTCTATGTAATTTTAGTAATTCTGCGTATAAACCTATAGTGTCCACAACATCTGAATCTACTGCTCCTGATCCTTTAGGTCATCTTCAAAAGAACGATAAAAACACCATTCAAAAAATAATTAATGATTTTCCTCAGGTACTCACAAAAAGGTTAGGTTTAACACATCTAGTTGAATACGATATTCAACTGAAGGACAACACTCCGGTCAAGTGTTCTCCATACCAATTGGCACCTCCCAAAATGGAATACCTCCGCGAACACATCAACGAATTGTTAGATTCAGGAGTAGTAGAACCCAGCCGGTCGGCATATGCATCCCCTGTTTTTCTGGTTCAACATCCCGAAAAGAAAACAAGGATGGTGATTGATTATCGGAGGCTCAATCAAAACATCGTCGTCGAAGCGGTGCCGCTACCTAATTTACATCAAAGTTTTAACTGGTTTGTCGGTGCCAAATATTTCACAGTATTCGATCTAAATTCAGCTTATCATCAAATCCCCTTGTCTCAAAAGTCCAAACAAATTACCAGCTTTTGTACTCCTTGGATGCTTTATCAATTTACTCGAGTCCCTTTCGGACTCTGTACTGGTGCCCAAGTGCTTACTAGACTTTTGGATCAGGTCTTCCATGACATCAAATTTAAATTCATTTTTAATTATCTGGATGACCTAGTCATCTACTCCAAAACTTGGGAAGAGCATCAAAAACATCTTCGGGAAGTCCTTACTCGTTTGCGGCGGGCTGGCTTGACTGTTAACCCAGATAAGGTCCGTTTCGCTGTGAATGAGATAAGCTTTTTAGGACACCTAGTTTCTTCTCGTGGCGTGCAAATCGACCCATCTAGAACAAAGGCAATTAGAAATTTTCCGCAACCCAAGAACCCTAAGGCCGTTTCCAGATTTATTGGAATGGTCAACTTCTTTGCTAAATTCATTCCTAATTTCGCGGAGCACGCTGCGCCTCTAAATCTGCTTCGAAGGAAGGGCCAAAAATTCTCTTGGAAAGCTGAACAAGAGAAAGCTTTTAAACATCTTCGGGAGGCAATAACACAGCCTCCGGTTCTCCGGATGGCTGATTTCGCCAAACCTTTCATCTTACAAACAGATGCGAGCTCGGTGGCCCTTGGAGCAGTTCTACTCCAAGAAATTGACGGCTCACGACAGCCCATAGCGTACGCTTCACGTACTTTAACACCTGCAGAAAGAAAAGCCTCATCTGCATATGAAGCCGAATGCCTAGCAGTAGTTTTTGGAGTAGAGAAATTTAGGCAATATCTAGAACATCGGGAATTCCTATTAGAAACCGACAACCAAGCCCTTTCTTGGCTTTTAGCACGTCCTCGTCAACTTGGTAAATTAGGCCGATGGATTGCCAAGTTGACTTCATTGAAATTTAAGGTAGCGCACATAAGAGGAACTCAGAACATCATAGCAGACTCCCTCTCGCGCATGTTTGAACCGGAAAATTTCAACGAAGAAAATGTTACCTTTTCGTGTACAAGTCTCCTCACAAATTTTCCTCTAGCTTTTCATGACATCCAGACTCATCAAAAGGCCGACCCTGTTTTGAAAAATATCATTGCCGACCTTGAACAGAACATCTCTTCGGAGAAGTACTGTTTAAGTAAAGGTGTTCTTTGCCTGAAAAATCATTTGGAAAAGCCCACCAGAATTTATTTACCTCAGTCCTTAGTCGACCTGGTGATTAATTACCATCACGACTCCGTTGTGGGTGGTCATCTTGGAGTACTTAAAACTTTGTTTAAGGTAAAGGAGAATTTTTATTGGCCAACTTTAAAACAGGATGTCACTTCTAAAGTGCGAGCTTGTTCGGTGTGTGCTGTAAGCAAACCTGCTCACAACTCCAAATTGGGATACCTTGCCTCAACGGTTCCCAATCGTCCCATGGAAAAATTACATATCGACTACGTCGGACAGCTTCCTAGGACAAAACAGGGCTATAACATGATACTGGTCGCAGTTGACCAGTTCTCAAAATTCACCTGGCTCATGCCTGTCAGAGATGCAACTTCCCACAGTACAATTAAGGCCTTAAGCCAAAACATTTTTCAAAATTTCAGTTTTCCAAAGATAATAATCTCTGACAATGCACAATGTTTTGTATCACATGTCTTCCGCAACTTTTGTTTTTCTCGCGGTATTAAGCATGCAACTTTATCTCCTTATCACCCCCAACCTAATAATGCGGAAAGACTTAACCGAAACCTTAAGGCAGCCCTTATCGCCTATCACTCCAAAAATCAATCCTCTTGGGACGACTCCCTTTGCTGGCTTCAGCTGGCCTTCAATTTCGCACATCATGAGACTCTTAAAGCAACACCTTTTAGTATTCTTTTTAATTTTCTCCCCAATACACCACTGAGTCTCAGCTGGAACCTACAAGATCTCCTTCCAAAACCTAATACTAATCCATCACAAGTTTGGCGCCAGGCCAAAGACAATATAATGAAAGCGCACCAAAAGGCCGAAAAGACCTATAACAAATTCAGGAAGCCTCATCTGTATAAAATCAACGATCTTGTCTGGTGTAAAACACACCCTCTGAGCTCCGCCATAGACAAGCGAGCTGCTAAATTGATGCCTCGATGGTCAGGTCCCTTCCGGATCATTGATTTTCTTACTCCAGTTACCGTTGCGCTTTCTTTCGCCAATTCACCTCGTTTTATTAAAAAAGCACACGTCGAGCAACTCAAACCTCATCATATAAATTAAATATCAACAAATTTCTAGAACCTTCTCCTTTACGATTTAATTTTCTTTCTGATCTTTTTGGCCCGCACAAATTGTCATCTGGTAGTCTTCTTTCTGTGCACTGCAGAACATAATAAAATACGGAACCAAGCCGTATTTCCTCTAAGCCAAATGCACATCTGTATGTTTGGGCATCGGTGGGCTGAGCTCTCCTAGAGCCCCTCCGTGCCGTAATCTGTATAGATGTTTGCAGGCGAAGAGATATTGATTTTCCTTGTCCAGTGATATATCTCACTGTTTCCCGGACTTGACGCTTTTCAACCCATAGTCTGATCAACTATGAGGTTCCACTTTACGGCAATGGCCGCTACATGTACCTGACATGTTTCCCTATCTAGACATATCTTGACATCGAGCACTCCGCGGGTGTAATCGATGCGACGAGAATATAGAGAGCGTCATGAACTCTTCTGTTTCTTCGTCACCATAACGTCTTCGGACGAGGACATAGTGAGTCCATTTCCTTAATAGTTAAGTTTGGTGTATTTGTTCTTTGTTCTTTATCTTGGTGAAGGTATACTGACCGGTTCTGTCGAACTACATATAGTTAATGTGGCACTCGCTATGCATGTTAGTCTTAGGTTGTTTTTGTTTATCTCGAGGTCTAAAACACCTGTCTGAGAGGAAATTTTTTTTACCCTTTCAAGCACACTCTCTCCTTTTTCTAAATTTTGCGGGAGGCCCTTCTGGCCCCTTTTCTTTTCCACTCTAACTCCGTCGTTCGGGGGGGAGAGCTGTAGCATTTAAATTCAAAAAAAGCATTTCCACATCCAACTTCCGTCGCTTGACAGATGCTGCCACCCGGCGAGATCATCCAAAACTAACGATCATATGATATCGGAGGGCAAAGTACAACGGCCAGACAGCCGGTCTGCGCTAATACCCGTTATCTAGTCTACCGGTAGTCACTCACAATGCCTGACTCTTCATCGTTACGTTAGATATAATAAATTTCTTGATTCTCAAAAAATTCTGCTTCAACCTTCAACGATGCTTAATCTACAGTTTCTGTGCGTTTTAGTCTATAATGTTAATTAAATTATTTTTTTACGGCACAAGCTCACGTGATCTGCGACAGGATTTTCCAGGTACTGAACCTTACAGATTTTATCATACTTTAAATTTTTGTTAATGCTTTAAAATAATTTATTAATTATCATGTATTATTTAAAATATGTATTTCATGTTTTGTTTAATATTCAATGTTCTTTTGAAACTGAGTGATTATAAAAATTTACTTTTAAAAAACATACTTTACAAAACCTTGTAAAGGCACATTTTGAGTTTTGAACAATTATGTGAAATAAGTGCAAACTAATGTTGAACTTTGAATGATTAAAATATCTTATTGAAAATGTCAAATATAAAACAATTGGAGAAATCTGTTCTAAATCAGAAAATTTCGTTTTACAGACTTTGCAGACCTTGCAAGTCTTATACAAGCTTTGTTTCAAACAAAATTAAAATATATATAAATAGATTTATAATAATCTAAGAAGCTTTTAAGTACCATCTTAACGAATTTCTGTTATACCATCAATTTTCTTTGATTTTGACAAAAAACCAGATATTTTCTTTAATAATGAACATTAATGCTAAAACATGTCTGATTTTGTACAAGACGCTAAAAAACATGTTTTTTGCCATAGCTAATATGCTGGTAGAAGAAACACGGCTAAAGATCTGAACACGTTTCGCCCTGTTAACAAAACACGTTTTGTTTCAACATAGATTCAGAGTTTCACGTGCACAAAAGTGATGTTACAAAAAAACTAACTTTATAGAACTCTAATTAAACTCATATTGTATATGTGCCTAAATCTATTTCAGCGAATATGTTTTCAAAAAAAAAACTATCTTTTAGATGTAGACTTGTGTAATTAATTATAAAATATATAAAAAATTATTGGGTGGAGCCTGCATGCAAACTTTCGGTCCTAACAACCTCCAAGAGGTTATTTTCTAAATTAAAATAATTGACGTCAATTAATAAAACTTAATATTCAAAATTTTCTTTTTAAATAAACTTCTCTTTTTTATAATAAATTCTTTATCTAAAATATATATATATTTATTGGCCAATATAGCATTTAAGTAATTTATAAAATAAGTAATATTATGTAACTGTTTTAGAAAGCTATCATTTCATAAAGTTAAAAAGGGGGGGGAAATAAAAAATCAGTATCTTTTCATCTTTTTTTTTATTTTTGTAATTTTTACATTTAAGGGCGTATAATCTTTTTTTAAATATAATATTGTTAATCATAAGGTGTTTATGATAATTTTGTCTCAGGATGTCTTTCTCAGTTGTAAATGATAAAATCTGAAACGTCGAAATTTCTTTTTTTGTTCAATAAACTTGAGCCTTGTTAATCACTAAATTTGCTTTTGTCTTTTTTTAATTTTTAATTTCTAAACATTGTTACCATTTTGGTTCCGCCTTTCTTAAATTTAAGTCCCCTGGTAACACACTTGTACAAAAAACATTCACAGGTGGAAGCAATAAATATTTTATTAGTGGCTTCCCTTTAAGCAGTTTTAGTAAATATTATTCCTTACCCATCAGTATATATATAAATCCTGATATATGAACACCCTTATCACAAAACCTGACCTTTATTCCCAGCCCTAGGTGACCTTCTCGGCTTATAGCCCAATTCGTTGGACACGTTAACAATCGCTCTGGATTTTATATTTTACTCTAATTCACTGATCCATATGCAGGGTGGTAGAACAGATACTTTATATTTTGTTAAGAAATAAAATAGGTAAACACGGTTTGAAGCAACCGTCTCTATGAATACAAGTTTTAATTTAAGAAGAGGCTGGGAGATTTGAGGAAGTTGTAAATCAACAGTTTCAAATGGTCATGTGACACAAAATTCTATAAATATTAAAGAGTAAAAAATAACTTTGTGCTTTTTTTAGCACCGCAACTAAAACGGATACTGTAAATGTGGTTTTAATTATTAAAATTAATAAAACATAAATTGCACTATTTAACATAATAATTTATTCCATATTCCAATTTTATTTTCTCCGTTATTCTCCTACAAGAAACTTTACAAGTCTTGTTTTAGGCTTTATTGCAATTAATTAAATAAGTAGGGTAACTATAAATTTTAGTAATATATAAGGCCATAACTCATTTTAGATATAATTTGGAAATAAAATACATACTTTTTTGAAAGAGAAAATTATGAAAATTTATTGACAAACTATTGTATTGTATGTGGTTATTTTCTGTTGCGTTGGTAAAAGTAATTTTTGTGAGATGTTGTGTTAGAGTTTTTTTCTATCTAATATTATCTCACAAATCAAGCTCAATTTTTATTTATTATCATTATACTCAATAAATTGTAAGCATACATTTTATAGAAAAATATTAACTTGCAAAATGTAAACATTTGTATTAACTAAAAACCTTAGGTATTCAAAAGTAGTCATCGGGTCGTTACTATTGCATATCTTACCAAAAAGATAAAGTTTTGATGTAAAATCAACAACTTGTAAAATAGCGTATATTTAATAATGTTAACTTTTATTATTCTGTGGTTCGAATAGAGTTTACTAAGATAGCCTAATCATGTACATTTCAGTACTATTTTTAATAGAGACAAGAACATATTTCGGTAACTTTTTATTAAAGTGATAACTTAAAAAATTAACGTGAAAGAGCTACACACGAAAAATCTCAATATCTATTACCTATTCAGCAGAAGATTTTAACTATTTCATATCGTACTTAGGTAGATTTCATTTTTAGTTTCAATATGAAAGGTAAAATTAGGTAAATTACCTTCTATGAAAAACATTAAACCAAGAAACGGAATGTGTATAAACTAAAAAAATATATTTTATTCAATAATCGCATAGACTTGTACCTACTTCATAATATATTCATATTATACTCAAGAAACGGTATGGCAATAAACGATAATATCAAGAAACTGCAAAGCAAACCCAATCAACGCAAAATACAACACTGTCTCCGCTATGCCACGGAACACAAACAAAGACATGGGCACTGCCCTTGGCGAAATACCTACGCGTCATCCCGCTTTCTCCTGGCCCTTCCTGCGGTTGTCCGGATTCCTTTCTCATTTCACGCTATCCAATTCCCATATCTTTTTGGTTTCTCCTGCAACTTACCTTTTGTTGAAATTATGTTTCATAGGCGCTGTTTTGTTTCGTACTCATGTCCCCGCCTAGTCATCATTCTACAAGCCTATCGGACATTATAGCGGGTTGTTCGTGTTAATTTATGTATTAGACATGAGAGACTTCCGCCAACACAATGGTTCGTCTCGAAATAATAAGGGAATTGTGTGTGTACCGTGCCGCTACCCGTTAAACCGTGTTTTTCAGTGAGCTAAAATACTTTATGTAATCGCTCGCAATACGCTATTTTAGTTAGTGATCCAGATGCACTGTTTACACGAGGAATAGGTATAAAAACGTTGCCCTGAGTGGTCTTAACTCGCAAGAACATTGTCTTTGCGTTACGCAATATTTGCAATTTCGCTATCATAAAATTAACGTATCAAACCTCACTTTTATATCGTGTGTTGAGTGTTTTTCCTAGTTATTAGGTAACTGCGCCTTTCAGTTCAAAATTGCACACTCTTTCCGCAAGACATCACCCAGGGAAAGAGACGTTGGCATCCGCCACTTTAAACTTTCAAGGTACAGTGAATTCATTTTAATCACACAATAGAGTTAAGAGAGCAATTTATTTTCGTATAAACGTAATCTTACATTTGCTAGTGGTCCACCGAAATAATTACGTGACGAAACAGCATTCACAATTAAAACTCATTAGAGTTTTACCCCGTTCATATTTACCAGATTTATAAACGTTAAACCAATACAACGCATAAACAAAAATTATTTACAATTATCATGTTGAACAGAGGAATTGATTCCGCTGCAAGTTGAGGAAAAATAATAAAATTGTTTCATATAGAAAGTAGACTTGAAAACAACAAAATTATGTCAGCAAGTAGAATAAGTGAGAGTAGGCGGACCTTTAATTAAGTAAAAAAAAAAATAACAGTTAATTCTTCTAAATCTCTCTCTCTCTCTCTCTCTCTCTCTCTCTCTCTCTCTCTCTCTCTCTCTCTCTCTCTCTCTCTCTCTCTCTCTCTCTCTCTCTCTCTCTCTCTCTCTCTCTCTCTCTCTCTCTCTCTCTCTCTCTCTCTCTCTCTCTCTCTCTCTCTCTCTCTCTCTCTCTCTCTCTCTCTCTCTCTCTCTCTCTCTCTCTCTCTCTTAATTATGATAATGATATCGAGATCACTATTGACGAGGAGACTTATATTGACATTTTTTAAAATGGTAAATTTATTACAACAAATATTAAACATCAAATTCAGAATTTTGTTTAAAAAATAATCCAGTTTATAACTCTAAATTAAAATTAGTGATTATAAAGTTCACAAAAAAATCAGAAAATTATTTTTTTACTAAAAGTGTCAATATATATATATATAAAGTAAAATATTAATATAGAGTAAGGAATGTATCAAAATATTTTTAAAAAAATTGTAATTGAGTTGGTAAACGTATTTCACACATTAAAAAAATTAAAATCGAACAATTTAAGTGTAAACAATTACAAAAAAAATGAATAAAAAATAATAATTATATTGCTGTTGATGTGTTTGTAATACCTTATGCTCCAGTAAATATTTCTTTATTAGCAGCTGGGTACGATCTACTTAGCGCATATAAAGATTATGTAATTAATAAATACAGATATTTCCATATTGTTACCAAAACATTAAAATGGCTGTATAGCTCCGAGATGAGAACTGAACGCCATCTGATTTAAACGATTTTTCTGATATTAAATTTCGTGATATTTTCTGATGCTGGTGTTTATAATTGAGAATTGTAGAGGTAATGTGCGTGTTATTATTTCATCACCCGAATGGAGATATTTTTACAAATAAAAGAGAGGAAATTGTTCAAAGCACTTGTGAGAATATTTATACACATTTTTATTTGAAGTAAATAGTAATGACAGGTGTCTAAGAATTTTGTTCTAGCCATTTTCAATAACATTTTCCCTCCAAATACTCTTACGCTTAAAAGAGAAGAAAATTAAATTATTTTTAAATTATGAGCGCCCGTGAAGAAGAAAATAGGGATCTAAGAATCAAAAATAAAGGCTAAATCTTTATTGTAGTCCAAATTACTTTTTTTTCTTTTTTTTTTTAATAAACACGTTAAAATAAAGTATCGAAGGGATATTGGATACTTATTTTTTTAAACTGAAAAGCAATCTATCATTTTACGTTTTTCAAGGGTTGTTGAGCCATTGATTTGAAATGTATTATCAGTTCACATTTTTTAAATTAATAAACTTTTCAGTAATATGTAACGAAAGCTATAAAATAACCGTAGTGTATTTTTCTGAATAGTCATATTCATGGTGTATATTAGTTACTTGTTTAAAAAATGAGGTTACTAAATTGACGATATTGTGAACTTATGCAAAAGGGAAGTAATTTTAATAAGATTTGTCCTATAAATTTTAAAATGAATTGTTATTTTATGACTCTGGTTGGTCACCTAATTTCTGTACAACGTACTTAAAATGAAAGTGATTCTGTTCATATCATAATATTTAAACAGAGTAGGTTTAACAATATTTCTATGACAGAGTAGGTTTGAAATATATCGTGGCTGTAGTTGATAAAAACATACAGTGTTTGTCGTTGGTACTTAGATAATACACATACAACGTACCATAATGGCAGAATATAGTTGCCAGTATATTATTATTTGTCTATATTCGCCCTCAATGATTTAGAGATTCAGTTACATTTTTTAATAAGTGTGTGTGTGTGTGTGTGTGTGTGTGTGTGTGTGTGTGTGTGTGTGTGTGTGTGTGTGTGTGTGTGTGTGTGTGTGTGTGTGTGTGTTGCGACGGTTTGGAAAAAGCCAAACGTCTCAAGTCAATTTAAAACAAGTTAAATTCCCGCGATAAAGCATAGTGGATAAGGGACGAGGGGGAGCGATGACGTCACGGCAACAGGTGTCGAACACTGCATGTTGAATCGTGTACAATCGTTCTGTCTGGTTTCTTATTTTATTAAAATATTAAATTATTAAAATAAATTAATGTACAGTAGAATCAACCGATTAAGAATATCGAAGAATAAATTTAAAAGTATTTAAAACAAAAAAGTTATTCAAGTTTTTATAGGGGCTCAAAAACCTAAAATTTGGAAAAAACGTAAATTCAAAATTCAAAAAACGTAGAGTCATAACTCAGAGGGGAACTAATAATAATCATAAATAAAAAATATGAATTAATAATAGTTAACAGGTGAGAATGGACTTAGAAAGTCATTCTTGGGGAGTTTTTTGGAATTTTTGAGTTGAAGGGGGGATCATTTAAAAAATAATAATAAGTACTATTGTAGAGATCACAATAGGGCACAATAATAGGTACTTAGAATCAAATTTGAAAATAAAATAAGGGAGATATAATAATTACAAAACTTAAAACTTCAAAGCCCAAAAGCGGGTAAATTAAACGTTAAAGGGGTAAAGTAACATGATAATTATATGTATTTAGTATGTAAAATTGTAACACACCAAAGCAGAAGTAATAATATATAATGGGGGGGTTTTTATGAACATAAACTCATACGACACAAACTTAAGGACTTCAAAGGCGAATAACTCGACAACCAAACGAGTTATGTAAAAAATAAAAACATAGTTTTTCGTCGTAGTAGAAGAGGAACAAGATTTCGTCAAAAGAATTTTGAGAAAGGACTTATCTCAAAATTTGAAAAGAGGAAAAATCAAATTTTGGGAAAAGGGCGATAACTCGCGAACGAAGCGTAGTAGAGCGATGAATCAAGTTCCACAAGACCCACAAGATGGAAAGGAAGAAGAATCCGAAAGGAACTTTAAAATCGGTTCGAGCGTTCGAAAGTTATAGCGAGTTGAACGAAAAAACGTCAAAAGTAGAGATTTTCATGCAAAAACATGAAAAGTTGCGTGCGCATCTTCAAGCAGAGTCTAAAGTCAGAATCATCATGTTGCCAACTTGGATCAAAGATAACGTTAAAGAAAAAATACTATAAATTATTAATTAAAAGGTGTTTTAATTAATAATTAAGGAAGAAAACTATTCATTAGTCAAAAAATAGGACTAATAAAATATATAGTGTAAATATTTCAGACCAAAAGGGCCTGAAAACACATAATATAAGGAAAATACCTTTTTCCCAAAAAGGGAGGAAAATTGGCTCCAGAAAAGTGGATTAATTCCCACTGACAGGGAGACCAAGATTTAACCGTCGAAAGACGGTTACTTTTGATTTGGAATCGACGCTGAAAGGACGTTTCTTCTGCAACCGACTCTGAGCTGAGAGGAAGATTCAACTGTCACTCTACTAATTGGACTTAGAATAATTTCAACTTTAATCGATCTTCAAGGCGACTTAGAAGAATTCGATACCAGCATTCAACTACATAGCAGCTTACAGACTCTGGATAGAAAACATCACATCACCATCATCCTAATAATACAACAAATTCCAAATCCAACTAGAACTTCTATTAAAGTGTGAAGGTATCTTATACTTAAGGAATAATTCGCAAGTATTAACTTCTTTTCAAATATAACGTCATTATTAAAAATTAAATTCATTTTTAAACCTCTGCTTTGGTGTTGAAAATTATTAATAATTTAAATACGACTTTTTCAGTACAGGAAAAACTGTTTTTGGTTCTGTCTGGAAAGTCAAGCGCTTTTATTTTGTTTAATATATAGATAATATTACATTAATTAATTTTGTCAAATAAATAAATAGTTGTGTTATTGTTCAATTAAATTGTTTGGTGTGATTAAAAAAGTTTTGAATATAAAATTTTTCTGTGCAAAAGAGAAAATAATATACAAATAATTCATTTCTAAATTTTGTTGTGTTTTTAATATATATCCATTCTGTGTATGCTATTAACCTTGTTTTAACATAAATTTTATATATGTGCTCTGGTAATATAATTTGAAAATTTTAAAAGTTATCATCAGAACTTAAGAGCCGATTTCTCCCAAAAGGCACGACCTTGGAGAGAGAGAGAGTTAATCTTAAAAGATTTAAATAATCGAGCATTGAGATAAAATTCAGGGAATTTTGCGTTAATTAAAATTTGGTAAGTTTATGAGGACAAGCTCATACTTATTAGAGCCAAGAGTTGCAAAATCTTTGATTTAAAAAAGTAAAAGTGAGCACTTTGGCCTTGCCCGCGCTTGCTCTGAAAAGAAAGGTGGTTCGCCCAGTCGGTGGTGATCGTACAGCGAGTTTAAGAGTTCGTGATAATAGTGTTCCAAAAAAGGGAACAAGAATCTTAAATTCGTGAAGTCACACAAAGAGGCGCAGCGTGGCAAGTGGCGTTCCAACGTGGGGAAAGAAGAACCCTACTCGAACCCACTACCGAAGCGAGCAGCAGCGTGGCAAGTGGCGTTCCAACGTGGGGCAAGAAGAACCCTACTCGAACCCACTACCGAAGCGAGGAGAAGCGCGGCAGTGTGTGTGTGTGTGTGTATGTATGTGTGTGTGTGTGTGTGTGTGTGTGTGTGTGTGTGTGTGTGTGTGTGTGTGTGTGTGTGTGTGTGTGTGTGTGTGTGTGTGTGTGTGTGTGTGTTTACTAATGGTATTAAAACAAAAAATCTATTTGAATGATGAATGATGAAAGTTTAGAATAACATTATTTAATTTATTTGTGACTGAACTTTTTTTTTTTTTTTTTTTATTTTTTTTTTTTTATTTATTATTAATTACAACTAGGCAGAGCCTATCAAGCAATATACATTTAACATTAAATAACACTGTTAGCCGGAATATCACCCATTGATGCACTCCTCTCATGTGTAATCATGTGTAGTTTTCACTAATCAAAGTTCAAAAGGCTTCGTTCTCTTCAGCCGGCGAATCTCCCCAGAGCAGTTTAGTAAACAATTCATTTCATAATTTTCGTGTTGTTGAAGTCTGTGTTTGTGCTTCTCTGCATACCTTCTGATTTCCTCTGCGACGGTATTCATCTTAAGATCACGATGCAGACTATCATTGCGGATGAACCATGGTGCATCAACAATACTCCGTAGAACCTTATTCTGAAAAGTTTGTATAATCTGAACATTTGTCTTCGCTGTGCAACCCCACAACTGTAACCCATAGGTCCACACTGGTTTCAATATTTGCCTATAGAGAAGCAGTTTGTTGTGTAGATCTAATTGTGATTTTCTCCCAAGTAACCAGTACATTTTCCTAAATTGCATATTCAATTCTACCTTCTTTTTTTTACATGCTCCTTCCAGTGTAGCTTGGCATCTAGTGTCATTCCCAAGTATTTAGCAGTATTAGCCGGAATTACTAAATGGGAATTTATTTTAATAGGAATTGGATTTATTTTTCTAGTTGTAAAATTAACAAAGGTTGACTTAGATTCATTTAATTTTAATCTCCATTTCTTTATCCAGATACTAACTCTATCGATCGCTCTTTGCAGTTTTTGTGTTGCCTCTTCCACTTTGCTACCGGTCGCCAAGATTGCTGTGTCATCAGCAAAAGTCGCAGTAATTGTACCATTTTCTTGGGGAATATCGCCGGTGTACAAGAGATAGAGCAAAGGTCCAAGGACACTTCCTTGTGGTACCCCCGCTGAAATGCTTTTCAATTCTGAGTACTCCCCTTTGTGCTTAACTCTGAAACATCTTTCTGATAGGTAAGATTCCAGAATCTGACAAATCGACTCTGGAAGATCGCGCTGCAGTTTAAAAATTAATCCCTCGTGCCAGACCTTGTCGAATGCTTTAGCAACATCTAAAAATATACTTGAGCAAATTTTGCGTTCCTCCAAGGCTTTTTCTATTACATGTGTGATTCTGTGTACTTGATCTATAGTTGAGTGTTTATCTCTAAAGCCAAACTGGTGGTGAGGGATTAGTTGTTTTTCTTCAATGATTGGCTTAAGGCGTTTCTTCAGTAATTTTTCAAAAATCTTTGACATAGCTGGCAGCAAGGAGATTGGTCGGTATGATGATTTATCGTTAGGATCCTTTCCCGGTTTGGGTATCATAATCACTTCTGCAATCTTCCACTGTCTTGGAACATACCTTAGTCTAAACGTGGCGTTAATAAGGTGAATAAATTTGTTTAGTGCTTTATATGGCAATTCTTTCAACACCTCACTCGTGATAAGATCATATCCTGGAGCTTTTTTATCCTTGAGGTGTTTAATTTCATTTTTAAGTTCTTTAAATGATACTTTACGAATTTGAAATTCATCCTTGTTCTTGATTGTTGTTATATTTTCAACTGTCTGTCTAGTAAGTGGCTGGAAGGTTTCCTCTAGGTATTCAGCAAACAAATCTGCCTTTTCTTTATCACTTCTAGCCCATGTGTTATCATTTTTCCTGATTGGTGGAATTTGGATATTAGGCCTTTTAAGATATTTAGTGGCCTTCCATATCTTGAGTTCGCTCTCTTTATCATCTGAAAGGCTTTCAAGGTATCTAGCAATGGATTCATTTTTAATAGTTTGTAGTAAATTTGTGAGTTTCTGGCTAATACGATTTAGTTCAGTTTTATGATGAGGAACTCGAGTTTGCTGCCATTTTCTTCGCATTTTTCTTTTTTTACTAACCAATTCTAGCACTTCAAGTGGGTAAGTATTGCTATTATGGTATCGTTTAGTTACTTGAGGTGTATTGTTCCACGCTGCTTGCTGGATATTAACAACAAATAATTCAACTTCCTCCTCGAGCTCCATTGGTGTTTTAAGGGGAACATGCAGGTCAATATTATTTTCAAGTTCAACTCTGACACCTTCCCAGTTAGTCCTGTTATTAGTTAATCTGGGTGGTTCTTCTCTTTGTATTATGCTGTGACATAATGTTAAAATAATAGGAGAGTGATCAGAGCCCAAATCAAAACTTTCACTCACGTGGATATAGTTGTCAGATACGCCCTTCACCACAAAGAAGTCAATCAAATCCGGTACCTTTCTTGGATCTAATGGCCAATAAGTTGGTTTACCCGTTGAAAAGAAGTCACATTTAACCTCCCTACTTGCTTCATATAACTCTCTACCTTTTGCATTAGTAAGTCGAGATCCCCAAAATGTGTTTTTCGCATTAAAATCCCCTCCAAGAATGAAGTTATCGCCCAGCATATCAAAAAGATTCATGTAGTCTGCCTTTTTTAAATTATGTCTTGGTGGACAATATATAGATGATACATTAAAGTACTTATTCTTCATGTGCACTTTAACAGTTGTAACTTGCATTATGTCAATTTTTATTTGAGTTTCCTCATAGTGCTTGATACTATGTTTTATAATTACTGCAGACCCTCCCCTTGCTTTATCTGCTGGATGTTCCACATGATATACGCAGTAGCCTTTTATTTTGAGATACGAATGTTTAGTGAAGTGTGTCTCTGAAATTAAACAGATGTCTATTCGTTCTCCAATCAGGAATGATTCCAGGTCCAGCTTATGCTGAAGAAGACCGTTAGAATTCCATGTTGCTATTCTTAAGGTGTTAATCGTTTTCTCCTCTTTAACTCTATTTTACTTTGATTATTTGTCAGCTTTTCCAACTTATCAATTATTAACTTGTTTACATTATCTTGTTCATCTAGCCTGTCCAATATACCTTGAAAAGCCTTATCTATACTTGTTTTCTCAGTGATCTCATTATGTACGATTTGTGCATAGGTTTTTGAACCAGGGTCTTGTGTATTACTAGTTACCGGTACTTCTAGTTTTTTAGTCACATTATTTGAATTTTGATCTGCAGCGTTAAACTTTCGCACTTGAGTTTTATCCCTTATCATAGCATTTCTTCTCTTTTGTAATTCTTTAGCTACCTCACACCCTCTATAGTTTGCAGGATGCGATCCATTACAGTTTACACATTTTGGAGTATTACTTCTATTCAATGTACAGGCTAATGTTATGTGTTTTCCAGCGCATTTATCACATCTTGGTTCCTTTTGACAGTACCTTTGTGTATGATTATATCCTTGACACTTTTTGCATTGTGGAATCAGAGTGTAATTTCTTCTCAATGGTTCTATTTTGACAACAATATTTAGTATAGTTTTTATATTATATATGTTATTAACGACTTCCTTTTGGTCAAAGCTTAGCATGAACAACGGTAGACCTATTTTTCTTATTGTTATCTCACCTTCATCATTTTCTACTTTTTCTTTTTTAAGGATATTGACAGCATCAATTATCTTTAGACCTTTTTCTTGTAGATCCTTAACAATTTCATCTTGACTGCAAGATGAATGAAGACCTCTTGCCATAACTTTGATCGGTCTATCATTTTTATTTTCGTATGAATACCACTGTATGTTATTATCATTTAGTTTTTGGGCTAACGATCTATAGGATTCAGAGTCAGGTGTATTGACCTTCCAGATGTTGTTGTTCAAGGAAATAATTTTGATATCCTTAATCGTGACAGCATTTAACAGAGATTGTATAGTACTGTATTCTGTCACACCAACAATGTTGATCGGAGGAGGCTTTTGCTCTCTCGATTTTATTGTTGTTGTTTTTGCTAATTGTGGAGTTTCCGCGTTATTTTCAGATAATTCTTGAACCTCCGGTGAGAAATTGGCTTTCCTTTTTTTAACTGGTCTTCTCTTTTTAATAATCCATTCAGTTTCTTTACTTAATTCTTCTTCGTCTGTGTGATATTCCTGGTCTTCACTGCAAGCCCGATTGCCTTCTGCCAAACTATTTACGTTTGAATTCTGTGCCTTATCATATCTAAACTCAGACAGTTCTTTTCTCATTTGATCATCAGAAAGCCTACCTTCATCCAGTGTATATCTAAGGTCCTCACTTTCTTTTCCTAGGTATTCATCATTTTTGTTTTTAAGCACAACATTTTTGGCCTTTTTAAGCTCCTTATTTTCAAGTCTTAGCTCTAAAACTTCTTTTCCTAGTACTTTAATACTAAGTTCAATCTCTTCCAGTCTCCGACGTAGATCTTCATTTTCCCTCATTAGATGTCTATTTCTTTCCTCTATGTTAAAGCTCCCACTCTCAATTGGGGATCTTGATATCGTTGAACTTCTTGCGAAAGGATCCTTATTAGGCAGTAGTTCATGAGGTAGTGTTGATGATAATAATTTGCAGTCGCTGGTTGACGGTCGATCAGAGCCTGCAATACCACTCACGCTACCGACCGGAACTGGGGTATCCCTCCCCTGCTCCGTAAACTTCACTTTATCTTTCTCCATCTTCATATTAGTTATTTTCCTGCATTATTTACCCCGAGCAGAACTGGGTTGCCTCTTCCGCCTACTCCGCTGTACCGAAGAACTTCTTCTCCACCGCAGCAGCCGTTGAGGACTTCACCGTAACCCTGGCTAGGGGCCCTCACGAGGTACTACCATCCGGAGCCAGATGGACCAAGGTTTTTTAGAGAGGTGTTACTCCTCTATCACTCCTCCTTCCAACATCACTTAGTAATGTGGCCCCGGGCTTGTGACCGGCGTAGCTGTGACTGAACTGAATGTTTTTATTTTTGTTTATAAAATATAACACATAAACAATTTTTAAAGCTGTTTATTTAACATTTGTCATTGCAATTCAGTTGTTTTACAAATATTAGCTATTTCCATAGCATTTACAATTACTTTAAGCAAAGTTACTGGTCTGATATCCTTATTTTGATTTTAATGTTCTATAGAACTCCTGAAATGTTTAAGGTGTTACTGTCATCAAGCTACTCAAGTAGAGAGGTCAAATACTTTGCGATCACGAAAATTGAATTTACACATTAGTTTTTACATAAAAAATAATAATAATCGGTTATCTAATGAGTTGTCTTTGGAAAAAAAAAAAAAGTCTTTTATAACAGCCCCATGAGAGTTTTAAACTGTACGACATTGAATCGGAATTTTGAAGCGGATGGTGAGTAATTTGTTTTATTTGGATCTTAGAGCCCAAACCGTAATGTTGTATGTATATGTTTTTTATAATAGCTAACTTGGAAATTTTAAGATTTCGGAAAACGTTTGGAGATATGTGTGTGATATAATCTCACATCAAATTTTATCGATATCGGTCTATTATATTTAGAGTAGAACTCAACAAACACGACAGACACGCCATTCTAAAACACCTTTCGAAATCAGGACAACTCAACTCGGATGAATAGATAAAATACCTGATATCATTTAACAACTCTTACTCTACACTATATATGGGAGAGTAAAAAGTGATTTTTTAAACATAAAAATTAAAACATTGTTTTACGGCCTGCATAGTCTCTTTTTAAGCATGTTGAAATACTTTTCACCTTCAAATATGTGACACATTTTAATGAATAGGGCTCATCTGATTAGTAATCTATATTAAAAATTGAATCTATATTAAAAATGAACTAGTTATAAAATTAAATTGTTATATACGTTTCAACAATTTCTATATAAAACACATAATTCTAAAAATTATTGGATATTAGAGAAATTATTTTCTAAATCTCAATTGCAAGGTATTTTTGATTGATCATATATATATATATATATATATATATATATATATATATATATATATATATATATATATATATATATATATATATATATATATATAACAATAATTTTAATAATAAATTAAAGGCTCATTATGGCCGAATTAAAGAAAATTTCCTAAATTATTAATTATTGACGTTTTTAACGAGGTAATACATAACGTTAAATTTAATTGTAATATTTACTGACATAAAAAGCTATTTGTGAATAAAATTATTTTAGATTGGGAGGAAAGAACCATTAACAATGCTTCTATAGTACGTAACTAAACGTTTAACAATTTTTTTAAATAAATTTCTTTAAAATGATTGTTTTAATAATAAGTGTAGACGAATTTATCACATTAGAGCTACAATTTAAAAGCTGCAACTCCAGAACTTTTTGTGGCCCTATTTCAATTTTCATGAACTTATCGATTAAAGAAATATTACATTTTTATATTATTTAACTGTAACCTAGAATGAAATACGAATAGAATATTTAATAAAAACCATACTAGTTTGACGTCTTCATTAATTTGACCTCTCTTTGCTTCATTTACTAAACTCTAAACTAAAATTTAATCCTACAGAACTCTAGCCACACTATAACTAATGATCTGTATAGAGACAAGTGAAAGAGTTGGTTACTTAAGACCTCATGAAAATGAAATATTAATATATTTCAAGTTTTTATATTAAATCAAAATAAATATAAAACAAAATATAATATAATAATTTATATTTTTATTACATATTTGCTTACTAAGTTTTACTAGGGGATTATTAGATATAATAAAGTTGTTTTTAATTTTTTTTAATAGGATGTTTTTGATGATTAGCCACATATTATAATATCTTGCGATAAGCCAGAATTAATATATTGACATACTGAATTTCCCGGAGAGCGAAATATGTCATTGCTTTCTGTACCTTCCTTTCAAAATAAACATAGTTATTTATTGCTTATTGTTTCTCCTTAAATTATAAATGAATGATACAACTATAGACAAACATATGAAAAATATATAAAACATGACCAGTGTTATACTAAATATTATTCAACTTAGGTTATTGATTTTTATTGATTATTATACAAAATTTTATAAATCTTTATAAAGTTTATGGCGATCCTTCCAAATAAATTGTAAACGTTATCCTACAATTTAAATTTAAAATAATTATCGGTAAGCAGAAAGTAATGTTTTTATAAGTAATTAATTATGAAGGAATGAACAGTTAATGAATACCAATTAATTTATTTAGTAAGATTTTTTTTTATTTCGTGGAGGGCATTGAAAAGCTATTCTTGTGCGTTGTACAATTTGTTATGTTGTACCAAAATAACCCGGTCAAAGTCAGGTACACAATTCGCTAGAGGTTTAATGTCGCCGGCACATTCAATTACTCAGAGGTTTTAGAAATACGTCAAACCTAGTCGTAATACTAGCAATCAGCTTTTAACCGTATGCTAAGCTTCCAGTTCAACTACCGCTCCTGTGAGCTCCTGTGATCAAATAATATTAGAGATATAACTTGAATGTTTTGACATTTAGATGATATATTAAAACAAAGTTGACATTTTGAAATAAGTTAGAAGGAAAATACGAAAACAATAGATGTGATAATGAGGGTTACTTTGTGATAGCTGTGAAAAGGGATACTGAGAATGTTCATATTTGTGAATTGGAATTGTGAAATAGATTTCTTTTCACTCATCTGAAAAAGGCTGTTAATATATCGGTTTGAATATTTTTTTTTATTATTTATTACTTATTATGTTAATTATTTCTTGGTTTTGGACATGTATAAAAATATTAGTAGTATTAGAAATATACATAACACTAACTGACATGAATATTTAATTACAATGAAAACTATAAATCAAAACCATATCACCGTAAAAATACTTTTCTTACTACGATATTCAAAAGTAAATAACAAACACACAAAACATCTAAATGTTAAATGATGGAGATTTATAAGGGGATTTGATTTGTCAAAAAAAATTTAAAATATTATAATGATTTATATTATTATTATTAATATATTTACTACAAATAGTACACTGTATTTATGTATGGAGAAGCTTTGTATGTATATTCTTCATCTGTAGTTGGAAATGGTGATGAAACATTGTTACTATTATCCCCCGAAGAGAGCGTATTACAATTAATTCTAATAACAAAAACGCATGACTTTGATGAAACTTATCCATCCTAGCATCTATGCAATACGTAAATCAATATAGTAAGATTTTTTGAAAAAGTACTTTTAGTTTCAAAACAGTATTCAATTTCCAGTGAAAGAACCTCAAATAATGTAATTTCATTCTGTCTCCCATTACTTCATCGACCTTCAGGCTAGAACTGTAAAGATCGGAAATTTATTCTGCATTTTACGTTCTTAATCTGTTATATTTTCATAATTTGCTCAGAACATGTTTTGCTTACTAAAAGGCATATATTTACGTCTTTTTTTTCTCCTTTTGAAATCATTAAATAGTTGTTATAAATTTGTTCGTTTCATCTTTATTATGTATCTTACATTTGCTATAATGTGATATATGTTCTCTTATTCTTTCAAGGAACATAGACGAGAAACAAATAACTTCATGTCACTCAATCAGCAACCACCGAATGCACTGATAACTTGTCGGCCCAATGTCATCTCTACTGCTCTAGGTCATCATTTTTCCTTCCTTCGTATCCAATCCAGAGTCTGTTTCAATAATCTCAACCTGATATTTCTTCGTAACGAATGTGTAATTTTCGTTGGATTTTAAACATTCAAAGGGTTTTTACATAGTTATATTTCAATATTACAAACCTATGAAATATTCAAAATATAATATTTTACTTTATTAACGCTGCTATTTTCTGTTTTGGTAGTACAGGTAATTATAAAGTCAAAATATGATTTCAAGGGAATTTACTTTGGGGTTTCAGTATAATCTATAAGACAAGCAAACATAAAATGAGTTAGAACATAACAACTACTAATATACTTTTTTTATGAATTAAACGAAATCAGTGTTTACAATGATATGATAAGCGCAGATTTCATGGTTTGATGTCTCAGTGCAGAACAGAGCAGTAGTTTATTATTAGGGAAGCAATATTCATTGAAATAATTGATTTGGAAATGATATTTACAACTAGTGTTTCGTAACTGTTAAATCACATATACATAGCAGCCCAATTACCAGACGTCAATTACAGCTGACAGAACAATTACTAATTCAATCTACATGTGAGGCAAATTAACAAACCAAGTCATTAAACAATGTTTAAAAATATGTGACCTAAGGAAACCTAAATATGTTAAGTGTTTATAAGAACTCTAAGTAAAATCGCTAGAATTCAAATTTAGTTTTTGCTTTAAATTAAAATAAGTAAAATATTTTTCAAAAGATCAGGTAAATTTTAAATAGAACAATGTATCAGTTTTAATATTTGGATTTTCGTAAAGTAAAAATACCATATAATGATTTTTTAACCATTTTTAATCGATATCCAAATTGAGTTTAAATCAATATTTTCTATAATCCATCTACAAAAGAGAGAAGCTTTTGTGATTATTTTATTTATCTTTAGTACTTTCTCACATATAATATAATCTCTCTACCCATAATCTACAGAACTTCACCTTAATACAAAACGCAATGAAGATAGAAAGACAAGTATTTGTGTTTAGTTCAGTAGATGTAATCGAACCGAATACCTATATCAGTGAAAAACAAAATGTCAACACCACCTACCATAATAATTAATGTGGTGATATTTCACGTGGATATATTTGTTTCGACAAAATCCACTGAACTAAACAAAAATATTTGTCATTCACTCTGCCTCCAGTTTTGTATTAAATGTGAAGTTCTGTAAAGTCTAAAAAATCCAGTTAGTTTCAGTTAACATTAGAATGTTGGTATATTTATGTTACATCACCAAGTGAAACTTAAAAGTTATGGGCACGTGTCATGAGATTAAAACCAAAATTTTGAATTTCATATAATTCTTCCTAAAGAATGTAGCACCTAAAAAACGAAAAGCTAGTCAAATTGGTTAACACAATCACAAGTAAAAGAAAATTTTGGTTTAAGAATAATTTTCAAAAAACGTAACTGAATATGTATCGCTGTTATTAAAAACTTGACATTAATAAATAAAATCTAATAAATTTAATATAAGATCGATGTGAATATGTCTTCTTGAAATATACTTTATTTTTTAATTGCAAGAGGGATTTTCAATATATTTTTACACGCTACTTGGCAAATTAATTAGCTTTTTATCCTACTCATTTCCCCGAGAAATTATTGAAATCTTTTATTACATATATTACCATTAATACTCTAATCGTTTAAAATATAAATGGCTCGTGTTCTCGTTTTACCATATAATTTAAAAACCGATATATTTACGATGTGGACAAGTGGTGTTGTTTTTATTGTAGTTTCATTTATTGGGGTTGTTATTTCTTTTTCCTAAAAAAACCCCAACTATGAGAAAAGTGGTTGAGAAGTGATTTGAAACGATTTAAAAATTTCTAAGTAATAGAATATTTATATAATATATAAGAAAGATGCATGAGTAGTATAATGATGTAAATATTATATATTTATTGATTTAGTTTGGTAAAGAGCGAGTTGTATAATTTAAACATGAGATATTTTTGATAAGGTAAGTAGTAGATTGTAAAGAAATAAGTTTGGAATAGAGTAAGATATTTTAGACAACATCAAATTCTTTCCAAATAATCATTTTTTTTTTAATCAGTGTTTCAATTTGAGAATCACAACTACAAGACGGAAGACGAGATGATGGCACAAGAAACACGAATTTCGTTTATGCCATGTGGAATCCTAAAGAGAAGCCATGAATTAAAATACTGTGTACATCAATATCACGGCCAACATAGTTTTGGTAATAATAAAGTGTATGGAAATTGTCGAATAAATAACGTATTAAAACTTAAAACCATGAAAGCCTTAATTGACCATGAAATCAGTTTACCTCTAATTTCGGACACACCAAGAAGTTCTATGCTGAGCAAAGTCATAATTGTACCTAAGATAATGGCTGATCAGTTGGGAATAACAATTGTAAAGCGAGAATGAGTCCTGGTTAACGAATTAACTATGCCACTAGGTAGTACCCTGGTTACATCATAAAATAGTAGCCCATAAAAGAGGTGTTTTTTTAGTCGATTATCACAGGGATATCCCTACATAATCTTTCAGAGTGTACTGTGCAAGCTATGTGTTACATTATTTTTTATACATCAAATAAAAGTTAAAGGGGGGGGTGGTGCTAAGTTTTCAATCTATTCATCCATAAGCACCTCTAAAAGTACTGAGTGTCCGATTATTCTCCCTAACAAACATGTTTATATTATGCTAATTGCTCAATTTTGCTCTTGAACACGTGTCATTGGTGCTGATTACATATTTGTACTCATAAAAAAGCACGTTTCTAAAGTGTTAACCACAAGCACATTTCCAAGGTGTCCGAGAGCCTTTTTGTACTCATCCAGAAACAAGTTTCCAAGGTATTGTGAAAAGGTGGTTACTTTATTATATAGAAGCACTTTTATGTGTTGCTGAATGCTAGTTCGTACTCGTCTACAAACAACTTTCTACGGTACTGAATACTGTATCTTTATTCATGGACAAAAACTTATCAGCAGATCACATTTATAAAGGAAATATTCTTTCTTCTTCGTATAAACTCTATTTTTATTATTTGTTTTTTAATAACATAACATTATTAGTATATTAAACACAGTACATTAGAATTACTTAGAATACCACAGACAAAAATATAACTATCTCAACTTTCGGGACAAAATAATCCATTTCGCAATGAAAACATTATTAGCAAAAACCATTAAAATATTAAATTTAATGAGTTTATTCGCTTTATCTGTATGTCAAATGATTGTATTTTTATTTGTGCCACTATTAATCGTTTTTCATACTAATAAAATTTACTCTTATATAACTTCCTAAGGTCAACCTACAACACACACTATTATTAAATATTTATAAGAACTTTTTTTTCTTTTTTTTTTACAGATTTTTTAAGTGAAAGGAAATTCCCCAAAAAAACAATGAAATATAGATGCTCTGTGTACAACTACTTTAATTTAATACTGACACTTGACATAAAATTTGAAAATTTTATTGTTTTTGGAGGAATTTTATTGCTTAGTATATTCACCACAGTGATTCATAACATCATTTTTATTTAACTGCAAATAATGTATCCTTTCTTCATTGTATTTGACTAAAGAATGGCTATTGTTGCTGAATGGAAAAAAAAGGTTTGGAAGCGGTACACGACAATAGCTTTAAAAAAGTGAATATTGAAGCAGAATTATTTATTATGATGTAGAGCTGCGATGTAAAAGTTCATTACTGATTCCACTGGCGTTGTATATAACGAACAAATTATTTATTTAATTTTTATGAAATTAAATATATAACGCAAAAACTTACAATAACTTTTTCACCCGCTGGTTTAAAAATAAATTAAATAAATATGAAACATGAATTAAAATTGTCGTATTTTACCAACAATTATTTACATACTCTTTTATATACCCAAAAATTATCATCGAATATTGCTAACAATTACTTACATAAACCTTTATGTACGAAAGAAAAATAGTTTTAGTTTTCAAACAAATGTTGTCGCAAGGCACTAACATTATTCTTATATCTAGTAGAAAATATTACTGAATCTGTAGTACTTATTATAGATTTACTCCTAATTAATTATTTTAAACATACATTTTCAGTACAAATAGGTCATAATATATAAGTCTGTAGTAAAGCAAACTTCAGAGTAAATAGTGTTTTAAATACTATGTGAAAAATTTACTCCACTTTTGTATATTTGTTATTTAAAAGACATATATCGCTTATGCAGTGTTTGTAAAATATATCAAAACAGTTTAATATTTCACTAACTGCTTCAGATAGAAAATGTGGTACAGCAGTTTAGTATGATATACAGAGTGTATAAAAATATCAAAAAGTGATTTTTTAACTTTATATATATATATATATATATATCGCTATTCATATTCCTACATATTGTAATAGGCCAATTTAAACTAAACAAAAAGAATTTCTAATTTTTATTTAAAATAAAAACCAAGTTATGGCGTTTTAAAATTCTCAATTTTCTATACACAATTATAAATGTTGTCAGGAGGGCTAAGTCAATAATGGCTAATTATTTGATTATTGCTATATAATGTAAGCCAAGACTTATTGAAATTTATGTAAGCGATAGAGGATATTCTAAAAAAGCAAAAGTAAGCCTAAATATTTCTTAATTAAAGTACACAAATTATTTGAATAACAATTATACTAGCACATCAATTGAAAATCTAAGACATAGATTGTAATTTTATATACAGATTGTTCCAAAATTTAACAAATTCTATTTTTTATCGAATTTCCAAATATAACATTAATAATTGTTTAAAAAATTTCTATTAGGTCTTTATAACTCGCTTCTTCTGATTGTTTTTAATTTTTTAAAATTTATTTAAAAACTAGCGCTCATGTCAACAATGAACTGAATTGTTTAAACACGATCCAACCTTATTAAAGACGTTACAAATATTTAAAGAAAATGGCGACCTAACTATGCTACCAATAATGACATGTCGTTCAATGTTTTTCAAACATTTCTAGTATACACACAGATATAAGTAAAGAAGAGCTGTATTACAACAGTTATAAGAATTTATTCAGTTCTCAATATTGTAGATATACAAAATTTAGCTTCCACCCTTATAAAGTTGTCTAGTTCAAGATGATGATGGTAGGGGTAAGTCTTGTGATTTATTATTGGGAACTTGTGAAGAATACCGTAATGTTTTTAACTTTACACTGTTTTCGGATGAAGCTACTTTCATGCTGATTGAACATATACGTTGGTAAGTATCCTTAATTGCAGATTCCAAAGATATCAATATCCATATTTGATGAGTGAAAATCACATCCAACGATTTTTGAACGTGAATGATTCGGCTGGGATTATTGGGAACAATATTATAGATTCAGTAATAATAGATGGAATTTTTATGGGAATTTCGTGTCCTGAAATGTTTGTGTGTACTATTTTTCCACAATTTCGTAATATGTTAAGATAATTTTTTGACAGTATGTGGTTTCAAAGAGATGGGGTAACTTCAATTATCACCTTCAAGTTTGACAACTCTTATATATGTATAATTCAATTGAAATAAAATGTATGTTAAACTATGTTACTTTTTTACAATAGCAATCTAAAGATTACATTAAAACCCATATTGTAATAAAATTTTAAATACTGTAAATACACTTTGTATGATATGCAATAAATCTTCAAAAATAAATCTCATACGAGAGATGGAAAACTGAAAGCTAGTTTGCATCATATTGCAACTACAACCGAGAGCAACACAATAATCTTTGAACTTATATGTCAAAGGAAATATTATACGTTAGACGAATATAAAATATGTTATGATATTACACATTTACCATATGGTTTATAAGAATATGGAAAGAGTTTATAAAATAATTGTTTTTAATATGCTTAAATATTTCAGTCAGTGACAGGCATGCTTTTCACTTTAACCCTTTTTTTTTTTTATTTGGAAAAATATATAACTAGACCAATTTAATTAATAATTTTTTCAATATACGCACTTTTATTGAAAATGATAAATTATAATCGATTTAAAGAATACAAATGTAAGTAAAATATTGTGAACACCTTTTCGTCCAAATTAACTTTTAAGAAAATCTATCACTTCTTTATTTTATTATTGATAACTGTCCGTATATTTTATAAACATATTTTTTTATAAACGATTCAAAAACTCTATACAAAATAATGTTTAGTACAATTATCTTGGTTTATATTTTTATCAATTTTCTTATTTAACTTTTCATCAATAGTGTTGGATATTTTAACCCTTATTTATCTAAAAATTACATTAATGTTCATTCTCGGGACAGTAATGCACTTTAAAAAAAGTTAAAATTTTAATTTTATTATTTCCTACTACTTTAATACCTTACTAATATAAAATAAAATAAAATAACATGGGGGATTTTAGAGTTTTTTTTACGGCCTTCAAACAGAAATTATACACCATAATACCATATGGATTTATTTACACTATTTATTTTTAAAATATTTATTTACTCAATCTTATTTAACATAGCAAAGAACAACACTACAAAATTCGTCGTGCGTGTTCCGTTTACACGTAGTGTCAACATGACGCCATATTGCCACAAGGTAGTTAGAAGGTTGCCATTCGCTGCAAAAATACTACTACTATAGATATTAAAATAAAATTTACTCTTCAAGAACATAATACATTTACTTTTTCCTTCTTCCCATACAAGAAGAGAGGTATCCCAAATTTAAATGGAAAATGTTATACCCTGTGGCTGAAGAGAAGCTTACTTCCTTCTCTAACTTTGTGACAGGGGATCGTGGTTTGTAGAAATTTTCTTAGTAGCGGTAACTATTTATATGAATAAGAGTTTTTAAATTTCGAGCTTTACACAATGGGAAGGCAGGAATTTAAGTACACAATTTTAAATACGTGACACACATTGTCCTTTTTTTAGAGCGGAATGAGATAAGATATGATTTATATCCGGTTTTAAAATTATTGAATAACGATGAAGTGTTCATGTTAGGATATAGTTTATTTGGATATTTGTTTTTATTGAGAATTAAAAACTAATACGCAGCTAACAGTGACTATAAATCAACACTCGATAATAAGTCAGTGATAAATTTATAACGTGAGAAAAATTGAAAGTAATATAGTCTATTAATGAAAATTCCCCAAAACCACAATAAAACATTAACAACTCAAGGACTGTAAATTTATGTTTATTCACCCTTATGTACATTTCAATAACACTGCTACCATCTTTAGATAACTATCCAGTATTTGTGATGTTAGTGTTTTATTGTGGTTTCAGAGAATTTGTTTTCATTGTATATTCAGCACAGTGCTATAGTAATTCTTATAATATAGCTTAGTACACTAGAACTGTGTTGCAATATAAAACTAACATAAATGATATAGGGGAGGAACCCAGAGCTAAAGCTAAGGCTGAACAGTGAAAAAACAGAGGTCAAACACAATCATGATCAGGAAAACTAGAAGTTGCAAAACTATACAACTCAAGGAAGGAATAACACGTTGTTGACTTGAGAGCTTACACTGATTACCTAATTAAAGACCATGATAGTAATCTAAAGGTTTGAACAAGCCTAGCTTCTTGAACTACCACCCCTATCGAATATTTATAATGTTATATAGTGATAGTTGGTTACTGATATTTAACAGTATATATGCTTATATATGTAACAGACACTCTAACCTTATTAAATGACAGGTATATTTATTATTTTTTTTAAATCTTTTATTATTAACAAAAGCCATAAAAGTTTTATTTCTAGGTTTGTATTTCCAATAATTTAATGTATGAGGCATCAATTATTTTACGCTATTGTATGGTTTCCCAAATGTAAAAACGGTCGCTTGCCAATGAAATTTATGTTTTTCATGTTTATTGTGTTTATTCGTCTATGTTGTTGTTTATGTTTTACAGCTAATGACGTGTTTTCTAAGTTTACTAATTCTTAAATTTAAATGTTTTTTTAGTCTCATCAATTAGGTACTTCTTGAAACATTCAGGTTATTATATTTAACCTACTTTTAATTATTATCATGACTTCCAGAACAGGTACAATAAATAATTAGAAAATATTCAACTTCTCGGCTAATTAACATAATCAATTTAAGTTTACTTTACCTACCCAATTCCTCTAAATATTTAAAATTTGCATGAGGTAATCAATAACTTTATATTAAAGTGTTGATATGCCAAAGAGATATTTAGATGATTAATGAGGAACCATGATAACTGACAATGAGTTATTTTCATTAGATTTTGAATTTTAGGCTACTTACACATATGGGGAGTTTAGAAGCAATGAGTTGTTAATGTATCTGGAAAATGAAAAATGAGGTTTATCTAAAAACACTTCTTACTTCCTAAGTTTGTCATATAATTTTATTTTCGTATTTAGTAGTGACGTCTTATAAGAGTTTATTTAAATGTATTGAGATTGTTCGAAATTTATTTCTCGTGCATTTTTGTCTAACGGATTGTTGGGTTTTATCTGATTGTTCATATTTATTACCTTTTCAATAAATTTGAGATAAACACCGTTGGATTAAAAACATATTAAATTATGTTACACGTTATTTTTACTTTTATTTATATTATTTTATTTAGGGTTTATCAACCCTAAAAATTTAATTTTAATTGTTTCTCTTATAAATCTTAAAGGTAAACCACAATTATTTTAAAGCACTAGGCAAATGAATCTAACTTTATTTATTACTTTCACTAAATATTCATATAAATTCACGTTTATACATAGGTTACAACTTAAAATATTACATTTTGAGATGGCAATGTAAATATACAAATTCACTATATTTTATAATAAATTTAATATGTTTATCCTGAAAAAAAAACAGAAGACGTATTTCCGAAACTATTAGTGGTCAATACATTCAATAGATACTTGGAATATGTAGCAATTAGATTGAAAGTAAATTCAATGAAAATTTTTTTACTCTTAATTTCGAAACAACTCATTGGAACGATAGAACATTTCAAAACTATTGGAAGTGAGTAATTTATAAAAATTCTACACTCTGAGGAAAACTTTTAAACAACTTAGAATGCATTCTACGTTAGTTATATCTTGAGGGATCATTTAATGTAATTAGAATTCCCGCTTGTGAACATCAATGTCAAAGTAAAGCATTACCTCAAAGCGCTCTTCATGAACTTTTGTACAGCCAAAAGAAATTTAAATTGCGTTTAAGTTGACACTTGTATTCATCTTCATCTTTTTATTATTTTATTACAGCATAATAAATTTACTTGTATATCAGCGTTTTAAATTTGAAAAATGAATTATTAATTAAAACAAAATAATACTTTGTTGCCATAGTAGGAAGCAGATATCTTGGTTAAAAGTTACTGTGACAGATGATTAAAATGAAGAGGTGAAGTTCTGTTAGGACAGTCAGCCTGAATTACATTAAGTGTCAGTGAATTTGATGTCAGTCATAACAAACGTTCCGCTAATTATTTCCTAGCATTCTTTCTACTGGATATTTACTATCAATAAAAAAAACTCTATGCAAAATTCAAGGTAATATCTTGGCATTAATGTTTTGATTAAAGACAAAGCACAGCATGGTTCTTCGGAAATGACATTAGGCATGGGGTCCATGAACTAACTGGAAGATGGACTTTTCGCTTAATACCACTTTTAGCCAATTGGAGGGAAAGAACATAGAGTAAACATAGTTATTACTTTCATCGGAGTTTTAATAGGACATGATACCTTTAATGCTTAGGCTACATTAAAAGATTTAAAATTACATAATTATGTTGAGTGGAGGTATTGTTATTACCTACAAATGATGTTAACGAAAGGGCGGACTCTTTTTAAATATTAGGTATAGAAAAATTAAACCATGATTTAACTAACGCACTGAGAGTAATAAGGCCTATACTAGAAAATATCAAAACAAATAAAGTGACAGAGGAATATTGAATACCGTCGTAACTAATTAGACAAACATTAGGAAAAATAAAGAGGAACAATAACAAGTTTTAATCTAAATAGCGGAATTAAATGAGAAGATTAGCTTTGGATTAAACATTTGGCGTGACATACGTGTTCTATAATTCCGTCCCTTGATACATTACGGAACTCTGGTGAGTTGTTTTATTCGATTAGAATTCCTCTCTTCAAGGCGTACTGGTTTCTAGAGTTGCGTAGTGGAAAATTTCATCTATGTTGTAACGCCTGTCATTTAAAGTAAAATTTATGTAAAACCTTACTTGCCAATAAGGCAGATTAAATTAAAATACTTTGTAAACCTTCCCTGCATAATGCTACCATCTGGTGAGCGGCTCTGAAAGCGATGTCGCCCGATCTGCAAATTAGACTCTGACCTCAGTCAATCTTGATTAAGATGAGTCAGTTCTTACCTCTAACGCAGTCTAGTCGTTTCTCAATGTAGATATAATGTAAAACTTCAAGTTAATACTTCTTATTTAATTTACTTCGGCTTCTGTTCAAAATTCATTTTCAAATTTTAGACAAATCATGTACAAATAAAGGCTCGTTAGTGTATATTTCGAAACTCGCCGAGTGGTCTTCCTAGATGATTTACTTTAACGCAAAAAGCTCGTAAGCTTTTTGAAACATAAGTCCAGTAACAGAATTAAATTGACCATCTTAATTTAATTATGTCTATATCTTTTAACTTTAATTGCAGTTATGTATTGTTTAGAAATAGTTTTAATCATGATTAATTTTCTTTGAATTGTCAGTAATTTCTTTTGAAAAACATAATTTCTTATAAAAATAGAGTAACCATTTTTCATTTAAAAAATTAACAAAATCAAATTATAATCTTTAATATAGTCATAAAATCAAAGAATTAATTAGTCAAACATTCTTCTTAATTAAAATCTTTTATTTTCTATTTTCTCGCAATTTGTACCAGTTTTTGATCTCAGACAAAGACTGAGCTATATTGGTTTCTTTATTAATAAAAAAAAACTTATTTTGTAATTTTCTTTTCAAGACATTTTGTAATTGTGATAATATATTTTTTTTAAATTAATTTCAACCTAACTTCATTACATATAAAAAATCTTGTTAAAGAACCTGTATAAGTTTGCCTAAACCTCTTTTAACAAATCACTTTTTCTGCAGCAAAATGTTGGTTCAAGGTCAGGACTAAAAGCAAGTTGAAACACAACTCAGGACTTCCTAGGTCATAAGAGCTCAACTTACAAAAAGAAAAATCTTTTTTGAAATGTGCCTCATGTTATCAAAAAGAACTTTAGCTGTGTTTCTTAAACAAAAAACTTAATAAAAAAAATAAGGTGTAATAAAGTGACTTCATCTTGGTGACTATTTCTTGTGAAACAATATGTACAAATTTTAAATTTATTATTAGATGGGACTGCATGCAAATTTTCGGCCTCCACGACCCCAAAGGGGTTATTTTTCAAAATAAAAATAAAAATATTGACGTCAATAAAATAAAATTTAATTTTCCTTTTATATAATAAACTTTTTTTTTTGTTATTAGTTGATCAACTTAGTTTTAAGAAATTTAATAATATAAATTGTAATAATTTATAAGCAATTTGATAATGAAAACTTGTTAGATTTAATATACACTTTGAACTTAAATTTATTCTCAATAATAAAAAAAAAAATTAACAAATTAATTTTGCTTTTTAAAAATTTCATTTGTAACAATTGTATGGGGGGGGGGGGAAGATCAAAGTAATTGTAACTTTTATTAAGGGCATGTAATTTTTTTTTTTAAAGAAAAACTTGTTTATTAATAAGTATTTGTTAATTGGTTATTTGTTTGCTGATATTTACTTTTGTGAATAATCTTTTTTTTTTTTTTTACAGGTTAATAAATTTCAGCACTGTTTAGAAATGGTTTCCTTTATTTTTAAACATGTTACCAATCTGGTTTAAATAATTCTTAATTCTTTATAAAAACAAATCGCCTGATAACAATGTATTCGTACCACAATATCGAAAACTTATTAAACAAATAAAACAATACATAGTTAAAAAATAATGTTCAAATATTAATTCCATCATTCAATTCCGTTCAACCTGATGAAATGAGTGGTCTACTATAAAATTTGGATGTTGAAAATATATTACTTATATCAAATCAAATAATGCTTTGGTCTGTAAATGTGTTTGGTTATTTAGGATGAAGTTCTTATCATCTTCAGATGTTTATAATTATTTGATAGATCTCTAGTGTTCATGATCTATTTTATTATAAGGTTCCAATCAACGATTTTTTTATCAGTTGGTTGCTAGATTAATATTTCTTTCTACAATATTTATCAATGATAACTAGTCATCATTCTATAAACAGTCGTCAAGTATATTCGAGTCAATTTATTTAATCTGTTATTGTTATTGTTGTGTGTGTGTGTGTGTGTGTGTGTGTGTGTGTGTGTGTGTGTGTGTGTGTCTTGCCACGCTACGCTCCTCTCTTTACGTTAGTGAGTTCGAGTAGGGTTCTTCTTGCCCCACGTTGGAACGCCACTTGCCACGCTGCGTCTCCCTTTGACTTCAACGAGTTTAAGATTCTTGTTCCCTTTTTTGGAACACTATTATCACGAACTCTTAACCTCGCTGTACGATCACCACCGACTGGGCGAACCACCTTTCTTTTCAGAGCAAGCGCGGGCAAGGCCAAGATGCTCACTTTTACTTTTTTATATCAAAGATTTTGCAACTCTTGGCTCTAATAAGTATGAGCTTGTCCTCATAAACTTACTAAATTTTAATTAACGCAAAATTCCCTGAATTTTATCTCAATGCTCGATTATTTAACTCTTTTAAGATTAACTCTCTCTCTCTCCAAGGTCGTGCCTTTTGGGAGAAATCGGCTCTTAAGTTCTGATGATAACTTTTAAAATTTTCAAATTATATTACCAGAGCACATATATAAAATTCATGTTAAAACAAGGTTAATAGCATACACAGAATGGATTTATATTAAAAACACAACAAAATTTAGAAATGAATTATTTGTATATTATTTCCTCTTTTGCACAGAAAAATTTTATATTCAAAACTTTTTTAATCACACGAAACAATTTAATTGAACAATAACACAACTATTTATTTATTTAACAACCTTAATTAATGTAATATTATCTATATATTAAACAAAAATAAAAGCGCTTGACTTTCCAGACAGAACCACAAGCAGTTTTTCCTGTACTGAAAAAGTCGTATTTAAATTATTACTTATTATCAACACCAAAGCAGAGGTTTAAAATGAATTTAATTTGTAATAATTCCCCTAATGACGTTATATTTGAAAAGAAGTTAATATTTGCGAATTATTCCTTAAGTATAAGATACCTTCACACTTTAATAGAAGTTCTAGTTGGATTTGGAATTTGTTGTATTATTAGAATGATGGTGATGTGATGTTTTCTATCCAGAGTCTGTAAGCTGCTATGTAGTTGAATGCTGGTATCGAATTCTTCTAAGTCGCCTTGAAGATCGATTAAAGTTGAAATTATTCTAAGTCCAATTAGTAGAGTGACAGTTGAATCTTCCTCTCAGCTCACAGTCGGTTGCAGAAGAAACGTCTTATTCGCGTCGATTCCAAATCAAAAGTAACCGTCTTTCGACGATTAAATCTCGGTCTCCCTGTCAGTGGGAATTAATCCACTTTTCTGGAGCCAATTTTTCTCCCTTTTTGGGAAAAAGGTATTTTCCATATATTATGTGTTTTCAGGCCCTTTTGGTCTGAAATATTTACACTATATGTTTTATTAGTCCTATTTCTTGACTAATGAATAGTTTTCTTCCTTAATTATTAATTAAAACACCTTTTAATTAATAATTTATAGTATTTTTTCTTTAACGTTATCTTTGATCCATGTTGGCAGTATGATGTTTCCGACTTTAGACTCAGCTTGAAAATGCGCGCGCCACTTTTCATGTTTTTGCATGAAAATCTCTACTTTTGACGTTTTTTCGTTCAACTCGCTGTAACTTTCGAACGCTCGAACCGATTTTAAAGTTCCTTTCGGATTCTTCTTCCTTTCCATCTTGTGGGTCTTGTGGAACTTGATTCATCGCTCTACTACGCTTCGTTCGCGAGTTATCGCCCTTTTCCCTAAACTTGATTTTTCCTCTTTTCAAATTTTGAGATAAGTCCTTTCTCAAAATTCTTTTGACGAAATCTTGTTCCTCTTCTACTACGACGAAATACTATGTTTTTACTTTTTACATAACTCGTTTGGTTGTTGAGTTATTCGCCTTTGAAGTCCTTAAATTTGTGTCGTATGAGTTTATGTTCATAAAAACCCCCCCATTATGTATTATTACTTCTGCTTTGATGTTTTACAATTTTACAGGCTAGATACATATAATTATCATGTTACTTTACCCTTTTAACGTTTTATTTACCCGCTTTTGGGCTTTGAAGTTCTACGTTTTGTTATTATTATATCTCCCTTATTTTATTTTAAAATTTGATTCTAAGTACTTATTATTGTGCCCTATTGTGGTCTCTACAATAGTACTTATTATTATTTTTTAAATGATCCCTCCTTCAACTCAAAAATTCCAAAAAACTCCCCAAGAATGACTTTCTAAGTCCATTCTCACCTGTTAATTATTATTAATTCATATTTTTTATTTATGATTATTATTAGTTCCCCTTTGAGTTATGACTCTACGTTTTTTGAATTTTGAATTTAAGTTTTTTCCAAATTTTAGGTTTTTGAGCCCCTATAAAAACTTGAATAACTTTTTTGTTTTAATTGCTTTTAAATTTATTTTTCGATATTCTTAATCGGTTGATTCTACTGAACATTAATTTATTTTAATAATTTAGTATTTTAATAAAATAAGAGACAAGACAGAACGACTGTACACGATCCAACATGCAGTGTTCAACCCCTGTTGCCGTGACGTCACCGTCCCCCCTCGTCTCTCATCTACCATCGCTTTATCGCGGGAATTTAACTTGTTTTAAATTGGCTTGAGGCTTTTGGCTTTTTCCAAACCGCCTCAAAATCCCCCCTTTGAACTAAAATTTTCGGTTAAAATGAAAAATTCCTATTTTTCATTTTTTTAAAAAACTAAAATTTTTGTATTAAACCCCTTTTTCGTCATATCACATTTCATATTAACTATTTATTAATGGTTATCTTCATTAACTCTTTTATCATTTTACATTACTAACATATATATCAAAAATGTATTATTTTGCATTGATCTTCATATATATTTTACAACATCTTATTCAAAATCATATCTATATTTCATCTTCATTTATCATCATCATAAAATTTGACATATTAACCTAACAATATACATAAACATATATATTTATATTTAAAAAACATCTCCTCCATCATTTCATATATTTATGCTCAAATCACATTTTATTCATTATAGTATAATATTTATATATTCAAAACACATGTTATTTATTATGGTATACATACAAATTTGTTTAATCGTTCTTTCTAGTCCATTACAGCCGTTTCATCTAAACGTCCTTGCTGTAACTAAACACATTATCACACACAAAACATATTACATTTATATAAGAAATAATTCGTCTTATATGATTATAATTATCTGCTTTGGTTGAATTTAAACTTATGCCTACATATATATTATAAAGTACTTGGTAACTACAACGGCTACTATCCTATTTGCAGTTAAAAAGAAAAATTATTTAATCTATCGGAAATTTCCTTTTAATAAAAAACAAAACAGTACACATTTAAACATCCATTCATTCCAATCTCCCTCTGCTAATTTGCTTGAACACGCAGTCTGTCAATATTGATTAATCGACGTCCGGTTCTCCCCTTCACCTCTTCGTCTATACTTTGTTTATTCAGGTGCGGCTTGCAGATGCGTGTTACCACTATGCTCCTGACCTTGTACACTTAGGAATTTATTGAAGCTTTATCCTGTTATTCACTGACCTAGGTTACATTTTTTTTTAAATCAGCTGACAGTCCGTTATTTCCCTTTTACCTCACTCGCTTCTACCCTTTACATATTACAACTTTTAAACATTACAACTTATACATTTTATTTATGAAATTTCTTACGTTCTATTAATATCTCCTTAGTCCTTCACATTTAAATATTACTTTCCCTTCGGGCCTCCATTCTTTCATCTTACACTTCGTAGAATTTTTGAATTTAACTTTCTTCTTTCGATACCTTAAATTTCGTCCATTTTGTCTTTCCGGATCCGCCATTTGTATTATAGCTCTCCAATCACTCCCGTCTCTGGCGTCGAATCTGTCTTGTGTAAGTTCCGAATCGTTTTCAGAGTTATTTTGCAAATTTTCGTCGTATTTTATTATTTTATTATTTTCGTCGATTATTGCCTTTGGCACATTTTTATTTCCTTTATTCTCCGCTCCTTTCAGCCCTTCATCTTTATTAATTAATTGGTTACCTTTATCCCACGCTTTTAACAGCACTTCATCATTGTTAAAATTTGCATTTTTCCTCTTCGCCGATTCCTTCCTTGCACTTAACTTGCTTCCTCGCTTTTGACCACTTTCTGATTTGTCACTACTCGGTCTAGACACGTCCTTTGCTTTTGGTTTTATGTCTACCGGCGTTTTGGTAGACAACGTATAAGCCCCTGATACTCGCTTATACGAATTTGAGCCTCCTTTATTCGCAGCTGACGACTCTACCATCTTACCGGTTTCGCCGCCATTTTGATGTTCGGTCAGCGCGTCTCTATTGCTCAATCTTAACTTACTTTCTTTAAGAAAATCTACAACAATAAATTCATTTTCCTTTACCAGTTGTAGGAAACCCTTTTCCATATTAATTCGACTTCGATATTTGCACATTAAATCACAACCCATTATTATTTTGCTTTCCAGCTTTGGTACCACCATAAATACCCCTCTTATTGATTGGTTATTTATTCTAATCTCCAATAATGCCTGTAATTTAATCTTCTGTCGTTGGCTTTTTATCGCTGTCACCATTTCCGTATTTACAACTGGTAATTCCATGATTTTATCGTTCCTACTTTTAAGCACATGTTTATAAAAATCCTCTTGAACACAGGACATCTGAGCTCCGGTGTCAATGGACATATTTACTTTTATATTTTCGATTTCTATCCCTATTTCCGGACATTTTTCGTAAACTTCACTATTTAAAATTTTATTATCTCTTTCCTCCATTAAATCTTTCTTAATTTCTGTGTTTAAAATCCCCAATTTAATTTTATTTATTTTCAGATCCCCCCTTTTATGTTTGCTAAATTTGGTTTTATCGTCGATCTCAATTCCGTTTGTATTATCCTTTTTCTGCCAAAAATTTTGCCTTGAGATCTCGTATTTTAGTTTTTTGTGACCTTGGGTGGGAATTTTTGGTTTGAAGGACCAGGGTTTCGAGGTATCTGTGGTTGAGGTTTATTCTGGGTTTGACCATAGGATCGAGGGTTAGGGTTTTGGGATGGTTTTGAGTAGTCTTGATTCCTTTGCCTGAAATTTTGATCTCTTTGTGGTCCGTCCCTCCTTTCGAAACTATCTGGTCGGCGAACTTCTCTCGTCATTCCGTCTACGTTTTCAATGGTCCTCAAAAACTTGATAGCGTCCTCCAAATGCTCACTAGCCCTACCAATACACGCTAATTGAACTTTTTGGTCGAAATGCCTCATTAGTTGGTATATAAGGAACTCTTCCGGAATTTTGGGTTCCAAATATTCGGCCTTTCGCACCATTTTACAAAAATAATCAACCCTACTCATATTTCCGTTAGGATTATATCTATGGTTTTCTATCTGATTCCTAACTACTTGTTGCGTTTGATAACCCCAATAATGCTCTAAAAATAACAATTTAAACTGGCTATATTCTTCTGTATCTCGCTTGATTATTTCCCACCACTCCATGGCAGCTCCTTTCAATTTTTTCTCCACTACTTTCAATTTATCACTTTCTTCCATGACGGGATTTATTTCTTGGAATACCTCCTCAATTTGTTTCAAAAATTGCACAGGATTATCTCTTGAATTTCCCCAAAATTCTATAGTTTTTGACTCTAAATTCGCCCTATCTAAATAAATTATATTTTTAGCATTACCACCGGTTTCTTTAATTTTGGCGACTTCCCTAATTTTAACTTCTAATTTTTTAACTTTCTCCCCAATTTCTTTAGTCGACTTTCCCTGTTCCTTTAAATCGTCCGTAATTTTTTTAATTTCCCCTACGCACTCTTCCACTTTTTCTTCACAATTTTCTATTCGCCTCGTATTTTCGGCCATATTACTATCTATAGATTCTTTAATTTCCTCCATATATTTCCCTATTTCCTGTTTTCGGGCGTCTTCCCTTTGGATACGTTTCGTTTCCATTTCTTCCTCTCTCTTCATCCTCTCTTCTCTCTCCTGCTTCCATCTAACTTCCATTTCTTCCCTCTCCCGCTTCTGCTTGGCTTCCATCTCCTCTTTCTCCCTCTTCCGCAATGCTTCCATCTCCTCCTTTTCTTGCTTCCTTTTGGCTTCCAATTCTTCATCTCTCTTCATCCATCTGGCTTCCATTTGGATCTGCTTGGCCTCCGCTTCTTCCTTTTCCTTCTTCTGCTTGGCTTCCAGCTCTTCTTTCTCCTTCTTTCGTAATGATTCCATTTCCTCCTTCTCCTGGTTTCTCTCGATTCTTTCTTCTAATCTTCTTAATTTGTCCTCGTCTTCCTTATCCTTTTCTTTTTTCAGTTGTTCAGCTTTGTCCTGTTCCCTCTCTTGCTTTCTTCTATCCTCCATTTGGTTCAGGTACCTCACCATTTTCTGCATTTCCGTCTCCTGTTCCTTTGAAACCTCCTGTTTTGCTGGATCTTTCGCTGGTCCCATTTTCACTTCACTTATTCACTTGGTTTATTTAATTAGTTAAAAAATTTAAATTTCGGTTTAATTTGGACTCTACTTTTAATTATTATTACTTTTGCAATTTAGTATATTTGTCGTTGTAATTACCAGCACAACTTATTACTAACACACATGTACATATAAATTATATCAGAACTTAAGATATTCTCGTTCGTATGAAACACTAAAAAATTCAAAATTTTTAAAATTTGTTCCAAAACTTTGCTTTTTCGTGCTCCACGCTATTGGGCGCCACTTGCCACGCTACGCTCCTCTCTTTACGTTAGTGAGTTCGAGTAGGGTTCTTCTTGCCCCACGTTGGAACGCCACTTGCCACGCTGCGTCTCCCTTTGACTTCAACGAGTTTAAGATTCTTGTTCCCTTTTTTGGAACACTATTATCACGAACTCTTAACCTCGCTGTACGATCACCACCGACTGGGCGAACCACCTTTCTTTTCAGAGCAAGCGCGGGCAAGGCCAAGATGCTCACTTTTACTTTTTTATATCAAAGATTTTGCAACTCTTGGCTCTAATAAGTATGAGCTTGTCCTCATAAACTTACTAAATTTTAATTAACGCAAAATTCCCTGAATTTTATCTCAATGCTCGATTATTTAACTCTTTTAAGATTAACTCTCTCTCTCTCCAAGGTCGTGCCTTTTGGGAGAAATCGGCTCTTAAGTTCTGATGATAACTTTTAAAATTTTCAAATTATATTACCAGAGCACATATATAAAATTCATGTTAAAACAAGGTTAATAGCATACACAGAATGGATTTATATTAAAAACACAACAAAATTTAGAAATGAATTATTTGTATATTATTTCCTCTTTTGCACAGAAAAATTTTATATTCAAAACTTTTTTAATCACACGAAACAATTTAATTGAACAATAACACAACTATTTATTTATTTAACAACATTAATTAATGTAATATTATCTATATATTAAACAAAAATAAAAGCGCTTGACTTTCCAGACAGAACCACAAGCAGTTTTTCCTGTACTGAAAAAGTCGTATTTAAATTATTACTTATTATCAACACCAAAGCAGAGGTTTAAAATGAATTTAATTTGTAATAATTCCCCTAATGACGTTATATTTGAAAAGAAGTTAATATTTGCGAATTATTCCTTAAGTATAAGATACCTTCACACTTTAATAGAAGTTCTAGTTGGATTTGGAATTTGTTGTATTATTAGAATGATGGTGATGTGATGTTTTCTATCCAGAGTCTGTAAGCTGCTATGTAGTTGAATGCTGGTATCGAATTCTTCTAAGTCGCCTTGAAGATCGATTAAAGTTGAAATTATTCTAAGTCCAATTAGTAGAGTGACAGTTGAATCTTCCTCTCAGCTCACAGTCGGTTGCAGAAGAAACGTCTTATTCGCGTCGATTCCAAATCAAAAGTAACCGTCTTTCGACGATTAAATCTCGGTCTCCCTGTCAGTGGGAATTAATCCACTTTTCTGGAGCCAATTTTTCTCCCTTTTTGGGAAAAAGGTATTTTCCATATATTATGTGTTTTCAGGCCCTTTTGGTCTGAAATATTTACACTATATGTTTTATTAGTCCTATTTCTTGACTAATGAATAGTTTTCTTCCTTAATTATTAATTAAAACACCTTTTAATTAATAATTTATAGTATTTTTTCTTTAACGTTATCTTTGATCCATGTTGGCAGTATGATGTTTCCGACTTTAGACTCAGCTTGAAGATGCGCGCGCCACTTTTCATGTTTTTGCATGAAAATCTCTACTTTTGACGTTTTTTCGTTCAACTCGCTGTAACTTTCGAACGCTCGAACCGATTTTAAAGTTCCTTTCGGATTCTTCTTCCTTTCCATCTTGTGGGTCTTGTGGAACTTGATTCATCGCTCTACTACGCTTCGTTCGCGAGTTATCGCCCTTTTCCCTAAACTTGATTTTTCCTCTTTTCAAATTTTGAGATAAGTCCTTTCTCAAAATTCTTTTGACGAAATCTTGTTCCTCTTCTACTACGACGAAATACTATGTTTTTACTTTTTACATAACTCGTTTGGTTGTTGAGTTATTCGCCTTTGAAGTCCTTAAATTTGTGTCGTATGAGTTTATGTTCATAAAAACCCCCCCATTATGTATTATTACTTCTGCTTTGATGTTTTACAATTTTACAGGCTAGATACATATAATTATCATGTTACTTTACCCTTTTAACGTTTTATTTACCCGCTTTTGGGCTTTGAAGTTTTACGTTTTGTTATTATTATATCTCCCTTATTTTATTTTAAAATTTGATTCTAAGTACTTATTATTGTGCCCTATTGTGGTCTCTACAATAGTACTTATTATTATTTTTTAAATGATCCCCCCTTCAACTCAAAAATTCCAAAAAACTCCCCAAGAATGACTTTCTAAGTCCATTCTCACCTGTTAATTATTATTAATTCATATTTTTTATTTATGATTATTATTAGTTCCCCTTTGAGTTATGACTCTACGTTTTTTGAATTTTGAATTTAAGTTTTTTCCAAATTTTAGGTTTTTGAGCCCCTATAAAAACTTGAATAACTTTTTTGTTTTAATTGCTTTTAAATTTATTTTTCGATATTCTTAATCGGTTGATTCTACTGAACATTAATTTATTTTAATAATTTAGTATTTTAATAAAATAAGAGACAAGACAGAACGACTGTACACGATCCAACATGCAGTGTTCAACCCCTGTTGCCGTGACGTCACCGTCCCCCCTCGTCTCTCATCTACATCGCTTTATCGCGGGAATTTAACTTGTTTTAAATTGGCTTGAGGCTTTTGGCTTTTTCCAAACCGCCTCAGTGTGTGTGTGTGTGTGTGTGTGTGTGTGTGTGTGTGTGTGTGTGTGTGTGTGTGTATGTGTGTGTGTGTGTGTGTGTGTGTGTGTGTGTGCGTGTGTGTGTGCGTGTGTGTGCGTGTGTGTGTGCGTGTGTGTGTGTGTGTGTGTGTGTGTGTGTGTGTGTGTGTGTGTGTGTGTGTGTGTGTGTGTGTGTGTGTGTGTGTGTGTGTGTGTGTGTGTGTGTGTGTGTGTGTGTGTGTGTGTGTGTGTGTGTGTGTGTGTGTGTGTGTGTGTGTGTGTGTGTGTGTGTGTGTGTGTGTGTGTGTGTGTGTGTGTGTGTGTGTGTGTGTGTAAACGTAACGTATGATAATGTGAGATAAGTTTGAATTATTGGCCACACGTTGATTTCATTAAAAGTTTTTTGAAGTTCAATTTATATAAAAAAAATCTTTATATAAATTCGACTGCTTTACTTTGTAAATTATCTGGTCCTTGCTAGAAGGAATAATAGGTTATATAGGTGCCTATAAATGCATACCGAAATCTTTAGATATCGTTTAGAAGTCTAAAATTATTATAGATGAAAAAATATTCAAAACATAAAATATTGAAAATCATATCAAATATTTATCAACAATTTAAAGAAATATTATTTTATATATTAGTTCATGCTTTATTTATTTTATTAATTTTTAAGAGAAACCTATTTTATATCTAAAATTTAAGATGGTTGTATTGGGATATCCAGTGTATTCTTTGCTCATTATAATAATTATAATTATAATGTATAATATATTTTGTTTAATATAAGCGAAAAATAAGAGTAACGTTTTTAAATTTACTTTTAGAACAGAAATGGAAGAAACAGTAGGAGACTGATTAAAATGTGATGAAGAAGAAAATGGTGAATTATTTATTGATGTTACATCATAAACTAGGAGCAGCTAACGACTGTATTCTACTGTACTTGTCAAACACCATTATTGATATAAATATACCAAAATGATTATCAAGAGATATGTGCTCAAATTTGTTAAGAAGGAGACAGGGGTCTAACAATATGGTAAGGGGTTTGAAAGCAAATATACGATAGGTAGCTGAGTAGAAGAGGAACCTCAACCTTGCCTAGGTGCTCCGGGAAGGTAAAGTAGATTTTGCCGTTTGGAAAGTATATAGATCATCTAAAGTAACAATTAATTAGTGCCACAAATCTTTGTAAATGAAACACAAAGAGCATCTATGCAATGATTTTGTGAAAAAACAAAGCAGGATATTTAAACTAAAAGAGAGAAATCGATATTAATTTAAGTGTTATTGTTCTTTTTACTATTAAATAAATTGTTTTGGTTTATTTTCATATTTATGTGTTGTTAGTTAGTTTAATAATAAATAATATAACCTATTTTTTATTTACATATTTGATTTAACAATTTTTATAATAACAATACCTTACATAAAATTAAGCTTCAGTATTTGTATTAAATATAAATTATTTTGTATAACATATTGAATTTAACATTAAAACAAACCAAATAATTAACATAATATAATATCTAACAGAACTGTTTGTAAATATTTTCTGCCAATAAACTGATACTTTTACTTATAAAATTGAAAAATAATTTTATAAGAATCTCGAAACTTTTTTCCGTATGTGACTACAACATAAATTTGCTAGCGCGACCATTTGAGGTGTACCATTTTGAATGGTAACAATACTATTTGTACGTCGTTTTTTTTTTTAAGTCTATTTGTATTTTTCATGTATATATTTTTGTTTGTGAATGGCGAAATTCTGTAATTTTTTTCTATTCTTTTTCATTTTTAATAATACTTGCAAAAAACAGCTTTAAAATGAAATCAAGGCTTGAAGTAGATGTATGTGGCAAGTACGTGTCATAGTATGTAATTATGCATGTATGGAGAAGACTTTCCTATACTGAAAGGTATACTTTGAAGAAAAATAAACTGAGACTTACTTTAAAAATCATGTTACTCTATGAATAAGTGTTCAAGAAAAAGAGAATTTTATTATTATTCTCTAAAGCAATTATCCTCTTTATATGTAGGTCTACCTCTTCATAGTTAAAACTGTCTACCACTTATGGCGTTACAGAGCTTATAATAAGGATAACATCATACAGACGAACAAGGATATAAAGCATTATTTTTATAGAATTTCATAGAAATAAAAATTGCATGTGTAAATGTAATCAGGTAGGAAGACATATGTGTCAACAACGATGGACTTACAAAACAGACCCTCACTAAAAAGAATATGACCGCTAACTAAGCCTAGCTATCTTAATTTATTAGAAACAAAATTGATAAAGGGTGGGACTTTATTTCCAGTCACAGAGTGTATACACTTAAAACACACACAGAGAGTTCAGTTTTTTAATATTTTTTCTTAGTATCACAATGCACGAAACACAAATAATAGATAGAAGTGTTTCGTAGTGAATGATTTAAAATTATTTTAAAATGATAATGAAGTAAAAAGTTTTAAATACAACAATACACTTAGGGAAGAGGTTTTGCTCAGAAGCATATGGTTGACCGAGAAGCCATATTAAGATACAATCTTGTTGAGCACTGTGGTGAAATTCACAATAATAATTCGATAAAGAACAATTAAAGAGATAATTGTGTTTTATTAAGTTTCTAGTGATTGTGGTTAGGGGCAAATTCCAATTATTATTGTGAATTTCACCACAGTGCTCAACAAGATTGTATCTTAATATGACAACAATACACGACATTACGAAATTTTTAACATGTGTCGTCACGTTGTTTTGATATATAATCAAAGTTTTTGAATGTTTCTCAATATACAATTTTCAATTGAATTCATTGCCTCTCTCAGAACTCGTTTAGTTACTTTATTTAGACAAGATTATAGAATTCGGGGTAAAGTAAAAGAGTAGGTTTCATTATTTACACTTGACAAATACTACGAGAGTCACTTTGATATAGAACTAAATTGAACTCAGGTATATTAAATCCGTTTTATTTTCAGTGAAGTTGTATTACAGTATGGTGGAAGGATATTTAATGTTTATAGTTATAAATAAAATTACTATGATATATCGTGAATATTTTATTTCAATCTTCAATTTATTTTGATAGTTTGGTCTGTTATAAATATGAAGATAACATCACAATGGTTTTCCAACGGTTTTCACAAAAATACTCATACTTTTATGATTGTAAGTAAGATATTTATTAATATTTGTCAAAGTTTCTTATTATTCCAAATGATGATTATGTTATTTCCGGTATTGATGATAACATACATAGATGAAATGCTACAAACAACACACAAAAATGCTCTGTTTAAATTTATTTTATTGAAAGCTTTCAACACAACGAATGGCGCATGTTTTGATATAACTTATAACATTAACTAGTACTGTAACAAAAAACTTATGGTGTGCGGTCTAATTGATAATGTAGGATGTCAATGCTTTCTCTTTGCCCAATTCAGACATAATAAAATTATTGCGTAATCTTATATTTTCAATTCACAAAGGTATAGAGTATCAAATTTGTGGCATGAAGCCCCATAATTCCCAAAAACCATTACTCCTCCTTGCAATCTCAATGTTGAGCATAAGATGTTCTACGCTAAATATTTGAATAACAATAACTAAAACTAGTTACCAATGATAATAAATAACATCATAACATGGTACAAGACAGTATATACCTCCTGGAACAAGTTACTATGACTATGGCAAAAATAATTACAAACAAATATTACAGAACTATAAAGAGTCTCTGCAATAATTGAATATAGACATATTTGTATTTATAAAAAAATTTATTGCATCGAAAGAGGATAACACAAGATCAATGATCTCACCACTATCCCCCAAAATCGCCTGACTGAAATTGTGTAAGTTGAATGTTCTAAACACACGTCTCAGAACAACATTTTCTATTAGGATATGCTTAATCGTTTAAACTCTCTGTCAACATGGACAATAGGGAAGATTCCCATGTAGCATCAGATATCCAATAGTGATCACACGAGTCAATCCAATGGAATGTCTAACGGGTAATAAACCACCTCCTCTTGACGACAGGTACGAATAAATTATATCCAAGAACGGACAATATTTTTGATTTCCACAGAAACGGCTTCACTAAACCAAGTGACGGTTCCAACCCCGTGAAAACACAGAGAACAAGACTATTTTGTTTCAGTCACGGGTTAGGAGGGCTTAAGAGAAGATGTGGTGAACCGATTGTATAAATTTAGAAAATAAATACGACTCCCAATACTTGACTTACACGGCACAGATACATACCTATTCAAATTGGGTATATCCCTTGCCAGCGAGTAAATTTCCTGAAGAAGAATTTTTCGGGAAACTGAAAATTAAAAAGCATTGTTCAATCTGTAACACTTTGTTTTCAATCTGTATTATTTGAGTTTATTTTTTATTGTAAAAAAGTTATAAATTTTGGAAATGAATACTTTATTAACTCTCGATTATTTAGTACACTCGATTTAGTTCTCTATGTAACCATTACACCACAAACATAGACTGTATGAAATCCGTGTAAAAATTTTTTGAATTTGAATATCAATAGAACTATTTATTTTTCAAAAAATACTTATGAGAACAAATGTATTACCATTTCCATTATGAATTTGATCATATTATTTTTTTATGTTAATAACGAGTGTTTCTTGATAAATAACGAAAACATCTGAAAATTATTTATACAATTTTATTGAGGTGACTCCTTGAAAACTACATGGAAGGCTTCACCACCACCTGGAGAAGAAATCATCATCGTATGTAATATGGTCGTTAGGTATAAATATAGACCATTTCTAACCAGGTCGTCATCATCAACTGTAATTTTGCTACTGTTTTGTTCTAAAATTCTAAAATTTGTATTGAATACAATTATATATTCATTTTGACAAATGATGAACTAATAACGATGTACAGATATTACTGTAGGGATAAGAATATTCCACACATTCTTGCGTATTCCGATCTTATCTCTTCATTTTGACAAATGATGAACTAGTAAGACTGTGCAGAAACTAGTAAGTAGAGATGAAAATATTGTTCAGAAATTAGTTTGACGGGATAAGAGTATTCCTCACATTATTGCAAATTCAGATCTTTATTTGTTAATTTTGTCAAATGAATTATTATTCTGCCACCTTACAAAATATAAACTGTTTTTATTTTATACCTTGAACTACAGTGTGAGTTCATTAAGGACAATAACATTAAGGAATTTATTATTGTACAAACTCACACACACACGTATATATATATATATATATATATATATATATATATATATATATATATATATATATATACAGTATGTATATATCGACAACCTAGACAGGTGTAGGTCCTGTATATTTAAGAGGCAGTTTGCTGTCCGACAAAAGCTGTCTATAAATCGCAAGTGATTTGACAAGTTTTGAATTTACACATATATGTGGATTTGCCGTATGTTAATTGTGCGACATATACTTTTTTAAATTTATATAGACATATTTTTTGGCACATGCTGGTCCATGTAATATAATGCGTAATTTGTTGTTCCATGTATATATTTTACAAATCTAAGCCATTTGTTGTTCCATTTTTTGGAAGGGATAGTCCTATCTATTGGTGCAGCCGATAGAGGGGTAGGACCAGCTTTTACCTTTCATTTAATAAAGTATATAACATATTATATTATGGTTGTGTTGAAACTATTGGTTTCCATTTAATGACCTTTACATTTGAAAATAATTTTTATACTAATGTGTTAAGACTTTCTTTAACATTCGCAAACATAATTATTTCACTTACAAAAGGTACATGTCGCTGGCCGGCAACGTTTTTTTTTTCGACCAAGAAACTAATACTACATATTAATGCCTATTTAGTACTAAATAAATAGAATTAGTACTTTCACCGTTTTCGAGTTAATAAAGAAAATCGTTAGCCGGGCCAGCGACCTGAAAACGCCGGGCACTTTAAATTTCGGCCCCGAAACGTATACCAATATTAAGTAGCCTACATATTTAATACTAAATAATTAGAATTAGTACTAACAACGTCCCAGAGTTATTAAAGAAAATCTTTAGCCGTGCTAGTGACGAGGTAGCCCGACTACAATGATTTAGCCCGAAACGTATACAATGATTTAGTACCTACTTAGTACTACTAAATTATAAGAACTAGTCCTAAAACCATTCCCGAGCTATTAAATAAAATCTTTAGCCCTGCTAGTGATATGGTAAACCAGCCACTTTGAATTTCGGCCGAGAAACCTAAACCACTAATACCTATTTAGTAAGCCTACTACATTATAAGAATTTGTCCTAATATGTTTCATGAGTTAGCCTACTAAGGAAAATCCGTGACCGGGGCATCGATATGGAAGTCAGACCTCTTTATATTTCGTCCCCGAACTAATATTACAATTAATTTAGTACTTCTTTAGTACTAAATTAATAGAATTAGTACTAACACCGTTCATGAGTTATTAAGGAAATTTTTGGCCGGGGCATCGACATGGTAGTCAGACCCCTTTGTATTTCGTCCCCGAAACTTAAGTATATTAGAATTTATTACTTACTTAGTACTAAATTATTAGTATTGGTATTAACACCGTTTTCGAGTTAAACTATCACGAAAAGCGTATTTATAAATATTTTGCAATAAAACTTTCACAAAATGTTCTTTGTATGTTCGATAATAAACTGTTAAAATGTCAATGCCATCTAATTGTTTTAAGTATGTTTTTTGATCATAAATCGTTTACTCATGATTGTAAATTATTCTTCAGAGTAGGATTTCGCTTATAATTCGAATATTTCTTAATATCTATTAATGAAATTTTCTCAAAATGTATTCTATCCATAAATAAATGTTCTGTGTAAATTTCATCATAATATAACTAGTTTCAATAATTTTGTGTATCGAAAAACTACAGGTTATTTCTAATTTCCTTCCTACGGGTTCATTTGGCTTTACATATTTTATAAAAACTATCACGAAAAGCGTATTTATAAATATTTTGCATTAACACTTTCACAAAATGTTCTTTGTATGTTTTATAAAAGACTGTTAAAATGTCAATGCCATCTAATTGTTTTAAGTATGTTTTTTGGTCATAAATCATTTACGTGTGATTGTAAATTGTTGTGACGATTATCTAGTTGTTCAAGATTATTTATACAACTTACATGGTACGAACCTAACGGTAATACGTCTACAGCAAGGGTGTGTGTGTTTGGATTCCTATATTTATTGGCTCATATTGTTCATTTGACCTTGTGTGGGGCATTACATTCATAACAAATTGTGGGGCAATACACACGTCCCCACAGTTGTAAATAGCAAAACTGGAGAGATTACATCATACAATGAATAACAGACACAACTTACATGAAACCCTCGTTGTTGAGTTTAAAGCAGAAAGTAAACTCTGGGGCCATACGTATTAACCTTGATATTATGTTATTATTCGAGATATTATATGCAGCGCTAAATATTTTGTTGATTGATGATGAATTGCGCAAATATAAACTTTCAGTTTACAGTCTACATCGAGACAAGAGCAAGAGAGTGAGAGAGAGGGAGAAGATGGAGAGCGCTTCCGCCCGTCAGGTTTTTTTTACTACCGTGTCCCTTTAAATCAACTTCCGTAGTTGATATTAATTTTCAAGTGTGACTAGTAATATTATTTTTCTCGAACTATGAGTTGAAACTCGGTTTAATATTTTTTCAATGTCGAATCCTGACTATATTTTTTACATCTTTTTGGTACTAATGATATGCTACTGTATTTTTTCAATTAATTAAATTAACATAAAACCAATATAATCTCTCTATGCATAAATCTCTCTCTCTCTCTCTCTCTCTCTCTCTCTCTCTCTCTCTCTCTCTCTCTCTCTCTCTCTCTCTCTCTCTCTCTCTCTCTCTCTCTGTCGATTTATAACTCGAGAACCACTGATTGGATTATCATGCGCCACAGTACCGATGATTTCATGTAATTAATGTCTAAAGGTTAGCACCTTAACTTTCCATGGCGGACTATTCAATTCCGTTAATTACGATATAAGAAATGTATTAACAATTGTTATAAAGTAATATATAAAATTACATCAAATCAAAAGGTTAGCGGGACCAAATCTATCTAAATACCCAATGTGCAATTTCATATTTTATATGAAAGATGGTTGCATTGTTTTATTCCGTTCGGGGATTTCATTTTATTTTTATTTTCACTATTTATTCCCATCAAAATCAACAGTTTGGCGAGGAGAAACTTTAGCATCTTTTGTAGCTACAAAAAACGCTTCCTCTCAGCCTTATCTAAGACGAAATCTGTAGAACTAGATGTCCCGATACAGTCTCTACGGCCCACTCCTTTAAACTCTTCTGCATTAATAACTTTCTCAAATGGTTAAGTTACGCACTACCTAATTTTAATTTTTTAAATTTATTTTTATAACACCCAAAAACTAATAAAACTATAATAACGTTTCGTAAATATATGTTTTACCCACTCTCCTCTAGTTAGAAATACAGAAGAGTAAACCTCTAAAATAAAAATAAAATGAACCTTTTATTCATCTTAATAAATTTTGTAACTCCGACGAATATTTAAAATTAACTATCAGAAACTACAGTCGAATTAGTAAATTCTGCTTCGTTACTAAGCACACTGTTCAGTTATTTCTAAACCAAAATAATCATCCATTTTTAATAAATTTTCAAAATCAATATCTACCCTGTAGGTCATCTATGTTGATTTATATCTGAGGCCTATGACGATCTTATGAAAGTTTAGACAAGCAACTTAAAATCTCTCTCTCTCTCTCTCTCTCTCTCTCTCTCTCTCTCTCTCTCTCTCTCTCTCTCTCTCTCTCTCTCTCTCTGTCGATTTATAACTCGAGAACCACTGATTGGATTATAATGTAGTTTTTTCCCACATGTATGTGCGACATCTGAGGAGGTTTTAGGCTACGTTTGATCAAAATTGGTTCAGTAATTCCCAACAGTATGTGTCTACGTGTGTCATACAAAAGTCGGAATTTCTTGACATTTTCTCAAGAGTAAATTAATGTAGCCCTTTTAATTTCCTATCGAATGGCATAACTGTCAAAACTATTGAACAAACCATCTTTCCAAATAGTTGTACTAAGCTCCCACAATCTAAGAAACATAAAATTGTATAATAAAGTATAGATGTTAAACATATCAGAGTTCTTATAGTAAGACTTTTAAAACCATCAAAACCTAAACTCAATAATAATTTAGACTATTTTCTACTGCGCCTAACTCCTAACTAACTTTTAAAGTCTAAACTTTAATTTCATTTAAAACTAATTTAATAATTGTGGGCAAAAATATATAATGTGTTTGTTAGTACAAACTAGAAATTTAAATGTAATACAAAGGTAATTGAGTTAAAGTGCGGGGTCCTTGTAACCCTGTATTAGGTTACGCGCATAGGACATGCATTAAATCATTGGGTATGTCCTCGAAGTTGGAATAAACTTATGATGAAATATAGATTGGTTGTCTGCCTAAATGTGAGCACATTTCTTGTTTTGTTTATAAAATTTACATTTATATGTGGTATAAGCTGCAGCGATGACGTTTTATATATTCATTTAACTAATTGAAGGTAAACTCTCCGTTAAATTCTAAACTTATAGTTTCCTGGTTTCGAAATTTAAAGTAGCCCTGAATGGTAATTTTATCAGACATTTAACGCGTAAAAAATGCTAGCTGTAACAATGTTGTTTTATGAATTATCAGTGTGGTATATTTCACTGAAATAGCTACTATGAATGAGTTGTCAAGTTACTGAAAAAAACACATCGAGTTTTAAGATTTGATCATACTTCTTATAACTTCAGTTGAACGGATATAATCCTGGGAACGGATGTATTGGTCTCAGTTACTATTTCTTGCTCAACTCATTTGGATAGTTGTGATATCTGGAATAACAATTTTGTTGATGGATACTCATGCACAACCAGGTGAGTTATATATTTTTAAATATATTATAACAAATTATACTTTTTCATACCAAAACAATTCTAGGATTATATTGAAGTATAACTAATTTTTATGATGTCAATATTTTTTGTAAATATGTATATCACTTCTGTTGCACAGTTTTACATTTGATTATATTGAATGTGAATGAAATATTAACTGTTACTTACTAAACCGGAAAATGTTTAAATGTTTAAATTTTTTTAAATGTTTAAAAAATAAATCTGTCAGTACCGCTGACCTAATTTTAATCTATCAGACTAAACATGTTTAAATTATTAAAACAAAAAGCTACCATTAACTTTTTCGGTTTCTAAGGCCACAAATCAGTCAAGAAACATATGTCAAAATTGTTTGTGATAACCAATCTTTTCCCTATATTTATTTTACTGGGTTTACAGAATGTCCAAATTCGTGCTTTCACATAATTGAGCGAAAACACAGATATCTTTCTGTAACTATAAAATCAAAACAATAAATACATGTAGTGTGCGCCTATTTGTAAACTTCAGATTAAACTCGGTTGTAAGCTGGAGTCGACTGTACCTGATGGATGTATTCGACATACATACGATGAAAAATACTTGCTGTCGATAAATAGATCGTCCGGATATGACGTCGGAGCTGTATACAGGATCAAAATAAAGAAAATTGTATCTATAAACATATGTCCGGAATCGCTTCTTTTATCAGCTATCCGCCATATTAATTTTTGTTTAATAATTTATATCTCTAGAAAAGCTTGACCGATTCGGTTGAAATTTTGCATGATACTCATCAATGTAAAGACTTAGTTGTAAAAAATAACCCACTTGTTGCAATAATTGTTTTTAAATGGAGTTCATTAAAAAAAAAAAATTCAAAATGAAAATAACTTAAAAATTTTTAAATTACCGTAATTTTCAAACGGATTACTTGGAACAGGTTAATTATTTTTTTCCAACAGAGTATATTGATGAGTATCGTGCAAAATTTCTAATCAATCCGTCGAATTGTTCTAAAGATATAAATTATTTAGTAACAAAAAACAAAATGGCGGATAGCTGGTAAAAAAGCGTTACCGGATATGTGTTTATATAACTTTTTTTTAATTTTGACTCTTATAAGCACCCCCTAAATTATCTCCGTGCATTACAGAAACACTGTGCATACAGTAGGCCTATATTTCATCTTAATATTATTTTCTTCATATTATAAAGGATATGGGTTTATATTTAGTGTGGTAGTACTATAGAATATTGTGTAACTTCGGTTTTGATATCACAATAATCCAATAATATTTATGGTGACCTCAGTTCTCAACTTTACAAATCAAAAATTGTTTCCGACATCCTTCTACAGCTCCTGTTTTATTACGTAGGCCTTCCGTGACGTTACCACAAAGGTATGCCTACAAAAGGAAATTGCAAACTGACCGCGTGTTTGTACTTTGTAACGATTTTAGTTTACCTCTTTACCCTTTTTTACAGAGAAAGTTATGATGAAAGTGAAAACATCAAATTTACTGATAAGTCCGTTTTGAATAAAAAAAATATAAAAAATTTGGAGTCCGTCGCCTAAATCCTGCATATATTGAAATATCTCAGCTTCTAATTGGCGTAGGAATGTAATAGACAAATTATTGGAAAGCTCTTGTTTCGATCTATTTACAAGGAGTGCCAAATCTCAGGTTCCATATTCAAGGTGTTCCAAAAAAATTAAACGTATTTTTCCCGTATTTTTTAAATAACGATATTAATGTTTCCCCCTTCAAATACTCCTAAAAAGTCCCCATTTTGGTGAAAACATAATCATTTTATTTTACTTGGATACTAAGTTATGTGGAATCAAATTTCACAGTCTTATCTTATTAACTCGGCCATTTTTAACACAAGGAAAAATATTCTTGTGACATCTCTTTGGAAAGCTGTTTACATTTGATAATCTCATAATGTAACTAAATATTATTTTTCTGCACAGAGTGTTCCAAAAATATGTTTTTAAAGAATAATTATTTAGGGGTTGTATTCTACCCCAAAGTTAATTGGTTTTAAACTCTTAGTCCAAAGGTTCTCATTTCTCATTCATTATTCCCTAGTAGTGCGAAATTAGATCAGCTTTTCGCCCAACAGATGTATTGGGCGAATTGGCCACCGAACGACCCTCTAGATCTCCAGTTTGAAATCCTTTAGTTTATTTCCTTTGTGGCTATTTGAAAATAAACGTTTACAACAATAGACCTACAAATCTGAAACCTGATAGAAAAATACGACTAGCAATACAGAAAATTAGAGATGAAATTAAAAATAAAGCCATACATGCGTTTTATACTCGTTTGGGACATTGTCAAGTAGCTCTTGGTGGACATTTTGAACATAAACACAGACTTTCCGTAGTCTTCTATGCTTTACGTAGTTTACCAATATTTGTTGTGGCAAATTCCAATAATTGCAGGACTTTTGGCCAATCAAACGTTCATATAGGCCTACTGGTAAAAAATTACATTCAAAAATTGTAAATTAAATGTGGACAGAATAAATCCGTTCCAAAAATTTCTTAAAGAAAAATCATAAATATAAAATGAAAAAAAAAAAATATTAGAACTTTCTTCTTTATTTTGATACTCTAAACATAATTCTGAAATATTACACCTGCATATAGACGCACTGTGTATAGAAAATATGTTTAAATCTTGCAAAAAATAAGAAGGTCGATATGTTTTGGAATAGTGTAGTGTTTCGCAAAGTCCCAACGTAATTAGTATATTAGCAAATATTGAATAGGATGTCCAACTGTGATCGGAAGTAGGGCGGTAAGAGGGGGAGTTCCGGCAACTATCCTGTACTTCGGCAAGGTGACTACGCTGCTAAATAAAAATCTATACAAAATACTGATTCAAAATGACTTTTTTGACATCTATGGATTATAACTGTTTCGACTAAGAGCTACATAAAGCACCAATAATTGAATTTGTTTTATAACTCGGCGATGAGACAGTACTCATCCCATGCTGATAACTTTTTTTATCAGCCAAAAAATTTGTAAATTGAAGTATTCCATATGCATTAAAATAAAATATCAATTTTGACATCAATCGACCCCGAATTAAATTGTGATTATCAACAAGTAGGATGATTATAAAGAAGTCTATATTTAGCCTATGTTAACGATCTACCCCATAAACAGTTTAATTTTTATTAAAATCCAAAACCATATATCAAAAGTATTTCTTAAATAGTCAAGGATGGCAGCTTATTATAAGTATTGCTTACAACGGTTTATTGTTACAGGTAATACTCCTTCAACCAGACAAGTCCAGAAAAATCCAATTGCGGTGAAGTTGAACCATTTACTGACGTAACAACTACTACGTTGGGAAAAGATATTCCGACAACTCCAGGTAAACTTATGAGTAATAATATAATTTAAATTGATGTCAAACATAATCAGTGAACAGTACAATTTCTATAATGGTAGACCTTAGATGAATACGATATAATTTTACTTTTACGTTTTAGTATTTATTAGTTGTTTGGTTATCAATAGTCATCCAATCAACAATATAATTAATTTAGCAAGCAAATTTATTTTTAACATACCATTTTGTCCGTATAGAGCTTGAAAGTAAAATTATAACTTTTACATTTAACTAAAACTTTTAAAAATAGGCCTAAAGTATAACTTTAAAATCATACTTATATGGAATGTTTTACACCCTTACTTTACATTTAAAAAATCCTGTAGTTACATTGAAATTTGAGTGAACTGTTATATTTTGTTTACTTCACTCTAAACAAACCGTTCAAAATAGGTCAAATTGAAATAAAAATCTTGATTTTATTTTTTTCAGAAATTTTGATATCACCATCGTCTGCATTAATGGAAGGGACTGCCGATGCCAGCACATCCAAACTTGAATAAGGATGTTTTCTGGTTCCACATGATGATATGTTGGAAATCCACAAATAAGTGCTATTAAACTCTTCTGAAGGTAAGTTTTAGTTTTGCTCACCGAAAAAATGGTAAGAATGACAGACCTCTTGTTAAAATACAGACATAAGTGTGGAGTATTACCAGAAAACCCATACTTCTTTGCTGTCCCTGGAACCACGACATCGTGTTACCGTGGAGCCGACGTAATCCGTTACTTGAGGGCTGAGGTACCACTAAAGTATCCCAATAGAGTAACAACAATTGCTATTAGAATGGAGGCAGCTACGTTAGCCGCTGCCTATGAAATAACAGAATCCCAAGTTGACCAGCTGGCAACTTTGTGGGTCATGGCTCAACTACATATAAGAAGTTCTACAGATTACCGGAATCTACCTATCAAACAGCAAAAATAAGCCAGTTCTAACTTAACATTAACAGTGGGGAGAACCTAATAGCGGGGAAAAAATAAGCTGCAAAGTCAACATTAGGTAACAATCAAGAGTCAACCAAAACAACAAAATAAAGAGACAGCTTTGGTCTGATGATGAGTCGGATGAGAAATACGAACCAGGTGTTAGTAAAACTAACAGGGAAGTTAAGAAATGGACGGAAGAACAGAAGGCAGCAATCAAATTTGAGATGAAGAATTTTATTGCCTTGAGGAAAGTCCCTGGCAAAGACAAGTGCAGAGAATGCCTATCAAAACATGAATGCCTAAAAGAAAAGCGTTGGGTTGACATTAAAAACTATGTCAAGAACCTGGTTTATCCCATAAGAAATTTGAATTAGTAACTGTAAATTTTGTTTGTGTGTAATTAGCTGGCAATTTATAATAAATGACTTATACACTGTATGTAGTTTGTAATTAGATGAGTAACTAAAATAAAATTATCATCAAGGATGTTTATGAAGTAGTTTTAGTTTAGGCCTACTATTATATTTCCTTAAAGTGAATTTATTATCCTTGATTTATTACAAAACAGCGAGAGCTGTTTTAAGTTATAAGTTAAATGGACGTATTAATTAAACATTTTTTATTAGTTTGATATATAAATGTTGATAAAAATTACATATCAAATAATATTTATTTTCGTAAATATTTTAATAACGTTACTAGCATTTGATTACGACTTTGGTACTATGTTTTGAAAAAAAAATTGTAATTGATATAAGAGTAACTATTACATATTCAAAAATATATCCTGTTTTAAATTTAATTTGTGAACAATGAAAAATCAGTGTTTATCGTATTTTTCAGTTGTGTTAAGCTTAAATAAAAATATAATTTTTAAATAGTCATTCCTACTTCCGTTAGAATACTAGCATTAAAACAAGTCTTCATAAGTCCCGAACGGATATCTCTGCAAATTAACCAGTCGACCGTTTTTATCCATCACAATTCTTCTCAACTTGAGATGTCAAATCCTTGTCATGCCGCTTAAAAACAGTGTATCTAGTACTGTATGAAAATTACCAACAATCTATTTTAGTTATTTTGAAAAAAAAAAATAATAATAAAAATAAAAAATAAAATCTTCAGTATACAGTATCATGTTTTATCTCAAAATTTTGATTAATTTGAACCTAAATTTCATATTAATCGGACCATTTTTACTTTGTTTATGCAATGCGTCACTATTTTAAAACTTGAAAAAAGGTTTTATCATCAATTTGGTGGAAGATACGGCTACAGCAGCAGCAACATTAGGCCTAACGAGGACAATGCAGAGTAGGCCTATCATCAGGTGGTGAATTGGCCCAGCCTTTATCATGTCTAAGTAAAACTAGGATGTTTTATGGGTTTTCAGTTTTATAACACTGTCGCATTCCACATATCAAGTATATATTCTTAGTATTTAAATCTATTCTTCCCACCCTCTCGAAGAAAGTGGTTTAAATTTGAAATTCATATTTTCTAATGTTCTAGCTGCGTAATTTAAATAAATAGAGATGATAAATAAAATATTATATTTTTTAGAACCATCCAAGTAGCTTATTAATATTTTGTTACAGACGCGTTTCAAATAATGTGATTCATCATCAATTTTTTCTTCTAGATTTTTCGAACCACAGGAGTTTGTTAAATATTAAAACACAAAGTCAAACTATACATATAAAACCTATTATCAATTAAAATAAACAATTTATATAAATGTCGTGCGTTGCGCTTCGTCTGAGTTCCTGTACTTCACTCAAAGTGGTTTACTTCCTATTTGTATATAACTTGATGAACTTATAAAACAAACTGTTTGAAAATAGAAATTTTAACTATGATTACAATATTCTAAGGGAATGAACCAGAAACACCTTTTCTTTGCATTGTACATTGTACAGTTTATATAAATGTCATAAAATGGACGTATTTATATGAAACTTAGTATCAAATTAATCGAAATTTTGAGACGAAACCTGCATAATTGAAGAATTTGTATAATTGTCTAATAGAATTGAAATATATTGTAGGTAATTAGCATACATTACTTGATTCATCATGAGTTTCCAGTCGGCATGACAAGGGTTTGAAAACGAAAGTTGAGAAGAATGGTGACAAATAAAAACGGTCGACTGGTGAATTTGCAGATATATCCTTTCCGGGACGATAATTGCTAAATAAACCACACCTCCTGAGAATCTTTTTCTAATGTTATTTCGTTGAAATAAGCACCTTTTGAATTTTGGAGGTAACTTCATTTAGTGGATAGCAATTTTAGAATTTATATTAAATTTAGTAGGTTCTATAATAATTTCTTCAAAAAAACATTAATTACAATACGAAGCATGCCTATATATTAAGTCTATTTTGTACCATTTTTTCTAAACGATTTAGATATTTAAATTTTTTTTATAAACTATTACATAATAAGGTATCAAGTAATATTATTCATTATCACTGTTATTCTAATAATTATACCGATTGTCGCACGAAAAGAAAGTGTAAGCCTATACGCATTCGATTTACTGTTAGGTCTACCTACTCTTCCATTCTTACATCGATAATTTATAATACGAACAGACTTTAAAATATGATCTCAGGTTCACAGATTAGATAATACCCAGGTCACCCAGCGTGGTCTCGGTATAAATATTAATCCGAAAGTGTGGCATCAGCCGTGACACTCGTCTGCTCTGAATTGTGTGTAAAATTGAGAAGTGTGTATTTTGAGAAACCTTACAGGCGAGACATCTAGCGGGCATAACGACAAATTAGCCGTAAACTCTTAATGGCGCTACCGAGGACTTTACTACCGAGGACTCTGTTTCAGGTCCTCGGTTCTACTCGAGTCCTCGGTAGCGGCATTAAGAGTGTACGTGACGTCCTCCCTAATGCCGTATACAAACCCACACACACACACACACACACACACACACACACACACACACACACACACACACACACACACACACACACACACACACACACACACACACACACACACACACACACACACACACACACACACACACACACACACACACACACACACACACACACACACACACTGCAACGGTTTAATTGAACCGCCTGCAAGGAGCAATTTTGGAAAATAGCTAAATTCCAAAATTTCAATTAAATCAAATAATAATTGTAGAAATGACAAAAACATTTCTAAATATAAAATAACACATGTAAAGTTAAAGGGAATATGTAGGTTAGCCAAGCCAAGGTCACGCGCCTTGACAGGAAATATCTAGCGTTCCGGATTGAACAGGAATACGTCCATAGGTTTCTATGCAAAAAAAAATCAAAATCCGAAAACTTAAATTAAAATGATATAATCGTGTAGAGCTAGGAAAACCTAATAATAAATAATAAGAGAATAAACTCGTCAAATTAATAATAAAAAAGTTATAGCCATAATAAAACGTCATAAAACATAAAAAACCCTTAAAATGAAGAAATTCCAAAATCTAATAATAACAACGCATAACTATAATATAAACTAGAAATAAATAAGACTCGAAATCAAAATTTAATAAAAGACCATAAAGTAATTAAATAATAAATAACCAAAAATGCAGAAAGTACCGTAACTTGTGAAACCCAGAAGCGAGGAAGAAGAGGAAAGCAGTTTTGGAACTTTCAGCATCAGAGGAACAACTTACAAGAAGAAGATTTTCAAAATTTCCAAAATTAGAAAAACTAAATTTTGAAAAACTACGAAATTTTCAAATCTCCGTAAAAGTAAAAATATACGTCGTATCGCTACAAATGAAGATGGAAAATCATCAGGGAAAGAAGGGCTTCAAAATGAAATCACCCAGAAGAAGATCGAGCGAAGCGAACGGGATATATGAAGAAAAGAAGAATTCGCAAATAAAAAATTAGAAATTTCAGGAATCAACTTGTCTTGAACGTCGTGCGCAGAGAAGGCAGTAGACGCATGGAGAGGGAAAGATACCAACCCCAACACAAATCCACCATAAGAAATTAAACTAATTATAACAAATAATAATAGAAATAGATAGATTCTTCTAGAACTTGTCGTCATCAACAGATTCTTCGAGAACTGGACTTCGAGATATTCTAGACAACTCTCAGAAAACATCTCCAAGATCCTCTAACATTCTCAGAATCAGGACGAGCGGACTTGTGCACTTCACAACAACAAGGTACTGCATAAATCAAGCTTTTTTAATAAATAAAATATTTTTTAATAAACTTGAATTACGTCCAAAATTATTAAACTCAATAAAGTTAAATAATAACATTTTAAAGACAAAGTAAAGTCAAAATAAAGCCAATTTTAAATTCATTCAATAAAGAGATATAAAATACAATAAAATTCGAGTCCAATAATAAAGCAATCAAGTAACAGATTGGAAAGGAATAAATAATAGGATTCATATTTATGTGTATTAGAATAAGAATATAATTTGTTAGTTTTAGTTAATGTTAAAATTGTTTAGTATAGTAGATTTTCAGTTTGTTAAAAGAGAAAGCATTTAATATAAATTGTCAGAAAAGGCGACATTAATTGTTGTAAGTGATTCGAAAGAAATCCATTGTTTCTCACAGTAAAAATTAAATTGTAGACTTTTAAATAAATTTGTTAAATTTCACTGTTGAATAATTTAATTAAAACTAACCTATTCAAAGAAACTCATTACATTAGAAAGAAGAAAAAGTAAGTGCTCACCAGTATAAAGTTAAAAAGTCAAAAAAGAGCAAATTTTGGTGTTAATGAATTAAAGAGCTCCAAAGGGCACACCCTTTGAAAAAGAGTCTGGAGTTTTAAAAAAGGTAAGCTAGTATAAGAAGTGAATATATTAATATAGTAAAATTTCCTGTGTTAGCATAAGTTGATTGAAATAAATTATTCTTGTGTGACATAAGAATCAAGAGCCTTATCAAAACTATTAAACTGCGAGGGAATCACTCTCTATCGCGGTGTTTAGTTGGTAGGGTCTTGCAGCGTCCCCGTAGGTTCGCTGTCCACAGGCGGGGGGGGGGGGGGTGCGTTGCAAGTGGCGCCCAACGTGGGGGGTTCGAAAGTAACCAAACAAAAAATTGTTAAAATTACTTTAGGGTTGAAAACGAACAGCTTAAATTCATTAAAATCAAAATTAAAACTTAAAACTCAAAACTTAAATAAATAAACAGAAGTAAACCTAATAAATAAATCTAAATAAAAAATGGCAGCTCCGAAAGAAACAGAAACGGAAATGCAGAAGTTCATGAGATATTTCCAGGCGAAAGAAAAAGAACGCGAAGCTAGGGAAGAGGCAGACAAAAAAGAACGCGAATTGGAGAGGAAAAAAGAGAAAAAAGAACGCGAAGCTAAGGAATTAGAACGGGAGACAAGGGAAAACGAAGAGAGAAGGGAACGAGAAGCGAAAGAAAGAGAACGCGAAGCTAGGGAATTAGCACGCGAAGAAAGCGAACAAGCGAGTAGGGAAGAACTCTTACAAGCGGTAGGCGGTTTAGGAGAAGACGTAAAGAAAAATTTTGAAGCAATTCAAAATAGAGTAGGAAATTGCGAAGACGAAATAGTCGTTTTGAAAGGGGAAATTCAGGAAATAGGGGAAACAATTGAAGGACAGGATGACAAAATTAAACAAAATAAAATTAATTGCGAAACGTTAAGCAAAAATATAAAATCATTAGAAACCAAAATGAGACAGACAAGTATAGGGCAAAGTTTAGTAGGGGCTGGGAGAAGCGTAGTGTACGTACAACCCGGTGCAGCAGGGAATAAAACCGTCGAATTTTAGGGAAGTTCCAAAGAAAGTCCAATGAAATTTCTAGCCGAAATAGAAGAGATTTTCATGGAAATCGATCCACAATTAGATGAAGGGGAGAAATTAAAAATCGTGGGACGACACATAAAAGGGCCGGTAATAGAATGGTGGAACGTAATCAAAGATAATAAAGATAGATACGGACAATTTAGGGTTAAATTTATAAAAAATTATTGGGGATATCAAGCCCAGCAACATATCCGAAATTTAATTGAAAACGGACAATATCGCGATACAGGATATATGTCAAGAGTTAATTATTTTTGCAAAATGGTGGCTAAAGGACAATATCTTGATCCACCAATCCCAGAAAAATTTATGATTAATAGAATCATGCGACATTTTGAACAAAAGGTACAATTTGCGAGTATAGGAAGTCATAGCGAAACCGTTGAAAGCGCGATAGAATTTCTTAGAACGTTTGAAACGAGGGAAGGCGAACCACGTAGGGAAAATCGAGAAGAAAGACCAGCGTATAAGGGGAACCTTGATAGGAAAATGGCAGGAGCCATGGACTCTCAAACCTATCCTAGAACACCTAACCTTAGATCCTATGGGAATAGACCGCAAACAAACCAAAACCAAAGTAACCAAAAACCCAATCCTACACTACCTAACAATCCGAGACCCAGTCCAAAAAACTAGGTTATAAGGTCCCGGAAAAAAGCAAAAGAAAACGGTTACAGGCAAAGACAGGATTCGGGGCCGCAGATCAAAATGGAAAAAATAAAATCAAAACAGAGAAACCTTTAGAAGACGTTTCAAAAATTAAAAATCCAACATTAAAATCAGTAGGGAAATTACAAAACATTTCATGCGATATTAGGGAAGAATTAATGACAGAAGGCGAAAATATCAACATTCAAACAAAATTATTAGAAAAATGTCCGGAAATAAAAGTCAAAATACATCAAACAAATATAAAAGTTTTAGTAGACACGGGAGCGCAGTGGTCTTGTATACAAGCTGAATACTTGGAGGAGTTAAAAAGACGGGGAAACAAATTTTTAGAATTACCAGTTTATAACGTCGAAGTAGAAACAGCCATTAAACAGAAAAAACAAAGAGTTTCAAGACAAGTATCGATACCTGTTCAATTTAACGACAGAGTAGTAGATATAAAATTTCTGGTAGTACCAAAGTTAACTAGTTTAGGTATATTAGGATGTAATAGCCTATTCGAGTTAAACGCGAAAATTAATATGGAGGAAAAGTACGTAATAATAAATATAGAAGGGAAAAACAGAAAAATAAATTTCATCGAAGAAGCTAAAAAAGTAACTTCAAAAACCAATCTATTAAATAGATTGGACGTAGAACAACCGTCAGCTAAAATCTGTGTACGGAAATTGCGAAATGAAAGTAGCAATATAGGAGGTCCAAATACTATAATGCGAGCGAATGGGGCGTTATATGTTACTACATTACCCAGTGTAGAAGTAAAAAATGAGGGAACCGAACATGACCAAGCCGAACGTGACAAAGGGGGAGAAAATACCAGAATTGACCAAACAGGACGTGTAAACAACAAACGTGACGGGAGGAAAGAAAAAACCGAAGCCGACAACACCAGACGAGACAATACAGGAAGGAACAGGAGAAGGGGAGACTTAGAGAGGGGAAGGGAGTTTGAACTCAAAGGAAAACAGGAGATAAACCTTAGAAACCAAAACACGGTCGAAAGGAAGATGCCAATTCAAGGAAGGAACTTTAAAATCCAAAAAGAGATTAAAAGTGGAGCAACCTATCCAAGGAGAAGCAGGAAGAAGAGCGAAGCGAGCGAGAAAAGGGAAGAACTATATCCAAAAAAGCTTCAGAGTCGTGAGTTATTCGTACAAGGGCTAAGCAAAGTCGTCGTAAATAAAGAAGTAAGTCTTAAGCACCAAATACAAAATGGAGACCACGCAAAAATGAAGGGATCACTGGTAAACATACCTAAGTTCGAATTGAGCTTAATTCCAAAAGGGGAGTCCAGTAGTCAATCAAACCCAAACCTTAATAAGTTAGGAGCGAACGAAACAAAAAAGTTCAAAAATCGAGACGTAACCAAAAAGGTTAAATTCAAAACAAAATTAAAGCATAGTCTAAAAAGGAAGGGGAAAAATAAATTTAAGTTAAAAAGGAAGGGAAACGTATTCGTAAAACTAAAAATAAAAAATAAACCAACGGTAAAGTTAAAAACTAGTATTAAAGGTTAGGATAGTAAAATATTAGTAAACACAAAGTAGAATAGGTAAAGTCGTAAATTCATAATCATAAACATCGTCCATAATAATATGTAATAAATCTAAAAAGAATAAAGTTCAGAATAAATCGCAACGGTAGATAAAAAACCAGCTGTTTCGATAAAAGCGAGGGGGAGAATTGGGACAAGTTGCGTAGGTCAGTTACTAAATAAACAAGCATCCGGAAGACATGAAAATTGTACAGTAATTAAGGTAGAGAGGGGTTCTTTCGTTATATCGATAACGGAAACGGGAAATGTCAACATTCAAAAGAATTTCAATCTGTTACTTGGCGAAATCTAACCTAGCGCGAAATCAATTAAAAGTAAGGATGGCTTGATTTATGTAACTTACCTTAGTGCAAAAGTGATTAAATTTGTGTCAAAATTTATATTTTAAAAAAAGTTAGGATAAAGTGTAAATGTGTATAACTATGTATAATCATGCTAAATAGACTGTTTCAGATGAAAGAGAGACGAAATGAACTATCGAACATGAAAAATATATATGTATTTGTATAAAATAAGGATTGTTTTCATATGAATATGTCATTATTACCATGTTTTTGAAAAATATATATATATGTCACCAATTAATCATTTATGTTAGAAATAGGATTGTTTTATAGATAGTAAGTTTTCATGTTATATAGATAATTATGTTTTTTAAATAGAAAGGAAGTAAATATGTAAAGAGAAGAGAAAAATTTAAGGAACATAAAATTTTAAAATCTTAAAAAGGGATTTTAATGTCAAAATTTTAAGTTTTTGAGAGGGGAATTTGCAACGGTTTAATTGAACCGCCTGCAAGGAGCAATTTTGGAAAATAGCTAAATTCCAAAATTTCAATTAAATCAAATAATAATTGTAGAAATGACAAAAACATTTCTAAATATAAAATAACACATGTAAAGTTAAAGGGAATATGTAGGTTAGCCAAGCCAAGGTCACGCGCCTTGACAGGAAATATCTAGCGTTCCGGATTGAACAGGAATACGTCCATAGGTTTCTATGCAAAAAAAATCAAAATCCGAAAACTTAAATTAAAATGATATAATCGTGTAGAGCTAGGAAAACCTAATAATAAATAATAAGAGAATAAACTCGTCAAATTAATAATAAAAAAGTTATAGCCATAATAAAACGTCATAAAACATAAAAAACCCTTAAAATGAAGAAATTCCAAAATCTAATAATAACAACGCATAACTATAATATAAACTAGAAATAAATAAGACTCGAAATCAAAATTTAATAAAAGACCATAAAGTAATTAAATAATAAATAACCAAAAATGCAGAAAGTACCGTAACTTGTGAAACCCAGAAGCGAGGAAGAAGAGGAAAGCAGTTTTGGAACTTTCAGCATCAGAGGAACAACTTACAAGAAGAAGATTTTCAAAATTTCCAAAATTAGAAAAACTAAATTTTGAAAAACTACGAAATTTTCAAATCTCCGTAAAAGTAAAAATATACGTCGTATCGATACAAATGAAGATGGAAAATCATCAGGGAAAGAAGGGCTTCAAAATGAAATCACCCAGAAGAAGATCGAGCGAAGCGAACGGGATATATGAAGAAAAGAAGAATTCGCAAGTAAAAAATTAGAAATTTCAGGAATCAACTTGTCTTGAACGTCGTGCGCAGAGAAGGCAGTAGACGCATGGAGAGGTAAAGATACCAACCCCAACACAAATCCACCATAAGAAATTAAACTAATTATAACAAATAATAATAGAAATAGATAATTTAAAATGAAAAAAATAGACAAACAATAGAAGAATAAGCCAAGGGAAGTTCATCGTAGTGCAAATAAATAAATAAAAATAATTAAATTGTGAAATAAAACAGTAACAATAATCAGTGAAGGTTGGCCACACTGAAAGGCCTAAATTTCGACGAGTTAACTTTCTTCAAGTTAATTCGACAGTCTCGTTTAGTACCAGCTCCAGGGAAGTCTTCTAATAGCAGCTCCAGGAAAGATCAACAACTTTACTCAAGTCTGAACAGGAAATCGTCGTGAAAATATATTGTCAACGCTCTGTACTTCGCCAGGTTAATAACGGTGCCCACAGAAAGGATCGGCCTTGCAGGAGACAACGTGACATCCTACAACAGCTTAGTATAAGAGATCTTCACTACGGACTCCGGCAAACATTCTTCTAGAACTTGTCGTCATCAACAGATTCTTCGAGAACTGGACTTCGAGATATTCTAGACAACTCTCAGAAAACATCTCCAAGATCCTCTAACATTCTCAGAATCAGGACGAGCGGACTTGTGCACTTCACAACAACAAGGTACTGCATAAATCAAGCTTTTTTAATAAATAAATTATTTTTTAATAAACTTGAATTACGTCCAAAATTATTAAACTCAATAAAGTTAAATAATAACATTTTAAAGACAAAGTAAAGTCAAAATAAAGCCAATTTTAAATTCATTCAATAAAGAGATATAAAATACAATAAAATTCGAGTCCAATAATAAAGCAATCAAGTAACAGATTGGAAAGGAATAAATAATAGGATTCATATTTATGTGTATTAGAATAAGAATATAATTTGTTAGTTTTAGTTAATGTTAAAATTGTTTAGTATAGTAGATTTTCAGTTTGTTAAAAGAGAAAGCATTTAATATAAATTGTCAGAAAAGGCGACATTAATTGTTGTAAGTGATTCGAAAGAAATCCACTGTTTCTCACAGTAAAAATTAAATTGTAGACTTTTAAATAAATTTGTTAAATTTCACTGTTGAATAATTTAATTAAAACTAACCTATTCAAAGAAACTCATTACATTAGAAAGAAGAAAAAGTAAGTGCTCACCAGTATAAAGTTAAAAAGTCAAAAAAGAGCAAATTTTGGTGTTAATGAATTAAAGAGCTCCAAAGGGCACACCCTTTGAAAAAGAGTCTGGAGTTTTAAAAAAGGTAAGCTAGTATAAGAAGTGAATATATTAATATAGTAAAATTTCCTGTGTTAGCATAAGTTGATTAAAATTAATTATTCTTGTGTGACATAAGAATCAAGAGCCTTATGAAAACTATTAAACTGCGAGGGAATCACTCTCTATCGCGGTGTTTAGTTGGTAGGGTCTTGCAGCGTCCCCGTAGGTTCGCTGTCCACAGGCGGGGGGGGGGGGCGTTGCAAGACACACACACATACACACACACACACACACACACACACACACACACACACACACACACACACACACACACACACACACACACACACACACACACACACAAACACACACACACACACACACACTGCCGCGCTACGCTCCTCTCTCTGACTTAGTGAGTTCGAGTAGGGTTCTTCTTGCCCCACGTTGGAACGCCACTTGCCACGCTGCGTCTCCCTTTGACTTCGACGAGTTTAAGATTCTTGTTCCCTTTTTTGGAACACTATTATCACGAACTCTTAAACTCGCTGTACGATCACCACCGACTGGGCGAACCACCTTTCTTTTCAGAGCAAGCGCGGGCAAGGCCAAGATGCTCACTTTTACTTTTTTAAATCAAAGATTTTGCAACTCTTGGCTCTAATAAGTATGAGCTTGTCCTCATAAACTTACTAAATTTTAATTAACGCAAAATTCCCTGAATTTTATCTCAATGCTCGATTATTTAACTCTTTTAAGATTAACTCTCTCTCTCCAAGGTCGTGCCTTTTGGGAGAAATCGGCTCTTAAGTTCTGATGATAACTTTTAAAATTTTTAAATTATATTACCAGAGCACATATATAAAATTCATGTTAAAACAAAGTTAATAGCATACACAGAATGGATTTATATTAAAAACACAACAAAATTTAGAAATGAATTATTTGTATATTATTTCCTCTTTTGCACAGAAAAATTTTATATTCAAAACTTTTTTAATCACACAAAACAATTTAATTGAACAATAACACAACTATTTATTTATTTAACAACATTAATTAATGTAATATTATCTATATATTAAACAAAAATAAAAGCGCTTGACTTTCCAGACAGAACCACAAACAGTTTTTCCTGTACTGAAAAAGTCGTATTTAAATTATTAATTATTATCAACACCAAAGCAGAGGTTTAAAATGAATTTAATTTGTAATAATTCCCCTAATGACGTTATATTTGAAAAAAAGTTAATATTTGCGAATTATTCCTTAAGTATAAGATACCTTCACACTTTAATAGAAGTTCTAGTTGGATTTGGAATTTGTTGTATTATTAGGATGATGGTGATGTGATGTTTTCTATCCAGAGTCTGTAAGCTGCTATGTAGTTGAATGCTGGCATCGAATTCTTCTAAGTCGCCTTGAAGATCGATTAAAGTTGAAATTATTCTAAGTCCAATTAGTAGAGTGACAGTTGATTCTTCCTCTCAGCTCACAGTCGGTTGCAGAAGAAACGTCTTATTCGCGTCGATTCCAAATCAAAAGTAACCGTCTTTCGACGATTAAATCTCGGTCTCCCTGTCAGTGGGAATTAATCCACTTTTCTGGAGCCAATTTTTCTCCCTTTTTGGGAAAAAGGTATTTTCCATATATTATGTGTTTTCAGGCCCTTTTGGTCTGAAATATTTACACTATATGTTTTATTAGTCCTATTTCTTGACTAATGAATAGTTTTCTTCCTTAATTATTAATTAAAACACCTTTTAATTAATAATTTATAGTATTTTTTCTTTAACGTTATCTTTGATCCATGTTGGCAGTATGATGTTTCCGACTTTAGACTCAGCTTGAAGATGCGCGCGCCACTTTTCATGTTTTTGCATGAAAATCTCTACTTTTGACGTTTTTTCGTTCAACTCGCTATAACTTTCGAACGCTCGAACCGATTTTAAAGTTCCTTTCGGATTCTTCTTCCTTTCCATCTTGTGGGTCTTGTGGAACTTGATTCATCGCTCTACTACGCTTCGTTCGCGAGTTATCGCCCTTTTCCCTAAACTTGATTTTTCCTCTTTTCAAATTTTGAGATAAGTCCTTTCTCAAAATTCTTTTGACGAAATCTTGTTCCTCTTCTACTACGACGAAATACTATGTTTTTACTTTTTACATAACTCGTTTGGTTTTCGAGTTATTCGCCTTTGAAGTCCTTAAATTTGTGTCGTATGAGTTTATGTTCATAAAAACCCCCCCATTATGTATTATTACTTCTGCTTTGATGTTTTACAATTTTACAGGCTAGATACATATAATTATCATGTTACTTTACCCTTTAACGTTTTATTTACCCGCTTTTGGGCTTTGAAGTTTTACGTTTTGTTATTATTATATCTCCCTTATTTTATTTTCAAATTTGATTCTAAGTACTTATTATTGTGCCCTATTGTGGTCTCTACAATAGTACTTATTATTATTTTTTAAATGATCCCCCCTTCAACTCAAAAATTCCAAAAAACTCCCCAAGAATGACTTTCTAAGTCCATTCTCACCTGTTAATTATTATTAATTCATATTTTTTATTTATGATTATTATTAGTTCCCCTTTGAGTTATGACTCTACGTTTTTTGAATTTTGAATTTAAGTTTTTTCCAAATTTTAGGTTTTTGAGCCCCTATAAAAACTTGAATAACTTTTTTGTTTTAATTGCTTTTAAATTTATTTTTCGATATTCTTAATCGGTTGATTCTACTGAACATTACTTTATTTTAATAATTTAGTATTTTAATAAAATAAGAGACAAGACAGAACGACTGTACACGATCCAACATGCAGTGTTCAACCCCTGTTGCCGTGACGTCACAGTCCCCCCTCGTCTCTCATCTACATCGCTTTACCGCGGGAATTTAACTTGTTTTAAATTGGCTTGAGGCTTTTGACTTTTTCCAAACCGCCTCAAAATCCCCCCTTTGAACTAAAATTTTCGGTTTAACATGAAAAATTCCTATTTTTCATTTTTTTTAAAAACTAAAATTTTTGTATTAAACCCCTTTTTCGACATATCACATTTCATATTAACTATTTATTAATGGTTATTTTCATTAACTCTTTTATCATTTTACATTACTAACATATATATCAAAAATGTATTATTTTGCATTGATCTTCATATATATTTTACAACATCTTATTCAAAATCATCTCTATATTTCATCTTCATTTATCATCATCATAAAATTTGACATATTAACCTAACAATATACATAAACATATATATTTATATTTAAAAAACATCTCCTCCATCATTTCATATATTTATGCTCAAATCACATTTTATTCATTATAGTATAATATTTATATATTCAAAACACATGTTATTTATTATGTTATAATATTTATATATTCAAAACACATGTTATTTATTATGGTATACATACAAATTTGTTTAATCGTTCTTTCTAGTCCATTACAGCCGTTTCATCTAAACGTCCTTGCTGTAACTAAACACATTATCACACACAAAACATATTACATTTATATAAGGAATAATTCGTCTTATATGATTATAATTATCTGCTTTGGTTGAATTTAAACTTATGCCTACATATATATATAAAGTACTTGGTAACTACAACGGTGAGTATCCTATTTGCAGTTAAAAAGAAAAATTATTTAATCTATCGGAAATTTCCTTTTAATAAAAAACAAAACAGTACACATTTAAACATCCATTCATTCCAATCCCCCTCAGCTAATTTGTTGAACACGCAGTCTGTCAATATTGGTTAATCGACGTCCGGTTCTCCCCTTCACCTCCTCGTCTATACTTTGTTTATTCAGGTGCGGCTTGCAGATGCGTGTCACCACTATGCTCCTGACCTTGTACACTTAGGAATTTATTGAAGCTTTATCCTGTTATTCACTGACCTAGGTTACATTTTTTTTAAATCAGCTGACAGTCCGTTATTTCCCTTTTACCTCACTCGCTTCTACCCTTTACATATTACAACTTTTAAACATTACACCTTATACATTTTATTTATGAAATTTCTTACGTTCTATTAATATCTCCTTAGTCCTTCACATTTAAATATTACTTTCCCTTCGGGCCTCCATTCTTTCATCTTACACTTCGTAGAATTTTTGAATTTAACTTTCTTCTTTCGATACCTTAAATTTCGTCCATTTTGTCTCTCCGGATCCGCCATTTGTATTATAGCTCTCCAATCACTCCCGTCTCTGGCGTCGAATATGTCTTGTGTAAGTTCCGAATCGTTTTCAGAGTTATTTTGCAAATTTTCGTCGTATTTTATTATTTTATTATTTTCGTCGATTATTGCCTTTGGCACATTTTTATTTCCTTTATTCTCCGCTCCTTTCAGCCCTTCATCTTTATTAATTAATTGGTTACCTTTATCCCACGCTTTTAACAGCACTTCATCATTGTTAAAATTTGCATTTTTCCTCTTCGCCGATTCCTTCCTTGCACTTAACTTGCTTCCTCGCTTTTGACCACTTTCTGATTTGTCACTACTCGGTCTAGACACGTCCTTTGCTTTTGGTTTTATGTCTACCGGCGTTTTGGTAGACAACGTATAAGCCCCTGATACTCGCTTATACGAATTTGAGCCTCCTTTATTCGCAGCTGACGACTCTACCATTTTACCGGTTTCGCCGCCATTTTGATGTTCGGTCAGCGCGTCTCTATTGCTCAATCTTAAACTCCTATTCTCTTTAAGAAAATCTACAACAATAAATTCATTTTCCTTTACCAGTTGTAGGAAACCCTTTTCCATATTAATTCGACTTCGATATTTGCACATTAAATCACAACCCATTATTATTTTGCTTTCCAGCTTTGGTACCACCATAAATACCCCTCTTATTGATTGGTTATTTATTCTAATCTCCAATAATGCCTGTAATTTAATCTTCTGTCGTTGGCTTTTTATCGCTGTCACCATTTCCGTATTTACAACTGGTAATTCCATGATTTTATCGTTCCTACTTTTAAGCACATGTTTATAAAAATCCTCTTGAACACAGGACATCTGAGCTCCGGTGTCAATATTTACTTTTATATTTTCGATTTCTATCCCTATTTCCGGACATTTTTCGTAAACTTCACTATTTAAAATTTTATTATCTCTTTCCTCCGTTAAATCTTTCTTACTTTCTGTGTTTAAAATCCCCAATTTAATTTTATTTATCTTCAGATCCCCCCTTTTATGTTTGCTAAATTTGGTTTTATCGTCGATCTCAATTCCGTTTGTATTATCCTTTTTCTGCCAAAAATTTTGCCTTGAGATCTCGTATTTTAGTTTTTTGTGACCTTGGGCGGGAATTTTTGGTTTGAAAGACCAGGGTTTTGAGGTATCTGTGGTTGAGGTTTATTCTGGGTTTGACCATAGGATCGAGGGTTAGGGTTTTGGGATGGTTTTGAGTAGTCTTGATTCCTTTGCCTGAAATTTTGATCTCTTTGTGGTCCGTCCCTCCTTTCGAAACTATCTGGTCGGCGAACTTCTCTCGTCATTCCGTCTACGTTTTCAATGGTCCTCAAAAACTTGATAGCGTCCTCCAAATGCTCACTAGCCCTACCAATACACGCTAATTGAACTTTTTGGTCGAAATGCCTCATTAGTTGGTATATAAGGAACTCTTCCGGAATTTTGGGTTCCAAATATTCGGCCTTTCGCACCATTTTACAAAAATAATCAACCCTACTCATATTTCCGTTAGGATTATATCTATGGTTTTCTATCTGATTCCTAACTACTTGTTGCGTTTGATAACCCAAATAATGCTCTAAAAACAACAATTTAAACTGGCTATATTCTTCTGTATCTCGCTTGATTATTTCCCACCACTCCATGGCAGCTCCTTTCAATTTTTTCTCCACTACTTTCAATTTATCACTTTCTCCCATAACCGGATTTATTTCTTGAAACACTTCCTCAATTTGTTTTAAAAATTGCACAGGATTATCTCTTGAATTTCCCCAAAATTCTACAGTTTTTGTTTCTAAATTTGCCCTATCTAAATAAATTATATTTTTAGCATTACCACCGGTTTCTTTAATTTTGGCAACTTCCCTAATTTTAACTTCTAATTTTTTAACTTTCTCCCCAATTTCTATAGTCGACTTTCCCTGTTCCTTTAAACTGTCCGTCATTTTTTTAATTTCCCCTACGCACTCTTCCACTTTTTCTTCACAAGTTTCTATTCTCCTCGTATTTTCGGCCATATTACTGTCTATAGATTCCTTAATTTCCTCCATATATTTCCCTATTTCCTGTTTACGGGCGTCTTCCCTTTGGATCCGTTTTGTCTCCATTTCTTCCTCTCTCTTCATCCTATCTTCTCTCTCCTGCTTCCATCTTGCTTCCATTTCTTCCCTCTCCCGCTTCTGCTTGGCTTCCATCTCCTCTTTCTCCCTCTTTCGCAATGCTTCCATCTCCTCCTTTTCTTGCTTCCTTTTGGCTTCCATTTCTTCATCTCTCTTCATCCATCTGGCTTCCATTTGGATCTGCTTGGATTCCATCTCTTCTTTCTCCTTGTTTTTCTCGATTCTTTCTTCTATTCTTCTTATTTGTTCGTTGTCTTCCTTCTCCTTTTCTTTTCTCTGTTGTTCCGCTTTGTCCTGTTCCCTTTCTTGCTTTCTTCTATCCTCCATTTGGTTCAGGTACCTCACCATTTTCTGCATTTCTGTCTCCTGTTCCTTTGAAGCCTCCTGTTTTGCTGGATCTTTCGCTGGTCCCATTTTCACTTCACTTATTCACTTGGTTTAATTAATTAGTTAACAAATTTAAATTTCGGTTTAATTTGGACTCTACTTTTAATTATTATTATTCTTGCAATTTAGTATATTTGTCGTTGTAATTACCAGCACAACTTATTACTAACACACATGTACATATAAATTATATCAGAACTTAAGATATCCTCGTTCGTATGAAACACTGAAAAATTCAAAATTTTGAAAATTTGTTCCAAAACTTTGCTTTTTCGTGCTCCACGCTATTGGGCGCCACTTGCCGCGCTACGCTCCTCTCTACGTTAGTGTGTTCGAGTAGGGTTCTTCTTGCCCCACGTTGGAACGCCACTTGCCACGCTACGCTCCCTTTGCGTTATTGTGAGTTCTTGTAGGGTTCTTCTTGCCCCACGTTGGAACGCCACTTGCCACGCTGCGTCTCCCTTTGACTTCGACGAGTTTAAGATTCTTGTTCCCTTTTTTGGAACACTATTATCACGAACTCTTAAACTCGCTGTACGATCACCACCGACTGGGCGAACCACCTTTCTTTTCAGAGCAAGCGCGGGCAAGGCCAAGATGCTCACTTTTACTTTTTTAAATCAAAGATTTTGCAACTCTTGGCTCTAATAAGTATGAGCTTGTCCTCATAAACTTACTAAATTTTAATTAACGCAAAATTCCCTGAATTTTATCTCAATGCTCGATTATTTAACTCTTTTAAGATTAACTCTCTCTCTCTCCAAGGTCGTGCCTTTTGGGAGAAATCGGCTCTTAAGTTCTGATGATAACTTTTAAAATTTTCAAATTATATTACCAGAGCACATATATAAAATTCATGTTAAAACAAAGTTAATAGCATACACAGAATGGATTTATATTAAAAACACAACAAAATTTAGAAATGAATTATTTGTATATTATTTCCTCTTTTGCACAGAAAAATTTTATATTCAAAACTTTTTTAATCACACAAAACAATTTAATTGAACAATAACACAACTATTTATTTATTTAACAACATTAATTAATGTAATATTATCTATATATTAAACAAAAATAAAAGCGCTTGACTTTCCAGACAGAACCACAAACAGTTTTTCCTGTACTGAAAAAGTCGTATTTAAATTATTAATTATTATCAACACCAAAGCAGAGGTTTAAAATGAATTTAATTTGTAATAATTCCCCTAATGACGTTATATTTGAAAAAAAGTTAATATTTGCGAATTATTCCTTAAGTATAAGATACCTTCACACTTTAATAGAAGTTCTAGTTGGATTTGGAATTTGTTGTATTATTAGGATGATGGTGATGTGATGTTTTCTATCCAGAGTCTGTAAGCTGCTATGTAGTTGAATGCTGGTATCGAATTCTTCTAAGTCGCCTTGAAGATCGATTAAAGTTGAAATTATTCTAAGTCCAATTAGTAGAGTGACAGTTGATTCTTCCTCTCAGCTCACAGTCGGTTGCAGAAGAAACGTCTTATTCGCGTCGATTCCAAATCAAAAGTAACCGTCTTTCGACGATTAAATCTCGGTCTCCCTGTCAGTGGGAATTAATCCACTTTTCTGGAGCCAATTTTTCTCCCTTTTTGGGAAAAAGGTATTTTCCATATATTATGTGTTTTCAGGCCCTTTTGGTCTGAAATATTTACACTATATGTTTTATTAGTCCTATTTCTTGACTAATGAATAGTTTTCTTCCTTAATTATTAATTAAAACACCTTTTAATTAATAATTTATAGTATTTTTTCTTTAACGTTATCTTTGATCCATGTTGGCAGTATGATGTTTCCGACTTTAGACTCAGCTTGAAGATGCGCGCGCCACTTTTCATGTTTTTGCATGAAAATCTCTACTTTTGACGTTTTTTCGTTCAACTCGCTATAACTTTCGAACGCTCGAACCGATTTTAAAGTTCCTTTCGGATTCTTCTTCCTTTCCATCTTGTGGGTCTTGTGGAACTTGATTCATCGCTCTACTACGCTTCGTTCGCGAGTTATCGCCCTTTTCCCTAAACTTGATTTTTCCTCTTTTCAAATTTTGAGATAAGTCCTTTCTCAAAATTCTTTTGACGAAATCTTGTTCCTCTTCTACTACGACGAAATACTATGTTTTTACTTTTTACATAACTCGTTTGGTTTTCGAGTTATTCGCCTTTGAAGTCCTTAAATTTGTGTCGTATGAGTTTATGTTCATAAAAACCCCCCCATTATGTATTATTACTTCTGCTTTGATGTTTTACAATTTTACAGGCTAGATACATATAATTATCATGTTACTTTACCCTTTTAACGTTTTATTTACCCGCTTTTGGGCTTTGAAGTTTTACGTTTTGTTATTATTATATCTCCCTTATTTTATTTTCAAATTTGATTCTAAGTACTTATTATTGTGCCCTATTGTGGTCTCTACAATAGTACTTATTATTATTTTTTAAATGATCCCCCCTTCAACTCACAAATTCCAAAAAACTCCCCAAGAATGACTTTCTAAGTCCATTCTCACCTGTTAATTATTATTAATTCATATTTTTTATTTATGATTATTATTAGTTCCCCTTTGAGTTATGACTCTACGTTTTTTGAATTTTGAATTTAAGTTTTTTCCAAATTTTAGGTTTTTGAGCCCCTATAAAAACTTGAATAACTTTTTTGTTTTAATTGCTTTTAAATTTATTTTTCGATATTCTTAATCGGTTGATTCTACTGAACATTACTTTATTTTAATAATTTAGTATTTTAATAAAATAAGAGACAAGACAGAACGACTGTACACGATCCAACATGCAGTGTTCAACCCCTGTTGCCGTGACGTCACAGTCCCCCCTCGTCTCTCATCTACATCGCTTTACCGCGGGAATTTAACTTGTTTTAAATTGGCTTGAGGCTTTTGGCTTTTTCCAAACCGCCTCAACACACACACACACACACACACACACACACACACACACACACACACACACACACACACACACACACACACACACACACACACACACACACATACTGAGACGGTTTGGCAAGAGCCAAAAGTCTCAAGTCAATTTAAAGCAGTTTAAATTCCCGCGATAAAACCATGTAGAGAGGAGGCGAGGTGGGGCGATGACGTCACGCCAGCACAGGTGCAAATCTACAGGCTCGAGCATGAAATGTCACTTTGCCTCGTTTCTTATTCTATTGAAAAGCTAAATTATTAATATAAATAAATATTCAGTAGAATCAACCGATCAATAATATCAATAAGTAAATTTAGAATCATATAAAACAAAAAAGTTATTCAAGTTTTTATATGGGCTCAAAAACCTAAAATTTGGAAAAAAGTTAAAGTCAAAATTTAAAAAACGTAGAGTCATAACTAAGAAGGGAACTAACAATAATCACAAATAAAAAATATGAAATAATAATAACAAACAGGTGAGAATGGACTTAGAAAGTCAATCTTGGGGAGTTTTTTTGGAATTTTTGAGTTGAAGGGGGGATTTATAAAAAAATAATAATAAGTATTATGTATCCTTTTCACCTAATACGTAATTGTACACGTTTTTTACTCTAAATCGGTACTGGTACGGCGATCTGCAACAGATAACAAAGTACAATAAGAAGACAGATTAAAATATTTCTAATATTCAACTTAATTTGAATTAAAAACGAACTTATAAACAATAAACTGTTCAGTCTTAATATGTTTATTATCTTGTGATTATCCATCTGCTATTGTATAAATACTGCGGGATCGATATTCCACTCCAAAAAGTATTTTGTATATTATAATGTATTTATAATTTAAGATGTTATATTATGTTGTAAGATAACCGCTGTCCTACACCAATCGCTTTACATGATCTCCGTATATTTATCAATACATATATTATGAAAAATGATTTCTCACATTTAGTCTTCAGGATGATAAATTCCATATTATTAAAAAAAGATTTCAAACATTGTATAATGTAGAGTAAAGCTTTTCATATTTGTCAACAAAATTAAAAGTAAATTAACTTTAATTTATTTGTAACATCATTTTCTATTATGTATATTTCAAACATTTTGCTTTATGAAATTTCTTACAGCTCTTTGAAGTCACGTACTCGTAGTTAAATATTACCGTATTGTATCGAGTGATTGCAATTTATTGCTGACCTCACAATATGCGTTGCATCCCCAGATAGTTTGCACATTTAAGATTGTTTATGGCGTTCATTACTTACATATGTAGTAAGATGCCACAACAATGTATCAAGTGATTGTAATTTAGCGCTGAATTCAGGATGCACATTGCATCCCTAGGGCATTTGCACATTCACAGATTGTTAAGTCGAAATGTCATCACGTCTTACATTACCGTGATTATTTGAAAATTTCGATTGATATTTCATATTTGAGAGATTCCATCATACACAGAAGTATAAAAGATGATAATAATCCTTCTCTAATGCGAGCTTTGTCTAAAAAGTAATGATACTAATTTATACAACACTACATTGTTTACTAAAATGGAAAAATATTATCTAGGTTAGCCACACATCTAATAAAATATTTCTTACATCCACTGAAATACTGCTGGATGCCTATATAACATATAACAATATCTGGATCGTTTTCAATATGGTAAAGAAAATCAAATCCAAATTAAATTTGGTTGTTTTTTTGGTTACGTTTGAGTGATCTTTTAAATACAGTTAAATTTGGTTTTAAATGTTATTACAAATTTGAAGTCTCAAAATGAATTCATAAGCAATCATTTTTATATAATGACACTATCCGAATTGAGACATTACCTCTTTATTATTGCTTTACTTGGTCGTCCAGAACAAGATTAATTCTCCACCTCTTCACGATCATCCAACAATAATTAATTGTGCTACTTAATTTATACGCCCAAGAAATTGAGGGCCATTACCAAGCCGCAAGTTTTTTAAATGGAACACTTTAACGACCCCTCTCTATTTATAAAAATCGTTTATTCAGTTCTACTTCATAAAGTTGTTTGCTGTGGCCATTAGATAGTTTAAGTTTTCGGTGATATCTCTCTTATCGATAGAAAGGTATCCATTCGGAATGTTTCGTCGTTATGTTTGAATTAGAAAAGTTTCGTCAATATATCGAACATAATAATATAATGAAGTTAAAAAGCCGCTTCACTCTATTTAGTGAGACCCTTACTTTATAAAGACGCCATTCGTATAGTTTGTGTTTGCTCCATTTGAGCCACTAGTAAAATATCTCAAAATACTAAACTAGCATACCTCCTATTTGTCGTTCATAACCGTTCTATCTAAAAATAGGCTACACACACACACATATATATATATATATATATATATATATATAATCTAGATCCAATAACTTCTACATCATGATTTTAGTCGCTCTGGACCAATTGTCCAAGTTCAATTGCATCTGTCTCTCAGAGAAATCAGCCTTAGTTGGAATATTTACCTGAATTATATGTGTCCCTATAATCTCAATATCCGACAGTACAAAAGTTTTGTAACTGATATGTTCTGCAACTTAAGATTCTCAGACGCAAATAAACATGCTACTCTGTCCCGTTATCACCCCCAACCATCGAATACTCCAATCTTCGTGAAATTAAACCTCGGTAATAACAATTCAAACAATTAGAGCTCTTCTGGGGTTTATATTTACAGGGTTTATATTACTACCTATTAACTATGCTCACCTCAAAACTTTTCCTTCAAAAATCTTTTCAACTTTTGTCTTAACAAATTTACTACTTACCGTATTTTGGAACTTCTAAGAACTAATAACCTAAAAATTTAGTGACACTTTTCAAATGTGGTTTTCACCGATATTCTCAGAAAGTAAAACAAGTTATAACGCATTTACAATATATATCGTAAGCGTTATACGTTTATGATTGGAGAGCACTAAATAAAACGAGAGCGAAATCCATGCCAAGGTGATCTGGTTCTTTCGTTATCAACTCTTTTTTTTTAAATCATCCGTAGTTTTAACCATTTTATTTTCAGGTTTTATAAAAAATGCACATGTGTAAAAGCTCAAACTTTATTACCCTCCACAAAATAATCATTTCTCCCTCCATTGGGAACAATCATCGGAAACTTTAAAAATATCCAAACTATCATGATATTTTTCTCCTTTAGCCTGTACTATTTTAATTTTCTTGGTGTTAACGAAGTAATGATCGGTTTTGAAAATAATAAAATACAAGCCCACCGAAAGTAACTGGTTGGCTCAATAGAAACTTTGCATCACGTGAATTATTTAAAATTCCTTAACTTGACCAATTTATCAAATTAGCAAAATCTGCAAAACCTTTCTCTTGTCCCCTGGAAATTCTCTATCAGTTTTTAGGAAATATTCTGCTGGACGTGATATATACCCTTAGTCACATTATCTTTTAGAAGTCCAGCAAATATTAAACCCTAACCTACTGCGATATATCATCTTAGAATAAGGACAAATTGGGTACCTAATTGTTAATTTGTTGTTCAACTTTGATCCTCGTTGTCCGGTTTGTTGCTGGCAATTGCATGATATTCTAGAAAAATTCTTGAACTTTTGTGTGGTTATGGTTTGTCTATGTCATTGTTGTACTACCGTCCAATGGCTTGTTTTCCTTTTTTTTCTAAATTTCCTAAATTATTGAACCAAATAATTTAGGCATATTTACACGTTTTTATTAACTCACTTTCTTGTCTGCTTGTTTTTCTGTTCAATTAAAATGTGTAATTGATTTTAAACTAACTTACTGACGAGCTAGAGACTTCAAACTCTTTTAATTTATTGTAAATTATACCCAGAATGATAATAAATTGCTTTTAATAAAGGTGTAGGTGTTGTAGAAAAATACCAAGAATATATGTTCATCTATTTTTATTCGATAACTAGGATATGTTTTGTGGTACAGAAAACACAATAAAATGTCTCATAACGTTTATGTACGTTTAACATTTTTCAAAATATTTAACACTTGTTAGTTTAGTTGAGAACTAAACATATAATATAATGTTTGTACTAAAGTTGTTCAAAATAAATTATCTATTTGAAAGTTATATATTGTTTATTTTAACCAATAAAAAGTGTAAACCTAATGTTCTCTCACCAATATTTATATGGAATTTTTCTTTGTTATCATATATATAATAATCATTCAAATCTGCGCATATATTAGTGAATCATCCTATAAACAATTTTAAATCTCTATTTTGTTATAAAAAAATTATTATTTGCGTTTAGAAAGATATTGTCATCCTCTTTAAAATGACGTTTCTATAATAAGAATAGAAATAAATAGATGTTTTTGTTTTTTATTCTGTATAAGAAATATTCAATAAATCAGACAAATATATTATTGTCTGAATAACTGTTTACAATAGTTATATTTCAGAAATACAGATAGTTTTTTTTAACAAGACCAAACCAAAAGATTTTGATTTACAATGAGCATACAAATATTTAAAATAATTATGCTCTTATGTACGTTTAAAAATATTGAACTTCCTCGGCAACAGTTTCTACAAACCTGTATTTTGTTTTAGATTTCTACTTAACGTCTTCATTTTAAACCTTAATACTTGTTAATAAAGGGGGTGGTGATATAGGAAGAAAAAAGTTATCTATCAGACAAGTGCCTGTTTAAATAATCCATGTAAAATCTTCTTTGAAGTTTTGTGTTACATCGGACATGTAATAATAACTATATTATTCAATTCGTTTTGTATACCTCTTCAGACGGCCGCTTTATCTACATAGCATGGTCAAACCATAACATTGATTATTCTGTGGGAAAGGTAAACAAAGCAGGATTGTTACTTGACTTAGTATAATTACAATTAGTGGTTGTGTCTACTGAAGAGTAAATCATATTTCGAAATACGTCGATTAGTAGATAATCAACGCATTCAAATAAAGTTAATTTATTCAATGAAACAATTATAATATAAACATGTGTAGTATACAAACTAGTAAAAACGTCGTCACAAAATATTAAAGAACACAAACAGTCCATAAAGTATTACAGTCTCTCCCAAAAAACCAAGTTCTACCGAACAGAATAAAAGTGGTAATCCACCTAGTGTTCCTTAGAATTGTGATATCACTTATAAATTTATTGTATATCGATAGACTATTTTTATATTAATTTATGAGTATTAGTTTTGGAGACTTTTAATAATGTTGAAAACTACAAATATAGTGGGTGGTAATAAAAACTTAAACTATTAATGGAAGAAATAACAATACTCAAGAGGCCTATATAATTATTCATTATTTCACTGCGCTTAAGGAAGTCATTTATAACACTAAAACTATATTGTCAGTGTAAAATATGCTAGTCACAGACATCATATTGTTGTATATATATATATATATATATATATATATATATATATATATATATATATATATATATATAACAAACCAAAAACACCTTTAGTTAGGCCTAAGTGAAAAATCGAAAATATCGAAGATAAGTTGGTCAGAAAAATTTTAATTCAATTGGTAAGAGTCAACTGGAAAAAAAGTATAATAATTAAAGTCTCATAATATCTAAGCAATCATATCAAAACAAATAAAGACCATTCGTAAATAAATAAAAAACATAATAAAAATGTTATTATGTTATTTTACAGCATCTGCACCACCACTTTCAAGTTTTGATTAGGATGGTTCAATATAAAGTTTCATCGAATCAGATATTTATGAATTGCGCTAAAGCCCAAACGAGTTAACAAATATACTATGTACGGACGTTTTAGTCATATTTTAAATTTTCCCAAATTCCTACAATTTTTTGAAACATCAAAATTTGGAAGTTGTCGATCATCTTCATATTATCAATAAAATTAAATTATGTTATTTAACACCATCTGCAACCCTGAATATGCATATATACAATAAGTTTAAAATCAGAATCTCAATTATTCCCATACTCATTTGATAACAAAAGTCGATAAGTGCATTTGAAACCACCATACTAACATGATACACCTAATTATTTCGGAATGTAATATACCAATACAATTGTATTTTTTTTTAAAGATTATACAAAATAATAAATTAAAATATGTGTTAAATATAAATTGTAGTTGTATAATTACTTTATTTTATTTTGAACTACATGCAAAAATAAAATAAATAATTCACTACATTTGTGATTACTAAAATATGGAAAAAATATTGGATTATTGAATCCTTTTTAAAAATACTAAGTAAGCGATTTCTACTTTCGACACGTTTAGCTACTTACTACAAATTTCAAATGTTATTAAAACAATTAGGAATTTTATAATAATTGGATATTATAGTCGGTTTTATTGCTATATTTTTGTTTACTACAAAAACAAAATGTCCTTAGAATTTAAAACATCGTAGATTTAAAACAAAATGAATCAATTAGTCTAAAAAGACAAAAGATATGTAAAGCTTTCACCAGCAAAAATATAAAATTATTGCCCTCCATTCTAGATTATTGCCAGGCCGTGGCATATAGGTCTAATGTTCAAATCATTTGCATTCACAATGGTTGATATATTTCCAAACGTGTGTTTGGAATAAAAATTGTTATCTAAAAGCACTCAGCTGTGTGGTCTCATGTTTAAAACTTGACATAAAATATAAAATATTTTACATATTTCTGCACACAATAGAGACATGATTGTTGTTAATGTTATTTATTCTCCAAAATAATAATTATAATGGTGTGGAACTAGCCAAGTAGTAAAAAAAAAATACATTTGATAATATTGTTTAGTAATATTCCATAGATAGTTTATATATGAAGAATAACTAAATTACGGCCTTACTTACTAATACTTAATAATTTCATGCTACATTTCTTCTTATCTTCTCGCGCTCCATAGCAGTTGGCGTCCTTTATAAGATAGCCGTGGCCTCCTTTCCTATTAGCCCCCAATCCTCTTTTGCCTGTAGCTAGTTTCGTTTATATTTAAAACTTCATAGTCCTTTGATTGAAAGTAACGTCAAACATCTTTCTAAATCTTAATTTGCCCCTACTATACTGAGGCACAGCACTTTCATCATACCTCACTCTTTGAATGTTTTAATACATTCAATAAATTGTTCATTCGTTCAAAATGTAAAAAGAGGTAGAATTGAGAAGCAGCACTGATAGACCAACAAGAAAAAGTAAACATCACAGCAACGTTTTTATTAAAAAATAAATAAAAATTTAATCTATATATCACTTTTTTATTAAATAAATGGTTTGTTATTTGCATATTGATTGAGATTTGCAATTAATTGTGTTCAAAACGTATGTTGTATCCAATAATGAATGTAATCTCTGAATCTGACCACTATATCAGAAAAACGAATGTTTCTTTCCATCATTGATAGGCTCCGGTCCGGTGGTAATCATTCTGGTGAAGCTTAATCGATTCCATTACTGTTTACATTTGACTCGAATTCATTGTGCATAGGCCTAAATTTAAATGCAAGATACATAATAAGAACATGATTTAGTTTAACTTCACCTTTTCACTATGATACAAAACATTACGAACAAGTAAATATATTATATGTGTATTTTCCAAATCTATGATTCTGAAATAATATCTGAAAGAAATGAACACTGTTTTAAATGGTCCTGTATTTTCTGAAATAGTATTTTAGAAAAACATGACTTTACATGTATACAATATTGACCTGCAATTTTGAGTAGATTTGAAACCTTGGTCGACCAAAGGAAGGTAACGGGAGGGTCCTAGTTCGAGTGTTGTCCGTAACCCAAATATATGCGTGTATCAAAATCGCCACTCTACCTTGAAAGATAATCTCTGTATTGGACTGTGAAGGGTCACTTCTAGTTGCTTCGGTTCATAGCACATTTTAGGGCGCGATTGCAATTTCTATGATGTATTATACTTGCAAAATATATCAAGCAATTAGTATTTAAGATCTTTAGAGTAAAAAAAAACCTCTCCTTTAATAAAAATATTTTTTGAGAAGAGTTGAAGCGGGAGAATACTACAGGAGAGGTGAAAATATTGTTGAAATAAAGATGAAAGTGGAAGATTAAGACCAGATATTATCTACTGTAAATGGACTTTAGATGAAGCTTATTATTTGCTCTTCTAGGTTCTTTTAGGGTATGGTATGGAATTTTCAAAAAGTACTTGAAGTGCTTAAAGATCGTTGTCAAAGCTTCTACGAGACTATTAAGAAGATGAAGTTGTGTTGTGCCGTCTGTGCTTCTAACATGCAAACGTTTCATACAGTAACGTGGTAAATAAATAAGTTACAAATAATCAATAATCTTTCTTTGTATTTCCACACTTGAAACTGCCATCAAAATTAAAATATTGATATTTAGTACAACTCAATAAGAAGTATATGTAAACTATAAATAAATTTAAAAAATTTAAATAAAAAATTCAAGTTTTTCCTTATGTCTTCTAAGTTTCATTATTGATTTACGGAATGCTATAATAAAGATTTTTTAAATATATATTAGTAAAAAAAAAGAAAATTTTAATTTAATATTGACGTCAATGTGAATTTAGAAAATTAACCCCTTTATGGTCGTGAGTGCCAAAAATTCATGCCTATCCCATCCAAATATGGAGTTTATATTTTGTTTTGCATTTTACTGAGTAGAACATTATTTTGTTTTGTTTTACAGAAAATTATCTAAAACATCATTCAACAAACTCACTTCAAGTTCTCAATTAACTGAAATAAAGATTAAGTTCTTGCTTTTGTTTTTCACTTTTGCATTTTTTTATTTTTTATTTGGTGAAATGTCCTTCGTTTTGTGTGGACTTGAAGTTACAGCAGGAACTTAATTTTAGACTTCCAGCATGATGAACCAGCAATAGCTGTAGAAAATACATGTTGCAATTAGTCAAAGAAGAGACATTTTTCCACAAGTTAAACACTTCTGTTGTAGATTTATGAGCAATAATTTCTCTATAACTAAGCTTTAAAAATGCAGTTTCCTTGTAAACAAAAAAGTTATATATGGTTAAATAAATTACTGAATGGCTTTATTTTATAAAAGGTAGAAACGAAAAGAGAAGCTTTTTTTTTTTTTTTAAGTTGTTTGAATTTAAACTCGTACAATTTAAAATTTAAGTATAATTAAATTTAATGATTTCAATAGGTGATTTGACTTTATAATAAATAAAAATAAAAAAAAGAAATGTTATTGGGTTTTCCTTTCAAAAGATTATTTAGATTTATACCTTTTTTTTTAATTTACAAACATTATAAAGTTTACTTACTGTGCAATCGAAAACAGATTTCAAAATTTTAGATTTATAAATAGAATACATAAAAACCTCTCTCTGTTGTATCCCAATGTATCAAATCTCTCTAATTCATGTTAACTGTATTTCCTTCCTCACCTCCAACATCACATACAAGAGTGAGGTAGATTTAAAGAAGAGTTTGGGCTTCTTCAACCTACATTTAGCTATATTGTACGATTTAATCAATATTTGATGACTGTACGTTTTAACTTTGATTATTTATTATCTTTTACTTTGATAATATATTCTAGTGAATACTTCTTTACGCCCGGTAGGCAATTTTTTTGGTGCTGTTAAATCTTTGTGGTGAAAGGAAAAATCGTCACGAAAATAAAATAACAGTATACGTACAACAACGGTTATGCTGCGTATTTAAATAATCTACTATTTTATGCTTTACGACGTTATCAGACGAACGTAAATCTACGATAAGTATTGCACTAACTTTCTCAGACTCCCATACATAGTCAAATTAATAATCAGTGCAAACTTATTGCACAAATATTCGAATATATTTCGAAAAATATAAGAAAAATATTGCACTAACTTTCTAAAACTCTGAGACATAGTCAAACTAATAATCAATGCAAAAATATTGCACAAACATTCTCACATACCCATACGTAATAAAACTAAAAATCTACGAAAAATATTGCACCAACTTTCTCAGACTCCCAAGCATAAAAAACTATTAATTTTTAAATTTGAAATGAAACTTATATTAGCGTGCTTTAGCCTATTATTAATGTTTAAAATTTATAGTTAGAATATTCACTTCTGTCTACCGTCCCGCGATGGTAACATTTTACATCTTTTAACTACAATTTAATTGGTTTATACCATTTGGTGTTAACCCAGGGGAACCCTTCTAAGTTTTGACAATTAATCATTAATTTTGCTGTATTAGTTTACCAATGTTTTTTTTAAAATATAAATTTATTACCATGCTTTCGAAACGCTTGCACTGGTATTAATATTGTCAAAAGGTTACATACAGCCTTAAGCTTGAAACTATCCTGTACAATAAGAGATAAAATCAAGTTGGCTATCAACAAATTTTACTTTTTTTTTTATGCCATTGTATCGAAAAATATAGATTCTTGTATATTCTTCTAAAAATAATTCTATCTGAAATTTCGTGTATTTTTGAAATGTCTACAAATTACAAACTAGTCAACAAAGGTACAACGTAGTGCATAAAGTTAGCCTAAAGGTCTATATAATAATAAGAATAAGTATAGAGAAAATGCGTTAAAACATTACTGTTAGATATTGCTGTTATAACTCACAACTCGTCATCTGGTTTCGATTATGCGTAATGTATTAACTTTATAAAAATATTTATACTAAATTACAACTAGTTGTAATATAGAGTGTTCTATCAAACACTCAGTATAAGAGTCAAAATGCACGTACGTAATATGGTTTATTATAAACACTTGAAAAAATTTTCAAAGTAAACAAATTTTAATTTGGGAACCATAAAATTAAAACTAATCGAATGGGAAAATGACTAAATTTTATCTGCATAATATATCTTCTAAAGTTGAATTAGCTAAAATAAATGTAAACTATTTATTCTCTAAATAACCAACAAGTGTAAATTGTATGTAAATTTAGTTAAAATGGGGGATGTATATTCTCTAAACCCTAAATGGCTTCTACAATAAAATGTCCCAAAATAAAGTTAAATCAAATCGGCCAAAAACCTGTATATTCTAAACCTACTGCATATGAAAGATGTAAATAAATGAAGGTACATGGTAACTTTTTAACCTCTAATCCCAAAAATAGATTCTACAGTAAATGATAACTGTATGTTCTTTACTCCCAAAAACAAATTTTACAGAAGGAATGAGAAAAATGAATTTTATAACATGTATATCCTACAAAAATTTTAAACGGCATAAATAAAGCCTTGTATGTTATAAAACCAAAAATAACTTGAATTGTCGGGCACTAATAAGGCTTCTAATCTGTTTACTTTTAAAACCTAAACAGTAGGCCTAGCATTTGTTAACATTCTACATGAAGAATTTAATTAATATGAATAAAAAAATCTCCATATATAAGCGGTTTTCAATATAATGGGTATAGGGTTATTTTTTTTTTTTAATTACCGCAAAAAATACACTATAAAAATTTAACTGTATTTTACCATTCGTCAAATGCTGAAAAATAGATACAGTTTTTGATAATATAAATAAGTGGCCTGTGATGATAAAGAAAAGGAAATTATAGAAGTGTTTTACATTATTCATTACTTATTCCTTGATTGGTGATTTGGAATGCATATCTGAACGAAAAACCTTTTGTTTATAAGTGGAGAGAGGAGAAGTAGATTGTTGTACTTCTGTGTAAATACATCCGGCATATTGTAAGATACAACCGAAATAAAATTATTTTGATGTTAAGAATGGTGTATATTAAGTTATAATTATAACAAGTTGACATTCAAAAAACATTTTATTTTATTTAAAACCTAATTTCAAAATATCTTTAAAGTGAATAATTACTTACAAATATTTAAATCGTGTCTTTTCAACTATTGTTATTTTTTATAAACAAATTTGTCCGTTGTGTTTTTGTTTGTTCTAGCAAACATACGTCTAACACAGGGGAAGGGGTAACAACTATGTTGGTTTTACTTAGAAGTGTATTCTTATATATATATATATATATATATATATATATATATATATATATATTAACATAATTATGTTATTATATATTAGTAGGAATTTTCAAATTACACTTCTAAACTAATATACACTTAAACACAACATTCATAAAAATTGTAGATATTTAACTCAACTGTGAAACTACTGTAAACTTATACAAAACATAAATCACGATAAATAGTAGGAATGTTCACTTACCTTTTAAACTACTACTTATACAAGTACTGTCCCATTTAAATAATAAGTAATAACCTGTTACTTGAATAGTTGAATTTTTAAAATTAACCTTTTTTTAATCTACACTTCATTTATTAGATAGCACTTTTTTACAATAGAACTGAGTAAATATTTCAACAAATATATAAAAAATATGTAGGTTGTTACTATCTTATAAAAAGGATGCATGGTTGCTACTGTGTAGCATGGTTGTGTATATTTTTGAAACTGCCAAAATCTTGTTGATGCATCACAAAGTACATATTTTATTGCCAGAATTTAAAATTGCATAGGTTATGGATTTTATTTAGAACTTCAAAAATGATTTTCAAATCTATTTATTATAAACTTATATTAAGAAATAACAGGTAGATATTTTTAATATACTTGGAATGTTATGTCTGGTTGGCTGTTGTTGAAAGTTCTGAATTAATCGGTCCCTGAATTTAACAATTTTCTAGTATAATACATATTTTAGGGTAATTTCTTCACTAACTTTATACCTGAGACTTCCTACATATCACACAATATATTTTAGTATACAAGGCGTTATATAAGCGAGTAGAATATTAAAAATACCATAAAATTTAAGTAAGTTGATAATAAAATATTATAGTACCTGAAATTTAAATATTCAAAAACTTATTTGAGAGTAAAACGAGTTAACTATAAAGTGAATTAATGTTAAAAATACATTAAATATAAAAATTAATTCTAATCCATTTCAATAGTGAATATAAGATATAAATAACTATAACAATTAATTTCTACGTACATTCATGTGAACTACTATGTGTATGTTGTTTTAGTATATTGGCTTAGCTTACAATAAAACTAAACATTAAAGTAAAATGTAACAATATTGTTGAGTTTATATTTAATCCCAGAACGGAAATAAGAAACTTCGATTTATTTTGTTAATTTCCTGTGTTTAAGTATAGAAATATAAGTTATAAAAATGACATGAACGCCATGTACGTTAATATTTGTTTGAAATGTTTTCATTCACGTTTTATAACTGCGGAAAATGTGTGTATATCGTGTGATTTCTCTCAAATAGATATCGTTCACTGGGAATATTTCATAGGATACAAATAATATACTGTTCTATAACTGTACTAATAGTTAATGATGTTCCAATATTATCAGGAATAGAAACATGCTTTAGAGAGATGAAGTTTTTAAAAACCATTTTACTGAATATCTAAAAATAAAAGTCGCTAATAATCGTATCTGCCCATACAAAATAAATTTGTTTTTACGAGTAGCGCTAAATTATTATAACTTTGTAATTTAAACATATATATTCAAATTGCATGTAGAGAAAAATTACCCATATACATAAACTCTGTATAGGCTAAAGGTACTAAAAATAAATTATTAAACTCTCAATTATCTGGTATTTTCCCCCTCAAGTAACAGATTAACTTAAAATCTAATACAAGCTCACACAGCTTAGTTTCGATGAATTGTTTTTATTTTTTCCGTTGTATTAATTCCCTTTCCTGCGTTTATTCTCACTTGTTTAGAAAACTGTCAGCCTTAGATCAGTACCTCTTTGATTATTTGCTATTTAAATTTCGTCAATTAAATCTAGGGTTATCTTTTATTTATTATTTTCTTTCGTATGATACAATAAGGCGATAACAAAAAAGATGCTAAATTTTTTTTCTCATTTTAATCTCTATACACAATGAAAACACACACCTTAATACACACATACACACTTCCGCGGACTTAAACTGTTTTTTGCCCCATGTTGGGCGAAACTTGCCACGGGGCATTCCTCCCTTTTGTTTTGTACCTTTTATTACACCTTTCGAACACGGAACTCCGCTTCTCTAGTCACTGACCGTTTGGTCGATAGAAAGAGAATTATGTGTTTGTTTTTTTTAATACCTCTTCTCCGAAAAATTAATTAAGTGACAGGAAAGTAATCCACAGACAAGGCGAGGATTACCTTTTGAAGTAATTTTAGAATTGAATATTTATTATTTTTTTCTGCTAACTGTTTACCCAATATCTTGCCTTGTGGAAGTAATTGTTTCAAAATTTGTATCTATACTCAAATATATATATTTGAGTATAGATATTATAATTTGTTTATCCTAAATTTTAATAATGAACACATACATAAAAATAGCTATAAATAACCTAAATAACTTTCATATATAAGGATCAATTGAATAAAGTATGAAAAACAACAAAATGTTAAAATTATTCTTTTCTTAATTTCTTTTGAATAAGTGTTGTAAAAATTACATATAAATTTTAAGTATTCATCAATATTATTTTTCAATTTTTAAAAAGTTATTGAAATATCCGTGTGGTATTAATAAAGAATATATACGTTAACAATTAATATAACATAGGCTACACTTTTTCATCTTTGATTAAGAAAGCATTACCCGTTTGGATGTCTACAAATAATTTAATAAATTTAATTTTAAATAGTTTTAATGATTTTCGCCTTGGAATTTCACGTTTAATTGCACTTGACGTTACGTAATAAAAAACCTCTTTTCTAAATTTACTTGTATTGCATGGCATCTTCAATAAATATTAGTCACTAATTATATTTATTTATGCATGTATATTTCCATTGTTATGTTTATTTAAATCTTAATTCATCTTGTTATATTACTGATTTTAATTCACAATAACCTTTTAGTTATTATTACAGTGAAGCGTAAGTTTTACCATTTTGTAGCCCTTCACGCCTTTTATTAAAATGTATTATTACTTTTTCTGTCGTTTATTGTTTTGTATATTTTTAATGAACACCTCCCCCTCCCCCCAAGACTAACCATTTTTACTAACTTTAACATTTAATTGTTTTATAATTAATTATGATTTTCGTTTTATTCCCTCTATATTTCAACTTCTATAGTTATATTTGAATTATCTTATATTTCCATTATTGGTTTTTTGAGTTGTTTAAAAATACATACTTTAAGTTTTGACATTTTTATTATAATTTACTATTTTTCCATGTATGAAAACCTACTTAACCAGCTTTAAACAAAATAGCTCTATTTTTCAAATTTGTTTTAGTTAAGTACCGGTTAAAGACTACTACGTAACTAACGCGTACTACAGTTTTACAATTTCCTTACGCTAACTCTACACAATTATGTTCTTATATTAATTCTATGATCACACACACACACACACACACACACACACACACACACACACACACACACACACACACACACACACACCCCCCCCCGTTTCGCTAGACAGACTCTCCACGGGGACAGCACTCGCTGCAAGACCTTACCCCAACTACAACCCCGCGATCTACTTACTAATAGAGAGTGATTCTTTCGCAGTTTAATAGTTTTGATAAGGCTCTTGATTCCTTATGTCACACAAGAATAATTTATTTTAATCAACTTATGCTAACACAGGAAATTTTACTATATTAATATATTCACTTCTTATACTAGCTTACCTTTCTTAAAACTCCAGACTCTTTTTCAAAGGGTGTGCCCTTTGGAGCTCTTTAATTCATTAACACCAAAATTTGCTCTGTTTTGAATTTTTAACTTTATACTTGGTGAGCACTTACTTTTTCTTCTTTCTAATGTAATGAGTTTCTTTGAATGGGTTAGATTTAATTAAAATATTCAACAATGAAATTTAACAAATTTATTTAAGAGTCTACAATTTAATTTTTATTTTGAGAAACAATGGATTTCTTTCGAATCTTTTACAACAATTAATGTCGCCTTTTCTGACAATTTATATTAAATGCTTTCTCTTTTAACAAACTGAAAATCTACTATATTAAACAATTTTAACAATAACTAAAACTAACAATTGATATTCTTATTCTAATACACATAAATATGAATCCTATTATTTATTCCTTTCCAATCTGTTACTTTTGCTTTATTATTGGACTCGAATTTTATTGTATTTTATATCTCTTTATTTGAATGAATTTAAAATTGGCTTTATTTTGACTTTACTTTGTCTTTAAAATGTTATTATTTAACTTTATTGAGTTTAATAATTTTGGACGTAATTCAAGTTTATTAAAAAATTATTTTATTTATTAAAAAAGCTTGATTTATGCAGTACCTTGTTTTGTGGAGTGCACAAGTCCGCTCGTCCTGATTCTGAGAGTGTTTGAGGATCTTGGAGATGTTTTCTGAGCGTTGTCTAGAATATCTCGAAGTCCAGTTCTCGAAGAATCTGTTGATGACGACAAATTCTAGAAGAATGTTTGCCGGAGTCCGTAGTGAAGATCTCTTCTACTAAGCTGTTGTAGGATGTCACGTTGTCTCCTGCAAGGCCGATCCTTTCTGTAGGCACCGTTATTAACCTGGCGAAGTACAAAGCGTTGACAATATTTTCACGACGATTTCCTGTTCAGACTTGAGTAAAGTTGGTGATCTTTCCTGGAGCTGCTATTAGAAGACTTCCCTGGAGCTGGTACTAAACGAGACTGTCGAATTAACTTGAAGAAAGTTAACTCGTCGAATTTTAGGCCTTTCAGTGTGGCCAACCTTCACTGATTATTGTTACTGTTTTATTTCACAATTTAATTAATTTTATTTATTTATTCGCACTACGATGAACTTTCCTTGGCTTATTCCTCTATTGTTTGTCTATTTTTCTTATTTTAAATTATCTATTCCTATTATTATTTGTTATAATTAGTTTAATTTCTTATGGTGGATTTGTGTTGAAGTTGGTAATTTTCCCTTTCCATGCGTCTACTGCCTACTATGCGCACGACGTTCAAGACAAGTTGATTCCTGAAATTCATAATTTTTTACTTGCGAATTCTTCTTTTCTTCATATATCCCGTTCGCTTCGCTCTATCTTCTTCTGGGTGATTTCATTTTGAAGCCCTTCTTTCCCTGATGATTTCCCATCTTCATTTGTAGCGATACGACATATATTTTTTCTTTTACGGAGATTTGAAAATTTCGTAAGTTTTCAAAATTTAGTTTTTCCAATTTTGGAAATTTTGAAAATCTTCTTTTTGCAAGTTGTTCCTCTGATGCTGAAAGTTCCAAAACTGCTTTCCTCTTCTTCCTCGCTTCTGGGTTTCACAAGTTACGGTACTTTCTGCATTTTTGGTTATTTATTATTTAATTACTTTATGGTCTTTTATTAAATTTTGATTTCGAGTCTTATTTATTTCTAGTTTATATTATGGTTATGCGTTGTTATTATTAGATTCTGGAATTTCTTTATTTTAAGGGTTTTTTATGTTTTATGACGTTTTATTATGGCTACAACTTTTTTATTATTAATTTTACGAGTTTATTCTCTTATTATTTATTATTAGGTTTTCTTAGCTCTACACGATTATATCATTTTAATTTAAGTTTTCGGATTTTGATGTTTTTTGCATTAGAAACATATGGACGAATTCCTGTTCAATCCGGAACGCTAGATATTTCCTGTCAAGGCGCGTGACCTTGGCTTGGCTAACTTACATATTCCCTTTAACTTTACATGTGTTATTTTATTTTTAGAAATGTTTTTGTCATTTCTACAATTATTATTTGATTTAATTGAAATTTTGGAATTTATCTATTTTCCAAAATTGCTCCTTGCAGGCGGTTCAATTAAACCGTTGCAACACACACACACACACACACACACACACACACACACACACACACACACACACACACACACACACACACACACACACACACACACACACACACACACACACACACACACACACACACACACACACACACACACACACACACACACACACACACACACACACACACACACACACACACACACACACACACACACACACACACACACACACACACACACACACACACACACACACACACACACACACACACACACACACACACACACACACACACACACACACACACACACTGCCGCACTACTCTCGGGGTCGTAGGGTTCTTTTTGCCCCACCTTTTGCAGCGTCACTTACCACACTCCGCTCTCTCTTTACGAATTTAAGATTCTTTGTTCCCTTTTTTGGAACGCTATTTATCACGAACTCTTAAACTCGCTGTACGATCACCACTGACTGGGCGAACCACCTTTCTTCTCAGAGCAAGCGCGGGTAAGGCCAAGATGCTCACTTTTACCTTTTTCAATCAAAGATTTTGCAACTCTTGGCTCTAGTAAGTATGAGCTTGTCCTCATAAACTTACTAACCTTTAATTTACGCAAAATTCCCTGAATTTTATCTCAATGCTCGATTATTTGACTCTTTCTTAAGATTAACACTCTCTCTCTCCAAGGTCGTGCCTTTTGGGAGAAATCGGCTCTTAAGTTCTGATGATAACTTTTAAAATTTTCAAATTATATTACCAGAGCACACACATAAGATTTATATTTAAACAAGGTTAATAGCATATACAGAATGGATATATATTGAAAACACAACAAAATTTAGAAATGAATTATTTATATATTCTTTTCTCTTTTGCACAGAAAAAATGTTAAATTCATAAACTGTTTTAATAACACCAAACAATTTGATTAAACAACAACACAACTATTTATTTATTTGACAAAATTTATCAATGTAATATTTTCTATATTCTAAACAAAATAAAAACGCTTGACTTTTCAGACAGAACCACAAACAGTTTTTCCTGTACTGAAAAAGTCGTATTTAATTATTAATGATTTACGACACCAAAGCAGAAGTATTAAAATGAATTTAATAATTAATAATTATTTCCTCTAATGACGTTATATTTGAAATGAAGTTAATATTTGCGAATTATTCCTTAAGTATAAGATACCTTCACACTTTATTAGAAGTTCTAGTTGGATTTGGAATTTGTTGTATAATTAGGCTGATGTTGATTTGATGTTTTCGATCCAGAGTCTGTAAGCTGCTATGTAGTTGAATGCTGGTGTCGAATTCTTCTAAGTTGCCTTGAAGTTCGATTGGAGTATAAATTATTCTAAGTCCAGTTAAGTAGAGTGACAGTTGAATTTTCCTCTCAGCTCAGAGTCGGTTGCAGAAGAAACGTCCACTTCGCGTCGATTCCAAATCAAAAGTATCCTTCTTTCGAAAGATAAATTACGGTCTCCCTTTCAGTGGGAATTAATCCACTTTCTTGGAGCCAATTTTCCTCCCTTTTAGGGAAAAAGGTATTTTCTTCATATTATGTGTTTTCAGGCCCTTTTGGTCTGAAATATTTACACTATATATTTTATTAGTCATATTTTTTGACTAATGAACAGTTTTCTTCCTTTATTATTAATTAAAACACCTTTTAATTAATAATTTATTGTAATTATTCTTCAACGTTATCTGTGATCCAAGTTGGCAATATGATGTTCCAGACTTTAGATCCCGACTGAGGATGCGCGCGCCACTTTTCGTGTTTTTGCATGAAAATCTCTACTTTGGTCGTTTTTTCATTCAACTCGCTATACCTTTCGAACGCTCGAACCGATTTTAAAGTTCCTTTCGGATTCTTCTTCCTCTCCATCTTGTGGGTCTTGTGGAACTTGATTTATTGCTCTACTACGCTTCGTTCGCGAGTTATCGCCCTTTTCCCGAAATTCGATTTTTCTTCTTTCCAAATTTTGAGATAAGTCCTTTCTCAAAATTCTTTTGACGAAATCTTGTTCCTCTTCTACTACGACGAAAAACTCTGTTTGTACTTTTCACATAACTCGTTTGGTTCTCGAGTTATACGTCCTTGAAGTCCTAAAGTTTTTACCGTATGAGTTTTTGTTCATAAAAACCCCCCCCATTATATATTATCACTTCTGCTTTGATGTTTTACAATTTTACATACTAGATATCTATAATTACAATGTTATTTTACCCCTTTAACTTTTAATTTAACCGCTTTTGGGCTTTAAAGTTTTACGTTTTGTAATTATTACATCTCCCTTATTTTATTTTCAAATTTGATTCTAAGTACATATTATTGTGCCCTATTGTGGTCTCTTCAATAGTACTTATTATTATTTTTTAAATAATCCACCTTCAACTCAAAAATTCCAAAAAACTCCCCAAGAATGACTTTCTAAGTCCATTTTCACCTGTTAATTATTATTAATTCATATTTCTTATTTATGATTATTATTATTTCCCCTTTGAGTTATGACTCTACGTTTTTTGAATTTTGACTTTAAGTTTTTTCCAAATTTTAGGTTTTTGAGCCCCTATAAAAACTTGAATAACTTTTTTGTTTTAATTGCTTTTAAATTTATTTTTCGATATTATTAATCGGTTGATTCTACTGAACATTAATTTATTTTAATAATTTAGTATTTTAATAAAATAAGAAACAAGGCAGAGCGACTTTTCACGATTCAACATGCAGTGTTCAACACCTGTTGCCGTGACGTCATCGTTCCTCCTCGTCCCCCATCTACATGGCTTTATCGCGGGAATTTAACCTGTTTTAAATTGGCTTGAGACTTTTGGCTTTTTCCAAACCGTCTCAAAACACACACACACACACACACACACACACACACACACACACACACACACACACACACACACACACACACACACACAATCAATTTAAATAGTTAACTAAAATTCCTTATATGTCTTGTCCATTCCACATAATTCACTATTTTTTTATATCCTAGAAGTAAATATCGGATATCCTACATAACAATATTTTATTCATAATGAACTTACATTTCAGCTTGATATTAAATGACTCTTCGTAGTAAACAACTTAAAATACTACTACTCTCTCACACAAGAAAGTTTGTCGTTTCGTAAATCTTAAACTATAGTAGAAGTATTACAAAAAATAGACTGATTTATGCGATTCAATCAAAGGCCTTCCATCAATATTTTATACAATACAGCAAAAATAAAAAACGGAAAAGATATTATTTTCATACATAGTTTTATAAATTTATTATAAGTGCAATGTTTGGTAAGACAATGGAAAATAATACATAAATGAAAATAGTAAATTTGAAAAAAACTATAAACATTTTAGTATTATTCCTCAAACGTTTTTGAATGTTATAATTTTTCATCAAACGCTCTGTTGTGTAGAGTACAAATTAGATTATGTTTATTTCAATAAAACCATATATATATATATATATATATATATATTTACTGTTCTGAAAATAAGTAAAGCACAATTGTCTGAATATAATTATGATTTGATGAAAAAATCTATTATTTTTTTGCTATGAGAAAAAAAAATATATATTCATATATTCATTCTCGTATATTGAATATAGACGGACACTTTAAAAATGATTTACAGTAACTATTCGGTTTGATGACCTATATAGTTTGCATTCCTTTATTACTACAAGAAGAAATATTATTACATTTAGAAGAAAAAACACTTTGTGGAGTATATAACAGTGGATAAATTATTTCTTGTGCTGCTCATGATAATTGATTTATTTGTGATGGTGGTATTACAACATTAACATAATTATGGCTAGCCACTTTTCATTGAGAGATTTATTAAAAAGTAAAATTTCAAAATATATATTAAACGATAATGAGTATGATGAAATGAGTTAAATGTGTGTAATTTGCTATAAATATATCCTTGGGTTGGGCGCGATGAAAATCCTAACACATTGGGGCGCAACTCATATATGTGATATTAAACATTAAATTTCTGTTTAAACATAATGGAAAATCTAACAAACTGAACTCTTAATTTAAAATTGTTTATTTTGTGATTTAAATTAACACTTTTATATAATCATAAAATAATAGGCATACACAAAATGTACAATAACAAAAGGAAAATGTTCAATAAAAAGGTAACATAATTAGCATATAAATAATTAGCATACAAAATTGTAGAATAATAAACGAAATAATTATATTCTATAAAAAGGAAAAAAAAAATCATTGACCGGTATGTACAACATATATTTAAATTGTAATGTAAATAAAATAACATTCAAAAGTAATTTAAAAAACCTTATAAAATAATATAAAAATTTATTACTCGCTGAACATTATAGAAAGCATTATTGTAACCCATAATACACCATGGGTGCGTGATCTAAACAATATGATTTCAATACATTTTTATATAGAATACCGAATTTTCTTCATGTCTCGACATTTAGAACGACTATTCCTCTGTTCTTCATTGGATGAAAGCACCTCCTTTTGTTGAGGAGTAGGTTGGAAAGGACGTAATCCGAGTTGTGGCTTAGAGGGTATTTCAATAGTTTGAATACTCCTTCTTTGGAGTTGTTCCAAACACAATTCGTTGATCAGAATTGTTTACGTTATTAGTCGGTTGTTTGAGAGTTCCCAGAATCATAATTTGAAGGAAGTTGTACATCTGAATTGATGCCAGCGATATTCATTCCGTCAAATAATATTACCATTGGCCACCTTCGCACAGTTCTTGCAACATTGAAAGTTGGCCCAAGATATCATTAATTTCTGCTTTGGTGCTAGGAATATCAGAAGAATGAACTCAAACCTGGTTTTACAAATTATGTTGTTACTACTAATAAAGATCAACATAAGATTACAATGGTGTAAGTGTAAAATCTATTAAGAGGTTTTCCATTATCCCCAAGTTATATGCTCTCCTATAATATTGTTTCCCTTTGCAATCTGAATATATTAATAACATGATTGAGATTATATATAAAAACAGTTCATACATTTTTAAATTAAAAGATATATTAATTCATACCATCATTTAAATACCTAGATACTAAATTATTTTTTACCAACGGTTAAGGAATAGTATCTCATAAAGTAAGAATAACTTAAACAATAAAAATCACCATACATAATGTTATAGTTTTCCTCTCATTGTTCACAAATTTTGAATATCATACAAAGACAATGTAATATTACACTATGGACAAACTAATTATCTCATTAGTCTTGTATGAAATAATACTTTCATTAAGGGTTTTATAAATAACGTTTTAAAGAATTATTCCACTTCTCAAAATCTATTTTAATGTACATAATTTATTCCTTGTAATTCAAGTCTGATTTTTATCCGCTATTTTATGTGTTCCGTTCTACAATTATTTATTTATTTTTATTTTTTTTTTTAGTGTTTTACAATATTATTTTCTGATACTTAATGTATTTAGTTTTTTATTCAGACTTAAGTTTAAAAAGTTTTGTAACAACACATATTTCTCTGTTTGAAGTTATTTGTTATTGATGGAAGTTCAATTTTATTATTACTGTATACATTTTTCAGACATTTGCCATCATTTGTGTGTTAAAAATCAAAACACGACGTTTCGGGAATAAGAATCAAATCCGGTCCGAAATCACAAATTTATTTGGGAAGAGACAAATATCATACATCGGAAATGTAACCTATACAAACGTAAAATAATTGAAGCCTCATATAAAATTAACGGACAATCCTATCAGCCAATCAAGTATAGAAGTAAGGCCATTATGGCTCCCATTGTTAAAAAAAGAACTAAAATCTAATTATAATACTCCTACAACTAAAAAGCAAGCTGAAAATTTACCTGTTAAATCGTCACAAGGGGTTGTAACCCGCTCTCGGGCTAGGAAGCTTAATACAGCTAACAATAGGCCACTCCCCTAATAGTTTGTCACGCCTTTTGGACCACGTCACTTGTTACTGTATCTTTGATACAACAACACTTATTTGACGTTAGTTGTGTGTTACCGTGATTGTGTTTTTTGACTTCTCAGTTTTAGCTTTGAGATGCATGCTTAGATATTAAGGTTGGTGGTATTATTATTTAATTTTACTTCTTACATATACTTAATTTCTAGTTTCATGTTTCTTTAGATTTTAGTCACTTGGTAACGGGAATTGATTCTTATTCCCGAAACGTCGTGTTTTGATTTTTAACACACATATGATGGCAAATATCCGAAAAATGTATAATAAGAATACATATTTATTGTCTTTATGAATTGAAACTAAACTAGAATTAATAGTTTTTCTTTTAATATACTAAATGTTTAATTTACAATAAATATTTTGAAATTTTTATCATAAATGGTGTTACTAAATAAATATTTACACTAAAAGTTGTACCATACATAAATTTCTACTCACAAGTGGGTAAGGAATACAGATAAAGGTAAGAGCACTATTATGTAATTCATTTTTTTTAAAAATTAATAACATGCTCTTTTCAGTCAGAAGACGGGAATACAATGAACTAATATGTCACTAAACTTAACACTGAAGAACAATGTTTATTTTTGGGTGACAACATGCGATCATTTTTAAGAAGATTTAAAAATCCAAATTTGCCAGTAAAAAATGTAAATCTTGTAAAAGTACGAGCAAACTAGGGAAACTTTATTTGATCCTATTGTGATGTAATAAAAGTGAGTAATTAATAGGGATTAGATAGTCACGTATATATATTAAAATACTTTGAAGTCGAAATAATTTATTAATTTAAAAATTTTGGCCTTTTACCATGTTTTTTTTTCTATAAACATGAAGGAAAATGGGTTTATTTTTAGAAAAGAAACAAAGAGATTTATTTATTTCTCTTAAGAATAAGCCCTAACAACCATTTATATCTTGTTTCCATTATCCTAATTGTTAAAAGTAAAACCCATTTAGCCATCGTTCTCTTATCAACGATAATAAAATGTAAATTCTAAAGTACAAATGACTAAAAGATACTAAATATTATAAAACTTGCGTTTTTTAACGATCTTAACCTAGACAAATTTCCCTTAGTAAATTTAATTTTGTATACATTGATGAATCAAAGAAATACTTACAATAAAGTTTTTTATTATGTAAGAGAATAAATGAATAGTTATTATTTTCTTAATATTCCTAATACAATAATTTATTCTAAATACGTAGTTTTAACCTCATTTGTAGGAATATGTAGAGTTAACCCTCTTTTAAAATCTTCTATGTTAACCGTTTCCGTCTTACTACTTTTTTTCTTTTTAAATTTTAATTTTTTTCAATTTCAAGAATGGAAAATGTGAGTACGCACCACGGAAAAAAATAGCATTATCTATCGTGGAAGATCCTACACTACTGACTGACGGTTGGTTAGGTAATCTTAACTGCAGCAAGAAAGCGCATGACTACCAAATGATATACATCGTTCCCTTTTTAATATTAATTTTTAAGTTCAAGGCAAATAATAACTCAATCTTCCATAATATTTTGAGTTACTCCAGTAGTGTGCAATTACCGATATTAACAGTTCGTTTGTTTCTATCTCTCTACACCTCCGCTTTATCCACATAGCATGATCAAACAATAACATAGGTTATCCCTTGGGAATCGTAACAAAACAGAGCAAGTCAGAGTAACATAGGTTAATTGTTATTTAATCAAATTATTCAAATAAAGTCAACTTCTTCAGAGAATAATTTATTATTTTAAGGTGTTTGCATACTCATAGACACTTCGATAAAAACATAAACTCCAATAACATTGGACAAACTTTCTCAAAAACCCATCCACAAAATCGAAACCCAGAATAACCAAATATAATATCCGTCAATATCTTTAAAAAAAAAAAAAAAACTCTGTAAGTGATGAAGTATTTAATTTTACTTTATATGATGTCACCATCAGAGACAATTTTGTCAATAATGTGACAATGTCCAGATAAACGTTCTAATTAAATTTCTTATACAGCATTACTCCCGAACATATCTCTGTTTGTGAAACACTATACTAGTTCCCATAAGCAAAATATCCCAATCGTCTTTAACATTCTTCCAATTAATTGGGACAGTGGCAATGTTGAAGGGATTGACTCAAGTCCCTTCCTCCAATACAAGTCAACAGTGAGTCCCAGATAATGGATAAGCAGCTCCTAAAGTAAACGTGTGAACTTTCCTTGTACCATGATGACTACGTCAACTACATCACCATGCCTGCCCAAGACTAGATAATACAGCCTCTAAGTTGCCCATAAAGGAATGTACTTGTCTACATAGAGTTTTTCCACCTCTAAACGGTATGAATAACTCCATGACTTCGCGGTCCCTTTATTGCGTCAGATGAGTCGTTATTAAAGGTACCTCCGATCTCTAAGAATTCGAAATTTTGCCGTCTCTTTCCACGTTAAGGCGTCTTCAATCCTGCTTACAAACTGATTCACAGTACTGCTGTGAGATTCACAGTATTCATAATCCTGCTGAGCATATTCCCATGCTATCAGGTGTGTTGTTTCCAGTGGGATAAATTTCTTGACAGAACCAATTCCGTATGTATCTACAAATCAGCCTCTCTTGAGTGTTCAAGATAAAAGAAGTAAGACTTATTGGACTAAAAGATTGGAAAGATTATGATCTCGACGACCACCCATTCAAAAGAGTGGACGACCACTCTGCTGACTTCCCAAGCTAACGGTATATACCCGTATGCTATACTGAGTCTGAAAATATCACAGAGTTTGAAAAATGTAAGCCTGGCACCCTCTGGGAAAAAGGCAATGAAAATTACCGTCTCCTATAGGTAATTTATAGAGGCTGAATCCCCGTATCGCCCATTTAATATTTCAAAGAGTAACAATACGTCCATCTAGCCGCCCTAGACGTCTTCTCAGCCGCCCTTGTAGAAGAGCTATTATCGATAGTCTGGCGCCATCCGTCGGTATCACTACAATTATGAATGTCAGTTTCTTGAAGAAAACCCAATGTTTCATTCATTGAGCTTATTCTCCTCTAGGCTTTGTTAAAGTGCCTACGGGATTCAAAGGTCTGGTGGATAAAACTCGTTGCTGTTTTGCTGAATCCTTAAAGCTCTCCACCTTATGATTGAATGCCTTCCTAGATTCTTGCTTACCACACTATATAAGAGCAAACAATTTGCCTTCGACTTTTGGCAACGTTTTACTATACATTCATTACTAACATTCATTACTGCTGTGTTTCTGCCTTCTCAGGCGCTCTAGATCATTGTACCACTATTTCGTTCTTATCTTCAGCGTTATATTGTTTAGGAGGTAATTGTTTTATAGCAGTCTATATTTCTATCTCAAATTGTGATTCTGCAATATCTAGGCGTCAAAATTTCTTACCTCGTCTAATGAATAAAGCCAGTTGGCAAGGTCATATTTATATTGTGACCATATATTCCTTCGTAGGTTTCTAAAGGACTCTATACTTAGATTTTTGTCCAGTTGAAATTGGATAAACCTAAGGTCTTAAAGTGAGGGTTCCTCTAAAATAGCCACCCTTTGAGCAGTTTTATCACATCCTCGGAACATAATATAATAATATCGATGACTTCCACCTTCACTCTTTTCTTTAAAATTATTCTTTTATCAATATTTAGTACATATACATTTTTGGCATAAGCAATCAAGGAAAAGATTCATTTCTAGGATTTTTTTCACTGCTTCCACAATAAGTAGCAGTCTGGTACCTTGAGGATGAAAATGTCTGGGCGTTACAGGGGATGTAGATGGGGCTCATTATTATTCCAAGTTTCTAACCGCTAGGCTGCCAGGTGACCTGAACTGTCGTTACGTCTCTGGAACCAAAATCCTTTAACTTAGAACGTTTCCGATACAAGTTCTTAAATTATTTATCGATTTAAATACATAGATTTATTTTTGTATCTCCAAGCCCTACTCTAATTATGAAATGTAATATATAAACAACTATATTAAATTGATAAAAAAATGCAAAATTTCAAGAATAGATTTATTATTATTTTTTTTTATTTAAAAAAATCCATATTTTGAATAATTTAAAAAATTTATTAACAGCAGAATTTATAATTAATCCTAATTATTGTAATAATAAATTGCAAAACAAATATTATTGTAATAATAATAAAACACAACAATTGGTAATTTTTGATTCAGTTATTTAGATAATTTCAATTATTTTGTTTCTACTAATTCTTTTTGTTTTTGTTCTTTCAACCAAACTACGTTTTATTGAGCACAAATAAATTGTGAACGGCAAATGATAATTGGATTCTGTGGGGATACGAATAATTAACTAAAAAATTTCAAATTTCAGTTTTAGTGTAACGAGTAAGTCATCCATAAATTTATTTAAGTTTTGTTATTTGTGCCGTTTGATGTTTTAAGGTCAAATGTACAGTAGCTTTAGTAATACTACTTGGCTTAGCATTATAGTAGTGTTAATTACAGTGATAAGCACTTTTCCCATTGGGTTTATATGAATAATTTATTAAACACATTTAAAACATCCGAAGAGCACTAACATGCATTCCACGGTAGAAACTAGGGTAAATATACCTTATAATAAAAACAGGTTTTATTATCACTAAAGAAATTTCTATAGAAAATTATTGCGAAATTATTATCTTAAGGCAGTGGGACATAGGGCTATTGTAACACTAAAAATAAGAGATTCATGAACAAATATTTGTATACCTGCAATCAAAAATATGTGTCTAGAGGGGACAGCAAATATTTGGTTACAAGGCGGAAAATACTTTACCATAGCTGCGAAGTACAGCCCAATATGAAAACGTTTTCCCAAGAAGATGGACAGGAAGAAGGAACGTTGTGGAATTACAAGTTAGGTCTCCTGACCTTAACCGAGTTTACTATAATTTCTAGTTTTTTGATTTAAGATATGTTTTAAGAATTTAGGTATTCGTAGTTGAAGTTTTTAATGTTTTTAATAAAATTAATTCACTTCTTTCTTTATGTCATCAATCCATGCAAATGAAAAATCTACAAGAGATAAATTTATTAAGTGGTAGGTACGATAAATACTATAATAACTACTTCAATATCTCTTAATCACTCATTATTTATAATTAAATTTTAATCTCCTTGGTAAGAGAAAAAATACAAAGTGGGGCTTACTTGTAATAATTATAAAAATGGAAAACATGAAACAGAACTTTGAGGAGGGTGAGGCTATACTAAAGCATTTCAGTGTTTTTACTAAAAATTAAATACTTAATCTTCTTGCTTAGGAAAGTAACAACAAATAAATTAGTTTGGGTTCTATTCCTAAGACATATATGCTAGTAGCTGAACAGTTTTTTCCCCACAATTTTTGTCATATCGAATTAGAAGCAAACAAATTTTATACATATTCAATTACGATTCTTTTATGAGAATTAACATTTTCTCGGAACTCTAGGATTTGAACCAATTATAAAAAATTTCAAATCAGCTAGAAATACATGATTAATTATTACTTTTATCTTTACCTTCACTGAATTCATCTTTACCTTCACTGATTAATAAGTTTTTATACGTTCATCAACTTGGAATTTTAATTTATTACGTACAATTTTTTAAATTATAAAATATGGAAAAAATTTAATTCTCCTTCTGTGATTATTTTATTGTTGTATATTTGGTTACGATATCTTTGACTAATATGTATCATAGATAGCGTAGCTTAGTATTGTTAGGAATAATCGTTAAGAATAGTTGTAACGTAAATATATAAAAACTTTCAAATATAATTTTGATTCTAAATCCCAAGAATAATAATAGAAGGATTGTCTGAGATACTTTTTTCAGAAATCCGACAAGGTATATAAATCCACGATAGCCTAAAAAGAGAGTAATTCATTATTGAAAAAAAAAAACCGACGATGACAGCCGGAGGCTCTGCCCGTTTTTCTTTTAGATATAAAGAAACTGACCCACTGATAACTATATGTAATTTTTTTAACCCTTAATTGCTTCCGAAATAAATACCACTCGGTTATAGTAATGCTACGAATTTCAAATGAACCCAAAATTAGGTATTAGATTAAACTAACAAATGGCGAATCGACCGCATAGTACGATTTACTAATAAAAATTTGTTACCATTTTATATTTTTAAACATATCTTGACTTAACGTAATAAGAATTTAAAACAATTGTATTAACAAAAAATGTTCGTTATATGCCTAGACAATATTATAATAATTATAGAGCATTAATATAGTTAGATAAGTTTTATATATAAATTTTGTTCAAAGTTATGTAATCATATTATCAAGTGTCAAAATTAAGTTATTATTAACAACTGTTACAACAATCATTACATATATACTACTGAGTATAATTTATCTGTACAGACAAAACCTTTGATAATAAAAATGAAAATAAGTTCATTTTTATTTTGAATATTATTTAAAAAAATATACCAGAATATTTAATTACATAATAATTAATGTGGTAATTTATATGTGTACTCATATATGTAGCTTTTGTTACTATATTATGAAGAATTTTTAAGTTAAATATTATAACTACGTATGATTAAAATTTTTAATTATGAAATTTATACATTTTAACTTCAAATATACGACTCGCAATATTCCTAACTTGAGGGAAAATATACTACTCATTTGCATATTCTATTCTTCTTTCCTCGAAAACAATTTACTTAATGATTCCAGCCTACAATAATTGATAACCAAATCTATGTTTTTAAATATTACGATATAAGTAAATGAATTATTTTCACAGATAATTAATATTAAAGAAAGTAATTGATTTATTTTCATATTTATGTTAAGTAACAACATAGGAATTTACTGGTACAATATTTTGTGGACATTTAATACATGCTACCTTCTTCAGATACAATCACATGTATCTAAATAAGTAATTAATAAATGTAATAAAAATAGTCCCATCTTCTTATCAAAACACACGTACACAACATATATTTAGCAAAAAATAATAATAATAACAACAGTTTGGAACACTTACAGTAAAAAAATGAGGTTATCATAACGTTTTTAAAGTCTGTAAAAAAAAAAACGCAGCGATAAAAATTTAAAGGATTTAGGCTCATAAGTACTAGAGCAAGCAGATTTTGAATTTTTACCCTCAAATTCAATGTTGCTCAACATTAATTAATTTGGTTTCAAATATGAACCTCGATTGTATTTCTACGAGCTACAACTGCTTATACAAAAATATGTTGAACAAAATACGAAAGACGTAAATTTTCAGGAAACAAATTATAGGACACAGTGGAATTAGGTTCAGAATAAAATGAAAACACTTTTGATAACTTACATAATAAAGAAAAAATGGTGAGGAATTAGTTTGATATTGTAATTTATGTTCATTACAATTTGTTACGATTTATTATAAATTAGAAGTATTTTATTAAGATAAAAGGATTCATCGTTAAATAAACTACAAAAACAATCATTCGTTCAGTTGGTTTATAATTCTAAGAAATACTTTATAACATCAATTCCCACATTATTTTATTCAGTCAAAACAAAAATGAAAAAGCACTTATAATTTCACAAAAAAACAATTTATTGCTACAGCTGTTTCGCCGTTAGGCATCGTCAGACAACTGACGTCAGTTGTCTGACGATGCCTAACGGCGAAACAGCTGTAGCAATAAATTGTTTTTTTGTGAAATTATAAGTGCTTTTTCATTTTTGTTTTGCCTTATTATGGAATTTCACCGAGTACCGACTGTAGTCACACTCAATATGATTTTATTCAGTTACTATTTCTGCCTCTAAAAGATAATTAAAGTCATGAGGTCCTAAAATTCAATAGTTGATCAATAATATACTAATAAATATTTATAACATAATTTATTAATAAGTTTCAAGTTTGAGAAAGCTGAGTATTATTGTAAAATACCAAAATGACATATGTGTCTAATTTTTTTTAACCATTAATTATTAAATTTATTAAAAATTTACTGTCCGTTTGCTCACCCCTATTACTGAATTTACCAGTTACCGTGTTTTGACCATTATGTTCCCTAATTTTAATCTAAGAATTTCCGTTCACTATCTTGACCAAATAAACTTGGCCATATACGAGTAGAGCCTACGGCTGTCACCGTTGGTTTCTTAAATAAGAACGGACACTCTTTTTAGGTCACGATAAGATGTAAATGTTTAGAGTCTGCTATTGCGATACATTTATATATATCACAACTACTGGCTTCTGTGCATTGTTTTTAGAGGTTTTATTTACAAATTATATTTGATAGTTTTTTTTATAATTTTTTTAACAAATAAAATAATCTTAAGAATTAAGTCTAACTATCTATATTTTTATCACATGCAAAAATTTACTCTGTTTATTATATTTGGTGCCAAAAAGGTGTGTTTTTATTTAACAACTAAAAATTATGTCTTTGACATTGAAACGGCGATTTCATTCAAATAAGGTGTTTATTATCATTAGTGTTTTCTTTATTTGGTGACAAAACTATTATCACTAAGAACGTTAAAATTAAATGAAATTATTTTCCTTTGGGTGTAAAAGATTTTACCAAATACGACCTAATTACGGATTAGACAAATTAGAAGCAAGAACCTTTAATTGTGTTCCGCAGGACTTTTTCAACGGGGATAAAATGGGGGTACAAACAGGGTTTGGTTGAAAAAATAGGTAATTATAAATTAGTGTAGGCCTTTGGAATTTGAGATGACTCCCAACCCACCATTCAAATTCCTTTTGATGTAACCATTTACACCTACCTATAAAAATTAGGTAATATTTCAATAATTATAAAAATATATTTTGCAACAACATTTTGTTTATAATAAGGAATTTTACATGATCAAGGTATCTTAAATATTTGGTTTAGTTAAAAATGTATACTTGATGTTTGATTTAAAATCCTAACTTCATTTTTTTTTATTAACAAAAATATTATATTTAAAAAGCGAATGATAAACATAATATTAATAGGTATTCTACTATATATGATCACTCGTTTTAGAAAACTCTGAAACAAGGAATAAATTATTTCAAAGGAAAGCAAAACAAAATTTTTAATGTGTACTTTATTACTACTGTAATATAAATGTCAATAAGTTGTTGTACATGAATTAATGAAAGTTTTATTCTTGGGATAATTGCATCATCTTTAATTAGTTCTTAACTAATAATTAGTTTTAACAGCTGATTCATTCCTTGTACCCATTTTCTTGCTTTATGACATTTGATTATTTTTTATGGCATTCAATATTCTGGTTTATTTCACTTATTGGCTTGGTGGGATAAAGATCTTGGTTCTAAGCAGGTAATACATTTGAAAATACCGTTTTATCGTTGTGGACTGTTAAATTCGGGTTCTCCATTATTTCATTTTTCTTTCTTGTTCTTTTGTTTCGTCGACATTCTTCCTTACTGCCCTTAGTCCATTCATTTCTAATATAAGCCTTACAGGTTTCTCTATACATAGTACAATACTCTTTTCGCACCCACGCTTCGTGTCTCTCTTTTAAATATCCCAATTCTTATTTTATCTTTGTTCCCCCTTTAACGGTGTAATTCTTGAAATAATATCTCACCTATGGTTTTCTTTTGGCTTTCCAGGTCTCCTTCTTGGCTTTTAATTTGCTAAATATATTTCCAATCTTTAAACTCCCATCCGTTTTGACTCTTCCAAGTTGATCATTTATGGTTTTGACTCTTTCGGTTTTTCGTGTCACGTTGGGCTTTGACACGCCATGGTATGTCATTTCCTATTCCTATTGGTATTAATTATGTGTTTGCTTGCGCACTAACAATTAATGCACTTTACCTTGCACTAATGTATTTGATCCTCCTATTTCAATATTTTCCTTTTGCAAATCTCATTTAAATGGACCTTGTAAGTTTGTTTTGTATCAAATATATATTTATTTTGTTATATTCCTACGGTATTCAACCTCTTTCTTAACCTGTTTCGGTGTATTATTTCCCCCCCTTCTTTATCAAGTATTATCACCTATTTCTATTTTTTTTATCTTAGTGTGTATTTAATTTTAATTTAAATTTTAATTTTTGATTTTAAATCGTATAAAATATTATATCCTAAAACTAATAAATTATTAAATTATTAGTTAAATTTGTAACAAAAACAATTATTATATATAACTCTTTGCATTGAAGTTAATTGAAATAAATTCTTGTTTCCACACTTTTAGTCAACTTTGTTTTATAGGAGTAACTACTTCTAAATTTTGGACTGAAAACTTTGAAATTTCGTATTACTCATTTATCATTTGACATAATACTAGACCTGTATAAAGGTCCATTGCGCTCCTGCATCTAATAATATATTAATCCCGGTATTGTTAGTCTTGACTGATCTATCACGACATTCTTTTAATTTTTCATTTGACAAATTTATTTTATGGAACTCCTTCAATAATTCTTCTACAGTATCACACATGAAGTGTTGTGTGTTTGTATAATTGAATTATTTTCTTCATATCTATTAATTTCGGATTTAATGAAATCTTAGTTTTATTCTCTATTGTCAGTACGGACCCAAATTTACATTCCCAAATTACACTTTCTTCGCGGTTCGGTCTGTCTTTTTACAATTGGGGAACTTATGACCTAGTTTATTGGACTTGGACTTAGGCACGTTATGTTTTGAAGGACCAGGGTTTTGGGAATTGGGTTTATGTATAGTTGTGGTTTATAAGGATTGAATCTAATATTAGGGGTTTTCGGATAGTTATAATAAATCATTGTTCCTGTCTGGCTCCTATCAAGATTCTCTTAGTAATATTAAAGGTTTACCTTGGTATCTCAGTATTGATCGACCTCCATGGGTGATTCGAACGTTAAAAAAAAATTCGATAGCATATTCTATAGATTCGCTGGGTTCCCTATACTCTGAAATTGGACTCCTAGTTCAAAATGCCACTTAATATAATAAATCATGAATTGTTATGAAATGGATAGATAAAAATATTGGCCTTTTAAAATCATTTTGCAAAATTAATTGACCCTTGACGCCTCTTCATTTTAATTTAAATATTCTATTTTATATAAGGGATTCTGTAGGGCTTCGTACCCAAATAATTATTTAAAATGTTTCTTGAAAACGGCTTACCTTGATGTATCCCCTTTTATCACATTCTACCATTCAAGTACTGGACCTTTTATGTACTATTCCAATATTTTTAACTATTTAACTTCATGCAATGAATCGAGTTCAGTGAAAAGTTCATCCATTTCTTTTATAATTTCATGTGACTTTATTTAATTAAAAAAAAAATGGTTTTACTTTACTTTCCCCAGATCACGATTGTGTATACATTATATTTATATTTGTCCCTGCGATATTTACAGTTGTACTATTTTTTAAAATTATTTTTTCTTTATTTGTTAATATTGAAGTTTGAACGTTAATTTCTCACAACCATTTGTAATTTTTTAAGATTCTTTTAGTACATTCTTCTAGGTTTCTTTGGTCTTTTTTAATTTCACATTAATTTCCGAAATTGCTATTTATCAATTTGCTTCTAAACCTTTATTTAAATCAATTGAGAGCCTCCCTATTGCTTGTAAAATCTCTTATTAACTCATCATTTTCACAAGCTTCGTAATCCTGCCTTTCCGCTCTTTTCTTCATTCGCGTTCTTTCACTTTAGCCAAGTATTTATTCTCTCTAACTACCCGTTCTTCATCTCTAGTTTCGAACTATTTTTTTTCCAAATAATTCTCTCCTTCTCGTACTATATCTTTCGCTTCACGTTCATTCTCTTTTTTTACCGTTCCTTATTTTCCGCTTTTTCTATTCTTTCATTCTCTTTCTATATAGCTGAACGTTTATTTGGTTTTGCTTCCATGTATCTAATCATTTTCTGTATTTCAAACTCTTCTTCTTTCGATGAATACATTTTTGTATAAATTTAGTTTCTATGAATTAAATAATATATATTTAATTATTTGATAACTTGATATCTTGTTCGATAATTAGCATGAAAAGTAATGAATAAAATATTCCAAAAATTCTATTTATTTTATAGCCGACTTGTTGGGCCCCAATCGAAATGGGCTATATGTGTGTTTAACTCGGATCCTTGTTGTGCGCTACTTGCACTTAGTTTTATATAAATTTAGGTAATTAAAGATTTAGTTAAAGTAAATGATTTATAAGACTGAACGAAGGTTAAGTGGGCTACCTGGAACAATACTGTGTTTGTAATTGACGGAATTTCTACATTTTTCACTATTTTATTTAATTTTAACCAATTAATTCTTCATAGAATTTTACCGTGACAATTTAGCATATCTTCACGCCAGCCACATAGTGAAAAAGGAACGTTCCAATTTTTCAACTTATCTACTTCCCTTTCTATAAATAAAACTAACGAAACATCGTATTTTACTTCTTTAAATTATCCAATTTCTTGCTCTTAACTTTAATATATTCTTCTCTCAAGGTGGTACCATTTGGAGCTACATACTAATTAAAACATTGACGAAATATACTTCTTGATTTTACTTAAACAGAACATTTACTTGTAATGTTTTTCATAGTTAGGACAATTCACAATAAATTTAGGTCTCAAACATATTTTGTAAATTTATTTACGAAATAAAATAGAAGAAATTTATTTTTTGAAATATTAAAAGATGAAATTTAACCACTCAACCTAATACTATATGCGTAAGTATGTATGATAATACTATATGATAATATGTAACAACATTATTTATATATCATCTTTGCTTAGTTTCCAAATTAATATGCTGACCAATTTGTTGATATTTAGTAAATTGTATTTAAAAATTTATATTGAAAAGTATTAAATTTACTACTTATTTCATGGCGTTACTGACTAAAATTCGCCTCTTTATTTAATCAATTTTGTGTAGGTTATGCAAGGTTTATAAGTAGTGATTAATTTATAAAATTGTGTATAAAGCAAAAGCTTTCACTCTCTCTGTACCTTTATTTTTGTAGGCTTCTTTTAGTACTTCCTTTCCCCTTGATATCTTTATCAGTAGTAGTGAATGGATTGGATCCAATTAATTATGTCGTAATACGTCCTGATTCACAATTAATCTTGTTAAAAGGTTTGAAATATAAATTTATAATTTGAAATTGAATGTTTTCTTTTATTTTACTTTCTTTTTTTGTAACAACCAATGTTATTATTAGCCGGATCCGTACTTAAATCGCGCTAACAGTAATTCTTAACAATCTCTATTGGCCCAGTTTCCACTTACGACTGACGCTCCTAACCATCATATATCATAATACCGATATATCTTGTAACACTGAATTATTTTACCATCGATAATTGTTTTCGAGCAATTTGAATAACGATTATTCTGACAAAGGTTTTTCATAGGGGACTACGAACATTTCCTAAATTTTTCGTAGTTATCAAAATAGTAGGAGATCCATGGTTACCACCTTAAGCGCTTTTCCTAAGGTTTTGTATTCTTTTTATTTCTTATGATTTTTGAATAAGTTATTGATATGTATTACTCATTTATGACTTTTAGTATTTATTTTGGAGTGATTACCTGCAAAATATGTCTGTGTTTATTTGCGAATATGTCTCCACAACAGCTCCTACTCCACCATTGTCAAATACAATCCCTTGGCCTGTATCTTTTTTAAGTTAAACATCCTCCATCTTTGTCGTGGCTTCAATAATATAGGTATAATACTTCTTTCTATTACTTTTTAGGCTTTCTAATGACTGTCATACTCATTACAAACAGTTATAGACGTTTATCACGAAGTCGTGTTCAGAGTTTCAAACTCATTCCCTTCGCGATATCTTTTAACCTAATATATACTACCTTGTAACATTTACTATTCTTATTCAAATCTGAAACTTGCAGTATGATCAGATATTTATATGTGCACGTCTTGTACTCGTAAGTTATGTATGAAAATAGTGTAATTTATACGTCTTTTTTGGAACGTATTATGTCCTTCATTGATATATTTAAACTCTTAAAATTATTATTGATTGATTTGTAATAATAATACTTAAATTTTATATTTTATTCAAGGTTATATTTAATAGAAAAATATTAGACACAGATATCATTTATGAACATAGATCGTAGGCCTACTTATCATCTTTTAAAAGAAATAAATAAGTGATATTTATTCCAGAACAAAAAAATAAGTGTTAAAAGCAAATACTCACCAATTTGTGAAGTATTCAATTACTCAAAATGAACAATGTTACTACCAAGGAAAGTTCGCGAACGGATTGATAATTTATTATATGATGATTTCTGTAGATACGATGACTATATTCCGAACAAATAAAATAGCCTGGGGATTATTTGACAGTGCTGTCCTTAATGAACTAACCATGTTGTATATCATACTCCCATCGCAATGATTTCAAATTTTACACGGGTCCTATTTTATAATTATTTTCTGAACAAATTTTAATATGTATAAATTTGTCAACAACGAGTTTAAAAACTAATGGTAATACATTGTATACATCTTTCATTTATCCACGTTCATTACATTTTTTTTCTTTTTTTTTTTCTCTTTTTTCTAAATTTCTTTAACAAAGAGTATACACTTTTATTAGATATTTATAAAATAAAATCTCCATTTATTTAATAACAAATATTCAGCAATGTCTTGTGGACGATTTTTAAGTAATAATTTATAAAATACTCCATACCTTTTGAAATATTATGTCATGATTCTCAATTATTAGTGTAGCACAGGATATGTTGCGCAACCTACCTAATCTCCTATATTCGCAATTGTAATACATCAGGCCTAATAATAATTACGACAAGTCCCACATGTCAAAATTTGTACATAAAAAACATTAATATATATATATATATATATATATATATATATATATATATATAGTGATAAATGCATTTATATCAAATTATAATATTGTAACAATTGTTCTGAAAGCGCACTAGTGTATTATTATTTTTATAAAAAATTGGCGTATAATATTTAACAATATTTTATTTCTTTAAGTACTGTAATGTTTATATTATAGTATTTGTCCTTAGTTAGTTTTAAATTGAGCAACAATAATTTTATTACATTGTTAACACAATAATAGAATACACAAGATATTAATAATTAATTCACTTATTTCGTGGTAGTCTATTTGATCCCTAAATACCTGCAGGTTTCACATTTACGGAACACGGGATGTTTATATTTCAAAGGAATATAAATGAAATTCCATAGGCAGGGTATATTACTGAACTTTCGAAACCTTTGTTGAGTAATGTAAAGTTAATATTAAGTAATATGTAGTTTTAGTTGAAAAATTCGAGTAATATATCATCAATAATGATTGTATATTTATGAATTTTTATTGAGATATAAAATTACAAAATAATGTTCAAATATTTTGAGTAAATGCTTGTCTTCTTTTATTTTACTGAAATATGTTTTAAATTGCTTTTAGCATGAATATACTTCTTCGTTATTTCACAACGAAGTTAAAACCAGTATTGTTTTTGGTTCTGATTAATACTGATTATATTCGTACATATTTATGTACGTGTTAAAGTCAATAATATTTTTTATCTGGTGTACAAAAAATAAGGAATTAAATTTTTATATAATATTTTTAAAAAATGCACGTAAAGTACAGATTGTAATTTTAGGATATTATGATTTACACGTTTCTGAATATAATACCCATGTCTTAATAAATACTTTGAAGATATCAATATTTTTTTAAATAAAAAGCAAGTTAATAAATTGTTAGTTTGAAATAAGTTTGTTGTGGATTTTAGTTCTTCATATATGGTCAGAATCAGAATACTCTGATAAAACAAAGGTAACTCTTAAGATATAAAACCATGTTGGACTACGAAATGACGTCTATGATAAAATTAAATCTCCTAATCTTCTATTACAGAAGAGTACAGGAATAGAAACGAGTATTAATCTCGTTATCAGTTTTTACAAACCATTATTGTACTCCCCATCCCTGTTTTAATTATTGTTACTCGTATACTTACATAATATAATTTTCTGTAATTATTATTACTGTTCTATTCACTTAAACTTCTATACTTGACGTTATAGTTTTCTTGTTAATTCTGCTGTTTTTACTATTAATGTTGTAATTATAATAACTGTTGTACTTGCAATAACTTTTATAGTTATAATCGCTGTTGTGCCTAACATAAAAATTGTATTCACTATAACTACTGAACTTACTGTTATGTATTTTAACACTTTATTCAATTTTAATTAATCATTGTTTAAAGAAGTCTTATTTGAAGTGCAACTTGTTTCACTAAAACAACTGTTCATAGAATAAGAAATATAAAATTTGTTGAATGAAAGTAAAATGTATGGTTAACTCCATCTATGTAAATATGTTAAGACTAGATATTATAAATAAAAAATAAATGTTTTTCAAACCTACTACCACTATGCAATTGCTGTCAATGTTTATCTCACCAATACTGTTAAACTTTCCGTTACTTTAGTACTTATGATTGTTGTATTTACTATCAATGTGTTACTTGTCATTACTGTTGTACGTACCATCAATGTTTAAGTGATGGTAGCGTAGTAGGATCAAGGTTTTACTTTCCAACATGTTATAGTTATTATAATAGTTGTATTTATTATCAATGTTTTACTTACTACTAGAGTTGTACTTGCTGTCAATATTTAACTCACCAATACTGTTGAACTTGCCGTAGCTTTAGCACTTATTATGATTGTTGTATTTACTATCAATGTGTTAATTATAATTACTGTTGTAGGTACCATCACTGTTGTAGTGATAGTAGCGAATTATTTATTTACTTGTCAATGTTTATCTCACCAATACTGTTGAACTAACCGTCACTTTAGTAGTTAATATAATAGTTGTATTTAATATCAATGCTTTACTTACTATTACTAGTTTACACTATGAATGTTATATTTATCAATAATGTTTAACTTACTGTCACTATAGCAGTTGTTATGAATGTTGAACTTACTCTCCATTTATTACATACTACAACTGTTGTATTTAATGTCGAACTTTCTCTTGTTAATAATCTTGTACCTCATATATCTGCAGTAGCTATTATCAACGCTGTAATACCTATCAATGTATTAATTACTACAACTTTAGTACTTGCTCTAAATTTTTTCTTGTCAATACTGTTGTACATAATTTCTGTAGTAGTTATTATCAATGTTGTAATATCACTGTATTACTTACTATTAGTCTTACAAGAATTACTATCACTATTGTACTTACTATCAATGTTTTACTTAATATCATAAGTTTACTGCCTTTCAATGTGGTATTTATTATCATTTTTAAAAGTGATTAAACACACACTGAATGTAATAGTAATTGAATATCAAAGAAAATTCATACTATTTAAACAACTGGTTATAACACAAGGTTCATAGAATATAAAAAAAAAAATTATACTTCGACAAAAAAAAAAAAAAAATGCCCTGATCATTTAAAAGATCACTATCACAAAAATATGCATAAAACAAACAAACAGTAAATTGTATACATGTATATATTTACTGCATCCAAAACTAAAACCATAGGTAGAAAAGAGATATGAAATACTTGTCCACTAAATTTATTGAATGAAAATAAAATTTGTGGTCTACACTAACTATGAAAAAATGATAGGATTAGAAATTAATATATTTTAATTTATTATAAACTAACCGTTGTTATCGCTTTCATAACTTGTGTTGTAATTACACCAGTCATGTGTAATAAAACAACAGAAACCCCTTTAAAGAAACGAAAAACAAAAAGCTGTCTGCCATCCTCTTTTAATAACATTTCTTAGTGAATATATTTAAACCGCCGTAAAATGGGTCAATGTGGGGTCTAATTTGTCACATATGTGTAAAGTTCTGTTGAAGTAAGCGTTTGAATGATACCATTTATGTAAGTTAATTTAGAGTCGTTGTGAATACTAAGATCACAAAATGTCTTTTAAAAGTTCCAATTTTATAACATAAATTGTGCAATTAAATAAAAATAACTGTATTCGCCAAGTTAGTAACACGAACACACATTTATAATTACGCGATTTATAAACACATATTAACGGGAAAGTATGCAAAATTAATTACAGTATTACTAATTTAAGTTTCCTTTATTTAACACATATTAAATATTTACACGTTTTATCATTATTTGGAACTATTTTTTAATATCGAGTTAATTTTTCTCGCAAGTATAACTACACTGTTTTTTACAGCGAGTGATATTTCAGTATACTCGTTACTAATTACTTTGTACCGAGCAATTACCATTGGGATTACGGTTGAAGAGGCAACTAGGAAGCTTCAGAAACTGTGAATAACATTAATCTTCGGGCCGAGACGAGGGGTAACAAATAAATCAACGCATCTTTACCACAAACAAAACATTGAAATTGATACCTAACTATTATTATATTAGGTAATTCCCAAACTACTCCATTTATAAATATAAAAATATATTGAAAATAAAAAAATATTTAAATATTATGAGTATTGATATTGTTGTTTGATTCCAATATACATAAAACTCCTATGTAAAAAAAAAAAAAAAAAAAAAAAATTAATATCAATAATAAAAAGGATTACAAAATGAATAGTGCAAGTTCACTTTTTTTAATCGAAACAATGCTGTGAAAAAAATGCTGTCACAACAATTTGAACTTTATAAAATAAGTAAAGATATTAGCTAACAATAAATACTATACAAACATTATAACATATTATATATGTTACGCCTTATATAACATACCATTATTTTCTTATATAACTGGTACAATATGAAATCCAAATGGTTGGCTTTATTAAGGTAAGAGATACCATGTGTATCATTACATTCAATTTTCAGACAACAAGCAATATACTTTTGTAATCGACATTCGAATCAACAAAAACTCATTTCCTTTCTTCAATTTATGTAAAATAACTGTGGAGAATCTTATACAAAATATTTGTAATAAAAATAAGTGTTTATCTCACTAACTTTTAATTGAAATTAAGTAAAACTTCATTGAGGCAAAATATGAACATCCATATTCAGGTGGTAAATAACCCCAATAGACAACCACTTTTCTTACAAACTCAAACTTGTTTTACAGTTATTACCTGCTGTAGGGTAGGCCTCCCTTATCTTATCAGTTTTGTGGAAGTCCATTATCAGGTTCAGTTTCTGGTTGGAATCAACAAAGTTAAGACGTGTTTTGTGATATTGTGTTTTTGTGATACTATACGTTGAAATGGAGAGTTTAAGTGAACAAGAGCGTATTATGATCCTGATGATGCGAGGCTACGGAGACCGGGTGAGATCTTATGATGAAGTAAGGAATTTGTTTAATGACACTTATCTTTATCGAAACCCAGTATCTAAATCAGGAGTTCAAAAAACTATCCAACGTTTCCAGGAAACAGGCATCGTTAAATACCGCCCCAAACATGGAAGACCAAAATCGGTTACAAATGAAGCATTGTCACTTGACGTTTTACAGTCTGTTGTAGAAGATCCTTACGCCTCAAAAAGAAATGTTTCCCTAATGTTAGGTATATCACAAACATCAGTTTGTAGAGTTTTACATGGCGGTGGTTTTAAACCGTACAAAATTCGTTTAGTTCAAGAGCTAAGTGAGGACGATTTTGATCGTCGATTAGAATTTTGTGAACTGGTGATGAGGCACATTGATAACAATACAATTAGAATGAACAACATTGTTTTCTCAGACGAAGCAACTTTCATGTTAAACGGTAACGTTAACAGACACAATTGTCGTTATTGGGCTGATGTTAACCCTCGTTGGATCAGAGAGCAACACACCCAGAGCCCTGAAAAACTAAAGTTTTGGCTTTGCACTGTGAGGGATCAGTTTGTTGGGCCCCTTATTATTCATGGCAATCTTAATGTCGAGGTATTCCGGGAAATGCTACAAAACCAGATTTATCCAGCTATCCAAGCAGCAATCAACAACTGTAATCAAGTTTGGTTCCAGCAGGATGGAGCACCTCCACACTATGCCCTGCATGTCCGCGAGTATTTAAGCTATATTTTCCCCAATCATAGGCAGAAGAGGAAGTATCGAGTGGCTACCAAGATCGCCAGATCTATCTCCACTGGACTACTTTGTAGGGGGTCACATTAAAAACAACGTGTATAAAACGAAACCCCAGTGCATTAATGACCTTAGCGACAGAGTAGTAGCGCAAATTAAAAAAATCCCGCGTGAATCCATACAGCGTGCCGTTTCAAGTTTTTACGACAGGCTTGGACATTGTCAAACTGTCCTGGGGCAGCAGTTTGAACACCTGTTATAAAAAAAAAACAGGATAGTAACTTTAAGCCGTTTTATTGTTTAATGTAATTAATTACTATGCTATTGTAATTACAAATTATTAATACATTATAAAAAGAAGTTTATTTTATTAGCTGTAGATTTTATGTTTCACAAATTCATTGTTTTCAATTAACAGTAAATTTCCCAAGTATTAAAAATTAGAACCAAGTTCTGAAAATTTCAATGAGCTGCCATTTTGAACTGGGTTGAGATAGAAAGCTCTGGTTTCCAATGTTCTTCTACTTTAATCAACGACTTTAAAATGAAGCGCCACTTAATGGGTCTTTACATTTAAAAAAATTGAGCTGCCCTCCAAAAATCCCATTTTGGGGAAATGGGCAAAGTTGTAATAGTGACTAAAACGTTCACTTTTATTTCCTAGAAAGGTGTCCTGACTTTCATTTTTCTATCTTTATCCATTTAAAATTTAACAGGGTGTATCCATACTTTTGACTCACAGTGTATATATATATATATATATATATATATATATAGAAATGATCATTATTTCTTTCAAATTGGGTGGTAGTCGTGTGATATATATTTTTAATGTATAAATGGATGAACACTACGATAGTATCATCCGTTTTTGAGTTTCGTTAACCAAATAAGCGAAAACGCAAAATCTTAGGTCGAAATAAGCACAGAAATTAAACCATAGCATATTACTATAATTATTTTACAACTCTAAAATTATCCTTTAAAATGTGATTAAAGAATACTCATTCAAATAATGATCTAAACTTTGTTAATTAACATGATTAGAGGAATGAAATAACTTAGACAATATATGCAACCCCAGGCCGTAATAAAGGTTTGCAAGCCAAATAAGATGATTTATTTCTTAATTATTTTCTTTAATCACTTATAAACAAAAAATAAAATGACTAAGAAGATGAAAAAAAACTTGTTTGAAGTGAAATCACTTTTAAAAAAGTAAGATAACAATAACTAGTAAATATGCTACAATAAATGCTCAAATTCTTTCAATTTACTATTTGACAGTTCGCCAATCTAGCGTTATATCCTTTTCCTAAATCACTTATCATGACACATTGTATATTAGCTGTTTCTTCGGTTATATGTCTTTTAAGTTCGACAATTATTCTCGATTTAGTTTTTTATACTTTTTTTTGAGATAACCACAAAAGTAGTAATCTCGGTGTGACTGGTGATCTAGTCGGCCATTCTGTCTAGTCGGCTCCTCTTTGTTTTTTTTCCGAAAGGTATTATATAAAATTTCTGGAGCTCTTAAATCATAATGAGCTAGTGCTCCATCCTCATGTTGATATCATGCTTAGATGTTTGGTAGAATCCTGTTGATTAACAGGTCGCAATAAACATTAGCTGTATGACTTTGATCATCAAAGAATAGTCATATAATATGATCACCTGCGATTCCCCCCCCCTCAAATGTACACCTTTCAGGATTCTGTGTGTGAGCTTTTAACTTCCAATGAGGATTATTGTTACTATAGTATCAATATTTTGTCTATTAACATTTCTATTCCACATGAATAACGCTTCATCCGAGAAGATTACAGTGTCGAAGAAATTGTGGAAGTCAAAAATTGCTCCATCATAGTTTCATAGTACTCGACCTGACGAAAAAAATCATCTTTAATTATTCCCTGAACTAAATGTCTTTTCATAGTGTTAATTATTGGTTTTAAGCACTCTCTGATCCGAATATGTTCCAATTACTTGAATATATGCAGCTTTTCTAACTGAGATATTTGTTCCGTCTTCTACAATTGTTTGTAACACCTCTAATTACTAATCATCGTTGGTGGCAGATTTTGGTCTCCCACTGCGGGCAGGATCAATTAAACTACCTGTTTCTTGAATCTGTTATAGTCTTGGATACCGTAGACTTCGATATCGGATCTCTATTTGGAAATGAAACAATAAATAAATTGCAAACATAATGTAATAATGTTCGTTCTCGATCACCGTAATCATAAATTATCAATAAAATAACCCGTTCTTTTTTCATTTACCCGTTGAAGAGTATAGCATTGCTATACACAAGTCCCGAAGTAGTAAGGATGTCACGTGACGTCTGTTCCCAAATGAGTACAGTGGTCATATGACGTCATCTGCATTAATGTAAAGAAAGTCAATTTTCTGATAAGCGGTTATATTTTACGGTCATAATCTAAACTACAACATATTTTCTGCTTGTTTACACGTCAGAAAGATCACCTAGTGGCAATATTGCGTAATAACCTTACTGCAAATAAAAGGGGCCTTCTATTTGGCCAGTTTTTTGGCATTCCAACTCATGCCACTTTTATTTCTCAATTTGTATAATACAGGTGAGTAGTCCTAACCTAGTTTATTTTGTTTGTTGTGGAATTATTTAGATTTTTCTGTTACTCAATTGAATGTTATTTTATAAATACATTTGATTGTTTGTTGCTTTGCCATTTGTTTTTTGTTTGTTGTTTTTTGAACTGCATTATGCTAAATTATTCTTTTTAAATTTTAACTCTATAGCTTACCCTTGTTTCAAAAATATCATACTCTAAATTTTGTTTAAAAAAAAATAAAAATTTTGTAAGCCTATTCATTTAATTTACATTGAAATATTATTTAATGACATAATAAATTTTGTACTATATTTTTGTTAATTTATTTTCCCACTCCCCAGTTTGTGTTTTATGGCTAGAATTTTTTTTAATGGGCACTATTGCATGACGTCAAATGATGTCCGTACTCGTCGATAGGGTAAAGTAGGGATGGTTTGACAAAAATAAAACTTATAAATAAATTACAATAATTAGTAATAACGTAACAATTTTCAAGCTGAGGTTGCTTATTTTGTCTAAGTTATTTCATTGCTCTAATAATATTAATTAACACATTTTCAGTCATTAATTACAAAGAATATATTTGAATCCCATCTCAAAGGACAATTTTAATTTTTTAAAACAATTATAGTAATATGGTATACATTTTTTTTATTTGATTATTTTGACCTATGATTTCCATTTTCACTCATATTACTGACGGAAATAAAAATAGATTTATATATTCAACAACAGTTTTAACTAACGTTTTTTCGGTTAATTTTACATTTAAAACATTTATCACACGGCCACCTTTCCATTTCAAAGAGATGACGTTTATTTTTTAGAAGGTGATCCATGAAAAAAAAATTTCAAACTCACTATAAAGTCGTTCCTTTACGGATAATTTACATTTAATTTGGAAACGGTCGAGTCTCGCTTATTTATGAACCAAATCTTATGAACCAGGTATTTTTAGGTTTGGCATTACATTTCCGAAAAAAAGTTGTTCTTTTAATATTTTTATTAATTTGCTACTTTTTGAGTTATTTTAGTACAATAATTTTAAATGGCCGCCATTTTGAAATTAATAAAGGAAATTCAAAACATTTTTTGGGGGTAAATCATGACAATACAAAAGTTTACCAAAATTTCGTGAAATTCTGTTTTGTATTTTTTAAAAATAAAACACAAACAAGCAGGCAGACAAATATGAAGCAATTTAGAAAAAAAATCATTTGTAAGTTTTTTGTTACTTTTTATGTCTACTATCAATTTCCGAAGTTATGCCATACTATTGCGGGACACCATGTGTGTGTGTGTGTGTGTGTGTGTGTGTGTGTGTGTGTATATATATATATATATATATATATATATATATATATATATTTATAGATATAAATATCTAATTTCAGATTACATTCAGTTTGTAACTTTATTTTCTTCCGACTTTACTCTTTACGTATTTATTTGTGTTAGTGTACGTATAAATGTAGGTAAGATAGTTTAGTTATGTTGCCCATTGTTTTTTGTTGTTTTACATAATAATTAATCTTGTTTAAGCAGACTGAATTCATTTGTCAAAACCTAGCTGACAGTTTTAAGATCTCAATATGCATAGACATGATAATTTGTAATCATCAACATATAGTATGAACAAACGCTTCATTAATAATTTTTTTCAATTTATATAATATACATTCAAATGTTTTACATATAAAATTTGTATTGTTATTTGTTTCGTACGTTTCATATATATTATATATATATATATATATATATATATATATATATATATATATTACATATAATAAATGTAAATAATTAAATGTTTTTGTTTATGCTAACATCAGAAAAAAATTGAAAAGTATTCATAGGTGATTTAATGAATGGCTTTTTTGTGACTTTTTGGTAAGCAACCATTTTCTTTGCTCTTACCCCTATTAATACTATTTACCTAAACAGGTGTATTTTCTCATAATTACTAAAACAAAATATACTACTGAAATTAGTTTACAGAGGATACAGCTGAATTATGCTATTGACACTAAGGAAATATTAATCTTTTCCAAGACTCACTCTATAGTATAACGTGGAAAGTAATTCCTGTGAATGAAGTACCATAGCTAAGCGAAGGAGTTATTGGTAGAGGAATAAAATGGAGAGGCTAAAAGTAGAAGGCAATTTTTGTAGAATGACCTTGCAAATAGTGCAATTACAACTAATTTCAATGGATGTAATGCAATTATAAATAAAGTAAGTAGAGACTTAAGAACAAGAGTGGTGGGGTGACCACGTGACTTATGCCCCGCCCCTTACCCCGTCCCTTTACCCTCCCCATACCCCTCCCCATCCGCCATTTGTGACGTCATTTAGTTCGCCATTTTGTGTGATACATTGTCCCCTCCTATATTGCCCCTCCCCTTCCCTTTCCTGCCGCCATTTTTGTTGTTGTCTGCTAGTGACGTCACAATATTTACACGTTACACCTTGACATCATGCTCAGTGACGTCACACCATAACTTTTTCCTCTGTGGGATTCGAACCAATGAAGTCTGTATTTGAAGCTAGACACTCTACTGACTGTGCTACCGTGCATAGTATTACTCTTTATATATTTAATGTGTTATATAAGCCACCATGTTTGTTGTTCTTGTTGTCGACTGTCGTAGTTGATTTTGTTACCGACGTTTCATGCTGTTGGTAGCGTTTATAATTATTACAGTCCTATTTAGTAGTTTACATTTTACGGAACCAGAGCACACCAACGTCACACATTGGTTTATTTTTGATAATCACCTTTACACTAATGTGTGATATTATTATATATCCAGAGTACAGGTAAGTACACTTGTTATATATATATATATATATATAAATATATGTATATGTTTATAGAATGTATAATATGTTAAACAGAAAAGACGATGCATAAGCCTAATGATGGAGGTCGGGCACGTACCCCGTACCGTAAGGCGTAGGTGAGTATAGGACGGGTCTAGCTTACAATACGGATCTAGCTCGTACCTCTAGGGTAAGGTTGCTCTGAGGTGATGTGTGTAAGGAAACAAGTAAAAAATTCATCCAGCAATCAAATTTATATGATAGAAACATATATTTTGTATACAACAACAAATCTATATTCAAAATACAGAGTAGTGTCCACAGCCAGCATAACACCGATACATTTATTGTGTTATATTATTTATATGATTTTCACACACATACACACACACACACACACACACACGCACTTTAAACACAGAGTCACTTGTAACACTTGGCTACGTGTCAAGGGTAGGAGAGGTCCAGATAAAAACTGGACCGGGGGTATGCACTGGTTACTTTTGGGGTAGGTACGGTTTATTTTGGGTAGGTACTATGATTATTTGGAGGTTAAGTAAGAACTATGATGGTTACGGTTGGGTAGCTTCTGGCTGAAAATACCTGCTTCTTGTGCGCCACTAGCTGCGATTGTTGGAACTATTACCAACACTCCCCTCTAAAAGAGTGAACTTTGAAACAATATTAAAGATATTATTAGGCAAAAGTAGGAACATAAACTTTTCATACATAATAGTACACATTTAGAGTTGGGTTAGGTTACCTATCAGTATTCACATGTTTCAGGTGAAACAAGTATATAATACATAAACATATGTGTTAAGTTTAGTGGTAAGTTTAGGTTGGGCAGACTCAAGTAGCTTTAGATGTGTGAGTCAACGTGTCATACATAATAATATACTACATCTTCAGGACAACTTGCAAGAATCTGATGTTAACATGCTTGACATGTTGGAATTGGTAATCATGTCAGGTGAATTAAGGACTGTTGTAGGACTATTGAAAAGATAATCCGCATAATTTTTATATAGATTATTTGACAGACCAAAGATGAGGGGTAATCAACTATGTAACGGTTAATTTTAGAACGACAAAAAATGCACCTGAATCAAATAAGGCTTTATTGATTTAACCATTATCATGAATTCAATTTCCATGAGAACAACGTTAAAAGTGTGATGAGCTATTGGAATAATAAATATCTGAGCATTATATTCAACATAATACGCATAGTGTAAGGCTAGAGACAATAACAATTTAATATTGTTTTTATTATTGTTTAAATTTTTGATCTATTATATTAAATTTTTTAAATATACATTATATCATTATGTTAAATTTTTTCATTGTCAAAATTTTAAAAATTATTAAAATGTATAACTCTGGGAATCATTTACACTTAATTTTATACTTTTAGAATGGAGAGCTTGCCACATCTGGGATAATTCATTTTTAATTCGTATATCTGAACACTTTTGCTAAATTAAGAATGTACAATATATTTATGTGGAATAGAGAATTAAATTTTCATTTAAAAAGAAGTACATAATTGTTTCATCAGGTTCAATATGGTCTTCAATGTTCATAAAATAGGCTGTCAAATTATAACTAAAATGTGTACTTTTACATTAGGTTACAAATTAAACACAACACACTGTTATAATTTAAAAAGTAACTTTATTTTGAAAAAACACTTACCAGTATAAATAGTAAATAAACTATCTAGTAGTCATTTTATACCCCATTATTGTTAATGATTTAATATGTACAATTTGTCCCCGTTTATTGCATATTATATATACAATAAACAAGTGTATTGCCATTTTGTCAATTTCTTGGTCATGTAAATACATCTAAAATTTTGAATTATCTATGGTGAATTTTCGTATTATAGTACTTAAGAGTTTTTCTGACAATTGCCCATAGATTTTATGTAAGATTTAAATCTGGTTGCCTGGCAGCTGGAACAATTTATCGTCATTAAAAATATATTGCTTTATAACATTCCGTTGCCATGTGAACATTTGTTTTGAAGTTTTGTAAAAACCTTTTTGTACAGAACTTTTATATATCCAATACTTTCCACAATACTTCCCACAGGTACTAATATACAAGAGAAATCATATGTGAACCAAATAAACACAAATATTTTGTAGGTGTTTAACTGATTTTTAGATATAGACACTTTTCGTTTAAAACTAATAAAACATTCTGACCCAGAAAGTAAAAGTGTGATTCATTGGATAACGTAACATTTATCCTGTCTTTTTGATCCAGTTAGCATGTGACTTGGCACACAAGAGCATTTTTTTACTTAATATAATTGGTAAGAGTTACTTTTTACCCTGCCAGTTAGCTTTTAAACCAGTTGAAAGAAGTCGGGAAAGAAATGTTATGACGTTAAATTTTTTCCACTGGCTTCTAAACATTGATTTAGGTCTACAGCAGATATTTTTAGTCAATTTGACTTTTTCTATTAAATAACCGATCGTGTGTGAGAATATTTTTTGTTCTTTCCTTAAGTTAAAATGAAATCAGATTTTCTAAATTGTTTGCAAATATCATTCACATTATCTAAGCTCACACAACTGTTCTAAGAAGTGCATAATTTGTCCTTCAATCATAATTTCTAAAAAATAGAAACTAGTTTTGGACGTTTCCTTTGAGTTATGTCCATTATTGGATTAATACACAAAGAACAAAATGTGAATAAATATGTACGTTTATTGGAATAAAATAAAATAAATAACAACAAACACTATACCATCTGCTGTATAAGGAAGAAAAAAACTGACTTCAACAACAGAAATCACAAAGATACTGTGAAATTAAACTAGCGTCCCAATTTCAATTAAGTTTAATAAAGAATACTCACAGTTTGCACAACGTATTGAACTTAGTAATTGGAAATGAAACTTGCATCGGAAATAATCAATGTAGTAGAACCACGTTATTTACCATTTATTCGGTTTGAATGGTGGTAATATATTTATTATCAGGTCAACTTTTTATACTTAGAGTCTTTTTATTTTATTTTATTATTTGTTTATTTAATGGAATGTTGTTTACTTATAAAAGTTTTTTGTGCACCATTATACATTTAATTTTCTAAATACTCAGAAAGCTCAGATACAATTAATTATAAATAACAATCGATGAAAAAAAATACACTAAATTTCTATTACACCCCTCTGAAAAAAACAAATCACTTACCAATATTCCATGCGATATTCCGAAAAACAATTAGTTAGTCAGCTTTGACTAATGTTCTATAGTCGTTTTATTGCAAATCACATTGAAAGATTATATGGTAGAATTTCATATTTATTACTAATTAGAATTATTTTAATGTACCTGTCCGGAAACTTTGAAATGTGAAAAGTAACTATCGTTAGAAGAGTTAGTAATGTTTTTCAAAGCTTTGTGGAAATTCAACTTAGATTCATTGGCGTAAATGACTTATTTGTGGAGAGCTTTCTTGACTATATACCATTATTAATTATGAGTATTCAAATATATAAAAAGATATTAATAGAAACATCATTGTTCTGAAATACCAATTTCTGATACTACAGGAGAAAACGTCACCTGTAATGTTAACAAATAAAGCATCTTGACAAATATAGAATAAAACAACACAAAACAAAAAATAAAAAGGAAACAAACAAAGCATGTCGGCCAAGTATAAAGCAGATATAAACTAAAGACCATTATGATATCCAAATAGAATTCAGTGATTCAAATATCCATCAAGAAACTGAACATTAATTAAACGACTTTCATTAAAAAAAAAAAAAAAAAAAAAAAAACACTCTTCAACTGATTAAGCTATATTTAGCATGGAATTATGTGTGACTAGATAAAAACTTTTTTGTTAGGCTTGTAATAATCCCTAAATGTTGATAGACGATAGTTTAAGTACTCCTTCGTAACTTTTGTTTTGACGTTTTTTTTCTGGTCATCTTTTAGGTAATTATTCCTATGATTTGACAATTACGAAGTTGTCATATCACGATTTCCTCAGTAATAGTGTTATTCCGAAACTGGAAAATGATCCCGTCTAACAACAACTTCTTTCTCTTCAGAATAATTTGATGTGACATGTTAATGGCTCATCACCACGTTTTAGAATAATTTTAAGGATCTTTAATAACACGTATTTTAAGAGTGAATCAGAAGAAAGGAACAACCAAATGGGTACTCATTGCCAGTCATGACGCTAATGAACTATACTGTAAGGGGGACGGTAAAATGTCTAAAATTACCGGTATTTGATCACTTAATAAAATGAATGTGAGGTAAATTCAAGTGGCTGTCTTCGTTAAAATAATGTAACACAATTTTTATTTCCTTGTTTAAGCGATGTCAATTTTGGCTTGAAATAAAATGAGGGCATAATGAAAATGTATTAGATGATTTACCAATAGGCCTATATTAAGTGTAGGTTTTTTATGATTCGATTCTGACTACGTTCGGTTTTGAAAACATAAATGTTAAAGTCAATTATGCATTTTGTCAACTATCTTTTTTTTATAATGATTATGATTTTTTTTCTTTAATATCTTTTATTACTTTACATTAAAATTAAGTCTATACCTTAATGACTTAATAGGTAAGGTCAGACGTGTATTTTTTCAACCAGCAAGATTTAGTATTGTTTGAAACGAAAACCAATAATATATATATATATATATATATATATATATATATATATATATATATAATTTAGTAGTAAGAAATATTAACCAATATTACAATTTATTAACCTAGAAATTCACAAAGAACAAGTCTTGCTCTGCAATGTAACTCCAGGTTCTGTAAAGACAACTTCTTTTCTGCTTTCCCGTAAAAGCATGAAAATACAGTTGTAAAAAAAATTGTAACAATAAAAGTGTCACATATTTCTTCCTTGGAGCATTCACGCGTTTTAAAACTCGTGAAATGTATTCATAAAAATTCCGTTTCTTTTCAGTGATAATTCAGGTCAGATGTAAGGTCTTATACGTTTGTCGACTAAATAATCTTATCTTTTCAATGTTTCTTAAATTTTCTTATTTTTTTCGGTGTTATTGTATGATATTCATAATTTGTGTTTACGATTTTGATACGATAATTTGTTATTTGTGTAATTAATAGTAAAACATTTACAACTGTCTTTTTCACACACACAAATTTTTGGAATCATGTTTGTGGAACTGTACATGTGGATAAAAAATATATTGTTTTTAAGAGCCGGATATTTAAGGTATCGATTACATTTTGTGTAGATAGTATTAATTAAAAAGAAAATAATTGCACCAAAAATTAAGAAAGTTTTTAGCTCCAACCAAAAAACCAAAAACCAAAAAAAAAAAATTCAAATTATATTACCTGATGTAATAAAAAAGCCATGGTTATCGTACATATTTAAATACGGCAAGACTTAACAATGACGGTAACATAGAAATGTATAACATGTTTAATCTATTTGAAGATCTCCAATTACAAATCTAAGGGTCCATGTCTACTGTTCACAGAATCATTAGGTTACAAAATTGACATAATTTATAGAAAATGTAAATAATTCCAATTTTATGTATAAAAAATGGTTTTTAATGTTTTACAAAATTAGTATTAAAACTATATTTGGTAAATGTATGTAAAGCACATATTTTTCAAATACCTAAAAAAATATATTTGAACACATTTTAGTTACACTACACAATAAAATACGATTAGTTAAACTTTTTTTTGATGCAGTTGCCAGTTATGTTTCTAATAAGTTATTTAATATCAGGTATGTATATAGAGTTATTATGTAGTATCGTAATATATTCCTAAATTACTGTATTATTACTTATTTCACCTTACAGATTGATAATAGATTAGGTTGAAAAATATTTCATCTTGCACCTTTAGAAATATAATTAAATATATTGAAACATTTTATCGTATAATTTATAAATGACGATGATAGCCATACATTTAGTAATATTACAGTTTTTTTTTCAGTTTTCAGTTGTAATATTGGTTAATATTATTCAAAATTGATAAATTAATATTTACACTAAAAGTCAGATCACATATTTCTTTCCTATTTTTACTTCCTCTTGAGGACTGATTTTTTGGCTTTTTTTTGAATATATTTATTATTCTTGATATTTGTTTTCAAAATAATAAACCCTGCTGGTTGAAAAAAGTACACGTCTGCCCTGACTAATTAAACCCATAAGGAGTATAGGTACATTATAATGTAATACAGCAAAGGATATTCTATATATATATATATATAACACAAAACACAAAATACAGATAGTTATCATTTTCTGTTTCGATAAATAAATTGTTTACACACTTTTCCAAACTTTATAACAAACAATTAATATTTAGTGTTTTGATATATAATTCTTTTCAACATTACTTATAATTATTGTAACTATGGTGTGATTGTTAAATATTAAGAAATTAACTAATGACACTATTAATAAAGGTCAAATTAAAAAAAATAAATAAACAGACTTTGATAATACCGGCTTGGTATTAAATTAGTAATATTAAGAGTAATATTTTTGTTTTTTAAAACAAAGCTATTCTTAATGTAATAAAAATAATAATTCTATGCCAATAATTTTGTATGTTCGGATCTTATCCAACAAATACTAAACTTATAGTTACATACTTAATTCATATTTTTCTCTTAGGTTTTATATAGTGAAGTATTGAATATCGTTTAAATCACTAATGCAATTTATTAGAGACGGATGGAGGAGGGTTACTAATTTGTACCGGTACTGCTGCAAAACAGCCAGAGTACTTCAACAAGGAGCGTTTACGAATTATTTATACTTTCCTCATCTATGTCCTCTCCAACGTGCTACAAAAAGAAAGTAATATGAACAATTTATAATGTTATATAGTTCCATCATTTTATAATTCCTTGCATGCAACAGATATTATTTGTTAACAGCTTAATGTAGGAGTTGTGCAACTAACTTTTGAAACCCTAAAAACGGATCTAATTACATTCAGATTCTAGAAGAATATATAGATATTCGTGTACATTCATTATCTATGAGTATTTATGTCAGATATGATATGACTGAAAACCAACTTGAATCCACCCTTCCCCCTTTAACACACTTCATTGATGGACCCAAATTTAAGTAGAGTGTTCTTTTCAGTTTTTATTGTCACGCTTGGAATTGGTGTGATATTTCCTTTTAATTGTATGTGTAAGGTAAATATTGGTAAGGACGTTTTAAAGCAAACTTTTTCTTGTATAAGTCAGATTCTATAGTTCAAGGATTTTTATTTTTTGACTTTAGGTTGTTTAAAGGAAAGCGTTAGCCATAGGTTACATTTAGGTATGAAGTACATCATTTTAAAAGGTTCAACGAGTAGAAAATTATGACATTAAAATAAAATTTAAAAAAAACGCCTAATAACCAAAATGAGAGTTAAAAGGGTGTGATTTTAATATGTAACGGTTATAAAAAAAATTCTTTTTTATCTCAAGTCGGCTATAAAGCTAGTATTAAAAATTAAATAAATATTACGTTAAAATCGGTTCTGCCAATTTCGATCAATATTTTAGCCTAATGTAAAGAATAGTTACCCACATCCAAATGCAAAATGTGAAGTTAAAAAAATACAATAAATAATAAAGGAATAATTTGCGAAAACAAAAGAACTACTTCCGTTTTAAAAAATTGATTTGCATTACAACGTTTAAGCAAAATTAAAGAGCTTTGCCAACTATTTATTATAAATATGGCCTCCATGTTTCATTTAGACGTTTTGAATAATAACTACCGAAGAATCATTTAGGTGCCAAATAGATTTAATTAATTTTTAAATTGATTTAAAGATGGATTTGGGAGAACATTATTTGTTTAATGTTTTTAACCGATTATTTTATTTCTCACATGTATTAATAATAAACATTGATATAAAATGCGTCACAATATCAATATTCAGTATTACATGGAAATATCCGTATGAGTCCCTGAAACGCAAAACGTGCTTCCTTATTATTTTTCATTTGAAATTGGTTTATGCAATGCTCTACAGACAAAACAATTTATGTAATTTTGGGAAATTACTATGCCCGGATATTTTTTTATATAAATATAAACTAATTATGTTCATTGTATTGATATCTTTATTTTTGTGAAGTGTGTACAATAATGATGTAAACACAAGTATGGATATTACTTGTGGAAATTTATAATAAGAGTTGTAACATCCTAATTCAAAATTACCTCTGCAATATAAATTCATTCACTCGTCTTCCACATACTCAACTTCCGTCCCTTGACAGATGCTGGCACCTGGCGACCTTCTCCAAAACTAAGCATCGCATGACATCTAAGTGCAAAGTACAACGGCAGGCCAGCCTAGCTGTTTTAATACCCGTTGCCAGTCTATCTGAAATTACTCACGATGTTCTACATTCTATTATAAGCTCCGTCAGACATTTTTTTTTTTTGTTCTCAAAATTACAACTCAGTTTCTAAACGACATGTTAAGTTACAGTTTGTGCGCATTAGTTGTTTTTAAAAATGTTAAATAAATTATTATTTTTCACGGCACAAGCTCACGTGAACTGCGACAGGATTTTCCAGGTATTCAGCTTTACAGATTTTATCATATCTTAAATTTTGTTAATGCTTTAAAATATTTTGTTAATTATCATGTATTCTTTAAAATATGTATTTCATGTTTTATTTAATATTCAATGTTCTTTTTGAAACTGAATGATTATAAAATTTTTTTTTTCTTAAAACATACTTTACAAAACCTTGCAAAGGCACATTTTAAGTTTTGAACAATTATGTGAAATTGGTGCAAACTAATGTTGAACATTAAATGATCAGAATATCTTATTGAACATGTCAAATATAAAACAATTAGAGAAATCTCTTCTAAAACAGAAAATTTCGTTTTACAGATTTTGCAGATTTTTGCAAGTCTTATACAAGCTTTGTTTTAAACAAAACTAAATATATATAAATAGATTTATAATCATCTAAGAAGCTTTTAATTACAATCATAACGAATTTCTGTGATACAATCAATTTTCTTTAATTTTGACAAATAACCAGATATTTGCTTTAATAATGAACATTAATGCTACAACATGTCTGATTTTGCACAGACGCTAAAAAACATGTTTTTTTTGCTATAGCTAATACGCAGGTAGGAGATACTCAGCAATTCTTGCCTCAGATTGCATAGACCAGCTAAAGATCTAAACATGTTTCGTCCTGTTGGCAAAACACGTTTTTTTTAATATACCTTCAGAGTTTCAAGTGCACAAAAGTGATGTTAAAAAAAAAACTGACTTTACAGAACTTTAATTAAACTCATATTGTACATGTGCCTAAATTGCTTCAGCAAATATTTTTTTTTTCTTTAAGCTATCTTTTAGATGTAGACTTGTGTAGTTATTTATAAAATATATAAAAAATTATTGGGTGGAGCCTGCATGCAAACTTTCGGTCCTAACAACCTCCAAGAGGTTATTTTCTAAATTAATATAATTGACGTCAATTAAAAATTTCAATATTCAAAATTTAAATTTTTTTTTTTTTTTATAATAAATTCTTGTATTTTAAAATATATATATTTATTGGCCAATATAGCATTTAAGAAATTTATTAAATAAGTAATATTATGTAACTGTTTTGAAAAACTATCATCTCATAAAGTCAAAGGGGGGGGGGAAATAAATATCAGTATCTTTTCATCTTTTTTTTTCTAATTGTACATTAAGGGCGTATAATCTTTTTTTTGGATTAATCATAATCCTGTTAATTATTAAGCTGTGCTCATTGTTTTTTTTATTGTTAAATTTTGTAACTATAAATATATATAAACTAAAAGGGGGGATAAATTTTCAGAATCTATTGATTAATTTTTTTTTATTAAATTATAATATGTTACATTAAGGGCGTATAACTTTTTTAATTATAATATTGTTAATCATAAGCTGTTTATGATGATTTGTCTCAGGATGCCTTTCTAAGTTGTAAATGATAAAATCTGAACCGTCGAAATTTCTTTTGTTTCAATAAACTTGAGCCTTGTTAACTACTAAATTTGTTTTTGTCTTTTTTATTTTTTTTTTCTTTTCAAACATTGTTACCATTTGGTTCCGCCTTTCTTAAATTTAAGTCCCCTGGTAACATGTTTCTGGTAGCAGAGCGTGGTTATCTCTAAATTATAAAGTGGTTAATTTTAAATTCTGGAACCGTAGTTAATTTTCAAAATTTTGTATTGGAACCATCTAAATTTAAATTCAAAAATTTTCTTTGTTAAACAAGGCTCAATTTTATGTTTTGCAGCTTTTTTCAAATACTGCACAACTATTGCTGATGAATTTTTTTTTTAATATTTAAATCTATATAAATTTATTAGTCTCTTTTTTATTTATTTTTCATATAAACACTTTACACAAAAACTTCTAAACCAATTTTGATAAAATTTTTTTTTTATTATTTTTTCTGCTTAAATAATTTTTTTTAATATTTACATACATTGCACACTCTCGTCATTCACTGAATTTGATCCAGACAGCGGGCTCATTCAGGAATTCAAAAAAAAAAAAAAAAAAAAATAATAATAAAACCCAAAAATAGTTAGAAACAAAAAAAAAAACAAAAAAAATATTCAAAATTTCCTTCAAAAATTTTCTCGAGTTTTCTTTCGCTTGTCTGTATTAATTCATACTTACACACACACATATACACAACAATTACACAACATATAATTCTCGAGTCATTCTCTGGTCCTTCTTTTCATTTTGTATCATCTTAAAAGAAATTTTTTTTTAAAATCACTTGGTTAATTTTTTTTTATCAGCAATAGTTAAAATGGCAGTGGATTTGCTGAGATTGGTAGATGCATTAAAGAACACTGAGCTCACTTTCGATTTTTTTGGTTGTCATGTTGAAAGAAAATTATTTTATTTATTTTTTTTTATCATCATGAATAATGCGCAAGATGGCGGTGGACTGGTTGATGCAGATGGTGCTACTTAATAAATCATTAAAATGTTGAACACTGATTGAATAATATAACTTGTGTAGTAAAATTTTTTTTTTCTTCTTCTAAATTACAGGGGCCCAGTTTTGTATGTAGGACAACATGGTTGGCCTGTTTGTCTTTTCTTAAATTATTTGTTTGTCTTTTTATTAGCAGGTCAACATGTTTGTTCCTTAATTAGTTTTTCCTAGGGTTGAGAAAACCGGAGTTTGTTTTTTTTGTCATGGGTCACCTTTTTATATACATATTTACTCTTTTGCTACACCTTTTTTTTTACACTTCTTTCTTTTGTACATCTTTTTTTTGAACACTTAAAAATTTTGATGAAATTTTTTTTACATAATTTTTTTGATTAATTTAAATTCCTTTTTTTTGGGGGGCACATGATTACACTTACAATTAAGACCTTAAGTCAACTACAAGCCCTGCCTTGTGCAGCAGAAAATTTTTTTGACTCCCCAACGTCTCATACTGCTTCTTTGTTTATTTTTTTAAAATGGATTATTTGTTTAGACCCTTCAAAATTCTTTTTCTCACGGAAATTGTTAAGAGCCGTGAATAGTTTAAATTTCTCTTCGTATGGGAGAAGAGGAATTTAAAAAAATAACGACGCTGAGCATGATCTGACCTAATTGGCATCAGGAGTTTTTGGCTTTATTTTTATTTATTTTTTAAAATATATATATTGTTAAGGTCGGCTCAGAGGATACTCCCCCCCGTCTGAGTCCGACCTTTCCTGCTCTGTCCAAGGTGCAATGCACTTTCCCTCCCCAGTCCCCGGAGTGGTCACCTCCTCTTGGTGTCCCGAGGTGCCACTCCACCCCTTTCCCCACGTACCGTAGTGTACAAAGTCAGTTCATGCACAGCAATGTCGACCTTTGCGTCATCCTTCAGCTCTTTCTGTCCTGGGCCTATCCCTATTATAGGTGGGAAGAGCTGAGACGCTGTAGAAATTTCAAAATTTAATAAGTAAGTGCCAAAGGAGGCTACACCCTAGAGTGGTGACTATAAAAGCATTATGAAGCGTTGTTTCTATCAGGTGCCCCGTTTCTAAATTTTGTAGGAGGCCCTTCTGGCCCCTTTCTTCAGAAGTTTGTAGGAGGCCCTTCTGGCCCCTTTCTTCAGAAGCTTGTAGGAGGCCCTTCTGGCCCCTTTCTTCAATCTTTTCTTGGAGGCCCTTCTGGCCACTTCTTTAGAATTTTCTTGGAGGCCCTTCTGGCCCTTGTCCCTTTTTTTTAAAATTTTGTGGGAGGCCCTTCTGGCCTCTTTTCTGACTCCACCCCAACTCCGTCTTTCGGGGGGGGGGAGAGCTGTAACATCCTAATTCAAAATTACCTCTGCAATATAAATTCATTCACTCGTCTTCCACATACTCAACTTCCGTCCCTTGACAGATGCTGGCACCTGGCGACCTTCTCCAAAACTAAGCATCGCATGACATCTAAGTGCAAAGTACAACGGCTGGCCAGCCTAGCTGTTTTAATACCTGTTGCCAGTCTATCTGAAATTACTCACGATGTTCTACATTCTATTATAAGCTCCGTCAGACATTTTTTTTTTTTGTTCTCAAAATTACAACTCAGTTTCTAAACGACATGTTAAGTTACAGTTTGTGCGCTTTAGTTTTTTTTAAAAATGTTAAATAAATTATTATTTTTCACGGCACAAGCTCACGTGAACTGCGACAGGATTTTCCAGGTATTCAGCTTTACAGATTTTATCATATCTTAAATTTTGTTAATGCTTTAAAATATTTTGTTAATTATCATGTATTCTTTAAAATATGTATTTCATGTTTTATTTAATATTCAATGTTCTTTTTGAAACTGAATGATTATAAAAATTTTTTTTTCTTAAAACATACTTTACAAAACCTTGCAAAGGCACATTTTAAGTTTTGAACAATTATGTGAAATTGGTGCAAACTAATGTTGAACATTAAATGATCAGAATATCTTATTGAACATGTCAAATATAAAACAATTAGAGAAATCTCTTCTAAAACAGAAAATTTCGTTTTACAGACTTTTGCAGATTTTTGCAAGTCTTATACAAGCTTTGTTTTAAACAAAACTAAATATATATAAATAGATTTATAATCATCTAAGAAGCTTTTAATTACAATCATAACGAATTTCTGTGATACAATCAATTTTCTTTAATTTTGACAAATAACCAGATATTTGCTTTAATAATGAACATTAATGCTACAACATGTCTGATTTTGCACAGACGCTAAAAAACATGTTTTTTTTGCTATAGCTAATACGCTGGTAGGAGATACTCAGCAATTCTTGCCTCAGATTGCATAGACCAGTTAAAGATCTAAACATGTTTCGTCCTGTTGGCAAAACACGTTTTTTTTAATATACCTTCAGAGTTTCAAGTGCACAAAAGTGATGTTAAAAAAAAAACTGACTTTACAGAACTTTAATTAAACTCATATTGTACATGTGCCTAAATTGCTTCAGCAAATATTTTTTTTTTTCTTTAAGCTATCTTTTAGATGTAGACTTGTGTAGTTATTTATAAAATATATAAAAAATTATTGGGTGGAGCCTGCATGCAAACTTTCGGTCCTAACAACCTCCAAGAGGTTATTTTCTAAATTAATATAATTGACGTCAATTAAAAATTTCAATATTCAAAATTTAAATTTATTTTTTTTTTATAATAAATTCTTGTATTTTAAAATATATATATTTATTGGCCAATATAGCATTTAAGAAATTTATTAAATAAGTAATATTATGTAACTGTTTTGAAAAACTATCATCTCATAAAGTCAAAGGGGGGGGGGAAATAAATATCAGTATCTTTTCATCTTTTTTTTTCTAATTGTACATTAAGGGCGTATAATCTTTTTTTTTGGATTAATCATAATCCTGTTAATTATTAAGCTGTGCTCATTGTTTTTTTTTTTATTGTTAAATTTTGTAACTATAAATATATATAAACTAAAAGGGGGGATAAATTTTCAGAATCTATTGATTAATTTTTTTTTATTAAATTATAATATGTTACATTAAGGGCGTATAACTTTTTTAATTATAATATTGTTAATCATAAGCTGTTTATGATGATTTGTCTCAGGATGCCTTTCTAAGTTGTAAATGATAAAATCTGAACCGTCGAAATTTCTTTTGTTTCAATAAACTTGAGCCTTGTTAACTACTAAATTTGTTTTTGTCTTTTTTATTTTTTTCTTCTTTTCAAACATTGTTACCATTTGGTTCCGCCTTTCTTAAATTTAAGTCCCCTGGTAACAGAGTGATGAAGACAACGACTGTTAGCAAGGCAACATTAATGAAGTCATTGTATCAGATATTGAATAATTGTTGTTAATATAATCATTATAATAATTATTGTTTTTGTCGTAATCAGACACCGATGAATTCAAAACGCTATCAGATTTTATGGTGGTTGTAATACCAGTTACAATGATAAATCTATCTGTGATAATTCTTTTGTAAATAATAGAAAAAAATACGAATAATGATCAAAATACACAAAGTGAAAATGTTATAAATAATAAAATAGTTTTTTTATATACAATAATAATGAAGTTATCCAAAATTTACCTCAAAATCCTGTTAATTGTCACCGCCCTCTTTGTAAGTAGGAACATAATGACGATGTTTAAGCCCTTCGACACACGTATTGATTCTTCAAAATATTGCATTCATTTGTTGGATGAAATAAATGGCTCCGAATTAAAGGAAATATATGTAATCCATCAATAATATCAATAACATATTTCAAGTATCAACGGTAGAGACTTCAATAACTATTTTGAAGTGTACCGTAAAGGTCTTTTATCACAGCGTTCAAAATTGAATAAGTGAAGTAAAACCCATGCTAATGAATAACACCATAATTTTGCAACAACCACATGGATGTCTCACTGTAAGAAAAAAATAATAAAAATTAAAATGTTCGTCAGGTCTACTGACATACTAATCTAAACTCCAATATTTTCCAACACTTCTATTCAGGACAGCCTGATAGTTTTTTATTACTAACATTATTTCATTTTGGTAGCAACTGTAATTTTAGTGGCGGAAATAAACCAATAAAAATTGGAACAGTAATTGAGATATTAAGGAGGACATTCAGTTCTCTTTGTATCACTCCTAAAACTTAGTTTTGGACAACATCCTCATGCTGTTGAAAGGCATACTTTCTTTCCGGAAGAAGGTGCCAATTAACCATAGAAGTTTTGGTGTAAAAGCATTTGTTTTATGGAATTTTTACAAATAATTTATTCTTGATTTTATAGTTTATACCGGAAAAGGAAATGATGTGTAAAATACTAATTTTAATAGCGGACATTTTGCGAAAGTTGTTCAAACTATACTAAGTCATTATTTAATACAAATCATATAGTAGGCCTATACTTAGACAACTGTTATTCCAGTCCTGTGTTCATTACCTGGCTATATGAGAGAAATATATGAGCTTTTGAGACAGGAAATGCAACTAAAACAAAAAAAAACCTAAACTAAACCATTTATGTTTAAAAAAGAAATAAGGTGATATAGTTGTTAGGAACGATGAAAAAATATATAATTTCAAATAGTGCGTCAAGCCTGGAGTAGTGACACTTTTCTCTACAGTGGATAAACATGGAATGGTCTCATTTGTTTCGGTCCTAAACAAACAAAGTAAAACCGAAATATGTCGTGAATTTCAATGAAAATATTTGTGCAGTTGACAAAAGTGACATGATATTTCGTACAAAGAACACTAAAACGTAATAATTCAAATTTTGCATCAATCTTTTAGACATTAGCGTTATGAATGCCTATAAATCAATGCAAATTAGGCCAATCGTAAAAGTACACTTAGTAGATTTCAGAAAGAATTTGATGTGGCTGGTACAGTACTTGAAATTCACACGCCGCGCCGGAAAGAGTAGAAATGTCTGCTGCGTCCAGTGGAGGGGGGGGGGGTCAAGCAGTACTCTATTTTTTTGTCACTTTATGCGACCACTTCCAATGAAGGATAGTGTACAAAAATGGGAACAAATAAATGATATGCTTTTTATGTGCATACACTTCGAAAATGAAACCGATGAGGAAAGACACTGCATATGAGTGCACAAACAGTTGCCCTGTGCGGCTATGAGATATATCGTAAGATTGAGAAATTTTAATATAGACCAGCTGTTGTAATACTTACTAAAAGTGTCGTTTTATATTCAAAATCTCTAAATAATAATGTTTTATAATCTGTCTAAGTTAAGGGTAAAGAATGTATAAATATATTTGACAACTGAATGTGTTAATTTCTTTAACTCCAGTAAATTAAAACACGTAATATGAGTTTAAACGTGGTTATTTTATCATTTTTATTAACGTGATCAATATATTTCTTCAGTATTTAAGAAGAAAATCATATTCTTTTCGGACTATCAAAGGAGGAGGGGCAGTTGCACAGTATTTTTGTATAGACAGGTAAGTAGGACGTCATAGAACGTCCACACTTCTCAACATGTTAAAATAAAAATCAGTTTATTGCACTCTGACCTGCTCTAGTATGGTCATGAATACGCATATGCAATTATGTCGGGTCAAGCAACAATTCTGCTTTGTGTAACTTTACAGCAGGATTAACTTCGTTATTGTGTTATTTAATTTATTTAAAGTCTATAGAGATATAAACAAACGGATTGGGAATATCAGTAATCGTGATTGGTTTAACTCAAAACATTACTCAAGATTGTATTATTATTTGACATGGGTATAAATTATAAATGAACAACTTAATTCTGTTGCTAGAGAGAAAGGGAAATAAGAGTATTTAAGGGAGACTTGTACTCCTATATTTTTTATGACTAAGATTACTAAACATGTTTCATAACAATATAAATTTAAGTAAGGTGTTGCTCTAAATATATTTAGAGGGTTGTTTAAGCATTGCATGTTGAAATAATTGCAATTTTAGAACATGGTTTTAATTGTTAATTAGCTAAATAGGATCACTTATTGTCGTCATTTTGTCTCTAATAGTGATAAGATATTTAAAGTGGTTTATATCCTCTTATAAATATTCTTAAAATGATGACCGTACATCAATATATATATATATATATATATATATATATATATAAAATTTATTATATAATGTAATATACCCCTGCTCATTTAGGGACAAAAATACCCAAAAATAGAAATGCTTGAAGTGATAACTGTTACTTAGTAAATTAAGAAGTAAATACAAATTTTAAGCAATTACATTTTAATAGCTTTCAGTATAAATTTAGAATTATGGGAGCCATTTTTGTTATAGAGAATTAAACATATATTTTAATTACGTAATTTGTATTCTGTTATCAAGGGCATTATAATGATTTATCAAATGACGACATCTCTAATTTTAAATTGTTCACTTGTTTAAACTAGGAACAACTAGTGTTTAATACAAATTAGGCTTTTATAATATTCTCAATATACTTGAACAACATTGTAATTATCCGTGTTCATGGGGTTTTGCACCCAAAACTTATCATTCTTGAAGCGAAGGCCAAACCACTAGAATTAACAACTGAAATGCAAACATATTAAGAGTGCAAACTCTGTGTGAAAGCGACGGTTTAAAACATCTCACTAGAATGAGAGCATTTTGGAGCTTTTAGACTTGTGTAAGGAAGGTATCAGTGGATGCTTAATTAATCAATTCAAGTCAGTTAAAAGAAGTTACCCCACCAATTAGGATATCGGATCTTCCTCCATTGTGTAAGGAATGAGTGGATCTATGGCTGAATGCAGGATTGAACAATCTTTTTATCTTTGAAGCGGTGGTACATTAGCAATGTTGCGTGTGAGTGGTATAACCTGGCAGGATAAACAGGGATGAACAAGTATATCCTGGCTTGCGGGAGAGGAAACAGTTAGAGCGGGAATACATGTACCAAGTATTGAGGTAAAAAAGTATAGCCTATCTCCTTAGTGGGAGAGACTACAGTCTTCCAGTCGCAAGTTTTTTCGTTCTTAAAACGGTAGTCAATATTTCATTATTTTTCTGAAAAATGAGATATTGGCCCTTAATCAGGAGAATTTTGATCAGTGTTTAAATCTACGCATTAAATAGTTAATGTAGAGTATAGTGATCTATACAATTTATTGTAAATTAAATTTGTTTAAAATGACTGATTTAAAAAATAATAATAAAATTTGTCTCCATCTTTGTGATTGGCGGGAGTGTGTGTATGTGTACCGAAAAAATATTTTTAACGAACCCATATTTTGATAAAAATGATATTACACTCATTGTTGTATCTACACTCATTGTTATTAAATTTGTAGATTTTTATATATGAGCTATATATTTTGGGGTAATTATTGTTTTACAGCTGTCGTAGTATTCGTAAATACTAGTTGGTATCTCTGATTTTTTCCTTCAGTGTAACCTAGAATTCATGGTTAATTTTTATTGAAAAATATAAGTAATATAGATTCCAACTCTTTATTATATGAGTGTATTTATAAGTATGTCTTTGTGCTGTATTTGTGAACCATATTATGATTTTTTGCCCAAGTAAATTTTAATTCTTTTTTTTACACTTTTATTTTAATATAGGCTACAGTTATGGTATTAGCCTCATGTATAGGTGTATACGTTAATTTGGTTGTAACTAGCTAATAATTTTAGTTATTGTAATAATTGCATAAAATATTTCTGATTTTTATATCTGTATTGCTATTTGGAAGGAAATATGGACATTCTTTTAATTATATTTTTTATATAATCACGACGTCTATGTGTAACGATGACATAATCTGAATCATAATTTACTGGCTTTATAATATACAACTAAAGTTAAAACAATTTTACCATATATTGTACAATAGCACTGTGTTTCTAATTATGTAACATTATATTTCTGCAATAATAATAAATGAGTTTATGATTATTTTAGTGTATTGAAATTAGAATCACGTACTGCATGCTGCAAAATGTTTCGTTTCACTACACGCTGCAAAATTCTACTGCCCATTTTATCCACTCCAGTTAGAACAGTTACTTGATTTGCTTTATTTCGGATTTTTTTTTCCTTTTATACTGGTCATGTATAATGTTTTACAATTAATAACTTCCAATTTCATAGTGATAGTTAGTTAATAATCAATAATATTTGAAAAAAAATGTAAGAGGCCCACTTACAACTCGAAAAAATATTAAAATGCAGTATTATTTGAATGAATTTAAGTTTTACTTCACGACTGCGAATCAGTTCAGTGTGTTTGGATTGCCTACCTTCCTTTCCCCACAGGCAAGTAAAAGGAAAGGCTAAACTAAACATACAAAAATGAAAAAATACTTTTTTGGAAATAACTCATCAAGGAAATCAAAACCAATAATGTAAAAGTTAGGCAGTGCCCAATATTGCTGATATATATAATTACTCTTTCAATTGGAAAGAGTCTGGGTGGGGTTGACAACGCAGTAAGTGGTAGGGGGCAACATTGAGAATATGGCTAGATTAGGCCAATTATTGAAATAGGTGTGGCTAAAAGTCACGTGACCAAATGGTGGCTCCAGATTGATCAGATTCACAAGATCTACAGTTGTCGCGAATTCCGGTTGTAGAGTATTTCTTTTACAAAATCGGATGCAGAAAGTGGATTTTTGTTGAAAATTTGTTGCTAAAGCTGTATTTCGGTTGTACTGAGAGTACTTCGGTTAAAAATATGATGTCTGCATTTCACACAGAAAATAAATTGCAGAAAAAGTATTTCGGTTAGTGACAATAACACTAACACTCACCATCTCAAAACATTTACAGGACACGCTCAAACACTTATCTCGTGTTAGGTTAACTCTCATCTTAAGTCACAATAATTTCAATTAACGTTGGTTAGGTTACGACCAAAAACATTTTTAAGGTAAGGGGGAAGACCATGGCAAGACTGAGACTATAGTTAGGACATAATACCTAGATTTATATGTAGACACTTGATTTAATAAACACATACACCGACTTATATACAGACGGTAGGCTACTTAAATATAAGTACTTACGAAGATCTATATGTTTACCGAAGGTCATGACCACTCGAAAGTGAGATTTTCCGTTACAAATATTTTTAGATAATATAAGTGAACTACATACAGATATATATTGCTATTTATTCAAATACTTACAAAGAACTATATGAATTAACAATATCACAATCTCGAAGGTCATATAGCCGGTTTTATATTACAAATATCTTAGGCCAGGATAGGTTACGATCACACTTCAAATACTCACACACACTCAAATTCGGATCGGGATTTCGGTTCAGGCTACAGATCATTTGGTTATGTTGACAAACTTTTCTAAAAAGCTGTGCTATTGTGTCATGTACCCTAATCCCTGCCTCCTGATTGGTCGAATCCTCAATTGCAGCAAAATCTAGGAGTTTAGTTTTGTATGAATACATACATACAATTTTATCGCAATATAGACTACGACGGCAATATAAATGCATAGATTGAGTTATTTATATATTTGCTAGAGTCTACCTCACGGCTGTCACCAAACTAAAGCCCTCGAAACCAAGGAAACATTATTATTCTTGCAATTATAAAAGAATTTGTTATCATGTAACAGATTGTATATTCATCCGAAGTTTAATCTATATGTTAACCAGTATAAAATGATATAGTGTAAATTTATTGAATATAATTGGTAAATATTGAAAGCTGCGACAACTATTAAAAATATATATAGATTAGTATTTGAATCATCTACTTAGTGACAAGGATATACTGAGGCTGTATTTCATTGATTTTTTTAATTTATTTTACACACCGTAGCTGAATATGTGGCATACTTATATAAAATGATAAATATAATAAATAAGAGGAATTTAAAACATATGAAATATTTATTTATTGAAAAGATTTTGCATCACAGAGAAATTATCAACCCAACAATTACCATTTAAAAAATAGTTTCATACTCTAAACCCAAATACACACAATAAATACAAAGATTACCCATGTAAATCGATAAAAATCAAATGTGCTCAATTTGCAAGAAACACAATAATTCAATTGTACACTCTTTATTTAAGAAATTAAACCGTGAAATATTTTTCAACGAACTCTTAACACGAAAAAAATATCGAACTTATAACAAAAAAAGTTAACCCTATTGTATCATATGAAAAAAACGGCGACCTCTTAGAATAATATTGTTAAGATAATATAAATTGTATGTCGTTTTCTAATGTAAAAAAAATATAATAATAATAAAAATAATTAAACAAATTTTAAAAAGGGCAAATATGGGTTATCTCTATGGGAACAAAAAAAGGACAATATTTTTTATTTATTTTTTTTTAATATTTAGAAACATAAATGACGGAATTAAACCTTATAAAACGAATTGTATGGAAAATAAACAAAGAGAATTTATAATAAAACCAATGTTTCTCCCGCCACAACGTCAGGTGATAGGAATCCCACCTCAGTCTTGAAACCATCTGTCACGAACATAATCTCCCGCCACAAGACGACATGTTAGGTCAACACAAGTCACACGATCCATCCTTCAATTCAGAACCATATATTTACAATCACGATAAATTCTTTTACCACATTAACAACCAGTTTAGCTGAATATTTACAATAGGAATAAAATAGTAGAGAAAAAAATGACATAAATTTAAAACAATTACACAATTTAAGAAAAAATAGCAATACCATTAAAATAAGTATGCAATTAATATAAATATACATTGAACAGAAAAAACACAATCTTAACATTCATAGATTCGGGAGAAAAATACAATAAATTAAAACATAGTAAAAGATTTAACATTAAAAGAAAAATCGTTACCTATAATAAATTCAGTCTCAATTATAAATTTTAAAATAATATGTAAGTCTGATATACATTTTACAATAATGTAATTTACTATACATAAACATTATATGCGACATCTGGAAAAAAATATTACACACGTAATTTTACGAAATTAGTTTTTAATTATTTTGGGTATGAACTTACTTAATTTGGGTGATATTACTAAGAGCAAAGACAACTGGTTAATACTAAAACAAGTGGAACAAAATATTAATGAAGTAAAATTTCTAGACCCAGACGTATACGACACTGTTGAATTTGGTTAGGAATCAGGAGAAAAAACTCTAAATATATAATAAAGAGAACATTTTACAAAACCCAGCAAACATTTACAAATTTCTAGATTAGTGTAAATTTCCTAGTACTCCGTGATTAAATATTTTGGTTCACTAAACATAATTTGAACGTGAATATATCGGACGGACGAAAAGAAAATGATATATTTTTCAAATTATCTTGAATTACTTTTAAAATTTTGAAAGAAAACACATACCAAATACTTGAAAAAATACACTGTTATCACAGTTCTTACCACTACACAGGAAAAAATAAATGATATTATTGAATCTAAACAACAGAGTACAGTTACCAAACGGTTCAGTTATTCAATATTGGATAAACATAGATCTTTCATGCGCACACTGGGATATATCTTTCTGCTTATATCTTAAAAGGGTTAAACCTAGCACTAATAGAACAAATAACAATGCTAGACAACGTTTCAGTAAAAGTTTAGAGGAAATTGTAGTAAAAGGAATAACTAATAGTAAATAAAATCTCAATATAATATTCCATTGTTAACATAGTTCTAGTGGTATGCTATTAGTAGTCTGATTAACACACATAGTTTACGTTCCTGTTGTTATTGGCGTCCTAGCTAGGATTCGTAACTTATCGTAGCTCCCAATTTTTCCTCATGACACTGGTTAACATGAATATCAAATTGGTATTTATAGATTTTCAGACGATTTTTAATACAAACCACATGTGTAAATGAAGTTGAGAGTTTTATTAAGTACCTAACCTAAACAACCGAAGGAACCTTCAAAATTAACATTTTTAAATAACTTAAACAGACAAAATATTAATTTAATGGATGAAATTACTAATTTCATTGAATCTATGAGTGATTAGGTTCCAATGCATTGTGCGTTGAAATAATAAAACTCAAACCCCCTTTCTATAAAAAACTTTTACAAAAATATTTTTTATCACTAGGTAACTTCCTGTCGGATAAGTCTATGACACTCAAAACTTTTCCATTACAGTTTATTACGTAGCTTTCCCTTAAAAACTTCCATCCCTCGAAAAAATAAAAATAAAATATTCTCTTGGTGGTACTGTATACCAGAAGACATAATTTCAAGAGTTATTGTCAGAAACTTTTACAAATTAGTTCTTTTTACGCACCTTTTCCCCTTTACTCGCCTTTTTTCCTATAACGCCAAGATCAGAGCAATATAATTATTTCCAGTTGTAACAAGTAATTAAAAATTTAATACATCTTTAAATAATGATAATAGAATATATATACACACATACTTACACCTAACAAAAGATAATAATATTTAAAAAAAAACACAAAAACTAATTTCAATGATATAGATTATCCCAACTTCAGTTTATTCAATGTAATTTCTCTATACATATTCAAAATTTATATTTAAAATAGGCTTATGGAATTTTCAAAATTTTCATTTCCGCCTATGTCACAAAAAGTTTTACTTGTCATAAAATATATATATATTTAAATTCTGATTAAGATTTTTAAATAATTTAAACACAAATATCAAGGTAAAAAAATAGTTTGCAATAATTTTTATTTATTTTAACAAGGATGAACTTATTGTAAGTTTATTTCCAAATGATAATTTATAAAATATATCAGGTCCGGTACAACCTTTTGACGTCAAACGGTAGGTTTTGTTTTTGTAGTTTTAGACAAATAGTTCAACAACTATTGATTGAATATTAAAACATAAATTTACGAATTCCATTGTGAATAGTACCACTAGGTAGGTTTTTTTTTGGAATTCTTTTGTTTTTGTTTAGTGTATCCTAAATACTTATTTTATCTTATTTTATGTGTAATTAATTTAATTTAAACTCCATGATAAAAAAAAAATATGTATTTACGAAAACATTTTCAATGAAAAAAATAATGATGTTCAACCAAAAATTCCACTAATTACATTCATGCGAAGCGATAGTGCTTAGGTTCTTTTGAACGTGCTAAAGGAATATACACAAAGGGTTATGTTTATATTTCGCTGTACTGTCCTATTTATATACATCGCAACGCTTCAATATCTCTGCATATGGTTGATCATAACCATCGCAACAATTCTTGATAAATTTATTCTGCAAATATACATTGTGAACAGTCCAACTAAACTGCATAAATAATTCAACTTTATTATTATAATTGTCCAGTTTCCAAAAAGGAAATTTATAAATCGACCCTCCCTGTTTACTGTAAGACCAGAAAACTATGATTACACAAGATAAATAAAAGAATGAAAAAGTAACTTATCCTTCCCTAATACATTAAAAGTTTCCAATAGTTATTAATGCATGAAATGTCAACGATTTGGTTGTAATATCTTTTACCAATTAACTTCTAAAATTATAATTGTTTTAATATTTAGTTTTAGTAAACAAGATAACAAGATATAACCTTTAATGACCACCACATTATTTTGAAAAAAATCACTATTTGGTAAAGACTAATGTTTATTAAATCAATAAGGTTAATAAACATCTGTTCAAAGAGAGAGTAGAGTAAAACATTTGACAAATGTGTTAGAATGTCAATTAATATAACTCATAATATTGTTCTAAATATTTAAATACAGGAGAAAGATATTTTTACAACTATGATACATATCTTACCTTAATCGGAGTATCAATAAATGAGGCGATAAAGAGAACATTTGTAAGCTGATTTTTTTAAATTTCAAAAATAAAATAGCCTTACACCTTTAATTGTTAAATATTCACTTTTATCTAGAACCAACATATTGAATTGCCTATTTTTCTTTTTTATTCTTTTTCCTATATTATTGTATAGAAAAAAATAAGTTAGTAAACGTTTTATGAACATTTTTACTTCATAAAAATGTCATTGTTATAATGTCTGTTGAATTCACTTAATAAGTTAATGAAATGTACTTATAGTATTTTGGTAATTTTTTTCTATAATCCGTCTTTCCCTTCCAAGTATTATTAGTATTTTTAGTGTTTTTATAAAAGTATATTTATAAAACTATTGAGAACGATAATTATTCCTAATTATACGATCATTGTAATACATTTAATTAATTGTTTTCCTCCCTCTAAATAGCATGAAATGCGTCCTTCACCATTTTAGGCATGAAGATTAAATTTCCTCATTTTGTCTTATAAGTGTGGGTACTATTAACTATAACCATAATAAAATTTATATAATATGTTGGTCAATAGTTCATGCACATTTGATATATAATACAAAATGGTGAGGTGGATGGAGGCATGGAAGGGGTAAGGTTAGTTGATGACAAAAAAGGGTGAACTTCCAATCTCTAATCTGGGACATAAAATCTGTTCTGATTAAATCTACACATGGTAATTAAGGTTATATTTACGTAAATTAAGGTAGACTTACTATATGATCACCTACAGTTTCATTTTACTTCAACTTTCAAATATTTTCATTATACCCTTGTCGTTCTAATTTATTATTGATAATCAATAGGGATATATTATATTATTTAATATAATTTAACAGTCGATAGTTCTTATTAATTGTACACTCTAATGCTACAATCAACAATAAACAGAATATTAAAAAATATATAATCCACAAAATCACTATTTACTAAATAAGAAGAAGTAGTAAAATATGATGAATGGAATGTAAAAGGAAGCATACTTAATCTATTGGCATAATGTTAATTTTGTGATAATATACAGTAAGACGAGAGACAATATTGCTGAATAGTATGTAATTTTTAAAGTAAAATTTATTTTCGTGTGTGAAATATATGTTTTAATTCCTTAGAGTTTCACTAAAACTATTTTGTGTTTATTATATTGTACCGTTGTCTACTTGTTGCATGTTCAGTTCTCTAATGATCAGATAAATGATCCTATTGCCTTGCATTTAGTTTATTTTTAATATATGAGACATACTCTGAATCGCGAGTTTTTCGTTTTTTTTCTTTAGTTACATAATGTGGATGGCATAAGTTTAAGTTTTAATAAAAAAATGCTTCTAACTAACAACTAAAATCTACTAGTAGATAGTAAATACTTCTAACTTACTACTACTAAAATTGATGATTTTACTACTAGTAAAATCATCAATTACTAACTTAATAAACTTCTATGTATATAATATATTACATTTAAATTATAAATTTTCATTTATATTACATTTGCTTTCAGTCATTAATCCTGAAATATATTAAAAAAATCAATATTCAATGTAAAACTTTATTTTGTAAATGAAAGATTTACCTCTCATAAATGGTACATTTAACGGCTTAAATCGATCTTATATCCCGTAAATTTAACAATCATACATTGTTTGTTATTTTCCTATTGTAAGAATATTTTAAGGAAATGGCTACCAATATTGTTATTGGTTGCTGAAAAAAAAAAAAAAAAAAAAATATATATATATATATATATTCGACCTAGTTTTTTAATTATAATAATATATAAAATATATATAAATACCGGTACTAGTTTAGTAATTTATATTCGAGACAATCAGTGTTGTGACAGTGTAGCCTATTACGTATATACACATATATATATATATATATATATATATATATGTTTGGAATGTAGACTTTAAATTCAACATAAAAGTGATTACATTGAATTTTGTATAAAACCAATAAGAATAAATCCTTCCGTACTACCGTCTCCTACGTAAGAAATACACAAGAAAGAGTATATTTATTACATTTCTATAAGTCTACAGCGTAGGTTCAGTCATGCATATATTATTTTTTTTCCATACGTTCACGTTATTTGGACCAGGATGGGTCCATCGCCGTTATGTTATTTTTGTTTACTTTGTGCACTATTTTCTCGGAAACTACCCCCGATATGTCAGTGCAATTTTTACCACTTATTTTTCAGATATAGTTTTACACTTTAACAGATGGGTTTAGAAAAAAATACAAAATATTTTGTATATAATTTTAATATTTATATAAAATCTTACCCTTATTATTCTAAAACATCACAGTTCCAAAACTTGGGTAATCAAGGTACATTTCCATGTCTTCCAGCCTTCTCTTGACCTGTCTTTTCTTTTGTCTTGCTAGTTTTTGTAATCTGACAAATGACATTTGGAACCGTCCGGCATCCTGTTTCCGGCATTTGTCGATTTTCTTCATACTAAAGAGTGTGTTTTTGCCATTGTTTTTGCCTAGCTTCTAAAAACTATACACTTTTTCGCGTTAAAATGTGTATGTAGATAGATGACAACATTATAAACTCCCAAATGTAAAGTTTTTATACTAACAAACCCGGTTTTGTATGAGCGCGACCAAATTACGGCGTTGACTCTTTCATTTTGATTTTGGGTTTTTCTATACAGAAATATTGTCTATAAATTTTTACCTGCTATACACATGAAAACTGGTTATATAAACTCCTTTATGTGAGCAGGAACACTACTCTTGCGGGTACACGTTTTATTTAATGTAGCAGCCTTTTGGTAGCCTTACCTCGTTTTAGAAAATAACCCCTGGCGAGAGTCACATTGGTTGACAGCTTTGGTAATACAAGGCACAACCGTCTTTTAACAGGTCATTCACACTGTGAGTATTCATTCTAATAGCCATACCATAATAAGTCTGTATTTTGTCAATAACTGAGTTAGCCTATTTCTGCCACCCTAAGCTTTTCCGTCAATAAATTTCACATGTTTGTTTTCATTTTTAATAATCTCATTCTTGTTCCCCACTCTTTTTAAATAGGTCCCACATATTCAAGTATACTTTTGTTACAATCAGGAATTGTACAAACAGCTCCTTGTACACACTAGATGAATATCCCTCCACTAGAACCATTGTAATTTGCAATACACAAAAAATGGTGGGTTTCGTTATTGGGGTTATTAGGGTACTCACAATATATAGAAATTATCAATTACTTACTCACCGTCAAGGCTTGTTGTGGTTATTTCTATGTAATGTGTACCCTTACTTTTGACAACATCCGTCGATGGCTTTCGGTAAATCAGGATCCCGAATATTTATAATAACAGCTTCCTCCACAGCATCTTTCATATTCTCAAAACAAATATCTTCTGCTGTTGAACTAAATACATTAGAGTAGGTTCGAAAATGTATGGGATGAGGAAGCAAATTCTTAATTCCAAATATAGTTCGTGCAGACTTTGGCCCTTTTTAAATTGAATTTACTTTGATGATTCCTTATTTGTCAACTTATTGTATGACATGAATCCATGCTTATATGTGCAATTTACAACATATGTATGATACGGGAATTCCAAAATTGAGGAAAAACCAACATTGGCTAAAAAGTACATAATACAACTTTAAACGTGAAACGTGCAGCAATAAAAGTATAAATATTTATACAATTTGAGTGACGTTCCTCAATAGGTAACATATTGTTTAGGCTGTTGTTGATACATGAACTATATACTGGTGTAATAAGTACTATCATAATGTTATAACTTACAATTAGAAACTTGGAACATACCCAAGATAAACTCAGCAAGAGAGAATAAGATAATAAAAAATAAGAGAATAAAATAAATGTCGAGGTATTTATATACAAATAATATTTTAGATATCTATTTTTTAGGAAATATATTTCGAATAAAATATAAAATGTAAAAATATTACCATGATTAAATCAGAATCTTGAAAAATTTTAACGCAACAAAATGGTAAAAATGAACTATATCGGATTCGAAGATGTACAAAATAACCACACAAACCCTCCCCCCCCCCCACACACACACGCACACTCAAAATAGTTGAATAATGAATTAGAAGTAGATAGGCCCTACATAATAAAAAAATAAAAAACCAAAACACAAATAAAAAACGCGCCAGAACAAACACTTACGATATGTGAGCTGTAAAACTTAAAAACCTAAATGGGAATTAGAGATTAATTATTATACATTTAAATAAATGAATGCAATAATATATAGATAAATATAAAGGTAAATATTACTACAGATATATAACGCTTCTAAGAGATTGCAATTTATTTTCACAAACACAGTCATAAAATACCTCCAACACAAAACAATACAAGAAAACATGAAAACATCGTTGAACGGCAAACAATTTGTAACAACATAGGATACAGAGAAAAGAATATAATGTATAAAAATGGAATCCCATTTTCGATAACTACAGACTTAACTGAAAAATCAACGCAACTAGATATTGGAGATAATAATAAAGTATAAGATTATATTTAGGAATAAAATCAAAGTTTAGGTATCAGCAAAATTAACGTAAGTAAAAATGGAACATTTAGAAAATCTAAAACCCGTTTCATTACAAACGTACAGACAAAGTGTGAAAGGTTTCTTGAAACAAGAAATATTTACATCACAGCATGTAAGTGTTTTAGAAGAATTCAAAATCAAAAACAAAACAAATATATTCATTATAAATATTAGGAAAGATAGATGACAGAATGCTATTTAGAAAAGATTTCTAATCAAATTTGGAAAGTTTAGAAAAGATATTAAGCGTAGTCGCAAAGTATAACTAAACGAAAGTTTTTGGGCCAACAAATGTTAACCAAAGGTATTGAAACCTTGAAGAAAAATAAAGAACCAATATTGAATTTTAAACAACTTACAATATTGAGGCAAGTGAGATCATTTATGGGTTGACCAAATTTTTCAAACATTCCTAAAAGATAATACAAAAATAACTATCTCTTAAAAAGATGGTTTAACACAGAAACGTTTTAATTAAATTTAAGGCGGAATGCGAAGAATTCTTTAATAATACAAAATAAAAATTGACGTCACACCACAATTATCACACTCTAAAGAGAAATTATTTAATTCTAATTTTATAGGCACAAGCAAAATCGGAATAGAATGATAGTTCACATCTCTTGACAAGAAAGAAAAATGTGATTGAATTATATCAAGTAAATTAATACCGTATGCGTATGATATAACTCCAAACAGCGCGGAGATAGATCTTAAAATAACAAAATGGAAAAAAGTATTTTCTTTGTGAATATTAACATGTTTTACGAAAACCATGCAATATTACAATATAAAGATTTTAAAAACCCTTCGTCCAAATTAAACCGACTAGGAGGAAAAAACTGGTGAAATATGATCTGGACATAAATCACAAGATCAACAGAATACTAGAATACCTCTTATAAAGGGTTTTTAGATGAATTAGAGATGAATTACAAATTCAAATAAATGTGTAAGCCGCCAGACCACCAGGAAACTTCCATTGTTATAAGAACAAAATAAAAAGAATATAATTTTCTATCGGATGTAAAAAATGTGGATTTAGACAATAAAAAAAATAAAAACAAAATTGAAAATCTAGGAAATAAGTATTAAAAGGTGAAGTATTTAGTTATAAATATTACAACGAACAGAAAGTGAAATATTTAATATCAGTACAAAAGACCATATTAAAAACTCTAATTAAATGTGTCGTGATGAGTTTTCAGTAAATAACACTTTTCAGCAATGAAACCTTATTATGATTAAAAAGAAGATTGTACTAGGAAAATTTGACTCACGATATATCGAATTACGTAAAACGTTGTGATACATACCAAGAGAGGAAGATACAATCAATTAAAATATAAAAGTCATTAAAAATATTATTCAAAACATTAACAATGCAACAAAGAAATACACCAACCGACACAACTCATATAAATGGAACTGTGGAAACATTTAATGAAATTTTGAATAATACGTTAGTACATTGTGTACACGAAAAACCTATCTCCTAGTCAGTACTTTAGATGCCGTGTTATTTGAAACCAATTATGAGCAGCACACAGCATCAAAATCATATTGAAAAGAAATTATCTTCCTTATCTAACGAACTGATTTCAATTAGAAAATAAGTACAGAAGAAAACAAAGATTACAATATAAAGTAACAAATTAGTGAACTAGAAAAAAATAGGTGAAACATAACTGTAATAACGAAGGAGCATCGACAATAACAAAAACAATATTATTATTATATAGTAAAAACGTAAAGTTTATAGCTGGGAATATAGTGTTGATAAAAAGGGCGAGTAAGGAATAAAATATGCTCTAATAAGTTTATAAGTATAAACGGTATAAAGAAATAACAAATAATAAAGCGATAATTAATTGTTTTCTTCAATCATCATCTACTTGACGAATTATCGAATCATTTAAAATCTATAACGGCCGCTCTCAGCAGCAAGAGTACGTTAAATTTCAATTAGAGATTACATCCATGTCTCTAGAATGAAACCATATTTTCGACGCATATACATTAGTAATAAAACAGGTAAAATAACAAATTCGTGAAAAACTAAATAAGAAATAAATATTAAAACATTTCATAAGATCCTTTTATAAATATATAAGATATAGTATTACAAACTTAAAATTCAATAGATTAGTAAAATAATATATATAAGTAATATAGGAAATGCCAGTTCCTTTACAGTGGCAAAGCCTGAGGTGTATCGGAACACGTTTGTAACTTTACATAACCTAAAATAATAGCATAGCAAGTTCTGGTGTGGTCTTAACAGTTATTCTCTTCTAGCACTTATTCTCACTGTCTCATCATTTATCGCTCAAAGCTAACAAATGCAAGTTCTTTGAACTCGTTTGTCGAAAGACTAGAGTCTAGTTCAAATATTTTTTTATTCTAGTTCAGCCATTTTATCTAGTTCAACAATTTTTTTCTAAACCAACCCTTCTAATAAAAAATAACGAGAAATGGAAGAGAGCCAACATATTTAATTCTTCTAGTCCTCAATTCTCTAGTCTCCCGTATTTTAATACAAGCGCGTCAAGTTCTACAAATTATTTTAGAAAAAATTATATCCTTCAGACTAAAATTAGCTATATATTACGCTGGAGATTTTAAGAGAACTCAGTTCTCTATATAATAATGGAGAGTGCATACAATACTTCTAAACTGGATACAGTTGTCTTTAAACTAAGAACCAACGAGAAGAGAATCCATTTTCTCCTCATATGTAAAATGCTAAGCTGTTCAAAAAGAGGATAGATGGAGACTGGCGCTAGAGAGAAAAGCATACATATGCATCCATAATTATATCTAGGAATCGATGAAATATATTAGAGTCTTAACTGAAACATTACGTATATAAAATAGTGATACTAAAAAAAGAAGTAGCTAATTACGGGAATATACCATAAATTTAAATGTTTTTATTGCGATGATTGTAGAGTGACGGTGAAATATAAAAATTTGCACTTGGCTTCCAAACAACATTCGAATAAAAATTGTACAGTCACACCTATGGAACTAGTTTTTTCACAGTTTGTAAATTTCAAAATCATCATTGAACAATGTAGGTAATAATAAAGATATATCCCCATTCCTCGAATCGACAAGATAATATGTGTATAAAAAATAAAACTTCAATCAGACAAACTGTCTTGTGATGTGCAAATTAATGATGTTGTAATACGAATACAGGAAACAGAGAATAGTTGAACAGGTAAAGTTTTGTAGTATGGCCTTCAATACTAGATATTCACATCAATTCAAAGCAAACAACACCGGTGAATGTATAACTAAATAGTTCTAAAATTTAAAAAAATAATGAAACGAAATTTCAACTATCTCGAGGAACATGTTGGTCATTACATACATCCCAACGCTTTGTATTAAAACTGAACACATAATATCCTACACTGGGAAATTCATATATATGAAAACTGAGTGTAATTCACACAAAAGATAATTTTAAAAACGTGTTGGTTTTATTTTCTTAAATTTGTCACAACATAATCCATTAAGATGATGTCTTTTTGGGGCTCATTTAACTCATGCTGGTGAACACCAATAACACATTTCAAAAAGCATGCAATTATTATTATTAATTTAATATTTCACCACATAAAGGAAACTTTCGCAGATCGAGATAAACAACCGGAAGTGTAGTAATTGTTATTAGTGAATGCCACCGGAAGTAAATTCAACCCGCTGTGAGTTATTACACTGGAGTTGTACATTTGCATATCACTTCTCAATGGTACACAAACGGACGCTAAAATATTCCCTAAGGAGATTTCTATATTGTGTTTATTTTTTTATCCAAATGAGTCCTCTGTGAGTATTTGGTATTAAATTCTCTAATATCTCAGTAAAGTTACGGACACAGGCTGCATATGGTGACAACTCTGAGTTATACAGCATATGAAGATAAAAACAATACACAAACATTATCTCAAACTAAATATTTCTAGAGGGTGCACTTAGGTGTGATATTCATTAAATCCTAAATGAAATTTTTAAGGAAGTTTGCGAATTTACGTATTTTCTTGATTTATGTTTAGTTTTTAGACATTTTAAAACTTATAAATATATAGTAGAATATTTGACTTTGGCAGAAATGATAATTAGGGTGGTTAAACTAGACGTGACTGGCATACATTAAGCCACGACTCAATACTTTTTGAGAATTGGCGACCAATATGTTTTGAGTAAAATTTTATCTTAATTTATGGTACATATTTTGAGAAAAATAATGTCTTATCTTTTAACCGCAAATTTTGAGTATAAAATCATAAGTTATGTCGAAAATATATTTACTTTCAGAATTTGACTACGGAGTTGGCTGTAGTACTCACAGATATATATATTTTTTAATTTCGAGACATCGAAACCGATAACAGCCGAAATTCGAGACATAATTTTTGATCCGTAAAATAATTATCTCCATACTAATTATATTACAAATAAAACTACTTAAATGAGTATATTAAAGAGTACTTAAATTACAACAAAATAAATACAATATTATGATATTTTTGATTTCCTATATTTAACTTTGCGTATAACAGCGTTAATAGAATTAAACTCAATATAAATTGCCTCAGGAAACAAACAATGGTCATGCAATTTTCCGTCTCGACGACTCCATATAGTCAGTGAGTCTGACGTAAGCTACTTAACGTGAAAACCGACATAGCGAAGACTACGCTACACAAACCCTACAGCACTGAATGAGACCAAATAATTGTTATTATAACAGGACAATTATTAAGTTGTTGTGTGCTACAGTTCAATTGTATTCATTAAACTATGGTCTTTTTCCATGGACATTGATCAAATGTACAAAATAATTATAAATAATAATATTTATAATTGTAAGTATAATTTATACAGTATATACATCAATACCAAAACGTTTCTCTATTCAATTGTTTTTAATAAACATAGAAAATTGTTTAGATTTCAATTTGTATAATTTATCATTTTATATGCACATTACATAACTGTTTTAAAATGCTTAAGAGAATAGAAACAAGTATGCATCATAGATCTACTTAAAAAAAAAATCAATACAAACACAAATATTTTTTAAAAAATATTAAGCACCTTTAGGTATTTATATGTATATACAGTATCATAAATATTAATTTACAAAAAGGCTTCAGTATATGATTTTATCAGAAGATGAACTTAAAAATACCAGGCACATAATCATATATAATAAATATCAATAAATTCTCCATTATTAGATTTATATAATTAAAAAAAAAATGTCTTTATCCTATACATACTGCAAAAGTCACCGTTTTGAGGATCTTAAATTATTATTTTCACTTTAATTATAATGTAATATACAAGACATTTTGCTGTTTTTTCAACATATTCAATGAAGAATTACAAAGTTGTCCTTATCTCTCTCGTTATAATACCATTGCGGCTTTCAGCATAGCTTTTCACGAGATATGAGTTAATTTATCTGGATTGTCAACTATTATAAATTTTGATACATATTTACTCTTGAGGATTTCCCACTTTTTTTTTGAAGTTCCAAGTTGGTATAAGAGTATCTGTTGAAAAGGAGCTTTAGGTCTGACTTTCATAATTAGTGTGTAATAGTGGTTACTCTCATTACAGCCTCTAAGTTTTAATTATTTAATTACAGCCATTTAAGTTTAAACTGGTGTTTTTCGTTAAAGGATATTGTATAATAAATACATCAGGCAAACAGGAGTCTTAAGCTACAAAGGACGATAAGAGCAGTAGGAAGGAATAAGAGTTCTGTGTTATAATTGAATTCTCAGTTATTCGCTCTGCAGCGTTTGGCATGATATTTCCTGAACTGGCTGAATGAGAATTTAATTTACAGATTATAATAGTGTTTTGATGTTTGTTAGCTAAAGATATGTTATTTAGATTTTATTTTTTATGTGGCAGGTTGTACAAACTTACAGCTATTAATTATTATGTCCCATTCATCGGTCTTAAATGTTCAATTAATTGGTGTAAGAATGTGTTTTTGTACAGCTCATTTTTTTATTTCAAACATTATGCTCAAGAGTACTTACTTTAGTTATAACATGAGTTGTAAAATGGGTCAGTTGATAAAATTTCAGACAATCGGCAAATGCCACTACTTTATCTATAATATATATGATTAACTTTTATAAATAACTGTCTTTAACTCGTTATATTTTTAAAAGTTTAGGCCACCAGTGATCCAAAACGTTATTTAGATCACTTTCTTCGCCCATAGAAGAACAGTTTCTTGTTGTTTTCGTTTATAAGAAGTTCTCTGTTTCCAATGTGGGTCGATAACAGTTAATCTTTTAACACCTCCCAAGGGCCACGTACAGCTTAAAGGTTGAAGGGTACACTAGAAACTTAGTCACTTCTATGAACTTGACCAGAGATATCATTCAAAATGTATATCTTATTTGAATAATATAAGTTCCATAGAAACTCTGTATATTTTTACAACCCACGAAACATGTATATGTATAATTAGGGATTAAGTGATTTGGTATCCTGTTAAAATGGTTTAATTTTGAATAAACTAATAACGATTATTATTGAATATATTTACATCTGATACATTATTTCCTAAAATTTTTATATCCAATCAATAAATAAACGTGTTTTGAAAAAAGAAAATAGTAACACTAGGAAGTATGTTTCTTTATATATCTGCTATTATTCAAAATCCATGAACTTTAACTTTTATCAGTATATGAGTGTTGGGGATTATTTTCGAATCTAAATCCCATTAAAAAGTTCAAGAGATTAAAATATGATTGGGAAGAAATATAGACAACCTAAGAAGATTCCAAGCAAAAAATACTTTTAATTTCAAAACGTTAATAAAATTATTTTTAAAAGACAATAGTGTATAGTTCATGTCACAGGTATTTATGTATTGCTGCTTATACCGAGTTGGTTTTGTTTTAATCTGCATAGTATAAAAATATATTAAATGTTGAGCTTGACTTATGAGAAAATATATACAGTATAACAAACACACAGAACACAATTCTCACAAAAAAATACGCCTAAGTATCAGACGCGTTTCAACGATAAAGGTCGTCCTCTTCAGTGATACACGAGCTACACCAATCGAACTATGATCAGTTATTAATTGTTTGATCAGTTATAGTTTGATTGTTGTAGCTTGTGTATTACTGAAGTGTGTTTATTATACTGTAATATAAAAATACATTGTTTTTTTTTTATATATTTAGTAAGTACTTAAGATTGGTTTTGTAAGTTGTTTAGTCAAATATGTGCTTTCCTCAACTACAGTGAGTTTATTGAAAACTGTAAAAATGAGAAGATATTTATTGAGGGTTGAACTAACAAAAAATGGAATTCTATAGATAATGATGGTAAGATTTCTTTAGTAACTTCAACAGAACTTAAAGACCTGTACACTATTACGTTTATTTCCTTTGGATTTATTCCGTTTAAATAATATATTTAACCAGCAACAAGTTGGTAATTTATAGTACCGGTAATTTAGGTTGCTGTTAAAGTAAAGACCTATTATGTACAGAATTATATGACAGATTTGTAATTTATGTTGTGAGAAAAATCCATGTATCTTTCAATGCATACTTTATCGTAATTAATTATTGAGAACATTGAATTATTGTCAATATTATTATTTTTAAAGTTGTTCTAACATAGGCCTAGGCTTATGTTGGTCTTAACTGTAGTATTATTAACTGTTATAATTTAAAATATCTAATATAATAATATTATACAATTTTGAAACTCATATCCTACCTATAGCGTTGTTTCTTATTATTACAAATTCAAGACTGAACTTTGTTTTTATAAACCATTAGAAAATAACAGCAAATGCTGGTTTTTATATATTTTAAAACGTCTAATCCTTTTCAGGGTTAAATCCTTTATTATTTAGTCTTTTTGTTATGATTATCCCATATACTTAACCGAGATTCCATATTTCATTGCATGTTAATCCTACGTAGTATATTCAATAACATTAAGTGGGACTTTATGTTAAATTAAGTCACATTTAAGTGACTGACACTTGGAGGAGCGGCATTTAAGTCAACTGCTGACGTGTCAATATCTGTTCTTCAATAAACAGTTTATATTTTATTGTAACTAATGTAAATTTTTGTTTAGTTTAGAAAAGATTTTTTAATTTTCATTTAACATCTTATTTTACACATGGAATAACAATAAGTAATACCTGTAACTTATGATGGAAGAATTACTGTTAAAACATTCCTTCAATGTTGATCTACAACCAGAAAATGTTTAACAAAATTTTAGCGTGATTATTTGAGAAGAGATAGGAAATTATGTATTATATAAATGTGTAATAAATATTTGAAACAATCAAATCCTTCAACTCTATGAAGAACGAGACTGTATTTTTATAACTAATCAAAATCGAAATAATTATTAAAATGTCTTAGAATAGTCACCAACTCAAATAGTCTTCTTCTCTCTCGTCAACAAGACGAATGATGCAATTCCAACCATTCTTACATTACCCATTTATCATTGCTTGATTAAATGGAGTTTGAAATTACAATCTCAAAGGTGCTTTATTCTTTGTCAAGAAATGTTATGTAACATAATTAAACATTTTAAATTCATAAAAATGTTATGCTTTAGATCACATTATACAGAAGTGTTAAAGTTTTGAAATATATATATATATATATATATATATATATATATATATATATATATATATATATTTGTTAACTAAAACAAACATATTCGTCTTCGTAGGACTTAAGTACTGAATGTTAAAACACTACGTTGAAAATAAGGTGTTCTAAAAACTGACTAAAAACTGACATAATATAATCTACTTTAATTTTATAAACGTCTCTGCAAGTATTTTTCCATTTTAAGATATCACTTTTAAAATAGTTTATTAACAAAATGTATTTTTAGAATACGTTCATTAACACTGATAATATTAAAATTAGTCACTATTACCTAAAATTGAACTCATATTTAAGACCGACATAAATCGACTCACCATCAAAATTGTTTTGGGGGGGAAGATTATTGTATATATATATATAAATTATCCCCCAATAATCCTATTATATATTAGCAATAATATATATATATATATATATATATATATATAAATATATATATATATATATATGATAATGCTCAAATAATGAGTATGTTCAAAAATTGATGGAAAAAAAACTAATAATATTTCTTTAATTTACTAAATTTAATTTTGTCAAAATATATAAAATTCATATATTCAAATGCTAACATATTTCATCATAACCCCCGAAAAAGATTCCATACTCGAGTATCACCACGAGAGGTTTCTTTAGTATGTCAGATTTTAATAAAGGTGTAAGTAAACCGTAGACAGAAACCGATCTGAGCTAAACTGTTATAAATATTTCTCTTTAATTGGAGAAAATATATGACAAGTCGTTGGTAAAATCAGTCTGATGTTGACTAAAAAATGATGGTTTCACGGCTATTATGAAATACTAGGACTTCCAAATCGCAGACTAGATGAAAAATAAATATATTTGGCAATAGGACAACCGAAAGTTGATACTGAACAAACCTTCATAGCTGATACTGTGGAAATAACCATCTGTGTATCACAGTAGTGCTACTATATAAGATTTGAAATGAACACTTTAAAGAATATGATTATTTCTCATAATATATATTTTGGATGTCCTTGTCCCACCAAACCAGGTGAGTCAAATTTAGAAGAAAATATCGTACGAAAATGACGTAATACCTACTACACAGACAAATATTTTAAAATAAAGTAGTGATCATAAATTTGAATGTGGCCCGTTATTTTTAATAAAAAAAATAAAATAATAATAAATTGTTGTTTTGCTTTTTGAATTTTTCTTTGTGCTTATTAAAAGTACTTTATAACTGTTGCTGTTATACGCTTTTGCTCTTACTTAACAAATAATTGCATTACTTTCTTTAACAATATAAAATAGGTTTTGACCTTCATCATTTCTAAATTATTTTAAAGAAATAATAGCTATTTGCTTAATTTTGGTATAGGAACTACTATACAATCGATAAATATTTTGTTGTATATTTGCAATTTACGTTTTCGAATAAATTTATTATTTAATAACTTCAAACATATTTCATACTCTAAAATTTTGGTATTCTTTTAACTAAACCTCAAATATCGAAAATATTTAAGATATAAAGTGTTTATTCTGACGTTCTAACACAACCATTATTAAAACAAAATATCATCCGAAAATGTGTAAATACTAGTAGTACTTATAGTAGTATTTACATTATGTCATGAGAAGAGAAAACGAAATTACTTTTATTTCATTACATGCTATCATGTACAATGTTAAAATTTGTAAATTTTAATTTTCAAATGTATGTATTTAATATATTATTACATATATAAAAGATTTGCTATCCTTCTGCCATACATACATTTTAAACCATAAGTAATATTCCATTAAACTCGGGGTTTAACAACGTTAGTTTAAATTGTTAGTAATTTTTCAGGAACTGCAATTTCAATTTAATTGGATAACTAGACTTTTCCCACTTCACTAAATTACAGAAGAAATCATTAAATGTTATTTATAAAATATCATTCTTTGAGTTATAATTTTAAATTATTTTAAATATTATTTATAAACAATTGCAGGAAATTGAAAAATAAATAACAGTGCTTGTAATAATAGTGAAAAAATCAATTTAATAAATCCCTAGTTGAAAAAAATATAATATTTTGCCTAATTTATATCATATAACATTGAAAAGATCAAATAATTGAATTATAAATGGTGCCGCATTTATGTAATATTTTGTTTTCTGGATTCCCGCCTGTTATCGTTTGATATATTTATTTATGATTAACCAATCATATTTGAAAATTCCTTTATTACAAAGTAAGTGTAGTTTATTCAAGTCTCTTCAATTCATTTTTTTTTTTTTTTTTTTTTTTTTTTTTTTTTTTTAGAAATAGCAGAATATGATAACTGCATAATAATAATATTTGATGTTTGCTTTTGACGGATTTTCCAATATTACGAATGTGTGTTGATTTATTATATTATTTTTTTATTTTTATTTTCTGTAGTCATTAGTCCATACGCTACAATGTTGCATGTTATCATTACTCGCATATTTTCCTTTCTATAAATTATTCCTATTTGTCTTTGTATTTTCATTTACTTTCTCAAAAATTCCTTACTTGTTTAAAAGATGTTGATGTGAAGTTTTCCGCGGATAACCGGGTAGGCGACCCTTGTGCTCGAAATGTATGTTTCAATTTTAATTACTCCCTGTTAATTGTATGCAGTTTTCTGAAGTCTATAAATGAGGATCAATTATGAATTTCATTTTGAATAATACGTGAAAGATTTAACAAATTCTGAAAGCCGTTATACCTTGTATACTGTTAAGTTATTGTCACTAATATATCTGGATTGAACTAGTTGCTCCGAAAAATGCACGTGATAAATAGATTAAATTGAAATACAGTAATTTTACATACCATTATCAATGTAACTTTTTATTCGACGTTTTCGATTTATTAATATTAGTAAAATAATTGATGAAACATTGGTATAAACACAAGTTTAGTATAACAGGAAACTGATATTTTGATATTAAACATGAAAACCATTTTTTTTTAAATTTGGTAATTCATTTTAGATTTTTTTTTTATTCAAAGGCTGTGTCTTCAAATATGTATACTTCAGAGTAAGAGCAAAGGTGAAAAGAATAAGAGTTCGCTGGGAAGAAATTTCATGACAGAACTCCAAACTCATCTATTTTTTGATTCATGGTAATGTAATTGTAGTATAATTTATATACAATAAAAACAGCATATGGTAAAACAAATTATTACCATAATATTTCCAAAACAATGGGTAAAATATAAGCAAAGAAAATGACGAACTTGGTATTTTTAATTGGTCCATATCCTTATCTTCGTCTTTTTTTTTTCAAAATTACTTACTTAGTTCGCCAGGTAATTAAAGTATTATTATTGCTTTTTAATTGTATTATTTTAGTGTATTGAATTTATAAACTATTATAGATACGACTATAGATCAATATCTCCTACACACTAAAAAGAACATATCTCCCAATCCTACATGGGGTCCTTACCACACAGGATATCTATGCATTTAAGATATTGAAATGTCTGTAACATAGATGTTATAACTTAGTGTAAATGCAATCACGGAAAAATCTACAATAAATGTCCGGTTAATCTCCCCACACCTATCGCAATAACTATTAAAATAGGAATTCTGTTGGGTTAATTGTTTTCCTGACAACAGAATAATTCCCAACCATAATTCACTCTTTCCTAAACTGGTAAGTGTTTCCTTTCTAGCCTTATCTGTGCCTCTGGCTAAACCATAGTGTAATATCTGTCTGTTTATTCCAATTAATTTATTTTTATTTACAAACTCATGCCTTCGTGTCTTGTGTTCATAACCTATTAGTCGTCGGCAACCTTAATTGGCCTCCATTTATAAACAGGTGTAAATTCGTTATCCTTTCAACTACATGGTTCCTATAATATACAAAAAAATCTTCTTTTATTTCCACAATATATTTACTCCCATTTGCACTCATTCAGAAATAAATGTTCCAATCCTAGTAGACACATGTACTCAGAAGGCCGTACTCTAGATTACATTTAACTGTTGGCAATACAATATTCTTTCTTTAGATCTATTATTTGAATGGGAACAATAAACTTTGTGAAACAAACTTAATGTTAATCGGAGAAGATTGATGTCCAAATTGTATTGGGATGCTAGAGGATTTTAAGACGTAATATGAAAATTGTCATATGAAACAAACAAAAGGGTACTCTTCATATCTAACAAAAAAAGTAATAAAATAAAGAAACTAACAAAAGGAATAAACCTTGCATTAACCTTTCTACACAGCGAAACTTATAAAAAATAAAAATTGTAAATTATTGTATAGATGTAGAAACATTCCGACATCGAGTGTTTTTTTTTTTTTTTTTTTTTTTTTTTTTTTTTTTTTTTTTTTTTTTTTTTTTTTTTTTTTTTTTTTTTTTTCTTTACATATAGTGAACTATATTAAAATAAGAATTTGTAATTTATAATGTGTTAAAAATAAAGATGCAAATTGCATCAACATACCTAATTGTTTTTAGAAGTCCATTTATTACAGTATGAGAATTTAAATATTGTATTATTATTTATTTTTATTAATTCACTTAACTGAAAGTAAATGTAAATGCATATCCATCTAAACGACATCATTAGTAAGAGTAATTCTCTATTAGTTTGTTTACTATTAATTCCTCATATTGTTTCACACACAAAAATAAATATTCGTTAAATAAAAAAGTACTTAAAAGTAAAATGACAATAATTGCAAAAGATTAAAAATAATATCAACTACTTGCCATGCACAGAACTAAAGCAAATAAATTGTATTATACAATACATATATATATATATATATATATATATATATATATATATATATATATATATATGTATTGTATTATACAATACATATATATATATATATATATATTAAAATATTTCACAAAATTTCTGATATTAAAATAAGTATTAATACACTTAAAAAGAGCACTATAAATGAATACACAAGCGGTAAATGATATCTTACGTTGTAGTAGTTAGTAAAGTGATACTAACAATTAATTATGTAACAATTATAGTTAGATTGTTACATATGTAACAATTATTATAGTTCTGTTATTGCAGCTCATGTATCACTAAGGATGGCGACTTTGTCGTTAAAACGCGTTTGATTAGGTGAACGTATTTTTTGTGAGATCTTGTGTTCGTATCTTTTTATATTTAATATTATATCACAATTCAAAATCTATATTTATATCTTACGTCAATTATTATTATAAATAATATTAATAATGCATCATTAAAAACACAAAATATCCAAATAATAGTTCAGTGATATCAGGTAGTTTAAAGTGTGAACATGTCCTGCACGTAAAAATAAAAAATACAAATAAACAATTCCACACAATTATTCACAGATAATTGGTCGTCCTTTTGGCTTCTATTACAAAATTGATTTTTAGAAAAATTAATTTGTCTCTCATGATCAAGCTCTTTAAAATTATGTAACACATGCATTTACTAAAAATATTTAGCATGTATTTTTCCTCAAATACTAAAGTCAAATATTAAAAATTATGATACCATTAAAATAAGATTATTATCAAGAAAATGACTAATGTTAACAGTGTTTAATATTTATAATTTATACAATCATATAAAATAACAAAACATTACAAAAGTTACAAGTGTGACATAAAACAGAGTGCAACTTATATCCAAATGTATATTCAACAATAAAAAAATTTACAAGCAGAAGACTTTTTTTTACAGACACCCTATACAAATGTGTAGAGAAATATTATGTGATGGAATAAACAATCCATGTTGACTTGTGCGAACGTCCGTTTTATGACTCCTTGAAAATGCTGTTTAAAAAAAAATATGTTATATTTCGCATTATATAAAAAACAAAAACATGTGAACAAATATTGGTAACATTTCACATGTGGGTATCTCAAAACTCGTTTTCGGCCCAATTTCTGCATTAAAAAAAATTGAAGATAATCTGCCATAAGACTAAAACTCAAACCTTAGATGTTACAAAAATTGGTCCTAAGAATTTTGTAAAAAACATTTTATGATATGAAAAACATTTCTCACTTCATCCTACGAAACACATTTAAACGCCGATACTCATATTATAATATTTTATTAAAATCGGATCTAATCATAAAAATCGAGTGAAATAAAGTAAATTTACTCAAATTCAAATTAGAGAATAATATTCATTTTTTAAAAAGAAAAAAATTGAACCCTGTCTTTAAAAATCAATTTCAATTCATCCCATTTCTTAAAGAACTAAGAAGTTAATGTAATTAAACATAAATGAAAATACTGGATACAGACAAATAATTAATATTTACTCGTGTAATCGTTCAAGAATTACATTTATTTGTTTTAATGTATATTTTACTTAACAAGTACATTATATAAAAGAAGTACATAATAACCAAACATATGTAAGTTATTTAGTTATGAACAATATTTAAACATCTATATGATTTTTACAAATCCTCTAATAAAAATTCGTTATCAATTTTTATTATTCCCTTAAAAGAAATGATTTAAATTGATTATATTTATTTTATTTGAACTATTAAAATATACTTATATCCAACGGAAATTCATATTTCGTTGTTTAATTTTTGATATTAACAAAATTATTTCAATTAATGAAGACTTGAACAATGCAAACTATTCTCTATTTTGTTTAATTAATGATTTCAAATTAAACTAAAACGACCCTTATTGTAAAATGTGCAAATAATTGTAAACTGTAAAATATAATTTAATTAATAGGGGTAATGAAAGAATTAATGAGCGCTATACAGGTTTTCCAATTGGAAAAATGTTGCAAGTTATTTGTCCCTAAATTATCAGCAATTATTCATGAATCATAAACGTACAAATTCATCCCTATTTTTTTTTTTTTTAAAGTTACACATAATATGTGACTATGAATCAGATTGTTAGGTTAGTGTGTTTTTATATGTAAATGTGGCCTTGACAGTTGTTTCTTACTAAATAGCATGTTACAAAAAACTTTTTATCCCATATAAAAGTAATTGTCATTTGTATGGGAAATAAAGAGGGGGCCACTTCATATTGCCTTTGCGTTATCCACGGTTTAATATCAGGATCTTCTCTGTTTCCTATAAATAATTAAAATTTGATTAAAATTAATATGAATTGGAATTTTATCCAGTTTCCGTCAATTGTAATTTGTAGACCTTAAGTGGATAAACAAATATAATTAATAAATGTTTCGGACTTATAGATAGTTGAAATGATAATAGGTTACACAGAACGTTTTCGGTTACACGTATACTTTCTATCAACTAATTCCCAATACTCATTTAAAAATGGGGGACAATACAAATTTAACATGGAATATCCCATAACTGTTAATGTTCACAATAAAATTTAAATTAGATAATACCTTTTCCTTTTAAAACTACAAATAAAATATTTAATTATTGTTCTTCATGTATGTCAAAGCATAATTGTGTAGTGATACAAAAAAAATTACAACGTCATATCTGCCCAGTCTACAGTAACAAAAATTACAAAAATTATCTTAGAGACGATTTTATTTATTCTACATAGACAAATATAATCCAAATAACGCCATCAGGGAAAAAAAATGCATAGTAAAATAAATTAACATTCATTTAAAATTAAATTGTAAGTAATAGAGTAGAAAAATGTAGTATAATTGTTATTTACAACTAAATTCCAAAATTAGACACTATCTACGTAAAAACAACGAATTAAATTATTATTTAAAAAAATAATCAACAACAACAAAATCAATAACAAACCACTACACATTTACTATTACAATAATTGTACATAGTTTCCCTTTTCACTGTTTAGGGAATATTCTGAAGCAATTAATATCTCATGTGTAAAATAATCGGGATTGTTTTGTAAAATGTCAGTTAAATTGAAGGTTTGTTTTTGTAGTTATTTTTTAAAAATAAACTAATATTTTCAAATGGTCTCACAGATTGGCATCAGTTCACGAGATCAAATAAATTGCCAAATCCAAATGTTACTTTAAAATTTCCCGAACCCGTTGACGAAATTGTGGAGAGGTTCCATCAAATATACTCTCGTTTATATAAAAATGTCTACCGAAAGAGTTGACGAATGACTTTCCTAAAAATCTACGTACGCAATGTATGTAGGTAAACATCAAAAATTGACGGTTTAATAATATTCTCATTAATAATACATCACCGAACATGAATATGAAATCTGTGGATCGAAGTAAATTTTCAATACTCTATTGATTATTATTTCACAAATTATTAGTACAAGCTCCTAAAAAATTACCAATTACCAAAAAAGTTTGTCTGGAAGCTATTGACAAACTTTTAGACCCAACATAGGAATTCTATTAAATAATTTCAATCTTATACTTAGGCTAAGGCTTGGAATTCCTTAAAGAAAATATGCATTATTTTACAGCACAACAAACCTATTCGATTTGAAAATTGTTTTATAAAAAGAAGCATACATTCTCTTCTGTTATTTGATTAATATCACTAATACAGTCATTGAGTTTTTGCGCTTTTTCATTGTGGGTTGTAATATAATCGTTTGTCTTTCTATCTCAATGTCTAAAAGTGAACTTTAGTCAATGTCTCATTATAATATCTCAAATGGAGTGATATTTGTGATTGCAAGTATATTATTATTTTTTGTAGGGAATATTCTAATTATTTACATTATTAAACAATTGTTTTGTCTTGAATTCAGGTTGATTGTTTAATAGTCGCATGTGCTCAATTTAAGTGGAATGACATCTTTCTCCTTTTCCGTTGCATAGTGGGTATTATGTTCTTATAAAATTTATTTTTATTTTATTTTATTAATTTGGTAGATTCTTTTCTAGTTAATTATATTCTTCACATTGCCTGAAACGATCAATTCTGGATTGCCATGGTGTGAAAAAAAGAAAATTTTGGTATTTTTGTAAAAGAGACATAGTTTCATAAACATTTAGAAGTTCCGCAATTCATTTACTAGAAAACTATTTATATAATCCTTGGATTCCCCCTACAAGTTGGGTTTGCAAGGAAAAAAAACTAAACCTCTATGAGGTATTTAAATCTAAAAGTTGTAATAACTTTTATAATAATGAAAGTTTTTAATAATCCATATTTGATGGAAATTTCTAAAATATACACAAGAAATTGAACGTTCCCAATGGATAGAAATATCTTAATGAAAAAATAAATAAATAAATTATTCCAGATTAGCGTTAAAATGTATAAAAGTTTCGTTACTCCAAATAATATAAATGTTATATAGAAAATATGATTGAAATAAAAAAAATATGTCGAATAGATACGATTCCCCTTATTTACTGCAAAATTTAGTATATTCTTCACGTGTTTAAAAGCAAATATCATTTCCTTTTACCTTTGAAATCATAACATAATCGTTTTTTATGGATAAAACATTCGATGTTGATGAAAAACATTTAAAAATTCCATAAAATTTTAATAATCATTGTGTTCGTATTAGGAGTGCATAACACTATTACGTAGATTTTTGGCACTACCAAACGTAGACTAAATACAGATCAAATGTTCCTACATAGGTAATAGAACTGCATGGAAACCTGGCCACCATGATATGTTGTGTTTAAAATTTAAGAAACATACGGAAAGGGGTTGGGTTTGTAAATGTAGAGAACTAATAACCAAATTTATGTTTTTGATTTTGTTTCTATTTTGAATTGCGAAGTTACTATAAGTTGTTTTTTTACTTAGATGTTGTAATAAATGATTACAACATCTTTTAACATTTTTGTAATTTATATTAAGCAAAAGAGGTGAATGCGTAGAAAAAATTATAAAATAAATTACCGATGGTCGTAGTTTTAATGTTTGTCTAGAGATTTTATAAATAAGTTTATTACATTGACATAAATCACTTATATAAATTACCAACACTTTAAAAGCAACTATAATTGAATACAACTATGACCTTCATTTATATACTTATTTTTATTCAACCTCAAGAATTTGATTCTTACGTCCAACTAACCAATTAATAAAAAACCGTGCGTACAGTCTCAACACTATTTAACACAGTACGTGAACAATACGTGAGCTGGAAAAATAATTGAAAGGTTATTGAAAAATTTAAAAAAAATACCAAACATTTTCCCCTGTACATTTGATATTAATGAACGCTAGAAATAATTATTGTGACACCAAATTTTATTTTACGTTGAATGTAGATCATTACTGAAAGCTCATTTATTTGCTCGTTGCAAACATTTTGAATAATTAGTTATTTGTCAGCCCTTTCATTAGAATGTTTGTTTTTATTTTAGAGAAATTGAAAAACCTTCTATATGCACTGCAAAATGATTCGTAAGTTTGTTATACATTTCCATTAAAGGTGTTTAAATAATCTTTTTTTAAGTTTTATAATTTTGGTAGTATATACAAATAATGAAACAATATTCAGTAATTATGTGGCTTAATTTTTTTTTCATTTGATCTACGTCGATGAGTTTACGATTTTTCTTTAAAATTGAAGACTTCAAAAATGTATTAGGTTTTTGGTCTATATTATTTGATGTTGCAACTTAAGTTATGTTGTATATATTAGTTATGTTGCAACTTAAGTAAACCCTTAGTGTTAATATATTCCTTCACACTCCTTATAAAATGGCAATAAGGACACCTGCTCATCAGAAGATTCAACCAGTCCAGTAATCCTTTCCTTTGATTTCCACACGAATCTAGTAAAAGCTAGTTTTATTATAACGGATTACCTAATAAAATCGTAGTGCTAGAAACTAGTAAGACTTCATTCGATAGACACGTGTAACTGATATTAGTTAATTTATTGGCGTTTCTCATGTCAATGTTAAAATAATAGTGTGAGAACTATGAAACAAAAGCATATCTCAAAACAGTAAACGCGTAGTAAGTTTAACACATAATATAAATTTACTTCTAAGAGCGTAGGTCAACCATGCACTCTCTATTTTAAAACGTACCGGTTTCAAATTTAGTTTGAAACTATAATTAGACCATCAAGATTCAGCAACCGTGATGAAAACTCAAAATATTATTTATAAAAATTGAAATAAACTAATTGTATGTAGATTAAGATTGTCTATCTTCTTAGATGACGTTTAAAATATTATAATAATAAACAGAAACAACTGGTATATAAATAAATAGTCAAATTGTAATGAAAATTATTTGGTAAGGCTGCATCCACATTTTTGACCCAAACAACCACATCGGTCTCAAAATTAGAAATTTCTTTAATAAAAAAAATTAAAATAATAAATTTACGATTACGGTACTAATATATTCACTTAAATCTTCAGTATATCATAAGTCTATGAACAGCAAAATAGCATAATATTTTATTCGGAAATACTTATTTCTATGCGACATTTACAAAACTAAGTTAAAATAAAAAGAACTATTGGGTTTGGTAGCAAAATATTACTAATGTTAATTTTAAAATAAATTTGACTTCAGTTTATTACATAAACTTCCGGTTTTTATGAAGTTCGCTCAAATTTGAGGACTTCAAATTAAAGTATAACCTCATATATACAGTTTACGACAATTAACTATAAATAATTTAATTAATTAGACAATTAATTATAATGTGAACTGCAGATTTATATTATAAAAGTAAAAAATTTCAAAATTTTTAAAAACAAAGAATCAAAACAGTTGGCTAAACTCGTTTATAAATATATTGTCTTCATCAATGATGTAGAGTGTAGCATAATAAGTTTCTTATTTTATTACGAATATTTATTTGGTTTATAGTTATAAGAATATGGTTTTTGTTATTTTAATTTCCTTACCCTTATGTAAGGTTCCTAATTCATGGGATAGACAAACGTTATTAAATTATTAATAAGAGCTGTCTTACTAGTATGCTTTGGTTTTTCCCTTAAGTCATAGAGAAATATTCAAACATGTTTCGAGCTATAATTTATACACAATATATGATGTGTGTATATACTTAGACGAGAAATTATTTTGATTTACGCTTTAAGTAGAACAATTTTAAATAGAAGAATTTAATAATTTTATTTTGTCATTTTACGCAGAAGTAAAAATAAAAATGTAACATAAATGCTCTAGATTATACACATATATCTTACGGCTCCTAATTCAAAATGCATTTCTGAATGTTACGAATTACCATATATAAAATAAATACTTATTTAGTAATAAATATGTTTATTTGAAATATGTTTATATCGCTGAGAAGAAGAAGAGTTTGAAAAATAAATAAATAAATTATATTTTGGCGTACAAATTGATATATATATATATATATAATGATATATATATAGTCTATATATATAATCATAATAAACAATATACCTGAAGAACCAATATATTTTTACGGAAATGAAGTTGGTGGTGTATACACATTTGCTATTCAGCAGTATTGGATGAAGAAATGATTATCTGGTTTCAAAGCTAAATAATTTCTGCTCCCATGATACCGATACGGAAAAGTAGTTAATTGAATCTAAGGGAAAAAAACTGCGATTGTACGAAACAACTGTGATTTTGGTATACATTTAACACCGTGAGAGCTGAAAGGGGTTCAGCCGAAATAGTTAAGTGACACAAGCCTTCGTAACTATTTACTTAAGATCTCTATTGGGAATAAGATAGTCGCTATTAATTTGAAATCATTAAGGCGCTAATTAAAATCATTTGTGTAAAAATTATTCGGAATTTCAAGACGCGTAATCAAATAGAACCCCCGTAAACTGAGAATGAGAAGATAATCTGAGTTTGACTGTATTTTTAGTCTGGAATGGAAGTTGGTGTTGATGATGATGGCGAAAACGCAAGGTGACCTATGTACATAAAGATTACTGTGAGTTAAGGTAGGCCAGAAAAACAACTTACGAAATTAATGCGATGAGAATAGATGACCTTTAGACGTAAATTGGAATGGATAAGCTGGAAATAGAAGTGAACTTGAGTAGAAGTGAAAGCGATGATCTCAGAAGACATGTGTGCATAAAATGAACAGGAAGTGAAGATTGGTTTGAGCGACATCAGGAGAAGTAAAAGCGATGACTCAATATGATTTGTTAGTATAAAGCGAATGTAAGTTGAGGTTGCGTAAAATGACTTGGAGAGAAGTAAAGGAATCCTCCAAGAAGAGCTGTAAGCGTAAAGCAGATTTGGAGTTGACGTTGGTTGGAAGTACATCTGGAAAAGCTAAAGCTTTAACGCCAAATGACTGGTAGGGGTAAACTAGATTGGGAGTTATAGTTGGCTGGAAGGACATCTTGAGAGGTGAAGATATTGGTACGCTGGAGGGGACTAGATTTTCTCCAATAATGCTTGAAGGGATAACAGAAGAAATGTTGTTACATCATTTTACTAATTCCAAAACAAATATGATGTAAAAATCTTGATTAATAATCATATTTCAATGTTTATTAGAGCTTAAAAAATCTTTTAAAATAATTATATGATAAATCGATAAACAATAACACCATTTAGACTTTGATTTTTCTTCTAAATCTGTAAAATAATGTAACGATCTTTGCTTGAATTTTAATTATTTATTACGTTATGATAACAGGCTACCCTTAAAACTGATATATCCTTAGCAGTATTACTGTAGTAATTATTTGAAAATATTATTTCAATTAACTACTATTAAATATGACTGGTATGAGACATTACATATGCCACTGAAATCTATATTTGTTTCACCCTTAAAACCTTAAAAGTTCATTCACTTTAATAATTTCCTGTTGACTGTCTCAAGCTTTCATCAATTACAAATCATTTCCGACTCATAGAACAGAGTCGTCAAACAAATTGGTGCTACCGTAAATAACACATTCTAAGTGGACCTCAGTCTTGCACTTATACGATTAGGTTTATTATTTTTATAACTATTTACTCGCTTCACTAGATTTTCTATTTTTTTGGACATATATTTTACAATTTATTATTTTATTTAAGCTAAACGTAATATCACCTTAGTTATCTATTTTCATTTATTAATATAATTGATAAATATATTTATTAATTGATATGATAAGCTATTTAACAATAATTTACTTATGTGTTTTCATTGACAGTATGAAAGGAAATAGGTTTAAATATAATCTCTTTTAACTGATTCACCCTTTAAACGGAAATAATAGTTCGACTAAATTTATTTCATAATCGCTTAGTATATGTAATTGGCTTAATATCATACGAAAGTATTCTGTGTACATTTATTTATTTTTTTCTACAAATTTTAAGCGAAGAGCATAATGTTTTTTCTACAGTTAAAAAAAGGTTATATAATGTGTCAAAATAAAGAAAGTAATTTTTTTTTTAATTGATATTATATATTTTTTATGAAATTTACCATTATTAGGTGTTGAAACAAAAATAAATATATCGTCTAATCGGGTAATATGAGTAACAAAATTTAATGTAATTAAAAGTCTTATATCGTCGTAATTTTATGAAAAAAACTTTTGACGCATTTGATAAGCTAACGTTATTCCAGTAGCATTGTATAACCCCAAAGATTGTATTGGATACAGCTAATTTCCTAAGTCAACGTAAACCAAAAGATTTAATATGGAAAACAGTTACTCTATCATAATTTTGAGGACATTATTCTTCCACGGGACACTCAAAATTTAGTTTATTACATGGATTGAACCACGCCCTATACTTAGCTTTACTTCCAAACATATAAGATTACCACATAAGAACAGCGCTAAAAATAGATCATTAAGTTAGATAATACTTTCCACAACTATTAGAACAGACACACAATGAACAACGGGAACGGTGTTACGAATGACACATGGAAATGAAGTGTTCGGTAGGAGACCTAATGTTGGGAAAACATCCCAAGAAACAAACAAATTGGCGCAATAATACTTCTGACTATATAAAATAATAATAAAATCACACCCGTCACCTACTGATTAAAGATGTATAAATAATATGAAGATTAAAGAGAGTAATTATACATATCCCCAGATAAAAAAAAAATGTTAGCCAACATTATTTATGTTAGACGACACAATATAGTAAACAATTATATTTAATAAGGATATATATATAAATATATATATATATATCAAGATTTTATTGAGTCAAAAATTTAATTTCATTCTTTAACACTCAAGGAAATTTAACACACAATTTGATTTCAGTCATTATTGAAAAAACCGGCGGTGACAGCTGATGGCTCTGCTCGTCGATTGACCAAGAGTTTTAGTTGGGAGAACCAAATAATTCATTACAATCAATTTTTTGAACTTTACCGTCATTACACCGTTACTGTTACTTACAGTAATAGAGGTAATCAAACCGACAGTGTATTTTTTTACAGAAATTTAATAAGAGAAAAAATGACTGATTTGGATGTTTGTAATTTCACATAAATTTTCAGCTTGCTTTATCTTAGGAATTACTAGTAAAGTTTGCAACACAGTATGTTGCAAGTATGTTGTAGATCAAATATTAAATATTGGGAATCGAATTATATTGTTGAGATGTAATCCTCTCATACTGTAATTTATAGATATTAGCAGCTATAATATTAGCAATTACATAAAATTAACTGAAATGAAAAGAAAAGAATTAGATGTTATAACGTATTTTTTAGAATTGTAAAGAAACTGAACCACTCATTGCGACATGTATTCTATTTAACCATTAATAGTTTTATCTTAATTAAATACTTCTCATTTATAATAATTGGTACAAATTTCATTTGAACCCGAAATGAAATATTAGATAAAACTAATTAATAACAGACCTAATTTTTAATTTTAACATTACTAACAGAGTTGAATTTTTTATGGGTAATTGAGGGAAATTTGGTGTTGGGGGGGGATTCATCCCGCCTAATCTTCAACGCGACTTTTGTCTAGTTGACCTTAGCCGTTTCCGTCACCAGTGCGCATCTGTCAGTGACTGTGAACTTTTTACCTAACCTATTGTAGACCGATGAGTAAATTGCTCACTCTGGATTACTCTCGTTAATTGAATATTTAGGTGTTCATTATGTTGTTTCTTCTATATAGTAGTTTAGTTTTTTGAATATAGAAATGGATTACGAAAAAGAACAGGAACGTATTAGCAATATGTTGAAAAGTGTATCAGACATTGGTTACATTGAATTTAAGATCTAATTAACATTATCTAAGATCTCAATGATGTTAGTGATATAGAGAGAGTAAAAGAATCATTTAGCATTGGCAAAGAAGCAGGTGCATCAGAAGAAAGTATTGATGAAGATTAGGCAGAAGGTAATATGTCTAATATACCAGTGAAAACTATAAGCGATCAAGTAGAGCTACCCATTACTGTACCTAAAATCAAAAACCTATTTATTTTGGTAATGATGGACCAATATGTTAGGAACATAAGTAGTGATAAAATGCCGGTTCTGGCTTAGGCCTGGCCAAACTTAAAGCGCCGCCCCTTTTTACCCCACCACCACAACCAAAATGTTCTGCTCTGCTATTGGTCAATGTCGGCCATTTTTTTCCCCTCAATTCCTATTGGTCAGAATTTTTCTCTAAGCCCCCCTCCCTTGTCTCGAAAGGCCTCAAAAAATAACAAGTTTTAAAATTTAACGACGATTTCCATGAAGGTTCTGGGTTAGGCGTGGCCAAATTCCCCCTCCCCCTCTCGATCAAGAGTGCATATTGGTCGGCGTCCGCCATTTTGTTTTTCCTATTGGTCCGCCATTTTTCTATCTGCCATTTTTTCTGTCAGCCATTTTTGTTTTTTAATTTTTTCCCCGCCATTTTGTTTTTGTTTTGTTTTTTCTGTGACATCATTTAGTGTCAAAGTAGAAACTGTTAAATATCTTGTATAAAATTTCTTTAGGCGTGGCTAAATTCCCCCTACTTCTCCCAGTGGGCTTGGCTATAGAAAGTGGGCTAGTTCCTATTGGTCGGCGTCCGCAATATATTTTTTAATTTTCTGTGCGCCATTTTGTTTTTAATTTTTTTCTGTCCGCCATTTTTTTTTCTGTGACGTCATTTAGAGTCATAGTCCAAACTGTTAATTAATTTGTATAAAATGTCTAATCTCTCTGATCACTTGCATAGTTCATTGATAAAAAGTTACGGATCAAATATTATTTTTATGAGGTTAGATAGAGGTTGTCATTTAGTGTCAAATTCCAAACTGACTTCATTGCTAATGAGAATGGTTAGAGGTTGAATTGATTATTTTCAATAGAATGTATCACTAATTGAGGAGGTAACATTCAAACTTTTTCTTGTTCCTCTGTGTCATCTTCAAATGAATATAAATCTCAATTCAGTTAAAACGTGTTTTTCCCTTTAAAAAATATTTTTGAAAACTTGCCCATTTTGCATGGTTCAGTGATAAAAAGTTAAGGATCAATAATTACTTTCATGTCTCTAATCTTTTTAATGAGGTTAGAGGTTGAATTGATAAATACTATTATTGAAGACTTTATCACTAATTATAATTATCTTGTATAAAATGTCTAATCTTTCTGATTATGCATGGTTATTTGATAAATAGTTACGGAGCAATAATTATTTTCAGTAATCCATCTTCAATTATTATTGAACTAGAAATGTTTCTAAGAATATGTGCGTTTTTATCACTGATTGCCTCTCTCTGATTATGTATGGTTCATTAATAAAAGTTACAGATTAATAATTATTTTCAGTGATCCGTCTTTAAATATTATTGAACTTGAAATTTCTTAGAATCGTGCGTTTGCATATTTTCTGTGAATGCATAGTTCATTAATAAAGCGTTGCGGATCAATAATTATATTCAGTTATATGTCTCTAAAGTTTTTATTGAGGTTAGAGGTTGAATTGATAAATAAATACTATATCACAAATAATAATTATCTTGTATAAAATGTCTAATACTTATGATTATGGATGGTTCATTAATAAAAAGTATCGGAGCAATAATTATTTTCAGTGATCCGTCTTTAAATATTAATGAACTATAAATAAATGACGTTAATAGCAGTTCCGGGGATATTAATATTTATAACCTCTAGTTATTACTTTAAAGTGTTTAATAGTGTATTCAAAGTGTTATGGTTAGTTGTGAGAAGATGCAGTCAGCACAAGAAAAATTACAAGCATTAGTTGATCATCCTTATCTTTGTTTATGTTGTATAGGTGTTAATTTTTTTATAGTGAAAGCAAAAAAATATATCAGTTAATACGGTCTTGCCACTATTAAACCAGGAACTGAACATTATACATCATGTATATGGTCTGATCCATTATGTGAAGAAGGTCCTAATACGTGCATTAGTGTTTTGTATGAAAGTATTCCAAAAAAGGAATGAACATATTGGAGAGTGGAAAACAGTGTTGTGTATCATTATAAAAAAATAGATTCATTTGGTGTTTAGTTGTGTAACATGAAGTACGCATAGTAGATTAACATGAGAAAATATTTATCACAAAGAATGGCCCTTTTTAAGTTTAATTTTAAAGGTTACTAAAAAAGGAAAAAAATCAAATATCATAGTTTTGTCCATTTAATTTTTGTTTAACCTAATCAAAAAAAATTTAGATAACTGTACGCAAATAATTTTGTAACTTTTTTATTTTTTCTTACAAAATGTATGATATAACATTTTATATAGATCAGCCTTTAGAGGTGTATATCTTAAATCCATTTTTACATCAAACTTTACTTTGGTAGGAGTCTCATAAAAAATATAAATAATAGTAATAATTTGTTTTCGCCATTCCGAATATTGTTATATTAATTAAAATATATAAGACTTACCGTCGTAAATATTCTGTTTGCGTCGTTCAAACGACGGCCGTTTCGGCTATTCAGCCATTATCAAGTTGTAAAGTAATCTGGTTTCCCTTCGTCAATTACAAACACTTATACACATTACACAAGAGCGAAATTACACACGAAACACTTACACGTACATACGATTAAAATTGATTCATGAATCATTGTCTTTGTCCTTACTACACAGAGCCTCGAATATTACTGGTTTCACAGCTTGACATTGGGAGGGGTTGAGTTAGGTTATCTATTTGAGTTAACACGGTGTCGTACAATGCATTGGAATTAATGTTTAGTTTTTCGTTTAACAACAAGTTACTGTCAATTTTGAAATATCTGTATATTTCATACTGTTCTAATGCGTTCATGAAATTTCCTTACTTACATCGGTGTAATTACTTACTTACAAGGGTGTTTTCTATTGATGAATAACTATGATCCTGTTGGATGATGTGTTCAGTAAATTTATATAAGGTTCTTGTATGGTCCATATATTTTTTGGCTGTAGGAATATGTTCTTTAAACCTTTTTTAAAACGATCTTCCAGTTTGCCCTATGTAAGTCTTTGGGCAATCCTTACACGGCAACTGGTACACTCCAGTGTCATCGTATTTATCCTTTAAATTATTCCTTCTATTTACATGATATTGTAATTTATTTGTGGTTTTATAAGCTACTTTCTAACCTTGTTTATGGAGCACATTTCCGAGTATATGTTCAAGACTCTTGTAATAATTAAAAACTAAATTATTTGTTATACTTTCTGCTGTATTAATAGATTGGTTCTGCTTTTTCTGATTTCTTTGTTTAACAATTTATTTACGATTGAAACGTCGTAACCATTTTGGACAGCAATAAATTCTATTGTTTTTAGTTCTTCTTGGAAATCTATTTAAGTCATAGGGACATTTCTTAATCTATAAATCAAACTAATGTGGGCTGCCATTTTATGTGAAATGTAATGGTTAGATGAAGCGTGGATAGTATGGTCTCTTTGGGTTGGTTTTCTGTATATACTGAAACTGTGTATTCCATTGTTTCTAGTTATTGTAAGGTTAAAATAATTGATGCTACTGTTATTTTCAATTTCAGATGTGAACTTCAATGATGGATGTATGCTGTTTAAATAAATAGCAAAATAGTTAATTTGTCGCATTGTGCCTTGGTACAAGACAATGATGTCATCAACATACCTGTGGTAGTATGTAATGTTCTTAAGGTATTTATTTTTATCTGTCATTATGTGATGGTTCTCAATATGATTTAAAAATATTTATGCCATTATGCTGGATAATGGACATCCCATGACTAATCCTTCTTTCTGGCTATAATATTGGCCGTTGAAATTAAAATAATTCTGGGAAGTAGACATTTAATAAGTTAGATAATTCGTCTATTTTTTCAGAGGACTTGCTCTTATTTTCTTGTAAGTTGTTTATTAGTATGGAGATTGTTTCTTTAACAGGTACATTAGTGTATAAATTGGTTATGTCGAAGGACCCTAATATAGAACCTGGTTTAATATTCGTGTTTTTTTATTTTGGAAATCAAATCTTGGGTGTTTTTTAAGCTGTACGTGTTGTTAAACTTAAAGTACTTCCTAATTATCCTATCCAAGGTTTTTGAAATTTTATAAGAAGGTGCGCTTGTGAAATTAACAAGCGGTCTAATCGGGAAGTCAAGTTTATATATTTTCGGTAGTGATTTCAGAATGGGTGCATATGGGTTAATACTTTTTTTGAAGAAAATATCCGCTTTACGTAATAATTGCTTACTAGCATTGATAGAAGTTTTTATAAGTTGATTGAATGTATTGGTCGGGTCCGATTTCAATAAAATTATGTTATTCATCGTAAAAAAAATCAAGGGTTTTGTTTATGTAATCATTCATGTCCATAATGACAGTAGTATTTCCCTTATCGGCCTTAGTTATGATTAAATCCTCTGATTCTGCTTCAATACGAATTGATGACGTAATGAGTTGATCTTGTTGTTTGTTCAGGACTGTAGGATTATTTGATGCACGTTTGATAGCCTTATTTATTTTGTCATTGATTAATATCGGAGGCGAATTTTGCTTATCTCTTAACATTGTTTGTATTGCGGCCTCTGTATCAATAATAATGTTTTTCCAATTGTTTTGTTTACTGTAAATATTATGTTTGAGACCTTTCTGCAATAAATCAGTTTCTTGCTGACTGAAAACAGTCTTGGTTAAATTAACGATTCTGGGATAAAACATATGTTTGCATGAATAAGCCTGTATGTGTTCTGTTTCTCATTTGTTAGATCGCGTAATTTCTTATTAATTATATTGATTTTGTCTAAAATGAAAGGTTTGATTTGTTTTTCAATTTCATCCAATAACGACATAAGTTCAATATTATGTAATCTTGTGTATAATTCCAAATAGGTTTTATAAAGTGTTAAATTTAATAATTCTTTCTTAACATACAAACTTTTTATTTCATTCTTAATCCAAAAACCTTCTGCCATGTTTTTTGTTTTTTTGGCAGACTTAGAATTGCAATTAATTTTAATGCGTGCATACTTTGGAATGATGTTGTTGGTGATGCATTTCTTATTGAATTTTATGTTTTGTGTGGTCTTATGTAACTTAAAATTTGTGTTCATATATCTATAGGCGAGGTCAGTTTGACTTGCTAATAAATTATAATAATTTTTTTTCGCCATTCCGAATATTGTTATATTAATTCAAATATTGACGACAGTAAGTCTTATATATTTGAATAAATAATAGATTACATTAATACTACGTATTTTTAGGTTTAAATTGTTAATAACTGTATTTAACACGATTAAATATTTGTTTAGTCATTTTTAGATTTAAATTTGTAATAACTGTAATAAACACGATTAAATATTTGTTTAGTCTTAGATATGAATTCCTATTCAATTTGTACATGTAAAAATGTATGTTGCGAAATTCTTTCATTAACTGGTTTCAATAAACATTCAAAATCACCATTCATTACTATAGGAACACGAAAACTATAATGAAAATTACGAAATTTCTTCACAGGAGGACAATCATCATCATCACTTTCAGGCATTTTAGCTCTCAACGGCTTATTTGAATTACATGTTTTTATATGTTTTTTTTTAAATTTTATTTTATAATCTTTACCTTGATAATGTGGGAAACAACGTTTGCAAATTACTTTTTTAAACTCGAATAGATAAATATTTGAATATATAAATGTGTGTTTAGTGCCAATTAAAGGTATAACCAAGTTCTGTTTTATCAACAATTCCCAGATATATATTGCCATATGTTAAACACATTATTTTGTATCACTTTTCAGGAAAATATTACAAACGTGATTATTTAGATGGGAAATATTTAACATGAGATATTATTAAGAATACAAATTCTCCAATAAGTTACATGATAATAAATACATAATTGATAAGGCTCTCGCGTCCTTGAGTTTGTACACATTTGAATTGGGGATGGTGTGTGAATTATTCAACACATATAAAATCAAGAAAAAAAACATTGCTGTAGGTGATGCTAGGGGTTTCCAAGAAATAAAAAAGGAAATCACCTTCGAAATCACAGTGAATGGTCCAATAGGTGGCGTCTGCATAATAATAATAGGAGTAGCCCGTAGTTATTAGTCATAAATAGTAAAGGATAAGGATTAGAAAATAATATACGCTTTTCAGAAAAGAAAACATTGATATAGGCAATTCGAAAAGATGAATTTTTTATCCAGCGTAAGAGCTGTACAACTGACAATTCTCCGCAAGAAAAGCATAAAGATGATATATGTATCTATTCTCTGAACACTGTTTAGTGAACTACCTAATTGAACACATGAGTGAGATTAAAATATATATGCCACATCTATGCCATTTCAGCAACGAAACGTATGACAATAAAATGTCTGATTACAGGATATGTGACTGTAAATCTCTAACATACAAATTACTTTTATACCTAGTTGGCTTATTCTGCACTGAAGATGATGTTAAAGAAATACCCTCATTATAATCATCTAAGGTGCTTGGGTCGGGACTATGTATAAGAATATAGGTTAGTCACGACTAAAAATCTACCTGTAATACAATACTACATCGGGATATGTAGATATCCTACACATAACATATAAGATGACAACATTGTTACCTTGTTGTTAATAAATGTAATTTTTTTAACCGATTTATGATTTATTTTGGCAACTTTTATATGGTCTTCCAATTTTAATATTTTATATTTGGTACATAGATCACGCAGAATAGATCAACGGCTCAGTCTTTGACGTTAAACGTTAACTCAAACGTTAACCTTAGGAGACAAAGTTATCATTTATCACAGTTATCCAATATCTTAATCAACAAAAGCAATAAAATAACCAAAGTTCATTACCAATTAAACTTAGAAAATATAGTTTATGGTTTTTCATTATGGTTTATTTTTATCTTTTGTCATACGTCATATTCATTTCTTACAAAAATACTTAAAACAGAATAATTTATGCGGAACACAAAAGGTCTTTAATTTTCCGTCTCAGCGATCCTACGGGGTCTCTGAGACCTTACAAACGAAAATGAAATTAGGGGAACGGTATAACCATAAAGACTATGATGGCTGTTTGAACGTCAGACGGAAAAATCTTTCTATATATCCAAACTCAAATACATAATGGAGGTAAATTTTTAAAAAAATGTTTTTAAAAAATAACAACTTTCAATAACTATAGTTGTTGTTATATTGTCAGCTTCCTTTACAATACACGATCAAATTGTTTTCCTTCTGCAGTTTGCCATTGCGCTCGGCTGTTGAACTAGCTATACATAGCTATATACTTCAGTAGCAGGTAGTATTTGGTGTGTTAAATCGTTTATGGCATTGGGCTTTGTTTGATAAATTTTATTTTTAAATGTGCCCCTAAAAAGTAAAGTAAATGGGACAGGTAAGGTGACCTAGCAGACCATTCAATCGGTCATCTCCGAGTAATCCATAGTTCAGCAAAAGACTTAACCAGTTACCCGTACAACGAGGGGGCTACATCTTGTTGGTACCAAAGGGAATTAACGTTTAATTCTTCTACAACCAATAACATTTTATTCTACAATTCATGACCACACATTTACATTTTGGGGATGCTTAGTGCATGCATCCAGCATCCAGTGATGGTTTGTATCAGCCCAGTACCTACTGTTATGTCGGTTCACATTTCCATTTAAGGAAAAAGGCGTTTCATCACTAAAAACTATCATGTCCACGAAATTAGGAGTTTTATCTAACTTTTGCAACTTGTTTCCCTGTATTAGATACGTCGATCAAAATCTTCCATGGACATTTCATGCACGAGATGCAAATTGTAAGAGTGGCAATTGTTGTTTTAAAATATTACACACGGATCGTTTGACATTCTCTTCTTGAACCTAACATTATATATATATATATATATATATATATATATATATATATATATATATATATATATTGTAACGATATCATGATCCCAATTAAATTAAATAAAAAACATCAATCATGAAATCTAATAATAAAATAATTAAAATAACTTGAATAAAATAATAAATATAGAACAATGTTAAACAAATGAGGAGAGACGGCAGATGCCGCCTGCAATTAAAAAAATGTACGTGTTAGGTTACAATAGCACTAGGATTTCAAGAACCTTGAAGCCAACACGTGTGTACAATAACGGAATTCTTGGTTTAGCAGAGTTTTTTACAAAAAAAAGAGAAATCAAGGGAAAGCAGCATCATAACGGTACTTCAGAAAAAAACACAAAAACGCAAGGAGAAAGTAGGTCGGCCAATCGGAGACGTTTTCAAACTTAAAAAAACACAACGGAAAGATTCAAAAACAACCAGTAGAAATCGCGAATGTTTATATGTAGAGAAAGTTGGTAAAAATCCACAAATCAGCGAACAGGGGGCGAAAACCAGTGTTTTAGAGAAGGAGTATTAAAAAATAGTTTCAGGAGAGAGTCTTACAAGGGTCGCCGAGACGTAAGGTCGTGTACACAGCTAGACTGAGCTGTGTACCAAAGAATTGTTTTTTTAACAGCGAATAAGGGACTAGAAGTCTCTTTATATTGAAAAGTTTTGATAAGTTTAAATTAAAGTAGAATCAAGGGAAAGGAAGTTTTAAGTAAGAATAGGAAGTTTAGATTTGGAGTTTTGTGGAGTTTCTTAATCAAAAGGCAGATCAAGAAAAGGAGTTTTAAATTCACTAGAGGCAAAGGATACAAGTCATCGCAGAAAGGCGCTGGAATTTTGGGACGACTTCAGGGAAGGAGAGACCTATTTTGGAACGACTTCAGGGAAGGAGAGACAGCGTTAATTACCAACGAAGAAAGTGTTTAAGCAGTGTGGTGTTTTGTTTTTTGTTAATAAAAAAGTAAAATTAAAGTTATGTGTAGTGTATAGTGCAAATCGACCGATCAGAAGGACCAGCAAAACTGATAAGTACAAAACAAATTGATAATTATTAAATTCATTAGATTCGATTTCACTTTCAATTGAGCCATTCAAAAAACCCAAGACCCGAGATAAAGAGATTTTGTTGCTTTAAATTAAGTTAAAAACTGAGCTAGCTGAGATTAATAAAAAAGATGATAAATTAAAGTAATAAATAAAATTTGTAAAAAAAAAATAATAAATCAAAAGGAACTAATAATTTGAAGATACAGCTTTTAACAAGTGTTAAAATAAAGTAAATTTTGTAATTTAAAAAATTGTCTATTATAAATAAATTAACTTTAAGGAATGAATGAGGAGTAAATGGTTTTTTAGATAAGTAAGTATTGATTTCATGTATATGTTTATTGCTGTAGTAATTTATTCTTTTAAAAATAAAAGAAAGAGTTTATTTATCCAGGTAAACGGTGTTTGTCTATGAGTTAATAATCATAAATAGTTCCTTTAGTAGAAGTAGAGCAGTAAATAAATAATTGATAACATCTTACATGTTAGATTGACACGACAACGTGTGGCTTTTAGAATAAAATTAAAATTAAATTAAGATATAGAGAACGAACTTCATTGTTATATTTGGTCGCACAACGTATGGCAAGATTAAATTATATTAATTAAAGGTAAATTAAAATAAAATAACAAAGCAAGAGAAATTCATTGTTATATTTGGTCGCACAACGTGTGGCTTATAATTAAAGGTAATTTAAAAAAAAATAGCAAAGCAAGAATCGCTTATGTTATAATATATATATATATATATATATATATATATATATATATATATATATATATAATTGAATTCATATAAAACAAAAATTATATTTGAAACTGAAACACCTTTCAACAGAACTGCTTAAATTTGAGAAATGAAATTTTAAAAGTTAAAAATGAGTCTAAAGTTCATTCCTAAAAGTTAACAAATTCCTACAATAACTTCTTGATGATAAAATGATACACTATTCGCTCTGAAAAGCTACAAAATACCATAAAAACAATCTCTCAGATTTTTCCATTAAAAAAGGAAATTATCAATGGGCCATTAAGGAAGTGTCTTTCAGCCTAAAGAGAGGGTAATGATAATTATCTGGTTTATGAAAATGTCAAACACAATTACATACATAATTCTCTGATCAGTAACGCAATTCACTGTAATCCTAAACAAAATAATGTGTTCGGCTGTGACCTTGTTAAAGAAAAACTTCTAAAGCAATGACCAAAACGGAATTGGTTAGGTTAAGTAACTAGTTATCTATTCTAATTCGTTAAAAGGATGTTCTATGTGTAGGCATATTAGCTGAAATCATTACGATACTGAAGCCTATTAAGATGCCTAATGAAGTAAAGTGTTATAGATTGCGTGTGTAACTTTTTTGGGTTGATTGGAATTGGTTGAATAATGGTGGGCTGGTGGATCTGCTTTGATTGTGTGGTCCCGAGCCGTCAGATCGCGTGGTAAATTAATAAATGTACACTGGGCGAATCTCAATCTATACTAGCCATTTTTGACGAGATCTAAATCTAAAACTAAATTACTTACAACACCAATTTTGTCTTTAACTTAATATTTATATAAACTATACTGTACTGGCACAAGATGTCGGATTAACACGAAATGCCCAACATGGCGGTGTGTTAGTTTAACTATAATAATGCGGTTGCAAAAACCCGAAGCATCCTGATATAAATCCTAGGACCGTACCGACCCTATTCCTGTGGGTTCCCTGTGCAAGGTATATTATCCAATATTAAGGCACTCCAAAAAGACAAGCGACGATTGCTGCTCCAGCGTTGTCACAGACGTCCTCATTCACTGCTTGTTATCAAGTCGGTCGCGAGCATACTGTATAAGAAGGGAAGGGGGAGGCCGGTGGTGGCTAAATCAACACAAGATATCTCGTCAACCTATATAAATTGTTTGAAAATTTTGTTTTCAAAAGACCTAATTTATTAATCCAAATCTACAACCTAATTCCATCACAATCATTTGAGTTTCGAAATAATTATTCAACAATTTGTACAGTACATAGGTCTATTATAATTATAGAAAAGAGTAAAACAAATTTGATCTGTTGTGTTTTGGTCTCACAAGTGTTTGACATTATATGGTGTGATGGTTTGATTCACAAACTGAAACAACTCCTCTAAAGACGTTATAGCCAGACTATAATATCTTATCTATCTGACTGCCTTTTGCTTTTGAAAAACAAGACACTTACTCTGAATTAAGTACAGTGAAGGCAAGAGTTTTAAAAGTGGTGTTTTGGGATCATTACTCGATCATTTTTGTTTTAGAGATATCCCAAAGACCCTCCTCAGCAATATTGCTACGTTTTAAGATGATACTTTTGTGTTATATGTAGGTGATAAAAATGAATTGTTACTGGAAAAAAACTAAACGTTTTAACCAACTAGACGAATAATTGTGTATAAACAACAATGAAACTAAGTTAATGAATACTGGTTTAACTAATCAAATGATTCAATTATTCACCAATAACTAAACAAAATCCTACATTCTAACACGGCAAAATACAAAGTTACGACGCTGGATGATAAACTTACATTTAAAAATTTCATAAGAAGTAGTAAGTAATTAATAATAAATTAAGAAAAAAACTTTAGATCCTATGCAGAAGAAATTATTTCACATTAAGTGAGTGCTCTACAAATAATTTCTGAATAAAAAATAAATCCATGACTGTGAGTTATAGTGAGGTCTATTGTTACTAAAACAGTTGCTCTGCGATTTCAAAATAATTTATTTCTAATAATGGTCTTTACTTCATAGTATGTCACAGAGACCTCGACCGTGATTTCAAAGTGAACACTATTGTTGATCAAAATTTAAAAAATATTCTCGAGGCCAAGAAAAACACATTGTTAACGAGGAGGTGTTCAGAGTGCTTGATGACGACGGATTTCCAGACGACTGAAAAGGACCGAGGTTTTTGGTTGCAATATAAATCATCAGTACAGTTGACAATGGGTGAGTTGGATGAAGTATATGAATTTATTTTTAATTGAAAAACAAACATGATAGTTCTGTAAACTAATTACAGTTTAGAAACAAATTGTAGCAGCTTATTACAGTATAGCTAGGTGCACTTGAATATATTCAACATATATTAGTGTTTTTAGTGTTTTGTAGAAAAGTATTTAGGATTTTATAAGAATATTACATATGAATTATTATATCTATTTTATTATAATGTTGAAGATTTATTTTTAGAGTTAGAGGTTAGTGACCATGATAACTATTATAACATATTATATTTCTAAAAATTTTAATCACTATTTATATTAAAAAGCCACAAATAAGGGGTGACTAACATATTTCTAAAGGGCAGTATATCAACACTGTATTTTTAAAATGTCTTCAATACTGTATATTATTTTTAACTTAATGAATACTAATCTTTACTTTCAATAAAAAGTTCTCTTTTGTAGGCCTACTTCATTCCTCATTGGTTGAATTATTTTAGAAAGCAAGGGAAATTTATCTAGCCCATCCCTTTACACTGCATATTATTTTGTGTCTAGTTTTATATATTAGGATCGGTACTACTTTTTACTAAGTAAACACCATTGGGAATTTTGTTGAATATGTAACTAAAAAAGTTCATTAAATCTACATAACAACAGTGTTTGGCTCAATAACTACGTTATATACACTATGTACCATATGATGAATGTGTGTAAACTGACTACATAGCCTTAAAAAAATAGCGAGAAAGTTTTAGTATTTGCTAATTAATAGAAAATGAAAAAAGTGGTCAAACATTCATGAGAGTCCATGAGCGAGGAATATCTAAACCGCATGTCAACCACGAAAAAAATATGTGGACTAATGAAATAACTGTGTAAATATCTAGTCTTTTAAATCAATCAATGCGTTTTAAAACAATGTAAAACTACAAAAGTTAAAATTAATAATAATAATATTTACTTTATTCTAATTAATTTCCTGCAGATAATATAAAATATATCTGGAACAATATAATATGACATCTGTATAGTTAGGCTTTATTTAGGTAGTAAATATCAGGTTTATCTTTACATTTTATATTCAGAAGGCACGCCATATACTTTTAAATCGTGGTTCCAATCAATACCACCTGACTTCCATTATTCTCTATGTAAAGTAAATAATGATGTAATACTTAGTTTTTGTAATAGCAAGAACGGTACGCTTAAATATCTTTTAAGCTTTTACTGTTACATTTCAGTAATTATCTATTTATGTTCTAATGATGAAATCTTTAAAACAAACGTAATAATAAAGAACGTAAATAAAGTTATTCGGTATCTCTCAAAATTTATTGTTCATCCGTCCATTTAGTTTAAGGAAACAAAATCTGACTAACTATACGTTTGTACTGAAATAGTATTAAATAAATTTAATTTTAAGCAAAATATATTCTTATTTTCAATATATCTACGAAGAGAGATGTATCTACTCATTTTTGTAACTGTATCTTAAATTACTAAATTACGGGTGATTACGCTTACCTTCTAATAGAACAAATCCTTACTTTCAATAATTCTTATAGTAACTAGAACTTGTTGTGGTTCTAAATCACGTCTTTAGTTTCCTTTCAATTTTTCTACATATGTATTAAATCCACATTTTAATTCATGTACTCCTTTTTTGTTACACATCAATAAAAAAATATATCCTACATCATAGTGTTATTTTTGTTAAAAAATGCATTTATATTGTAGCCTACTAATAGAAAAATGTTTTGTTTAATATGTATTTTTTAAATATTGTTTACGTCAATATCGTATAAACTCTATTATACTTTTATATGTTACTTATAATAATAAAATATCTGTTTATTTTATAAATTCAAAACAATTATACCTAAAAATAATAGATATATTCGTAAATTTTCTATACTTCAACAAAACCATACCTAAAGGAAAGTATCATTTTAATTTCAAAATAAAGCAAACACCAAATGTTTTTTGTCCATACATATGTAAATGTCATTTACAATCCTACACAATCTCATCCGGATATGTTTTAATATGCAAACCTTATATTCACTATTCTTTCCATTCCGAGGTAATTCATTTGGTTGATATTACTAAGTTGACAGGGTAATAGGACATGCAAAGGTAACATTGAAGTCGCTTCATGATATTAAATTCCACATTTTTATGGGAATTACATTGGCAATACAAAACGAGTTCATATTTTCCCAGATGTTACATAAAATGGAATTTTCAAAACCCTTTTATTCAATTCATAGTACAGACTAATATAAATAACAGAGATAAAGTCAGTTCCTTATTCTATTTCATTACTTTTAATCAAACATTTCTTTAAGATGAATCGCTAACGTAATATAAGTACTTTGTTCTTAAATGATTTGTTACTAAAATAACAAAAGGAATTAGACACACAACTCCGAAAAAATGAAATTGTATTATTTGTGTAACCGCTTAGATATAAATAAAGGCTATTTATGATGACGAATTTCATTCGTCCAGTTACCTTCAAAACGAAATACGTTTTTTCAAACATGTTGTATAAACATAATACTTGATTGAAAATCTAATTGTAATACATGAAAGTAATAAAATAAAATAATATGCATTTAAAACTTCACCATACGCAATAATAAACAATGAAGTACAAAAAACGACACACACACACAGACACAAACACACAAACACACACACACACACACACACACACACACCCACACACACACACACACACACACACACACACACACATATATATACACACAACCCCCCCACACACCCAATATTATAACTGCATAACTATAATACCGTAATTTACATTTACCTACAGTAGTTAGTAAAGCCATTTGGATGAAAATATATACATATATATGTCAAACAGTCAAACAGGTTTCTTTTCCATCTAATCTGTTTTTGTTTTTGTTTTTTTTGGTTTTATTTCAAAAATAAAATATAAACTCTGAAAGACTTAAAATAGCGATATCAAATTTCATCTAATATTATATATTTTAAAGAGTATTACAAAATCTGTTAATATATCCCTTTCCGTTTAAACTATGATGCTATAGCCAAAATGTTTGATGCTATATATCTCGAAAACGGACAATTTTAAAAACATTTTATGAAAAGCACTACACTAAGCCCCTTAAATTCAAAATCATTATATATATTTTTGGTTGTTTTATGAACAATATATACATATATATTGTATATATAAATATTATATATGTATATATATGTAATAATTGAATATATTATATAATTATAATGCATTCAATTATATATAATATACAGTGTGAGTCAAAAGTATGGATACACCCTGTTAAATTTTAAATAATTAAAGATAGAAAAATGAAACTTAGAAAGCCTTTCTAGGAAATAAAAGTGAACTTTTTAGTCACTATTACAACTTTTCCCATTTCCCCAAAATGGGATTTTTGGGGGGCAGCTCAAAATTTTTAAATATAAAGACCCATTAAGTGACACCTCATTTTAAAGTCCTTGATTAAAGAAGAAGAACAGTGGAAACTAGACCTTTCTATTTCAACCCAGTACAAAATGGCAGCTCATTGAATGATAATTATAATTATTTCCTAATCGAATTATCTATTGCAGAAATTGGTTGAAGAATGAGGATATGTGACTAAACATCTTAACAAGTTTGAATATACTGTATATAATAATATGGATAATTTAGGACCTTAGTTTTCAGTTAGAATTGAACTGAACCACATCAGTTGAAGTCCAATATTTTTTAAAATATTTTATAAATACTAATTGTCTATTCCGTTTATTGTGCGTGTGTTTTTGAATAAAGGCTTAAAATGTGATTTATAATCATTAATTTTTCAAAAATAATAAATGTCAGTATACAAATTATTGCATTATGAAATGTACATACCCCATGTAATTTCATGACTATAAATAATAGAATGATGCCATAGATCTAAGGACGACATTGCTGGCATGTCGAAATCAGTAATTCTTTTTGGTTTTTGTATGGTTAGTTCAAAGGATTTTGAAAAGATAACTGATCTAAAGAGCAATAATAATATACACAATGTTCAGTACGCATAATTTAATTAGCATAATTGTAATTCAAATCAACGCCCTTAAAATTATGATGTGATTACTAAGCCGAGAGTATTAATATCCGCTCTATAGAAACTATCTTCAATCAAATATGATTAAGCTAGTAAGGATTCAAACTTCAAGTTTCCTGGAGACAAGTAAAGAGCTTATTAAAAAAGTAATTAAAAATTAATATATTATTATATATTGAAAAAAAAAATTTACAAATAATATATAAAATAAAAATGACAACCTAAAATTGTGTGTCAGACAAAGTGAGACGGTAAAGAAAGAGCCCGAGGCATCTTAGTAACTAGGTAGAGTCTCTACCGGAATACTATTAGACAGTATTCCCTACCAAACACTAAAGTTAGGTAATATCTGCTTTACAATGACAGGAGGTAGAAATACCTCCGAACGCAGTATAACATAGCACATAACTAATTCTTTTTGTTTATTATTAGTAAGTTCGTTCTTACTCTATTCATTATGGTCGCTAAGTGGGTCATTTGGGTATGGCGGCAATTTTAATTGATCCTCGTCTTCCACTATAACTGATCTGGCATATACATCACATGGAATGATTATGCTGCAAAAAATTGAAAATAACATCTTAACCCAAACTAATAGCTTGGGCGGCAAATTGTTTATTTAACAAACCCAATATATGGTTATTTCAATGGTAATTGCTAAGTACAATCTAACAATGTAGTTTATTCTTTATATTACAGTTAATTATTATGTTACAGTTAAAATTATTATGTTTCGCTTCACGCGAAATTCTGCCCTTGGAATTAAACCCAATATAGAAATTCAGAGGCGGAAAACAATGGGCGTTTAATTTTCCAACTCAGTGACTCTACACACCGAGTTGGACAGGGACTTCCTAACGTGAAACCGAAATACGAAAAGATTAAATCGTAATGATTCTAAGGGATTTTTTAACATCAGTCAGAACAAAAGAAATAACTAAACCACAAACTCAAATAAAATATTACCTTAAATTTATTTGGTAATACGTCCTTATTTATTTGATGTGTATATCATTGTTCACTAAATATTCAAACATTATTTGACTTATTTATATTAAAACATGAACGATAATTACAAGGAAAATAAATATGAAAAAAGTTGATAATTCTCTTTTTTTAATTTTTACTTTTATTTTTCAGTTAAATAAGGTTCTTTTGTATAAATAATGTGAACAACAATAATATTCTAAAAATTATAAAAAGAAAACATGAACACATATGATAATTTATAAATTAAATGGTTACTGACTGCAAATTTCTTACTTTATAACAATGATAAAAATACCATAATATATTTTGACAAGATATTTTAAATGTTTTTAAGCTGAAGTCTTACCATATGAGATTTATAACAACATACAGGTTTTATTGACAGTCTTAAAAGTAACAAATTATATTAACTTAGATGAAGATAATACTTACATTCCCGTATGGTTGTTGACAATTTAAGGTTAAATATAAAAATACAGGTTTTTTTCAGTCACAGGGTATTTTTTTTTTAATACTAAAGATACATTTATTATTATACTTTGAATTCTAACTATATACAGGAAAGTGTGTTGAATTGCACTTCAAAAATATGTGTACAGATAGGAGAGTAAATGTTAACCTTTGAACTATGAAGAACTAATTATTACCCACATTAATACAACACACAATGAGAAAATAAAACGAAAAATACACATAAAATATTTTTCTCTTACTTTAAGGAAAGTAAAGGACAATTTCATTTTAATACAATTTTTCAATTCAAGTTCTTTTAATATTTTTACATAACGCTGATTCAAGTTATCCTTAAAACATTTTTAATAATAACTGATTCATACATAATTTGACTCGCTAATGTAAAAATATACAATAGCATTTGAGAAATTTAATATGTAGTTATATTTCATGAATAATTATTGACATTTATCTCATAATGTACGACCACCAGATATAAAATGGAATCAGAAAAGAATTATGTTAATAAAAGTTACGTGTTATATGAGGGATGTAATAAAGTCGAAAGTAATTTGCTGGATATTAAACAAGAAACAAATATTTTATTAATTAGTTAATTTAATTATGGAATTTAAAACTTATGAAGAAAAACAACTGTATATTATTAGGCAGTTAAGGCCTTAAGAACAGTTATACATTTATGAATTGAAGGTTCTTTGAAACAAGTCAATCGAAGTAGGTACAAAGTTCAAAAATTACTTTCCGTTTTAATGACAGAAGTCTAAACCATTTTCTACGACTCCCATGCATGAACGCGGTCATATAAAAATAACATTAAATGGTTACTGTTTTATAAAACTTTACAAAAGGATTCAATACATGGTCCACAATCAAACACATCCACATTTATTTCATTAATGATAAGTTCCTAATATTAGGTTTCGTCCTTTTCCAAGTTATATACAGAGACACAATAACAAATACACGTTTATTTACTTAAGAGTTTAGTTAAACTTGTTCCGTGTAAATAATGATATAACTTGTATAACAGTGATGTAACTTACAGGCAGCAATTCATTTAGGTTTTTTTTATTCATTCCTTTGGTAGCAAATCATCTAAATATACGTTGAATAAACATGAGTAACATTTTCTTACATAAATAGGAATCTATGGAACATTAGCTTTCCCACGGTATTTTATTTATTACGATAAGACAGTTACGCCGCTGTTCTGAACACTAAGTGGTTTGAGGGTGTAACTTTGAAAAATATACTCCTAAAATTTGTGTGTATGAGAAATTTAAGGAATATTGTTTTTTATTCATTCAGGAAATGTCTTTTTTTTTCAACATACTTCTCTTGTTTCTTGTAGTATTGAATTCCACCCCTTTCCTCATATTATTTAAATTTTTTTCAAACTCTGGTGGTCAGCAGTCCAAGTTTAATATTGCAAAATTGTTCAGGTATTAATCCTAAATCATAATATGGGGAGATCGAATTGATTTTTAATGTCATCTTGGTAGCATGGCTCAAGTTCATCTCCCTCTATGTATTTGTTTATTGGATATATACTCAAATATAAGGTAAATTTAATCATAACGCCTGGTGTGAGTTTTACAGTGAAATCAAATTTCGAATGATTAGCAATCTAGCCTGTTTAGCAGCGATTTTAAGCTATTAAATTATTTTATGTCTTGTTGAGGAACATAGTCTTCTAACAAACTATATGTCTTCCCATACACAGTTTCATAAAAGTATTCAAATTATAGTCGATACTCAATATTTAAAGCATTCAATAAGTGTAATTTTTCTCATATAGTAATAATATAAATAAATGTTGAGTTCTACTTGTGAGATAATATTAGATAGAATTAAGCTCCAACATAAGTTCTCTCGAAAATTACGTTTACTTAATCAAACGCGTTTCAACCTCAAATTCATGCACCAGTCTTTGATCTTCTTTAATGCTACATTAATTAATTCTGCATGAACACTTCAGAATTTAAATCTTTTCAACACCGCTATTGATTATTCCATCTTGTACAATATCCCACACGTTTATCACATCTAAATTCTCTCCGAACCTAGTTGTACGGATTATTCTATTTCCTAATATTGATTTTAGTCAACTACTAATTGTGATTACTACCCCTCAATTTATACCTGATGCGATGATTGTTTGATAACAGTCTAGTCAAGGGCCCTTGTATATCGAGAAATGAGAATATGGCAATATATTTATTTTGTATTGATTCCTCGATTATACTTACCTGGATTTGCAAAGATATTTTACAATGCGTTTGTAATATTCATTTCATTGTTTTCAGAACATAAGAGTATAAACATATAAGAGAGATCTGTGTAGATTCCATCTTTCGGTATGAAAATACTCTAATACACCACAATGCTACTGATATATTATAGTCATAAGACAAGCTTACCATGAGATTTCGTAAAGTAGAAGAATGTGTGATTACAGAGCCTATTGTATTTGGGCCGGAGAGAATCTTTCTTCTCCTAAGGACTTAATTGGATCACATATATTTAAAGTTCATTTAACACTAGAGACTGTAAGAACTTCGCAGGAAATATTATGTTCAGAACGAGAGCATTTTATAGAGGTTGACACACTCTGATTATGAATTATGAAATTATCCGTCATATCAATGCTATCTGGAATGTGTCTTTTAAGTAAAACTTCTATTGTTTCTTTACCTGAAGAATTCATACGATCTCTATGATTATTATCACATGCAGTAGGATGAATCTGTTCCTTCGACATTATTATGTGCATTTTAGACACTGTTTTAGTTGAGTCAATCTCTTTGCAAAGTTTCTCCTAGATGATATTTCATATCCTCTTATTATAGTATTGAAATCAGTTATAGATTTATAATAACTGCTCCAAAGCCCAATTTTTTTGCCATTATTAAATAACCGCCTTGTAATATTATATTTCTTTTCTAAATCTCTATTCCACCATTTTAGTCTCCTACATGTAAATACGAACTAGATAGAACAGTTATTATTTATTGTATGAGTCGACAATGACCTCTATTATATTAGTAGCCTTTAGTCAATATCATTTATGCATCTAACTATCATAATGCGGGAATCTAATCTATATTATAATGACAAGCGTTTTAGTTAGTTGTTTTGGAGTTCAGAATCAAAATTTTAGTTCTACGGAATATGACAATGCTTAGATGCTGAATTACACACGAGAAATGAGAGTCTTTATATAAGTATTAATATACTGCGTTAAAATTTAATTGTTTCATCACCATCGTTTACTACAAGTAAACTCTTATTCTTTTGAAATCATATTAGGAATCAATTACTAATATTAGTGGTATTTGGTCATCATGCTTTGTGATGAGAATTGAAATCTAATCCCGCAAGGAAACGATTCTTCACCTCCTCCTCCTCAAATTATGTGAAATTGAGGTCATTATAATGTCTCTTTTAACTCTCTTGGATCTGGATGTGATCTCCTCTTTGATGATTTCTCAGAAAGCAAGAAGAGCCAAACATTGTAGTTTACACTTACCCGCAAAACAGGTACGAAGGTTTTCATTGTAAATGTCCTCACACCTTTAATCTAGCAATTTCACCTTTCCCCAATTTATCCAGGGTTCTTTGAATACGTTCTAGGTCTATGTCCTCAGCTATAAATGGCCTTACATAAGCAGCCTTACTGTGGTAAAATGTGTACGAGATTATCATCAGGGTTCACCATAGGCTGCATTTAATGCACATTACTCTTGTGCAATTGATCCATTGGCACGGATTAACCATAAATTTACCCTAAGGCCACTTTACAACTCAGATTGGAGAATGTTAATTGACCTCTCACTGCATATCCGCTCTATTTTGTTGAAGAATTGTCACTTCGAGCTGGATGCGATCGCTCACAGCGGTCCTAATGGTAGTTTCTTCGGATTTTTTATTTATTTATTTATTTTTTACACTGAGATTTAAAAAAACAATCACCTCATCAACATAATTTGTCCTTTTAACTTTGAACTTTGTATATCAACAGATAAAAATTGTATATACAATTAAAAAGTATTTTACATTAATGCAATAAATAATGACTGCAACAAAGTGAATTTTCGTTTTTACTGTCAAGGGTGTTAATTTGTTTCTATCAAATTCAAAACTAAAACAAAAAACCGAGAATAATGGTGTATAGACCTATGTCTTTACGCAAGTGTTTGTATTTTGACTTCCTATGAAGAGGTAATTTTTGCATAACCACAATATAGTAACATGTATTCGTATTCGATACATCATTGTAATCATGTGATATTATTGTCACTTTACACACCAATTCAACTGAGAAATCTCAACCTTAGGAGACGACAATAATAGTTTGACGTCGCTGAAGAGACTTTATGATAATTATATATGTCACTATGACCGGGTTTCCCAGAATGACGTCACACTGATAACGTTATTCCTACATCAAAATGATGTCAAAATTACTTTTTTATAATGTCACGCGAATTCCAGGTCTATTAGCAAGTCCCTACTACTTTCTTAATATCCTGTTTTTGTAAGGGTATAAAGAGGGCTTATAAATATTTTCAATTTACATACATCTAAATTTATACAAACAAAACATTTGGTATGAAACTCGAAGTGAACTGTATTTATATTTACAAGTTCACCAAATATTTGTAAATTTCAAATTTGTAAATTTAACAAAAGATATATATAAGTCTGTTTCTCAAAATCTTTTTACTAAACTATTATTCTTTCGTCAATTTTAGATGAAATTATTATTAAATTATTGCTTTTTTACAAAATAATAATATGAACTTAGTAATAATAACGTACACACTTTATGGTATTTGATCCCAAATACCAGCAGGTTTCAGGTTTACGGATCACGGAATGTACATATTTCGACAGAGCATAAATGAAATTCCTTAGGTCGCTTATCTACGATATCTCTTTACGTTGGACCGACGCCAATGTTCGCCGTATGACACCCGATTTGTGATTTACATTATAAAGGCTTAATTTTATAAACGTTGCGCTTGTTAATAATTGTGTATAATCTTACTGCTTAATATGGCACGTGAATAATAATTACTAATAACTGATCAAAATTGTAATCCATTTACAATCACTCTAACTGAACATAAACTTCTATAAACGAAGGCTAAATCTAATTATCGTGGCCGGTTCAAATTTATAAATATAATTATTGTTGATCAGACCATGATTAAAATATTTAAACACTTATAATGATTTATTAAACAAGTTAAGGCTTAGAGAAATAATATAATTATATGTGTTTTAAAACATATTATTAGAAGTTTGATGAAAAAAAATTATGGAGATCTAAACCATCTCAAATTTGTTTATATGTAATTTCAATCAGTAATAGTCAGAGTAAAACAAAAAAACTAAATATTACATGAGAAGGTAGAATAAAAAAATGTTGACAGTAATTCTGTTTATTTAAATTATCATAAAAGTTCCTACTTACATATTTGTGAGAATGTTGAAATTACCATCTGTCTGTAAGTTCATCTTTTTTTTTAAATATATGACAAATGTTGGAAAAAAAATATCACACGAAACTGTTTATTTTGTCCTCAAATGTTTATAGAAACTTTTTCCTTCATTTAGATGTCCAAAAGTTTTGAAGACAGATTGAGAAAGCAATTTATAAATAAAAACTGATTTGATATATTTCTACCATTTTAAAACTTGAAAAATAAAACATACTAGATGGAGTAACGGAGGAAGTTATTTATACATGTAATAAACGTTCCGCGGGAAAAGCCTGTTACCAAGCGACTTAAATTAAAGAAAAAGGCGGAACCAAATGGTAACTATGTTTGAAAAATAAAAAAAGACAAAGACAAATTTTATAATTAACAAGGCTCAAATTTATTAAATAAAAAAAAGGAAATTTCGACGGATCAGATTTTACCATTTACAAAGCTGAAAAACATCCCAGGTTAGATTACTATAAGCAAAAGCTTGATAATTAAAAGATTACAAATAATCTTTAAAAAAAAAGTTATACGCCCTTAATGTAAAATTACAATATATAAAAAAAAAAATATTGATGAATAGATTCTGATATTTATCCCCCCCTTTAGTTTATATAAACTGTTACAAAATTTAACAATAAAAAAAAGATTCTATAAGTAAGATTGATATTTTAAATTCAAAAAAAAAATTATATTAATTCTAACAAGTTCATTATTAGATTAGTTATTACATATCATGGTTTTGTTTGTTAAATTTCTTAAATACTAAATTGGCCAATATATATATTTTTTAAATAAAAAGAAATTGTTTATAACATGAGAAGATTTAAAAAAAAAAGAAATGGTGAAAATTTAGAATACTGAAGTTTTTAAATTGACGTCAAATTTTATTAATTTAGAAATAACCTCTTGGAGGCTGTAAGGACCGAAAAGTTTGCATGCAGCACCACCCAATTATTTTTTCTTTTAAATTATAAATAGTTACACATGATTACATTTAAATAACAAGTAACATATTCTATCAAACAAAGTTAGGTACATGAACTTTATATATATATATATATATATATATATATATATATATATATATATATATATATATATATTTAAACAAAGTTTTCTAAAGTCACTTTTCAAAAAGTCACTTTTGTGCACTTGGAAATTTTTAGAGTTGCTATATGAAACATGTTTTAAAGAACAGGCAGAAACATTGATGTACGTTATTTTGCTTGTAGAATGCAAAGTCAAGCAGGTTCGCTATCTTCCTCCGACCAGCATTTTGCTAAAGCAAAAGACACGTTTACTAGCACTTGTGCAAACTCAGACATGTTGTAGAACAAGATTCTTTAATTAAAATATCTGGTTATTTCGTCAAAATTTGAGAATATTGATTGCATTACAGAAATTCTTTAAGTTTATAATTAAATGCTTCTTAGATGGTTATAAATCTGTATATAAATATTTTGATTTGTTTAAAATAAAACTTGTATGAGACTTAGAAAATCTGTAAAAATATGTAAAACAAGTACTCTGGTTTAGAAAAGATTTCTTTAATTTGCATTTTGACATGTTTGAAAATTGATATTCTGATTGTTTAATGTTTGCTATCAGTTTGCTCTAATTTCACATAACTGCTCAAAACTTAAAGTCTGACTGTTTAAGGTTTTGTAAACTATGTTTTAAGAAATGAAAATTTTTATAATTATTTAGTTTCTGAAAATTTTTGAATATTAAATAAAACATCAAATACATATCTTAATGAATAAAGCTTAAAACACTAACAAAATTTATAATATGGTAAAATCTGTAAATGGGTTACCTGGAATCCTCTTGAAAGTTTTCGTGAAACATGTGCCGTAATGTATAAAAAATTTAACCAACTTTATTTCATTTAGTTCACAAAAAAACACATCACTGAAATATTGATTTGAACTATTACTATTACTTGATTGAACTGAACTATTACTTCGGCATTCTGTGACTTTAGATTTAAATTAAACTAAAGCGTGATGAAATATTTGACTACATTTTATGAATGCTAAGACAGGAGTGAGTACGTATTTTATTCAAGCCGGTCGCTAGCGGTTGTACCTTGTACCTAGACAGAGAAAGAGATAGATCAGGCGATTGTTACTGCTGGCGGTCACTACGCGGAGACACTTGTCAAGGGCGGAATGGACTATGGTAGGAATTTAGGTTGATAATTTTGCTGCAGATTATTTTTGTGAGCGAGTTGAGGTTTTGAATGCTACAGCTCTCCCCCCCCCCCCGAAAGACGGAGTTAGGGTGGAATCAGAAAGGGGGCCAGAAGGGCCTCCCACAAAATTTTGAAGAAGGGGCAAAGGGCCAGAAGGGCCTCTTACAAGATTTTAGAGAAAGATGCCTGAAGGGCCTCCTACAAAATTTAGAAACGGGGCACCTGATAGAAACAACGCTTCATAATGCTTTTATAGTCACCACTCTAGGGTGTAGCCTCCTTCGGCACTTACTTATTAAATTTGGAAATTTCTACAGCGTCTCAGCTCTTCCCACCTATAATTGGGATAAGCCCAGGACAGAAAGAGCTGAAGGATGACGCAAAGTGTCGACATTGCTGTGCATGAACTGACTTTGTACACTAAGGTACGTGGGGAAAGGGGTGGAGTGGCACCTCGGGATACCAAGTGGAGGTGACCACTCCGGGGACCAGGGGAGGGAAAAGTGCATAGCACCAAGGACTTCAGGAAAAGGCCGGACTCAGAGGAAGCTCGCAAGCGGGAGGAGCAACCTCTGAACCGACCATTAAAATATATATATATCAAAAATAAATAAAAATAAAACCAAAACTCCTGTAGCCTTTAAGGTCAGATCATGCTCAGCGTCGTTATTTTTAAATTCCTCTTCTCCCATACGAAGAAAAATTATAACTATTCACGGCTCTTAACAATTTCCGTGAGAAAAAAGAATTTTGAAAGGTCTAAACAAATAATCCATTTTAAAAATAAACAAAGAAGCAGTATGAAACGTTGGTGAGTCAAAATGGTTTTACTGCGCAAGGCAAGGCATGAAATATTTGACTTAAGGTCTTATGTATGTGTAAGCATGTGCCCCCCCCAAAAAGGAATTTAATTTAATCAAAAAAAATTATGTAATAAAATAAAAATTTCATCAAAATTTTTAAGTGTTCAAAAAGATATGCAAAAGAAAGAAGTGTAAAAAAAAAGGTGTAGCAAAAGAGATGGTACCAAGATAGATGTATATAAAAGGTGACCCATGACAAAAAAAAACAAACTCCGGTTTTCTCAACCCTAACAAAAACTAAATAAGGAAACAACATGTTGACCTGCTAATAATAAAAGACGAACAAATAATTTAAGAAAAGACAAACAGGCCAACCATGTTGTCCTACTTACAAACTGGGCCCCTATAATTTGGAAAAGAAAAAAAAATTTTACGCAAGGATATATTTTTTTTTAAACAGTGTTCAACATTTCAATTATCAAGCAAGTACCACCATCTGCATCAACCAGTCCACCGCCATTTTGCGCATTACTCATGATGATAAAAAAAAATAAAAATAATTTTCTCTCAAGATAACAAAAAAAATTGAAAGCGAGCTCAGTGTTCTTTAGTGAGTCTACTAATCTCACCAAATCTACTGCCATTTTACCTATTGCTGATGAAAGTTAAGAAAGTAATTAAAAAAAAAAAATTTCTCTTAAGATGACACAAAAGAAAAATGAAGTGAAAGGACCAAAAGATGACTCGAGAAATATGTATGTTGTGTAATTGTTGTGTATATGTGTGTGTGTGTAAGTATGAATTAATACAGACAAGCAAAAGAAAACTCGAGAAAATTTTAAAGGGAATTTTGAATATATATATATTTTTTTTTGTTTCTATCTATTTTTGGGTTTTATTATTTGTTTTATATTTTTTTTTGAATTCCCGAATGAGCCCCGCCTGTCTGAATCAAATTCAGTGAATGACTAGAGTGTGCAATATATGTATATATAAAAAAAATTATTTATTTAGGCAGAGAAAAATAAAGAAAAACAAATTTTATCAAAATTGGTTTAGACGTCTTTGTGTAAAATGTTTATATGAAAAATAAATAAAAAAGAGACTAATAAGTGTATATAGATTTAAATATATAAAAAAAAATAAATTTCATCAGCAATAGTTGTACAGTATTCATGAAAGCTGTAAATACATGAAAATTGAGCCTTGTTTAGCACTAAGAAGATTTTTTTTTTAGAATTTAAATTTATATGGTTCCAATACAAAATTTTAAAAATTAACCACGGTTCCAGAATTTAAAATTAACCACGCTCTGCTACCAGAAACATGTTACCATGCGACTTAAATTTAAGAAAAGGCGGAACCAACTGGTAACTATGTTTTAAAAGATAAAAAAAAAGACAAAGACAAATTTTGTAATTAACAAGGCTCAAATTTATTAGATTAAAAAAAAGGAAATTTTGATGGATCAGATTTTACCATTTACAAAGCTGAAAACATCCTAGGTTAAATTTATATAATCAAAAGCTTGATAATTAAAAGATTACAATTAATCTTTGAGAGAAAAAAAAAGTTATACGCCCTTAATGTAAAATTACAATATATATAAAAAAAAAATATTGATGAATAGATTCTGATATTTATCCCCCCCTTTAGTTTATATAAACTGTTACGAAATTTAACAATAAAAAAAAGATTCTATAAGTAAGATTGATATTTTAAATTCAAAAAAAAATTATATTAATTCTAACAAGTTCATTATTAGATTAGTTATTACATATCATGGTTTTGTTTGTTAAATTTCTTAAATAATAAATTGGCCAATATATATATTTTTTAAATAAAAGGAAATTGTTTATAACATGAGAAGATTTAAAAAAAAAGAAATAGTGAAAATTTAGAATACTGGAGTTTTTTAAATTGACGTCAATTTTTATTAATTTAGAAATAACCTCTTGGAGGCTGTAAGGACCGAAAAGTTTGCATGCAGCACCACCCAATTATTTTTTCTTTTAAAATATAAATAGTTACACATGATTACATTTAAATAACAAGTAACATATTCTATCAAACAAAGTTAGGTACATGAACTTTATATATATATATATATATATATATATATATATATATATATATATATATTTAAACAAAGTTTTCTAAAGTCACTTTTCAAAAAGTCACTTTTGTGCACTTGGAAATTTTTAGAGTTGCTATATGAAACATGTTTTAAAGAACAGGCAGAAACATTGATGTACGTTATTTTGCTTGTAGAATGCAAAGTCAAGCAGGTTCGCTATCTTCCTCCGACCAGCATTTTGCTAAAGCAAAAGACACGTTTACTAGCACTTGTGCAAACTCAGACATGTTGTAGAACAAGATTCTTTAATTAAAATATCTGGTTATTTCGTCAAAATTTGAGAATATTGATTGCATTACAGAAATTCTTTAAGTTTATAATTAAATTCTTCTTAGATGGTTATAAAGCTGTATATAAATATTTTGATTTGTTTAAAATAAAACTTGTATGAGACTTAGAAAATCTGTAAAACAAGTACTCTGGTTTAGAAAAGATTTCTTTAATTTGCATTTTGACATGTTTGAAAATTGATATTCTGATTGTTTAATGTTTGCTATCAGTTTGCTCTAATTTCACATAACTGCTCAAAACTTAAAGTCTGACTGTTTAAGGTTTTGTAAACTATGTTTTAAGAAATGAAATATTTTATAATTATTTAGTTTCTGAAAAATTTTGAATATTAAATAAAACATCAAATACATATCTTAATGAATAAAGCTTAAAACACTAACAAAATTTATAATATGGTAAAATCTGTAAATGGGTTACCTGGAATCCTCTTGAAAGTTTTCGTGAAACATGTGCCGTAATGTATAAAAAATTTAACCAACTTTATTTCATTTAGTTCACAAAAAAACACATCACTGAAATATTGATTTGAATTATTACTATTACTTGATTGAACTGAACTATTACTTCGGCATTCTGTGACTTTAGATTTAAATTAAACTAAAGCGTGATGAAATATTTGACTACATTTTATGAATACTAAGACAGGAGTGAGTACGTATTTTATTCAAGCCGGTCGCTAGCGGTTGTACCTTGTACCTAGACAGAGAAGGAGATAGATCAGGCGATTGTTACTGGTGACGGTCACTACGCGGAGACACTTGTCAAGGGCGGAATGGACTATGGTAGGAATTTAGGTTGATAATTTTGCTGCAGATTATTTTTGTGAGCGAGTTGAGGTTTTGAATGCTACAAGCCTTTGATGTCTGATCAAAATTTTTAATTCAAAGGTTTTTTTTTGTACCACTCCTTGGTTTTCCTCTTTCGATTGTATTATTATAAAACTCTATACCATTTCCCAGCGACCGTATCTTTGAATCGTGCTATATTTGAATTACCAATAATTTATAAACACGAAAAACAAATACAAAGTAAGTCCTACATACATCGTTCATCAACTTATTATCTGTAAATATATATCCCGTCTTAGGCATTTTCAAGCAACTAAATTGAAAACAAACAAGTCTAAACTAAAAATATGAGACAAAAGGAAAGGTTAGAGTAAAGGGTTGAGAAATGACAAAAGAAAGGTCAATGATCTAACCTGTGGGATGGAGGTGGGGGTGTTTTAGAAAACAAAGGTTACATAATAGTTCTCAATAGTGGTGATAAGTTAAGATGTATTTGTTCATTTAAGTTGGAAGTATGGTTTTTAAAAATTGATCTATTGATTTCTAAACATTTCAGGTTATTGAGTTTCCTACTTTTTTGTTCCATATGCAGAAGTTTAACGTTTAACTTAAGATCAAAATCATGCCCTGTTTCTAATAAATGATTTGCAAAATTTGAATTAGATTTGCCATACTTCCAACTGTGTACATTTTCTTTAACTCTATTCCTTACTGGCCTTCCGGATTGACCTATGTATTCACAATAATTGCAATCATTACAAGATATATTATACATACCACTATTTTCTAAACTATCTCTCTTATCCTTATTGTTAATAATTGATTTTCCTATATTTCTAGAGCAATAAAACGCAGGTTTTAATGATATCTATTAGATGTTAAATTTCCAACTTTATAACTAGTGTTTCCAATGAAATTAACCTTACAATATTTGATGTTTTCTTTTTCATTGTACTTAGAATTATATAGAGAATCACATATTTTACGTTTTAATTTTTTATTTATTAACTGCAAAGTATGTTACATATTTCAAAATCTCAATATTGATATGAAAATAAACCAAAACAAACATAAACATTGGTTTTGGATTTTATTTCTTTAACATGGTAAATATTAGATGACAATTAGACTGCTCCTAACTGTTAAATCTAAAACTATGTAACAAGTCGTGTTCACAAATTGGTATCTACTTGACAATCTGCTTAGCTCTATGAAGGTTTGTGAAACGTTTCATGAATAACCTTATGATTAAACGCAAAATTTATTGAAAACTAAGTTTTAAGCTGACTCTTAAATGCAATGTCCAATAGTGATAGTATATTAACTAAGTACATAAAAATTATGGAAAACCACGTTTTCATAACCTCTAAAAAGAACTTAAAATTTACTTCCGGATATAATTTATGGTTAATGCCTTGCCTAATAAAAACTGAAATAAAACAAAGTAATTAAATCGAGAATGAAGTCGATGAGAACACCGACTGTGCTATATTATCACTCACATTCATTTCTTATATTTTAAATATGAACTCAATGGTAAAAATAAAACGAATGATTAATATAATCCATTCAACCAAAGAATCATTGCTCACGTTATTTTAGTGAATTGTAAGTCTAAGAACAACCTCTGAAAATCTCATTACTCCCGGTTACGGCGGTAGTCTTCTCACGTGATCCAAACATTGCGATATTTGTTAGAGCGAATAATAAAAATGAATAAATGCAATACCCCTCCCCACCCTTGAGCTTAACTTAATAGTTGAATGATACTTGACTTGAAAACAAACAAATTCAGATATTTTAACCACTTGGTAGTGTGTTCTACATTTTACTCCAAGTCATGGAAACGTACTGGAGTTTCTGATATGCTAATTTGAAGAAGAATTCCTAGTTGACCTCTATCTATCAAGGGGATATTCAAATTAAGAGGCGATACCAACGTTCTTAATAATTGCTTGAAAAATGATATTGACGATAAGACAGCTATTATAAATCAGTAAGTAAGGGTGCAATATTTGAGATTTTTTATGGTATGACGAATTCTCTTTTTTACAGCCTTTTTACAAATAAGTTTTCCTTGTTGTGAAATTATATTTAATTGGCTTGATCAATGGGCGATTCATACTATTAAAATCAAGATATATGCGTCTAATTTTTATTCTTGTATCCTTAGGGTTAGGTCTTTGATTATCTTCTTTCATCATTAGGAAGAAGCCGACAAAACAGAAAATATATTACTCTTTTGAAAAACGAATACAGTAAGTTTCTCTGACACAGGGACTGCTGGCACTAAGAAAATTTGTGATTTCATCACAAACCAAATTTTTTATCACTATATATAGATTATCATTTGTTAGTTTTATTTCATCTATCCCTGTTTTCCAATGATTGCATTATTTTTCATGAAAATGAATTAAATACAGAAAAATGAAACGTAACTTCTAACATTTACGGAATGATTTGAAACTATGTTACTATGTAACCGATCATCTTTAGAACAAACATATTGAGTTAACTCGGCATAAATTTACAATTAAAATAATTTGATACATCTTTTACATAAATTATAATTATTACAGGCTATACGAATGACAGCTGGAGAGGAAGAACAGTATTTTTCTACCTTTAAATGTATTAGGTCATTCAAGCAAAATACAATGAAAGAAGTCAGACTTCATCCTTTAGAAATACATTCCGTAAAAAAAACAACTGTTCGTATAACGGTAATTTAAGGATCTTGTTAATGACCACATTGCAAACACAAAAGAAGAACATGGTAGACTTGACGTACAGACAGGTTAATTAAGACATGCTTGTCCCAAATAAATTTATTGAATTAAGCTAACTTATTTCAAAACTTATTTAATAATTTAGTTAATTTTACATCGTAAACTTACATAATTTCGGTGTATTCCCTTTTTTTTAACTTTTAACTATAATTTATTAACATTTTTTATTTGTTTTATTAAGACGATGCATTTTATTTATTATTTGATTAAACGTAATGCAGTATGCAATCACTAACGAATTCATTTTAAAACTTACTTGGAATTTTAATAAAATTTTATGGAGTATGTTGTAAATTATTTTAATTTAATTATTATATATTTGTGTTTGCAGTCAATTATTGATCCATAAAAAAAAAATAATAATAATAAAAAAATGTTTCACTAAAAATATCTTCGTAAATGAGAAATTTTAACTGCTTTGTAATATTATTTACTAGGTAAATTTAATTAATGATGCAATTTTTACTGTTTTATAGCAATCACTAAAAATCATTTTAATAGTTAGAGTCATTTGGAATTACAATTTAAAAGTTTGTGTAATGTTTCAGCAATGTATAATTATATTAATATGAAAATTTTTAAAAAACTACATGCATAATAATTAAGCAATACTGTATAAGGAATATATATTTTGTAAACACTTTCCATAATATAAACAAAAAAAGTTAAATATCTATTGAAGTTATTTAATAACTTTGTGGAAATTACTTTATTCGTAATGTAAAGAGAAACATAGCTAATAGCTCTGCGGAGATTCTTCATATCCCGGTAATAATATTTATAATCCTATTCCATTTAATATAATTCTTTAGCAGAAAATGGTAGTTTGACACATTTCCGATATTTCAAAAATACTAAAAATAAACAACAAAATTGTTCAATTTTTTGTTCAATTATGAGCATTTTCTCATTTAAGAGTTACATGCATTTTAGTTTTAAAATACTACTGATATACTAATAAATATTAATATTCAAATATAGGAGATTTAACATTTACTGTTCACCATTTTCCGTTTGAATTTAGAAAACAACAAATTATTAAATATGATATACTATCATTGTTCTAATTTCATGTGCGATTCCATAAATATCATAAAAACATAATATTAGCAATAATCGAAAAATGAATAAATAATGAAAATTATTTGGTAAGGGAGTAAATGATGACAATAATTAAACACACGTTCAAATTTATATGAAAATAAATCATTATTAAAAATATATATTTTATAAATGCTTCCATTTTGTTGTAAAATATGAGTTACATATAAAGTTATAACTTTAATTTTTTAAAACAGAAATTTAATAATTTTAATATAATTTAACAGTTTTACAATTTCAAATTTAAATTGATAACTCCTATCTATATTACTTTAAAAATTATTACGTTTTATATTACTCTGCTATAGATTTCACAATAATTGAAATGGGAATTCATAAAAAGGTTTGAATACACAAGAGAGCTACAGACTTTTAGATTTTTACAGTTAATTACAATATTTATAATTCAATAATACATTGATTTCTCGTTCTTCCATTACTGTATAAAGTAATACTTTTTTTATATTCTTGTGTACATTTAAATATACAAATTCATAAAAATGTTTATTCAGACAGGAGAGATAGTTATTTAAAGTTATTTATGGGTAATTTTATTCATTTTAATTTTATGTTAAAATATTGTTACCACAACTTGTACAATACAAACAGATAGCATAATAAACATTACCAATTGAAAGATAATTTTGTTAAGTCGATATACATACAAATTCCTATTACACACTTGAGCTATCCCTTGAATTTAAAAAAAAATAGGAATTCAGAGTTTTAAAATAGGTTAATATTTTAAGGATGAAAAATATGTCACATTTATAGTTATAAAACTATTTCGGCATTATATAGTCCATTAAACGGGAAATGGAAAATGAAGGTTAATTTACAAGACCCTGGTGTTACGTTGTAGAGTAAGAGGTCATGTTTTGTTTTAAAAAAATTGAAAATAGCTTTATGTAGATATTAATGATGATATAGTTATTTTCACGATTTGAATGACGTAACTGTATATTGGGTATTTGTAGAAATGTGTATTAGGGTTCAGGAATTATTTTAACATAAACTATATGAAATAAGTGAATATGTGTTATGACTTAAATTCTTAAATATTATGAATAGGTCTTAGAATAATAAAAACAAAGAATATGGTAATTCTTGTAATATAAATTCTTCTTCCGTATTTGTCTTACTTAGGATGATTCACCTACCACACTTTCCAGGAACGTGATCAGTATGAAGGAAAAAAACAACAACAAAATACAACTATACCAAATATAATCCAGTTCGTCCAAAAAAAAACTTTCTTATTTCAACTCTCTTTAACTTTGACTGATAACATATAACACTTCTACTATTTTATTAAATTATGAACAAAGCCAAATAATAGCTTCTTCTAACTTATTTTCACCAAACAATTCGCTACTAGTTTTTTTTTTTTTAATAATAAAAAAATCAATTAATAACAAAAAATGACATAAGGGCGCAATCTAACACATAGCAATCAATATTCAAGTAGATAGAACAAAAACTCGAACACTAATTCTCACAAAAATTACGGTTAATTAATCAAACCCGTTTTAACGACAAAGTCGCCATCATCAGTGATACTTGAGCTACATTAAATAAACGATAACTAAACTAGCACTGCGCCAACCTCCGTATTTATAGTAAACTAAAGGGACTTGGCCTAAAATCGTGTATTCTTTAGGGAGTATACAAAATTCTATATTAAAGTAAAATATAAAATTTAGTGTGTTAGATATAAGATTAGGTACTAATATTGAATTATTTAGATGTTAACTTTAAGTTATTTAGAATGACGCTAGACACTTGTTAACGCCTAATATTAGAATGAAGGTTTAGGCCACGCCCCTTTAATTTGTATACATACGAGGCTTGGCGCAGTGCAAGTTTAGTTATAGTTAAGTTATTGTAGCTCATGTATCACTGAGGATGGCGACATTGTCGTTGAAACGCGTTTGATTAAGTAAACGTAATTTTTGTGAGATCTTGTGTTCAAGTTTTTTTCTATCTAATATGATCTTACAAGTCTAGCTCAATATTTACTAGCCTATATATTTGTCAAATACCACTCACTCATTCATCAAGAAATCTCAGAAACCACCGACGGATTGGAATGAAATTTGGTATGCAGCTTCCTCTAGGGACCTACGTGCTCGCTAAGAAAGGTTTTCAAAAAAATCACTCGTTATCAAGGTCACACAGCGAAAACCGCGATTATGCTTAGTATTTTTTTTCCGAAACATTCATTCTTTCAATTATTATCTTCATTTCATTATCTTGATTATTATCTTCAAATATCTAAAATTAAAATATCTACAACTTTTGTGCAACACGTTTTTCTCTATCTATTATAGTTTGCGAGTAAAAGACTAACAACAGTTTTCAGGCAGTGAGCTGTGTGGGCGCGGGAGGTAGACAACAATACCTGTGCCACTGCCGTTCCACCTTACTTACTCAATTCAAGACCAAAGACGGCAGTCAGCGCCCATTGTGCTGTCTGCTCAGTGCTCAGTGTGTTCTTTACTGTCATATCGTGCACGTCATTGTTGTCTGCGCTCCCGACCTTTACCCACTCTATCTGTTCAAACAGTACTTCTATGTAATTTCTCTTTGTACTTTGTACTTTCACCATCACTTCATAATCATCATATCGCATTATATATTATCCTTTAGTCGAAGTAACTGTAGAGTTCCTTTGTTTGTTGGATTAGTTTCGGCGTTTTCATCATTTCTTGGTAGTACATAGTTAGTTACAATGAAAAGTAGATTTTGGTAAAATAAAATTACCTCTACTAACGGTAATTTTGAAGTTAGGCTATGTCTATTACATTTATCATGTGTTTTAAGTACAGATTTGTTTTATTACTTTAGGTCTATTCCATTTTTTTATTTATTTTTTTAACGTTAGGTGTATTCCATTTTTTAAAGATTTAATACTGTTTAAGTTAGAAATTTATTACTACTCAAGTTGATTATTTTTCTTTCTATACTCACTACTTAGTTTTTTGGATTTAAGTTACCTCAAGGGAGTTTCTTATTTTATTTTATTTTGTATTTGCTGTTCATTGATTGTTTTCACGATGGCTACAGTGGAAATGTTAAAGGTATACGGCAACCATGTTCGCCACCAAGTCTTTAAATTTCCCGGAGATGGGACGTGTCTTTTCTCTGCCCTATCTTACGCAATGTATGGCAACCTATCACATGCAAGTACAGTACGTGCTGGCATTGTCAGACACGCCTCTAACAACTGGGAAAGACTACAGGTGTAATCTATGACACGAGATTGCCTGCCTTACCTAAACAAGGCTGAATATGTATCTGTTATGTCTCTGACTTACACATACGGTGCATCTTTCGAATTTCAAGTAGCGGCAGAGATTTATCAGATGATTTTTTTTTAGAGATTTATCATATCCAATTCCAGGTCTACTGTAATCTTGTACTCCGAACTGGAAATAAGTATGGTTCTGCAGCTTCTGCTAAAAGGTTTAGGTTTACGGGAGAGTTCGCGCAGGGACATTTTGATGCTTACGAGCCATTCACGCCTACAATTTTACCTTGTGAATACCCGCTTCTCATTCAGCCTTCTTCATTGACATCTTCTCCTTCTACTGCAAAAATCCTCCTCGAGTCAGTGCCTCAAACTATATCAAATTCAGTTTCAAAACATAGAAAACAATTTACTAACAACATCCATAAAAAACAATTAATTAAAGCAATAAAGAAACACTCGAAAGAACATCCTGAAGTAAACCGTAGGGCAGTTAAGAAGTATGTTGAAAGTCAATAGGGATGCAGTGGTCAAATATACAAAGAGCCACCTTGATGTAAATAGAAAGGTTGTTGTTACACATAATTTTAAAAGAGCTCAAGTTAAGATTCTTCCATGGACAGTACTAAAAATTATCCGGCTTTCAATATAATCCACAAACTGATTATTCTGCGAACAAAACATTGAATATTGGCTCTCACGTGGTTTGTACACTTTTCAAAGCCAAGATATAGAAGGATGAATCTCCTGGAATGTGTTGCAGTAATGGAAAAATACAACTTTCCCCTATCAAACACTATCCTGACCCCTTGCAAGCTTATAGAATCAGAACACTTCCTGTCTAATGCACGTAAATATAATAGTTGTTTTCAAATGACATATTTTGGTGTAAAGGAAGTAAAAGAAGGCAATTTCTTGCCAACTTTTAAAGTGCAATGGCAGTTATACCATCGAATCGGGAGCTTATTACCATCATCTGAACAGCAGCCTCAATTTCTACAAATTTACTTTGTTGGAGATGAAGACATAGAAAAAAAACATCCGATTTGGCATCTTCCCTGATGTTAAACCTAAGATAGTTCTCCAAATGCAGGATCTGTTACACAAGCATAATAGATACATTCAGGATTTAATAACAGTATTGGAATCAGTTCCTGGAAGTAATCAAGACTTTCGGGTGGTTATTAAAGCTGACAAAAGGCCTCTTGGCGGGCACAGACCCCGCTATAACACCCTTAGCACTAAGGAAGTGTCGGTTTTATTTGTTAGTCTGGAGTTTGAGAAAAGGTATATTGTACTCCACGGTAGAGATAGCAGGTTGATTCGTATTAGTGGAACACATAGCGCATATGACGCTCTGCAATATCCGCCTAGGTTCTGCCGTGTAGAAGATGGCTATTGCATTTATATCCGTCAACGTCACAATAGCACTCAAGCACCTTTGACTAAAACCGTGTCTGCATCTAACTTTTACAGCTACAGAATATTTGAGCGTGAAGGTGATCATTCTTATCTTTTGTTTTTCGCAATCTTCTCAATCAGTTTCTGGTTGATATGTATGCTAAGATTGAGACAGAGATACTACTTTGGATTCGCATCAATCAGAAATAGTTGATAAGTGAGGAATATGTGCACCTGATGGACCCACCGAGTATAGCTGACAGCCGTTTGTCAGATATTGGTAAAATGGTTGTGTTGTCGTCAACTTTCACTGGAGGCCCGCGATATATGCATGAACGCACTCAGGATGCTATGACTTACGTGCACCATTTTAGACATCATGATATTTTTATAACAGTCACCTTCAATCCAAAATGGTCCGAAGTAGTCGAGCGCCTGAAACAAGGTCAACAGCCTAAAGATAGGCATGATTTAGTAGCGCGGGTATTCCATTTGAAAGTCATGCACACGATAAGACTTCTTACTAATGGTTGTATCTTTGGTCCTTCAAGGTACCACATGTATTCCATTGAATGGAAAAAGCAAGGATTACTCCACGTTCACATACTTCTGTGGCTGAAACAAAAGCTAAGGCCTGAAGACATCGACAAGGTGATCAGTGCTGAGATTCCAGACACAAATCTTGACCCTGCTCTCCATGAGATTGTCAAGGAATCTATGATCCACGGTCCATGTGGAGTTCTCAGGTTCGTCTTGCATGGTGGAAGGACTATGCACCATGAAGTACCCCAGACCACTCATGAAGGAAACCTAAACCGTGTAAAATGGGTATCCCAAATATAAGATGGCTACAGGCTACACACTTCAGCGGGTGGGGTTTCTATTATTCAAAAAGGGAGTGAAAATTGACAATAGCTGGGTGCTATAACCTATCTCGAAACTTCTCAGCTCATATCAATTTTGAGTACTGCAACTCTGTAAATTCAATAAAATACATAGTTAACAAAGGTTCCGACCAAGCTACTTTTAGCAACGGAGATATGAATCAGGACGCTACATCAGCAGCTAGAAGCTCCTTGGCGCATATTCTGCTTCACCATACATGAACGCTATCCTTTGGTCATGCAACTTATCGTCCACCTCGAGAACGACCAGAGGGTTTACTTGAATGAAAATGACGTTCGTGACCAGTTTAACAGCCCTCCAAAAAAAACCTCTTCTTGCTTTCTTCGAACTATGCCGATCCGATAAATTTTCTTCAACACTTTTATATTGTGTAGTTAGATCCTATTTCGTTTGGAAAGGTAAGAAGTCCTGTAGAAGGAAACAAGGAAAGCCAGTCCCAGGCCATCCTAATGTGATAAAAGATCAGACCCTTGGCAGAGTTTTCAACTTTCACCCTGGTAATGCCGCTACTACCTCCACCTCCTTTTACATAAAATATCTGGCCCTCAGTCTTTTACTGACCTCAAAACCGTGGCAGGGGTGGTTCAACCAACATTTCAAGCGACATGTAAAGCACTTGACATGCTAGCGAATGATGCGCACTGGGACCCACACTAGAGGAAGCGTCCTTCACCGACTCTCCCCACAAAATACGCAAGCTGTTTGCCATCTTACTGATGTTTTGCCAAGTGAGTGATCATATTATGCTCTAGAAAAACCACAAAGACAGCCTAGCGGAAGATGTTGTGAGGTTCAGAGGCAGTGTGCTGATATCAACATGGTCATGAACGTTATCTACAACAGGTGCCTGGTGCTTCTTGAGCATTTATTACTAAAAAGGTCTGGTCAACAACTAGAACTCTTTGGACTTCCGTCGTCTTCTCAAGAACAAAACTCTGTCGTTGTTCACCGAGATTATGTCAGTGAAATCTTACGACACAATTAAGTTGTTGTGTCTTATGACACAAAATGGTTTCTGTTAATGGTCCAAAATTGAAAAACGAGCAGAGATTGACCTATGACGAAATAGTTCGAAGTGTTGTTTCAGAACGTGGTCAGAACTTTTTTCTGGATGCACCAGGTGGAACTGTAAAAAAACCTTCCTGATTAATCTCCTGCTCAGTACATTTAGAAGTCGACAGAACATTGCCACCGCAGTCGCCTCATCGGGTATTGAAGCAACCCTAATGGATGGTGGAAGAACAGCGCATTCTGCCTTCAAGCTCCCTCTTCAGCTCAGTCACGCTGCATTTTCCCTTTGCAACATCTCTAAGCTAAGTGGCACAGCTCGCGTGCTGGGAGAGACAAAACTCATTGTTTGGGATTAATGCACGATGACGCACAAAGGAGGAGTCGAGGCATTGAACAAAACACTTAGGGACATTATCGGTAACAACCATTATATGGGTGGAGTCACAGTACTTCTTGCCGGTGACTTTAGACAGACCCTCCATGTTATACCCCATGGAACAGGCGCTGACGAAGTAAATGCCTGTCTAAAATCGTCTTACATATGGCTCAAAGTCAAATCAATTCCCTTGACTGTCAACATGAGCGTACACCTCCATTATGCTTTTATGGCTGAGGAGTTTTCCTGTCTCTTTCTAAGCATTGGCGATGGAAAGTTTGAGAAAAATGACGGAAAAATAACTATTCCAAATCAACTGTGCGAAGTTGTTGACAGTTTAGAGAATTTGATCTAAAAGATTTATTTCCAAGTGTTGGTAAATTCCAACCTTGATAATTCATGTATGCAAGAAAGAGCTGTTCTTACCCCAACAAATGACTCTGCTGATAGTATAAATATCGCCCTCCTTAAGAAGTTGTCAACAACAAAAATGGTATACGAATCAGTAGACTCAGTTATAGAGGTTGACGATGCAGTTCATTATCCTGTGGAGTTTTAAACGCTCTTAACCCGCCAAGAATACCACCTCATGTTCTTATCCTGTAGGTTGGTGCTCCTGCCATGTTATTGCGCAATCTAAACCCTGATAAAATCTGCAATGGAACCAGGCTGCAGGAAAGCACTTCATAAATTTGTGATTGAAGCCACCATATTTACAGGTGTTGGCCTAGGCGAAACTGTCTTTATACCCCGCATTCTTCTAATCCCAACAGACTACCATTTTCAATTTAAACGTCTGCAGTTTTCTTTGAAAGTCTGCTACGCAATGACAATTATCAAGGCTCAGGGGCAGAGTTTAAAAGTAGCTGGTGTGGATCTGAGAAGTTACTGTTTCGCACATGGTTAACTGTACGTGCCACGCTCCAGAGTCAGTTCTTCTGGTGGCTTAGTCATTCTGCAGCCTAAGAAAAAGACCAGAAATTTAGTTTACTGAGAAATGCTTAGGCGTTAAAAACACTCTCGATAGACATGGTAGTAGGCTAGGGGGCCTGCCTTAAATCAAAACTCCCCGTCCTATATTGCACCCGATTTTCAATTTCAACGCTCCATGTTGCCTTCATTATCTTCCACTACAGGAAAAATCTACATAACTAATGTTATAACGGGATTTCAAATGTTATTGCTGGCGAAGCCGCGACAGGTAACAGCTAGTATATTTATAAATATCCAAGTAACTTTTATTTTTTATGCATAGATAGATTATGCGGTTTTCAATTAATTAAGATTATCAGTCAATTGACTACAGTATTTTAATAGTCTTAGTAAGGGAGAACCATTTATTAAAATAACAAAACGGGAATAAATTACTGAGACTTATATATTTTGACAAAAACAAACAATTTAATATTCTTTTCAGAGGTGTAGAATATATCGTTGTGGCTTTTATTTTAAATGTAACGACAATAATGGATCGTTCTTATTTATGGTATTAGCTTTAGCCCTCATTCCCTTTTATAAATTTGCTAGTATTTTTATGTACATAGTTTAAAAGGATATTTGTATTTTTTATTAATTTATTTATTTTATTTATTGTTACACTATATTCGACATTACAAATATCTTAATCTGTTAACACGTGAAGTGTTATATTTAGGAAAAATCTGGAAATAGTGTTCAGAAAAAACACAAGTGAATGAATTACATTACACAATTAACTGTATACAATTAGTCTGGTACCTGATAATAGGTAATAATGAAATGGTTATATAACAGTATGTCCGTGTAAACAGTCTTTTGTTCCAAACAAGCGATCTATTCATCACTCATCAAGGAAATTTAAGCATAAAAACTTTAGCTACAATTATTGTAAGGGAATTTTTACTTTAAAATTTTAATTGAAAAGTAGTAACGTATACCATATAATTATTATTTCTACACTATTTTTATTGATACGATTGTTTGACAGCTTTATATACGGGATTCAAACTATATTTCGATTTTACTATTTTGGGCTGTGATTCTCAGCATTAAATTAAATAATTTCCCAAAGAATTCGCTTTGTCTTTTATATTTTCCTGTTACGCCTATCGAAGGGTATCTTGTTGGGTACAATAGTTATTATAAGTTAGAGGTGCTTTCTCACAACGTTGTACTTCCAAGAATGAGCGCATTTCATACTAAAATATTTCTTTAGTATCATGAGTAGGTATCATATTTTGAAGTTGCGAGATGTTGCCTAACAGCATTTTGATTACCAATATTTTTCGGATTGATAATTTTAGATGTAGTTTTAAACAATGATTTATGTTTGCTTTATTCACCAATTATATTATTGCAAGTTCTTATCATTATGAATAGTATTCTAAACATTCAATTGCTTCACTAAATATGGCAATTAAAACAAAATTATTCATTGTTCTATCTTTTTTTTTCTCTTTTCTGTGTGTCGTACCTAATGAAACCAAGGATTCCAATTCAATTTTGTAAATCTTTGAATTATTCTGGACTAATAGAATAAATAAAATATATTTAAGGTTAACATGTGTTAAATATGTTTTATGTTACTAATGTAAAAAGTGGTTTAAACTGTTTGTTTCCTAGGGGTAATTCTATATTAGGGATTAAAAATTATTAATGTTCTGTGTGAATAAATTTTAATGATTTCGTATAATTAATATCAACCTATAAGACATAATATGCTGAGTAATCATCCGGTACAGAGAATATCTTAAATAATTTTAAGTCTTTCTTCCTGTTATAATTAATTTAATGTTATGGATTCAGTCATTGTTCAATATTATACATTGTTAAAATCAATAAAGGTCATACAAGATGTATGTTTTTTTTGTAAATAATGATTCACCAGTAATGGATTATTTTTACACAATGTCTTGTAATACATTTAATTTTTCTACCCTGAGACTCTTTCTCGATAAATATATCTTTACCTTAGTCACCGAGTTACTGTAATTCTACGTAGTAAAGTCAGCATTAGTTCAAAAATTAGGTCCAGTAATGTAAATGAATAAGGACAATCTAAGGGAAAGTTTTTCTAGAATTAAAAAAAAATATATCTTTACGAAAATATATTAAAAGTTGTAAATATTAAAATATAACGTCGATCAAAGTTTTATGAATTTGAATTTATTTAGTTAATGTTAGTTTGCTTCTAGATCATTATTACTCTTAATTCTTTATGTTATTCCAAGGCCAGATACAGCCAAAGAAACCATCTATTTTTTACAAATTAGTAACAAATAAAAATATAGTAAATAATAACTCTGGAGATACTAAATTGCCAAAACGTCGTCAAATTGTAGAAATAATAATAAAATTGTTACAGAATTATTCGAAAAATCAAATCATATATATAAATCGTCGACAAAATACCAACCATAATTTGGTTAGTTTACATAAGTGAATACACGGACATTTTTGAAATCGTATTGAAAACATAAGATATAAGTGGAAAATTGCTAAACAAAGTTTGGAAAAAATCAGAGCGATCCGTCATTGGGCCGGCGTTTACAATATAGTGAATATACGAAGGGTCCTGAATATGACGTAGAACAAAATGTCTATTTACTTACAAATAAAATTTTTAAAATGAGATTTTAGAATATTTGCTGTTTTTGCTAGTGTCATTTGAAATAATTTAAATACCATCGGCGTTTCATAATATTAAAAATAAGACATATGACCTAACTTGTCTTCGTTAATAGAATAAAATCACGTATTACAATATATGATTATACATTGTTACAGAAGTTTAAAAAAGAAATTAGAAATGTTATTTCTAATAAATAACGCAACGTAAGATCTATTTGTGACTTCGAGGCTGTTGATAAGTAAGTATTAAATGCACAAGATACAAATATAGCTACAGATTTAACAAACGCAATACCTTCGAATATATGTGTAGAAACCGATGTGTCTGCTAGATTGACGAGAAAACGCTGATTCCAAGAAGGATTAAAGTTGTGGAAATGAATTAATAATTGGTTACTATTAAAAAAAAGAAGAAAAAAAGAGAAGTGATTGCCAATTAATCAACTGATTTGTATGTAGTAAAATATTTAAAAAAATTATAATAATTTGTTAATAATTAAGGAAACTATATGTCAAGAGATCGGATAAGCCGACATAATTATACAGACTCCCAAAGATAGTATTGGTAAACACAAACCTAGGTAAGCTTTCATTTCTTTATGCGAATATAGTACTTCCTTAGTGTTGCTCAAAAATAAAATATTTAGGTTTGAAATTAAACGTTTATAGTGAGTTAATGTTGATGCAACAATTTTAAAAAAAGATGAGTTATGAAAGTTGTCTGTCGTATGTAAAACAAACATGAATGTTTTATTCAAGGCATGTTTCCTGAAATTAGTTAATGATTTATAAATATGGAAAAGTAATGCTATAAGTTTCAGATAATTAACTTATGTTTGTAGTCAAACAAGGAATGGATAGAACATTGGAATTGTCACTTAGTTTGTAATAACTAGATTGTCGGTTCGATAAACTTGTAATCTTGGAGTAATATTTAGGACAATACAATTGAGTTTTTCGTATGATATTATTAACAACAAGAAGTAGAATGTTTCAAAATCAGGCCCACCTAAATTTATTTAGAAACTTGGTTACGATTTTGTAAAAAAAATATAAGAAAAGAGAAATGAATACTGAATTTCAAATTTTTCACATAGAAAAATAATGGTAATAATTAATTACCACTAATTTTATGTTTAAAGAGGGATTAAGAATTGATTAGGAACATATTAGCAATTTGCAAACCTAGTTGTTATTAACTTTTCCCATCTTCCAACGCAAGTAATCCTGACAAGGAGCGAAAATCATTATGAAAAATTTTATGAACATTAATAGGTCTATATATAAATATTCAAGATAGAAAATGTATTAAAATATATTAAAAATGTAAATAAATCATTAAGATTAGCGTTGGGTCTGGAAACTGATTGTAAAGAAAAAAATGGTATAAGGATCCGTTTATTATAAAAACCATAATCTTGTACTTTTGTCGTTATCGTTATGGAGCGATGTGGACCAAAAGATTTCTAATTTTGATTTAAAATATGTGTATGACGGATTATATGTGAGTCAAGTTTTCTTATTACTGCAGAGTAATAATCGAAATGAGAGAAAATTTAATGAATATCCCTTAATGTAAAGATTTAAAACACGAGGTTGTAATATTTCAAAGTCAAAAAACAATCAAGAAGAAAACTGAGGTTATTATTTAAATGACCTAGAATCATCACCGAAAACAATTCCCACCTTCTACCTAGACATCAAGATAAATGATGTAATTCCAACATTTCTTATTTTATAAATTAGATTCTCTTGATTAATTCACTTTAGAAATTACATCTTTAGAGTGCTTTATAAAATTACATAATTTTATTCTCCTTAAATGATTAAAGGTATTGAAATGAAAAATGTACATAATTAAAAATTAGGACATAAATAAATTAGTTATTTTAAAGTCAAAATATGTTAAAACATCAATTATTAGCCTTTATGAATTAAGATAAAACAAGCATTATTATGAAAAGTCAATATTAATTCAAAGGTACTGTAAATGATCAATATTAAATCCGATGTAACACGACAGATATATAAACCCCAAGAGATATGTTACAAATTCCTAAAGGGGCACTTCGCCCTATTATGCTACTTGTTGAGAAAGGTACATTTTTCCTAAAGTTGATAAGAGATATTGCAATTCAATTTTTTTTTTATTAAAAAAAAACCATTCTTTTCTGCGGACGTATTAATTGTAAAGAGTATTCCAACATAAAATTTACATTTTTAAACTTTTTTTAATAAATCATATAAAAACTTTTACAATTAATAAATATTTCTCTTAATAACCAATTATATTATTATTTTCATTTTTTTAATATTCAGCTATAGAGTATATTACAAATAACTAACACACACACACACACAAAATCAAATTGATATTTCATTTATTAAAAGTGAAAACAGTACCTAACTCTTGATAAACATATCTTTTGGAACACAAACAAATGCAAAATAAAATTGTACATTAATAGAACCCAGATGCATATGGATGAGTCATCGCTTTATTCCTCTCTGTAAATGTTCTTCCAATCTTATTTTTAAAAGTCTGTTTGACCTGTCTAATTTTGTTTAACAACTCCTGATCATATTTTCCAATCTCTTGACCAGCTTCTACATTAGACTGATCAAGTTGTTTTACCGGTTTAAGGTTTACATCTCACAAAAAAGTTACATTTGCCAATGTTCCCAAAATTGAAAAAGATACTGCATTATGTACACCAACTTTACATAAAATGTTTTTGGGACTAAAATCCAGATTACATTGTTTAGGGACTCGTTTACGTTTTTTGTCTCTCATGAAATAATTTTTTCTAGAGTGCACTTGACAGTTGTTTTAAATTTAGGCTTTATAAAAAACTTTTTTTTTTTCAGGCAAATTAAAATGTTTACTATGGTCATCTATCTCACTTTTTAATTGTATAAAGCGATATTTACACACGTGTTCTGAATTTTCGGGCATAAGCCATGTTGAGGGTCTATCATTGTAGAAGATAGGTGGACATATTCACCCCATATTGCAGTTTTTTATGATTTTTACAGAAATACAATTTATCCTAAACGCTAGTCCTTAGTATTATTGTATTTTCAAAATTTCAGCTTCCGTTCGTCGGTTTTTACCTTCCAAGTGCAGTTCCTTCTGGTATTTATTATTATTAGTTTTTTCTCTTTCAAAGTTCTATGTATAGTGCCGATCATCTTCTGGATGTGTCCAACACATTATTTTTTTGATTTATAAATCAACATTTGTTTCGTTACAGCAAGCTGGTTATAAGCCTAAGATACACTATTTGTCAGATATTCTATATATCGAGCGTTGTAAGATGCTACAGATCTTTCATATATCTTTACCGCTCTGGCAAGTTCTATTGCCCTACTTGTACCGCTAAATTTTGCACTACAAATTTATGAGTGTTTTTTTTTTCTTTGAGCCTGTCAAGGCATGTACCAAATTTGGATAGGATTTCTACAATAATAACTTTTCCTGTAACTAAGGAAGTGTCAGAAGAATTACTATTTAGTGACATATGGCCACGCTTTTGACATGATCGATCAATTTCTATGGACAAATCTTTAGATTGATTATATAATACTGTTTCTTCAACAGCACTTTTCATAGAATATTTACAGTCACTTTCAACTAATGATCCTACTAATTTTTATAATTAAAATATTTAACTGTAACAGCAGTGACTACTTGTTGAAACTCCATAATAAGGATAAAATAAGCACTAGGCTATAGTTTCAAATGTATTTAATAACTTAATTAGCTACAATTGTTTCGCCTTGCGGCATCTACGGGCTATTAGCCCGTAGATGCCGCAAGGCGAAACAATTGTAGCTAATTAAGTTATTAAATACATTTGAAACTATAGCCTAGTGCTTATTTTATCCTTATTAAAATATTTATTTGGAGGTTCATTATGATTCACAATTGCTCAAAACTTTTCTCTAGCTCTTCAAATGGCTCGTAACCATAGATCAAACGAATATTTAAATTATATAATCTAGTAAAGGATTCCTTTACACTTACATTTACATGAATTCATTCAAATTTATAATTTGCACACTGTTTTCACATGATACACACTGAAACAATAACTCAGTTGCAAGACCAGCTACTCACTTTCTGTTTATTTTTAGGAAACAGTGACAAATTTTGCAAACTGCTACCGCACTCAATGATTTCTCTATTTGACTAACGTCAATCATGTCATATTGAAAATAATAACTATGCTTATTATACCAATCAAATGACATAAGTTACTCACTTTACTTGTTGAAGAAGAACTACGCCTAGATATGAAATTTTGTAAGTTAGCTGGATTTGAGAAGTTTACTTGTATTTTGGTATGCGAAGGTTTATTTCCCCAATATTTTCTTTTCATTAACACAGGTTTAGATCTGTACATTTTAAAATACTATATTTACTTAGTAAAATAGTCAATACTATCACGAAATACCAATTTCGTTGTCACGAATAAAATAACAATTTGTTTTCGAACAAACCGTCAAGATGAAAAACTTTATTATAGCCAACACATAAAAGTGATACCTTCAATCAATTTGGTTTCAGTCATAGTACTTAATAATAATATATGTCATGTTATGTTTTGAATTCTTTCATTGTAGCAGTCTACTGCTATTATCACCATAAAATGACCCTTCGTAACCTAATTAAATGGCTCGCAAGGTCACCGAATTTTTCTCCTATAGACTATTTCTTATGGGACTACATAAAAAGTATTGTCTACCTAAAGAAACCTCCAAATGTTGATTATCTGAAATATAAAATACAAGAAGATCCCCGAAATGTTACAAGTTACAATAAAAGCAATAAACTATGAAGTTTCTTCATTTTACAACTTATAAATAGGTTTTAAAATAGTATAATATTATATAAATATCTATTAATTTTAATAAACAAAATGATTTACTATTTAAATCCTTTTTAATTTCTAGAATTCTTGTATATTTAGATTTAATTAGGTTTTAATACCCCATGTTCATGCATTTGACAAAAATATCTTTTGAGTTATTTTTTTCTAAATCGTAATGTAGATTCAAAACATTGTGCAATGTTTTTGCATCTTAAAATGAGTACACATCGAATTGATGTAGAATGCAATACGTAGAAAATATAAAAATCTGAAATTCTTGAGTCCGCTATGTTGGATTGGGGTGTCGGAGAGAGGTTTACTTTACACCAATTTAAAGAGGACTTTTTACACCTCCACTCAAAGAGGGTTTGAAATTGATACCTATTGAGGTACACTCAATAGGGGTTCCTATTTAAAACGTTTTACTTGAAACCCACCCCACACCCCAACAAAATTAGGGTGGAATTAATTCATACCATTCATTCATTAAGGTGCGAAATTTTACCAATATAACGGCCTAAATATTAGGAGTTAATACTTATAACTCGTTTTTAATTATGAAAGGGTTGCAGAATTTTTGCATCAGCCTGTGAATATATTTGTATTAATTAATAATGTATATATATTATTAATTTTAAATGTTTGATATATTTTAATATTCATTAAAAACTTCTTCTAATGTAGGAGAAAATAAATGTTTAAACTTATGAACTATAGTTCTAAAAAAGGGTATTAACAGTTTTTATTATAAATAATTGAAAAAGTTTGATAAGTCTAGCTCAGATGCTGCTATAAGTAATCACTTTGAAGTTAATGACATGTGATTAAAGCTTATACGTGACTTGTTAGAAGGCAATGCAATTGTAACGTGTAAATCACTTCAAAAATAGTATATCCATTACACCTCAGGACTGTAATGTATTTAATCACTTAGGAAACTTGAAAATATCACTTTCCTTATAATAAATACGTTTTTTTTTAGTTATACACTGAAACTCTCTAATTTGTGTTTGAGAATTAAATTGATTAATAAATATATTTAATATAAAGGATTACGAGGGTTAAATTGAACATTATAACTGAATTTATGATATTATCATCAATGATTTGTTTAATTCCAAACTGATTGTGTTAGTGATTTATCTAAAGAATATTACAATTAATTGTATAAAATTAACGTGTGACATCAAAATAAGAAAACGATTTTATCTAAAATTATCTATAATAAATAAAATATAAATACATTTTACGTTATGTTAAAAAAATATATTAAAACTATGTAAGTAATGTCTGTCAATCACTCATACAATTACCTACATGGACTGTTTAGGTTTCAATAGCCCAATACTTATCTAGGATATTGTTGTATTTAAACTATTAATAAATTGATGATATATATATTTTTCGTTTGTGTGGTATTATATTTTAAAGTACAAATTGTATGCAACATTTCAAATATAATAATTTTCAATTTTATTAGCGATTTTTCCATTCATAAACAAATTGTTTCAAAGATGTTTTATAATGAAGCTTTATACTAGACTGCTAATTTTGGTCTGAGTAAATCAAACACTTGGCTACATTAATGCAGTTGATTACCTTCTGATAATAAGGGCCTTTGAGGATAGCTGTCCTCTCAAAACCAAAAAAACTAACAGTAAAGTACCCTGGTGGAACAATGAGCTTAGTAAACTACGAAGCAAGGCCAGAAGGGAATTTAATAAAGCGAAGAGAACAAATAACTGGGGAGAGTACCGTAAGGCTCTTACTGAGTTTAATGTAACACTTCGTAAATCGAAGCGTAGCTCATGGAGGACCTTCTGTGAGAGTCTTAAAGAAGCACCTGAAATTAGCAGGGTGCAGAAGGCTCTTTCAAAGGGTACTCAAGTAAACATTGGTTCACTTAAACGTGAAGATGGCACCATAACATCAACCTTCCAGGAAACTGTGGAAGCTTTATTAACAAAACATTTTCCAGGTTGTATAGCACCTGGAGAAACAAGGGTGTACAATGGTTCCATAAGGAGTAAAGCAGAACTCAAGATGGACTGTCCCCTTGTCAACAAGATTGTATCGCCTGAAAGGATTAAGTGGGCCATAGGGTCCTTTAAGCCTTTTAAGGCTCCAGGCCCTGATGGAGTGTTCCCGGCACTCATTCAGAGAGGGCAGGACATCTTCATCTCAACACTGATCAAAATGTTTAGATCCAGTTTGTTATATGGCTACGTTCCTCAAGTATGGAGGAAAGTAAAGGTCAAATTTCTATACAAGGGGGGTGCAAAACCTCTAGACGACCCAAAGTCTTACTGTCCAATTAGTCTCTCGTCGTTTATGCTTAAAACAATGGAGAAACTAGTAGACCAACATATTAGAATGGAGGTTATAACAATTGCACCTCTTCATAAATACCAATTTGCCTACCAAAAAGGCAAATCAACAATATCGGCATTGCATCAACATGTCAAGGCCATAGAGGCAGCACATGAGTCAAAGGGGATAGCCTTATCAGTCTTTATGGACAAAGAGGGCGCCTTTGACAATGCTTCCTATGACTCAATGACACAGTCTCTCAGTAAAAGAGGGATTCACAACTTTATCATTCAATGGATAAATAACATGCTGATGGGTAGACATGTATCCACCAGCATTGGTAGCGCTACACATGAGGTAGGTACCACAAGAGGCTGCCTACAAGGGGGAGTTATCTCCCCACTGCTGTGGTCGTTGGTAGTGGATGAACTACTAAACGACCTGAGCAAGGCTGGGTTTGACGTTCTTGGTTATGCTGATGACATAACCATAACTGTGAGGGGCCAGCATGACTCCGTTATAGGGGAGAGAAGGCAGAAAGCCATTAACATTACAAAAAACTGGTGTCTCAAAGAGGGCATGAACATAAACCCATTAAAGACCACTATTGTTCCATTTACTAAGCGAAGGAAATTAAATTTACCTAGCTTTCACCTAAGTCTAACCACCATTCCCCTCTCTAAGGAGGTAAAATACATTGGGGTGACACTGGACCAAACGTTAAAGTGGGAGAGTCACCTATCTAAGACGACCAACAAGGCCATTAAAACAATATGGTCGTGCCGCCAAATAGTTGGCAAAACGTGAGTTCTGAATCCCAGAGCTAATAACTGGATCTACAAGCAGGTCGTTAGACCCGCTATCCTCTAGCAGTTTGGTGGAGGAAGGTAGACCAAAGTACCGCGCAAGCAAAGTTGGCTAAAGTGCAAAGACTAGCATGTCTAAGCATCATAGGTGCCATGAAAACAACACCCACTGCCGCGATGGAGATCCTTCTAGGCTTGGATCCCCTACCGGTTGCAATTAAGGAGGAAGCTATGGAGCAGGTCCTCAAACTACATGAGGAATACCATTTCAAAGTAGGAAACCTCAAAGGACATCTGGAAATTCTCAGAGCCACTCCATTATTGGATATGGCTGCTGCAAGTGACCAGATGAAAGTAAAAAGATCTTTGATCACAAATACAAAGTTCGCTTCCCCAATAGGGAAGACTGGACGGGAGGCACGGAATGTGTGCCAGCGGACTCCCAATAATGGTGCAGAGACGGATCCTAAATGGAAGGTGGTGTGGGGGCAGGAGTGGTGGGACCAAGGTTCAAAAGACATGTGTCCCTCGGTGCTGACGCCACCATCTTTCAAGCAGGTGTACTGGCCATCCATTTGGTGGCTAATCATCTGATCAATAAAAACCAATGCAGACAGAATATTAGCATTATGTCGGATAGTCAAGCGGCATTAAAAGCACTTCAAAGTAACAACTTGAGATAAAAGATGCTTCACGACTGCCATCAGGCCCTAAACCAGCTGGCGGACAAGAATAAAGTTGAACTTGTCTGGGTGCCAGGGCATGAGGGAATAGCAGGCAACGAGGAAGCAGATCAGCGAGCTAAACTTGGTGCATCTAAACCCTTTACAGGGCCATTTACTATGTATGGATTTGGCCCTAGGGATTATCAGGAGGTTATTACCAACTGGGCCTACAAAGTAATCAACAGAACCTGGAATACATTGCCGGGTCTAATACATTCCAAGAAGTTCCTTAGCCCTAATAAAAAGAGAGGGAAGGAAGTGCTAAACCTAAGCAGAAGAGAGCTAACACTCTTCTGTGGTATACTAACAGGACATGTCCATTGCAGGTACCACTTAAGTAAGATGGGCCTGGTGGACGATGATACTTTCAGGTACTGTGGTGAAGAGGTGGAACGCATGGAACACATCATCATGGAGTGCCCGGCCTTATGCCAAAAAAAGACATAAATTTCTAGAATTTATCTTCATTTCGGAATAAGAATTACTAAACCTCCCGACCAGGGGTTTGATCAATTTTGTCAAAGACATAGATCTCTCCTGAGTCCAACAAGAGGGGGGCACAAAGTATTTAATTAGGTCGCAGTGCAGGAGGCGCTTTTAAAACATTCTCCCCAGTCTTAATAATAATAATAATACCTTCTGATATGTATGAAGTAGAGAGAACGTTATGTAATGCGACATCTACGTAGTGTAGTTTTCTTTGCGGATATATCGATTTTGAAACCTATTTCTGTATCCAACCAATCTAATGATTTTTGGGAAACCATCAGTTCCATTAGTGCAGTGCTAGTAAGCGTTTCCCAATATTAATAAAACGAGGTATGTATATATATTCCAACTGAAATTAAAACCCTTTATTTCTCTTCTTTTTTCATGTTTTTGATAACTCAGAATTTGTAGGTTGATTTCAGATGAAAAAAGAAAACAAAAAATAACACAAAAATGAGATTGTAGAGTTTTTTAATGTTTTTATTATATTACATTAAGGGGGGGATGTATAATTGTCTCCAACTCTATCAAATCGTCTGTTCGGAGTTATTATAGGGGGAAAGAAAATCGGCTATGGTGTTTAAGAGCAATTATTGTATCAACATCGGCTATGCTTATTTCGTTCCAATTCTACCTTAACATGGAGATTTACTGAAACCCTAGTGCAAAATTACATGTAATTTATATTACGTTTCAAGATTAACTGCAACCAAATTAAATGGTCTATTACAGAGATATTAAATGGTCAATTTCAATGAATTACGACTTAATCTGTGAAGGAATTTTATGCCCTATCACAATATATAAATATTTTTTGATGGACAACATCCATAGTCATTTATACTTTTTTATGGAACAAAATTGAATTCCCATTTTTTCATGATGAATAATTTTGGTTCGCTTTTATTTAGTTTAGGAAATGGTTGAGTTGATAAAATTATTATAACGTAAGGATTATAATTTCGTCTTGAAGATTGAGGATCTACAAAACGCATCTATATGAATGATAGGAAGATGATAATATTAACAGAAGATTGAAATTATTGATTTGAGTTAATATAGATTTGTGCTTTGTTTGCTTACCATTTATTTTATTTGCTATACTACTGTAATGAAATACACCTTTACCTTAACTAAAGTATGTATAAATTTGTTCATAGACACTATAACTAAACACTAACGGTAACAAAATATGATTGGTATATAGTAGGGTGGGCCGAAAAAAGGTTTTATTATTTTTTTCTTAATGCTATACCGAAAAAAACTAGTCTCTATGATAGTTAATCAAAATGCAACAAAGAAACAATATATATACCTAACCTCCAGCCAGCGCAATACACTTGAAATTTCAAAATTTCACTACAATCACAGAATTTTCTATTTTTTTTTTTAAATTATCAAAACCGCTAGATATTGGACTGCTATAGTAAAAATCATTTATATAAGAGTTATTAAAACACAATGAGTTATTGAAAATGTTACATTTTTTAGATTTGAGGTAGCGCAAAGGCCTTCAATATAGTAAATTTATCACTTTTTGAGTGTTAATCGGCTGTAGTGCATTGCAGCATTAATTTTTTTTAACCCACTACACATGTGTTTTTGGATCTATAATGTTGATAGAACAACCTGTAGGAAAAATAAATAATTAAATAAATAGGCAATTTACATTTCTAAAAAAGGGTTTATTAATTTCAAATTTTTTTGTTAAATACAAATTGTTAATTCCCACACTTCAAAACTGTATTGGGCTTCTCACAGAATAAGAATAGTCCTTTACATATTTGGAACGTTGAAATCACGTTTGCTTGAAAAACTTGGCATTGAAGCTCTTGATAGCAGCGTTGTTCGGATGAAACCATCTCTGTTCTTGGCACCAACAAGTTTTGAGGAGGCTTCAGTCACCAATTTCACTCAGCGCTCCACCGCTTGCGTGTGACACGGGAATTTATGGAAGTTCCATTCTTTTTCTGTGTTGGCAGTTAAAATCTTGTCCCACATTTCTTCGTCATATACTCTTCTCAACAGTGGTGGTGGATAAATAGCAAGAGTAGTACAATCAATAATTTCGTAATATTCTTTTGCCTGGAAGTTGAGTTTTGGGGGTTTAAAAGTTCAGATTACTTTTTTTTTGAAAGCTGCGGCCCTTGATATTATGATTCTTCTAAGCCCTAACTCTCTGATATGGACCCGTTCATCAACGATTATACTAAGGAGCAAGTTTTCTGGATTCGCGAAAAAAGCATTTCTTTCAATCACTGGAACAATCACCTTAATCAAGTTTTCGAGCAGGAATCTTGAAGATTTTGTTAAATAAAAACATGGTTTGGTCCATCTGTAAGGTACTTACTTTTTCTAATCTTAAATCATACAGGCATGTACGATTTAAGTATAAATCGTACCAAAATGTGTTGCTCTTCAGAGGGACTTACAACACTTATGTACAGACGGTATTGTTGGTCTTTGCTTAAAAAATATCGTTCAATATCTGGAATCTCACAATCAATGCTTTGAAATGTTTTAACTGGAATTTTTTCACAATTTTTGAGTTGTGAGCCAATAGGACCACTAAAAGATTTTGGGCTTGTCGTCTCACCATGTAAGTTTGAAACAAGTGCCTGAACGGCAATTCATTCAAGTGTAAAAGGCAAACTCCCCACAGCAGTGGTCTTTTAATTTCTTTTTCGATCGTACGAATTACACCAGTTTTCCAGCCTGTGTTAGTGACAGTACCATCGCATCCAATTACGTCAAGCTCATCTAGCGAAAAATTTGATTCTTTCAAGTAATCCAATATAGCACTGGTAATGTCCTTTGAAGTTCCAGTAGTTGGTCAACATAAATTGAGCCAGGTTCTTTAATGATTGAGTAGTGTTCCTCATTTGCAGTTCTTCCGAAGCATTTGTTATTTACTTTATCAATTTCCAAAGTATTATCATTTCGGCCGAACGCACAGTCGTAATCTGCACTTGACTCTATAATGCGTCATTTTCATGTCCATTGCGCTACCTCAGATTAATAAAATTATACTTTTCAAATAATTTATTGTGCTTTTATAACTCTACTGTAAAGGACTATCACTATAGCAGCCCAATATGCAGATATTAAAATGCTTTCAAAAAAAATTTGAAAATCATGTGATTTTTGTGAAATTTTGAAATTTCAAGTGTAGTGCGCTAGCCGGAGGTTAGGTATAATTTTTTTTCTTTGTTGCATTTTGATTACCTATCATAGAGACAAGTTTTTTTTCGGTATAGCATTAAGAAAAATAAATAAAACCTTTTTTCGGCCCACCCTAGTATATAGAATTGTAACATTCTAGAGATTAGAAGGATACTCCTTGTAATTTCAAATTAGGTGGAAGTACGGGAAGTGTATAAATTGATTTATGCCGTAGAAGTGGGGATTAAGTATATTGTCTTTATCCGTTACAACTTTTTATCACAGACAGGTAATGAATATACGTGATACTTACTTCACACATTAATAAAATAAACGATATCCTCCTTTATTTTCTGAAATATATATGTATATATTTCAACTGAGTAATTTGAGGATGACATAGAGTACAAAAAACACACACAAAATAAATAATAAAAATACATTGAATAAAGGGGAATATATACGTATTGCTCAAGTTTGGTTGCCAGGACTTAATAAAAACTGTTGGTCACCATTCCACATAATAGTCGTTGAATGAGTTTTCGTTCAAAAATAATAATAACAACTCAATCATATAGCTATTTTAAATTGCATAATATCTCATAAACGGATTACATATTTCGGTCACACTTTTATTGATATTTGGAGAAAAATTATGCTAATCATAGTAAATGATTTTAATAATAAAATGAGCTAGATTTTGTTTTGCCTTGCGGCATCATCGGGCATCTGATAATTAACAAGTAGTTGTCAATACTTGTTAATATTATTAATTGCTCGATGATGCCGCAAGGCAAAACAAATGTAGCACATCTTATTATTAAAATAATTTTGAAACTTTAGCTTTATTGCTTTATTTTAAACTTGAATATGGAGCTTCAACAAGAAATATCTGCTGTTACATTAAATATAAAAAATATATATATTTAGCTTAGTCCATATTAATAGAGATAAACCAAGAAAGTTTTATGTCATTAAAAAAAATAGTATACTCGTATATGTGATAAATCATACAAAGATATCAGCTCTAGAACGCATAAAATACAAAATTTTGGTAAAGTAATACACAATAGAGATAAAATAAAATGTAGTAAAATGTGCAAAAACTATATACAAATTTTATTTATGTAATTACATTATTTATTGATATCATTGTATCAAAAAATGATTTCCAATATTAAATGATAATTCTCTAATGACAGTTATTACAGTTGTTGCAGATAATATTTTTTTCTTTTGATAATGGCTTTTATTTTTTTTATTTCATCCATAAAATTGTATTTCGCAACGAACCAATAGAAAATTACTTCTTTTCCAAACTTTTAAATTAATAGATTTTATTAACTATATCGTTAATAATAGAAGAACTATATTTGCTATTTTTTTTATGCGTAAAATATGATGTTTTCTTACCCCCAAAAATGATTTATAAATCCCCTCCCACCTATATGTCACAGCTTTTTACTGCAAAAGTTAAAGGAATTGCATATTTATTTAAATATTTCCAAGAGGGAACTTGTTTTTAATGTTATTCTTATTAGTCACCTACATCGGATGTACATGACCTATATGCGCAGAATGAATTTATCTGACGTATTTTATTTGACGTAGGCCTAATATTAGGCTATAAATTCAAAACACTAACAATAACGAAATGCTTGGTGACCGGTTTTGTACATTATTTTATGAAATTGGACAAAGATTAAATTAATGAACAATAAAATAATTTGTTTATGAATAATATTTTGATGTTTACTGTTAGTAACACATGTTGTAACTGTCATTGTGCATCATCAAATAATATTTAATATCACTCTGAAATATAATCTACAATCAATCATTGAAGATTATAAAATAACCATTCGACTCTGAATTAGTTTGCGGTTTATACAAAGCATTGCCAGAATGGTCCATGAAAATATGAGAGTAACTATATCAAATATATTATTACATATCACTAAATTTTGAAGGTTAAACATTGTTAATAAAAAACCAATATTTTGAACATATTGAGCTGTGAGTAACAAGTTCTATATATATTTAACCATTCTGTTTTCTGCATATAAATGTAGTCAGTGTTTGATAAATGATTAATACATAATTTTAACACAGGAAGCAATATACTTGATATGTAATTTATCTTATGACATCTTTTTTTGTTAAAAAATAAATGTTATTTGAAACAAAGAATTTTTAAATTATACATTGAAGAATTTTAATTATTGATAAAATGTTGAAGATATGTTAATATACTTATTCACTTTAGTTTTTGTAACGTGAATTTTTAAAACCTAAATCAATTTTCTTTTCTCTATAATGTAGACAAATTGGAGCTAAGAGAAAAACACTTTTAAAATACATAATGCCAATGTTTAAGGTTTTAATGATATCACAATTAATGATATCTTATAAAATAAAACAAGAACAGTAGTTTCTCCGAAGTTATAAATCTCAAAGAGAGAATCATATTTCAAAAAAGCGAATGAATTGTTTGTTTTGTTTTATTGGATAAATTATTTTATTTCCTTTTTATACTGCAAAATCTCTATAGCTAAATCGTGAATAATTGAAATTTGACCATTTAACATTTCAACTACATGCGATTACTATCTTGTTATGTCACATTTTCTTCGTAGCTTTATATTATATTTCTTCCTAATATATTATAGAAAACATTTTCATATATTATAGTATTTGAAAACTATATATATTCATATATAGTATTTCAATATTTACTATTTGAAATTAGTAAATAAATATATAAAAACAAATTGCGCATAAATTCTCAAATTAAAATTCTTTTTAAATAACTTTTTCTACTTTATGTAATATTACTTGAATTGATTTTGGAGATCTTTCAAAAAAATTAAAAATCTCAACTTGACTCTAATTTGACACTATTCTTTTATAAAACGATTCTCATTCCCTTAACCCTTAAATGCATGTTGTTGTAGAAATACAACAGTCATTTTGTGTTGCTTTTACTTTAGTTAAAATACAATTTGGAGCTTAAATGCATGAAGTTGTATTTCTGCAACATTCTATTCATCATTTTAGTTGATCCTAAGGCTCCTAGATGGAGATAGTGTAGAGTAAAATACCATTTGTGCTTGCAATACCCACATGTTATTTGAGGCTATGTTGTGCTCTTACAATTGTTTATGTTATGTAACATTTTGTGCTATTTAGTTTATTTAAAAAATATAAACAGGTGAAATAGAGTTTTGTGAACATATCAGTGTACTTATTTTACTAAGATTTTAAGATAAACTATTGTTTTCATCAGTATATTTGTTTGTTGTAGAACTGCAACATTATGCACTAAAGGTAACCTCTAAAATAGGTGTTAGGCACACATTCGCTATTTATTAGACTACAACTATTATTAATTCTATGTTTTGATTTTTGATTTAATAACAAGTAGTTTAGAATGAGCAATGAAAGATATTTATTAAATGAAGATGAAATAGATGACTATATAAATAACTTGATTGAAGATGGTTCCAATTCAGATATTGATTGTGATATAGGTGATCTTGATGAGATTGACTATTTCGATCTGGAAGATGATAATAATATTAGTGATGATGTTACAGCTGGTAAGAATAGTAATTGCAATCCAAACAATGATTCTGTTGATACAGATGATGGATATGAGTGTAATAACATATTAGCAGATCAGTCGGCACAAAATATACTTAGTGTTGAGTCTAGGCCTAACAATGTTCCCAATGAAAAACAACCTGTTGCTGTAATTAGTAGACCTACCCATTCTTCGTCAAATAGTGTAAAAAGCAAATTAATTTGGAAGAAGAAAAAACTAATTTTAAATGATAAACAGACACATTTTTTAGGAAACACTCATTTTATACCGGACATTTTACAACTTGATACTCCTTACCGATTTTTTAGCTATTTTCTTACTGATGACATGATTGAAAAAGTTGTTCATGAAACAAATCTATATGCAATTCAAAAAAATCCCAATAAGCCAATGGATATCACTACTGTTGAAGTTAGAAAATACATAGGTATTTTAATATTTATGTCTGTATACCATTATCCCAATGTACGGTCATATTGGGGTAAATATGGTTTCAATAAAATTAGAGAAACTATGACAATAAACAGATTTGAAAAAATTCGAGAATTTCTACATTTCAATAACAATGAAAAGCATCTTCCTCAAAATGACATCAATCATGATAGACTCCACAAAATTCGACCACTAATTGAACATTTTAATAGAATATTTCTTACAGTACCTTTCGAACAACGGGTTTCATTAGATGAACAAATATGTGCGACGAAACTTAGACATTTTATGAAACAATATTTACCCAACAAACCTCACAAGTGGGGTTTTAAATTGTATGTTCTTTGTTCAGTGTCCGGGTATGCATTACAATTTGAAATTTATTCAGGTAAAGAGACAATTGCTGAATTACCTAAATTTTATAACGTAGAACTACTTTTTATTTTGTTGATTAAAAAAATATATTGTAATATTCTTAGTCTTAATTAATAAAATATTCTATAATTAATAATTTATATTACTTAGTATTCATTACCTGATTAAATATTTATAAAAAAAAAAAAAATTTTATAAAATAATTATATTTTAGCTTAATGAGTTACAATAAGGTCTCAATTTAAAAGTTACATAAATAATACAATAAAAAAATGGCATTCAATCTTGGAATCTATCTTTCATTAGACATACGTTGTTAAATTTAGTTTATGATGATAATAAAAAAAGAGGGAAATAAGAAGAATATCTTTTCCATATTTAGATACGTGTGAGGAATGGTAAATGAAAGGGTTAAAGATAGATTATTAACTAGATTTACTGAATCGCTTGCGTTAAGGTGTATATTTAATATAGGCTGTAACTTAATATAAAAATAAAAGCTCCAATTTATTGACCAATGTAACAATAAAGTTATTAATTAAAACATCAAAACGAAGTAATATTCGTTGTTTGTAATGAAGTCTTATTCTATAACTATGAGTTGGAAATACACTTTAAAAAGCTCTGAAATAATGTATCATTTACAAACATAATATAGAATTATTAACGAGGAAAACTGGTGATTGCATACGACAAATGGAGAGGCTTTAAACGTTTTAAAATTTTCCAGTTGTTACAAAATACAATTAAATAGAACTAAAATCATTAAATATTATGGGTTATAATAGTATTACTTATGTCATAACAATTGTTAAATATACAATCTGATAAAAAGGTGGTCTACATATACTAAAATACACATCCTATATTGTGTCTGTGTTTGTGTTTTATTGTAACTCAAGAATACGTTTAGAAAATAAAACTGGTATCTAAATAGTACATCTGAACGATTAAATTATGGATCCGATTTTTCTTAATAAATAAAAACAGATAAATTGGACATTTTTAACAACGTTGTTGAACGTTTACAAATAATAATATTTCGCAATAACGTTGATTTTTTTGTGTACAGACAACTTTATAGTTTTGAGATACAACTGTTGAACTTACCTAGAATAATCAATGTTACGTATTAGTTTTAAGGTCAAATCGACAATTCTCATTTTCTAAATTGGGTTACATGCCACAGCAACTTTCACTTTATACCTGTACAATTTTTAGTCATTCTCATTCTATCTCTAGTATTAGTCAGGTGCGTTGTCTGCTTCCTAAGCCATTTCATGGACTTAAGTTCCGGCTACCTCATATTAATTTACTCTACCTCAAATACTTTTATATTTCTCTTTTCAAACATTTTTTATATCTAGTAAAGTGTCAAGTGCGGTCGGTGTGAAGTGATTGCAAGAAGAAGTACTGGCCAGTTACTGCACATCAAGTGGAACCGTTCGTTGGCACAATATACGACAACCTCAAGGAAGGTAAACTCTCATTGACTCTGGTCCTCCGGCACTCAAACTTAGTAAGTAATAAACTCATACATTAACACTCATAAATTACCGAACATTTTTTGGTCCCCCCGGGCCGGATCTAGTTATTCATTAACTAGACGTAAGATAATAAACCAGTCTATCAGTTCATTTATTAACGTTATATTTTATTCTATTTTTGGTTTAAACTCTGTTCAAATTGCTTACTATCAACTTTCACTTTAGATTTGTATTCTCTAACTTTCACCACGCTACAGTACAAACAGTTAAAGTTCACTTTCATTTTCTATTTTGAGAATTGTCGATTGGTCTTACTTTAGTTTAATATTGATCTCCAATAAAATTAAACTTGTAATAGAAATAATATTGTAGATTTAATACTTTCACTTAGTGTGTACACAAAATCTAGCTTATAAATATTTTGACCTTTGTATTGTACTACCTGCTCATATGTTATCTCTATACTTATTTTAGTTACTCTCAGAAACTAGGTCACAAAAGGAGAAAGTTTATAAGGTATTCAAATTTATTAATATTATTGACATACCTCATGTGTTTATCAAAAAGGGTCTATTCAGCTTTTCATTATAAATAATTTATGTTAAATTCAGTTTTGCTTATTTTGACTTTCTATTGTACTTTATACTGTAGACTTCACCATATTTATTAAGTTGAGGGCCTGTGTTTAAAATAAACCTCTTATTGTGTTTATTTAAAAAGATAAGTTCATTTTTTTTAAAGGTGGTTAGCGTGTTTTCAAGATAAATAAATTAATTTAGTGTCTTCCGTGAATTAACTTTGTAAAATGGCTAAATCACTTGCAGTTGTCAAAGCAAGAATGGAGAACGCATTCTCACAGATTCAAATGATTTTTGATCTTACAAAAAAAACTTCTGACAAGGACATTCTTCAAAAATTCCTTGTGCGCGCAAAATCTGTCGGTAAGATTCGCCAAGAATTTTCAGATGCTTTAGACATTTACCTGGAGCTTAAATTGGCTAGTGATCCTGAATTTAAACCTAATTACGCTTCTCTTAATAGTGCAGATGAGTTAGTGGATTATATTAATTCTACCCTGACATAATTTCAAAGCAAAATGCAATCCAAGAGTAATAGTGAACCTGCCCCTCTACAAAAGTCAGTGGTTCGCTTACCTAAGCTTGAATTAAAACGTTTTAGTGGTGACTCCCTAGAATGGGTATCTTTCATCAATCTATTTGAATCGAGTAAAAATAAAGACTCTTCTTTGTCACCCAGTACGAAGTTTCAATACTTATTAAGTGTTCTCTCTGGTGAAGCTTTAAATTTGATTAAATCTCTACCTATTTCTGACTCTAATTACACAGTGGCTTACGACCTCCTGAAAGAGCGTTACCACTCTCCAAGGAGACTCGTTACTCTTCATCTAAATCAAATTTTGGATTTACCCTCTGTGAATCATTCTCCAAAACAAATGAGAAAATTTGTCAACTCTTACAATGAAAACATTCAAGCTCTCAAAGGGTTAATACTGGACATCACCCAAAATAACCCACTTCTATCAGCTATGGTTCTTAGAAAAATGGACAACGACCTCAGAAAAAGGTTCGAACAATTCCGTTCCTCCAATCCCACCGTTGAAGGTGAGGATGGCCCTGTCTTACCTGACATCGCAGATATAATAAAATTCCTCAATCAAGATTGTAACGAAATTGAAAACGCTAGTTTGCATTCTGCACCTTTCTTAAAACCTGCCTCTGCAGAGTCAAGCCATGATTATATGTCAAAAAAACAACTTTCTAAATTCAAAAAGGGTCCTATTGGAAATCACAAGGTCTCTCTGATGACCTCCAACACTAATGGAAATAAACGCAGTAATTCAAACCCTCTCCCATGTTTTGTTTGTCACAAAACTGATCACAAGGTGTAATACTTGCCCCATCTTCAAGAGTAAGGCTCCCAAATCCCTTTTTCAAATAGTTAAAGAAAATAAACGATGCTCTTCATGTTTGGGCAACCATAACCTCAATGACTGTAGGTCAACATCAAGTTGTTTTAATTGCCACAAAAGGCACCATTCATTACTTCATTTTGAAGAAAACCGTACGCCTATAGTTCAAACTTCATCTCATGAAACTGTTCAAACTTCACAGGAAACTACACCTGCAGTTACTTTAACCAGTCAAGATAAAGACCGTTTTAATCAACGGTCCACAACAGTCTTATTAGGCACTCTGCTTGTAAAACTCACCTCTGCCAGTGGAATTACACAGGTACTCCGTGCTCTCGTTGACTCTGGCAGTCAGTCCTGCTTTCTTACTGAGCGAGCAGCTCAGTTGTTATGTGCTCCCCGCAACAAAAGTTCTCAGGCCATTGCTGGACTTTCTCAAGCTGTAACCCGCTCTAAGGGCCAAACATATCTCAACATTGAAACTCTAAATGGAATAACGATCTCTAAGAATCAAGACTTTCTCATTCTTGACAAAATCTGTGTAGACTTGCCTCGTGTTTCAATTGCGCCTGATGTCTTTAATAAAGTCCGACCATACATTTTGGCTGATCCTACATTCCACATGCCAGGAGGCATTGACGTTCTCCTGGGTGCCTCTTTATTCCCACTAATATTTATTCAGGTAGCCCACCACCTCGGCCCTGGCCTACCAAGTGTGATAGGATCACACTTTGGATATTTAGTCATGGGTGAAGCGCCTTGCGCACCTCATACTGGTTCTACTATCACTTCTCAGATGTCAGCAACCCTTTTATCTGTTAATGACATCGACTTACACAACTCGTTGCAAAGATTCTGGCAGCAAGAAGAGCCCCCTATGATGACAAAACAGTCTGAAGAAGACAGGCTATGTGAAGAACATTTCTTAACCACTCATTCTCGGGACCAATCGGGCCGTTATTGTGTCCGACTACCATTCAAGAAAGAACACTCCGTTCTTGGCCACTCGAAGTTAACAGCTGAACAGAGACTTCATTCTTTAGAGAAAAGGTTCAAGGCGCAACCTGAATTTAAAGCGCTCTACTCAGATTTTATGTCCGAATATTTCATTTCAGGTCATATGGAAGTCGCTAACAACACTAACCTAACTAATCCTCACTACTTCCTCCCTCACCACGGGGTCTTAAAGGAATCCAGTAGTACTACTCGTTTGCGCACTGTGTTCGATGCCAGTTCTAAAACTTCTAATGGTTTCTCCCTCAATAATATTCTTCTCACCGGAAGAAAGATGCAAACTAACATTTGCGATTTGTTGCTCGTCTTTCGGACTTATAATGTTGTGTTTTCTTGTGACATTCGTCAAATGTATCGACAGATACGAATGCACCCTGAAGACCAGTTCTATCAACTTATTCTTTGGCGTGATAGTCCTGATCAACCTCTTTCAACTTTCAAACTCACTACAGTGACTTATGGAGTAAATTGTTCTCCATACCTCGCCATTCGGACTTTACATCAGCTCGCCATAGATGAAGGTGATTCCTACCCTGCAGCTGCAGAGATTCTACGTAATCAAACCTTTGTAGATGATATCATCGCAGGTGGAGACACCGAAGATGAAGCGATGAACCTCCAGCACCAGCTTATTTCACTTCTGAGTCGCGGAGGCTTTGAGTTCCGTAAGTGGACTTCAAACTCCATGCAACTCCTACGTAGACTCCCAGATGATCATCTAGAAACTCCTGTATTTCTCCAAGAAACTCTCCAACCTCATTACACCATACTAGGCCTACATTGGTCTCCTTCGACAGACTCTTTCACTTATAACATGAGACTACCTCGCAATTCTACTACTAAGCGTGAGGTACTTAGTGTGATAGCCCAGATCTATGACCCCTGCGGTTTCTTGTCTCCCATTGTCATGTGGGCAAAACGCTTCATGCAACTCTTATGGACCAAAGGACTAGCCTGGGACCAACCTCTTCCTTTTGAGCTACTTGAAATGTGGCAAACCTTTATAGGTACCTCAGAGAGCCTACGAGATATCACTATTCCTCGTGCTCTAAAAATCTCTCATTCACACGACATAGAACTACATGGCTTCTCAGATGCTTCTGAGAATGGATATGCAGCTGTCTTATTCTTAAGATGCCGGCTCAACGACGGATCTGTGACAGTAAGGCAGTTGTTGTCCAAAACTCGAGTTGCTCCTTTGAAGAAACTCAATATTCCGCGGTTAGAACTGAACGCAGCTCACTTACTCGCCCAATTATTGGCGTATGCCATTTCAATCTTCCACAAGAAAATAACTTCTTCTGTTACCCTCTGGTGTGATTCCACCGTCACTCTTACCTGGTAAACACACCTCCTCATCGTCTCAAGACATATGTTGCAAACAGAGTCGCTCAGGTACAGGAGCAAGTACCCTCAGTTGCTGGCGACATATCGCTAGTGAATACAATCCCGCTGACTGTGCATCACGTGGAATACTTCCCTCTGAATTAATCAACCATGACTTATGGTGGTCTGGCCCTCCATGGCTGCAACAGCATAGAGAGACATGGCCTGTATCTCATTTCGTCACAGCAGACCTCAATGGAACTGGAGAAAGCAAGCCTTTGTTGCCTAACACTTTATTATCTGTTGCTCCTCAAGAATGGGATCTGCTCACAAAATTCTCACATTTCAGCAAACTACAACGTGTGATGGCCTACATTCTGCGATACACCCACACTCTTCAACAACGTGGAAAATGGAATGTGCCCACATATAATCTGCGCATCGGAGACTTAGTGTGCATCAAGCCTCACCTCCGCTCTCATGGCCATTGGCCAGAATCATAAATGTGTCCCCTGGTAATGATAAGGTAGTGTGCGTTGTTCACCTCAAGACTCAACAGGGAACCTTGACTCGTCCAGCTCACAAGGTTTTCCCGTTACCTATTAATTTAGAATAAACTCAGACTAATATTCACACTAGAATAATTAAGTTAATTTTCTTTTGAACAGTTAAATTTTATGTTATTTTTTTTTGAACAGATTTGTTTATTTTGAATCCTCAGGAGGGTTCAAGGCCCCCTGTATGTTACGTATTAGTTTTAAGGTCAAATCGACAATTCTCATTTTCTAAATTGGGTTACATGCCACAGCAACTTTCACTTTATACCTGTACAATTTTTAGTCATTCTCATTCTATCTCTAGTAGGAGTCAGGTGCGTTGTCTGCTTCCTAAGCCATTTCATGGACTTAAGTTCCGGCTACCTCATATTAATTTACTCTACCTCAAATACTTTTATATTTCTCTTTTCAAACATTTTTTATATCTAGTAAAGTGTCAAGTGCGGTCGGTGTGAAGTGATTGCAAGAAGAAGTACTGGCCAGTTACTGCACATCAAGTGGAACCGTTCGTTGGCACAATATACGACAACCTCAAGGAAGGTAAACTCTCATTGACTCTGGTCCTCCGGCACTCAAACTTAGTAAGTAATAAACTCATACATTAACACTCAAAAATTACCGAACAATCAATTTTATAAAAGTATACAATTTTGATAAACATTGTTTAATATAACTCTGTACCTTTATATGTGTAAATACTCCTCAGATAAATAAACTAAGATAATTTTTAGTCCCATTTTTTAAAATTAATAAAACAAATAATGTTTAAATTACTATTATTTTTTTAGGCAGTAAAAATTTGTAAAGTGATTAGTTATAAATTTAATAAAAAGTTAAAGAAAATATAAACAAATTAAAAGAAGAAAAATGGTTCCAAAGATATTAATTAAAGAGAATTTTTTTTGATTGGATACAATTACTGTATAGTTAATTTACTATTTATTGCTAGTGATATACTTCCTGGGTCGAGCACATCAAAATTATAGTTTTACTTCACTCTGGACACTTTATCAAAAAAGAGATGAAAAACATCTCATACAATAAAATTTTAATGTTTGATTATGAAAAAAAAGAAGCCAGTCAATCTTGTTTGAGAAAATTAAAATGGATACTAGGGAAACCGTGACGAATTAATTAATTACGTGACGAAGGGAAACCAGATTACATCTTCACAACTTGATAATGGCTGAATAGCCGAAACGGCCGTCGTTTGAACGACGCAAATAGAATATTGACGACGGTAAGTCATATATATTTGAATTAGTATATCAATATTCGAAATGGCGAAAACAAATTAGTATAATAAAACAAATCATGTATCTCATTGACTACATTATTTATTGTTATTGACTTTTTTATAAATTTTGTGTTTATTGTTTGTGTTAAGGTTTTTAAAGTTTTTTATTAAAATCTTTAGCAATTTCCGGTTATTTCAGCAGATATATCAGACAAAGTGTCGCGTTGAAAAATGTGTTCGGTTAAACAAACTTTTTGTGGTAGTTTCTTAAGTATTTGTCTCTGACCAGATAATTTATTTGACCTATATAGGCAGTTGGCTATATCATCAGTTGATTGGATATATTTAGGCCAATATAAATATATAGCCAGTTATTGGCTATATATAGGCAGTATATGTATATATATATATATATATATATATATATATATATTAGTTGATTGGATATCTATTTTAAAGTTTTATAATTCGTGTTCAATATTTGAGTCAGACAAAAGGTAACTTGATATTAATGCATCTCATAATGGTCACATAATTAATGAATTTGCTGTGGTTCTTTTAGACTAAACCAATTACACGTTAATAGATATGTTGTGTACAAGAAAAATATAAACGTAAAACCTTAATTTTAACCGATCGATAACAGAAGAACGAGGTGGTATTTTTCATATACACGAGCTAAAAATAGTTGGATGAGTATAATTTTCAAATATTCTGTTTTGCTTCTTCATTCAATCTAATTCTGTTTACTTGTCAAGATATTTAAAAAAAAGTAACCCTCAATTAATTATCAATATGTCGGAAGTTCTTGGCTACGAATAGGTAAAGAAAAACATATTTATTTTTGTTGGTAACATTTCAAAGTTAAAATGAGCAGAATGCTGATCACACCTGCCGCTGGGTTCCAAGGACGTGATTTGTATATGCATCCATGTCAGAATATACGTTATGTAGATGTTACTGTATACTTCGTATGCAAGATAGATATGAATTTACTATACATGTTATTTCTAAACAAGATGTTATAAAATATTACCTAAAGCACTATATATATATATATATATATATATATATATATATATATATATATATATATATATATATATATATATATATATATATATATGTGTGTGTGTGTGTATAAATATAAGCATGTATATAAGAATAATATAAAAATAAGCACTATATATATATATATATAAGAACGAAAAAAATAATATTTAGAATAAAACATTTCAGGTATTATTTGATGAAATTAAATTGAAAATTGTAACTCTATATTAGATTATATGATCACTTCTGTATCTATCTTATTATATATTTTAAATAAATAAATTTATATGTATTCAAGAGCATTTGCTGTAATGATTTTTCAATACAAGATTTATTTCATTGGATATTTTTTGATTAAGTACAGACTTTATAAATTAAGAATTAAAAATCGATTTTAGGAACAAATGTTGAACATAGTTCGTAGCCCACAAATTGAAAATTATGTGTGGTATATTGAAAATTATGTGTAACTAAACATCATTTTTATTAAGTAAGAAAGGATAGTAGTGAAAAATTATAAAATGTGTTTAAAATTCATTGATTTACCAGTATAAATTCTTTGTATTCTCTACTGATATAAATGCAAACAAAATTCAAAACTAAAATAAAACTCAATGTTGGTCCTAATGAAATTACCATTTGATTGTTGTGTGTTGGTAGTTTCTGAAAACGTCAAAACGTCACGTTTACATACCTTCAGTTTAAAAGTTCATTGGCCCTAAGTTGGTACACTAATATTACAATTAATCAATTTTGGACATTATCAGTTTATGTTGTCTCAATTTAAACTTAGAATATTATTGTATTTCTGAGTTATCTACAGTAGATACAAATTTATGAATGGACATGACTGTATCTGGGTATTAGATAGTATAATTTATATCGTGTAAGAGAACAGAGTATCAAGATAAATATATTCATCCAAATGTTCTAAGTTGTTTATCTTATTATTTTATACCTTTTAATAAAACATAACTTGTGTTAAATTAAAATCCGTTAAGTTAAAGCTCAAAAAATTAATCTATGTGTTTAAAGCTGATAGGGCAGTATAACAGAAATTATACTAGCTATTGAAATATAAAATTTTAACACCTATTAAGATTAGTGATGCAATCTTTAATTTATATTTTACTTAAGATAAATAGGAAAATAAAAATCTGTTTGGCAAAGAATCCCTGTTTAAAATTTTGTGGAAATTGTATACCTAAATTAAACATTGTTTTGTTAATAATAATTTTACGACTAGCTTAACTACGAGTTAAATAAGAGTGTTTTGGTTTATAACCGTGTATTCCATAATATATCTTCAGGCCCCTGAGTTTTAGTATTGATTGAATCCTATATACACAACCAATATGTTAATCCCATGGTGATTAATGTGTTAACCATCGGCATTTAAAACTTTTGTCAAACAATGACCAATAATTGGCACTATACTTTATTACGTGATTAAATTCAGTGTTGCTATTGGGATAGTTTATTGTTTTCTTCATTTGACCGGAATAAAAAAGATATATCTCTAATCACAAACAGTTCATGGTAACATAACATATATTCAATTTTTAAAACTATATCGTAATACTAGAAACGTTCACAAGAAATCTTAGTAACTTGTTCCCATGTTAATCTGTTTTTAGGCAATATATTTATAACATGGAAGAATTATTATGAACATTTAAGGAAGTATGCAAAAAGTTAGTATATGTTAAATGTCAATAGAATCAATTTTTTGTTTTGATATTATTATTAATGATTTTATTTTTTAGGTTTCTTTCTTTATATGTAAGGAATATTTTACTACTCCAACTAGTAAGTTTGTAAAAGTGATACCTACTACTAAATATGATACACAGCTTAAAGGTTTTTTCATGGATAAATGATTATTATCTACATTTTGATTCAATATATATATATATATATATATATATATATATATATATATATATATATATATATATAAACAAAAAACTTTTGTTAATATTTTTACTATCATGTTCAAGTAAATTTTGTATAACTTATACAGATATTGTTATTTTTTTATTATATGATTTCAGCAAAATTATTTAACTTGTAAAGTGAAATATAACAAAAGACGTATTATATTATTTATTATGATTCCTATTTATTATATACATTTTTTAAATAAATGGGTCTAAGGATTAAAATATGATTCAAAATCAGAATATCTAAGTAGAGATTATATATATATATATATATATATATATATATATATATATATATATATATGTATATATATATATATATATTGGGTTCTAATTTAACCTTGCAGTGATACATCATTCTCATGTATACTGCTTACAACTGCACCACTTGACTCGTATTATGTGAATGTAGGCTAGTTCATAAAATTTTTAAAAAAGACGTTGGTCACTATCGAATTCTCATATATAACACATTATTTTTCTTATTCCTATCAATAACTGTAACCTAATAGTTGAATAAAATTACCCGAAATTAGGTCGTATGTGCCCCTTGTTACCCTTCTTACATACTGCCATACTATTATGGAATACAATCTAAAAACAATATATTTGTCTTGTCTATAAATAAACAGCAACTGAATCTCAATTCATTACTAAAAAAAAAAAATAATAATAAATAAAAAAAATAAATAAATAAAAAAATTGCTCAATTACTTATGCAGTTTTTAGTTAATTTATTTCACATCGAAGTAAAAATACTAAAGTGTATTTTTTATTAAAAGTGAAAGATATTCTAAGTAGAGATTGGGACGGTTTAGGACAAAAATGGTGGGGGTACCCCCACCCCTCCCCCACCCCTCCCCCTTTGCCCCTCCCCTCCCCCTTTGCCCCTCCCCATTTGCCCCTTCCCCTTGGCCCCTCCCACCCCTCCCCCTTGGCCCCCCCATTGGCCCCTCCCCCTTGGCCCCTCCCCCTTTGCCCCTCCCCCTTGCCCCTCCCACCCCTCCCCCTTGGCCCCTCCCCTGTAGGCCCCTCCCACCCCTTCCCATGCCCCTCCCCTGTAGGCCCCTCCCACCCCCTTCCCTGTAGGCCCCTTCCCTTCCCCCATTGGTCCCCCACTCGTGACGTATTGTCGAGACACACACATGACGTCATACACACATGACGTCATACACTTAACTTTTTTAATACCGGTGGGATTCGAACCTGTGAAGTTTGGATTTGAAGGCGGACACGCTACCGACTGAGCTATCGTGCATAGTATTACAAGCCGGATATTTAACGCAGTATATAAGCCGCCAACACCAGAACATTTCGTAGAAGTTCGGACACGAACCCCTTACCGTAAGACTTACCGAGTTTTTCGCGACCGCGAAAAACTCGCGTAAGTCTTACGGTACGGGTCTGACCCGAACTTCCGGGTTTTGGAATAGGGTTCTAAGAAATAAGAATCAGTGTACCCATAACCAAGTATATAAATATATTATGATTCACATCTACGACAACAACAACTTATATGTTAAGTATATATTTTGATTCACATCAACGACAGCAACCGCTTCAGAGTTAAATTAATATTCAAAGTATAGATAAAGATTAAGAGCAACTACTTCAGAGTTAAATTAATATTCAAAGTATAAGTAAAGCTGACAGCTGTTCTCCACATTACGCCTACAAAGATGGCACCTCCTGCATTGTACTACGCAATCGGAACAGAAGACGTGACCGCAAGGTATCAACGCCACAGTAGGAAGTTTGATGAGGCATACTGGACAAGGTGAGAGCATCCGACTATGTACGAATACTCCCGAGGACTGCGGAACTTCCTGTAAGCAGAAAAAGGTAAGTCACATTATTGATCTTCTCTGTGTGTGTGTGTGAGTTTGAAAAGGTTACTTTTTACAAAGCTTTAATACTTACAGGGTATCGTGATCGGAATTCTGCCTGCTGCATAGTATTCATTCCTTTGTCTATTATAATACGTAAATCCCTCATCATGAGCCGCCATACACTCTGCGCAAATGCTTGACCAGTCCTGAAGTAAGGACGTCTAGCAGCGTTCTCCAAATCAGTAACAAGACATTGTAATGCAGGTAACGACCCAGAAAGTATCTCAATAGCCGCCTGAGTTCTGGCCCCGTTGATGGAAGACTGTGAAAAGAAAAAGATTATTTACAATGTAACCAACCATCGGACAGTTGACAAGCTCTCTCTCTCTCCTATACTTACAGAGTAAGTGTTGTCCACAGCCTGGTACATTATACCGGAACACAAACAGAATCCACAATCCAGTCGGCTGTGTGGTTGCATCGCTAGGTGTAGTGTCTCATGACTGACTGGGCCGTGATGGTGTAACGTGTATGATTGTTGTTGTGAGGCTGGTTGTGGCGTGACTCGAGTAGTGGAGGAGGAGGAACGTATCCGCTGCATTTGTTCCGCGTCAATAGGTACGACATTATATTCAGCCATCCGCCTATCCAGAACGTCGGACAACGCAGCCTGAAAGGACGTTAAACTGTGAGACAGCCCCGCTCTCATTGCCTCCAGATCACGTCTCAAGTCATCACAACCGCCAGCAAAATATCGTTCCAATTCCTCTAGTCTCCTCTCGGCGTAGACATTCATCTATAAAATATAAACAATGGATATCTATAAAATCTATTAAACAGATGTCTATAAACAGTCGGTTAGTGACAAAGTTTAAAAACATAACTTACACTACAAGCGCCCTGTGTTGGAGTAGCATCAGGCGCTATTAAAACTGGCCCTTCTACATTGTCAGAGGCTACAGCTGCTGGTTGCGGTGATGTTTGCTGAGTCACTACTGGACCCTGAAAGAAAAACAAAAGTCAGTAAGAGTGTGTGTGTGTGTGTGTGTGTGTGCGAGCGTGCGTGCGTTGTGACTAAAGTCGAAAGAACTACCTGTTGCTCCAAGAGCTGCCGAAGCCAATCTGGCTGCCTGTTACGTCGCCTAGCGATAGGCTGAACCACCTGAAATAAATGCAATAGTTAGGGTGTGTGAATGTAACAGTCAAGAAAGAAAACAATATTTAGTAAAAAGTAGTGGTTATACCATTGGCCAAATCGGGTTACCTGTTGCTCCTGTGGTTGCTCTTGCGGCTGTTCTTGCGGCTGCTCCAGCGGCTGCTCTCGCGGCTGCTCCAGTAATCGACGAAGCCATTGTGACTGTCGTTGACGTGACATATTTGCTATCCTGTAAATAACGGTACAAAGTCGAGTGAAGAGCGAGAATGAACCGTACGACCATTTAGAATAAGTTGACCCTACAATTTTGTGTAACGCATTGGTAGAAATGTCCGGATTCGTTAAGCAGATAAAAAAAACAATTTTCAACGATTTAATTGCGACCGTATTGGTTCAATCTTGCTCTGAAATGTTACTACTACTACCTACAGAGGATGAACGTATCATCCTCCGGGAAGCCGCCCCAACCACGCGGCTCCCGGTGACGACCATACCATGAATCTAGTGTCGCCTCCCTGACTACCGGTAAAAACTAGTGCCGCACCTCTACAAGTACTGTCTTCCCGCTATGACCAGTCACAACAAGTTTCGCGCCAACAATCTCAGCAATATCCGATTCGCTCAGAGTGTCTGCGTAACGCTTTGGTAGAAATGTCCTAATCGGATTTTCCTCCGAATCGTTAATCAGATCAACAAATACACACGCACCGAACTTTGACTCTACAATCTTCGCATCGACAATAGGATATTCGAATCCTATTTTCAAAGATTTAATTGCTACCGTCTCTACGGTAGCATAGCCGACCGTATTGAACCTATCAATAGCAGACGCCATGTCAAACTTACCCTGTACTACAACGGTAGACAAACCGAGTACAGAATGATTACTGAGCTCACAGAACAGCGCTTATATACAGTTTGGGGACCGATCCCACTCCTACCACTACCACCTCCACAAACATAGCCGTCACCCCCACCTATCCGCCCGAGAGTGGGGATCGGGCGTACCGACATTATAAATGCGACTCGCCCCCACCCATCATTCTCATTCTTCTTGGAACGCTTGGTGAGTAAACTTGATAGCTGTAGTATTCTTTAGAATTGAATAATGTCCGTGTACGTTGTTTCGACTTGTGATTCGTACGTAAAAAAGTTTCGTTTGTACGGGACCAAAGTCGTTTTTAAATTCAATTCACTACCGTCGGACGTGGAGGAAATTGAATGGATCAAACGTGGTTTAGAGGAGTTGATCGATCAAATGACCGAAAATACGACCGACGAAGATCAAATAGGGTTTACACTGACTAGTTTGAATGTAAAAAATCGCGAGCCTGGGTACGTAGCTTTTAGACCCGCTACAGATATAACATACGATGTGCTCTGGAAAATATTCGGCGGTATTATTCAGAGCAATGCAGAAGGTTTCAAGTCTAGCGATACGTTTAAAGTAGAATGTACTAAAGTAAAAGTACCTGTAGGTCGAGGACGTCGTGTTAGACCGGGCTTGTACAATAACTATGACAAAGAATGTAAAGCTAGAAAGGGTATTGTCGTGATTAAGAATACAGACTCTCTTTGTTTGCCTTGCTCTATTGTAGTCGGTAAAGCCCACGCCGAGAAAGACAAAGACTATGAACTTGTACGTAAGGATAGACGTAAGAGACAGACAATCAGAGCTAAACAATTAATGACTGACGCAGGTGTCCAAATCGGTGTCGAGGGTGCAGGGGTGCAGGAATTGCAAAAATTCCAAGACTTTTTACCCAATCACAAAATAACTATGTACAGTTATGGAAATAAAGGGCGTGTCGTGTATTTCGAAGGTGACGTAACCAATCCTCAATACACAATTAATCTACTCTTCCACCAAGGTCATTTTAACGTAATCACAAATCTCACAGCCGCCTTTGCTTGCGGTTATTTCTGTGAAACGTGTCATGTCCCATTTAATCATCGTGGTGATCATAGATGTTTAGTCACTTGTTACGGTTGTAAACGTTCGCCACCGTGCATAATGGAAAACGGCCATATCCATTGCGGCGACTGCAACAGACAGTTTATGAACAAGGACTGTTTTGTTGTACACAAACGAAATATCTGTGCCAACATGAAAAAGTGTCGCGAATGTGAGAAAATAATCATGAAGAATAAGCGTAGTACCGAACACGTGTGCGGTGAAACGTACTGTAAAGTGTGTCGGGATTACATGCCCGCTAATCACATGTGCTACATGAAAGTAGACCGTAGGAAACCGATGGAAAAAGATTTCCTCTTCATCTTCTTCGATCTGGAGACGCGTCAAGACGAAGCTCTCGACTCGGCTCAAGTGCACAGAGTAACTTTATGCGTAGCACAACAGTACTGTTGGTTATGCATAAACGGTGAAGAGTGTGAAAATTGCGGGGACCGTACACACGTCTTCAAAGACGATCCCGTCGAAGGTTTCATGTCCTACATAATGGACGTACGTAAACCGTACAAAAAAGTCTGCGTAATCGCTCACAACGGTCAAGGTTTCGACTTCCAGTTCCTCCTAAAGTATCTGCTGGAGAAAACGCAGTTCACTCCAGAGCTCATAACACGCGGTACAAAAGTAATACTCATGGAAATAGACAATGTAAAGTTTATAGATTCTCTGAACTATATGCCTATGGCATTGTCCAAACTGCCCAAAGCATTCGACTTGCCACCTGAAAAGAAAAAGGGATACTTTCCTCACCTTTTCAACACGGTGGAGAATCAAAATTACGTTGGCCCTATCCCCGAACAAAAGTACTACTGTCCCGACTCGATGTTCGACAAAGGACACAGAGAATTTATAACTTGGTACGACGAGCAGGTACGATGCGAGTACGTATTCGATTTCCAAAAGGAAATATTCGAATACTGTCTCTCCGACGTGGACATATTGGCACAAGCGTGCATAAAATTTAGAGCCTCGTTCCTCCAAGTGTGCAACGTCGATCCCTTCATCGAGGCCGTAACAATTGCCAGCGAGTGTAATCTGGCATTTAGACGCAACTTCTTACGATCAAATACCATAGGCCTTGTTCCCAAAAAAGGTTACCGATTGGTCGATACCCAATCAGCTATTGCACTGCAGTGGTTGACGTGGGAGGAAGATCAGCGTGGGGCCCTAATGGAACATGCAGGGCGTGGTCGTGAAGTAATAGTGGATGGAGTGCGTGTGGACGGAGTGTGTGAAAGAATTCTGTTCGAATTCCACGGTTGTTACTGGCACGGCTGCCCCAAATGTTTCCCCAACGGTCGCGATGAACCCCTGGCAGACGATCCGTCCGACACGCACAACGCCCGACTAGCTCGCACGAAATCTAAGATAGCGAAGCGGTCTCGTGATCACGATGTGATCGAGATTTGGGAGTGCGACTTTTTAAAGATGAAAAAAGGTAACAAAGACATGACCTATCTCGAAACACATCCGATCCTAGACACTGCACCCCTTAACCCTAGACACGCGTTTTTTGGCGGTCGTACTGGTAATACAAGATCCTATTACGGATGCAAGGAGAAGGGTGAGACCATTCAGTACGTTGATGTATGTTCACTCTATCCTTGGGTCTGTAAATACGGCAAGTTTCCAGTAGGCCACCCGACAATTCACATAGGTAACGAGGCTTGCCGGAAGCGCGGGATGAATGCAGAGGGTCTTTTGAAATGTAAAGTTCTACCACCCCGTGACCTGTATCATCCCGTACTTCCGGCAAGCATGAACAAGAAATTAATGTTTGTCCTGTGTCGAACATGCGGCCAAAAATTAATTTCCGGTGAGTGTACTCATACCATTGACGAACGAGTGTTGACTGGAACCTGGACAATGGACGAGATACGAAAGGCTGTGTCGACAGGATACGTAATAGTGGAAATGTATGAACTCTGGGAATATGAAATCGTGTCGTTCAACGAGGGACGTGGTAAATTGTTCACAGAGTTCATAAACACATTTCTTAAAATCAAACAAGAGGCGTCAGGGTATCCTAACTGGTGTAAGACTGACCAAGACAAGACACAGTACGTTAACGACTACTTTTGTAACGAGGGCATACGCCTAAACAATGAGCGAATAGGCAAGAACGAGGGTCTACGCTCTCTGGCAAAACTTATGCTCAATTAATTTTGGGGTAAGTTCGGTCAGAGAGAGAATCAGAGTAAGACGTCCATAATTAGGCAGCCTACGGAACTTTTCAAAATGTTAGTCAGTCCGTCCGTCGAGGTGAATAATATACAGGAGGTGAACGACGAGACGATAATGGTTAACTGGCACTACGTTGAAGATGACTGTGAGGTATTGCCGACAGTCAATGTTGTAATTGCAGCGTACACTACGGCCCAGGCTCGACTCAAACTGTACGAGCATCTGGATTCACTCGGTTCACAGGCTCTCTATTATGACACAGACAGTGTACTCTATGTGCATAAAGAGGGCTTACACAGAGTGCAAACAGGTGACTACTTGGGACAGATGACTGACGAACTGCAAGACTACGGTCCTGGTTCATATATAACAGAGTTTGTGTCCGGAGGTCCAAAAACCTACGGTTACAAAATTCTGACACCTGATGGACCGGTGACTGTATGTAAAGTTAAAGGACTGACTCTGAATCTGCGACCGACGGTATTGTGAATTTTGAAAGTTTAAAGCGCATGGTTCAGGAAGAAGAAGAAGAACAATCTCTAACGATAACCGAATCACGGATCCGTAGAACAAAAGATCGTGATGTGGTTACCGTTAGCGAAAGTAAAACGTTTAGAATCACAGGTGCCAAACGAAAAAGAGACGGACAATATGATACACTACCCTATGGCTATTGTAAAACCATGCGTTTCGAGTAAAAATGGTGACCGCTGTCTATTACTCTGACATTGTTGTATGTGTGTGTGTGTGTGCCCTCTGGAGCGGTGTAAAAACCCGTAAGGCTGTGGTGCCCTCGGTCGTGACGTAACTGTCCACAAGGAATGTATGTACTTTGTTAGAGTAACAGATAGTATGCCCCTCGTCATGGGCTCGTCTGATGGTAGGCCTCTTTTTAGAGGGATTCTTAACGACACCATGGGACGGCTACCCTGGCCTTCCCAATAGGCTATAGGCTCTAGCTGGTGATGGAAGGTTCCACCGTAGTTCATATATATATAGCCTAGGGGATCCGTCATACGGACTCATTCGTGAAATGGAGGGCGTAAGACAAACTATTGCAGCAGAGTTGCACAAACCGGCTCGAAGAAATTTCAAAACACGACGTGTAACGTTGAAAGGTGTGAATGATTTGTATCAAGCCGATTTGGTAGAAATGATACCGTACTCTGGTGAGAATCGTGGTTACAAGTATATATTGACAATGATCAATTGTCTGACAAAATTCGCTATTGCAGAACCGTTAAAGACGAAATCGGCTCCCGAGGTGTCCAGAGTACTGGAACCTATATTGAAAAAACATCGTATGAAAAACTTTCAGACGGATCAGGGTAAAGAGTGGTTTAATTCGCACGTGCAAAAATTGATGACAAAATACAATATAAATCACTATACGACATATACGGAGAATAAACCGTCCATAGTTGAACGTTTGAATCGTACTTTGAAATATATAATGTGGCGTGAATTTACGGCACGCGGTAGTTATGCGTGGTTGAGTCTCTTGCAAAGTGTAGTAAAAACGTACAACAATACTGTACACAGTACTATCGGTATGAAACCAGGCCGTGTAACGAAAAAGCACGAGCGAATACTTTTGGAAAAAATCGCACCGATGACTAAAAGTCCAAAATCAGCCCCAAAATTTAAATTAGACGACAAAGTTAGAATATCAAAATATAAAAAAACTTTTGCTAAAGGCTATCTACCCAACTGGACAAACGAAGTGTTTACCGTGTACGCCGTTGTACCGACGAAACCCGTAACGTACGTTTTACAAGACTCGAAAGGGGAAATCCTAAAGGACGGATTTTACGGTGAAGAATTGAGTAAATCGAACGTCGGTGATGTCTATCTTGTAGAAAAAGTATTGCGCAAACAAGGGAATAGAGTTTTTGTAAAATGGTTAGGCTTCGATAAAACACACAACTCGTGGATAGATAAGAATAACCTTGTGACTTAATATTGCGACAGACTAAACCTTGTGACTGCTAACCGGTATTTGCTTATAACGAGTCTCACACTTTATATTCAACTCAGTGTTACGTCATAATGCGAATAGAAAACACATCGCACGTGCTCCCGATGACAAATTTCGATCTATATACAGGATCGGGTGTAGCCGAAAAAAGAAAACGTCACGGTCCACTATTACCGAATACGATACGAGCTATAGTGTGTGGACCGTCGAATAGTGGTAAAACCAATGTTGTATTCAATTTATTGTTTGAACCCAACGGACTCAGATTTCGAAATGTATACGTATTTTCAAAGTCACTTAACCAGTCAAAGTACAAGTTTTTGGAAAAAGTGTTAGGCGGTGGTGGTGGTGACGACGACGACGACGACGACGAAATCGGTTATTTTCCATTTTCAGACAATGAAAGCGTTATACCGCCTAGTGAAGCTAAACCGAATTCCGTGATGATTTTCGACGATATTGCTTGTGAAAAACATGACAATATACGTAACTATTTCACCATGGGCCGTCACAACGATATAGACTCCTTTTATTTGGGTCAAACCTACAGTCGTATACCGAAACAATTGATTCGTGACAACGCCAACCTGTTGATCTTATTTAAACAGGATGACATGAATTTACGTCACATTTATTCTGATCACGTCACACCTGACATATCGTTTAAAGTGTTTCAAAACATTTGCGCTACGGCCTGGAAAGAGAAACACGGATTTGTCGTTATAGACAAAGACAGCGAAATAGTAAACGGTCGCTATCGTATCGGCTTTGATCGTATCGTGAAGGACATATAAATGCGTATCTACACGTACGATGATGTGCATGGCGTGACAATATAAAACGCACCTATATATTTCCCAGTACCGACAACACAGAGCTCATTAGTCGTTTCGACAGGCACGTGTACGAATACGGATTGCCACTGTGGTCCGGTAGTAAAAGCATCCGCCGGTGATATTATACGGTTCCTCTGTGTCTAGGAAAAAGTAGTTATTCCTTAGTAGAACTTCCGTAATGTCCGATCGTCGACAGCAGGACGTACTAACGATGGAGATTGCACTGTTGAAGGACGCTATCAAGAGAAAATATCGTCGAATGCGATACGGTGACGTAGACTCTGAACTAATGCTCACAAAAAAATATAGCCCTATACTCAAAGAGTTGTCGAAAATAAAGGGTTCGCCGTCTGCACCCGATGTCAAAGCCGAAGTAAAGAACGAGATCGCCGAGAGGGGAGGGGATAAGGTGGAGGAGGGTGGGGATGAGGTGGAGGAGGGGGTGGAGGAGGAGGAGGTGGGGGATGTGTGGGGTTCTCCTAGTTTTATGGATACCGAAGTAATTGCAGAAACTCCGGGTCCGCCGCAGACCAGTGTATCGGAGCTATTGTCTACACCCGAAGGGCAAAGTGAATCTGAAAAATGGGTAAACAATACTTTCAAACATCCGCTGGCGCGAAAGTATATGCTCAAAATGATTAAAGATACCGTTCGTAGTCAGAATATAGATCACAGTTACGGACCGTCAATCGGAGCCGACTCTATTATGATCGGTAACAAGACTCTTCAGTTGTCTGACGATGGTAAACTTATAATTGACGGAGTTCACTATAAAGGGACGCCCGGATTGTACGAGTTGGTGTTTAAGCGTATACCCGATGATGAAATATATACCGAGGACGATTTACGAGCGTATAGAGATATCTGTTTGGCGTCCAGTGCACACAAACAATTACACGATCCGAACGGACGCATTAATAGTAACAGATCATATAAATATAAAAACATTATAATGCGTTTATTCCCACCTAAAAACGTTAGCGGTAGAGGTTATTCATACTGGGACGATCCGAATGAGTTGTGTGACAGACTGAGACTTTTGTTGGCATCTCACGATGCCGGACATACGGGTCACGCAAATGAAATCGCCTCCATCGTTGAGGAACTACGAGAGGCAGGATTCATAAAAGGTTCGGGTAATTGAAAGATACGGTCATTGATACGATGAGTGTCGACAAGTTCGGACGTTATTCGGTGAGAAGGGCTTTATCCTCCTCCACCCAACCGATAGTTAGAGGATACGACCTTACCCCTGAGGGGAATTACGATATAAAGGGTAAACTCTTGCGTAATGTAGGCGCTCCTCTAACGGAAAAAGATGCTGTAAATCTAGACACTGTGGATAAGACGTGTATAACCTTTGATAAAGTCGCACAAAAATATCACACAAAGGGCATACCCTTGGGCGGTCTGGGTCCGACTAAAGATACCGACGACGCTGTAACTAGAGGATATCTCGAATCTTTAATACCGATTAAACTTATGACCGACTATTCCGTTAGACAGAGTCGAATACAAGATGTAGGTGAACCTATAGACGACGGTGATGCCGTCAACATAGCATACGCCAGGAAAAATTTTCTCTTGAAAAATGTGGAGGGGAGCGATGAGACGGAAGCGGGAGCCTTTGATGCTCGTAACGCTAGAATCTGTAATTTAAAGTATCCCTCTAGTAAGACGGACGCCGCCATTAAGATGTACGTTGACAATAAAAGTATTGTATCCGACCATATGGGGTATTATTTTCTTCATCGTCGAATTGCAAGTGTCGGTTCTCCCGTCTACGCCGATGATGCTGTCACTTTGATTTTCCTCATGGAAAATACCGTACATCTACACCAATCACCGACATCCGGTGAATCGGTTTTCAATGCTGAAAATAAGAGGATAACTAGTGTAGCCGATGCCGTCGACGATATGGATGTAGTGACTTTAAGACAGTTGAAAAAATACATTCGTGAATTGAAGACGTGGATAAGGAACAATGTGTTGTTGTTGAAAAATGGCGATTGTTTTAACGCCGAGGGGAAACGTATCTGTAATGTCGCCAAAGGCGATGTCGATACGGATGCAATTACGGTGGCACAATTGGCCGGCTCTATAAAGGCATTGGAAAATCGTACAGTAAATCGGAACTTATCGCTTTCGCTCGTGTTATTAAGAGAGAATACAGTAAAGTGGATGTTTCCAAAGACCGAGTAACGAACTGGAGATCACTATGGGGTTCGAGCGATAAGGAATAATTACTCTTATAAAGCTAAACATCTGGATTCACTCTCATTTGTAAACATGACTTTGACCGAAGCGGTTGTCGTCTTTGTACTCTGTTGCAGCGTGACGAGTCTCGCTGATGATTTCAGCGACAGTACTACTACTACTACTACTACTACTACAGTAGATGTAGCGGGTTATGGATATTGCGGCTATAACGATAGTGTTAATCCACTCGACGCGTCGGGACAATTTAGATGGATAAATACTACCCTAACGTGGTACATGTACGGTACCGGAAACCGTGAACAAATGAAAACTGTACAACACGCTTTCAAACTTTGGAGTCGACATTCCAATTTGAAATTTTATCGCGACAGCTCACTACCCAATATAGTCATTTCTTTTGGTGAACAAGATCATATTAATTTGGTCAACGGTGGTAATAAGTGTTTTAGCGATTTCGGCGGTAGAGGTGGCACCCTTGCACACGCAACTCTACCCACGCTGACCACAAAGCAGACGGAAATTCATTTCGATATGGAGGAAAATTGGGACTTTAGTATGAATCTACCCTCAAATAGTCATCAATCATTCTATACGGTCCTTTTACACGAAATCGGACACGCCCTAGGTCTACACCATTCACCTAGTCACACCTCCACAATGTTTCGCTATTCTGTTCCACCTAGAAACATTACAGATATGTATCAGTTGGATCTCTCCCCTGACACTATTTCCGCTATACAACAGTTATACGGACCTCTCACAACGACGACCACGACCACTACCACTCCACGGCCGACAACAACAACAAAACCGCCCACAAAAATTACTACCCCCAAGTCACCCGTTTCTCCCCCTGATCTATGTAAGATAAGACGTAAGATCAATACAGTGTTTATAGCTAATAAACATATATATCTGTTTTACGAGAAATACGTGTGGATAATACCTTTGGACGAGACGAAAAGAGTAGGAAATATAGTACCCGAATTGATAACAGATTGGTTGGATTATTTACCGAGAGACTTTGTACGTATCGACTCGATTTATCAGGCACCCAATAGCGACATAGTTTTAATAACAAACACGTCTGTATACGGCATCAACTATCCTAGTCTACGAAGAAAGTACATGTATAAACTCGAAGATTGGCTCGGTAGAAAGATAAAAAGTCACATAAACGTTGTACTAAATGATAATCGGGGTATGACGATGGTGTTGTACGATAATAGTTATGTGCTTAGACACGATGAGTGCTCCAACATAGGCCTACACGAAGGTCTGATTACCGATCTCTACAACGGTGTACCGAATACTGTAAAAGGAGGTTTCAAATATATAGACGGTAATCTCTACTTTTTCGGTGAGAATAATGTGTACGGCTACAATGAGTTTTTGGGTTACGTCACGGAGGTTTATACTGATATTTTAGATGTGTTAAAAATCACTTGTATGAAGGAGAATCGTCTCAGGGAGTTGTACACACTACTATCGGAGATAATTTATACTCGTGCATAGATTCTGTGTCAACAGTATAGAAATGGCGGTGCAACGATCAACATCGCTCAGTCGTAGACGAAGAGCGGTGAAGAAAGGACGTGGACTTGTGTCTAGGTTATTGAGTGCTGGTGACACGGTTTTAAATAAAGCTATCGATCTATTACCGGTTGAACTACATCTACCGTCGTACAATTATTGCGGTCCCGGTACAAAACTAGCCAAGAGATTAGCTCGTGGTGATAGAGGAATCAATCCGTTGGACGAAGCTTGTAAAGAGCACGATATAGCGTACAGTAAATATAGTGATTCGGAAAGTCGCAGACAGGCGGAAGATAGATTAGCGGGTAAAGCTTGGAGTAGGGTTAAATCAGGGGACGCATCTTTAGCCGAACGCGCTGCTGCGTTGGCCGTATCGGCCGCTATGAAAGCGAAAACAAAGTTAGGAGGTGGGCGGAGACGGAAGAGAGGGGGAAGGAAGCTCACGGTTCACCAACTGTTGAGTCGATTGAAGGGCAAGGGACTTTACTTAAAACCTTACGTAGGGGGCTCGGGACGACGACGACGGCGACGAACGTGTAAAAAAAAACGCCGATAGATTCGATCCCGATAATACCTCTGACTAACATTGACCTCGAAAAATACGCTGTTAAACTGAAAATACCCCATTTCAGAGGAGTCTATATGAGAGACACTCTACCCGTACAACCTTTGCAAAACGAGTCGGCCATTGTGAATCTGGACACTATTTCGGGAGAGGGTACCCATTGGGTATGCTATAGGAAAAGTGGACCTAACGTAGAGTACTTTGATAGTTTCGGTAATCTTAGGCCCCCTATCGAACTGTCTAGATATTTCGGTTCCAACGCCAATCTTCACTATAATTACAGACGTCATCAGAGTGACAACTCAGTTGTCTGCGGACATTTGTGCCTAAAGTTTCTATCGCAACAATGAGCATTGTTCTGAGCGGTAGTGGACCTGTAATCGCTTGCGATTTTTTTCCAATCATAGAACTGAGCGTTGATGACGAGTGGGAAATCGGTCTCATAGATTTTGCCACTTACAATTCCATCCCCAATATAACTGAAGGTATAAATAACAAGCTACGAATCGTCGGCGACGATTCTGATGTCACCATTAATATTCCCACGGGTTCTTACGAAATCGAGGACATTGAAAAATATATCAAAACCCAACTGCCGTCGGGGGTGACATTTTCACTCAAGCCGAACAATAACACACTTAAAGCGGAGATTAGGTGTTCTGCAACGATTCATTTCGATAACGACGCTTCTATCGGAAAATTACTCGGTTTTAAGAGCGGTAAATTGGAAGCCAATACTAAACACGAATCTGATTTACCGGTCGATATTATTAAAGTGAATGTGATCCGCATAGAATGTAACATTGTGACCGGTTCCTTTCAGAACGGTATAGAGTCTCACGTTATGCACGAGTTTTTTCCTCAGGTTCCGCCCGGTTACAAGATTGTCGACACTCCACCGTCGATCATATATCTACCTGTCAAGGTGAAAAATATTCATAACATAACCGTACGTCTAACTGATCAGAACGGTGCTCCTATAGATTTCCGAGGTGAAACAGTCTCTGTCAGACTACATCTACGTAAGGGAAATGGGTCTCGTTATTAATAGCGGTCGTACTCAGACACGCATCAGTATACATCAATCCTCGGTCGAGTTAACACGACGAAATATCCTGTTCCTGAGAGCTTTAGGTTTTAAAGTGAAAAATGGATCTGTTGGCAATCGATAGTGCTGCGGAGTACAATGACGTCATCAGTGGTCTGGAATACCATTCGCATAGACCGTATGCGTCATCAACGTACGGCAATAATGATGAAATTCGTATTCCCATAAATCAACAGGACGTGATGACGTCACCGTTTGAAAGTCAATTGTATATAAAGGGTAAAGTAAGTGGTAAAACGGTGACCGGTGGAGCTGCCACGGTCAAGTTGGTCAATAACGCTGTAGCTTTTCTCTTTGACGATATACGTTACGAGATATCCGCCGGCGAAGTGGACCGTACGAGAAATGTAGGCATCACGAGTACACTGAAAAATCTTTTGTCGTTGCGTGAGAGTGAAAAGAATAAACTCGGCAATGCCGGTTGGTTAGGGGTTGGAGAAATGAAAGTTGTGACGTCAGACTTTACACTCTGCGTCCCGTTGAAAATGTTAATGGGTCTTTTTGAAGACTACAAGAGGATAGTTGTCAACGTGAAACAGGAACTCATACTTTTGCGTTCGTCGAGTGATTTGAACGCCGTTTACAGTGACGATGCTACGGAAATAACACTCGAAATAACCACGATACAATGGAGGGTTCCTCACCTGACGGTGACCGATGCCTATAGATTGAAAATTTTGAAAATGATCGAACGAGACAGCCCCATTCACGTACCATTCCGTTCGTGGGAAATTTACGAGTTTCCAACATTGCCTCAGACGAGTCAATTATCGTGGACGGTCAAAACGGCTAACCAGCTGGAGAAACCTCGTTATTCTGGCTTTTCAGACGGATCGGAAGAATCAGATCAAAAAGGACGCCGGTCTGTTTGATCGTTGCAAAATTACCAATGTAAAACTGTACTTGAATTCTCTCTACTTTCCCTACGACAATCTGCACGGTGACGTTTCCACTATGTACGAAATGTATACACGTTTTCAACAATCGTATTACATGCGTGAATCATCTCCGTCCCTCGATTTGGACACATTTGAATCTCGAGCCCCGATATTTGTAATAGACTATTCCAAACAGAACGATTCTATTAAATCGGGCCCTGTGGACGTACGCCTAGAAATAGAGGCAAGTGAAAATATACCGGCCAATACTACAGCCTACTGTCTCATTCTACACGACTCGCATATCGTGTACACTCTCCTTTCGGGTACAGTCAAAAAGGTGATGGTATAATTGTGCATGCGCACGGTCTCTCCCTCTTATAACACGATACAATTATCGATCCAGTCATTCACGATCGAGACATCATGTGCACCACATACCCGGGAGTCGTTCATGCCTTCCTCAGGCTCGTGCCTAAGGATAGATTATCGGATTTAGAGGACTTTTTTGGCGAAAGCGAACTATATTTATTCGACCCTAGTGAAATAGACGATGAGTTGATCTTGACATTCACACAGTATATCTACGATGACGACGAATATCATGTCGATAAGTCGCAAGTATCGGAACATGTCTATACAGGTTTAAAGAGTCGGCTATCTTCGGGTAACATCGGCCCGTCTTCGGATTCGGTTTACGTTTTAGTGGGTGGGGTGGGGATGGTTTATCGCAACCATTATTGTGTCTGTTGTGGGGAGGGGGATATAAGCGACAAAAATACTATCAATTCGATTTCGATGATGCCCGTCTACACGAGTTCCCATTGGTTCTAATCGAACCGGAACTTGAGACAGGTTATTTGCACAATCTTTCGTCGTTTTATCAAAGTAGTCAGTTGTAACCGCCGTCGTCGGTCAGTCGAGACAATGGATCCGAGTAAGATGGACGTGGAGCGAGCTCCTACCAAACGTCAGGTGCCACCTAACCTCCCTTTGGGAATTTTTCTTAAATCCGTTCATTTCCTAAACAAAGAGTGTACTAAATTCATAGCAACCGGTTTGTTCCAGCATACGGGTTTCACTCTCGGACTTTTAGTACAGAGTGGTAAAAAATTTGTTTACTTAAATCATAATCTACTCGACGGATTGTCGATTAATTTAAAATTTATAACAGCAGCTCTCGGCAGCAAGAGTACGTTAAAATTCGACATGAGTATCGGTGACGTAATAGTACGGACTACTTTCGGAAAACGTTACGTTCAATTGTACGATGGGCAACATTGTATGACCTTGACCGCTGACGAATGGAGGCTATTCGAGGAGAGTATGCCGCTCGTGTCCAGACGTGTCGCCGAATTGTTTTATATCGAGGAAGAGTTACGCTCCTACATCATTGAGATCTTGGCCAGCGACGAGCTCGTATCTAGCACACTCCCCGAAGCGGACAAACTGTACGACGAAGTCAAGTTGTTTAAGAAACATGCAGACGGCGGTAGTTGAATTTCACGCCTTTCACGATAACGACAACAAGTATATAGTCAAAGAATTGGCCATTGTCGGTGATCAATTTCAAAGTGTTACAGTCTTTAAACCGCCCTACAGATTTTCTCTCCTTAACGAAAAATCTCAAAAATCGGCTCGTTGGCTACAATCACGTTTTCACTATATCAGATGGGATGAAGGCGGTGTACCTTACAACGAGGACACGATACGCACTTTGTGCAAGCCTTTTGCAACACTTTTCACAAAAGGATTGGAAAAGGCACTATTTTTGAGACAATTCCATCCTCACGTCATGGAATTGCATCAAGAAGAGAAATTCACCTATAACAATAACATTAACTGTATATTACTTCAGCATAATAGTAACGTAGATAGTAAATGTGCACTAAAAAGTGCTAAAAGTTATTACGATTTACTTCTAGCCTAATTTGAGTTGTGTGTGTGTTTCTCAGGTCCCTGGCGAGGAGTTAATTCTCTCGTAAACCTGTGTGTGTGTGTGTGTGTGTGTGTGTGTGTTTCTTAGGTCCCTGGCGCAGAGTTAATTCTCTCGTAAACCTATGTGGCTTGAAGTAAATTTGTAACAAAAAAAAATCAAAAAAAAACAAAAAAAAATTTAAAAAATCAAAATAAAAATTTTTGGAGGCCACAATTTTGTAATGGAGTGGTGGTCACAGGAAATAGCGATGGATTTGGGGCTATTTCCACAATGGGTAAAGCCTTCTGCTTGCCCCGGCTTGTAATGTGAGCACGAGGAACAGCTTCAATGTACCACGTGACGGTTCCAACCCCGTGAAAACACAGAGGACAAGTCTATTTCGTTTCAGTATCGAGCTAAGACGCCAGCAAGGAACATGTGGACGGATTGTATCGCTCTAGTGAATGTACGTCACAGTGCATACTCTACGTACGCTGCGCGATTGAGTAGCTATTCAAATTGGAAACATTCCTTGTCACCGATCAAATTGTCCGAAGCTGGCTTTTTTTATCTAGGCTTTGAACATCGTGTATGCTGTTATGCCTGTGGCTTGGGTCTCAAAGATTGGGAGCCGAGCGAGGACCCAATTGTCGAGCATTACAAATGGTCACTTAATAGATGTAGATATATAAGAGCACTGAGAGCAATGGAACGAAGTAACACGTTACATAACAGCAGCAGCAGCAGTTCGACCTGCGAGTGTAGGCTATGTAAAATATGCTACGAATCGGATATAGAAGTTTGTTTGTTGCCTTGTGGCCATTTATTGGCTTGTACGACTTGTTCACTCAAATTAAAGCATTGCTGTCTATGTAGAGAAAAGATAGCTGCCACCGTACGCGTATTTTTTACATAGATATCAGGGATTGACTTTAATTAGGCTCTTGCGGCCTAACCACCAGCGATACTACTTTCGTTTAACTAAATATTGTTTATTGTTTTCAGATGATGGATTGTACACCGGCATATAACGCTGTGTTTCCACAATACGCACCGTACAGGGCGCGGTTGGCGTCCTACATGTTATGGCCCACCGGGTCCTTCCCGCACCCGGCCTCATTAAGTATGGCCGGGTTTTTTATAAAGGGAAAGAAGATGAAACAATCTGCTTTGCCTGCGGAGGAGGGCTTTGTGACTGGAGGGCCTCTGATAGCCCTCTAGAACAACATAAGCGGTGGTTTCCGCTGTGTCCCTTCCTGAGGGATCTTGAAAGGCAGAGTGCTTTGAGGAGTACGACGTAAGACAGCTTCGTAAGTCAAAACGTATAACCTAATACTGACTAAACAAATAATAATAATAATATTAACTATTAGTTTATATTAATATGTTTTACAAGCAAAGATCGTATAGATCTTCAACTCGGCGCAAAACCCGTATGCGAGTTGATTGTTTTTCGGCTTTTAAAAGTAATTAATATAATTAAAACTAATTATTATCTAAAAAGTTTATAATAATATGTTTTACAAGCAAAGATCGTATAGATCTTCAACTCGGCGCAAAACCCGTATGCGAGTTGATTGTTTTTCGGCTTATAAAAGTAATTAATATAATTTAAACTAATTATTATCTAAAAAGTTTATAATAATATGTTTTACAAGCAAAGATCGTATAGATCTTCAACTCGGCGCAAAACCCGTATGCGAGTTGATTGTTTTTCGGCTTATAAAGGTAATTAATATAATTAAAACTAATTATTATCTAAAAAGTTTATAATAATATGTTTTACAAGCAAAGATCGTATAGATCTTCAACCTTGCGCAAAACCCGTATGCGAGTTGATTGTTTTTCGGCTTATAAAGGTAATTAATATAATTAAAACTAATTATTATCTAAAAAGTTTATAATAATATGTTTTACAAGCAAAGATCGTATAGATCTTCAACTCGGCGCAAAACCCGTATGCGAGTTGATTGTTTTTCGGCTTATAAAAGTAATTAATATAATTAAAACTAATTATTATCTAAAAAGTTTATAATAATATGTTTTACAAGCAAAACATATTATATTTACAACTACTTAATATCTAATAGTTTGTAAAGTTACTAATACTAAAAGCTGACTCTACATTGACTGTAAAGTTTGTACATACGCAGTTGTTTATATATTGTTTTGTTAATGGTGGGAGAATAGCCTGCCAATACGTACGTGACCACCTTACAAGAGCCTCGATCGATTAGCATACCGGTTCTCTAATGATTACAAAGCTTCCGGCTGTTTTGTTGAATACACACTTAGCATTCTTTCTTTTACTTAATTCTTATAAATCAGTGTCTTAGTTTAAATTTTTTTTTCACATGTTACTTTGTATAGAGTTAATTTGTCTTACACATGATATATGTTTTTGTCTCTAACAAAGCATATAACACGACACTTTTTATTTAAGTATTAATACATTTCATTTTTATAGACGGTATATTTGTATAAGACTTAATTTGTAACACACGCGATGTATGTGTCTGTCTCAAACAACGCTTTAGAGATTTTGATGGAACAAATGACTAAACAATTTTTATTTAAGTATTAATACATTTCATTTTTATAGACGGTAATTAGGTGTCTTAGTTCAGATTATTTCACATGTAAATTTGTATAGGACTTAATTTGTAACACACGCGAAGTATGTTTCTGTCTCAAACAACGCTTTAGAGATTTTGATGAAATTGATGTATAGACAGTTTTTGATTGGTACTACAAGGCGGTGTGCTGATTTGTCTCAAACAACGCTTTAGGGATTTTGATGGAACAAATGACTAAACAATTTTTATTTAAGTATTAATACATTTCATTTTTATAGACGGTAATTAGGTGTCTTAGTCCCGATTATTTCACATGTAAATTTGTATAGGACTTAATTTGTAACACACGCGAAGTATGTTTCTGTCTCAATCAACGCTTTAGAGATTTTGATGAAATTAATGTATAGACCGTTTTTTATTTCAATACCGATTACATTAGATATACTTTGTGTACACTGGAAGTTTCAAATAAAACACCTTGTAAATTATTAATAGACATTTATTATTTTTTTATTCCAACATTCTTTCGATGGCAATCAGTTCTTCCTCTGGAACCTGTACTAGTTCGCCTGGATCCATATCCAGCAACTCTTCCAGAGTTGGTAACTGATCACCATCTTCCTGACATGGCGTTGGTGGTAGAGACTCTACGTTTTCCGGGTGATGGTCCCTCGCGGCAGCCGGACGCCAATCGATTGTTGACCTGAAAGTCCATACCACCCGGGACTCTCCGGAGGCTTGAAGGGCTCGTAGAGTACTCATGATTTCTCTGAAACAAAGTAAAACACACAATTGTTTTTTTTTGTTTTTAGTTAGCCTATACAATAAAGTGAACTCAATTTACTGAGGTAACTATTATTTTTTTTATATATCGTTACAAACAGTCTGAACAAAACTTTTTCACCTACACAAGTTATTTCCTCTGCGGTAACTAATAATTTTTGTATATCATTACAAACAGTTTTTTAAAGTTAACCTATACAGCAATGTGACTAATAATATTTGTATATCATTACATACGGTCTGAACAAAACTTTTTCAACTACAAAAAAGAGATTATTTGACCTCTGAGATAACTACTGTTTTTGTATATCATTACAAACGGTTTTTTTGTTTGTTTTAAGATAACCTATACAGCAAAGTGAACGCTTTCCTAATAATTTTTTGTATATCATTACAAACATTCTGAACAAAACTTTTTCAACTAATATTTTTTGTATATCATTACATATAGTCTGTACAAAACTTTTTCAGCTACACAAATTTACCATAGACTTACCTTTTAACACCTGCCTGAATTTTTCTTATATCCCTCTCCACCTTACGGCGTTCGTATCTTGTCTCCATTTTCCTTACGTTGGTCAAGTGTGTCTTCCCCATGGTGTTGTGTGTGTGTGTATGAGCTGTTGAAATCGAAATCGGCCGTTTTATACATTACGGGATGGTCAGGTTAACCTCTATAATACCATTACAGGGAAATTTATTGATATGTTATACATTTACCACATTCGTGCCTTGGCTCACACCATGGTCAGGTTAACCTCTATAATACCATTACTGGGAAATTTATAGATTTAACAATTTTATCCCATGGCTCACAACATGAACTTCATTAGTATTCTCATTTTGTTCCAGATATTTAAACGGTTTATGTTAGGTAATGGTTTTCATTAGTATTCTAATTTTTGTTTCAGCTGTTGCAGGCATTCAGTGGATTGGACGCTAATAGTTGATTAAATTGTAAAGTTTTTTTAAATCTAACATTTATTAAACATGGAAGTTAACCTGCCCTACTTTTTTATAGCCAAATGTAGATATTTTGACGCCTACCTATCCTTTCATGGAGGTGAAAGGAATGATTTAACGTTTATTTATAACGACGAGCTAGAAGCTAAAAGGTTGATTAATTACTTTATGGTCGGATCGAAGTTTCATAAACCTTCAAATAGATTACGACGTATTTTAGACTATCTACAGTATGACAAGGTTTCAACTTTACGTCTAAGTGGGGATCTAGACATAGATGTACAATTCTGCCGGAATTTACATTGTAAGAGTAATAAAGAAAAACTTTTGTTTTTTTATTATTATTGCATACATTTCTGTTGCTTTCTCACAATGGGTGGAGTTGCAACTAATATAGTCGTACATCGAAATGTCGATATTTGTAATTTCTCATACATAAGTTTTCATAGGACACGTATTCCTATCACCAATGAATTGATTACCGATATGACATTCGTCAGGCCTTGTCTTGCCTTGCTAACTTTAGAACTTAGCGTAAAAATGCGACAAATATATCTTTCTACGGATTTGAGACCGGCACACGCATCATCTGCTTTTAGCAAATATATATGTATTAAGATACTAGCACAATTAATTTCAATACTTTTAAAGATTAACGGCTTGGACTGGTTGGATCAGTCCCTTTTAAATAGTATAATTGTTTCACCGACCTACTGGCCCGAACATAAGTCGTACATGTACTTTTACGAATTTACAAAAGAGTACTTTGGATCCTTGGGTCGTAATTACATACTCCCATCACTGGATCTGTATACATTCGACCTGTCATCACTGGATCGGTATACATTAGTTATAGGTACACATCAACTATTTTGATTTCCGTCCACTTCTCAGGATAATATTACCTATGAATTTAAGGTTATCGAGGAGATATGTAAAACCGCAAATGTACAGTTACACTACACAAAGACTTTATCGTCAATGTATGGCGTGAACCTTAATATAGGTGTTGTATCCTTTTGTGAATCGCCGTTTGCATACTTACATAACATTACATGTTATCATGCCTCTGATCGATATCCACTAACAAATCGATGTACTAAGGTTCTGTTTTTAGTAATTGAACTTCTGTGTTACGTTTTTAACCTGTGTTTCTATTTAATGTGATATAAACTTCCATATTATGTTCTAATACTTTTAACTTGTACACCAAAGTGTTTAACTTGTAATACAAATTTAACTTCCATGTTAAGTACTTGTTACATATTTTTTGAAATTGTATACCTATATGTTTCAACTTTTATATTCAATTGTAAACCAGTGTAATATATATTTAACTTCCGTGTTAGATAGATACTTATAACTTTTGAACCATAACTATGTAATACGAATTTAACATTAAGTACTTGTTACAAATGCTTTGACATTTTGTATACCTATATGTTTAAACTTTCATATTCAATTGTAAACCTATGTGATATACATTTAGCTTCCGTGTTAGGTACTTGTAAACCAATGTGATTAAATATGTAGTATAATTTTCACCATTATAGCTGTTAGATATATGTTTAACTAGTTTATATTTAACCAATGTAGTATAGTCCACCGTTGTAAATATACTTATTATCCACTGTTGCCAATATACTTATCTGATTCTTAGAACCCTATTCCAAAACTCCTAAACCCGGAAGTTCGGGTCAGACCCGTACCGTAAGACTTACGCGAGTTTTTCGCGGTCGCGAAAAACTCGGTAAGTCTTACGGTAAGGGGTTCGTGTCCGAACTTCTACGAAATGTTCTGGCGTTGGCGGCTTATATACTGCGGTAAATATCCGGCTTGTAATACTATGCACGATAGCTCAGTCGGTAGCGTGTCCGCCTTCAAATCCAAACTTCACAGGTTCGAATCCCACCGGTATTAAAAAAGTTAAGTGTATGACGTCATGTGTGTATGACGTCATGTGTGTGTCTCGACAATACGTCACGAGTGGGGGGACCAATGGGGGAAGGGAAGGGGCCTACAGGGAAGGGGGTGGGAGGGGCCTACAGGGGAGGGGCATGGGAAGGGGTGGGAGGGGCCTACAGGGGAGGGGCCAATGGGGAGGGGTGGGAGGGGCAAGGGGGAGGGGCCAAGGGGGAGGGGCCAAGGGGAAGGGGCAAAGGGGGAGGGGCAAAGGGGGAGGGGGAGGGGCAAAGGGGGGAGGGGTGGGGTACCCCCACCATTTTTGTCCTAAACCGTCCCAATCTCTACTATTCTAATCTTTCCCCCCCCCCCCCTACTTTCTGTAGTACCTTGATCGTAGAAAGAAAATGACTCATGTTTTCTACACACATACTTTAATGACACAATTCCAAAACCTACAATTATATGGGAATATCATAATTATTCCGAACATATTTACCACTTCAATTTTTATGCTAATAAATGTGTAAATTATTTCCAAAAACCAAACAATTTTTTTTCAAAGTTTTAACACTTTAACAGTATTATGCATCCTCAATCTATGTGAAACCTATTACCTATAGTCGTTTCCTGTATACTGTATAAAATAAAAAAAACAAATTATTTTAACATGCTAAATAAGTTCAAATAAAATACAACCTTTTAAATCAATTTCTATGTTTTTGTGTAATTATTATTTTATTGTTTTTTTGCTGTTAAAGTCATTCTTGTGTTTATTTTTGTTGGATAAGGTTGGAAAGTATTGTTTTAGTTGCTGCATATAATATCAAAAGATTACAAAGTAAATTTCTTTTTTAGACTATACATAAAACGAAATCATTCTAAAACAACCTAGTTTCGATCAACTACAACTTACACTTATTATGCACAAAACTCATCTAATGCTTTTCAAATTAGTTTGAACAAAATATTTGAAGGTTTACTATACCAAAGAAAGATTACATATGTTGACGACTTATGTTTACCATAAATGTTATACTCAACATTTGAAACTCAAATAAACTCACTAGAAAAAATTTCAAAGATTAGATACGCCAAATTTGAAAAAAAAAAATTAAACTTTCAGATTTGATTATACCAATATATATATATTGATTTGTTACATAACACTATCGCTGAAGGGATAAAACTATTAGAAAAGTGTTTAAAAGCTATTAGTGTTTTCCTGATACCTTCAACGACAAAATACGAACGTAGCATCCTAGGATCAGTTTCTTATTATAGAATATGTTATACACAAATTCAGTGTATAACCAGATCGCGGTAAAAAAATTGATAGAAGAAGAAGAGATAACCTTCCAAGAATTAAAAACGCTCTTCAACACGATCAGTTAGCCAACTTTTGTGAAAACAGGTACAAAGTAATTACATGCGACGCAAGAAGACACGGAATTGAAGGTGTAATATCACATCATAACGATGGAAGACTTACACGAATTACCTATTTTCAGTAGACAATTGACAAATACAGAAGGGTCATTTGTACAAATATCTCATTCAAGTTTACAAATATAAACCATAGTATAGTTTAAATTTAACTCTTGTTGAACAATTGATAGTACAGAAAGTGTACTTTTGTCCAAAATATTTTCTTAATTTTGTTTGGTAATCTAAACTTTCATCAGAGTATCTGTGTACTTTTGCATTCGCATAATTCCAACTTCCAGGGTTTATGCCCGATATTTACAATTGCTTACTTTGGTCAATCATATCGATATATAATTATATATAGTAAGCCTATGTAATCAGCCTATGTTATCACCTGAAGCTAAACTGGAATAAAAAAATATTCACATCTAAAACGTAAGAAAACAACATTAAAGATGAAATGTTAAAATCATTATAGAGAAAAAGAAAAATTATTCGTTCCGAAAAAAAAAATATGAAGAGACATAGGTTCCACAGCAGGGTGAGAGCTGATGTTTTACTCTAAGTGCTGCGTAAGTAAAATAAGTATCACACACTTACATTTCAGTAATTGACTACTAATTGCATTTAGATATACAAAACTGGATATCCCATGATAAGAGTGCAAAAGTGGGAATAATAATTTAGATCACTAAATGTGTAGTATCTCATTTGCGAATAGCATACACTAGGCGAGGTTATATTGTGACCAGGTTGCCATCAAAATAACTAGAACGCGGTCACAAAAGGTATTTGCTTTCTAGAAACCTCCATAATCTTTTGCTTGTTAAACAACACCACAACCGTGTTCAGGTGATTGAATGATTTTTTTTTTTTTAAGATACACCATCCTTATTGATGTGTAGCGAGTACTGTCTGCAAAACATCTAGACAAATGGCCATGTGATTGCCTCCTATACAAACTAAAATATCGTTGGCATATCAATGATAATATATACCGTGCTTACAACGCCGATCGTCGAGAATTCCAGCATTGATAGAATAGTGCTTTCAGATGCGGCAGTCTACCCTTAAGAATCCATTATCTTTGTTGAATAACAATATTTTTCCCACACATTTTACCGTTCATACATCTTTCCCTTCAATACCAGAGTACTACACTTCATCCTTGTGAGTTTTTCGATTATATAGATATTTAGTACGAAATAAGTACAGTATGCTATTAGGAGGTCTAGACAGATAATTAAAAGTTAGATAGTAATATCATTCGACTTTATTTAGTAAGCTGATTAACATCAAGAAATGAGTTTAGAACATCGTCTTTCTAGCAAGAAATGTTTCAGTTAAAGGGATATATTCTTCAAACCTACTTTTCAAAAAAAAAATCATAACCATCAGGAGATTCAAAGATCATATTCAGTCAACATTTGTCCAGTTTTGGTGATTGGCTTAAATTACCAGTTTGAAGATGAAGTCAGCATCTATATAAAACAACTTATCAAACAAAATATAATATGATATTGTAAAATGTACTTATATGTGAACAGAAGAATGTAATCGTAATTAAAATTCTTTGTGAACTTATGGGAACAGATTCCAAATGTACCTTTCACAATTATGTAAATAACTTTTCAATATTGTCTGAGATTAATTTAAAAATTAAATAATACAATCTTTATTAATAAAAAATCAAGAGTAATTTTAGGTATAATTATATATTGTAATTATATCAAGTAAGTAAATTCCCATATATAGAATTCCATATTGTATATATATATATATATATATATATATATATATATATATATATATATATAACTTTAACAAGTTAATAACAATAACGTACTTTCTTTAAATTCGTATTTGTATAAATTAAAAAAAATTCATACTTTTTTTTTATATATTTTTTACTCGTAATTCAAAAATTCTAGTTATATATATACAAATTTTTTAAATTTATACAAATACGAATTTAAAGAAAGTACGTTATTGTTATTAACTTGTTAAAGTTAATTTAAAATAATTATAAAATGCATTTTTTGTTTTTAGAGAATATTTTATTAAAATATTTTATAATCTGTACAAAGTAACATCGATTTTATGTTGTACCTCTACTCCAGGGCGGCAAGAGCCTTTTCACTAGTGTCTCTTAAATAATAGTTTTGATTTTTGTTGGTGGCGATACAAAAACCTATTTTCCGATCATTCGAGTCATATCTGTTTCTTATTTGTGAAGTAAACTTAACGTAATAACGTTTGTCTCCACTCCATTAGGAAAAAAGTTGTAAAATTTATATCGCAAATAAGTTATTGGCGCTTTATAGAAGGGTTTTGCCAGTTTCGGCATAAAGACTAACACTCTTAATTCATGACGCCATTAAAATATTTTCAATATACCATACAGTATTGCTTGACAGCTGTTTTCTCCTCAACATTGAACAACCCATTTGGGTCAAATACGTCACCATAATGATTACAGTGTTTTCTAACGTAAATATATTATACAACAAATGATAAATAATAAAGGAAGCAGAAAGGAACACTCTCTTCCTTCAAGCAAAACAGGTTTTACATTTGACTCTTAGTTATTAAATTATTCTTTATATTAGCTGTCCTTGCAATAACGTCCTTGGGGGATATTTTGCTTTGTGGAAATATTATTATTTTTACGAATTCCACCCTTGTTAATACACGATTTGCATTATTTTATTTTTCTTAGCTAGGGACAGTATATATTAGAGTCGCTGTTAGGTTTAACTCTATTTGTTTTTTTTTTTGAGGGTGGTTGATTTTAAAACATTAGTTGTAAATATGGTTTAAATTAACGGTAACTCTTAGTCAAAGCGTATCCAAAAAACCGAACCAGGTCCCTCAATACCAAAATAAATGTACTAAAAATAAAATGTAATCGGCAGCTATGAGGAAATCTATGTAATGAGTATATAATGAAATTGTTTTAACAACATACATTTTAACAATAAATAATTCAGGAAATATAATCATAATTAAAGATTTGAATAATTTTAAACGCGACCTTGAATTGCGGAAATAATTAATAATGACTCTATCTGTATAAGTACTTTATGAATTAAAATCTCTTGATTTTGTCTAATCAAGAATCCTGAACTTTGAAACATATAATTTGTTGAGCATGTATCAGCCAATCACAAGGACAAAGGAGATGAAAATGGGCTTATTATCCACTGCGTATGGGGTTTTTAAAATGAATTTGGTTAGGTTTCTAATGTTACTGAATACTTATGGTTTATGAAAGTACGATTAAAGTTATGCTTCTTAATTTTTTTCTTTTTTTTTTTTTTCAACTTACTTTATCGTTGTCATCCACAAGGTTTCTTGCTGAGTGCCCGTTTCGACTATTACAAAAGCACTTTTATAATGTGCGGAGTGGCGGTTTATACTCATCCAAACAAAATGGTGAAATCGTAACCGATTATGTTGACAGTACCCTGAATATTAGAGGAATAAACAATAGATTATATTTCATTTTAGTACGATTTGATTGAAATGTAGAGTAAAAACATTAACATACCAAGACTTTAAGATGCATTATCGTAATTTATTTGTCTTCAATATTTAGTTTTTCTTATAATTAACCCACACATGGGAACGCAAAAGTTATTTGTTACCTATACTAAAACCAAATATTAATGTTATTTGATGTTAATTGTAATTATTAAATGCAATCATAATATGTTTACTTATACATAATTCTTTCTATTAATCATATTTAAATATATATCAGAAACCTCTTCTTGTTCAGGGCTCGGATTTAAGACTAAAGAAATACTCATTTTAGGATGTTTTATTTAAGTCGCGATATATTAGTGCGTCCGTTACTAGTTATTTGATATGGTTGATTTGAACTTAAGTGTTTAAGTCTGGTTTATTAAAACATCTTTACAATATTCTATAATTATTTTAAAATTGATTATTCACACTAATTTTAATAAAACCGTGTGCCCTGATAAAGGGACACAACACATACATTACCAAAGTGCATCCGAATGTATTGGAACATCACTGAAACAAACAAAACAATGACAATTTGTCAAGACAAAAGTATTGCTTGTGTAATGTCAACATTAAAGGCAAAACCATTTCAACATATTTAATTTATGTAGCATATATATATTCGTCTTTGCCAGTTGTTGTTTCTGCTAAATGACTTGTGATGTCATATAAGTGTTGATATTAGTACGATTATTTATTATTCTCTACGCCAACCGACCAAAAACAGTATTATTTCGTTATTTATGATATGGAACAATAATATCATGAATATTTAATTAACGCTTTTCTCTTGATTGAATTTGACCAAACAATAGCTATTGTGCCAGTAAATACCTGGTGAAATTAATTAATTTGTGTTAGGACTCGTGTTACATGATACGGACAAGACAATGGCTTTATAACTATGAATATCAAAGCAAAATTATTGTGATGCAAAACTCAGATTCACAGTGTATATATAGGAAGCTGTACGTATTCCTATGGGAAGATTTATCGAGATCAATTTATTGAGATGAATTATAGGCTGCATAATAAATGTAAAAAAAAACAATATTAAAAAAACTCACCGATCTAGAAAAAACAATCAATTTGAACCGATAGTAAAAATCATAGAATTTGACGAATAATGAATTATGTATATACTCCCCTATATGCGAAAAACAATATTAAATTTGTTTGTTATAATTTCTTTAAGTATTTAAATTAAGTTAAGTTTATCCTTTATTATAAAAAAAATATTATTAAAATATTTATTTTAAAATACATTTTTAGAACTTATTTTAAGACTTTGATATATTACTAGACCTATTTTAATATTTGAAATTACAGTGTAAAAAGTTGTTTGGTTGAATTGATATAATTCTCTTTTTTCATAAATACTGAAAAATGCATTAGTATTTATCTTATATCTAGTAGATAATATAGATAAAACTAATGTACGTGAAATAGAATATCTTTTGTGATTTTAAAAGTCATGTATTCTATTAAATATGTGCAATAATTAAAGACATGGCTTAGCAAAATTGAAAGTAAGTGTATTGTTTTCAAATGAACAATATTTTAAGTATGCTAGTTATTTGAATGATATATGTTGTGCATGTAACCAAATAATTGTGAAAGTTTATAATAACGAGCTTACAATATTTACATATAATACTTTTAAATATATGGTTTATATGGTCAATTAAGAACATTTGACTCGGATGAAAATTCAGTAGCCCCGTTTCGCCATGTTGAAACATTATTGGTCTTAAATTAAGTGCAAAATCTGAATGATTATTAACTTTTTCCAGAATTTTGTGTGCTACGTGTTGGTCTATTTATTTATTTTTTTAGAGGTTTTAAGCCGAGTTATAGTAGGGTATTAATCGCCTTAAAATATAAGAACAAAGAGCTTCAAATATGGAAATCCGGTTTTCGAATCCGTTAATGCTGGAATAGATAAAAAGTTGATCAATTGAGACCTGATTAGAGATATCTCATGATGAGATATAACAACGATCTAACTCAATATTAAATTAAGAGGATATTGAACCAGCCAGAATAGCTCCGGTTTGCCTCACCCATACCCGCATTAGGTAAGGTATTGAATTCATTTGCTGCTGCATGACGTCCTCTAATAATGTTTTATATATTTTATTTTACTAAATAATATAAAAAAAAACATTTATATTGGTATTAAAATTGAATTTGATTTTAAAATTTTACATATTAATATTCCAATTCCTCTCTGATGAATTTTGCATAATGCTTCGGAATGATGATTATCCAAAATATGATGATGGGAGTGACATTTATTTTTCAATCCCATTTCCTCACTCTCACGGCATACATTTATGCTTATAAATAAATTAAAATCTATATTGTTTACGTTTAATTTTAAAATACATCCAAATAACACATTAAAATATTGTAAAACACTAATATTAATAACGAAACAAAGACTCTCTTTTGACTTACAATGATTCGAAAATGCAACAAGAGTACAAAGGTGTTACCATTCTTAAGGATGAAATCCTCAAATGAAACACCGAAAGATAGCTGCCAAAGCATGGAATATCCTCATGCTTATACTACCTCATTTTGGGGGTAAGGGTTGAAAATGGTGATACTTCAAAAATCTCCTCCTTTGCTCATCTAAACTTTCCCCAAAGCAAATCTGTCTATTTCCATTATTAAAATAATAATAATAGTGAAGGGGGACTTTTAGGACACTTGGTATTTAGTCGTTTATGTCGCTGGGGTATATCATTAGTTTATATCTGCATTCTGTAAAGTGAACCTCATTAAATTAGTTGTGTTTTGAGACATGCATGCAGGTGAATAAAATTATTATTATTTATACTTTATTTTATCATAAAGTAAATATCTTATTATTCAGGGAACCCTATAACAGAAATCACATTTTTTCAGATTGACTTCTTTGTTAGTGGTTTTTTTTTTTTTTTTTTTTTTTTTTTTTTTTTTTTTTTTTTTTTTTTTTTTTTACTAATGTAAACTAGAACTACACATATCTATGTACCTAGTATGTACAATGGTAATTAACATAATATCATTATACAGGTTAGGATATCTGTAATTGTTATTTTCAACTATTCTGTGGTAAATTCAGTAAAATATTACATTTTTACCGATTAAAGTAATAATATTTTTTTTATTTCCAAAAAAATCTTAACGAAATATCTGTTATTTTTTTCTCACACTTACACATCGTAAACTACGATTAAAAAATATTATTAACTGTCGGAAGCATACTGTAACAATTGAGACGTAGCGTTTTAATTGTGTACAATAATACAATATATACACTACACGTTTGAAATATATTCCATTATATAAGGATAACGATATACAAAGTTATATTTAAAATAAACTCTTTTTGTTTTCTCTAGATTACGAGCGAACCTGTTTGTGACATGTTTAGGCGCATGGGCTACAATTGCAGACTAAACTGGAATTTATATTAAATACAATTTTTATTTTAGAGGAGCTTAACTCATCACGTACATCACATCATAAATATATAAATGACTTACTTTTCTCTTCAAATATATATTGAGAGGAGCACAACATAAAAATTATAAATTTTCTTGTTTATATTCAACTCACATTTAATAACATAACATTTTTATTATAGTTAAAGATTAGGAAAAACTTGAGTAATAGGCCTATCGTTTTTATATTTTGTGATCTAGTATTTCCCACAATATTTTTTTAATACCATTTTCGTTCATTTCTTCTTCCTAATTAGACTCATATTCATCAGATATTTCTTGTTCGGATTTCGTAAATGTAAGGCAGTTTTTATAAAAAAACAATTGATTTATAATTGATCGCTTGGTTTGACATATTTTATTATTTGTTGTTTGAAATAAATAATAAAAGGAAATACTGTGGGTGTAAAATCACTGTTGGCATCACTGCACTTCAGCAAACGCTTCAATAAACAACACTCTTGAATAAAAATCTGATAATAATATATTATTTAACTAACCTATACAAGATTTCTTCAGGTTTGCTCAACTTTCAAATACAGATTTTATTATGTTTTTATAACTAAATTTATGTTTTTCCTAGAACTAAAACTTATTTATTAACGAAAAAGGTAGCAAATGTTCTCCTCAAAGTGCCTATCAAAATTATATATATATATATATATATATATATATATATATATATATATATATATATATATATGATAATAATCACTTTAAAATGATCTATTAAGGCTGTATCCATCAAGCTAAATGTTCTGTGACAGAAAACTTTGTTTATGGGAATATTTCTTTAGTTAATAAATCATTCTGTTTTAACAAAATATGTTTATAACCAGTACCACGAAATGACGCATAACAATATTAATTAATAAAAAAATTTAAAATAAATATCATTCAATCTATTTTCCACTGATCAAAACGCAATCACCTTTAAAAATAATAAACGGTTAATGAAAGTGTGGATTACTTCATCCGTTGTGATTGTGATTTATCATAATTAATTGAGTTAAGAGTAAATATTACAGTTTACTCATCGATGTAGGCCGAATAAACTCTGGAATTTTGAGCATTAACTAACTGTAAATAATAACTTTTATTTCTACCACTTGTGAACTTTTAAACCAAATTGCTTTAATCAAAATGATTTAATTATTTTAAAATTTACATACAATTCACATCATTGCATTGAGATGAGTTCTTACATGCTACATGAAAGTTATTTACAATGTATATTTTATGTGAGATATAAATTACTTGATATTTTGAAAGTCGATGGAACACGCAAAAGGTGAACTTTTAATAATTATTGAGGAAGTGTCCTATTATTTTTTTCAGGTAATAACGTCCTGTGTGACAGCTACAGACTTTATTTATAAATATAGTTATATTAAATATTTATATTTTTCACTACTAGTGTTCTTTGTTATTACTGTTCCATATAATTAATCTACATAACTTTGTTTATTTTATGAGAGTAACAGCTTTATTTCCACCTCCTCGTTTTGAAGCCATGCAGTAATGGTTTAGATGTGCCACTATTTTAAAAAGTAAAATAAATAAAAGATGGGAAATTTGTGTGGCTTGTTACATAGTCATTTGTACCTAAATTTTATAAAGGATGTGTTTGGCTCAAGTGAGTAACAAAATAAAAATTTTGACTACAGTGGAATGGTTCGTTTAAAGAATCTTGATATTTAGAAGTTAATAAAAATTACGAATTTGTTACATCACTACTTTTTTATTTTACAATACATATTGTATCAATTTTTTGTAAATTCAAGTTTGATGAAGAGAAGCTTTTACATTTATAATCTTCCCCCAAAAAATAAAATCCATCATCCATTTCTCATTCTCTCCAAACTCCATTTACTTTCTATTTGTAACTTTCTCGTGTCTTTTCTGTACTTGGAAATAAAGCAGCCTTTCCATCGTCCAAGGTCAAAGAAAACTCTTTGTCTCCATAAGTTTATATAATACCTAATTGTCAAGAATGATTATGAATAATCTGGTACTCTGACATGCCTACACTAGTCGGCATGCTATTTACATATTACCAAGAAGGCAGCTTAGCCTCGAAAAAAAAAGAATAATGTGAATCTGTACAACAATAGTAAAGGAAATCGTGTTTGTAAATACGTCGTTTTAAGCAATTGTGTAATGGAAATGGAAAAGGCTGAGAGTGCCAAAAAATAAAAATCGATTTTTTGCATGGAATGTGGCACAAATTTTACTTTGTGGCACTGTCAGCCTTTTCCATTTCCATTACACCCTTGCTTCTGTTTATAATCAGACATCAAGACCATACGCATAACTCGTTGTGAAGATAAAGTTCACTAATTTCTTTTTATTTTCATTTATGAAATGTTAGGGTATAAGAATATATAAAAACAGCAATATAACAAATAAAAAATACAGCATTATACCAAAAACAGTAAGTATCCGCAACGGAATCGGGAGAATTAACTTATTATATTACTAAATCTGAAGAAAATTTAAAAACCACAAATTCAATATCTCGCATAACCCAACAGAATGTTTCATCAGTTGTAAAAATAGTTAATAGTCAGTCCAGACATATTGGTAAAATTTATTGCATGTCAAGAAATTAGAAGAGCTAGTGTTTCATAGCATTCATTATGTACTGATAAAAAACATTGTCCTTTATATGTCACATCGATATATCATAACAAGTCTAATGTATAATCGTTTTAAAATGAGCCTACGTTGGTGTTATCCCACACAAATAAATGTAAAAATATATAATACATAAACTGTTTATGTAATTAAATAACGTTTCTTAGATATAGTATATTCGTATAATATAATACATGAGCAGTTTTTACAAATTTAACGTCAAGTATATGAATAGGGGAAGTACGTTTAGTAAATATGTATTACTGTGTAATTTCTTTAATATATTACTAATGGGGTCTTTAATAAAAGAGAGAGAGTTACAATTTTGTTCTAGCATAACATCATAGATTTGGTTACAAAACAAAATAAATATTTATTTTTGTTCTTTGAATTGTCATTCAACTATGACAGAGTTGTTTAAAACTCTTATTGTTTTATCTTGTTACTAAGTACTAAAACTTCTGATGTTGTTATAGATGAGAGTTAGATAGGAGTGAAGAAAATATCATATATTTCAACAAATGTTTTTACATATCTCAATTATCTCTTTACTAAAGTTGATATTAAAGTCGAACAAAACATTTTTCATCGTCTTTTGTTTGTATTATCTAAATTTTAACTTCCTTCAAGTACATTAAAAACGATATCAGGTTATTTGTAGAGTTTAATAGTATTAAAATGAAAGAGGGAAAATATTTACATTAGTACTTTAAATCACTCAATGCAGAGTGTCCTGATAAAAACTTTACATTTATAGTTATTTATCATTCATTATATTTTTTGAAAAACTATTAATATTACATTCAACATTCTCTTATGTAAGTGATCCAAACCACCCTAATGACCAAATATTGAAAAATTTCATTACAATACAAGAGCTTAAAAAAAACTGATTGTTCTTATTTGTTCAATATTAAAAACGTGTGCTCATAGAAACAGCTCCACTTTCCAAGTAATATTGCTGCACATAGAGGTCAACTATTTTAATTTTAACAAAGTCAAGTGGGATTCAAGGTTTTTTCCCCCACATTTTATTTGACAAATTGTCATCGACTCGTAGAAAAATGGCCCGCCGAATGGAGAGTGTGTAATATGCACCTAATTGTATGGGTTTAAAGTAGTAATAAAGGTTTCTTTGAAATTGGTTATAGCAAGACAAAAATTTTGGAAACCAAGCAGTCGCATGGTTATGACTATTTGCGAAAATATATATGTCATTGTAAATATATTTTAATAAATGATTATATGTAAGTTGACGTATGTGTTTGTATATAAATAAAATGTTTATATAAATGTATATGTATATGTTCACATAAAAATTAAATGGTGGTAATGACCTTTGGTAAACGTATAGGTCTTAGTAAGTACTTAAATAAATGTCTATATATGTCGGTGTATGTGCTTTTACATAAACAAATGTCTAGGTCAGGGTATATGAGCTTCTATATATATACAAATGATGTATACAAATGTCTCTGTATGCATTTATATAATCAAATACCTATATCAGTGTATTAGCTTATATAAGTTATGGTTTGGTTTCGAGGACGTGCCTTTTTTTTAAAAACACCTTATAAAAATTGAACAAGATTTTAATACAGCATTAAAAATCTATTTTAATTATTGAAGTATATTTTATGTGCACTGAGTGCCACCTCGATTATCACTGGCTAAGAAAGGCTCTGACGAGGAAACAATGATAATGCTAAAAACTATAATATTCTACGAACTAAAGTACTACCTAAGCTAAAAAACTTTATGTAACTACTCCATCTCTAAACAAAACTTCCTGGGTAGTTGTGCTGCAGCGAACCTCGGGGTTGTCCTGAGAAACTTGTTGAGCACTACGTATAGAAGTCCTATAATTACAACTCCATATAGTGCAATAGTCCACACACAAACATTTCTTAAATTGCAGATACTTTTAAGTCGTCCATTTAATTGACTGTAACTATACCAGACTGAAAATACACCCTCCTTTGCCACCCTTTTGGGCGATGCTTGTATAGGACAAACTATATGTAATTGCAAATACTACTAATTTATTTATCCAGCATTTTAAGTTAGATATATGAGATTTTATGTAGAAATTTCAAATTAAATCCTGTATTTACACTATTTTTATTGATTATAAATATGATTAGATAATTTATTCACCAAATTGTCTGCTCCCTTGTATCTTTTCAATGAAAATGTATTTATTAATTAAATAAATGAACGGAGTTAAATCTGTGTCCACCATGGCACCATACATATTTTTTGATTAAATATATTTATAATATATAATCTATTTCTAAAATAAAATAATTGAAAATGAAATTTTATTATGATAATATTTTGTTAAGCAGGCGTAGTTTTTCCAAAAATTGTAATAAACCACAAACAAACACCTTTTTAGAAAAAAAAAATGACGACTTTTCAATGAGCAAATAATCGTCTTTAGTTGTTTCATGTACTAATATTTGTGATATTAAACGTTAAGAGTGGGAAACAAATGATTCATGCAGGTAGCTGAGGGTAGAACTCTATTCCAATGCCATTAATTTAAAAAGAAATATATCGTCTTCGTTGAAATAAAATATTTATTTGGAAAAATCGTGATTGGACCTCTTTTGATAATTGCGGCCATTGCATCATACCTGAAATAGTTCCCGTAAGTGGGTGTATCACAAGGTTTCCCTGATCAATTACAAATATATTTGGTTATTGTTGACCGGGTGAACAGTGGGTTGTTTTAAATTCTCAAAAAAGGATCGTGGACTCAAAGTTACACATCACAATGTTACATAAACAAATCCCAGTTTATGATTAATTTGTTCAAAACTCAACTGATTACTACAAAATTCATGATCATTCTTAGATTCGCGTTACAGCGAAACTAAGAAAATACTTATCAACATATTTAAAGATTACACAAACGTCAAATGAGTTCTAATATAGTAAAGATTATTCAGGAAGATTATATCTAAAAATGTAATCTTATTAATATATTAGATCGTTCATTTTATAGAATTAGAGCTAAAAGCTTCTTAGCAGGATTATTTATATAAGATCTTTATAAAAGCCCATTAATTCTACTTACATCAGCATTTTCCACCATCAGCTTAGGTCGATGAAGGTACGTTCAATTTAAACCTCACAAAATAAGAAAAAAAGTAGTAGTAACGAAGATTTAAATATTCTTATGTTACACTATATTTTATTGTTTATTCCTAATATATTTGTACATGTCTGAATGGCTTAGCCTTTCCTCTTTATATGGTATCCCTCTCTTCTCTAAGTTTTAGTTTTTCATATTTTTTTAAATTTTAATTGTTTCAAATGGTCACATGACTTATTTACATTTTATGAATAAAGGAATTCCTACCAGCAGTATTGCTGAATTTAAGTGAAATCTTATATTTTAATTATAATATACCACTTGTGTTAGACTGATTTCATGAAATTTATATATTAAGTCTAGGAAATTTTTGCCGAATATTACTGTTTGTAAGGCGTAGTGATACTTTATTGTACATTGTAAGCTTATTTCTATTTCCAATGACTTTCTTAATCAACTGGACAAACGTAAAACGGCTGAAATTTGAAGTTACCAATAGCTCCTGGGTAGGTTGTCCACTAGATTTAACTTTATCATATAGATTGTATTTTAGGTCTAAAGGCATTCCCCCATACATTACGTTTTCGGTCCAAACTGGCAGTATGAAAAGTACACTTTTTTTCAGATCATTAAGTGTTTGAGTTAATTAGCTGGGTTTTAAATAATAAATCTGGAGGAAATGTTGCCAAAGTTTCAACGACATTTCAGTGGATTCTCTCAAGGTTGTTTTGATAAGTGCCGTATATTTACTACAAACCCTAAAACAAGAATCACTTTAATAGCCTGATGTCTGTATTAGCTCACTTTTGTCTTGAAAAGCTACTTGACAATAAATTGTTGCCACTATGCATTTGAAAACGTACTCTCGTTCTTTATTTCCTTTACCATCACACAAAAGCAATAATCATTCAATAATCTACATTCAAAATCTAATTTTTATAACTATAATTCTATTTAAATATGTCATGTGGTGTAGAAAAACGGTATAATTCCTGAAAACAAAGTTTTGTTTTCGCTCGTCTAAAAATTCCAAATAACTTATTTTACGTCATTTTTATTATAATTAAATTTAAATCTAAATTATATTTTAGTACCTACACATTTGAAATCGTAAATAAAAACTCCACTTCATAAAATAATTTTAAAAGTCATTAGGCTAATTGTTAAAATAAAAAAAAATGTTGCAATTATAATTAATTATGGCACTCTCACTTTGTTTAACCAGAAGATATTTTTCTCCGATAAGCCTTATAATCTCACAGATATCAAAACAAAAAATTTACAACTTCCAAGTGTTATATATTTACACCAGATCTCCTTATTCATCAAACATATTAACGTTTAAATGACGTTTCTTGGAATTTTTAATATAGGATTTAATGACTAAAATCGTCATTTATAATTTATCTATAAAAATAATTTAGAATATAACCGGAAATATACATTAAAAACTTTGAAGGATTCGGAAAACCTCGACACATTTATTTTGTTTTGTTCAATTTGGTATTTATTTATTTGCGACATTTATTATCGACTATTGGAGTAATAAAACACCAATAAAAACGTGATCTCATAAAATAAACCCATTGGTGCGTTTCTTCTACATACCATTCAGCCTTTAAGATTTATGACTAGGGCGAAAAAAGCTCCTAATTTATTTTAAATGATGTCATCAAATAATTTGTTAAAAGAACATTACTAGTTACGAGACAATAAAATCATTTTATAGCATAATGCATTCATTGCATCCGCGAGTAAAAGAGGAACAGTGATAACAGTTATAACACTGATACAATTGTACTGATTTATGATTTATAAAAACAAGTAATTTTATAATTTTTCTTGTAACTTATTTTATCTACCGAAAAAGTTTTACTCTTCGCTTGTTTGTTAGATTAAGATAAGTATTGCAAATTATAGTATGGAGTAGAACAAATAAATTTGGTTTTATAGATGTCTGACAGGGAGTGGATGTAAGGTGTTTTTAATAAGAATAGAGATGGGATAGAATTGTACAAATCAGGCTGCACAACAATTGCCACTTATATTCTTACACAATTGCTAAATGGACTAATGGGAAACAAATAAATTTGAGTTTTTTTTCCCTCAATGGTATCTACCTCAATAGTTGAATTATGATAAAGTAAAATCTAGAAATGTATCCAAAATATAACCATATACCAAACTAGAAAAAAAAGGTGTTCCAGTATGGACGGCAGCAAACTGTATATACAGAAGAAACCCGATATAAAGAGAAATGGACGAGACTCAAACATATTTCACGTTTCTTTTCGGATTCATTCCCGAAAATAACCTAAAATTATATTTTATTGTAGTGCCTGTAAGTATATATATTACAACGATCAAGGTTTTTTTTTAGGAACACAAATTCACCTTGATAGCTGAGGAATAAGTTGATACCACCTACTGGAAGTATTAGGCTATCTCTCTGTTTAGGCCTAAGTGATACACCTTAATGTCGAATATTTAATTTACTAAATATTCTAGAAAAAAACTTTTTTTGATAACCTTGAAGTATTTTTAATTTAAATTAGCTTAGTCTGAACTCAAGAAATTAATTTTACAAATCGTCGATCTCTGGGTAGCAATTACACTGAAAATAAACTTGTAAAATTCTTATTTGTGCTTTTGATAATTATATAATTTATCACTGTTGTAATATTTAATCTATAACACATGAAATAACAATATATTCTAATAATAGGTAACTTAATTACAATAAAAAATTTTATACTGAAAAATTAAAATTAAATCTTAATGGAATCCATTGAAAATTACAAAACAAAATATTCTCTTGTTGAAGCCTTTTCAAGGTATAAAAATTGATCAAATAAATTCATTTCTAATATTTCTTAACATTAGAAGACAGAAAAATTCATTTATTTATTTTGAATTTACTAATGAATTTTTTATTACCCTTTTTCTTACAAATTTACTTTAATACTTTTAATTTGAATTTAAATTTATTTATGATTCTACTTAATGTTTTATATAATTTATTTTTAATTAGACATCCTAAATAACCCAGTATGCTTAATAAATTTAATGAATTTAATTCAGGCCAATTTTTAACAGGGACTATCGTATTTACGCTCTCTACCGACCTTTCAACTCTTTCTTTCGGCCAACTCGACGCTAGTTGTGACGTCAGCGGTTGTTTCCAGGTGGCAGATTACAGGTGATGTGGGTGCTGTTGGTGAAGATGATGTCATGTTGATAAGCCTGTCGTTTTCAGGGCGACTGGTGCTAGATGTCTTTTTTAAGATGTTTGGTGAATGTTGCAGACGTCTGAAGTTCCGTATTCCCTCGAAGTCTCTAAGTCATGTCCTGAAGGTCGCTTTGTAGTATCCTAGAGATCCAGTGATGAAGTTTAAATGACTACTTCATATAGTATCTACTATATAGGCTAGTAGTGCTATTCCTGTCAATTCTTCCAGAAGTGTGCTTGAAAAATTTTTTAAAGGATTACGACGAAAATATTAAGTCATTTGGCTGGACGTTAGTATCCTATAAATTTAAAAAGAAAAAAAAAAAAAACAAACAAGCGTCTCAGTAACGTGGCTCTTGTCACTAAAAAAAATCTAATTCTCCCCGTTCCTCTGCTGCAGCTTATTTATATTCTGGTTTGGCACTATTTTCATTGCCATCGTCGCTTTACTAACACTGCTTTTATTTTAGGTTAAAAAATCCTTTTGTTCATGGATTTTTTAGTGTGCATCTGGTCCTTTAATTTCAGTACGTTTTCCTGTTAGCTCCCAATTCTTTATCACCTTTTTTTTCTAATTAACCTCGCTTTGTTCTACGAATTTAATTTTTTTCGTCGTTGGTAGACGTTTTCCAGGCATCTCATTGGCCGCTGTGTTACGACCTTTGATTATCTGTCGCCAGCTCATTTCTCATTTGTTTTCCTTAAAACTGCTATAACTTTTCGCGGGTTGCTTTGTTTTCCTCATGAGTTAACTTTCTGAATTCTGCTCGCCCTCTTCTTTCCTTACGAACTTGATTCACACTTCTAGGAATGTGTGGTTCTCTGACACTTTCCAGTCGTGTTTTCTTCGCGACTTCTCCCGGATAAGTCTCATGGTTTTCCCTTTTCCGGTTTTCTTTTTCCCAGTCTTTGGTTCCTGTCTATTGTTTATATTATCTGCAGTTTCACTTGGTTTGGTTTTGTTCTTCTTCTTCTTCTTGAGCGTTTGGGAGATTAACAGTTTTCTTTTTGATTTGGACTTATTTCCCGATATTTATTTTACATACTGAGTTTTGTATACAATTGTAGCTAAATAAACATTGTTAAATTTTACATTACATGTTAAACTCTTACATTTTTTCATTGCTTAAAAAATGCTTAAACTTTTATAATTTGGTAATTTTTCTAATTTTAAAATTTGTATAATTTAACATTTCTACTTTTTTTTTAGGCCTACTCTTGTACACCTTGATAAACCTTTTTATCTTCAAATTTGTGGGAATTTGAATTTTTTCTCAAACATTGAACTTCAATAACTTTTTAATTAAATAAAATTTTAATTTTTATATTTGCTACCAACACATACCCCTTTAGCGTAATGCATTCCCTTAAACAAAATCAATTAAAAAATATTCCTGTATTTATGTCACTCCCAAGAAATCTGTACGTTTTATTCTAAATTAACTTTCAGGTTCTCGCAAGCTAGGGTACAACAGTCCAGCCTTACAGAAACCTTCGTCTTGAATTTACCAACATACTGTGACCTACATACGATTCCAATTTTTGGAGTGAAACTAGAAAAATCGAATTTCATAATTTTGTCATAAATCAAGAAATTCCAGGAACCACGACTTGTTTTTTTACCGTTGTAATATATATTGTTGCTTATAGTCCAGCACCAAATTATACTGTATACAGATATTTATGGCTATAATCTTCTGCCTGAAAAACTGTGGCGTATTGTCCCAAGGGAAACTAAAGTTTCGACCACTGTCTCAGCCCATATACACCGGCACCGGTACCTGCCGTATTTTCCTAAACATCAGTATACCACACCAAGTTTCCCGTATTTTCTAGAACTCGATTTTTGTCCCCATGGGTCATATTAGCTTACATTGGTCTTGAAAACAAGTATCTGATGTCAATCTTATCTGTACCCATATTGTGAATAGAATGGCATATTTTTCCGTGATTCCGGCAAGCACATATGTGATTTTTCCAGACGCCTCTGCGCATAAACCTGTATGATACTTTCTTGCTTCTACCATTATAGACAGGCCAATGGGTAGAAGCCAAATATATTGTAGATATTGCTAACATTGATATCTATTCTACATCAATATGTGTTCCATCTTTCTTTACACTATCTATATTTATAACATTTTAAATAAATATAGAGATTGCCTTGAGAGATATAATTCAAAATTAACATGAAACTGGAACACAATTTCTCACAAATAATACGTTTATTGCCTGTAACCCGTTTCAACAACAATGTTGACATCTTATTGATGAAAATACAATACAAATCATATTTTTAGATGGCGATTTGGTCGAAACCCAATTACCGTTATTAGTTTTATTACTTCTGATGAACTGTGATCGAGAAAACGTTGTATTTTTATATTATTAGGAAGTAAAGGTCAAAATTAACAAACTTCAAATAATTGTGATTTATAAATTTAGTAAATGTTTACCTCAATATAAGTTTTCCAAGGAGACTATTACTAAATGTTTATACTTGAATCAAATAAAACATAACAAACTTATTTGCCACCAAATTTTCAAAGAACTGTAAAGAACATTATACCAAATTCATTGTTAACTCTAACCAAAGCCAAATTGTGGATTTTTATGTAATTTGTACCATAATTGATAGAATAAAACTCGAACACAAGTTCTCAAAAATAAATACGTTTACTTAATTAAACGAGTTTCAAGTACATGAGCTACAATAACTTAACTATAACTAACCTAGCACTGTGGCAAACCCCGTTTTATACAAAACAATAGTGTCATGGCCTAAACCTACTTTCTAATAATAAGGTGTTAAAAAGTGCCTCACGTCATTCTAAATAGCTTAAGAGTTAACATCTAACTAATATAATAATGTTAACAAATCTTATATCTAACAATAAAATTTATATTTTAAATTAATATAGAACATTGAAAGTCCGTAATACATAATTTACAGTATTTGTAATGTTTCCCACGCATCTATTGTAATTAATTTGTAACATATTTCAACAACAAAAAGTGCTCTTATGTTAAGTAATGTTTTTTCTGTAACAGTGTTAAGCAATAGATGATTTATCAGACCTATTATAATAAAGTGAGCAAAGTGTGCATTTGCTCTTGTAATGTTGTTTGACCTATATACTTCTTTTGACGTATTTAACAATTTATACCATAAATTACAGATCTATATTGTTCTTGATTTCTATCATTTGAATTTCCCAAAATTTTACAAATATTATTCTCTGCTGACATTGTTACATTTAATTTTCATATTTACTTAGTGGATGTTTTACAATATTTTACATGGAGGAGCAAATGCAGCTTTTTTGTTAGGCATACTACACACAAGAGCACTTCTCTTTCTCTAATTTTCTTAACCCTAGACCTGGTACAGCAAAATACCGTCGTTTTGAAAAATAATTTAAAAAATAGTATTGTATCCAAAACGTACTTCTAAGACGCTATTTTTTTCAGATATATTCATATAATTTTTTCTATGTCAATGAAAATATTTTAACTGATACGGTTTTTGAGTAAATATATTAGGAATAAGAAAATGAAGTTAACCTTTTTCTTTAAAAATCTCAAAATCATACGGTGTCCTAAAGACATTAACCCTGAAAAAGAGTGATTACTGATCCTTGCGTGTCGTTGGGTCTATATATTCTCAACTCAATATCGATTAACTTTGCCGCCCCTTTCGCAAGGATATTTGATCTATTTACCCTTTATTTAGTCAATGTGTAAAGAACACACGTTCTTTACTTAGTAATTTTGAAATTGAAGCTTAATAATGTCACAATTTTAAATACTTGGCCCAAATATAGGGCTTTAACTATCCCTAAAGCCGCTAGTATTAGGAAGTTATATTATATAATTTGTAACAATTAAGAGTTACCTTAGTATTTCAGAGGTGGCATTATATACATTTTCGCCAAATATCAACAGTGTCAATCTACAGAAATGCTCTCGATGCTTTCGCTACTGTTACAATAAATTTTACTTACCGTACCGAAACCGCCTCATTTATATAGTTATACAGGGTTATTTAAATAAATTAATCGTTCCCCCAAATTCTGCAGCTTCTCGTCTTGAACAGATAAGCCTTAGAAAACCAACTATTTGGTACTTCTCTCCCCCCTGTATAATGGAGCGGCCGAAACTTGCAGAACTTTACAGTAGGCCAGAGGCCTCTTTTGACCCATCTCGACCACTTTTGACCAATACATAGTCATATATGGTTCTCCATGTACACCTTCTACAATTTTCTAGTTCTCGTTTTGGGCCCTGTTGTACAATCTTTGTAGCCTCCCTTCCGTACTCGAGAGGACTTCAACAGTTTTTACTGCTAACTGTCCTTTCTTTTGATTTTATCAATATACAGATATAATTCAGTTGATGATCTGAAGAGGGTATCACTACCCTCACTGTTTTAAAGATAATTAGAACACACCAAATATTAAAACATTTATATATGTTGATTTTTTTTGAAAATATGACATTAATATACTTTAGTTAGTTATAGAAGTATCCACTCCTCACCGTGAAATAAAAAATAATAAACTGTGCTATACATTTCCCTCTAAGAACAACACTTATTGTATTCTTTGTTTTTTGTAACCATAAGGCCGGGTATCATAATTTCCCACATATCTCCATTTAGGTCCCGCAACTTAAAATACTTTTGTTTCCTTTACAGTTACAATATCTACGTCTTCATTTCTCCTAATTCTATTCTCTTCACTTTGTAAAGACAGTTTGGCTTCGCTCAAGACCATTTCTTTAAGTTTATCAAAGTTCAGATTATCAGATGTTTTTAGATTAAGTGTTAGACCTTTAATTTTACACACCTCTATAATATCATTACTGTTTGTAGAAAATACTTGGTATGCGTATGTTTTAGGTCCGCCCGAAACAAATTACTTAATGTAAGATCCTGGGCCATACTCTTCCTATTCATTAGTCATTTCCTCTAGCTACACCAGTAACTACTTTATGTGCACCCTCCTTGTATGAATAAATAACACTATCCGTGCCACAATATATTACCTGCTCTCCTAAAGCATCAAGATGTTCATACAGTTTAAGACGGGCCTGACTATGTGTGTACGCTACCAGTACGACATTTACATTTTTTAATGACTCTCCGCACTCCTCTGAGTATTTCCAATTTACTAAAATGGTGTCTTCGTTAGTTTCTTGTACTCTATTAACCTTTATCGATGGACTTGTTAGTGGTTGGAAAAATACCGCAGAATCTCTCGTTAAAAGTGCCTTTGTTTGGTTTTCCGTTTGCCCAAACTTACCCCAAAATTAGTTTCGCATCAATTTTGAAAGAGATCGGAGTCCCCCGTTCTTTTCAATTTTAAAGTAGTCAAGCATGATACCTTCAAGGTTATAATAATCTTTCACGTACGTGTCTTTGTCCAACTCTGACTTACACCAAGTTGGCCGTCCACTAGCTTCTTGTTTAAATCGGTAAACATGCCTCTTTTCTCAAAAGTAGCAATTTGTACTCCCAAAGTTTATACATGTCCAATATAAGATATCCTTTTTCTACGGCTTTCCTGAACTGATTATTTGTCAAAGTTCCAATTATGGCCCTCTCTTCACTACTATGTTTACAATCACTAGTACACAAGTTTTCACCACACTTACGACACAAAACAAACATTAATTTATCATTCATTCTTGTTGTAAGAACAGGATGATACAAAACGTTAGAGGGCAACACTTTACACTTTATCAAGCATTCCGCATCCATCCCCATTTTCCTGCATTCTCTATCTCCTACATGAACATTCTGATGGCCTAAGGGGAATTTTCCGTACTTGCATACCCAATGGTAAAGCGAGCATACGTGAGCATACTAAATGGATTCTTCATCAGAACAATTGTGGTATGTTTTAGCATTTCCAGTCCGGCCACCGAAAAAAGCATGTCTTGGATTAAGTGGTAAAGTGTTCAATATTGGATGAGAGTTCAAGTAGTCCATTTTATTTTCTTCTTTAATAGTTTTAAATGTACACTCCCACATCGCTACTACTTCATAGGGTGATTTTGAAAGTTTCTCAATTTTGGCTTTTGTCCTTTCATACCTTAAGTGCAGACTGTCAGAATGGTCCTCTTTTAGTAGTTCCTCCCTCTTATAAGGGAAACATTTAAGACAACCGTGAAAGTAACATCCTTGAAATTCGTAGATACGTTCCCCATAAAAACCTTCAGCTTTTACCCCTTCTATTTTGACTTTCCTTTCACGGCCTGCGTAACTGATTCGAACACCCCTTTGTTCCACTTCCCGCGTCATCCACTGTAAGGCAGAGGCCGACTGGTTGTCCACAAGACGGTATCCGCGTTTAGGAACCAGACCTATTGTATTATTTCTTTCAAAAAATTACGTCTGAACGCTAGATTACATGCACTAGCTATTGTAACTGCTTCTAAAAAAGGATCCACATTACACTGTTCCAGGAACATAGATCTAAATTTTGTGGACGCCTGAGCCAAAATGTCTACGTCCGAGATGCAATACTCTACAATTGCTTTTTGAAAATCAAAAACATAGTTTGTTAGTGTCTGCTCGTTATGCCATTTTCAATGTCTTTGTAGCCCTTATCGAACATAGAATCTGGACAATAAAACTGTTTAGCGGGTATCGGTTCTTTATAATTTTGATTTTATAATGTATTGAAAAGGTGAGGGAAATAACCTATCTTCTTTTCAGGGGGTAAATCGAAAGCTTTTGAAGGCAGACAGGGCCATAGGTAAGTAATTTAAGGAATCTATGAACCTTATATTGTCCATTTCCATCAATATGATCTTGGTTCCTCTCATAATAAGTTCTGGCATGAACCTTGTATGATGAATAACGTACTTTAGAATAAACTGAATGTCAAATGAAGAATCGTTGTGAGCGAGTAAGCATACTTGTTTGTAGCTTTTCCTGATTTCCATGACAAAGTTTATAAACTGTCATACGGTCTTCTTTAATGATACGAGTATGTGATCTACAATTTTCATAAGATTGTCCTGCAATATATTTATGAAAAATTGCTGACTTACACACAAATTAACTTTATGGACTTTAGTTTCCGGATCATTTGCAAGACTCTCGTCTTGGCGGGTTTCTAAATCAAAAAATATGAACAAGAAGTCTTTACTTTTTTGTGTAAACCTATTAACCCTCATAAAACACTGATGATTACGTGGTTTGTATTCTAAACAAATATTACAAAACATATCACCACATGTATGTACTGATTTTCTATCCCTAAATCTAATAATCTTACCACATTAGGTAAACTTTTAATAGAGTTGCAACTATCACCTTTGTGGGCAATGAAACAAACTTCATTTTTAAAGTGCTTTTGGGACAAGTTATTCCTCCATATTGTAATTTACAGCATAAGCTCTACCTACAATTAATGCTCTATGTAAAAATAAATTATCCGTATCGTTTATCACTACTAGCCCCTTCCTAGCGCTACACTTTTCAGTAAAATCAGTATAAAAACCTTGTGTTCCTTGACCACCACAGCCCATGGGGAGGGTAACTCTAGTACATTAAATTTTTAGATTTAAACTGTTTAGTGTAAACCCTAATTGATCATTAATTGAGGATTCAGATTCATTTTGTCAACTAAATTTGTAAAACCCAATTTAAGCCCATCAATTTCAGAAAAGCTATAAGGAACAGAATTAAATTAAAGGTAGTCCTATATCCGTACACTCTAAAGTGCTTTACATATGACTCATCTGTTTTTACTACGTGTAAAGGATTCATATTTACTAGTACACAATGCTGCACAAAAGAAGAAAGAATCCGTGGACTATCAATGCCTTTTACGATCTCTGCCGAAAGCACCTATAAATGTTTGCTCCTCACAGTTCTAATTTATAAATAAAAATGAATGAATATTCACCAAGAAAATTCTTATATATTGTTCTTACAGTCCGTGATTAGTCGAAAATATCCGAACATTAACGAACTCATCCGAAATCGGTTCGGTATCTCCAGGTGAAATGTCTATAATACACTAAAATAGTACACTTCCAAAATCTATAAGGTACTACTGTTAAGAACCTTACAGAGAACGGTTTTAGTACGTGTTATTACAACAAATAAGTGTCAGTCTATGGACTTTCAGCGCAGTTTACGAGCTCTGCCGTAAGCATTTGTAGCTGCTTGTTCCTCACAATTCAAGTGTTTTAATTATGCTGAATTAATGAATTTCACTACCCTCGTGACAAAGATGTCGGTAGGTGCTGAAGTCATTGCATTGTACGCTGAAAAAAACCACATTGGGTGTATTGCAGCCCTTTTTACGCTGAAAAACTGGTTGGCTGACTGTTAGGGCTCAATTCGGTGAATTTTATATTAAAAAACATGATGGTGAGCAATAGGGACGTATGTCGGTGTATATTATGCTAAAAACAAGAAAGCTGTCGGTTTGTCACAAGTCGTTGCATTTTATGTTGAAAACAACATGGCGGTTGGTTAGGCCACAAGTCGTTGCAGTTTACGCTGAAAACCAAATGACTGGCAGGTATGTCACAAGTCTGTGCAATTTACTCTCCCTAAAACAAAGATGGTGGATGGGTTGGTGGTAAGTCGGTTCAGTTGAAGTTATAAATGGACGATTCTGATAGGTCGAGAAGCGATCACGTGACCAAATGGACGTTTCTGATTGGTCGAGAATAACTCCATAAGAAACAAAGTTAAGGCCAAATCCCTGCCCTGTCTACTAACGGTATTATATTTATTGCGATAGGACCATTTTATGTGTATATAATAATTATATAACACACAATATTACCTATTATTGGATAACCATTGAAAACTGCAGCACCATAAATAAATAATAAGGTATTTTTTGCAATACATTATTTTGAAGACAAAATTTAGTTTATTAACCGGTGAACCATTGAATTGGAACTTGCTCTTTTATACTCAGGTGAATGGTGTGAAACCTTAGTTATATATCTATCTGTATGTTTCGGCTTTCCATAAACAATAAACAAGAAAATATTACTCTTTGAAACATATTTACATTCTAAAATAGAAGATTATTGTCTTTTCAACCTCAGTCGTAAACTGTATATTTGGTTAAACAATATCAGAAAACTCTGTGAAATTTTTATTTTTATCATACACTTTTACAGTTTCTGTTTGGTGCAGTAAATACAAGTTTGCTTGTAAGACTACAAGTATATCTTTTAGGAACGCATTCGTAATAAACACTATGCACGACTTTAAAAACAGAATATTTATTGTTGATAACTTCTTTTGTAGGTTAATTACTACTCAATTAGTTTCCAAAGTAATTCATTTTAACAACAATTTACAACATAATTTTAATTTCGTTTAAATTTGGAAGTGTAGAGACAGATTATTTAGTAAAGGTAGATAAGTGTTACGTAAGTTTTTTAAAAAATAATATGAAGAAGTTAAATAATTCTAATTATACTTATAAAGAAACGAAGCGGGCTTGACAAATATAAAAATATTTTACTGATTACGCAAAATAGGCATATCGGAAAACAGCATAATATATTCCAAATTATACAACACACGTTAGTGATTTTTATCAATCAGTTTTTGGGAGTGATTAGTAAATTTTGTATAGGAGAGAATAATATGTCTAGTTACAAATAAAGAAAGATAACTACGAAATCAAATGAACTTGTCATAAACTTATTCTAATCATTAATGATTATGCAATAGGGAAACAAATTATATTGTCATGGAATATTTTATGGGAAAGTTAATATAAAGATTTAACCCCCCCCCCCAGTAAGAAAATGAATTTGTGAATAATATGAATGTATTTGTATCTATTTCGTTCAGTTTGGAGATAAAAATTTTAGATCATCAGTACTTGGAAAATTATTCTTGCAACGCATGACTTTAAATACTAATTTTGCTCTCCTAAAGTTTTATGCTACAATACGAAATATAAACCAACAAATTATATTTAAAAAGGTCGAGATAGATCACGTTTATTTATAAATTAGAACTATGTTTTGTATATATGTATTTTTACATGTATTTTATATGTACCAATATATATATAATATATAAACGTTTAAGCCACCCTGCCATAGCTCTGATTTCAAGACGTTTACAAAAACGACATTCACAATTTTATGACTTGAGTGAATTCACAGATATTAATTTAGCTCATCCCCAAAGTTTCATTTCAATATGAACAATGAATCCAATGATTTATCGTAATTTCTGATGTTTTTTAATTATTATTTTGTGTTTCCCATCAAATTCTATTTAAAATCAAATTAATGATTTCGGTATGTTTATCAAAAATTAGTATTACGACTTATCATTCAAACAAAATAACTGCAGATTTAAATAATGAATATTTAGGAAAGGGGAACATTTTTTTCACTGACCCAAAGTGAACATCGTGTAATAAATATATCTTTAAAACTTACTTTTTTCGTCAAATAAATATCAAGAAAATAAAATAGACATTGTGTAAATAAATTTACTATTAATAACACGTGTATAAAAATTTTATTTAATATTAACTGTTACGTATTAGTTTTAAGGTTAAATCGACAATTCTCATTTTTCTAAATTGGGTTACATGCCACAGCAACTTTCACTTTATACCTGTACAATTTTAGTCATTCTCATTCTATCTCTAGTAGGAGTCAGGTGCGTTGTCTGCTTCCTAAGCCTTTTCTCGTGGACTTAAGTTCCGGCTACCTCATATTAATTTACTCTACCTCAAATACTTTTATATTTCTCTTTTTAAACATTTTTTATATCTAGTAAAGTGTCAAGTGCGGTCGGTGTGAAGTGATTGCAAGAAGAAGTACTGGCCAGTTACTGCACATCAAGTGGAACCGTTCGTTGGCACAATATACGACAACCTCAAGGAAGGTAAACTCTCATTGACTCTGGTCCTCCGGCAATCAAACTTAGTAAGTAATAAACTCATACATTATCACTCATAAATTATCGAACATTTTTTGGTCCCCCCGGGCCGGATCTAGTTATTCATTAACTAGACGTAAGATAAAAACCAGTCTATCAGTTCATTAATACCGTTATATTTTATTCTATTTTTGGTTTAAACTCTGTTCAAATTGCTTACTATCAACTTTCACTTTAGATTTGTATTCTCTAACTTTCACCACGCTACAGTACAAACAGTTAAAGTTCACTTTCATTTTCTATTTTGAGAATTGTCGATTGGTCTTATTTTAGTTTAATATTGATCTCCAATAAAATTAAACTTGTAATAGAAATAATATTGTAAATTTAATACTTTCACTTAGTGTGTACACAAAATCTAGCTTATAAATATTTGACCTTTGTATTGTACTACCTGCTCATATGTTATCTCTATACTTATTTTAGTTACTCTTAGAAACTAGGCCACAGAAGGAGAAAGTTTAAAAGGTATTCAAATTTATTAATATTATTGACATACCTCTTGTGTTTATCAAAAAAGGGTCTATTCAGCTTTTCATTATAAATAATTTATGTTAAATTCAGTTTTGCTTATTTTGACTTTCTATTGTACTTTATACTGTAGACTTCACCATATTTCTTAAGTTGAGGGCCTGTGTTTAAAATAAACCTCTTGTTGTGTTTATTTAAAAAGATAAGTTCTTTTTTTTAAGGTGGTTAGCGTGTTTTCAAGATAAATAAATAAACTTAGTGTCTTTTTGTGAATTAACTTTGTAAAATGGCTAAATCACTTGCAGTTGTCAAAGCAAGAATGGAGAACGCATTCTCACAGATTCAAATGATTTTTGATCTTACAAAAAAAACTTCTGATAAGGATATTCTTCAAAAATTCCTTGTGCGCGCAAAATCTGTCGGTAAGATTCGCCAAGAATTTTCTGATGCTTTAGACATTTACCTGGAGCTTAAATTGGCTAGTGATCCTGAATTTAAACCTAATTACGCTTCTCTTAATAGTGCAGATGAGTTAGTGGATTATATTATTTCTACCCTAACCTCATTTCAAAGCAAAATGCAATCCAAGAGTAATAGTGAACCTGCCCCTGTACAAAAGTCAGTGGTTCGCTTACCTAAGCTCGAATTAAAACGTTTTAGTGGTGACTCCCTAGAATGGGTATCTTTCATCAATCTATTTGAATCGAGTATAAATAAAGACTCTTCTTTGTCACCCAGTACGAAGTTTCAATACTTATTAAGTGTTCTCTCTGGTGAAGCTTTAAATTTGATTAAATCTCTACCTATTTCCGACTCTAATTACACAGTGGCTTACAACCTCCTGAAAGAGCGTTACCACTCTCCAAGGAGACTCGTTACTCTTCACCTAAATCAAATTTTGGACTTACCCTCTGTAAATCATTCTCCAAAACAAATGAGAAAATTTGTCAACTCATACAATGAAAACATTCAAGCTCTTAAAGGGTTAAAACTGGACATCACCCAAAATAACCCACTTCTATCAGCCATGGTTCTTAGAAAATGGACAACGACCTCAGAAAAAGGTTCGAACAATTCCGTTCCTCCAATCCCACCGTTGAAGGTGAGGATGGCCCTGTCTTACCTGACATCGCAGATATAATAAAATTCCTCAATCAGGATTGTAACGAAATTGAAAACGCTAGTTTGCATTCTGCACCTTTCTTAAAACCTGCCTCTGCAGAGTCAAGCCATGAGTATATGTCAAAAAACCAATTTTCTAAATTCAAAAAGGGTCCTATTGGAAATCACAAGGTCTCTCTGATGACCTCCAACACTGGTGGAAATAAACGTAGTAATTCAAACTCTCCCCCGTGTTTTGTTTGTCACAAAACTGATCACAAGGTGTATACTTGCCCCATCTTCAAGAGTAAGGATCCCAAATCCCGTTTTCAAATCGTTAAAGAAAATAAACGATGCTCTTCATGTTTGGGCAATCATAACCTCAATGACTGTAGGTCAACATCAAGTTGTTTTAATTGCCACAAAAGGCACCATTCATTACTTCATTTTGAAGAAAACCGTACGCCTATAGTTCAAACTTCATCTCATGAAACTGTTCAAACTTCACAGGAAACTTCACCTGCAGTTACTTTAACCAGTCAAGATAAAGACCGTTTTAATCAACGCTCCACAACAGTCTTATTAGGCACTCTGCTTGTGAAACTCACCTCTGCCAGTGGAATTACACACGTATTCCGTGCTCTCGTTGACTCTGGCAGTCAGTCCTGCTTTCTTACTGAGCGAGCAGCTCAGTTGTTATGTGCTCCCCGTAACAAATGTTCTCAGGCCATTGCTGGACTTTCTCAAGCTGTAACTCGCTCTAAGGGCCAAACATATCTGAACATTGAAACTCTAAATGGAAAAATGATCTCTAAGAATCAAGACTTTCTCATTCTTGACAAAATCTGTGTAGACTTGCCTCGTGTTTCAATTGCGCCTGATGTCTTTAATAAAGTCCAACCATACATTTTGGCTGATCCTACATTCCACCTGCCAGGAGGCATTGACGCTCTCCTGGGTGCCTCTTTATTCCCACTAATATTTAACCAGGTAGCCCACCACCTCGGCCCTGGCCTACCAAGTGTGATAGGATCACACTTTGGATATTTAGTCATGGGTGAAGCGCCTTGCGCACCTTATACTGGTTCTACTATCACTTCTCAGATGTCAGCAACCCTTTTATCTGTTAATGACATCGACTTACACAACTCGTCGCAAAGATTCTGGCAGCAAGAAGAGCCCCCTATAATGACAAAACAGTCTGAAGAAGACAGGCTATGTGAAGAACATTTCTTAACCACTCATTCTCGGGACCAATATGGCCGTTATTGTGTCCGACTACCATTCAAGAAAAAACATTCCGTTCTGGTCCACTCGAAGTTAACAGCTGAACAGAGACTTCATTCTTTAGAGAAAAGGTTTAAAGCGCAACCTGAATTTAAAGCGCTCTACTCAGATTTTATGTCTGAATATTTCATTTCAGGTCATATGGAAGTCGCTAACAACACTAACCTAACTGATCCTCACTATTTTCTCCCTCACCACGGGGTCTTAAAGGAATCCAGTAGTACTACTCGTTTGCGCACTGTGTTTGATGCCAGTTCTAAAACTTCTAATGGTTTCTCCCTCAATAATATTCTTCTCACCGGAAGAAAGATGCAAACTAACATTTGCGATTTGTTGCTCATCTTTCGGACTTATAATGTTGTGTTTTCTTGTGACATTCGTCAAATGTATCGACAGATACGAATGCACCCTGAAGACCAGTGCTATCAACTGATTCTTTGGCGTGATAGTCCTGATCAACCTCTTTCAACTTTCAAACTCACTACAGTGACTTATGGAGTAAATTGTTCTCCATACCTCGCCATTCGGACTTTACATCAGCTCGCCATAGATGAAGGTGATTCCTACCCTGCAGCTGCAGAGATTCTACGTAATCAAACCTTCGTAGATGATATCATCGCAGGTGGAGACACCGAAGATAAAGCGATGAACCTCCAGCACCAGCTTATTTCACTTCTGAGTCGTGGAGGCTTAGAGTTACGTAAGTGGACTTCGAACTCCATGCAACTCCTACGTAGACTCCCAGATGATCATCTAGAAACTCCTGTATTTCTCCAAGAAACTCTCCAACCTCATTACACCATACTAGGCCTACATTGGTCTCCTTCGACAGACTCTTTCACTTATAACATGAGACTACCTCGCAATTCTACTACTAAGCGTGAGGTACTTAAAGTGATAGCCCAGATCTATGACCCCTGCGGTTTCTTGTCTCCCATTGTCATGGGGGCAAAACGCTTCATGCAACTCTTATGGACCAAAGGACTAGCCTGGGACCAACCTCTTCCTTTTGAGCTACTTGAAATGTGGCAAACCTTTATAGGTACCTCAGAGAGCCTACGAGATATCACTATTCCTCGTGCTCTAAAAATCTCTCATTCACATGACATAGAACTACATGGCTTCTCAGATGCTTCTGAGAATGGATATGCAGCTGTCTTATTCTTAAGATGCCGGCTCAACGACGGATCTGTGACAGTAAGGCAGTTGTTGTCCAAAACTCGAGTTGCTCCTTTGAAGAAACTCACTATTCCGCGGTTAGAACTGAACGCAGCTCACTTACTCGCCCAATTATTGGTGTATGCCATTGAAATCTTCCCCAAGAAAATAACTACGTCTGTTACCCTCTGGTATGATTCCACCGTCACTCTTACCTGGTTAAACACACCTCCTCATCGTCTCAAGACATATGTTGCAAACAGAGTCGCTCAGGTACAGGAGCAAGTACCCTCAGTTGCTGGCGACATATCGCTAGTGAATACAATCCCGCTGACTGTGCATCACGTGGAATACTTCCCTCTGAATTAATCAACCATGACTTATGGTGGTCTGGCCCTCCATGGCTGCAACAGCATAGAGAGACATGGCCAGTATCTCATTTCGTCGCAGCAGACCTCAATGGAACTGGAGAAAGCAAGCTTTTGTTGCCTAACACTTTATTATCTGTTGCTCCTCAAGAATGGGATCTGCTTACAAAATTCTCCCATTTCAACAAACTACAACGTGTGATGGCCTACATTCTGCGATTCATCCACAATCTTCAACACAAGGAGAAGCGCATTGGAACCCTCACCACGTCAGAACTATCTATTAGCCGACTGAAGATCTTCAAGATTGTTCAGAAAGAGGTCTTCAAACATGACATTGCGGCACTCAAGAAGGACACACCTAAGCTAACTTCAACATCACTCCGCCGTCTCTCTCCCTTCCTTGATCGTGAAGGCATTTTACGCGTTGGAGGACGTCTATCTGCAACCCAGCTTCCAGTAGATATGAAACATCCCATAATTCTGCCCAAACAACGCTATGTAGTTAACCTTCTTATCGATTTTTACCACAAGAAATATTTGCACTTGGCAGCTCAATTGACTCAATCCCTCCTCGCTCAGAGAGTGAATATACTTTCAGCCCGAAGTGTGATACATTCTCGCATATTTCAGTGCATCAAGTGCTTCAGACACAAACCTCGTAATAAAATTCCGCTTATTGGTAACCGCCTCAAGCACTGGCAACTAATTCAGGCTCTTCACCAGCGCATCTGGAAGAGATGGCATTTGGAATACATCCACACTCTTCAACAACGTGGAAAATGGAATGTGCCCAAAGATAATCTGCGCATCGGAGACTTAGTGTTGGTGCATCAAGCCTCACCTCCGCTCTCATGGCCATTGGCCAGAATCATAAATGTGTCCCCTGGTAATGATAACGTAGTGCGCGTTGTTCACCTCAAGACTCAACAGGGAACCTTGACTCGTCCAGCTCACAAGGTTTTCCCGTTACCCATTAATTTAGAATAAACTCAGATTAATATTCACACTAGAATAATTAAGTTAATTTTCTTATGAACAGTTAAATTTTATGTTATTTTTTTTTGAACAGATTTGTTTATTTTGAATCCTCAGGAGGATTCAAGGCCCCCTGTATGTTACGTATTAGTTTTAAGGTCAAATCGACAATTCTCATTTTTCTAAATTGGGTTACATGCCACAGCAACTTTCACTTTATACCTGTACAATTTTAGTCATTCTCATTCTATCTCTAGTAGGAGTCAGGTGCGTTGTCTGCTTCCTAAGCCTTTTCTCGTGGACTTAAGTTCCGGCTACCTCATATTAATTTACTCTACCTCAAATACTTTTATATTTCTCTTTTTAAACATTTTTATATCTAGTAAAGTGTCAAGTGCGGTCGGTGTGACGTGATTGCAAGAAGAAGTACTGGCCAGTTACTGCACATCAAGTGGAACCGTTCGTTGGCACAATATACGACAACCTCAAGGAAGGTAAACTCTCATTGACTCTGGTCCTCCGGCACTCAAACTTAGTAAGTAATAAACTCATACATTAACACTCATAAATTATCGAACATTAACTCTATTAGTACAGAATGATAACAAAAAGTAATTGCTACGTAAATTTTATTAATTAAAATTTGCAAATATTCTGATTGGTGTAAACGCATTTCAACTTATGATGATAATAAATATAGCAATGTTTGTTTTTTAGTAATCCAAATCTGTCGCTTTTTTTCTGAATATCAAACGGATAGACTGATTTTCGTCTAATTGTTATGTAGGCAGATTTTAGCTACATCTTAAAATTGTCGATAACTTAAAAACTTGAGAAAGCTGCCATAAAACTGAAACACACTAAACCATGTTTATCAAAATGGAATTCAAAAGTGTACTTAAATTGTGCATTACGGAGCTCTTAGGTATTTAATGAAAACAAAATTAATTTAACAACAATTTTCTCAACTTAAGGATAAAAATTAAAACATTGCCTTTGATGGATTTTTTTCTCAAAATTGACTATACATTAATAATAAGTTACATAAAAATACATTAGTTGGTAATAATAAATCTTTTATTCCTTTCATAAAATGTGTATGTGAATGACTCAAAGCAATGATTCATTGATCTCATGTAAATAAAAATTAATGTTCGGGAATAATATCCAAAAAAAGGAAACTAAATAAACTAGTACCACAACATTGGTTTTCGATTTATGACATAAGTAAGGAAAGTTGATACGATGATTAAATATATAAATATTTGTTCATTCATAAATATTAAAGACAGTCTATGATTAATCTTGAATTTTTAATACTGACAAAATAACTGACAATATTTATTTAGTAATTGATGTTGAGGATGGCTGAGAATGTTTTCAAAAACTTTGAACCGTTTATTTTTTAAACATATTCCATTAAAAGATTTATTATTTTTTTATTTAGTGTAGGACTAAATATTGGATAAAATCATCTTAAAACTTCTATATAAGAAGTGGTAACAGGAATTGGTGAATGTTATAGAATATATGTTATCTAATGCATTAGCTTAGATAATAATAAAGTTGTATAAGCTGCACTGGTTTTACTGTTAATCATCATGAGTTTACTAATGTGGCTTAGTGGTTTATCGGCAATGTAATCAATGCTTGCTCCAACATATTTCTTTTCGCTTGAATATAACCCTTCTTTTTTTAGCGGGTTAATACTTCTGAATATTTTACAGATAAGACAAATAATTATTACCGTTTGTTGTGAAGAAGTTCCTGTGTTGGAATAGATTTATGTTTATGTTATAATATATGATACAATCCATTATATCTCATAAATGTTAGTTATTTCAGGATTCTACCATAACGTCTATTGTCTATTGTTGGTAACTCAGTTCAACAAGAATTGTTTCATCCGTACCTAAATACAATTACACTAAATAGTTCTATGACGTTTATGTTAAACTATCTGGGACGAAACTTCCAAACGCGGACGACGACAAAATAATATCTTGCTGTGGTATCATACCAGCGTTAGAAATGAGTATCTAGGTTAGACATCATACTCATCTTGAAGTCGTACTTGAGGCGCACTATGCAAAAGCAATCAAATTTTCAATCCCAGCAATATAGGAAATAGGCAGAATCTGGGGACTAAGATCAGCAATGGTGAGATACATCTCTACTGGAATTATACGTCCTATGACAGGTTGTGAGTGATAGTATGGTGGGTTGGGACCGCTCGGAGACTGGTCAAAACCACGGTTGGAAGAATGTCATATCTATGCAGTACCAGAGCCATGTCCACTACACCAAAAGCCAATATGAAAGCTAAAGCTAATATGTTTACTTGGGCTTCGAATTATTTACCTGTTTTTAATGGGGGAAAGAAGAGAAACAGCCTACAGGGTGAGGTGCATCGGCGTTTGGAGAAACTCACATATAAGACATGTCAAAATTACGTAAATATTAGCCTCCTGATTCTAAGTGTGGATACCGATAAGATAGACACAAGATACCCATTTCTAAGAACTTTTAAATTGGAAATACTCCATGGGGGCGAAAATCGAGTTCTAGGAAATACAGGAAAGTTGGTGTGGTACACTGATGGTTAAAAAACAACGGCAGTTACTGGTGACGAGGTACAAGGCTGGGACAAGGGGTGAAATATTCTCTCGGAGCGATATACCACACTCCACAGTCTTTCAGTCCAAGATTATGGCTATAAATGACTTTATACAGGATGATTTGATTCGGGACTTTATGAAAACTAGTATTCACTTACATACAGATATTTAGACTAAAATTAATACACTTGTAGGTACTACAATCAAATCTATTCTGGTATTGGAATGCCAAGAGAACATCAATACTTTATCCCAGGACAACCAAGTATTGTTGCATCAGGTTCCGGGGTATAAGGGACTTGATGGTAACGAAAAAGCAGATATAATAGTAAAACAGTGATCTGCATCAGAGTTTGTAAGTCCTACGCCTAATGCAGAAGTATCCGTGTGTCTGACCAATATTGTCATATACAGGTGAGTTCTTGCAAACACCAGTAAAGATGGGGAAGCCTTAAGAAGTACTCCTATATTAAATCATTACTTAAGGACATCCCATCAGGTAGTCCTGAAATGACATTATCGACCCGAGATAGGTGACAACTAAGACAAATTATATGACTTGTTACGGGAAATTTTGCTTTCAGAGTTCAATTCCACAAGATAGGAGCTTATCATGGTGAAACTGTTAATAGTCTGTGAGATAGTGAAAGGAGACAGCAGATAACATAATATTCAATTATCAGGACCTTACCAATAAGAGGCGAGAGTTTTTTGGATTTGAAAATTCTGGGATTTTTCACTGGACGAGCGAGCTAATTCGTGGATTACTCAAATTCGTGATGGGAAGATATGTGTTTGTTTTGTCACTTACCGCCAGGATTCCTTTAGATGTTTTCTTCGAGATAAATTCCTAACTACACAACATGTGGTTCGCACATTATTTATCCATCGTCAGGTGTTTAATAACATTCAATAAAAACATTCAACCTGAAAAAAAAACAATATAACAGTATTCATAACACTTTCGCACACACAATAATGTTTAATATTCTATACATGTCTCTGTGCCGGCTTTATATAGTGTATTGCGTTTCAGCAGAATTCGGTATAATCAGCAGAATCAGCTCGGTTATCAGTTCAAAAGTAGGGGTTGCATCAATAATGTTTTTATCATTTAAGAGTCGAGTTTTGTGTCCGTTCAATTTTTTGCCAAATATAAATGTGAGACTTTTCTACGTTGTTCAAATATCTGCTTTCATAGGATTTTTGCATTATTTGCATGTTTTGATCTGTGCTTACAGCGTGAGTGTCCACAAGTTAGCAAATGCTATGCAAACTTGGATTATCGGGATGTTTTATTGCATTGATATGTTTTTTATATCGCGTATTGAACAAGCGTCCTATATGATCCAAGTAAAATTTATAAAATGAACTATAGTCCAGTAATGATCTATAAATACCAGTATTTGTGACTTTGTCCTGATAATCTTCTAAGCGGTTGAAATATTTGTCTCCTTTGGATTTTTCCAATATTTGCATGTTGTGATCTGTGCTGCAGCATGTGTGATCACAAATTACCCAAGGCTCTACGAACTTGGATTTTTCATGGTATGTTAACACTTTGACTGCCATGTGCATCATACGGGATGCACAGTGATGTTTTTACACAGGCCATGTGCATCATAGGTAACCACAGATTAAAATCTACATTTTGCCTTCATGCATCAAATAGACGCACAGATCAGTGATAAATAAAGGGGAATGGGATACTACTGGCCTGCGGGTAATGTTTTCTGGCCTTGGTTTTAGGTTGGCACCACTGTTTGTGTTTGAATCCACATGTTGAATTACCAGCTGTTTCTCACATAACCTCTGCCATTTTTCTGATGTTTATGTTTGGTTATAGTTCTACCGGCATATATTACGTTGAAGTTTATGTAAAATAGTGTGCTTTTCATTTCAAAAGTTGAAATAATTGTGTGTGAGTGGTTGAAAATATTATTTACAATAATACAAATAATAATTAAAACTATGTAATACAAAACAGACTAGGTTGTAAGTTTGGTGTTTTTATTTACGGTTAGGGTTTTCTGTTTTATGTTAATTATTGTATTTAAGTGTCTAAAACAAATAACTAGCTATGAATACAAATTTTAAAACTATGGATGATTTTAAAATAACTTCTATTTTGGATGAAACTTTGAGTTCGGATGAACTATTTGATAGCGATGACACTGCTCATGACAGTGATTTTCTTTATCAATCTGATAGTAAAAATAATGATTCTAGTAGTGACACTAGCCATGATTCCATTGTTTCCAGTGAACCACCTCGTAAAATTTCAAAACCCTACCATTCATGTTACAATCTTTATGGATCTGATCTTTATATAGTTTGTTGTACGGGATCCTGTATGACCCACGTAAAATATATGAAATGAACTACAGTTCCATATATGAATACCTGTATTTGTAAATTTTTCCTGATTCTCTTCAATGGAATTCATTTATTGCCTTCTATGATATTTTACAATATTTGCATATTGCGATCTGTGCTGAAGAATGTGTGATCACAACTTACCAAAAGCTCTACGAACTTGATTTTTCTGTCTATAAACTATGACGAACTACAATTCTGTCTATAAATACCACTGTTTGTGTATTGGTGTTCAGATGTAATATATGGTTTAGGTTAGAGCTAGTTCTAAATTACATATTGTAATCCGGTTGTCAGAAGACGTTGCCTATTGTATATTAAATCGGTGGTTCTTCTGTAATGTTACAAATTTATTGTCTTGACTTTTGATGATATTTCTCTTTTATTTTTTCCCTTGAGTTTTGTTTCTACTATTTTCTGTTTGTTTTCATTTTGTTGAGCAATGTCTTTTATTATGTTTACTTTGTCTTTGTAGTCGGCTTCTTCTGTTGAAATTGATATCAAACTGTTAATCATTTTGTTGTAGGCTGCACGTTTTGTGTTTGATTGGGTAATAAATCTTTCATGAATAGTATGGTCCATATGTGTGGGTTTTTAGTTATTATATTATTGTGTTTACCTTCTTGTTTCGAAATGGGTAAATCTAGATAGTCCAATAAATGATTATATTCGGTATCTTGAGTAAATGTCAAATTGGGGTGTATTCCTTCTATGAAAGGGTTCATTACATGCATTTTTCTATTATAAATTTTGAACGACATGATTATGCCATCAACATATCTGTGGTTGGTATCATATAACTGGGTTTGTTTGTTTATAATAAAGTTATTTTCAATGTGATTGAGAAATGTTTCAGCAAGTATTCCTGTGATAGGGGAGCACATAGGGGCTCATTTGTTCTGGATGTAATGTCCGTTATGTTTAAAACATTTCTGATTTGTGATATCTTTGATAAAAATTGACAAGTTCCGTGGTTTCATGTGTGTTTAATTTGTTGATATTGGTTAAATTGTTCTGAATTAGTTGTATTGTTTCATTGTTAGTAGATAAATATTTAAGTGAAAGGAGATGAGTTTCACGTTTTAATGTTCACGTTTTTTTATTTCCAATTAAATCTACAGCGTTAATAAACTTCTATTGTTTTTAATGCTACTTTTAACTAAAAATCCTTCCATTGTGTTAAAATCCTTTCTTCATAGCCTTTCAGCAATTTCATTAATATGGGTGGTTTATGGTTGGTCAATTTCATATGAAATATCTGCTTGTTGTTTAATAAGTGTGTTTTTCATGTAGGATGTTTTTAATTGAGAGATTTTAATCACATGAAAATGGACGAATTTTTTCCGAAACACGATTTGTATAGTTGGGAATTTAATTTGATAAAAACTTTAAAAGGATTTCTTTCGGTGAGTAACTTAATAAACAGTCTTTTAATAAGCAAATACAGTATGCTCTGATTAACAATTGTAAAAGAACAAATCTGCAATGCAAGAATGAAAAGGTTTAGTTGGACAATTGGCCATCGTTAGCTGTGCCAGGGCTGGTTAAAAAAATACTTTTAAATCCAAATTAAATCAATCAATCAATGAACATTCTTTGCAATAACGTTAAAATAAAATTGAAACAAAATATTCTACACTAGAATGTCTACAAGTCTTAAGAAATAATAACTTTCACCTAACAAAATGTGAAAAATAATTTGAAAAGATTATTTGATAGTATCTAATACTTTGCACAAAATAAGTGTATCAGAATATTACTACAGCGGATTAATAAACCAACAAAAATAGCAGTATTGTCCATACTTTTCTATCAGAAATACGTCATATAATTACCAGCTGATCAAGTACTAATAAGCGCGTAACGTACACAACAAAAATTGATATATATTTTTAACCGTTCGATGGATTTTTGTTTTGAAAAAATATTTGAATTCACAATAAAATTATCTATAAAATCTTTATGAGTAGGCTACTAGTTGTGAGGTTAATTTGTATTAAAAACCACGATGAATTGTATATAATTCGTTTTAAATATACATTGGCGTAAATTAATTCAAAAAGTTAAACTATAATTATTGTCCGTACATAAAAACATAAAATTGATAAGTTATAGTGAATTTTATGAGGAATCCGAATCCGTTTTAAAAAATAACTTCCAAAGATTAGTTTTTGATATATAAGCGTTTTTCTACTATCGCGTACCCAATTTTATACTCTCTGTACGAAAATCAAAACCGAGTACGTGGGTTTACTAAATGTTTTTATTTCGAGAACCGTTGAACGGATGTTAATTATCTAAAGAAAATTGAATTCACAATTATATTTTCTATAAATTGGTATATCAGAATATTACTACAGCGATTAATAAACGTATGTAATAAACCAATAAAAATACCAGTACTTAGAAATCGTTTACAATTTTGCTATAAACGTTCATAAATCAAAAAATTATGTATATCATTTTCAAATTTTCGTATGTTTTTTATATAGTCATATAGAACCTTTTCTGCAAATTGTAACAAAATCTATAAAGAAATAGACTAGGCCTATACAAGTTATATTGTGACACTATTTTCAACCAGACCGATAGCAGTAAATGGTTGTAAATTGTTTAATTATTATAAGTTTAGATCTGATAGTTATAGAAGTCTAGCTTTAATAGTTTATAGTAAATTTATTGTGAATTCAAAAATATTTTGATATTTCAAATCCGTTCGGTGGTTTTCGAGATACAAATGATTTAATAAAGGCGTATCGTCGCGTTTCATTAAAGTTCACAAAAAGATTAGGTTACTTGTTAAAATGTATTTCAATGTTGTTTTGAAGAAATTAGTTTTTCGTTGTAAAGTAATTAATTAAATTTTATTGTATCTTGATGAAATTTTCACAACATGTACATGTATATTTTTTTGTCATAATTAGTTAATTTTATTTAATTTTGTTAATTAGTTTAAGAGAAACAATGTTTTTTGTTGTAAATCAATGAAATTATATTATATCTTGATGATTTTTTCACAAAACGTGTATAAATATATTAGTAAGAAGTGTGTTAAATTTTGTTTAAATCTGTTAATTCGTTAAAAAAATATATATCAAAGTAGACGTTGAATTGTATCGTCTCGTAATGTCGAAAATATATTTTCTATTGAAGTAATTAATAGATTTTGAATAAAATTAAACAAATATGATAACAGAATATATGTATATGTTGTGAAAATTTCATTAAGATACAATAAAATTTAATTACTTTACAATGAAAAAATTAAACTAATTGTAATTTCGACGCTACGAGACGATACAATTCGTTGTGTATTTTGATATACAGTGTGAGTCAAAAGTATGGATACACCCTGTTAAATTTTAAATGGATAAAGATAGAAAAATGAAACTCAGAACACCTTTCTAGGAAATAAAAGTGAACTTTTTAGTCACTATTACAACTTTTCCCATTTCCCCAAAATGGGATTTTTGGGGGGCAGCTCATAAATTTTAAATATAAAGACCCATTAAGTGACGCCTCATTTTAAAGTCCTTGATTAAAGAAGAAGAACAGTGGAAACCAGAGCTTTCTATCTCAACCCAGTACAAAATGGCAGCTCATTGAAATTAAGTAAAACTTCATTGAGGCAAAATATGAACATCCACATTCAGGTGGTAAATAACCCCAATAGACAACCAATGAGCTGCCATTTTGTACTGGGTTGAGATAGAAAGCTCTGGTTTCCACTGTTCTTCTTCTTTAATCAAGGACTTTAAAATGATGTGTCACTTAATGGGTCTTTATATTTAAAAATTTTGAGCTGCCCAAAAAAAATCCCATTTTGGGGAAATGAGCAAAGTTGTAATAGTGACTAAAACGTTCACTTTTATTTCCTAAAAAGGTGTCCTGACTTTCATTTTTCTATCTTTATCCATTTAAAATTGAACAGGGTGTATCCATACTTTTGACTCGGGTGCCTCAATGAAGTTTTTCTTAATTTCAATGAGCTGCCATTTTGTACTGCATTGAGATAGAAAGCTCTAGTTTCCACTGTTCTTCTTCTTTAATCAAGGTCATTAAAATGAGGTGTCACTTAATGGGTCTTTATATTTAAATATTTTGAGCTGCCACCCAAAAATCCCATTTTGGGGAAATGGGCAAAGTTGTAATAGTGGCTAAAAAGTTCACTTTTATTTCCTAGAAAGGTGTTCTGAGTTTCATTTTTCTATTTTTATCCATTTAAAATTTAACAGGGTGTATCCATACTTTTGACTCACACTGTATATATATTTTAAACAAATTAACAGATTTAAATAAATTTTAAAACATCTATTAATAAAATATTTATACATATTTAGTGAAAATTTCATCAAGATACAATAAAATTTAATTACATTACAACGAAAAAACTAATTTATTCGCTACTTTTAACAACAATGAAGTAGATTTTAACAAGTACCGGTAACCTTAACGTTTTGTGAAATAATGACAAATTTGTACATTGTTTTAATAAATTGTTTATAGTTTGAAAACCACTGAACGGATTTGAAATATCAAAACACTTTTGAATTCACAATTAAATTTTCTATAAAATATGAGATTTAGATTAATTTAATATAATAGTAATAAAATATAATTAACGATTGTTTACTGCAACTACTCATGTTAAAAACGAAATGTAAATATTGTATTATATATTATATAAATATAAAAAAATGTATTAAATATTATATTATTATATATCTTTAACATAATAATATCTGTTATTATCTTTAATATAATTATTATCCATTATATGATTGCTTTCATGTGTAGGCTACACCACCTAATAGGGAATCAAAAGTTACTAAATATCCCCATAAGAAATACATAGTAAAATATATTTATTGGTATATTTTTTGGTTAATATACATTTAAGTTAGATTTGTCTCTCCGTGCAAAGCCGGATCGGGCCATCTAGTAAACTGTATAATATTACCATGGCAGATAATTTAGGAAAAGTAAAAATATCACTTCCGTCAGTAAGAAAGGTGTTATTGGACTTTGGACTCATGGAAAGGACCTGTAAGTGTTCTAAACCATAAAGTTCTACTTGTTTAAAAGTATTTTACACGCAAACAACCCACCGTGTAATAAATAACTTTCTCTGTAGACATATTATTGAGTTCTAAGTTCTATTGTAATATATTCCAGTAACACACACCCACTTGAACCCTTCTTGAATAAGAAATGCAGGGCAACCTTCCACGGTCCACATATGGTCAACTTCCTATTGTCTGTATGGAATAACCTGTATACTTCGGCTACCAGGGTTTGGCCGGGGTAAACCCCAGGCCTCGCTTCCGCCTTCAGCTAATTCAATATTGTGTCTCATTTATGCATCCCCACTAGGAAATTAACATTCTTTTCTTGATCGTAATTTGGAAATTTCCATCGAATATTTGGAAAGTACAGTACATGAAACAAAATTAATAATTGCAGATTAAGTCTTAGTACGCCTAATGTTTAAGTTTTTTTCTCATTTCTTACGTGTATTGACAAATCAAATCTAGCATTCCTTGTGTATTTACGACCTACCAGTAGCCGACTAAGCCCCTAGTACCAACCTTTTGTTTGTTAATGGGGGGTAATAAACATGACAGAAATTCTGTGGCAAAGTTAACACACTTTGATTTTTTATACAAATTAATTGTCCTTAAAGCTGTTAACAAATTATAAAGCCAGTTGTAGTTATTTTTTACGTTCCTAATAAGTAGGCCTATACTTAAAAGAGTTGATATTGTTGATTTTAATATCAGTTTGTACGAATGTATTATTATTATTTTTTTTTGTTAACTTCTATACTGTATTTCAATTAGACTACGCAGTAAAAAAATAGAAAAAAGAACTTTAGTAACTAGGTTTGAACCTACGCAACTAAGTTGTAGGTCCGTTTTTACCCTACCAGAATAGACGAATAGGGTTAATCGTAAGATTCTTAGTGCTGAACATTTATTTATTTTAACCTTTTGGTAAGTCATATCTTCAACGAATTAAAAATGGCAGCAAAAATAAAAGTAAAGAACGACTTAACGTTTTTATGACCCATTTAAAAAATGTTTACTACGTTTTTAATGGGAAACCATAAAAATATTACGCTACCGTTTTCGCATCTCGAACTCTGATTCAAATTACTGTATTTGTATAGGAATTTCTGTTGTAATTCTAACTTATAATTATTTTTATATCTGTTTTATATTGTTCTGTGTATAACTTGATCTGTACTAATAAAAAACGTTACAAGGTATTAATTCATAGACAAAATGTATTGTACCTTAGTTACATTTTGAGAAGTATATGTTTATTTATTTTCATGTGTCCCGTTGGAAATATAACTTTTTTTGGTTGTAGTTTTCATAATATAATGTTCCTGGATGAGAGTGAGAAGTAACAAATCTAATTCAAATGTCCATCCCGATAATTATTAAATGAAATAAATAAAATTGTATGTTCGAGTATCGCGGTGTCTTGATTCGTAATTTTAAAATGCTCTAAAATGGAAGTGGTAAAACGAAACACAATAATAAGAAAGAATTTACACACACATTGTTAGTGAGTTTTTCAGGATTATTTTCATTTAACAGGCTTTTGAAGCTGCCTTGTACCAACCACACATTTTTGTTATACATCTATTAGTTTTGTTTCCTAAGTAATCATTTAAATCTTTACTTATAAAAATGTTTGTAAATTTGTTAGTACTGTAATTTTCATTTACTACAATTTACTTTATAAATTACAAATCATTTAACAAATATTAAACATAATTTAATTTAATCAACCACTTAACGAATAACAACAAATATAAACAGAATGACATGCAATAAAATGTAAACGAGGGACAAATAATACATCCCCGTAAATCACTCTCTCACATCCTCGCAAAGCTTCTCTCTAACAAAATAATCATATCAACAGAATCGCTTGTCTCTTACATGCCCACAAGTTTCTGTCTCTCGTAACCGTTACATCCCCACAAAACACATATTTTTTCAAAAATTAAAATCAAAATTTTAATTAGGAGTACAGGACGTATTAGGAGTACAGTAAAAACTCTCTAATCCGGATTATTGTGGCGCCGGCCGATCCGGATATCGAAAAAACCGGATCTCGGGGTGGCTATTTTGATATAGTTAAAGTGGTTTTAAACGTGGACAAAACGTAGCAAATGTACGTTTTTAGCGCTAAAACGCGTTGCACTTACGATAAATTGTAGCTTTACCACAGTATTCTAAAAATTAACTATGGTTTTTCAAATTACTGTGATATATAGACGTTACGTTTTAACTGTACTATTATGTAGTTTGCCGTAGTTTGCCGGTACGGTAACCGGTAACAAAAGTACCAAAAACAACAAACGGTAGGTTAATTAAATAAATATTACAATGGCTATGTTTAAAATTCTATTTATTTTAAGCTGAAAGAGGTTCAGCATAAAGTACACAAACAACAATTAATTAGGTCTACAGTGTTAACTAAAAATATCAAACGAAAAATGAAGATTAGAAAATAAAACAGTACAATAAATACGTACAGGATTGTACACGTGAAATTTTGATGAACGTATGATAAATTATAGTTTTCATTACAGTACAGTAATTTGTACTCATGTCAGTTTTTATTAAAAAAAGATGTAATGGTAGCTTGCTTGGCTTATTCAACACGCTTCTTAGATGTAATATCTACGAAAAAGAAGGAGATCGGCCGGTGAGGATTCTTCTTGTTCTTCCACGTAGTCTATCAGCTGTTTAAGTGCTTGAAAAGCTTCGCAATGAGTCATGATTTGTTTACGCACACCCCTACCTCTTTCTTCGACATTCTTGGAATCAGAACCGCACTACTGCCCAGTGACCAGCTCAAAAACATCGTTCACTACTATTCGGCCCGAAAATATTATTTTTATTATTTTTTATACGATGCCATACGACGGCCGGATATCGGAGTTTCCAAATATCAGAGATCCGGATCAGAGAGTGTTTACTGTAATACTTATTTATTAAGCAATATATTAAAAAATTAGACTTCTACCTTTTATATTTACCGAGATCCCACAAGGTATCTCCAGGACTTTTATCCCCAGAAGGGTACAAGCGATAGTTAGAGAGAGAGAGAAAATTGAATTGTGTTTCTTTATTTAGGGGCGAGGTTAGGACTGTATAGTTCTCTCTACCACTTAACCACAAAGAGAGAGAGAGAGAGAGAGAGAGAGAGAGAGAGAGAGAGAGAGAGAGAGAGAGAGAGAGAGAGAGAGAGAGAGAGAGAGAGAGAGAGAGAGAGAGAGAGAGAGAGAGAGAGAGAGAGAGAGAGAGAGAGAGAGAGAGAACGTAAAAGTCATAAAATTAAATTCATAGAGCAAAGAAATAAAATTCTGAGAATTATAGTAAATTCAGATTGTAAGTTGTTGTCAACAGACTCAGACTTAAAAAAGCCAAGTCTTGCAATAACTTTGATAAAGTTAAACTGTAAAAGTGAGCAGCTTGGTCTTGTCCGCGATCGAACCAACTCGAACTCCCAACAATGGGTTAATAAATTAAAAGAAAAGGTGGTATGTGGTAAGTGACGTAACTACCCGGGGTTCGAGTGAGTCGGTAAGTGGTAAGTGCCGTTCCAAAGTGGGGTTCGATACGTGGCAAAACACACGCACGCACGCACACACTATCGCACACGCACACACACACACACACACACACACACACACACACACACACACACACACATAAACAACACACACACGCACACTTATTAAAAAAAAAACGTTACTGAATCTCTAAATCATTGAGGGCGAATATAGACAAATAATAATATACTGGCAACTATATTCTGCCATTATGGTACGTTTTATGTGTATTATCTAAGTACCAACGACAAACACTGTATGTTTTTATCAACTACAGCCACGATATATTTCAAACTTACTCTGTCATAGAAATACGGATTTCAATATTCTATATTGCAGTATTTGGTATTAGCGCATGAAATTGTTTTAAAATAAATATACTGTTGAAACGAACTGATAAATATTACAATTTTCCTCTTTATGTTTCAAAGTTATCACATTTTGAAGTTCTCACGCCAGCGTTGACACGTTCGTCTTTCTAAAGCTCTTGCACATCCGCATTGTTCTGTATTAGTATATTTCTACTATTGTAATTGATTTTTCATTTTCCACTCATGATTTATAATAAAAAATTCACCAGGTTATAACTTAACCATATTTTTAATCGTTTACAATACTAGTTAATTATTAGGATTTCAATATATTCTAAAAATCAAATCCAATTTCAATATCATTTACGAAATTTCTAATAGACAGTTTTGCTTTTTTAATAATCATTCTCTCACCACACTCTATTCTGAAATAAGTAACATACACCCTTATAACTAAATGTTAAATATAAGATTGTCTTATTGTATATGAAATATAAGCCCTAGATATCATACCATATTTTTGGCACTTATCGTTTTCATAGATACCTAAATACATACATGACCTGACCCAATATAAAAACGTTTTCACTTCAAAACAAGTACCGTAATAAAGGATGTAATATATCTCACATATATAAGAATAGACATTAAATAATCATTTAGTTGTGAAGATACAACAGTGAAAAACCTTGCTACGTTTACCGGTGATCAATATTAACAAATTGACTAATTTTCAAAATAAATACTAATTTTTAAAAATAGCTGTTAGAGATGTAAATAGCCACCTTGCGGTTTCGTCAAATCTCCTTGAAAGAAAGGGCAATATCAATGCTGATTCAATTACGGGCTCTTCAATTGTTTAAAAAGTTTATTAACCTATTAGCTGCCCTCCAAGCTATGAATCTTCCCAACTTAGGATGAACTAAATACAGCTTCTTCATCTAGTGAAAATGTTAGACCTTGTTCATGCTCTCTAAAACATATATTAATTATGCATTCGTCCCATCACATAATTATTTATATTTTCCATCCATCTAATCACGTTGTCAAACATAAAGTTTTCCTAAAAACTTATAGGAAATAATTCTTCCAATAATTTCTCACACGCAGACTTTATATCCACAAATTCTCATGTACATTCAATGAAATATAATCAACTAGTCTCAAGATGAAGACGGTTTGATAACGTGTCTCATATACATATTTTATTAGTAATAGGATATTAATTTAATAGAAAAAAAATCTAGTTAAATCACTTAATAAATTTATTTTTCAACATTCAAGACGTAACTACAGATATTCATAGTAAATGTATTTACACCTCTCAAAATATTTATGTAATCGATGTTTGGTTTTATCTTAGTAAGGGTGGATTTAGCATTCTTAAACATATTGGTGCTAATTTACATTTTGTGTAATATATCTAAAGTGAAATATTATAACACAAAAACGTAACATAGAATAATCCTATGGATATAATAATCATAAAGCCAAATTTGTGGTCTTTTGCAACCAATTGTCATAGGAAGAAATGATCAGATTGACTAATTATTTACTACAAGTGGTAGGATGAGTTAATGAATAAAACACCAAACTGTTTCCGATTTCCCTAGCACTAGATAGTACACATTATTTTATAACACAACATAGACAAATTTGATAAAATTAGATAAAATGTTTTCATGAGTGTTCATGTTATACATATTCATCTAAAAAGAGCTGGTTTAAGTAGGAAAAGTGTACTAATGGTGTCGAAACATTAATGCAATTTGAAAAGGATTTGGAGGTTTTCTCTCCTCCGGAACACATTTCTAGAATCACGTCTTACAATACACATTTTACGATAAATTATCTCAAAAACGTATTGTAAAAATAATGTACACCTTTAACTTTTTTTTTGGCGATACATTTATTTTGTATAAGTATAAATACTAATCACTAGAACTAAAATGAGTTTTGAATAAACTAAATTATATAAATTAATCACATTTGTAAAACCATTCCTAACATCAAAGGAACAAATCCTAATAAAATGACAGGAACGAATTCTCATTTGCATACTTATTTAGATACAATTCTGAATAAAACGGAACGCCCTTAATACCTTGGTCTAATTGTTTTGAGTGGCCGCCACTTGAAAAAAGAACATAACTAATAAGAAATTGTTTTAAAATTGTATAACGATTAATAATCATATTTGATGGTAACTGTGTAACAATCACATAAATACAGAGAGGAAATGAGGAATTGAAGTGTTACAACATGATATCGTTTCATTAGGTTACTTACAATCAATAAAACGCTAGAGGTAACAAACAAAATATAACACTTAAAACCTGAATTATATCATAAATAACATTCAGTCATTTCTAATATTTACTTTAGTGTATATGATAGACCAATGAAGTTAGATATCAAAATTCAGCCCTTGTACATTCCCCTGCGTCACATGATTTTCAAGACAACGGTAGATAAAAGAGGGTCTCACTCATTTCTTATCCTCAATTAATTACTTTATGTTAATGGAACATATTGGTGTAAACTTTATTCATGCGTGATGTTTATACATGTTTTCACATATCTCTGGTAACTTCAATGAGTATATTCAATCATACAATATTATATTTGCATATTTTGCGATAACCAGATTCAATACCAAACACGCAAATAAATCGTTTAATTGTAAACCTTTTTAATTTTTTTAAAAAAATGCAGTTATAAGTATTTACTTTTATTTATGTTACAAATAAATATTTAAGTTTTGGTATTTCAAGTACCTCATATTATAGATTTGTATAAAATACACTGAAATTATTGCATGTTATTTATGAAGTAGTTTAGGTGTACATGTGTGTGTGTGTTTGTTTTTGTTGTTATTTGTTGTAATTTACCGTATGAATCCTATTTTAATGCCATCATTTAACATTTTGCCTCTTTGTGTGCATGGTTGTTACGCATGGTTGTTATGCAGTTACGACGAAACGAGCACACCAAACGTTATATAATTGAATAACGATACTATTTACAGCCAGGCCCAACACAGTATATAAAAGTTGTTTTATGATACTCTCAGCTTAAAAATGGTGGTTGTTTAGAACAGCTATTGTTGTGTTAATATGGATTGATGAGCGTGCTTTGATAAACCATTTGTAATATCATATCTGATATTTTAAGATCTAAATACATATTAAAGTTTTTTTTGTGTTCTTTTATCAATGACTTTGTAATTGGTATTAATAATTTTATTTATTTTATTTAATTTTTTTTATATATTGTATTTTACTTGTATGGTTTATTATTTATACTGAATCAAAATAGAATGTTTTATCGAGGAATAGAACGTGTTAATTAATTTTGCAGGTTTTAGTTAAGATGTTGTGAGAACATTTTTTCTAATATATTTGGGTACTAGACTAATACCTAGTAACATTTTATATACGGTTAGTATCAAATAAGCGATAACTTATATTGAAAACTGTAGAGTAAACCTTTACATACTACATCAAAGATTAAACTCAATTGTTGGAGATTTTCCTTTTTAAAATAAACTAAATTCAATTATTTTCTCGGTAAAACATTAACCGTTCAATATTTTGTAAATTAAACTTCACAATTAAACTCTTGCCCTCTATGAAAACAGAAAGAATGTCATCATCATAATGAAACACTAATTGAGTTTCACGCTCTGCAAACGTTCATAAGAGCATTTTGCGAGAAAGCTTTCCTTTGATATTTGAGGTTTACGAGGCTTTTTTTTAAATCGCATTAGTCGTTTCCACATGACTATAACAAAAGCTGAAAGCCTTCCACCTAGCTTAAGAGTTTTTTTTTTTTTTTTTTACCAAAGGTAAAATTGATATATAACACTAATGATATATTGTTTCAATTAATAATAATAATTCCACACAAAGATGGTTATATATATATATATATATATATATATATATATATATAAACGTAAAAAGAAAACATCACAATAAAGAGACAGGAAAAAATCCCCATTTTACTGTGTATCTAGTTTATATAGTTTTACCCCATATATGTAGTTTAAAATAGTTAAGTGTCATATATAGTTTAAAATTGAATAAGCGGAGCAAATTCACTACCGTAGTCTAACTGTTTTGAGAGGCCACCATTTTAAAAGAGAAAATAACATATACGAAATTATTTTAAAATTGTATAATGATTGTTTAACAAGTTTGTTGGTAACTGCGTAGCCATCACATAATCAAAGAGACGAACTGACAAAATGCAGATTTACAAAAACAAATATTGTTAAATTAGGTCACTTACAATCAATAAAACGGGGGAGGTAACAAACAAAACAAAATACTTAAAAGCTGAATTATATCATAAATATCATGCAGTCATTCCTAATATTAACTTCAGTGTAATTTTATATAAATGTTATATGAGAGACAAATGAAGTTAGATATCAAAATTCAGCCCTTGTACATTCCCCAGCGTCACACGATTTTCAAGACAACGGTAGATAAAAGAGGGTCTCACTCATTTCGTACGTGATTCACATTCTCAATTACATTAAGTTAATAACTCTTCAATAAATGGAACCAAACAAAATTTAACATAAAGTGAAAATAATAATAAAAATTGTATGCAATCTCAGAACTAATATTTAAAATAAATCTAAAATGACTTTAAATCTAAAGCCAAAAAAATAAATAAAAATGCACAGAATCCATTGTGTGTTAATTTTCAATTTTGACTGAAAGAGTATTTACATTTGTTGGAAATTTAATTTTTGGAGATAGATAGTTTCATTTGCACAGAATTTAAAAAAAAAAAGTCTGCACTTTTCGTTATTTAATAAAACGGTAAAATTTCAATACAGCGGAAAAGATTGAAATTAAAATATAAAACATGTTATTTAAATATATTGACTTTAACCTTTCGCGGTTTAACCAACCTCATGAAAATAAGTTGGAAGAAGAGAAAGTCGGTTCTGTTTCAGCGAGAATGAATAAAGCCGCTTCTTATGAAGCCAAAATTAATCGTCGCATTAGAATATAATTATGAGAGTATATCAGACAAATTGAAAACTGTTTATTCCACGAATATAGATAAAACGGCATTACAACCTAGTGAGTTGAAAGTTATTAAGTAATCAGAATAGAGATGTACAAGCTACATTTCCCTAAATTTGTCCTGTGGTTCATTATCCTCAAATCGCTTTTAAACTAACAACTATATTGATTCTCTAAATTCCAAAAATTTATTGCTCCTCCAACCCATTGTCATTTCCCAGGATTCCCCGTAAAGGATATAATATACATAATGTATTATGTACACAATGATTGTCAATACATATTATCTCCCTCGCATATGTGGAAACTTTCATTAGGAGAATATAACTACAGTATGTATCATCATTCTAAATAATTTTTAGATTTATGTAAGGAAAATAATATAATTGGTGAAATAGGTTCGTTGTTGAGTGTCTGTTAATTAGGTTCTCCGCCTACAATAAACCTAAAAAAAATATAATAAAATAACCAACTTTCTAATAACATTAAGTTAACATACATCTCGCCCTAAACTAAGCACCTAATGTATTTGCAATTAAATAATTATCCCTTTGTTAATTCCATTTGTAATATGAGAGGAAGGTAGTCGCATTAAGGCTTACGATACCAGAATTATTAAAATTATTATTAAACAACTATGTATACTATATATATATATATATATATATATATATATATATATATATATATATATATATATGTGTGTGTGTGTGTGTTATACTAACCATGGAAAATGTCTATAATAAAATTCCATGTTGGAAGTAAGTTTATTAGACTTCATTGCTTACTTTCCATCCAATATATAATCGTAAAAATACAAATTTTAAAAAGTCTATAATAAAGATAAAAAATTACGTGCAGTTTTCAATCATGTTAACACTGTTATACAATATCTCTTTAAAACAAATATTAAAAATCTCTTTAATAATATCGGCACTAAAAGATGTTGAATGTAAAGTAAGCAATACTAATGCAAGAATTAGTGAACTTCAAAATAACAAGTATTAGGCCTACTAGATAATAACAAATAGCCCAATTTGGACCGAAAATAATTATTCAATTGGGAACCTTTATAAATAATACACAATTGAAAATACTGATATAAACGAAAAATATATAACGTCATATATTAATAGCTTATATTCGTAAGTTGTTGCAATTCCATAATAACTCACAAGAGCAGTGTTTCGCTGTACACAGCTGCAGATATGTCACTCAAAACTTAAACATTTACACTGTAACCACATGTATAATTTAATATAACAGCTATGACCGCACGGTACGGCTTTACTCATTATAAAGCCACTTTTGTATTGCGTAACAGTATGAGGCTAACGATTTTCGTAAATCTAACCAAGAATAGATTACTATATCACGAGTTAAACTTTTTAAAGTGAGGGCAAATAGTAAGAGCGATCATCCGCTAAGTATCACCCCGTCGGCAAACAACCCCTGTTTTTACTTTGGTAACTAGCATATGCAATTGTGTCAACAAGTGTTTGTTATCCTTGTGTCATATACTTATGTGACTTGTCGTTTGACTGATCAATCTGCATTTAGTCTGACTTCGTTATTTGCTCCAGATTTAGTCCTGTTTTCCTTTATTACATTACATACGGTCCCCAATTCAAGTAGTCTTTTAGGTTATAATAGCGTTTTTTTTAAATTTATCACGATCTAGGTGTAATCATTTGATAACGGATATTGTTTTATGCATTCGAAGCTTTGTGTATTAGTTTATATATAAACACATGATATCTCGAATCATTTGGGATAACAATTATTGGGATTCTTGAAGAAGACCCTGACAGAAGAGCTTTTATATTATATTGCTCTCCGGGGCAGGCGTTGTCGATTAAACTGGATTTTTCTCAGCGGCCGCCAATTTATTTCTATTGCAGATATCTGTGTACAAATTTGTTGGTACACTTTTGGATACGTTTCCAATATGTATGAAAGAAATCTTACAATTTCGTAAATATATATACTAGTGGCTGTTTAAAAATTTAAATACCTTCGTGGGACACACACACACACTATATATATATATATATATATATATATATATATATATATATATATATATATTCTGGATTAGAATATATACACACAATATAATTAATTGCATTTCTGTACTGTAATACGTCATATATAGAAAAATCAAAAACAGATATTGTAAAAGTGCTGTGATTTTAAAACTCTTTGTGTTCTCTTCATTTTGAATTCACACTAACTACACTTATGAATTAAGAACAGTAGCAAAAGTGTTTTAGTACAATAGTTACTATCAGAGTTTAATAAAAAAAAATCTCTTATATTCCGCGAAGATGTCGCGATTAAAAAAAGTTATATTGGGCGCAATATAGATATGTGTGTATGTAAAAAAAGGTGAAACGTTACGTGAGTAATATATGTTAACATTGAATGTTATCAGTACTGAAATTTTTTTAGTAAATGACGAAAAACTTTATGTGACATCTCTTTTGAAAGCTTTATAGCTCAACTATCTAAATAATTAGTTGATATATTGAGATAATATAAGGTTATGTTATTTATTAGTAAAATAAAAGAACTGTAGAATAGTAAAATAATAATAAATTTGGTATTTAATTTGTGAACACTACACGTTTATAAATTTGTGTGTCAAAATCAGTGAATATACAAAGTAAACGGTTATCTATAGAGTGGTCACACGTATACTATGGTAATTACAAACCTACAGTAATCACGCTATGTATTTATAATAGATAAACGTCAACTTTAAATTTAACCGCTTTTGGGCTTTAAAGTTTTACTTTTTGTAATTATTATATCTCCCTTATTTTAATTTGAAATTTGAATCTGAGTACATATTATTGTGCCCTATTGTGGTCTCCAACCTTCATTGATTTTTGTTACTAGTTTATTTCACAATTTATTTAAGTTTCTTTATTTATTTGCACTACTTATGAACTCTTCTTGGCTTATCCTTACATTATTTGGCTATTTTTTCTATTCTGGATTAATTATTTCAATTATTATTAGTTGTTATTAGTTTAATTGTTTATGGTGGATTTTGGTTAGGGTTGGTATGTTTCCCTCTCCATGCGTCGAATGCTTCTCGTGCGCGCGACCTTGGACACACGTTGAATCTTGAAAATCTTAAGTTTTTGCTGGCGAATTCTTCTTTTCTTCATATCTTCCGTTCGCTTCCCTCGATTTTCTTCTGGGTGATTTCATTTTGAAGCCCTTCTCTTCCTGATGATTTTCCATCTTTATTTGCAGCGATACGACGTATATTTCTTCTTTTATGGGGATTTGAAGATTCCGTAGTTTTTCTGAATTTAGTTTTTCCAATTTTTGGAATTTTTGAATTCTTCTTTTTGTATATTGTTCCTCTGATGCTGAAAGTCCCAAAACTGCTTTCCTCTTCTTTCTGGCTTCTGGGTTTCACAAATTACGGCACTTTATGCATGTTTGGTTATTTATGATTTTATTACTTTATGGTCTTTTAATAAATTTTGATTTCGAGTCTTATTTATTACTAGTTTATCTTGTGGTTATGTAGTGTTAGGTTAGGTTAGGTTAGATTTTGGATTTTATTTATTTTAAGAGATTTTGGTGTTTTATGACGTTTTATTATGGCTATAACTTTTTTATTATTTCTCTGACGAGTTTATTAACTTATTATTTATTACTAGGTTTTCCTAGCTCTACACGATGATATTATTTTATTTTTAGTTTTCGGATTTTTGAATTTACAACATTGGATTATACGAGACTATTGTTGTTCAAACCGGAAAACTGGATATTTCCTGTCCAGGCGCGTGACCTTGGGTTGGTCCAACCTAGATATTCCCTTTAACTTTACCTGTGTTTTAAATGTTTTTGTCATTTCTACAATTTTTATAGGATTTAATTGAAATTTTGGTATTTGGTTGTTTTCCAAAATTGTTCCTTGCGGACGGTTCAATTAAACCGTTGCAAATTCCCCTCTCAAAAAACTAAAATTTTGACATTAAAATCCCTTTTTTAGATTTTAAAATTTTATGTAACTAAACTTTTCTATTCTCTTTATACATTAACTTCTTTTCTATATAAAAAACATAATTATCTATATAACATGAAAACTTACTGTCTATAAAACAATCCTATTTCTAACATATATGATTAATTGGTGACATATATATTTTTCAAAAAACATGGTAATAAACATGACATATTCATATGAAAACAATCCTTATTTTATACAAATACATATATATTGTTCATGTTTGATAGTTCGTTTCGTCCTTCTTTTATCTGAAACAGTCTATTTAGCATGATTATACATGGTTATACACATTTACACTTTATCCTAAACTTTTAAAAAACATAAATTTTGACACAAATTTAATCACTTTTGCACTGAGGTAAGTTACATAAATCAAGCCATCCTTACGTTTAATTGATTTCGCGCTAGGTTAGATTAAGTCAAGTAACAGAATGTAATGTGCTTGGACATTGACATTTCCTGTCTCCCTTTCCGTTATCTCGCTAACAAAAGAACCATTCTTCACTTTAATTAACTGTGCAATATTTATCGTGTCTTCAGATGGTTGTTTATAGTGACTGACCTACACAGCTTGTCCCAATTTCTAGCCTTGCTTTTATCGAAACAGCTGGTATGCCTTCTATCGTTATGATTTATTTTAGACTTTATTCCTTTTGGATCTATTACATGTTATTATGGACAATGTTTATGATTATGGATTTACAAGTTTTACCTATTCTACTTTATGATGACTATTATTTTACTATCTTAACCTTTATTATTAGTTTTTTAATGTGTGTGTGTGTGTGTGTGTGTGTGTGTGTGTGTGTGTGGGGGGGGGGTGTGTGTGTGTGTGTTGCCACGTTCGCTCCGCTCGCGAAATTTAAGATTCTTTCCCTTGTTTGGAACGCCACTCACCGCGTACTCTTAAATTCGCTATACTCTCGCCACCGACTGGGCGAACCACCTTTCTGTTCGGAAGTAACGCGGGCAAGGCCAAGAAGCTCACTTTTACCTTTTATGCAATCAAAGATATTGCAATACTTGGCTCTAGTAAGTATGAGCTTGTCCTCATAAACTTACCAATTTTTAATCTACGCAAAATTCCCTGAATTTTATCACAATGCTCGATTATTTGACTCTTTATCTAAAGTAACACTCTCTCTCTCTGGGGAAGTGCCTTTTGGGAGAAATCGGCTCTTAAGTTCTGATAATAACTTGTTAAGAATTTCAAAATATATTTAACCAGAGCACACATAAAATATTTATCATAGACAAGGTTATTTGCATGTACAGAATGGATAAATAGAAAACACAACAATTTTAGAAATGAATTACGTATATAATCTTTTCTTTTTCAAACAGTTAAAAAATCCATTTTAAAATTTATCTGACAACCAAGTTGATTAAACAACAACAAAACAATTCAAATATTTCAAAAATTACAAATAGAATATTTTCTATATTCTAAACAAAATGAAAAATGTTAGACTTTTCAGACGGAACCAAAGACAGTTTTTCCTGTACTGTAAAAGTCGTATTTAATTATTAATTATCTATAACACCAAAGCAGAAATTTATAAAAATGAATTTAATTTTTATTTATTCCCCAAATGACGTTATATTGAAAATGAAGTTAATATTTGTGAATTATTCCTTAAGTATATGATACCTTCACACTTTGTTAGAAGTTCTTGTTGATTTTGGAATTTGTTGTTTAATTTAGCTAATGTTGATATGATGTCTTCAGTCCAGATTCTGTAAACTGCAAGATAGTTGAATGCTGGTCTCGAATTCGATCTGCTAAGTTGCCTTGAAGTTCGAAAAGAGTAGAATTTTTTCTAAGTCCAAATAAGTAGAGTGACAGTTGTAGTTTCCTCTCAGCTCGGAGTCTGTTGCCAAAGATACGTCGATTCCAAAACAAAAGTACCCGTCTTTCGACGGATAAAATATGGTCTCCCTTTCTGTGGGAAATCTCCCACAACCTGGAGCCAATTTTTCTCCCTTTTGAAGAGAAAAGTTTTTCCTTCCTTTTAAGTGTTTTCGGGCCCTTTTGGTCTGAAATTTTCACACTATATAATTAACTAATCATAGTTTCTGTCTACTGCATAGTTTTCTTCCTTTATTCTTCATTAAAACACCTTTTAATTGATAATTCACTGTTTATTTTATTCAGTGTTATCTGTGTTCTAAGTTGGTATGGCAGGGTCCAACTACTGAACTCGCTCGGAGGGCTGCGCACGTCACTCTACAGGTATTTTCCTGAAAATTTCAATTTTAGTAATTTTTTCGTTCAACTCGCTATAACTTTAGAACGCCCGGACCGATTTACAAGTTCCTTTCGGATTCTTCTTCCTTTCCATCTTGTGGGTCTTGTGGAACATGATTCGTCGTTCTAGTACGCTGCGTTCTCGAGTTATCGCCCTTTCCCCGAAAGTCGAATTTTCTTCTTTTGAACTTTTGAAATAAGTCCTTTTTCAAAATTCTTTTGACGAAATTTTGTTCCTCTTCTACTATGACGAATAAATCTGTTTGTACTTTTTACGTTACTCGCTTGGTTCTCGAGTTACACGTCTTTGAATTTCCAAAGTTTTTATCGTCGTGTTTTTAGTTCATAAACCCCCCCCCCCATTATGTATTATTATTTCTGCTTTGATGTTTTACACTTTTACACACTAGACATATATAATTACATAGTTATATACCCCCTTTAACTTTAAATTTAACCGCTTTTGGGCTTTAGAGTTTTACTTTTTGTAATTATTATATCTCCCTCATTTTAATTTGAAATTTGAATCTAAGTCCATATTATTGTGCCCTATTGTGGTCTCTTCAATTGTACTTATTATTATTTTTTTATAAATCCCCCCTTCAACTCAAAAATTCCAAAAAAACTCCCCAAGATTGACTTTCTAAGTCCATTCTCACCTGTTTGTTATTATTATTTCATATTTTTTATTTGTGATTATTGTTAGTTCCCTTCTTAGTTATGACTCTACGTTTTTTTAATTTTGACTTTAACTTTTTTCCAAATTTTAGGTTTTTGAGCCCATATAAAAACTTGAATAACTTTTTTGTTTTATATGATTCTAAATTTACTTATTGATATTATTGATCGGTTGATTCTACTGAATATTTATTTATATTAATAATTTAGCGAGAAGATAAGAAGAAATGTAGCATGAAATTATTAAGTATTAGTAAGTAAGGCCGTAATTTAGTTATTCTTCATATATAAACTATCTATGGAATATTACTAAACAATATTATCAAATGTATTTTTTTTTTACTACTTGGCTAGTTCCACACCATTATAATTATTATTTTGGAGAATAAATAACATTAACAACAATCATGTCTCTATTGTGTGCAGAAATATGTAAAATATTTTATATTTTATGTCAAGTTTTAAACATGAGACCACACAGCTGAGTGCATTTAGATAACAATTTTTATTCCAAACACACGTTTGAAAATATATCAACCATTGTGAATGCAAATGATTTGAACATTAGACCTATATGCCACGGCCTGGCAATAATCTAGAATGGAGGGCAATAGTTTTATATTTTTGCTGGTGAAAGCTTTACATATCTTTTGTCTTTTTAGACTAATTGATTCATTTTGTTTTAAAACTACGATGTTTTAAATTCTAAGGACATTTTGTTTTTGTAGTAAACAAAAATATAGCAATAAAACCGACTATAATATCCAATTATTATAAAATTCCTAATTGTTTTAATAACATTTGAAATTTGTAGTAAGTAGCTAAACGTGTCGAAAGTAGAAATCGCTTACTTAGTATTTTTAAAAAGGATTCAATAATCCAATAATTTTTCCATATTTTAGTAATCACAAATGTAGTGAATTAGTTATTTTATTTTTGCATGTAGTTCAAAATAAAATAAAGTAATTATAAAACTACAATTTATATTTAACACATATTTTAATTTATTATTTTGTATAATCTTTAAAAAAAAAATACAATTGTATTGGTATATTACATTCCGAAATAATTAGGTGTATCATGTTAGTATGGTGGTTTCAAATGCACTTATCGACTTTTGTTATCAAATGAGTATGGGAATAATTGAGATTCTGATTTTAAACTTATTCTATATATGCATATTCAGGGTTGCAGATGGTGTTAAATAACATAATTTAATTTTATTGATAATATGAAGATGATCGACAACTTCCAAATTTTGATGTTTCAAAAAATTGTAGGAATTTGGGAAAATTTAAAATATGACTAAAACGTCCGTACATAGTATATTTGTTAACTCGTTTGGGCTTTAGCGCAATTCATAAATATCTGATTCGATGAAACTTTATATTGAACCATCCTAATCAAAACTTGAAAGTGGTGGTGCAGATGCTGTAAAATAACATAATAACATTTTTATTATGTTTTTTATTTATTTACGAATGGTCTTTATTTGTTTTGATATGATTGCTTAGATATTATGAGACTTTAATTATTATACTTTTTTTCCAGTTGACTCTTACCAATTGAATTAAAATTTTTCTGACCAACTTATCTTCGATATTTTCGATTTTTCACTTAGGCCTAACTAAAGGTGTTTTTGGTTTGTTATATATATATATATATATATATATATATATATATATATATATATATATATATATATATATATATACAACAATATGATGTCTGTGACTAGCATATTTTACACTGACAATATAGTTTTAGTGTTATAAATGACTTCCTTAAGCGCAGTGAAATAATGAATAATTATATAGGCCTCTTGAGTATTGTTATTTCTTCCATTAATAGTTTAAGTTTTTATTACCACCGACTATATTTGCAGTTTTCAACATTATTAAAAGTCTCCAAAACTAATACTCATAAATTAATATAAAAATAGTCTATCGATATACAATAAATTTATAAGTGATATCACAATTCTAAGGAACACTAGGTGGATTACCACTTTTATTCTGTTGGGTAGAACTTGGTTTTTTGGGAGAGACTGTAATACTTTATGGACTGTTTGTGTTCTTTAATATTTTGTGACGACGTTTTTACTAGTTTGTATACTACACATGTTTATATAATAATTGTTTCATTGAATAAATTAACTTTATTTGAATGCGTTGATTATCTACTAATCGACGTATTTCGAAATATGATTTACTCTTCAGTAGACACAACCACTAATTGTAATTATACTAAGTCAAGTAACAATCCTGCTTTGTTTACCTTTCCCACAGAATAATCAATGTTATGGTTTGACCATGCTATGTAGATAAAGCGGCCGTCTGAAGAGGTATACAAAACGAATTGAATAATATAGTTATTATTAAATGTCCGATGTAACACAAAACTTCAAAGAAGATTTTACATGGATTATTTAAACAGGCACTTGTCTGATAGATAACTTTTTTCTTCCTATATCACCACCCCCTTTATTAACAAGTATTAAGGTTTAAAATGAAGACGTTAAGTAGAAATCTAAAACAAAATACAGGTTTGTAGAAACTGTTGCCGAGGAAGTTCAATATTTTTAAACGTACATAAGAGCATAATTATTTTAAATATTTGTATGCTCATTGTAAATCAAAATCTTTTGGTTTGGTCTTGTTAAAAAAAACTATCTGTATTTCTGAAATATAACTATTGTAAACAGTTATTCAGACAATAATATATTTGTCTGATTTATTGAATATTTCTTATACAGAATAAAAAACAAAAACATCTATTTATTTCTATTCTTATTATAGAAACGTCATTTTAAAGAGGATGACAATATCTTTCTAAACGCAAATAATAATTTTTTTATAACAAAATAGAGATTTAAAATTGTTTATAGGATGATTCACTAATATATGCGCAGATTTGAATGATTATTATATATATGATAATAAAGAAAAATTCCATATAAATATTGGTGAGAGAACATTAGGTTTACACTTTTTATTGGTTAAAATAAACAATATATAACTTTCAAATAGATAATTTATTTTGAACAACTTTAGTACAAACATTATATATGTTTAGTTCTCAACTAAACTAACAAGTGTTAAATATTTTGAAAAATGTTAAACGTACATAAACGTTATGAGACATTTTATTGTGTTTTCTGTACCACAAAACATATCCTAGTTATCGAATAAAAATAGATGAACATATATTCTTGGTATTTTTCTACAACACCTACACCTTTATTAAAAGCAATTTATTATCATTCTGGGTATAATTTACAATAAATTAAAAGAGTTTGAAGTCTCTAGCTCGTCAGTAAGTTAGTTTAAAATCAATTACACATTTTAATTGAACAGAAAAACAAGCAGACAAGAAAGTGAGTTAATAAAAACGTGTAAATATGCCTAAATTATTTGGTTCAATAATTTAGGAAATTTAGAAAAAAAAAGGAAAACAAGCCCTTGGACGGTAGTACAACAATGACATAGACAAACCATAACCACACAAAAGTTCAAGAATTTTTCTAGAATATCATGCAATTGCCAACAACAAACCGGACAACGAGGATCAAAGTTGAACAACAAATTAACAATTAGGTACCCAATTTGTCCTTATTCTAAGATGATATATCGCAGTAGGTTAGGGTTTAATATTTGCTGGACTTCTAAAAGATAATGTGACTAAGGGTATATATCACGTCCAGCAGAATATTTCCTAAAAACTGATAGAGAATTTCCAGGGGACAAGAGAAAGGTTTTGCAGATTTTGCTAATTTGATAAATTGGTCAAGTTAAGGAATTTTAAATAATTCACGTGATGCAAAGTTTCTATTGAGCCAACCAGTTACTTTCGGTGGGCTTGTATTTTATTATTTTCAAAACCGATCATTACTTCGTTAACACCAAGAAAATTAAAATAGTACAGGCTAAAGTAGAAAAATATCATGATAGTTTGGATATTTTTAAAGTTTCCGATGATTGTTCCCAATGGAGGGAGAAATGATTATTTTGTGGAGGGTAATAAAGTTTGAGCTTTTACACATGTGCATTTTTTATAAAACCTGAAAATAAAATGGTTAAAACTACGGATGATTTAAAAAAAAAGAGTTGATAACGAAAGAACCAGATCACCTTGGCATGGATTTCGCTCTCGTTTTATTTAGTGCTCTCCAATCATAAACGTATAACGCTTACGATATATATTGTAAATGCGTTATAACTTGTTTTACTTTCTGAGAATATCGGTGAAAACCACATTTGAAAAGTGTCACTAAATTTTTAGGTTATTAGTTCTTAGAAGTTCCAAAATACGGTAAGTAGTAAATTTGTTAAGACAAAAGTTGAAAAGATTTTTGAAGGAAAAGTTTTGAGGTGAGCATAGTTAATAGGTAGTAATATAAACCCTGTAAATATAAACCCCAGAAGAGCTCTAATTGTTTGAATTGTTATTACCGAGGTTTAATGTCACGAAGATTGGAGTATTCGATGCTTGGGGGTGATAACGGGACAGAGTAGCATGTTTATTTGCGTCTGAGAATCTTAAGTTGCAGAACATATCAGTTACAAAACTTTTGTACTGTCGGATATTGAGATTATAGGGACACATAATTCAGGTAAATATTCCAACTAAGGCTGATTTCTCTGAGAGACAGATGCAATTGAACTTGGACAATTGGTCCAGAGCGACTAAAATCATGATGTAGAAGTTATTGGATCTAGATTATATATATATATATATATATATATATATATATATATATATGTGTGTGTGTGTGTAGCCTATTTTTAGATAGAACGGTTATGAACGACAAATAGGAGGTATGCTAGTTTAGTATTTTGAGATATTTTACTAGTGGCTCAAATGGAGCAAACACAAACTATACGAATGGCGTCTTTATAAAGTAAGGGTCTCACTAAATAGAGTGAAGCGGCTTTTTAACTTCATTATATTATTATGTTCGATATATTGACGAAACTTTTCTAATTCAAACATAACGACGAAACATTCCGAATGGATACCTTTCTATCGATAAGAGAGATATCACCGAAAACTTAAACTATCTAATGGCCACAGCAAACAACTTTATGAAGTAGAACTGAATAAACGATTTTTATAAATAGAGAGGGGTCGTTAAAGTGTTCCATTTAAAAAACTTGCGGCTTGGTAATGGCCCTCAATTTCTTGGGCGTATAAATTAAGTAGCACAATTAATTATTGTTGGATGATCGTGAAGAGGTGGAGAATTAATCTTGTTCTGGACGACCAAGTAAAGCAATAATAAAGAGGTAATGTCTCAATTCGGATAGTGTCATTATATAAAAATGATTGCTTATGAATTCATTTTGAGACTTCAAATTTGTAATAACATTTAAAACCAAATTTAACTGTATTTAAAAGATCACTCAAACGTAACCAAAAAAACAACCAAATTTAATTTGGATTTGATTTTCTTTACCATATTGAAAACGATCCAGATATTGTTATATGTTATATAGGCATCCAGCAGTATTTCAGTGGATGTAAGAAATATTTTATTAGATGTGTGGCTAACCTAGATAATATTTTTCCATTTTAGTAAACAATGTAGTGTTGTATAAATTAGTATCATTACTTTTTAGACAAAGCTCGCATTAGAGAAGGATTATTATCATCTTTTATACTTCTGTGTATGATGGAATCTCTCAAATATGAAATATCAATCGAAATTTTCAAATAATCACGGTAATGTAAGACGTGATGACATTTCGACTTAACAATCTGTGAATGTGCAAATGCCCTAGGGATGCAATGTGCATCCTGAATTCAGCGCTAAATTACAATCACTTGATACATTGTTGTGGCATCTTACTACATATGTAAGTAATGAACGCCATAAACAATCTTAAATGTGCAAACTATCTGGGGATGCAACGCATATTGTGAGGTCAGCAATAAATTGCAATCACTCGATACAATACGGTAATATTTAACTACGAGTACGTGACTTCAAAGAGCTGTAAGAAATTTCATAAAGCAAAATGTTTGAAATATACATAATAGAAAATGATGTTACAAATAAATTAAAGTTAATTTACTTTTAATTTTGTTGACAAATATGAAAAGCTTTACTCTACATTATACAATGTTTGAAATCTTTTTTTAATAATATGGAATTTATCATCCTGAAGACTAAATGTGAGAAATCATTTTTCATAATATATGTATTGATAAATATACGGAGATCATGTAAAGCGATTGGTGTAGGACAGCGGTTATCTTACAACATAATATAACATCTTAAATTATAAATACATTATAATATACAAAATACTTTTTGGAGTGGAATATCGATCCCGCAGTATTTATACAATAGCAGATGGATAATCACAAGATAATAAACATATTAAGACTGAACAGTTTATTGTTTATAAGTTCGTTTTTAATTCAAATTAAGTTGAATATTAGAAATATTTTAATCTGTCTTCTTATTGTACTTTGTTATCTGTTGCAGATCGCCGTACCAGTACCGATTTAGAGTAAAAAACGTGTACAATTACGTATTAGGTGAAAAGGAAAAAAAATATGGTCATATCTGAATATTAATTTTTAACGTATTATGTTTATTTATATATGTGGTTGATATTAAGGTAAATAAACCTAAATTACCCACTCTGACATATATTATTTGTTCTGTTGCCGACTTTCCTGCCTAAAATATTTATAAATTATTAAAAGTCATTATATTTCTTCTCTTAAGTCAACCTAATACAATTGAAAAAAGTGAACATTTGGTTAATCAAGGACGTCAAATAATTTATTGTTGGTTCTAACGTAGTCAATTTGTAAGTAATGTTCATGTCAATGATAGATTGAATGTTGTCGAAGAAAATATAAAAAAAAGTTGATGCCTTAAAAACAGAAGAAATATCTTTTTTGCTATATTTGTGAAGGTGTTATCAGTTTGTCCTCATTGTTAATTCTTTCCTATTCGATAAAGTATTTTGAAAACAAATTAGTCGTTTATCAGCGGGCGGGGGTGTATTTAGTCCTTTACTTTGTAATAATAATAATTTTAATTAGTTTTATTTTAGTTTTGGTTTTGTTTATTATTATAAATCCAATTTATAATTAAAATAACTAGGCGATGATTATTTATTTATTTTTTTGATTAACCAGAGCCGAAAAACCTAAATTATTTCTTGAACATTTTTTATCAGACAGTGTACAGTTCAATAATGAGAGTGAGACAAATTATTTTATGGACATTTTGGTAAACAAATAAATTACAATTACTTATACATAAAATCAACATACAGTGGACTATATATAAATTATGTTTCCGCCTATCCCAAATATATTAGTATTGATTTAGCTCACAATTTGAGGAGGAGAGCTTACAAGGTCGGTAACAATGAAACTGATTTTAACAGGAATTTCATAAAACTACTTTTTGAATAATGGTTATCTGAATTGTGCAATTAATATATCAATACAAGGGGCTAGCGAAAACTTGTTAACAAAACAACGTGCGTTAAAGATACTAGCAACAGTACAAATACCATATGTATGAGGCACGTCGGAAAAATATTATACATATTACTTCGATATTTATGAAGAGAAGATGTTTGAAAATTCAGAGACTGTATTATTAGAAAAGTTATACCCCCAAAAATGATGATTACGGCAAAAATATAGTGGATAATTCGTATGTGGGGTAGACATGTAACAATAAACGTTTATCAGAACACAAAAATTTACGTCATCAGGGAAAGTGTACCATTCTTAGATCTGTGAACTGGTAATATCAAACAACCAAGCAATTTAGGACAAGGAGACTACTAAATAAAAGAAATTGGGGAAAACTAGGTTATGAAAAGACAGCAATTATTTCTGGAAAAGTAATATATATATATATATATATATATATATATATATATATTATGTTATCGCCAAGTTTTATCACAAAGGTGACATATTTACCGTTATTTAGAAGGAAGTAAATTATTATAACTGTGCAATATTATTTAAAAACTAAGTAAATTTTAGTTAGAATATTGTTCTAATAAATATTTTATCCTTTAATTTTAGATAATAAGGACATTTTTAGAAGTTACGATTAAAGCAAAATATGGGTTTCTGCAACATTCACCATTAAAATATTTAATTCCAAATAATATTTTTATTTATATCAATTGCTTGGAAAAATGAATCAACTTTTTCATAATTGTCAACTTAAACGAGTATTATTTTTTCAACAGTAATAAAAATGGGAAAAACATGCTAATCGTTAAGACGTGTTGTACAGCACACATCTAATATTTTATAACAGGTTTAATTACAATAGAAGAATCTGGAGATATGATTCCGATATAATAAAATACCCCTCACACACACAATAGCGTATATTTAAATTTAATTTTTCTAAGCAATATATTCAGAAATAATACTCCCCTAAAATTTTAATTCACAAAAATTACACACGATATAAAACATAAAATATTACAGCTATCTAAATGAGCTATCCATCATCAGACATTTTTCGGATTTTACAAATTGACTTTTAATAAAATACTTGTCTTGTAGATTTCTCAAGAAAAATTATTGAATGAAAGTTTAAATTAACACCCCATTTTCATAATTTTTCAAAAAGTAAAAATACTCCTGTTTTATTGAAAATAACAAAATGAAAAATGTTAATAAAAAACTGTTCTATACAAATTTCAAAACGTTTTAAATATTTTTCAACCTAATCGGTGTCTAAACATCTTACCATAAAAGAAATAAAGTTATGGCAAGAAAGTCCCAAACTTTGATATTTTGTAAAAATAAACGGTATCGTATTATGACGTTCACTATTTCTGAAAGAATGCACATAATATAATTTTACACATTATTCTCCTATTACTGGAATTTTTTAACTAACTGGTGTGTTTCGATTATTTACATACCCTATTATAAAAAAGCTTTTTATGTACTTCACTTTTATAAAAATATTACTCAATTATTTTCTGATATCGATTTCATCCAAAACTTGTAAATTAAAGTAACAGAAGAAAGTATATACATTAATGAGGTTAATAAAAATAGTTGAGATATTTCTAATAAACGAAAATACAAATTTCAACAAACAATTAATTACAATTGTTACAAAACTCACTTTTTTACTTAGGTCTAAATTGAAAGTTTTTAAAATGAATTATATATATATATATATATATATATATATATTAAAATTATATTTATTATACCATTATTACCACTTGTGTAAAACACAGGTAAGATTATTATAATTTAAACCGTTCACCTTAAGAAACAAAATTAACATAGGTTTTTATTATTTCTTTCACATTAGGTGTATTTATCTATAGAGTTAGAGAGGACTTTTCCTCAATAACAACATAACAATTTCAATAAAAGGAAATATTACTTGCAGATTCATTTAAATTGGTCACACTTGCGACAAGTTAGATCGTTAAATGAAAGAATACATATTTATAATTTTAACCTATATTTATCTGCAACACAACATGACAATATTTTCAAGATGAATTCGTTATATTTAGTAGTGAAATGTACACTACTACTTTATACGTGTACACTTATATGTACACTACTTCATAACACTGAACGAATAAAGGGATTGTCACAAACTATTTTAAGAGTTATTCTTTTCATTCATTTACTGACTACTTGTTCATTTAGTAATCGAGGTATTTTATTGCAATATGTAACGCCATTTGTTTATTTAGCTAAGTAATTATTTATTGAAGGAAGTTTTTTCTTTATAAAGCATTCAAGACTTTAAAACTCTTCTCCACATATAGGATCTCCAAAAATCAAAAAATGATTGTTTCATTTATTGGTGTAACATTTACACAATAATATAAAAAATCCAACATATCTTACTACAATGTAATAATATTTTATTTCAGTCAGTAAACTATTATTGCTTTTGACTTCATGTTGTGGAAGTACTAAAAGAATATAAAATGATTCTAGAGTATGTTACTTATATACAACTAAAAATTATTTAACGCTTTGACATTGTTTAGTTTCAATTGCATGTGTACAATTATTCGATAGTAATAGACGGATATTTATTTATATCTATTAATATTTATTCTTATCTAACTACTCAAATAACTGAAAGCAATTACAAATAATGTCAATGGATATTATTGTTAACAACTTTTAATTTGTGTCCAATATTCTGGTTTAATGCATATTGATAAAATTATTATAATTGTGAGATTTGGAATTGCTTTTTAGAAAATTGAACCAACAATAATAAATAACAGTTATTTTATAATTTGTTCAATACCATTAATTACGTAAACTGTAATTCAGTGGTCATTATTTAAGGAATACATTGGGTATGTCAGCAGGTAAATTTATATATTGCTATAAAAAGAAGTAGAGTCGAACTATGATACTCTTTGTGTACTTCTTTATTTCTTAACATACGTCTGTTTTCAAGTTTAGGTTTAGGATTATCCTAGTTAGGTTACGTGTTGATATAAATGTCAAATCATAGCAAAATAACAGTTGTTTTATGTCCTAACGCTTCGTATTTTCGAAGTAGATCTTCTGGAGTATTTAGGTGCTGATTACATAGTCTGCATTTCAAGTTTCGTATTATTAATCCCATGGTATCAAGATGCTTCTTTGGAAGGACCATGTCTTACGATTTTCCTCCAATTTCGGGACCAGTTCTCCGTATAAATTTCCCGTGGAGTATTTGGTAATCGTTTCGCAATTTTGAGTTAAGCATTTGTCATAGAATATCTTTTGCTACGACTTTAGTTATTCCGCGTACGGGTTCTGGCCCAAGGAAGAAACAAGTGTTAATTCCCCCCCCCCTAATGTATCCGCCTAATTTAATTTTATAATGTGAAATTCACTTATTGTCTGTTATATTATTTGTTATCGTTTGTATTTATTTTCTACAGCTGATAATATAATTATTATATACAGGATCATTACATACATTTAAAAGTACTAAATAACGTTCAAATGTATTCCACTAAATTGTAGCTGTGTTAATAGAGAAAAATTCATACCTAAAAGGCTAATAATGTCCTTGAGCCTAATCGACAAAAATATCATACTTTATAAAAAACTGTACATTTGTACAGATGGAGTTTAAGGATGTGTTTGTGTGTGTGGTGTGATTTTTTAAGTGTGTATATATTTTTACATATAAATAATATTGAAGGAGAAAGAGAGATAGAAGATAATAAAAATATACACGACAGTAAATAAAATAACTTGTGATGACTCAAGAGATCAATTTAATTTATTTTGTAAGTCACATTTTAATATGATATTTCATATAGGTTTTGGGATTTTGACTAATATATATATATATATATATATATATATATATATATATATATATATATATATATATATTAATGATATTTCGACATTGACAATACGATTAATCAATTCAATACTTATACTTTTTTATTGGTTACTGCAATAGAATAAGCCGTGATCAATTACAAACAAATTTGATATATTTCATTATAGCGATTTATTCCACATTACATTCAAAAAGATATACTTAATATTCGTAACTTAAAGACGATAGTAAGTTTTTTAATTAGAAATACATTAAATGTTTAATGTTTTTGTCAATTTACAGTGATATTATAATATTAAACTGAACTATAGTAATATATAATTTATAAATATTATATTTTTTCTTCTTACCATATTTTAATGGTTAGTTTTGGAGATACAATAGGCCTTCATTTAAATTTAAATTATGAGAAATGTGGATTATATGAGGATTACTAAAAATAAAATACATATTATATATTATTCACAGTAAAATTAGACATTTTGTACATTATTAGCTATCGAGGTCATAGGACAAGTTATTCTGCCTATAGGAGTATTACATTTTCTACATACATTGTTAGTTAATTAAATATATAATGAACTCTGAAATAAATAGTATAAATAGCAATCTAGGTTTACCATATTAACTAAGGATATATGAAAAAAAATAACCAAGAAATATATTGGGTAAATATATAGGTCCCCAACAAAAATGTTCATAAATTCTGAGTAATATGGCAAACTTAAAGTGTAATTTATACTATTTATTTCAGAGTTCATTATCTATTTAATTAAATATGAAATTACGTAGAAAATTTAATACTCTTATAGCTAAAGTATCGTGGTCTCTGTCTTCAATAACTAATAATATATAAGGTGTCTTATTTAACTCTCAACACTAATTACTTTTGAATTCTTATATATATAATAAGAAGCCAGAAAGTGAGTAGCTACACATATAATAATATAATGCTAGTATAGATTGGTGATACTTTATCAACTGAAACCAAAAAATGTTGGTCCATAACAGTACGCTATACTATTTTAAAAACAAAAAAAGTATTTTAATTACTTATCACTATTCTGAACGCCTCGATCTAAAATTAGGAATTTTAATCTATTTTCCAGTTTAATGTTCTTGTACGTAATAGTCGAAAGAAAAGGACCACAATTTGGGATAATAGTATATACATCGAAAAGATCTCACATATTACCGACTATATACATATATATGCAAGTATAATAACCATTATTGTTATCGGTTGAGTAACTAGACGATCTACAATACATAATAATAACCTTAACAATCTTAAACGTATTATTCATCCTGAAACGTAGTTATTTTGTTAAATAAAACATTTTATATAATAAAAACTAATATTTTGTATAGTACATATTTTGTTACTGATTATTTATTTTAATTGGTTTTCATTTCTGAAAATATATTTTTTGAATAAAACTTTTAAAGCAGTGGACAATAAGTTTTTTAGGAGAGTTGAAAATAACACAGCTGATAAAATCGATACACTTTTGTAAATGCTGCAGTCTTAAAATTTAATCGATTTGATTTGTTTCACAGACATATCAGACTGTAGTGCTGTTTCAGTACATGTCAGTAAGTCTGAAAGAGATATTGTTTACAATTTGTTTTATATATTTAAAAAAAAGTTATTTTATGATATATTAATACTAGTATTGTTTAATATTAGTATTATATTACAAAATGAGTATGCGTCTCTTTGTTTTTTGCATATTCTATGTAGATATATAGAATAAGAACAAAGAATCTGTATCATATACGCGGCATATCTTTAAAAACAAATTATAAAAATAACAACTTATCTAGTATGGTATTGAGTGTATTGTATTTATTACTCTTTATATTATATTGAACAAAATCACGATAAGGTTTTTTTTACATATACTTTCGAGAATTTCACACCAATATTTATTATAGATATCATTTTAATGTAACATCTGCTATTTTTGACATCTGGTTAGGACCGACTGAAGCATAACTCAATGCGTCTCAATTTGAATCACATTAAAAATATTGTAGCTCATGTATTACTGAGGATGGCGACTTTGTAGTTGAAAAGCTATTTAAACGTAATTTTTGTGAGATCTTGTGTTCGAGTTTTTTTATATAATACTATCTCACAAGTCAAGTTATATATTTATTTATTTAAAAGAAATGATAAGTAAAAAATTATATGAGAGTTACAGCTAAAAATAGGAATTGAGTAAATCTAATAATTGAACTAATTAGAGTTTTATTAAAAATCACCATATTGAAGTTAATAGGGGACGAAATAAAATCATTGATATATTTTAGAAATGTAAATGGTTTTATTTACTAGAAAAATCTATATATAAACTGTAAAATAACAGTATTGGTAATTTTAGTTACTGTAAGTTTAAAGGAAGGAGTGAGATACATAATAATGTACCCATATTTCATAAAATTTTAATTAATAGTTTAGAAAATCTTTTATTAAAATTAAATATTCACATAAATTAGATTTTTGTCAAAAAGCGTGAATTTAATATATTCTAATAGGTATAGTAATTAATAATAAATGTATTTACATGTTCATTACAGTGGTTTAAAATGTTAAGTGTGTTAAGTGAGGGGGAAATTGCGACCTAAAAATGGGCAAAATTTATAAAACAAATTCAAAACAACTTATGGTGTATTATCGTAGTAAGAATATTCATATAACTTCAAATCAAGTTTCTACAGAATCACAGGAATCTGTTCAATAAAACAACGTCAGCCATATTGAAATGGGACGAATGCAAAAACTATTATGGTAAAGTAATGAAACACTGATGAAAAATTCATGAGGTGAAAGTGTGAACTATCAAAGTGTATTTTAAATTAATTAGATGTGACGAGAAGGATTAATTAGTCACGCCTCTGAAAAGACTCCAGAGGGAGTTATCATTAATTAGAGTAACACGAAAAATTAATGCATGAAATTAAGAATCAAACCCCAATAATTACCAAAATATAACATATTTTATTCTTCTTTGGTTATTCAAAGTGCGTACGTCTAAGTATGCTTTGAGCTGGAAGCGGTGAAAACGTATTATGTTCTTTAGTGTAAGGCGAAATAAATCCAACCCAAATAAGGATTTAAGTTCTTTTCTTTATTGCACAATGAATATATCCCCAAAATACAGTATTTAATTACTTGCAAGAATACTTGTTTCAATTTATAAATATGGATTTTACTTTGAACTTCCAGTTAATTATATGGCTGTCCACTGTATCTAATATAGTCCTAATATAGTCTACACGATAATTAATTCAGCTCCATGTATATTAAACGAGATTTTATATTTTCCGCCATGATTTAAAGCTTTTTTTCTTTCAAAACTATGGTTTAATTTACGAATAACTTCATTCTAATTTTATTCTTTGTTGCAAATTTGTCTATCTTACTCTGAATTATTTTATACATTCTTCCAATCTACATAGAAATATAGATTTTATATAATAACTTAATAACTTTTATATTATAATTTCATTTGGCGAAAAACTTGGATATTGATTCTGACTTAATTGTAATACAGGGTGAATATAGTTTAAATGTAAGGACAGTGTGTGCAAAAATATGGTATATAGTTATGTTACCATGAATAAAATACATTTTAAATAATTGTTTCTTTTTTAATGTATATTATGACCTCGGGCATATTCATTAAGAACCAAGGAATATTTAAAACCCTCATAAATTTATATTTTTAGGAATTAATATATTCTCTTCGTATGAAAATACTTTTCATCTAAATGAAAAAAATCTCTATACGTTTCAACAGATATTATCAAAATATTAAAAGATTCCACAGTCTTTTGGTTTGTTTAACATAACTTCAAATATTTTTTAAAGTTATCAAAATGAAGCATACGTTATGAAATATTTAAAATACATTCCTATGGTAACGATTTTTGAAATAGGTAAAAATCATTATTGAATAAAATAAATTAAAAAGATTTTAACTTGTAAGTTTCCACAGGTGAAGTGTATTAGACATTTTTTATCAATACAAATCTAGCCTAATCAAATATTGAAAAATGCTACACATTGTTAAGTTGCAATTATTTGCAACACATTATCATGATGTGTCAAATAATTTTCTAATATATTTCATTTGTTACGTTTTGATATAAAATCTCTGCCAAGCGTCAACTGCAATTATTCATTAAATCTACCTACCTATATGTTTAAAAGAGAGTGTCTGTTTGTGTATTTTCTGATATTAAAAAATATATCATAGATATTTAGCATAATATCATGAGATATATTTTTAAAACTGCTTATGTGGGTAATTTATTGCATGCACTTCCGTGTAGGACTTCTTGCTAATATAAATGGAAAATTAATTTTTAACATTTTACGTAATTTCTTTGAATTAATTCGAAGAATTTTTAATCATACATTTCACAATCATGCTTTGGGCCGTATCTCCGTTACAAATTAAGTCCTCAAGTGCTTTATCTAAATATTTAATACAAATTCCATGTTTAATAATTATTGAAATATTCCTGTAAAGTCAATTTTCCTTACATATATTTTGCTATAATAACGACGTTCAAATAACAATAGCACATAGCTGTTATTATTATCAAGACTTCCTGATATTAATTTCCTAAATAGCCGCGGGTACCGATTTTACGAGATACGTGATGTTTGTTATTCGATGATTATGCATGGTTATTAAATTTCTTAGGAAAAAAATATATTTTTTGTACAAAAATGTGTCCGAGTAGCAAATTTTAAATTATAGATGCCGTTTATTGAAAAAGTAACAGGGCAACCTATATTACAAAATGTAATGAAATAAAGTTGTTTTTTTTTAGTTTCGAAATAACGGTAAAAATTTTTCAACGAGTTTTTATTGTTTTCCTTTTAACAGAGTATTTTAATACTCATATTGTTTTTAATTCATATTGTTTACAATAATTTAAATTATAAATACAATAAACATTGAAAAGATAAAATTAATGTCATTGTTTTATTGTTTTTATTTATTTTTATATAAAATTCAACATGAATTTCAATGATTTGGAAATTAATAGTAATTCAGTATTCCCATTTTATTAATAAAATAAGTACCTAGTGACTAGTCAAAATCAATAAGTGCTGTGTTATTTCAATAATGATGATATGTTTTGAAACCGCAATGTACATTTCAATTTCAAGAAGTTTTTTTTTTTTTTTTTTTATGTCGTCAAATTCACCATTATGCATTGGTGAATATTAAATGATTACATAATGGTGGAAATGGAATTTAATAATTTTCATGATTTACGTAATCTTTTTTCTATCATCTCACGTTTTAATTGTGACAAAAATGTTCTTTCTATCAGTTCTAAGATAGAAAAATTGTGTACTAAAACAATTTTATTTATAATAATAAAACATTTCTCAAATATTTCTGTTTATGATTTTTAGTGCTCTTTTTACAACTGATGAAGAAGAAAACCGCTTTGCAATTAATTTAAAATGTAGAAAACAAAAGTAAACGAAATATCGATATAAATATAAAACAATCTATTTTATTGGATATTCAAGTTTTACTTTTTTCTCTCTCTTTTAAAATCCAAATATGTAAAATACATAGAACATTTAGTGATTAATAATTTATGAGATATAATTTTATTAATAAAACAAAAAAAATATTATTATTTATGTTATCCAAGATCATTCATGTTGTGTTTGAGTTTGTGGATACCGTTAATTCTTTTGAGTTTATTATTTTGTCCTTTAGGCCTTATGTCTTAAGATAATTACAGTATAACCTTACTTTATTTATTTATTTTTGCATTAGGAAGTCCGTGCCAAATCACAGTGATAGATTTTAAATAAGCATTAGTAAAAAAACGTTACTCATAATAATTACAACCATGGGAAAATTTGAGTAAATATGTTTGAATCGAAAACTATAAGATAATTTTTGATTAAAACATTTAGAGCTTTCATAACTCTTTCAAAATATCATAGACACTTCAATATTGTTAACATAATAATGTATTGTTAACACAATATTATAAAACATACATAATGTTATCAATTGAGCATATTATTCACTGGAACCAATATTTGAAGTTGTAATGTTTTATTGAGTTTTAAAAGTGGAAAATTTCTCCATCATTATCTCCTTAAAGAAAGATCGAATACTCAAATATCGTCAGGCTCGGAAGAGAACGAGAGTTGGTCAAGAGATACCTAATACTAACGATGAAAAAGGGAGTTCTAACAAAAGAGTGAATGACAAAAAGGTGTAGATCCAGAGAAGGTACCTCGGGATGGCCACACTCAATATAGTGAGTCCCTGAAGAGGGAGTTTAATTTTTAAATAAATATTTTATTTTAACTGTATATTGTGTGATATTTTTTCCATCACATTTTAATATCTTAAATATAATCATAATTAAACTATAACAAGTTATGTTATACTATACCTTTGTAAATAGAAGTAAACTTTATGATTTTAATGAAATTAAACCGTCTGTAAAACTCTCTTAAATGGTAGAAAAATATAAAAAGTAGAGATTACAAACTAGTTCAGGAACCGTGGAACTGAAATTTAAAATGATAAAGCCGATAAATATGAAACCAAATATATATATTTTTTTTTACAAAAATGTTTTACCCTAATGATTTTCTATTCATGTTATAACTTTGAGGGAAAGAAGTTAAATGTAGAATGTTGAAATACGAATGAATATATAATGAATAACGCTGATTACGGAAGTTTAAAATATCATTCTGTCGTGAGTCAAGGATAAATGATTTATTAGCTAATGGTGTCATGGCAACCACTACTGACTAGAACACATATTATACTAATATATACAATCTACGTTTTGGGTTAAGGTTTGTAATTCAAGGCCAGTTGAATGCAAATGAGATGTTGTAATTTATCGTTACACTACTCTAGTGATACATACTATAAAAGACTATATAATATAAAATTTTATTTTAATTACATAACTTTATTTGTGTTAGTAAACCGTATATTTTAAAAAAGGATGTCATTTTGAAACATGAAGGTGTAATATGATAGTTAATTTACTTTTCAGGGTAGATACAAATTGTTATAACTAAAGCGCACCCATGTTATTAAAGTTTTATATAAAAGAAGCAGTGAGGCAATATCCTGATTCTATCTGCTTAACCCTGATGTAAAGGTAATTGTTATTTTTCACTCTTAATTTTCAAAGTAATTATTTATAACTGACAAGAGCGCTTCCAGTCATGAAAAAAAAATGTGTCTCATTAATAATTTAATATTAAAAAGCAGTCGCGTTGACAACCGCTTCAATAAGATTCCCCAGTGTTAAATTTATTGATGAATAGCTGTAAACTAACTTGCTCAATATTATATTTGCTTGCATTCAGACAAATTGTCATCAAATATCGTGCTTACAGCTATTGTTTAAGGCTTACAAATAAATATATAGTTTTATATAGTATATGACATAAATGTATTCATTTCTCAAAAATCCTTTAAAAAATAGTTACAACAGTACACAATAGTTAATAAATTTCATAGTTATTAAGGTGGTGTAATAAAACATTTTCTTTTATCACTGAGTTCTGAGACATGACTTATTGATATATCTCTCTCCTATCTTCAATTATTTATTAACACAATATTTTTTTATTATTATTTTTTTTTTATGTGAAGGTTTTAGTACCCAAACAATGTGAAAAAACAATAATGATTTGTGAGTGAAATACAAAATAAATCCTGACTGCCATAAAATTATCGTGTTATTTTATTACTACAGAACTATTAAGCAATTTTCATTTTCAGTTTTTGATACATTACTTAAAAATTAATATGTTAAAAAGTTGTGAGAAAGTTTGATTATTGATTGAACATAGATTGTGTTGTTCATTTTTTTTAAGACTTATCATTACTCTGTCGTAAGTGGAATTCTTTTAAAACTATGTATTCTATTGTTAATGAACGTGGACATTTAATTCAAAGTGGAAATCTGAAGTTAGATATCTACTATTTTCTTTTTAAACTACAGAAGACGTATAGTGGAATACCCTATTCATAAAGTCTCATGAAGATTAGTTCCCTCTTACAGACTTCGTTATTGTTACGTTGTCACTATTAGTGGTGGATTGTCTATTACATTCTATAACCACCTTAATAGTTAGTACTTATTTGAAACAACTGAAATTAACATTTTAGAAACTTTGCGGCAGCTCTCTAGTACGGTTTATTTAATAGTGTTATAAATTAAATTGTACTGTAGAATAATAAATTCTAGTATTTTATATAATGAATACAACCAACTTTATAAAATCAATGAGAAAAGTGTAGCATAAGATGATAACAGACAAACAATTTAATGGCTTACATTAAAAGATGGATTGAACTGTCGTTGTTTTTTTTAAATAATATACATTTATTCCAAGATATTAAAATCATACAGACATCAATATAGTTTCAACTCATAATTAATTTCAATGTAGAAATTTTTTTAAATTTCGTAATATTATAATTTTGTAGTTTCAACAGTATAAAAACTACTCAATAGATTAGGATGAAGATAATAAGACTTTATAATTGAGCTTAATAAGCTATAATAAATTTGGAGACTCTGGATGACTTATTGTGGAACTGAAGTTTATCATAAAATATTTATCACAATAAAACTTCTTTTACAAATTAATATATTTAATTTCGTATCAAACAATTTAATGCTTTAAAAATCTACTTCCATTTATTGCGTAATGTCAACAATCATACGGTACAAAAACATTGCACAAACATTCTCACATACCTATTAATAATCCAAAAACTAACCAAACAAAATTACTTGTCACGAAAATGTCAGTTTGTTAGTTGTCAGTGAAAAAGTTTACAATGAATAAGTAACATATGTGACCTATGTGTGAACATATGTGTTCCATATGACCTATATGTCTCCTAGGTTAACCATACTCAAAATGATTGGCACATGTCAGTTTTGTTAATATTTATTCATAACCAATAAAAGGATTATACAGTGTTGGATATACGTCTGGAATATATATATTTTTAAGTTCACATATAAAGATACCTAGCCCAGAGTTGAGTTGCTCCGTTCAAGAAATATGTACAGAGTGTTAAATAAACTGCGTTACAAAATTAACAAAATGCAATTTAATTCTTAATAATATTTTGTTAACTTTCACTTTTTTTTATATCTAAATATATCATTATGTATACATATTCAAGTAATAATCATTATATTGATTCTTTGCATGAAAAAAAGTGTATATATATATATATATATATATATATATATATATATATATTCATTATACACTGGATACACTGGAATATGGATATTTACATTGTTTTAACTTGAGATGAACCCAGACCTCAATATATTAAACTGACTCAGACTTAGTTTGAAATGGGAAATTATACCGCCAATATTTGAAAAACTGTTTACTGATTTATGAACTTTAATAGAATACACTTAGGCCCAAGTAAAGAGTATTTAACATATTATGAAATAAAGTCAAATGTCATTTGTTATAGGCATTTCATAAAGTAATATTTTTTATAACTTAAAATCACATAATTTAAAGTATTCAAGTGTTTACTAAAAATATTAAATATAATATTTAAATAGGTGTTTTATAATTTTACTTACCAGTTACAAAGTTTCAATTACATTAACAATAATATAATATATTTGTATGACACCTATGGCTATATTAACATTGTTTGGTAAAATTAGGAAAAACAAGAATGGTGGTGCCGTACTTGCAAAAAGCTTAAGTATTAATTACATGTATGAGTATTAGATAGTATTTTATATTTTGGAAATGTAGATTTTTTACTCTAGTCACAAAAACAATGTGTAGAGAGCTTTTAATAAGCAATGTATATTAATAATGACACAATGATGGCGTTCTAACAGGTTTTTAAATCTGCATGAATAATATTTGAAAAAAAATGACAAAATAATAATTTTTAAAATTAAAATAGTTTTTCTCTTTTTTGTAGCATTTTTTTTATTAGTTGTTATTTTATCTAATTATCCAAAATATTATAATTCACAATAGATTAGATGTTAAATAACTAAAATACAGTGAGATTTTTTAGGTAATTTTTTCCAACTCGGTGATTTTCCAAAAATAACGTTTAAAAATATTACTTTAAAAAGAGATATTTTGATGGGATTCCATTTTTTTTTTAATTTTCAATACTTTAAACTAGATAATCACATTCCAAAAATCTTTCACAATTTAGCATAGTTTACTGAGTGCTATATTTATACTTTCAATTTTTGAAACCGAAAATTACTATACGATTGAGAATAAAAATTTAACCCACGACTAACATAAAATAATTATTTATTTATAAGATATTGCCCATATACAATATGATTGTTCATCTTAGAAATATCAATCTATAGGTAAAATTGTAAATAACATTTAAACTCGGTCGTTTTTTTCTTTTATTCAGAAGCCAGAATATATGAATTATTTTTCTGCGAAAATGTTTCTAAATAAAATCTAAAATTAATTAATCGTTCATGCATATGTACTTGTAATATTAAAATAAAGTACCTGAAATACCAAGGAATGCTCTATAAAGGGTGATTGAATACATAACAATTTTATCTTTTTAATAGAAACATATAACTTATAATAAATAATTAAATACTCACCGAGCAATGAGCGAGTACACATGTGTGTAACAACGCCAGAAGAAATAATATATTTTGTTTAATGTAGGCCTAGTTTATGTACAAAGTGTTGTGGTATATGTTTATGTGAGTTAAAAACAAGCCGTTTTCCAGATAGCGAGGCAATCCAGTGTGCAGAATAGCGTGCAATAAAAACAAAATATGGAAAAATCTAAAGTAATCAAGTTTCCGGACTAAAAATGGTTTATAATAGTTTGTAACGTGATCAACAAGTTTTAAGTAAAAAGAGAAACTCAACCAATAATTTTGAGTACATTTAAGTTTGCAAGCTAATTCTAAAGTAATTTCCTTAATTACAATATCACAAAAAATGAACTAAGAAAAAATTAATGCTTCACCACCTAAACTCTAACATTAGACGACAAACAATCGTTCACTTCTTTAGAGTGTGCGTTCTAGTAAAAACTTTAATACACGTATCATTAATATAGACTGTCCAGCTTAGAGTATTGATCGTAGTAAGTCTTAGATTTTAACTTTAAAGCAATAAGGTAAATCAATGACGTTCTTTGTAAGTGTTGGTCAACTATTATTTCTATTTTATGTACTAGACTTGTACAACAAATACGTATAGATTTAGTTTTACTGTTATATTTAATACAGTCCATTTTAAATGTCCAATCGTTGATAGTTGTAAAGTCAAAATCTATTTTTTTAATAGTTTCTGACAACACTGAGATATTAAAGTGAATATAAACTTGCAAGACGTCAGTATGTAAATGGTATTTGGAATATTTTAGTACCGTATGTATGTTATTTATACAAATGATTTAAAAGTAAGGACTTTTAACCAAATTTGTTTTATTTTCAACTCTAAACTTGATAATGATAAACCATACATACAATATTACCCAATACAGCACGGTTATGATAAGAAGTGTTACAAAATATATATTTCATTATACGTAAATAAGCGTAGAAGATAAATCAAGAAATATAACTTCTCTATCACTAAAGTAGGAGTTCAGAGAATCGTAGCAAACCTCGCCAATAACAGGTTGTAATAATAAAATCATTGTTTTTCAACCTTGACATTTTACCTTCAATAACAAGTAATTAACAAGTGAATAACAAGTACAGTAATTCAAAACCAAAGCATTAGGCTTTTAAGGCCTTTAACGGCTTTTAAACACAAATGTATTTTTCATTTGAGTATGTACTTCTCCATCTCCTAGCATCGTCTTAGCTTTTGACACGTTTGTGATTTACTCCTTTTCAAAAGCCTTTGAAGTTAATCCAAATGCATCAGAGGAAGTTAAGACAACCCTAGGAATGAAAAAAGAATGTGCTTTAATTACTTACGTACTTCCTAGTATAAATGTTGACTTACATAATAACTGATTTATTAGTACATGATATTACTTCTCGGAACGCTTTTATTATCGAGCTTTTTAAATGTGCCCTTTGGTTAAAAAAAATGTTACTAGTATAAATAATTGGAAGAGAATCTTTATGTTAGCCTTCTAGAAGTACCAATTTTAAATAATCTTAACAAAATGTATTTCATCCACTGAATGAATTTTTTTCTAAAATCATCATCCAGTTAAATCTCTTTATTATATCAAAAATGTAGACTGACACCCTTGTCCATTATACTTAAGCCCGTTTTCAAATAAAATTTTAGAATATACAAGAATTGCACCTTTAATAATATTAGATTACAAATGTAATGTTTGCACTTAAGAAATAACTCGGATTCGGGGCTTCACTAAGTATAAGTAACGCTTATGGAATTTAACCGTAAAAAGCAACGGGATTAGCTGATTTTTTCACTTCCTTAGAGACCCAGGATGAATAATTTCAAGTATTGAAACATTAACTTGGAGGCTGTGAAACCTTTGAACTCTTGTTAACTAATATAGGTGACAGTTACAATACTTTTCAAGAGAAAGTTTCGTTAATAAGCATCCGGCTTGTGTTCATCACATTATTACGACTTAGACTTAGACGATCAACTACCGTAATGGAAATAGAGTTTTTTAAATAACTAAAATGTTATTCTTCCTATATTGTTATTAAGCAATATATATCGAGCAACAACTTAATTAGGTTAATACTCGTACATTTTTAGCAATTGTACAAAAATATATATAATATGATTTTAAATTCTCAGAAGCTCCACTCCTCTACATTCTACTTTTGTTATAAATGTAAATAATGTTTGGAATTTTTAGTTTAGATATAGACCTTTGGAATCTACAATCTAATCCCCTCAACCTTATTGAGTATATCAGGACCTGTAGAAAACATTGTACAGTGAATTTTAAATTGTGATTAGCATGGATTTGATATTTGTGTTCCAATTAACAAAAGTATACGATGGAATTTTAAAGTTCACTGACTAACATTAAATTATTTGATTTTAAGTGTATTTTATTCTTTCAAATAGGTTTTATTAATATTTTAAAATTTAAATTACTACTACAGTTTTTAATATTCTGTTTTGTTAACTCTTTTCAAGCTGTTATTTATTACAAACCAAGTATCTCATACCTTGGCTGCAGAGATCGAACAGCATCCCCTTTAGTATAAGACTGTTCTTACTTCCATTATATTTTGTTTATTAGCTACACCATCGTTAAAACATGACTTATTATTTGTCTGAAAATGTTTATTCTTTTAATGTTTGTAAAAATCTTAGAAAAGGTTGTAAGCTATTGATTTTCGATGATAAAGGTTTTTCTGAAAAATGTTAACTTCATTTTTTGACATCTAACATACTTACTCAAAACCGTTTAAAAAACAACTTATTACATATGTGAGTTCTATGCATCTTTTTGAGAAAAATGATGTCTTATAAGTTAGGTTTTGTATAAAAATAATATTTTTTATGACTTTTTTAAGAAAACAAAACTTTTACAAAACCTGTAACATCTGCCAGTTGCAGAGTTAATTGTAGAAAATAAGAGACATGTAGATGTATTGTAAGCCACTTTTTAATAAGTAAAGGTGAATGTAATGAGAATCATTAATGATCATTTGCATAGCTCAACTCGAGGATGATTCAGGGAAAGCTAAGTCGATAAGAGCGTGTCATTGATGAGAGAAGAAAGAATCGCATGTTTATTTAGATTATACATTTTCAGCAGATCGATAATTTAGTTTATTCTATTTACAATTTATATAGAAAAGACTAAGCATAATAAATTTTAGTTCACTTTATTGATTAGTATACGAATGATTATAATAAGCTACTAATAATTTTAAATAGCAATTATTTTTTTAAGAAAGTAAATTCTATTTATCGTTTTCTCGTAATCGTGAGATTTTTTAAAATAATTTAATCTTTTAAAATAAATTGTTACCTAAATACTCTCAGCTCAAAATAGTGATATAATTATGTATGTAACTTAAATAATAACTAGAAACTGACTTATAAAATAATATAGAACTCACCATCATATTAAAAAGAAAAAGTTTAATATACAGTATTTTATTTTACCCAAATTTAAAAATAATAATAATATTAATAATAAAAATCATACTTTGCCGATAGTAATTTGTCTTTTGTTGTATTTAAATAGTTATTATTATTTATTATAACACATACAAAAGTTGTGAACGTATTTTTAATAGTTACAATAAAATTAATGTTAATTTAAAAATGTATGTTATTTCACTAAAGAATCATATATATTCGTGCTTTTTTAGTACTTTATATATAGTAGAAAGATGAAGTGGCTTCATTCTATTTTATAAGTTGGTAATAATCCATATCATCCTTTTACAAGTATTGAAAGTATTTTTATTTCCACAACGTTCAGTACAATGTGAATGTTGATGTAACAACCAAAAGTTATATCTTTTTACAAATAGAGAAACAATAATATATTTTTATTACAAATTAGTACATTTTTAAATTGAAAGATTTATTAGAGTTCATTTGTAGGGACATATTTCATTGTAATTAACTTCACGTGTAATATAACTTATGGTGGACAATTTGAACATATAAAAACTAAACACAAAAAATATTCCTACATCTATAATTAAATGTGGAGCTAGATTAGTGAGATAATATTAAATAGACAAAACTCGAACACAAGATCTGTCAAAAATTGCGTTTACTTAATTAAATTTGTAATTTAATATAGATTAAGTTCGAGTTTTTCTTTCTATCTATACCTAAATTCTTCACAACTTCTAATTCAATCCACTACCGGATGCAAAATGCCACGCTGGTTGTGAAAATATAAAACGGACTTTCCATCACGCCTAAACACGTAGCTCTAACGATCGTAACTGAAGGATTTAATTACAAAACACGAACAAACGAAATAAATATTTCTCACTGAACACACAATTTACTGTATATAATCGCATTAAAGTACTTCCATAGGAAATAAATGTAAATACATATGATATAAATTTAAAAATAAAATACATACACAATATAACCAATTAACAAATACAATTAACTACCTAATACAATTAATAATGAAAAAAATGAAGACTTCCTTCTTTAAATTTAATTGTCATTATACCCATTCTTTTATATCACAATAGTACTTTTTTTTTGATAGTATATATTATATTATAACGTTTGGAATGTTAACTGTTTCATCAATAGTTACATTTACATAAATCGTGGTAAGTCTCAGTGGCTAGTGCCTCAATTATTTGGAAACGTAAGTGATACTATTTTATTTGTGATTAATAAATTCTATGAGTTCCCCCCTTCCATACTGGTAAATCCTAATAAATCATATTTACGTATTACTTAACATGATTCATTGATTTTTCATTTAATATTATGCTTATATTTACGCAATAAGAATGTGAAGACAATTTTACTCTTCACCATTATGAAACAACCATAATAACCATATAAGGTTTAAATTTTTGTAATATTTAAAAAAAGATTTTATTAAGAATTTTTGTACTATATTTTATTGATATTATTATAATTATAGTGGAATATTAGTAAACAGTTATTATATAGGCCTAGTTTGAAATTTAGAATTGCCTTTCTATTTATCACCACTTCAAAACTACCTAGTATTTTGTTTCGTAGAACCAATGTCCTTTCTTTATGGGTGTGACTAAATGTTTTGAGAGGCCGCCTTTTGTGTAGGCATTAAAACACATTTACTGTTACCAAAGTGTTCAAGATAGTACTATAGCTCCATTCGATCTATAGGACAACACGAGTTCTCCTTTTGTATTTAATATTATATTTAAACATAATTTCTTATAGCCCTGAGATATAATTATTTATTTATTTTATTTTAAATAGTTATATTAAACAATTATAATACATAATATACAATTACGAAGTTAAACTTTGCACTGAAAACAATTCAAAACTATACATGGTTTTATGTTTAGTTTCTTTCCATAGACTGAATTAGAGGTGTTTTTTTGTATTTTATATTTATTTATTATTATTATTTATTTTATCAATACTCACAATATACGAGTATTGTTAATTATAATGAAAACTTTCGAGATTTCAATCACATAGATTAAATTTAATAATAACGAGAAATCATTGTACGTATATACTCTGCCGATTATATGAAACAACAATCATGTGTATTTTTTTAAAACTAAACATATATGTTTGGTAAAATAATACACAGAACACTTTAAATTTCAATTAGGATTATTTATTTTTCTAGTGATTATTTAAGTTGCATGCATAATTTTTAGCTATTGATCGTTCAGATAAGACAGTTGACATGAGTATTACAAGGTTTATATAATCCGATGGTTATAGAGTAATACTTACTATAATCATAAATAATGTATCCTTTCTTATATGCCTTTAGAAATACAGAATTTTTTATTCAAAGTATTAAAACGTTCTATGGGTTCCTACATGTATTCCACAGTGAATATGTACCTTTACTTTAATAAAAAAAATATATCATAAATTATACACTATAGATTCAATTTAATGGACTATTGTTAATTTATGTGTATATAGAAGAATATTTATCTTTAATATCTACTTTTAAAAAGGTATTTCATTTAACTAATTACATCCAAAAAAATACAAGAATATCTATATTTTATCAATTTGTATAATTATGTATTAATTTTCCCTAAATAATACTACAGTATTTCATTACTGCTCTGTTTGTTAATAGTTATATATTATTAAAATGTGTAAAATTTGATACTTCAAATTTTGATTTTTGTTACGTTATCTTACCACTTTTTATTTATTATACAGTATAACATTTACTTTTACATTAATGCTCATCCATATTTGATCTACATTTTAACAAATAAAAAACAACTTTTAATTAAAATTTGAGAACCAATTAATTGTTCTTTAGTTTTCCTATTATTACAAGTATCCAAGCCATTCAAACATCTCACATATTAAACATTTTAAAAAGAATTAGAACAGTTTTAATTAGATTTCTACTGATTTTATTAAAGTTTGCTTCAGTGGTTCTATGTAAATAAATTCCGTTTCAGTATTTTGCTCATTTAGAGTACCTAGTCTAACCCATAACACTAGGTTTATATGGAGAATGGAACTACTCGCCCATGTGGAAACATTCCTCAGCTGAGTTGCAGAACGATATATGACCGATATAGAGTTTATAGTATTTAAGATTTCGCTAGCCAGTTGTACGAAACAAAGATCTACCTTGTTCATGATACTGTATTGACCGAGCCTACCACCACTTACCACTACCATCCGAAGGCATTGATAGGACAGTCAATATTACGCCTTTTGATCTCTTCGAATTGAAGAGAAAGATTTACCGACTACAAAACGCAGCCCACACATTCCAGAGACCATCTATTTTGGGAATTTCCTTTTGTTTTCTTTTACCTGACGCAGTTTTGATAGCAAACAAGAATGTCTCTGAACATGCAGCCCATATTCGAGAAATGTTTCCATATCTTGATTGTAATTGTTTGACTCTTGTTCAGAGAGTGCATTTTAGCTCAGTCTTAATTTCATTTCATAGGATTCCAAGTTTTTCCTGATGATATATCTCCTCTGGATGAAAAGTTAAATACCATTACGGATGTGTCGAGCCAAAAATAGTATAAAAATTAAGACGCTCTCTAGGGGTGATATATTTCTACGTAAATGCCTACCTTACGTCGCCTACACGCTGTAAACAATACATAAATATCTGTATGGGTCAAAGGAGAACGACCATACTCCGATAGTATGGTCCGAATCGCCATTCAAAAATTCACATCTACGAAACTAATACTGGTCAACTCATATCACGCTATTCGCAAAATACACATTATTTTCTAGCATGTGATGCAAGTAATACTGCAATGACAGCCCCTCTATATCAATAGGAAGGATTCAAAATCCAGCACCTGGAATTTGCTCTAAATGTTCAACGCAGTACAAACCAACTATCGAATTTACAATAAAAAGTTTCTGGCTATGTTAGAGGCCATTAAGCACTTTCGTCCGCAGCTGGAAGGTAAAATATTTACAGTTGTAACGAATGACAATCTGTTGATTCACATCCTGAAACAGACATCAAAGTCTGTCTGTCTTTTGAGACTGTGCAAACTTATTTTCATTTCGCAGTTCGCTAACGACATACGGTACCACGAAGGATCTGAAAACATTTAAGAGGCACACTATCCAGAACTGAAAACATTTTCGTTCCTGAAAGCTCAGCGCCTTAGCACCCTCTCATTAAGAAGACTATCAGATCAAAAATGTAATACAACAAGATAGCTTGCGATTAAAACGTTTAGTTATAGCTAGAACAGACAACAAATTGCTTTGCGGAAATAGAAGAGGAAAAAACAGAATATTATGTACCAATAAAATTAAGTGAATCACGATTTGCACAAACTCAGTCATTCAGATGTCAGAATGACTCGTCAACTAGTATCAGAGCAATTATTTTGGTCTGGTATTAAACAAAAAGTGGTAAATTGGGCAGGAATCTGTATTCCGTGTCAACCAGCTAACATTCATCGCCGTAGTGTCACACCGTATGGAAAATTCCAACAGTCGGCATGACTGGAACACGAACAACTCGCCCTAGTTAGAGTCTTGCCAGCGTCCGACAGTAAAAGATATTGTTACACAATGATGAACACAAACACGCATTGGCAGAAGCAGTGCAGATATACAACAAAGCATCATCTACAATAGCTAATGCCTTCTATGCCAATAGGACCTCTCTTCTCGGTGTACCGTTACGGATGAAAGCCGACCAAGGTAGACTATTTTAGTTTAAACTATTCACGAAACTCTAGCGACTCTTTGGGATATCACGAATCCGTACAACATCCACAAAGCAACGGATGTTTCGAGCGTTTGCATAGGGCTTTCGAGACTGCTCTCTAAGCTCACGTAGAGGTGCCCCAGAGGACAAAGTAACTAACCCCTGTATTAATAGGACTGCTAAAAGCCTTACGGGAAGATTAAAACTCTAGTGCTGCACAGTTATTACATGGACATTCATTACTGTTATATGGGTTTGTACGCCTGCAAAAATCATAAGCGATAACGATTCATATTTACAGATATTAAGACAAGCAAAGGCACAGATAAGAAACGAAAACACGGATGTCTACAAAGCAAAAAACTTTTGTAACAAAGATTTTGCGTGAAGTTCACAGATATTTCTGAGAGTGAAATGTCTACAAACAGTACTATCACCTTTCAGAATCCCCGGGAAGTGATATACCTGAATGAAAAAAAAACAAAACAATTCAACTTCAAAGACTATAGAAAACATGAGACAGTAACCAGCATAGAGTAATACCTACCTACATTGTGGGTAACGAAGAGACAGTCAACCTTAAAACCCTGGAACCGGCGCATGTCAAACTTTCTTAGTTTGTTTAAAAATTAATAAAATATATTATTTTTATACAAAACCTATCTTATAAGACATCATTTTTCTCAGAAAGATGCATAAAATTCATCTATGTAACAAAAGAAATTTTAAACGGTTTTGGTGTAAGTATGTTACATGTCAAAAACGAAGTTATCATTTTTCAGGAAAAAACCTGTATCATTAAAAATCAAAAGCTTACCACCTTTTTCTAAGATATACAAAAGTTTTATGTAATATTTATCAATATATTTAGAAAAAAAAATTAAAATTTGTCACATTTTCAAAATTAAAAAAATATATATATTTTATACAAAATGTTAAATTAGTCATTAGTTTTTCAAAAATTTACCTAAAATAGTAATATATATTTTATACAAATGTTCTATATATCATTATATTCAGAAAGGTCCATATAATTTAGTTGTGTAGTGAAAAAAAAATATTAGATGTATCACTTTGGAGTTTTTTGTTCAAATATCAAAAAATCGGAGAGTAAAAAGAGAATAATTTCACAGAAATGGTAATTTAAACCTTACCAAATTTTATTTTTTTATTTTTTCAAGTATTTCTAGAGATTTGTAATATATTTGTGAATATATTTAGGGAAATTAAATAATAATTTTTTACATTTTCAAAATAAAAATAACGATTTCCCCTAAAAAGTGATACTCTGACGGTTGAGGCTAGGTTGGACACCTCGACAATTTAGGCGTAATTAGTAACTTTCTAAAGCTAGGCCTAAGACAAAATCAATAGATTTCACTAAAACAATATACTTTACAAAGAATAACACACATATTCAGTTGTATAATCAAATAAAACACTCTATATAAGAAAATTTGGTTATAGCCTAGATTTACAATTTACATTTTAGGTTATCCCAAATATAGACCATACACAAACCTTCAAAATAACAGAAATAATAAAAATATTACACAAATGCCACGCCCTTTTGCGTGTATTTTATTTCACGGCATCTCGGAAAATAGCCGATATTTAGTCTTGAAAAAGAGAAACTGAAAATAACTGTATGTTATGTCAAGTGGTACCAATTTGAAGAATGAAATGTCATCTACAACATACTATCAAAATCTAAACATAAAAATCGAAATGAAAAATCGATTATGCCATTTCGTTAACTACACCGAATGCCAATTGAATTTCGTGCTTTCAAGTTTCTTCTATGGTCAAGTAGAAATATCTCTGGATCTGTGTGACGCTGAAAAATTTTTAATCTACGGTTTGAAAGAGAAAGATATGTGATCCATAGAACAGTGTTTTGGTTAACCCGTTTGACAGAAAAACAGATTTCTAATCATATGGGGGAAAATGGCGTCGCGTTTACTAAAAACAGCAGAGTTGAAATTTACGATTTTACGTATCAAAAATATGCGAACTTCACCAATTTTTGGAATATTATTTGTAACGTTTTGTGGTATTTTTTTGCATGATTATGCATCAACGGAACATTAGCTTTCCAACGGTATTTTAATTAATAACTTAAGTAACTTTAATAATGAACTACACATGTCTCTGTTTTTGTTAAATAAAGCAGTATTTTAATATTGCTTGAATTTTTGTAACAGATAGAATATAAATTATCTTCTCCGTTGAATTGTAAGGAAGGAATTGTGATATGATATAGTGTTAATAAATATAATTTTTTGTTTGTATGTGTGTGGGGTTGATTTTCCTGTATGTTAAAACGATAACATTTTTGACTTGGATTAACCATTTATTTGCATAGTGATAATTAATTATAGATGAGGTTTATAAGCGTAATTGGTTTATTCAACTCACTATAACGGATATATAAGTTAAAATAAGATATAGAAGTTGTATGTTGTACAAAAAAACATGATTTTTGACGTAGATATATTTTTTGACAGATTCGGGATACTAATGAGGGAATAGGTAGACCTGTATGGAGAGATTGTAATATTTATAGTATGAGACCATGTGAACGGGTGGTTGTGGGGGCGGTGGTTTGTTCTGTGGTTTAAAACAAACATTTATTCTTACATTTGCCTTTGTTTGTTAACTGATAAATATAGAAGACAGGACACGTAATAAGTTGTATTATTCAACTATGGCAAACCAATGGATGCCATTATTATTATTATAATTATGTTATAAAAATTCATTGTTTTTCCCTTCGAAAACACTTTTTTAAACAAACTTGATTTCCTGTAACAGATTTTGGATAAAATTGTATGGGATACCAGAACTGTATGAGGGCGGTTTTGATTTATGCTAAACTGCAAACATTTATTTGAGTTGGTTTTCCTTTTGATTGTAATAAAACAGAAAACGGGTATACAAAGAATTAGTTTTGTTACAAAACTCCCTACAACAAGAGTTTACTTTAATATGAAGGTACTAATGTTTTTCATATCTGTTTTTGACCTATCACAGTTGAATTTTAGACCTTTTTCTAACTTGTGTTTCAATAACTTGTGTGTCGGTAGATTTTTCGAGGAGATGTTAACATTATGTGAGTTTTTGGTTTTAGGATATGTTGTTGGTCATTTTATATGATAAAACGCAAACTATTTTTGCCTTAATTATTCCATTTGTTTGCATAATGAAAATTAAAGAAGACGACTAGACAAGTAATCGTTTTATTTAAACTCAACGACTAATGGTTACATTAACAAGTGATGTTTGTTTTTCCCTCAAGAAACAGTATTTTCAACTTAGTAGTGAGTATATGAAACTAGTTAATTAACGGGATATTTTTTCTGTTGGCAGATTGCATGGTAATATTGTATGATGTAAGACACTATTATTTTTTGGTTGACGGGAGGAGGGCAAATTTATATGTAAAAAGGGGGAACTATTTCACTATAGTTTTCTATTTGTTTGCATACTGATTATTATATAGGAGTGGTAGATAATTTTTTTTAAATAACCCCTCCTCGACCAATGGTTACCTTATTGATAAGCTATAAGTCTTCTCCATATTTTACTCTCGACGTCACTATTTTCAGTCTAGTATAAATTTTGTAAATGGTTTTAAATAATAATTTTTGGGTTGTAGACCTGTATAGCGAAATGGTAATATTTTATCGTGAAGTCCATGAGAAATATTTATAATTTCGGGGAGGGCGTTTTTTTGTTATGGATAAACAAAAATATTTTCGACTTAGGTTTTCCTTTTACGTGCAGACTGATATTTATTTCGGATGGTTAGATAAGTTATTATTGAACAGTGTATGTTTAACAAACTATAAATATTTTACAGTTCTTGCGTGTGAAAACAGTATTTTCGAAATTATAGTTTTTACTACCGGTTTAGTATAATAATATGTGAGTCCGGTAAAAATATTTAATGAGATGGTCGGGTGTGTAAGTTTTTATTATAGGGATGGTTGTTATATAGTAAAACACAATCTTTCATTTATATAAATTATTCCTTTCTTTGCATAAATTGACCCATAAAGACGACGGTTAGTCAACTAATTAATTTTGTTATTCAACTTTCTAAGACAAATAGTTACTTTAAGAATATGCTGTAAAGTTATTCATTTTTGTGGAAGTCAAATCTTGATATTTACAACAAAACAAATCATCCTACACAAATTTGTCAGGTGGAAGGGTGAGTGATAGGGAGTATGTAGATACGCTCACAGATTAATCCATTTTAATATTACAATAGAAAAGGTAATTCTTACGATTACAAAATGATTTGAAGTGGACTTGGTCAACTACACCGACTACCGAAAACCACCTCTTCGCGATTTTGTGACTTTACATAACCTCCCCCTTACCACCACACGTCAAAGTGTAACTTTTGTTTCCGAGTCGTATTCGAACCTGTTAAGTATGAGTTTGAAATCAGAGACTCTACAGACTGCAGTATTCTTCATAACGATGAAGTAATGAGTAAAAGCTGTCAAGTTTATTTGACACTTCTTGTTGAACTAGTATTTTTATATTCACTTGTTGTTTCTCCGTTGGTTAGCACAGTACTATTTTTGACTGTTATCCTTATTACATTTTCAGTCGTTAGTTACAGACGCGCACCAGTCATGCATATTTTAGTTGTAATTCATTCTCCGACGTCCAGAGTTTAGTGATGTAGATAATTTGTAGTAAATCCTATTGTTAAAAACGCACCTAATTTGACCTACATTATAGAGTAAATGGTTTTTTTCATAACTTATATTTTAGCCGACGGCTAATAAAATGCAGTAATGTTCAGGACTGTCATTATTATTAATTTGGATTTAATGTAACTCTTCGTGTTAGCTGTACCTACGAGAGCGTTTCACGTGTGTTACTATGGCGTACAATATTTTGATATAGTTCATAGTTTCTTCTTTGGCTACCAGACCACTACCGTGCAGCATAGTAGTTTACAACATTTTTATATAACTTTTAGACTTTTCCGATGGATATTAGACCAGACCGTACAAAATGTGTTAATTTAGTGCATTATATTTATATGTAACTCTTGGTACAACTGCAGGCTACAATATCGTGTCAGGTGTACTTTAATTTTGTATATAGTGTATATGATATTCATTTCCCCGTTTTCCATAAGAATGTGCCATTGCGGTTAATAAAGTGTATGATAATTTCATATAACCTCTATTTTCCCCATTGGTTATAAGAGGGTAATACCGTTAAATATTCTGACGGCATAAACAATTATATCCCTTTTCATCTCAAAATATATTCTCGTTTTAACTCTAATTTTTTTTTTATTGTAAAACTTGTACTTCTGGGTTGTTCCGCGAAGTTTCGGGGTCTGACTCCTGTAGAAAGTGTCTACTGTGCTAAACCTCGTACCTTCACCAATCCGACCAATAAAACGAATAAATTAAAAAACTGTTCGTTACTGGTGAAAATGGCTGAAGAGCCGTATTATCGGATATGGGAAACACGAAGGAAAATGTAATGAGTGCAAATCTGTCACCGGTTCCTAGATATCGTTGTATGCCATGAAAGTTTAACTCAAAATATTCGCCATAATACCTAATTGATAAATCTCGTCTGTACGTAGTCAGGGATTGATCGCTTTATGTTCGATTAACAAATTTTCAATTTATTTATTACACTAGAAGAAGTCTCTTTACTCGAGATATACCACCAGTTTTGCTATTTTAGATAAAGACATTGAAATACCCACGTTCTTGAGAGTAGAAAATGTATTTAGCCGTTAACGTATAGGCCCCTAACTACTTCTGGTTTAGGTTTCGCGTACTTGTTGATGGTTCCAAATTACCCCTCCCCCACGTACCTTTAAATAGGTCCGCGGCGTGACCCTGCTACAAGCGCTGTTGTAGTTCATTTCTAAAGCTACATAGTTATATTTGCGCTGTTTGGAGAGTTTTTACCCATCGCGTGTCCACGAGTTGCTGGAATTCATATCTGAAGTGTATTAGAGTTTGTTTGACCATAGTGCTTATTAATTTGTGCAGTTGTGGTCTATTTAATATTTTGTTGCTATGGCTAGAAAATATATGTTGAAGTTAAAAAGTTAAGTTATGTATTTGTTTCTTAGTTTAATGTTCTGGTAAACAAAACAAATCATATCTTTACCCAAAAGTCCTCATTTTATATTTCCCAAATCCTCCGTTTATCATTTAAGTTAGGCCACGTTATGTTGTCATATTCAAATCAGTTAATGAAATTAACACACTAGTTTTTCTTAAATTTTGAATTGGCCGTTAAACACCTCAGTTTAAATATAACTGGATTATATCGTATTAGTTTTTGACAGAACCCTGATATTTACCAACCTTAACACGTCACTATTGCTCAAATAAGAACGAATAACCATTTAAGGTTTGTCAGGTTAGCACAAATTACTATGAGCAATTGACTGATAAATGTCAATCGACTGTAGTTGTAAATCAATCTTTATTTGCACGGACTACCTAGACTTTTGAGTTTCCTATTTATGGGAACGTGAGCGTATTAGTCTTTTTATGATCTCATTCGGTAAATTGGGTTATTTAAAGTCATTTAATTTTTGTTTATTGTATTACTCTGGTCAAAAGCTCCTTAAATGGTAACTATTATTTAGTACAACTTCAATAACATGGAATTGTAACTATGTCACATACTTTGTTATTGTATGTATTTTATAAAGTTTTTTTCATAAGTAAATATCCCGCCAAGGTATTCTGAATAGTAATTCATTGTGTTAAAGAGATAAAAAAAAAATATTACCAAAATTCTAGTAATAAGGCCTAAAATACGAAACAAAATTTCTATTACTAAAAAAGTTCATGTTTTATATCTAATTTAGTCTTTGTTCTGGTGGTTTTTGACAATATGCTAAAACATTTAGAGAATTGTGATACATAAGATACTCAGTTTTTTAAATATTTTCCTAGCCTTGCCGAAGAGTATGCTTATAGGTTAGGTTAAGATACAGTTTTAGTTTTGTTATTGTAGCTCATGTATCATTTAGGATGACGACTTTGTCGTTAAAACGCGTTGATTAAGTAAATGCAATTTATATGGGATGTTATATTTGAGTTTTTTTCTATCTAATATATATATATATATATATATATATATATATATATATATATATATATAAATTTATGTGTGTATAAATTTATTTTAAAAAAACACAAGAACTTTAATAACCTACTATATATATTACTAAATATACTCTTTGAAGTATATGGAAACCAAGAGAATTACCAACGTTATATTTTCTGTAAATCTGTTGTATTTGTATATTATACGACATTATGTTTACTGTTACAAATTACATATTAGAAAAAAAGCTTCGTTATTAAAATCATAATTTACTTTAATATTAAACGTCATCAATTCTTTGAAGACGTATGTATAAGGTAAATTTGTGAAACTTTTTTCTTCTATAAATCGTAACGTTCAAGTGTTCTGGAAGAATGATTTCATGCATTGAGGATAAAACCCATCGAAGCAAGTCGAGTCAAATTGGCGTCTCTTATCCGCCATCATAGGGTAAACAACATCAACACAACCAGGGTTTTAGTTTGAATATTGTTAATTGAAACATTGAAAATCCATTAGTATCCGTTTAGTTTTTAAGATGTGTAACAATTACAAATCTCAAGACCTATAACATTTAAGTGTGTTATGATTACAAGTTTGAAATTGATTTACTTATATTACTTATAAAATAATACATATCCTCTACATAAAAATAAAATTACTATTTTATCTTTATGCATATACTGTAGATGATTGTATTCCGTTAAATAAGTATATTACATTTTAACAAATGGACTATCCTTAAATATTCAATATAGAATTTTTGTATACTGTAATACAAAATTAATAACAGTTCGATCGGAGCAGATTATTTGTAGATTAATTATTTGCCAAATGGATAATATTATTTAAAAATGAGCCCCAAAATAACTTAAATTTTACCCCTCCCCACATAACTTTGTTTTAAAATAAGACAGCCTAAATAAAACTTGCGGCATCATCGTTTTCAAGAAGGATTATTATTTTTTTAAACCCTGGTTGCTGAATATTTTAATTAACGTTTTGAGGGTAAAATTAAGTGAAATATTTCAAAATGGGCATATTATGAGATAGTGATATATTTTTTCAAAGTTTTCGAAAAGACATGGAATATGACTAGGAAATAATTTTTTTACTGAATCTAATATTGAGAGTGACTTTAAACGCTTTTATTAATTTTGAAAGTATTGATAAATAATTATATACTGTGGAACCCAAAAGTTACTTCACAATCTTACTTTCTAATTTGTACTAAGGTATGAATTGACCTTCGACTTAACTATTATCAATAACTACAACAAATAAAATTATGTTAATTTGTGTCAACGAATCGATTAATTTTGCTGAAACAAGCAATTAATTTGACTTTGTAACATGAACGTAAAACTGCAACTTTAATTTTTTTTTACCTACTGTGGGGATATGATTAATAAACGTTGTCAGTCCTTAAACGATGGTTATCGTGACATTTCAAGGTAGGTCACACTATTGAAGTGTGGGGAGTTGAAGTGGGCATCTGTAGGTTCCATCTATCTGGATGGCGCATATGTATAAAGGCCCTTATGTTGGTCATTAAAGGATTGTGTCCTATATTTATGTATAGGATTTTTGATGTGTACCTTAATTTTTCATTTATTTCTGCCAGTTTGGTGGAAATTTATACATAATGATAATATTTTAGTGTAGTGTAGTATGAATTTGTATAAGGTTATTTATATTAGCTGTAGGAGGTTCAATCATTGCAAGGTTATAATTATTAATCAAATTTTAAAAAAAATCTGAAATAAATTTAACTGTTTAACGTTTTAAATATAGTTAAATATAGTTTGACTTCAAACCGATCATTTTTTTTAAGCAGGGTTACTTTATTTTTTAGACGCAACTCATATCTAAAATTGAGTTTTTGATAGTTCAGTATATTCTACAAATATAGTGATCAATATTTACGTATCTCAAGAAATTTTAGGTTTTATATAATGCGTTATGGGCAGTGAGTTCTGAATATGTCTTGTGTTTTTAAAGGACTACATAAATAGTTTTTTTTGTGCTACAATTGTGTAGATAACATTGAAATTACAACCTTCTCCATGTGAATCTAATGTCAAAACAATAAGATACAATACAGTCTAATTTTGTATGTATACGTGTTTGACATCCTTTATAAAGGCAACTAAATATCTGAATAAGTGAGACCTAATGTGATATTCATTATAGTATATTTTTGAATAACTATAAACTTTTGAATAATTATAAAATTGAAGGAAGTAATTGGTTGTATCTACCGGATGGAAGAATTCTCGTATGATTAAAATGTAATCCAATATATGCATGGAGACGTTTTAAACACCCATTACAGATGGTATGAATGTAAATAAAAAAAAAATCAATTTAAATTTATATTAGAATTATGTTTATATTTTAATGTAATTTACTATAATTTGTAGAGAGGTTATTACAAATTAATTTGAAATGTTTGTCAAAATGTAATTTAGAATAAAGAATTTACTCCTGAGAAAAGAAATTATTAACGTAAACGTGTAATTGGGGTTCATACTGGCCAGTTCTGTATGTTGCTAATCAGCAGACATTGGAAAATACCCAGAGTAAGAACATAATACATTACTTTCACTTATTAGTTACATCACCGTTCCATTTAAACAATAATCTCAATTGATGAATTAAACTTCACTAATAGTTTATATTAATTTGATAAACATCATTGGTTTAATAATTGGAAACGCCAACACTTTAATTTCCTCGAGATATGTTACATATCTCTATTTTAGAATTCAGGAACAGGTAGGGTGATGAAAGGATTGGGGGAAGTTATGTGATTACATAATTATTGTAAAACGAGGTAACAATGATGTAAAACTAAGACGTCATTTGAAAATTCAGTTGTAACATGACTCCTAAATTGAAGGAAATATTCTATACTGAGTATGGAGTTAGGCGTTGGATATTGAGTTAGATCTGCGAAATTAAAGTTATGAATTTTAGAGTGTGAGTATAAACGAATCCAATAATTGAAATTTGAATAAATTTTTCATACTGCACACGGAGAAGTAATATTTTTTCCAACATTTTCTAGAAACATAAAAGTAAATTTTTAATCGTCCGCCTTTTGAATATGTATTATGTAGATTTGGTGTAACAAACATGTACACTTATTTTAAGTAAATTCTTCTGGTCTTCCTTCGACTCTCTTATCTTTTGCTAATCCGTTTCGGATGAACTTTTCTCATAGCTATTTACAAACTGCTGTGAGTATAATCTACGTATAATCCACGAGCCCTTCCCTGTTTAAACGTCTTCTTTAATTGTAGGCTCCTATGGTGTAATTGTAACTTCTGTGATAGGTTAATACATTGGTGCTATGTTGGTAATTTATTGGTACTATTTATTATGCAGTCAAAACAGAGATAGGGGAACGATTACAGTCTGATAAGAATATAATTATGTTATACAAGACTATCTCATTTCAGGAATGAGACAGGATGTAAGGTTTTTTAAAATGGTGTTAGTCCAAACGCCTTAGAAGAAGAAAAGATAATTCAGTATTGTAGTGTAAGCACAACAGTTAATTACATTACACAGATGAAATAACATCTCACTAAAGAATGGATTGTACAGTAAGTCAATTAAAACCGGACAAACGTAACGCAAGTACATAATCTGTCGTGTACATTGAATTAGAAGGTAGAACAATATTTCACACTGATAAAATGATTGCACATGTAACTTATTATAAATTATGGATGAATCAAAATATATTTGTTATATCTATAAATTATTAAACACCAAAATATTTAAAATGATGTAATAAATTACATATAAATATCAAATAAATATGTCGAAACATATGGAAAATTTGTTCTCCTTAAATAATGAAACACTCGTTTTAAAATAGAAGCGAAAACACCAACAACAACTAAAACCGTAAAACTGAGGATGATTATGACGTATCAATTAAAAGGTTGCTTTGTTTGCTTCTTGTGGAAATATGAGTGTTTCATTATGTGTTCATTTGTATATATCCTCAATAAAATTCAAATATTTTCTTACTTGACTGTTTCGGTTCTTATAGTTAAAAATGTTTAACTGTCTCATAATTTCCCAAATATATATTCTACATTACACATAAGGATAGTGAAGGACGTAATCAACAATCCGTAGTTTCTTTAATACTTCCTTATTCAAACATATGATAAACAATCGTATTTTTAAAACAATATCCAAATTCAAATAATGTTATTAGATGTCATGAAAATTAAATAAAATCAACCATTTTATAAGTGTATTTTCCTTCTTTATTTTGCTCTATTAACTTTTATTACGTGGTGTATTTTAATTTCCACGGTATAAATTATTGTTTTATAATATTAAATTTTCATTACCCAATAGGAAAAAACACAAATTTGTAAACCACTTGAACTATAAATAGCTTTTATACATAAAAAAAAATTTAAATGCTCCGACTAACAAAAAAATGTATTTTTGTGTGTTAATGCAAAAACAGGGTTAAGGGTTAATTAATAATAAAATTCATAAGGAGTATTTATTTATTTAAATAATAATCACTATTTTTTTTTTATTTGACAAGATAAAAGCTATATACGAGTTGTCTTATCAGACGCTTGAAAATCATAGTTGACAACAAATTTATTTTAAACTACCAACATTGTATGAAAATAATAAGGGCACATTTTTTTTTTCGCGATATCTTAACAAATATATTCACTCTCTATATTAATTATCATTCACGACATAATGGATTTCAGGACATATAAACGTAAAGACATTTGTTGTCGTTCATAACAACAAAATACTTGTAATTTTATAACAATTATTCACGAAGATATTGATACTCAATAATATCACTAATATTATTAGGTTTCATAACATAAAAATTACAAGTTAAGTCGACTAGTTTTGTGGGTGTAATAAATTATTTCACACACACACACACACACACACACACACACACACACACACACATACACACACACACACATATATATATATATATATATATATATATATATATATTGATACACTTCTTTATACTTTCTATTTATATACTTTAATTATTTTAGTTTCATTTTTTATAAGAAGACGTGGAAAATAATCATTACTTCATTAATTAAAAGCAATGACATTCCGAAAATAAAATCAATATCATAAGAACAGTTTTAAAAAATATTAGGATTTCATATAAATATTAATCAGGTTTATTAGGCTAAATTGTTATTTTTACAACAATGTTCTGTCATCCTTTGCCTCATCTTCTTATTATTCATATTAAGTCGATTCTTAATATGTTTTGATTAAATCTTAAGTTTTGTCCCAAGTGTGCGTGGCAATGTCCAGTGTTTGTTATAATGATAACTCTTACTCGTATAGTACAGGCCAAGCGAGAGAAACAAATTTGAAATGAATTTATTGTAAAGGTATATTTTATTGATTTCACAGAACACTTTTTATCTTTCTATTTTCGTGACCTCAATGGAGAGTAGGCCACCAAACAAATGCTTTCTCAAGACTAATTTAACGATTTTGTCCTTAAAAAAAAAAAAACCTTATAGAAACTGTAACTAAATGTATTATTATAGAACTTCCAAATTACCATAAAGGTGTTATCTATGTCCAGAAGATATATGTAGTAAACAAAAGATTGCCCATTCATGTGTTACAATAAACATTATATTTTAAACACATTTCCGATTTCATTACAATAATAATTATATGAATATTAATTACTCAAAACAGTATGGCAAATCACAAGTGAATAAAAAATTACTGTTGATTTAGGAAAAAAATTAGGAAAAAATAATAATTGATAGATTTTGATTTGAAAACTCTCTTTCAATTAAATACGATTTTTGCTTCAGACGAGTATGTAGTGCATAATAATCAAATTTAAATTCCATTTAACAGCTAAATATTTTTCAAAATAATTTTAAATATCAATTGTGAAGAATAATTACCCAAAACTACTCTAAATAATATATATTTTTTGAATAGAAAAGAAATAGATATAAAAAAAGAAAATTAACCTATATATCTGTTTTCAAAAATAATTTTCAATTTAATCGTGGACGAATTTATAATTCATATTGGCTTTAGATTTGTTTAATTATTAAAAAAAATAAAATACAAAATATGAAAAAAACATTGATGAAGAAACGGCCTTCTCGTTGTTTTTAAACTATCCATCCTAATGTCCCATAATGTACAAAAATTCAATGTTAATACTTTGTTTTTCATTAATACTTTTAGGAGTAGATTAGCATTTTTTGTGAGGTAAAAATCAAAATTATATTGACGTTTTGGATCTTTTGTTCATTTTATATTTTTCATCGTATATTTTGATTAATAAAACGCTAGTAATGACAGAAAATGTTACTCTTAATCTACTAGGTATAAATAAATTTTAATTTTTCAATGATATTGTTTTACTAAATCTGTTATACAATTTCATATTTTGTTTAAAGCATTTCCGATATTTATTGATATTGGATAAACATAATCCACAAAAGAACTTACGACAATTCAGCCTAAAGAAGTCTTTATATGTTTTTTTAACGAGCTGAGTAGTCAGTGTGATTAGAAGTTGTAATTGACACCACGACCGGTAGAGTGCAGGTTGTTCAGTTGGCGCTTTCAAGCAGTGCATCGTTGAGTACTAGTACACGGTGAGCCGGCGTCGGAACACCTCAAAATATTTTCGTATTTTTAGTGTCACAAAAATAGTAGTAATTAATGAAAATGTGTTATATATTATTTATTTCTATGGATTGTTATTTAAAAGATATATATTTTTATTTTTATTGATTTTATATTCTGTCTTTTAAATTAAAGTACTATTACATTATCCTTAGAGAATACTTCTTAATTCCAAACTATTACGTGCAATTATATAGATAGTTTTATTTATTTATTATAAATTGCATAATTAAAAATTAAAAATAATAAATTCACCAACGTTATAATGTCTTCGAAAAACTTGGATATTGGTGATAGTGAAATGGATGTATGTTTAATATTTAAAAATATTGAAACATTTGTTTGAGTGTGAAGTGTAAAAATAAATTATGTTTCTGAAAGTGTTAATGATTACCATCTGCTACATTGGAAGAAGTGGTTTTCAAGCATTGACGTTTGATACAGGTATATTATTTTTTTTACTTTTAAATAGAATAAATCAAACGCATTTAAATATATATTTTATAAAATAAATATTTAAATATATTAAATATATTGTGAAGATTTATTAGTTTTATTTAAATTAATTATGTGCATAGTTCATAGTGAGTGATTCTGATGAAGTGTCTCAGAAATATTATGGGGCAAGACTTTGACTTAAAAATGAGGCGATAGAATAAATTACCTCTATATTATATAAGAGATATATTTTGAAATATATATTATTATTTTTATCAATACGTTGTAACAAAATAGAAGGATACAAAGGTCAAAGAATCTCGTATATCACTTGGAATTTTCTTAACTTTAACAATTACTAAAAGTAGTTGTCTGTGTAGTGATAAAACGCTAACAGAATAGTTCATTTCGGGCACCCGTTCAACGATAGTAATTTAAATGGCAAAAATATAAGCTGGAACAAGTTTAAACAGTTGCCTTATAATAAAAGTAAAAAATACCTGTATTTAAAAAAAAATACTGGTATTTCAATATTTTTATATTTGGGGTTTGTGGTGTCATGATATTATTAAATGGTATCATGATATTATTTATGGTATAGTAATATATAATTTTAGAACACTTAATATTTTACTGCTCATTCTATATTTGGTTTATTGTATATATTATATAGTGATTCGCAATAACAAAAAATGAAATAAATATAGAAGTTTTGATCCATTTCAATGATTTTGGGTAGGAGTTTGAAATTGTGAGAGATACTAAAAAATAAAAAAAACTTAAAAAAACATGTGACATTTCATAACATGGATAAATGTGTAATGAAAAAAAAGAATTGATTATTTTAAAATAGAAAAAAATATTCTAATTTTTGTAGTAGAAAATGTATACAGATTAATATAAAATAATTTAAATATAAGTATATTGAAACAAGCTAAAACCACCTAATGATTTAAATAAGAGGACGACTAATTTATTTACGTTTATGGATAAAATGTCTTTAGGAATATCAATCATATACACGAGTAACATAAATGAAGAGTAAATTCCTCTAGTAAAATTTAAAAAAATAGTGGCATATCATTTAAGAAGCATATATGATGGAAAATTAAAAAATATGGTACCTTAAATTCTCAATGATGTTTTTATTTTATTATTTGTGAAAAATCCAAGACAGAAAATATACATAAGTAGTGTTCTATAATTGAAACAAGCTATCAATATAAGAAATTGTTACAAATTACACAATTTGTACATACCATATTTGAGCATATTTTTAAAAAGTGAAACAAAATTTCTTATAAATTCATCAGTGCAGATATATTTATTGGCGTTAAAGTCCTCATAATGCCCTAATGTTAAGCTTATTTATTACATAACAACATTAACATTAAAATACCCCAGATAGGCCATATGTTTTTTATAGGAGAGAAGAAGGTTCATTAACTTATTTTCCTTTTTCCATTCCCCTTCTTTTAAAGATGTTGATATATTTGAATAGAGCCAAATAACCCTTATCTTTACTACAAACTCTTCTCAAGTTAAGATCATGTTACATTTCTTTAATGGCGGCAACAAATATCATTATTATTTTTTCTCCTTCTAATATTTATTTTGACATATTTTTTCATCTCATTTGTAGTTTAAGTAACTGGTTTATAAATTTACACATTTCTACAATAATTCTAGAAATCAACAAAAATGTTTTTTTAAAAAAATATATGCATTCGGTATCATAAGTTTTAATAGTTATTGTGTATGAACGTTAGTAGAAAATAGTTGTAATGTTTTAATTTTAGTAATAATGCAAATCAACTATCGTGGAGTGTGGAGGATTTCAACAGATATACAACATTTCAATTTTTTTTTCCTAAACACTATTTTGTGTCAAGTGTCTTCAAACCCATATTTTGTTTACCGAAATCATGTTCATTTTATTTGTGTGTAAGACAATTAATTAAACAATCGATATCATATGTTTCAAAACGTTAAAAATGGTCAAACTTTAATATTGATCAAATCCTTTTATACTTTCCCTGCACTACTTACCTAGGTATTTCATTTCTTATGTTGTCCCTTATACTTTGCAAAATATTAATACAGATGTGGTTACTTCATTCATAACAACCAAGGTTTTGATTCTCAAATTTGACAGAGTTAATGTAACTAATTTTCCTGACAACCCAGCTTAGTGTAATCCGCGGTGTAACCTTAACAGATTTAGTTATTTCTGCAAGACTGTAGTAGTCATGCTTTGTAAAAATACAGGGTTAAATATTATGTCCTCAGTAATGTAACTATTTTAAGTTTTCAAAGTCATCGTCAAATAAAAAACGAAACAAAACAAAGTTTAAAGCAAACAAAACAAACAAAGATTAAAGCGGAAAAAGTTTCATATTGACATTTATTCATGTAAAACATATTGTACGATTTTTTTTCAAACACAGGATTCCTACTACAGATATTGTTTCGAGATTTAAATAATAAAATGTCGAATAATATTTAAACAACAGGAGTAATCTAATAAGACTTATCCTTCCGATGTAAGGGTTTCTCTGATAATTTATTTTCTTTTCTCCTATCCCCCTTACAGAATCGTCATCTTGTTAATAATGGTGTTATTTTGTATATAATTATTGTTGTTTTTATTCTCATTTATCACCCGTAATAAATTTAGTTTGAATTTGTTGTTTTAACAATTTTTAAATGTTGTAGAATTACACAGGATATTTCGAAATGATTATTTTATATTTTTCAAAAACAATTTTTTGGTTCAGGTAAATGCTAAATTATCTGTCGTTTAACCAACAGAAGTTAAAATTTTAATTTGTACACAAAATTGATTAACAGTCAAATTATGTTCAACATACAGCCTTATTTATTACAATCTTCAATCTTCTGTCAACAGAGTTCCGTAAAATTCGTCCGCTTAGTTCAAAACCATTATTTGGATAATATTATAAAAACGTGTTTAAGATTTTATTCAAGTTTTGATTCAATATATCAATTAAATATTTATTTAAAATGAAAAATATTCGACTTAGACTGGGAATCGTAGCCAGTACCTTTGGCTGTACACGCCAATGCCCTACCAACTGAGCTATCCTTGATCACTTCCCAACATAGGGCGTACACTTCTTACTTGAATTTTTTTTTTGCTGCAATTTTTGAGTTATGACAGATAAATTACCTCGTTACAGACAACATTGAAACTAATGTGTATACTTGGCTTTTAGCTGTTACCTATGTATTTAATTATATTATTTTATTGAATTTAATGCTTATATATAACGCTCACAAAGCTAGTTTTATTGGTATAATAAAAATTTTAAGTGAAAAATATATTCTCAGTCAAGGTCGTATATAATACACTTGATATAATCATTTAATCAATAATACTACCTTGGTATTATAATGTATAATTGCAATAAATGACCATTGTACTTTGACACAATGGTCAAAATTGGTTCAGGGCTGTTATAGCGTCTTAGAATGAACACTTTCACAGTTTAATTGTTATGATATATACAATATGAATAAAGTTTATATAAATACACCAAAATCAAACATCACAATAATTCAAACTTGAAACAATATCATATCTGATTTCACTATTTATTATTTTATTTTATAATAAAATTACTAATATAATCTTGACCATCTGTGTAGTTCACTTTTACGATATATGAGGCGATAGAAAACATTAACATGGACTACTGTAATTAAATATTTTTCCGAAACGTAAGTTTTAATGTAAGACCTACGTTTATATATATTTCAACATGCAGAAAGAAACGTTTAGGTGTTGCAAGTTTAAACGAGGTTTAACATTTGTTACACGAGCAACCAATTTTACCAATTCTTTAATAATTTCTGTTCACTTTAATACAATATATTGATAATACTATGCTAATCTTCTTGATGCTTTATACACAACTGTAATTGATCTAAATAGAATAAAAGTTATAAATGAGAGCTACATTTTTTTTGACGTCGATTTATTCTTAAAATCTATTTTTCGTATTGTCTAATTTTATGGCATTTATTAACCTGATATAGGCTACGTATAATTTAAATAGAATTTTATAACTATGATAGTAATGAAAATTTATGCATTACTACTGGCTTGTAAACAACCGAATAATTTATTAGGTTATGCATCAATGAAGTTCTATAGTAAATAATAAAAATGAATTGGTGATTTACTAGCGGAGTAAAGGTTGGAGTTAGGGTTGTAAGCACGCAAGGGTATTCCTTAGTTTATATATTTGCATTATTGTTTTTTGTTAATTTCAGATTTTTAATATTTATCTCTTGTTATAAGGATCATCCACATCATTATCGTTAACACCATTCGAAATACATATTTTAACTGTTCTTAGTTAAGTATCTTTGAAAACTTTTTTTTTTAACTTATTAGAAAACGTCTATAGCAATCTACACTAATGAAACTCCTTTAACTTCGTATTACATCAGATATGTTTTAGTCTTTATATAATTCCTTTACTCAATTATCTCTTGAAATCAATTAAAAGTGGGATATACTAATACTTTCAATATTGAGTTTCATATAATATTTACATCAATATATTGATATCGAATATAAATGTATATTTTGTTTTTTGAACAATTGAATAAGTACCTTAAATATTTTATTCAATAAATAAATAATCATTTTAAACTTAATCCAGCTACCGTCTAGCGTGTGATGTAAGACACAATAATATTTAAATACCAAGAAAAAACAGGAGCTAATATCAAATCTACTGTACAATAGAACAAAACACATACAGTTAGGGAAAAAAAACTAAATTAGTTACGTGCTAATGACATTGTTTTAAAGTTTTCCATCACCTTATATGTCGTAAAAGTGAACTGGGTAAAAGATCAAAATAATGATTGTAATTTACAAATAAATTTGTTAAATTGTGAAATAAGAAATTATATTGTTTCAAGTTTAAACTTATGTGTTATTTTTTTAATTTTGATGTTTATATTTATTTTTTGTTTATTTTAGCTTCATTTTCTTTAATTCACACCCATTAAATTGTAAAAGTAATAAAGTCTAAGGTGCTATAACAGGCCACTAAAATGTTTGACAGATGTGGTTGAATAAGTTTTTATATTGGTATATTGAATAAAAACTTGAATAAATGTTAAAGACACTTTTTATAATATTATTAAATTTTGTTTATGAGCTGCGCGAACAAATTAAACGTAACCCTGTTGACAGAAGATTAGACTCGTACATCGGAATTATAATACATCACTAGATTACTCCAGTTTCTTGAATCTTATTCTACACTTTATTATTTAATTTACTAAATAATGCCTGTAGTCTGTATTTTATGTCGTTAAAATTGCATTTTTTACAATGTATTGTACATTTTATATCAATACATTATGTAAATAAGAAACAAGTTCCCCTCCAGTAAATGTCATTTGATGATAACTTAGTAATCTTAAAAAAATTATTTTCTACATTACACAATACTTACCAATGTATATTTACAAGGAATGACTATTTACCGTGTTGATGATATAACCTAATTCGTTTAAACTATAGCTCGGTTTACTGTAAGGATTGGGTGGAGTTTATTTATTAAAAATCAACTGTAAGCATGAAGCGCAAAAGAATGAAAGTCTAGTGATTATTTGTTTATAGGTAATGGCAGGAAAACCACCAGGTTTTCAAACAACTTGATTACTATTTTAAACGTCCCACTTCCCCTGCTATAATATTGAATACTAGAGTTTATATTTTCTTTATTTGAAATGTTGCACAGTAAATCTTTATACATAGACCTACTTATTATAAAATAATTACATTGAATAAGTAATGGAGTGTGTAAACGGTGCCAATTATAAAAGGGGGGGTTGATTATTTTTCTGTAATTATAATTGCCTTAAATAATGATATAAAACCGTAATATTGTCATAGTTTATCAAGGTTTGAAATAAACTACAAACGTTTAGAGTAATTTATGGCATAACTATGAAAATAACAAAATCAATTACAGAGTAATTGTACGATTTTCTAAAAACATATAAATAAATTGATTGTGTATGCATCAGTAGTAAGATATTCATTTTCAGCTATTTTAGTTAACGAAATTCAAGTATATATATTTATATATAAACAATAGTAATTTACACGCAAAAATATCATGTTGGTCGTTGTATGAATTCATTGAATATCAAAGTAAGAAAGGGTAAATTTTGGAATAATATTTCGAAGGGTCAATATATATATATATAAACGATGCCAAAATCAGATTTTAAAAATACCAAAATATTGGTTGTATATCTCTTATCATTTTCCCAGTCTAAAGCACCTATCAAAATCCAAAAAGTGATGGAAATCAGGTTTTTTAAAATATATTATAAAGGATCAATAACCCCCAGAAACTAAGCTAAAATTCTGTTGATCTCAAAGTGTTATCATTGTGTACGTCCATCTATACTCAATGGTTTTACGGTCTTTTGCCTGTAAAAATATTGTCACGTCACGGCTAACCCACGTCATCTGTTTGACCTTCATTCTGTACGCTTTTTTCCCAGGACTCCTGGTGTGTGTTTATTTCGCTAAATACTTTTTTCGTAGATTCATAAATGAATACTACAAGGAATATATTTTGTCATTTAAGTACCGACAACATACCATTATTTCTATTACGAGTAAACAAATTGAAGAGAGACATCATTACTTTATTGGGAGATATTTTATTGGTACTATTTTGTCAGAATTTTATTCGTGTCTTAAGAAATTACCCAAAAAATAAATTGTTTTACTAATAGCTCGTCTATTCGAGGTTCAACATTTTAGTTTTCAAAATGAACCAAAAATTATCATCTTGGTCAGGATTAAAATTCCAAAATATCTGGTATTATGTAAATATTTAGTGAAATCAATGGTTTTCTAGATATTTGTCAATAAATGTTTCAATGGAACTTTATTTTTTAAACTGATAAATCAAATTTTGTATGTTTGTTTGGTATATTGAAAATAAATAGTTTCCAAAATTAGTAACGATAATTCATTTATGTCTAGTTTGATCCGCCTTTGAAAAAAGAAAAGCTGAAGCACGAAGCATTGTTTGGCCTATCTTTATATGATTTGAATAATTATTTTATCTACCAAATCTTATCCAATAGGTTGGGACACACACTGATAGTGAAACAGTTTTCAGTATTTAATCTCATAACAATGACTTTTTCTACCAACAGCTGTTTGCAAAGCCAAGAGATAAACTATACTTTGCTGAAAAATTACAGTAAAATAATTAATTGAAATTCGTTGTACAATATTTTTACCGTTTCTGGTTTTATCTCTTAAAATTTAACCATAGTCTTACATAATTGGTACAAGTGATTTTGAGAAATTAGACATATTATTTTTTATAGAGTCTATTTTTTTTATTTATTATTTTTTTTATTATATTTTTTTTTTTAAATGACGACCATCGAGTTATTTTTCACGTAGGTCTTGTCCATATCTATTTATTTCAGAATTAGAGAAAGTTGAAAACATTTTTTACTTACATATTATATGAACAAATCGATGTAAGGATATATACAAAAATATACCAAAAAAACTAAATTTGTTCACAATCTTTTAACTCTTTTAGATTATACAACAATGTAGAATTTGTTTGGCTTCATATCAGTGAAAATATCAATGCCGATATTCTGACCTAACACTAACTTACTCTGTGTGAAAAGTAAAACATTAACTGGTAAACTTTTTTCTCTAAATTGGTTGCGTATAATGCTTATCCAATGCTTATTTTCTCTTTCAATAATAGCTACCAATATTTATTATACCTGGAATCGCATTAATGTAAAAATAGGCATTTCAGAGTCTAACGTATTTACTGAGCTAATTACCTCTATTTGAGGTAATAACAAATAATCTTAGAGGGGTGTGGAATAGTATTATTCTGCCATAAAGGAGGTGGGTAAATTATTGATTCTTTGGTTGGGAATCAGTGAAATAATAACCCCAATTTTAAAATGAATTAAATCCAGAACAATATGAAAATAACAGACTTATTAGTGACATATAACAGGTGAATTCCTTGTACTTTAATAGTTCAATAATTCAATCGTATTCAATATGACTACTGTAGAGCGCTAAAATTGAAAGAACAATACTCATAAACCGAGATGTACCATGCATAATAACATAGTTATTGTAATAGTTTTAGGACATTTAATCCAATTATTTTTGTACAAACATGGAAATGAAATATAATATACAAAAAATTACATTTATTTAAAAAATACAAACATTTTTAATAAGGGCGAAGGCTCTTGTATTTTTTCTTCCGCTCCCTGTGCCACTTATTTCTCTTGTTCCGCCTGCTTCTCTGGGATCTTAATTCCTTTTCCTCTACTTCCATGCGGTCCTCCCAGTCTGCGAGAAGCATGCTAGCGGCTCTGAAACCGGGAGGTTGGAGGGTATGTTCTGCAGGGAGTCCCACCGGGCCATGTTTAATTGCATGAGCTCGGGTAGAACTCCCTAATCCTTATAGCCGCCGTCGTCTTCTGTCCACGACCAGTTCTGACTCTGGAAGAAAGTGTATTTTGCCTTAAGCTCCTTGAGCCTTTTCGGAGCTACCTACCATCGACGCCGACCATCCACCCGTCTAAGCTCGGGTGGGAGGGATTCGTCCTCCTGGTACAGCGAGTCTCGCTTTTTCTTCGTTTTGAATTTACCAGGAGGAGCAGGTGTTGTAGCTTCGGTACATAAACCGAGATGTACCGTGCATAATAACATAGTTATTGTAATAGTACTTTAACTAAACACCATTCACAATAGGAAATATGTGGATTTTAAGATTTTCTATTACTTGCTCTGAACTTTTATGCTGAACTTTAATACAAATTGGTACTGAGGATTTTTGAGTAAAAAATATTCTAATTGGATGCATAAAGCCTAGACGCAGCATTCACAAAAACTGAATGTATGGACAGGGAACTAGGATGACAAAATGATTGGGACTTTTACAATGAAAGATATTTAAATAGACGTAATTGCGACTGTTAATTTAAAATAAAATTGTACTCAGCATTTCAACATCATAATAAGAAATTAAGTGATCGCCCTATGAAAATCAGCCTGGTATCTTATATATAGAGTCGTGATCCATATGTGTCAAATTGTAGACCTTTCTAACACTGGACATTTATTATGACCATTATCATAAATATAACCGGGAAAAGAAACATCTATCACACGCCTCTCACACGTACGCGCATTAATAGTCACACAATCAATTATTCAATATTATACAATCACTTACACATACATAAACATAATGCAAATAATTATTATTGTTGTTTAAGTGCCTGTACAAGACGCTGAAGCTGTGGTTGGTGGTGACGTCAAATTACCTTGTGATTTAATCCCTCCTACAACTCATGACAGAGTTGCGTTGGTCATCTGGTACAAAGATGACGGCAAGTCACCAATATACAGGTATGTTCATATCCTATTAATTTATGTAGAATTAAATTGTGTTATTTTCAGTACAATATAAGTAAAACATCTTAACAAGTATTTTTCTTAACCTAGTTTAACTGGTGGCTAGTTCTAGCCTTTCTGTATATTCCCACAGACAGAAATCTGACCTTGACATTAGTAGAAGTGAAGCCTCACAGGAAAAGCAAGTACCTCTTTCCTTAATGACTATACATTCCATTTATAAACTGTGCATATGTCCAATCATAACCTTTTCAGTCGAAGCTTCTGAATTTTCATCGAAGAGACTAGAACAGAGGGTAGAGTAGAATGTTTACCACTAGCAAATATTTCAGCCTCTATGCTTTGACTATGAAACACAAAGATTTATGTACTATAACTCATTACTCAGTCTAATTCTAATGTATAAATAAAATAATTAAATTAAAAGTAACTTATATTTTTAGTCCAAAGCCCGATATTTGCAGGTTTTTGCTACGACGCAGTGTCGCCGAACACAGTCGGCTTAATCAGCCACAGTAAAAAGACATAAACACACCCATAACATAAACACCGTACACTTTAAAATAATCATAGTTGAGGTCATCTTTATGCCCTGCTACCGTTAATATTGTCTTCTATCGGTATCAGGATGGATCGTAAAGATTTTATAATGGGACCACGGAAATTTTTAACAATAACTATGCTTAAAGAGGATCTCGAGTCGGATTATTTTTAAAAAAATGAGTGTTTGTGTTAATTTTTTGTTTATGCGTTAGTGCTATGACTGTGGAAGCCGATTGTTTGGCGAAATAGCGCTGTATCAACACCTACAACTATCGAATGCTGAAAAATAATATGATATTTATACTATTAATATTACGAACCAAAATGAAGCCTAAAATAAGTTCAGGTGCGAATATAATTTATATATATATATATATATATATATATATATATACAGTCCATTTCTCAATACCATACCAACTAAGTGTTTACGTTCTGTACTAATTGTGAAAAAAGAAGCTGTCATGTATCGAAGAAGTTCAATCTTCACCATGATACAAAGGTGGTGCTATTATTATAACACATTCAATTAGGTCGTATTATAGTTTAAAAATTTTACGGCTCGCTAAGTGAATATTGTAAGTGTATGAAACCGTTGTTCTATAAACAGGTGTTCTTTAATATTATTCATAAAAGGGTAAGCATTATAGTACCATTTAATAACGTAGCCAATTTCATTTAATTATAAAAGCAAAAGCAAGCTTGATAAATTCAATACTTTAACAGCCTCAGCATCGATGTGTTTCATGAAAAAACTCCTTAAAAAACAACATTCGTAAATTTCACAAAGAGAGACGTAGTTTGAAACTTATTGCACATAATATCAGGCAGGCTATAAGTTAACAATGAAACTGATAAAAAAAAATAAGAAAAAGCTATTTACGAAGTACAATAAAATTACAATATTTTGATAAAGTGGGACAGTTTCACAGCATTATATGTTTTGTAAACAAACTTTGCAAAAGATTGAATTAAAAAAAAAGTAGATCTTAAAAATGTAAATATAAGTTAACCTTAAAAATGAGTTTTCTTTAAGGGTTGAGTACGAATCTTTTAGCTTTATTTGTATGTTCCAGATATTGCCTACTCAATATTTCATTTGCGCAACTTGAAAAAAAACAAATTTAAGTGATTAATAGAATTGTTTACAAGTTACATACATATATTTCAACAAACACAAGTATGACTAGCTGTTCTTTGCTAACGTAATTGTCAGAATGTTTTGTTTTTTTGCTCAATTTCACTAATATCATTCATGGAATTTATATTTCATTAATATTTACTGATTATAAAGTGTTTAATTTCTTTTAAATAGTTTTACGTATGTTTAATAACGATATAATTATAACTTAATATTCCTATTATATAAGATATTATATATGTAAAATTAATTTAATTTCTATTGGCAATCTTATTTCAATTATATAAAATTCGTTCATATTCTCTTAAACAATATTTATGCCTAAACATATTTCAAATATATTATTTTTCTTGAAATGCATAGTTTTATTATTGGTGTATGTATTGTTTTGATAAATATTTTATTATTCATGGTTTAGATAATGTCTACGTAGATTAAAATATTTAGTACAGGTGTTTACAGTTAGACTGAAGTTACACACACAAGCCCTTACTTTTGGCTACAATTATAACTTTGAACATTTATTTAGTTTTCTTGCTAATCTGTTCCGTCGACTGTCATTTTCCTACAAATTAATTGAATGTGATTTAAATATTCCAAACAGCAAAATATTTGTCCGAAACATAATTAACACCCTATTTCTTTTTTTTTTAATCTTGCAATCTGTGATTTTTGAATTATTATTCCTCATATATATGTATGGAAATTTTTTTATGACAAAATAGGATAAATTAAATAGAATTCGTATAGTTTTGAATAATGTTTTATTATGAAAGTATTATTACAATGTAAATGAACTAACGTTTCAGAGTTGCATGTATGTTCACGGATTAAACAGTGTTACAAATATTTTACTCAGACATTTTACACATAATATGTATATAGTATCCAGACTTTGATTTAATTATAGTTATTAGATTGTTTACCTTTTTAATTTTCATTGAACAATCTTTTAATAATCAAACAGTATTACCGGATTCGATATGTCAAGCATATCATATTCATTAATTATTCAATTGCTCCATTCGTTAATGTCTATACGTCTTTATGAATTATATGGGGTATACACATTAACAAATATTGAATGGTTATTACTCTTGTATGCAAGCAAGAGGAACCAGGTTTAATTTACGTAGAATTTGGCAAACAATTTGAGACGGCCATTGAATTCGTATTGGATTCGTTGAGGTCCAAGTGTAAAAATGTTATGACTTCGATCCCAAATAAAGCAGATTTTTCGAAATAATATTAACTTCTAATTACTATATTATAATTATATCTTTAATTGGATTTTTCTGGCACATTTAAAAAGAAAGATTTTGCTAAATCTTTTCCACAAAAATATTTAACACAAAAACTTCTTGAAATGGAAATTACTTCAAAATACTCCAAACACAACCTAAATATTGATGATTTTGTTTTGTCAGATTAAAAAAAAAATAAATTACACCTGTATTTATGTGGTTTTATTTTTTAGTTGTTATTGTAACAAAAAATAAGCAATAAAATCTCCCTATAAGATAATGACTTGAACTTTCGAACCATAACAAATTGCTGAAAAATCGAAAAACGTAATTAAAATCGAATTGTAAGGTTATTTTGAGAATTCAAAGGCCGTGGTAAAATAATATATCACTTCATTCTTGCTACTTGAAATAATATTAGTTGGACAACATATTTCCATAACATAATACCATATTAGTCACATAAAATGGTGAGCAAATTGGGGGAGGGTGAGGGGAGATAAATATTTATTCTACACCTTTGTATACTTGGAAATAAATAAACACTTTATTGTTTCCTTTTGAGAATATATTGAATTCTCTTTACGAATTCATAGTTCACTTTCTACTTATTTGAAATATTTCTCGTATTTCTGTTTCATTTCAAATAGGTAACAAACGTTACACTTTATTAGGAATTAGAGAACATACATAATCGATTATGCCGTGTTTAAGTACATTGAATACCTAAGAAACTTTGTATTTATAAACTTTTTTCAATAATCATTTGATTTATTTTAGTTTTGATGTCAGAGGACGGGCCTTCAGTCAAGGAAGCCGTTGGTATGATGAACGTCAACTTACTGACAGAGCTGTTTATACTGCTGATCCACCACACTCACATCTCCTCCTACAGAGAGTTAAGGACACCGATGTCGGTGTCTACAAATGTAGAGTTGATTTTAAACACTCACCTACAAGAAACTCATTAGTAAATTTAACAGTTATTGGTAAGTAATTATTGAAATAAGACAGATTGTAATTAATTGTAGACCCACTGTATCCAAAATATTGTATTTTCTGTTATATTTGAATCTATGATAAGGAATGTTGACAACTGAACTTTGAAAAACAAAACATACACTTTAAATACTCGACACATTGCTAACGCTTTTTGTGTCTGATCGAAATATAAGTTTTAGAATGAGATATTATAAGTTCAAAATTGATCCCCAACCACAAACAACATTCAGAACCCTAAATGTATTTTTTGGATATATTTGTCACTTTAATCAAACCATCTTGATATAAATTGCAGATATTTCATATTGTAATAATACAATGAAATTAATGAAAATAAAGTAAAAAAAAAAAAAAACATATTAAACCTAGAGACATTCCAGCGTAACGAGCCTGCAGTGTAGAAACATTTTTTATCAAAACACACGTGACTGGAGACACAGAATTGTGTCCCACGAAGATATTTACGTTATTTTAAAACCACCAAGTACATATGCATCGAAAAAATTGTAAATGTAATATATACATATTGGAAACATATGCGAAATTTTACCAACAAATCTTTAAGCTGATTCTGCAATATAAATAAAATATCAGCTGTTGACAGTGATTTATGGTTAAATGATAGCAACCAAATAAAATAACTTTGTATTCATTATTTTTTACTTTAATAACCTTTTTATTTTAATTACCACAATATAACAAATAATTATATATCTGTTTTTTGATAAAACATGTTTGTTTCTTGTCAAACAAAATTCATTTAAATCGTTTTAAAATGACGGTTAAATGGGGAATAACTTGAGTGCTCTACATGATATTGTAGAGCCCCAGTCAATGTCCTATCAGAAATGTCGAAGGAAAGAACTCCATTAGCTGACAGTAGTGCCCAAACTGTAATACCTTTGACCTAAGTTTCTTTTCTTCTGCAATATGAGGATTTCTAATATTGTAGTAGTTCAGATTTTGTCTACTTACTAACCCATTACGATATAATGTAGACTCGTATGAAAACACAAAAGGAAAATGCCACTCATTGTCGGATTCTAAACTGTCTTATAGTTTTCTACTAAATTGATTTCACTGTAGTCGATGTTTTAATGACAGCTACAGTTAATGTATTTATGGTTTTTAGATAATTATTGCTGAACAGAAATTTTCTATATTTCTGATATTTTCTAATAAGGACATTGCTTTGTGTTATTAATAATCATATTTAAATAATTTTTTATAGAAACTACGAAAACTTATTAAGAAGGCGTCTTTGATAACTGACTATGGGATATTGTTTTCTTGTTTATCGATAAATTGAGTATAAGCATTTATGAAAAGATGGCGATCAATAACTTTTATTTATACTTAGTTAGAGGCTACAGTTTAACGATATATGATCATAATTATTTTTAAGAGCAAATGTTAGGAAAATCCTGATTTTTTTAGTAGTATGATTTTAAATTGCAGCTACCTCACGTTATTTTCAGCTATCGAATAATCTATATAAATTATTCATTGGTATATGCTAAAAAACCAACATATAAAACCAACATATATCTGTTTAAAATAGGTATGCCTACTTGAATTTGTAATAAAGAAAATGTATATGCTGTTTAGGCAACAGACACCAGTTCACACCGAGACAGACATGATTTAAAGCAATACTAATGTCTCGAGTCATCAAAAAGCATTGATTCCCAACACAACTCGACATCTATTTGTATAACCATCTTGTATCTTTATCTATATTACGTATATGCACTATTGATTTACGTGACTCCCAAGTGTTAAATGGCAAATGCCTACAGATTTCGTTGAGTAATCAACAAAGTGTTAAAGTTCTTCGAGACTTAATCAGATTCTCATAAACTGTATTACAATAGTTTAGATTATCATGACTCAATACACATAGTTTATCCTAAATATTTAAACTGGTCACCCTATAATATTTGCGGTAATCATTTTTAACAGGGTATCGATTGATAGAAAATATTAAACAAATTATAAATTATGAGCACATAAAAGATAGTATAACACTTGTATTACATATTTATATATTACTTAAATATTGTGTATAGAAGAATTATATATGTTTACGTTATTTTTTCTATTATTCAGAAAATGAGTTTCGGATTATGTTCAGAAAGAATGTTTTGAGTCGAATTATATTGAGTGAAATAATGGAACACAATTAACTGTCTTTTCATTTTATTGAAATTACCTTAATCATTGGTGTCAAGATCGGTGTTAACTTTATTTCAAGAATTTTGAAATGAGAACTTGTAAACATGTTTTACCTATCAACTTCAATCCCCCCCCCTCTCTCTCTCTCTCTCTCTCTCTCTCTCTCTCTCTCTCTCTCTCTCTCTTTCTCTCTCTCTCTCTCTCTCTCTCTCTCTCTCTCTCTCTCTCTCTCTCTCTCTCTCTCTCTCTCTCTCTCTCTCTCTCTCTTGTCATAATTATTACAATATGTTGTAGGATGTAGTATTATTTTGTAATCCTATTTGTAATCCTTGGATTTACCATACATGTCCATACCATTATAGATGGACTTATCGTTACCCGATATTTGCGAAATTCAGTGGGAAACGTTCCCATAAGATTATGTTTCTTTATCTGTCCATTCAACTTTTATCTACAGCAGTTCTCATCTCAAAAGTTTTTATTCTACTACAGTTCAATATATTTGGTTACTTTAGGTTCTATAAGTAAATGTATATAATTAAATTATTTTTCATCATTCTATTTTCATAATTTATTTATTATCATAATTTTTAATAATATTTTTTATATAATTACCCATATAATAAGGCTCTAGCTTTTAGTCTCAAATTATTTCTCCTCACCTCAAGTCTCCCCAATCTCTCTTCCCACGTAACATAACTTTACATTTATTCGTCTTTAAACTATTACACCATTTTCATACCTTCATTCCAATATTGAACTCATGTTCTAATATATTTTATACAATAACTTATTTTATGGTTTTTCATTTAATATAGTATTCTGAAATTTACAATATTTATATTTAAGGACGATATATATATATATATATATATATATATATATATATATAAGTTATATCCACAAATAATGTATAGCTTATGTAAAATAATGATAACGTTCACTGTAAGTCAGCTGAGTAAGCATTCTTTAGGTGTAGAGGCTGAAAGCCATTATTCTTCAGTAGTAGTTAGAAACTCTCTCCGTGAACATCTACATGTATACTAGTGTTTACGTATATTTGTTATAAATAGTTTACAAGTATAATAGATTGTTTGTAATAAATAAATTGGATCTTTATTAAATAGATACAAGAAAAATATTTGTTTTTAAAAATCCAAACGTCTCAACACGAGACGTAACTGGCGCAGTCGGTAGGACAAGTTTCGAAAATTAAAAGCTAATTTTTCGGTTTCAACCGTTAACGAAACGAACACCTTCGTAGACACATTCGAAACCAACGCATCGGGCGTGTATCGAAAGATATTACTCGAAAGTGTCTGTGAAGTGAATCTGCAAAGATACTACGTCGATTACTGTCGTTTGCAAGAATACCAGACAACAGCACTCACCAACAAGAGGGCATCTCGCCAACCAACACCGCAACGAACAAGAGGAGTAACGTCGCTTCAAAACTCCAAAAATCAACTACCTGGACCCTAATATGAGCATATATTTGTGGATCTTGTGAGTAGAAAAGAAACAAAGCATTTTTCATGCAACAATATTATCTATCAATAATTGAAAGATTTTAAACAACAAAAAAAATATATTTCAATATATTATACTATACTGTATTAATTATTTATTTAAAAAAACTTTAATTATATCTAAGCATTATTATTTTAGTTTAGTTAAGTATAACTTACAAACATGACGACCCCAACCTTAAAGAAAGAATATTTAGAAATGATTCCCGAGTAAAATGGAGAACCAACTATGCTCGCTAGATTTGTGTCAATGTGTGACAAAATAGTAACTAAATTTTATGTAGGATCAAATCCCGAAGATTTTCAAAATGAATATCTTTTTTCATCTATATTAAGTAAAATTAAGGGACAGGCTTTAGAAGTTATTGTAAGTTCTAACTCGTATTCATGGGTAGACGTTAGAAAGACATTGTTGACCACCTATTCAGACAAAAGAGATTATTTTACTCTAAATCTTGAAATGTCCGAACTAAAACAAGAAGTAAATGAATCCCCATTTAAGTTCTATGAAAGAATTCAAAAGCTTTTAAACTTACAAATCGCTTACTTCACTAATAAGGAACCATCATCTTCTATTAATGTGTCATGTGTTTATGTACAAAAACTAGCGTTAAGAGTACTTTTAAGAGGATTACATGAACCAGTAGGATCTTTAATGAGAACAAAAAACCCACATAGTTTAGAAGAGGCTTTAAATATGTTGACTAATGATTTTCAATTTAAAAATTCTAAATTGTATCAGAATAACAGACCTGCTCTAAACAAACCCGTTCAAATGCTAAGACCCGTTCAACAGAAAACTTTCCAACCTAAACAATTACCTTACCAAAATAACCAATACCGAAACACCCAAAACCCTTATTTTAACAAACCGTATCATCAATCTCAACTAAGACAACCATTTAACACAAATCAACAGCAAAGGACCAATACAAATTTCAATCAAAATCAAAAACAATACAAACCTACACCAATGAGTATTTCGACAAGACAGACAGATAACACCATTAGGATCACAAAAATGTACCAAATAACCGGAAACCCCGCTGAAGAAATGTGTGACTTATCACAAGACTTTGAACAAGATTTAGGACAAACAGAGCAAAATTATAATGAAAATTCTGAAAATCCCGAAATATTTCAAGAACAGTTTGAAATGTTGAATTTAAACTAAGACGAACCAAACGATGATTATTTTTTAGGAGCAGCAAGTCTAGGAATAAATTTAACATATTGAATATTCATAACGACAGCAATGAATTGCCATACATTCATGACCCCGAAACAAACTTATAAATCTTAATAGACACTTTTGAAATAACTACAGCACACGGTACTTCAAGAGAAAAATATAGTTGTGAATTACCATTATTAGGCAAGAAAGACGCTAAATTCTATTTGATTAATTTTCATGAACAATTCGACTTACACTTAGGAATTGATAACATAAAAGAGTTAAAACTAAGCTTTGACTTTACTAAGAACACTATCACTCTACCAAGTAAAGATAAAACAGATAGGAAGTTTCCTATACTCTATCTTAACACGGAAGAACCTGAGCCACAAAAAAACAAATCTAATACTATTAAAAATAAAAACCTACAATCTTATGTAATTCAAGCAAGAAGTAAACAGATAGTGAAATTAAAAATTAAAAATATATGTGACGGTCAAGGAGTAATTCCGTATACTTATTGTAATAGACTAGAAATTCCACAATGTGTTGTGACTATACAAAATAATGAAACACTTTGCCCAATTATTAATAATTCTCTAAATAAAATAGAAATAACACCAAAACCATTGGAAATTGAATCATTAGATAATTTCGAAATAGTGGACACCCGAAATAAAAATTATGTTAACCTAAAAAATAAGGAAATAAATTTTAACTCAATAAATTGCAAAAACAAGAAATTAGACCTGAATAAAATTAGGACAGATCATATGAATATTGAAGAAAAGGACGAAATAATGAAATTAATTAAAGAATACGCGGATATATTTCATGTTGAAGAAAATAATTTAACTTTTACCAACCAAGTAAAACACATAATAAGGACAACAGATGAAATCCCAGTTTATAATAGAAGTTACAGATACCCAGAAATCTATAAAAAAGAAGTAAACAATCAAATTCAAGACATGCTTAAACAGAAAATAATTAGACATTCTAAATCACCTTGGAATAGCCCCATTTGGATTGTACCAAAAAAAGCTGATGCCTCAGGGAAACAGAAATTTAGACTTGTGGTAGATTTTAGAGGTCTTAATGCGAAGACAATCGATGATAGATTACCGCTAACAAATATTACGGATATTTTGGACAAATTGGGCCGATCTCAGTACTTCACGACCTTAGATCTAGCATCTGGTTTCCATCAGGTAGAAATGGACAAAGATAGCGTGGAGAAGACAGCTTTTTCAACTGAAACAGGCCATTACGAATTTTTGAGAATGCCATTCGGACTTATGAATTCGCCTCCAACATTCCAACGAGTTATGAACAATATCCTACGTGGGATTAAAAATGAAATCTGTGCCATTTATTTGGACGATATCATAATATATTCAACTGGTTTGCAAGAACATTTAAACCGTTTACGTGAAGTTTTTGAAAGACTAAGACAGTCTAACTTTAAAGTACAATTAGACAAGACCGAGTTTCTGAGAAAAGAGGTAGCTTACTTAGGACACATAGTGACACCAGAAGGAGTTAAACCTAACCCTGAAAAAATCAAAATTATTAAAAACTATCCTATACCAAAAACCACCAAAGAAATTAAAGGATTTTTAGGACTAATAGGTTATTATAGAAAATTCATTAAAGATTTTGCAAAAGTTACAAAACCATTTAATAATTGTTTAAAAAAGGGTGTAAAAATTGATATAAATAAGCCGGAATACATTGAATGTTTTGAAAGATGCAAAAATATGTTGTGCAATGAACCCATTTTACAATATCCAGATTTTGAGAAAGAGTTTACCTTAACAACCGATGCAAGTAATTTTGCAATTGGAGCAATTTTGAGTCAAAATGTAAAAGGAGCAGATTTACCAATAGCCTATTCTAGTAGAACTTTAAACAAAAGCGAAACTAATTATTCAGCAATAGAGAAAGAATTACTAGCAATTGTTTGGGCAACAAAATATTTTAGACCCTACCTGTTCGGAAGAAAGTTCAAAATCTATACTGACCACAAACCCTTACAATGGTTATTTTCAGTAAAAGAGCCCAACTCCAAATTATTAAGATGGCGTTTAAAGTTAGAAGAATTTGACTACGAAATTAAATATAAGAAAGGAAAAACCAACCAAAATGCAGACGCACTTTCCAGAATTCAATTAAATGTAACCCAGAAGAAAATGACTAATGTTGAAGAAATTGACCCGGATTTAGAAAGACGAAGTAACGAACTAATAGGATCATATTTCCCAGAACTTGATGACGTAGAATCAATGGTAGTGAACCTGGACGAAGAAGAAGACACGGACCAGACCATTCATTCTAATTATGAAGGAAACACACAAATAGAAATTCCAATATCAGACGAACCCGTGAACTTCGGAAAAAATCAAATTATACTTTCCCTAGTTAAACAAAAGCCAGGAAAAGTAAAAATTCAAAAACTATTCGGATTAACAAAAATTAGATTTATAGTAGAGATATCAGAAAACAATTTTGAAGAATATTTAATAAACTTTGTAAAGGAATATCTCGTACCTAACGTTAAATATAATCTATATTTTGAAAATGATTTTTATGAAAGATTCACAGCATGCGTAATGAAAAACTTTAAGAGTTCGCAACTAAATTTAATCAAATGTAATGAAAAATTATTAGATATAACCAATCCTGAGGAAACTGAAGAAATTTTAAGTAACTATCATGTCGGTAAAACCAATCACAGAGGTATTACCGAAACATATAACCAAATCAAAAGAAAATATTATTGGCCAAATATTAGGAATAGTGTTCAAGAATTTATTAACAAAATTGTGGAATATGTTTACAAACTAAATATGAAAGAGTTCCAATAAAAACAGAACTATCTCTTACACCCATAGCTTCTAGACCCTTAGAGATAATAGCAATAGACACGGTGACATAAAGCAAAGTTTGTAACCGTAGTAGATACGTTCTCTAAACACGTGCAGCTGTATAGAATAGCTAGTCAGCATGCTACAGAGATAAGTGACAAGCTGATAGACTACGTCGTAGAACATGGCGTATTAGACGTTATCATCTCTGACAACGGTACTGAATTTAATAATAAAGTGATTAAGGAACTTATGGAGTTGCATAAAATCAAAATTCATTTTATAAGTACTCAACACCCCCAATCTAATGGAATTTGTGAACGTGTTCACTCCACATTAGTCGAGCACATCAGACTATTAAACAATCAACCGGAATTTAAAAATGACACAATTACAAAGAAAATGAAATACGCCGTGATAGCTTATAATAATACCATACATTCTGTCACAAAACTAACACCCTTTGAGATACTATATGGGCACGTTAATTCAAATTCGATTTTTGATGTAAATCCAGAAAACAAAATTATGAACGACTTTGTAAATTCTCATAAGGAAAAAACGAAGAAATTATACGAAAACATAAGAGAGATAAGCCTTAAACTTAAAGAAAGAATTCAAAAAGAAAGAAACGTAATCAAGGAACCGCTTCCGGAAATTCCAAAAGAAGTCTATGTAAAAACCGTCCAAAAACAGGGTAATACCAAAAATAAATATAATAGAGAGGAAATTATATCCATCAACCCGGAAAAGAAAACAGCCGACATAAAAACCAGACATTTTAACACAAAAGGAAAAATACATTTGTCAAATATTAAGAGGCCCAGGAAAAAGAAGAAAGATTCTCATCCCAAACCTTTTACGTGTGTTCCAGGTCCATCTCGCTGTTCTCAGCAACCGCAGTAGAAATCAAAGACATCTCTAAAAATGTGGGAGTGATACCAATAGGCCTTGGCATTGCTAAACTCCAAACATCCTACCATACCTTTGTACACAATTTTAACCTTGAAAAATTTATATCCCTACTTTATAATATAAGAGAATACTATGATCATGTGTTAAACTATTTTAATGAAAACTGTGAAACTTGTAGGGTGAACATGTATAATAGGGAAGTATCAGATAAGAAGGATAAAATAAGGGACATGTTCAATTACTTTAAGTATATTAATCATACAAAGAGTGTTATAGAAGAAAAATTAGAAATAATTATGATAAAAGATATCAGAAGTTAAAGAGGCATTTTAAATGGTTTAGGATCAATTGTAAAAATAATCACAGGTAATCTAGATGCAAATGATGGTGAAAAATATGAAAAAATATTAACCGATTTAAAGAATAACCAAAGTAATGTATTAGATCAATTAAATAATCAATATTCAATTAATGTAAATATAATTGATGAATTCAATAAAACAATAAATGTCATTGAAGAAAACTTTCAAGAATTAAAATATAAAATGTTAGTTGTATACCAAAGAATCAATGAACAATTTGAAGTTGAGCAATTTAGAAATATACTGAATCAGCTGAATATTGTATATAATATAATGTTACAGCTGGTGCAAGATATAGAGAATTCTCTAACTTTTTGTAAATTAGGAACGCTACATCCAAGTGTAATATCTGCACAAGAACTGTTTGAAGAAATAAGCAAAATTAAGAATCATTATAAAGGTAAATTACCTATTGAACCTAGTTTAAATAATATTTGGGAAATTGAAAACCTACTAGAAGTTAATTGTAATATTAATTCTAAGGAAATTGTATATTTTATTAATTTACCCATTGTGGAACCAATTGATTATACCTTGTATAAACTGACTTCCGTACCTACATTATATGAATCAAATTATGTAACTGTTATACCTAGAGCAAGATATGTTTTAGTTCATAAAACTGTGTCTAATAAAATTGTAATGTTAGGTTTAAAAGATAAATGTAATAGCAAGATCCACATTGCCCAAATATGCTCGTTTTCCCAAATTACTCATCATGAACTTATGTGTGAAAATTCGATAATAAACTTCGGAACCGCTAATAAATGTAAATATGTGAACTTGGAAATAAGTAAAAACATTATTAACTGGATACCAGAAATTGAACAATATCTCGTAATCTTTCCTGAGAAAGAAGTTTTAAAAGTTATAAGTGCTAAAGAAACTAACGAAATATCTTTAAATGGAATCTTTTTATTAAATATTAATGACAATAACGATATTGTTGAATACAATAATCAAATACTCTTGCATTCTTCTAATACTAATGTAGGGCATCCTAGAATACTAGATGCTACAGACTTTGTGTTACAGGTAGATCAGCAGCCTGATATTTCCATCAACTTGCATAAACTGGACTTAAACCATATAAATTTAAATACTATTTCAAAGGTGAACAAAACGGTAGAATTAACTACAGACTTTAGTGTATGGACAATAATACTGTATTGCATTGTAATTACTGTTATGTTATACGCAGCATACAGGTACACCAAGAAACCGAATTTGACTTCGAGTCAACCAACACCTCAGCCACAGCAGAGATCTCGGCACATCCCCGAAGTTCTATTTAGGGATGGAGGAGTTATATCCACAAATAATGTATAGCTTACGTAAAATAATGATAACGTTCACTGTAAGTCAGCCGAGTAAGCATTCTTTTTTAAAATAATGATAACGTTCAGTGTAAGTCAGCTGAGTAAGCAATCTTTAGGTGTAGAGGCTGAAAGCCATTATTCTTCAGTAGTAGTTAGAAACTCTCTCCGTGAACATCTACATGTATACTAGTGTTTACGTATATTTGTTATAAATAGTTTACAAGTATAATAGATGGTTTGTAATAAATAAATTGGATCTTTATTAAATAGATACAAGAAAAATATTTGTTTTTAAAAATCCAAACGTCTCAACACGAGACGTAACTTATATATATTTAAAATCTGTAACTATCAATTAAATATACATATGATCATATATTTTGTTCAGTTCCTCCGAGAAAATTGACTCTCTTAGACTCTACAGGAGCAAGCTTACAGAGAACTGATATTGGTCCGATATCAGAAGGCTCCCCTTTGAAAATAACCTGCGTAGCTTTGGGAGGTAATTATTGAAAAATTTCTATCTTTTGTAAGCGTATCATTTTAGTATTGAATAAATTATTTGTTTACTATAATTAGATTTTAAAATTGTATTACATTACCTTCTTTATTAATTAACACTACTTTAAACATAATCTGACGTTATATGACTAAAGCCAACAAAATGATAGTATGATAATGTAGGTGATGAAACACGCACCCAACCAAATTTTAAAAACAAAATAGTATGGTCGTTAACTGGTTAGAGAGGCCTGACCCGTACGATAGAACAAACAATTTTAATGGATGTATGGAATTATTTTTTTGCACTAGCTTGTTCCGTTGTTAGATTTCGATTTATAGCTATTAAATTCAATAACAGATATTAGATAAATCCTTTAATTTTAAATAAAATCAAAAACAAAAATTGTAAATAATAAAAGTATAATTATTTCTGTATCTTTACTGAAATAAGAGATATACTCAATTTAGTAGGATTTTAGCGGTTTTTAAATTTAAACACCATATTTATGTGTCTGTAATAGGTGAGCAAAATAGGAGGTGAGCAAATTTGTGTACTAGTAATTTACTTTTTAAATGTTATGATGGTTTTTATTTATATATCTCTAATTCGTAAATTCTAGTTTTTTTTTGTTTTTTTCCCCCCAATAATGGGGGTTCATATTTATTTCAAATGTTTAACTTACAATTGTGAATATTTTAATCCTTATAACTAGTATATTTTATTGAATTTCGTTAGGTCCATGAATAATTTCAATAATTATACCTGATTATTTTGAATTACCATGAATACATTTTTTTAAAAATAAACTAATCAACAACTTTTAAATTTCATAATAAAAAAGTTATTAATAAATATTTTTTTAATAGAAGTTATAGAACAGGAGAAATGTTTTTAAAAAAAGTTAAAAACTATAGCGTTTTAAAAATTAAACTAACACCAAAATACTTTCTTATTAGATGAGATTTTTTTTTAGTAAGTTTATAATATCCTGAAAAATATGATTTTAAAAATGTAATTATATATCCCATATACGAAAATTACTGTAGGCCTTAATTTACTGTACTATATTATATTTTGTACAGAATGTATTAGAAAAGCTTTTGTAATATAGTACTATAAAATTTTGTGAAGCCTACTACTTTTTTTTAATTAACGTTAACTTTACACACACACAACACCCACACACACACACACGCACACACACACGCACACACACACACACACACACACACACACACACACACACACACACACACACACACACACACACACACACACACACACACACATATATATATATATATATATATATATATATATATATATATATATATATAAATTAAAAATATGACATTAAAATTACATATTAATTTAGTATTTGTCACATTGTTTACTGAAAGAAATGGTCTTAAATGTGGCTACATTCTTTCATTTTGAAAATTACTAAGCAATAAAGTTTGGTACATTACATAACTAAAACTCAAAAATATACACGATTTATTATACGCAGGTTAATTACTAAAGTTTAATCCCTTATCTTTCTAAATCAACGTAGAACTTTGATAGTTACTCCAGAAAACCATGATAAAAGTGCAATTAAACAAAAGCATGAACTCTAGACACTTCTATATTTATAGCTCATAAAACAATAATTAAAAGCGTTTTTAATCTTAAGGCCAATCACACGGCGGATAATCAAAATAAAACCAGTACGTTTGAAAACTCAAAAAAACAATATTAATATATTTCATATGAGCATATGAATATGTAATTATGTGTTTTTTAAAATTATTGTAAACAAATAAAAATTCCTATTTAAGAAAAAAAGTGTTCCAAATAGCGATTAAACCGTAATAACTTTTCACCCTCAGTTTTTGGACAATTGCCTAAATTATTACCAACAATGTGAAATTATAATCTTATAAACATAAATAGTTTTAACTTAAAAATTACTACTTCGATTATAAATAAGTTCAACTTTCCATTATCGTGCAAATAATGTACCAAAATCATCCCTAACAAATAAAAAGTTTTTCGTAACATTGTAATGTTCAATTTTTCAAAAGTAATTTTCGTGTTAGCCATTGAGGCAAATATTATAACTCAGCAATTACCGAACAAATTTTAATCAAACATAAATAGATCACAGTTTCATACAAATTCGAAAACTTGTTTTATTAGTTATAAGCCGACAGATACAACTGTTTAAACATTGATGTTTTATAAATGTAGAGATAAAACTAATGTTCAGACGAGAGTGGGGTAGACTATATTACTAGATGGAATAACAAAACAGTTACTGACCTGGTTTTACATAAAGGAATGAGTAAAAATGACCCTTCTGAAAAGTATAAAAGCTGAAATGTTGAAACAATAATGGTTCTTTCACAAATGTTACCTCTTTACAAAACATGGATTATTTTTCCAGATGGATTGGGCTGTTTCTCTTCTATATCCATGATTTACTTTTACAAAAAGTAATATAAAAAATATTAATATCAAAGACTGTTGAATAAAGTACTATGTATTACTCTTGGTCTTTAAAAAAACAAATTAAATTTCAAATATAGTTTGATTATTATTATTATCATTTGGTTATTTAATCGCTTACTCATTACTTCTTCACTTGTTTACGGTATTTTTGTAGGACAGGGACTTTAACCTAACCCTGTCTAACCTAACCCCTAACCCCTAACCCTGTCACTTATTCTACCTTTTATAGAGTTAGCCCAAAATGTTTTTATTGTGTATTTTATGTCATACAATTTTGTATTCTAAGTTCTTTAACAATATTGATATTGTGAGTAACCAACGAGATTAGGTTATCTATTCTGTTCAATAGCAATCAATCCATACAACTAATTGTAATTGTTATTTATGAAATAATTAATATTGATCAATAATTTATGGCTCAGATATTGTTTGTTTAATGTTTTAATTTGTATTAAATATACTTTCAGAATGATTATTATTTAGTTTACACTTTATCATAAAAATTTAAGTAATAAAATTCTCTTTCTTACGTAAGTGTGAATATAAGTGTTACTGTTAAAATTATTTTGTTCTACATTTCGTTTTAAACCCTCCATAACGTAATAATTTCTATAGATCGTATCTCCTTCCAAAAGGAGCATTGAATTAATACAAATTCTTTACAAACTGATCGGTTTAAAAAAAATGGATTCCCATATGTTTAGCTTAAAAGCAGTTCATCGCCATTTTAATACTACACCAATCATAGTAGCTCCTCCAAAGAAGCATTGAATTAATATAAATTATTTACAAACAAATCTGTTTTTCAAATCATTACATGAGTCAAAAATAATAAAATGAATTTGTTATCCATTTAACCTATTTAAAAAACTGATGAACTATTTTTTACCAAAACATCTGGAAATGTATTTATGTTAAAAATTAATTAGTTGGTAAAAAACAAATATATTTACCTTTTGGAGGATTAGTCAAAAATTGAGAAAATAAAAAGGTGTTATTATACTACTTCCCTTAAAATAAGGATTTTTGTTTACGACATCATGGTCACCCTCAGAATTGGTGTAAAATACAGTATTATTCCAAAAACATAAAGTACATACAAAATGAGATTCCAAAAATTAAAATTCCTATGTACAATTAATTATTGACAAATATTGAGGTGGGAACTTCATGATCTCATTGAATACGACCTATTTTAAGATCAGTTAGTGGTTCTTATATTTTGTATACAAAGTTGATTGATCAAAAACATATATTAATTAAATAAATTTTGCATACCCCTTCTTATTAAAGTAATTTAAATCAATAATTTTTCTTTATGTTGCTGAGAGAGAAACATAAAATAGAAAAGCGAATCTATGTCTAGGTTACAATAGAACGCTGTCTATGTAGAATAAAATAAATAATATATACATAATTTGTATTTGTGGATCTTTTTGTGTTTATTAAGGATTTGAATTACAACTGTCATAAATTATATCTTATAAGATTTGTATATCTTATAAGTTTTCTATATACTTATAAAGTGTAATTTTCTTGATTTTTAACATTTTATAAATCTGCTTATATTATGCATACTTTAATTTATTTATCAATACAATACACTACTAAAATCTACAATTTGATTGAAAATGGAAGTATCTTTGTCCTTTTGGTTGAAATGTACAAAGTTGCGATTCTATTTTCTTTTCGAAATCTATATTTGTAAGAATACAATTGAAAAAAAATTGGCTTGAAATTGGCATGGTTGTGAATATTGATAAGAAACTTTAATATTAATATCTATAGTTGTAAGCGAAACTATGGATGTTTGTATTCAATGATAGAGGTTCAAAAAATATAAAAAAACATAAGGGTTTATTTGTATCTATATTTTATAGATGTATTCCATAATAACGTTTTATACTCATAACGTTATTTTTCTTTCAACACAGTATACAAAGTTATGTTATAAAATGTAAGCTGGTAGAATATTTTGAAAGATTTAACAGGTGAGCAACAATAATTCATATGCAGCATTTTTCAAATTAAACGGACATATTGAAAACAATCTAATTCCTCTCTCCTTCAACGAATTCCTACTGGGATTTTAGCAAATTTACAAAATGCAAAATAATATATATTTGATATATATATATATATATATATATATATATATATATATATATGTGTGTGTGTGTGTGTGTGTGTGTGTGTGTGTGTGTGTGTGTGTGTGTGTGTGTGTTATTGATTCTATATAGATAACATTTTGACGAAATTGTATTATTCGTACATTCAATTAGGTAGCTTTTAAGTGAGATTGTCTATCAATAGTCATTAAAATTATAAAATGTTTAGTCCTACAACCAAAATAAGGCGTGCAAAGGAAAAAAAATTATGAAATGGTGCCACTAAATAAATCTAGGAAATTATGTTGAATATTTATAGCACTATTTTTTTCCTTTGTTTTTTTGGTGTAATGTCAAAAAATAACCTTTAAAAGAATCAAACATAATTAACAAACTTCCAAATCTTCTACTAATATCACTATATTGTTTTTCTTAAAATCAAACATCGCACATATGGATGAATTTGTGATAAGTCTCCCCCCTCCATACCCATACAAAACGTAAATGTCGATGTTGAATGTATCAATTGTTTGTAAAGAAGAAAATTGTATTAAATTAATATTTTCTGCTTAACAACTATTTTCTATGCAGCCAATTACAAAATCCCCCAACAAAGATAAGGAAAAACAAGTTTAAACAAAAAAGTTGTAAGAAAGTGCAGGTATGTACATCAATTTATTTCTAAATACATTGATTGTTTTCCAAGAATAACATGAAACACCTTAAAATTAGTCACTAACTTAAGTGTGAACATAAAGTATCAAAAATGTTATCTATCAACACATAAATCATATTCGTGTAGTTTGAGGTGCGGTAAATGTTTTTTGTTTCTTAAGCATCTTTTCAAAAAGTGCTTAATTTCCGACAAAAATATTGTTTTCCCCTGCCAAACGAAGATCGTAATTTTATACACAACATTTTGAAAACTCTTAAAATTGTATATCTTTAAAAATTATGTTGAAAAGTAGGGTAAATTATGTATATATTAGTACTATTATATTATTCATTTTAAATAGTGTACACATATGAAAATTGTGTTTTCTAAAGAAAAATTAGTTGGTAAATATTTTCCTAATAGGTGTAAGCCGATTAGTATTTCTTTTTAAATAAATATATGAAATAAAACCCGCCATTTTCCATTTAATTTGTACAGCTCATTAAAGTAAACAACAATTATACAAAATAGTTTTGTTATATCCAGGTTGGCCAGCGCCCAAAGTGACTTGGTGGCGCGACGGTGTCATGATTGATGAGTCAGCTGAAAACTTATCGGAAGGCAGAGTCAAAAACACTTTGATCATTGAGCGTGTTAAAAGAGCTTATCTGGAATCGAAGTTTTCATGTCAAGCAACAAATACACCTTTACTGGCGCCTCTCACAGCTACTGTTACTGTTGACATATATCGTACGTTTAGCAAAGAACATCAAATAATTTTAAGAATTTATTATATAAATAATAGTTCTAAATTATGTATAAGTAGTTGAAGTACAAAATATTGTTGTGGTGAAATTGTAGATTAGGTTAAGTGTGCATTTTTTTTTCATATATATACATATCTAAACTGTCTACGGAATTCTATTAAAAAACCTAATTTCTGAAATTTAGCTTTACTGATTTTTTTCAAATATTACTTTAAAAAATATATCTGTATAAAAGTAGTGGGTCAAATAAAATGAAAAAAAAAACATAAAAAATACAATAAGCATCAATTGAAAATATGAAAACGAAATAACCTATAATCAAATATCTCTTTCATCAATCCATCTCACAGATTTAGTTCTCTTTAAAAATTAAACTCTTATATATATATATATATATATATATATATATATATATATATATATATTGTAATATATGTTGGCAGTTGGACCTTTGGATGTAAGATTACTAGGCGAAAACCTCGCTCTAAGTGCAGGATCAAAATACGAAGTTGCTTGTCAGAGTTTTGGATCGAGGCCAGCCGCAACTATAACTTGGTGGAGAAGTGGAAAGATGTTGCATTCTCCTACAAGAGTTATAGTGAGTGTTATATCTTGATTTTTTTTATACTAAAAAATCCATATACTAGGTGTGTTTGATTAGAACGTTAAGAGATGACGTCAGTCGTAGCTCTAATAATAATATTAATAATAATAATAATAATGGTAATTAAAAGACGCTGCCTCCAAATTTATTGGCCTTTTAAAGAATATTACCTATATTTTTAAGAAACTTTTCGTTTTAGTATAACATAATCATTTTTTATTGTTAAATAGTGCTTTATAACTTACAAAAAGAAAACAGTATTTACTTAAACAAAAATGAAGTACACAGAAAAAGGAGAAACTATTCATTTACGTTGGTAAAATACACAAAAATAAATATATATCACTGATACCTTATTTCTATCAAATTATTGAATGGGGAAAATATTTTTTTTTTAAAAGTAAAACAATAACAAAAACAAATTAATTAAACAAATTACAAAATCTGAGAAAGTACAAATCACGTTAAATCGTTTTTTAATCATTTGGTGTGCTTTATTTACTACTCTTGCCTACGCACAGGCTTAGGTTGTGTGGAAATTTTTTGTTGTCTACTTTCAAATATTTTTTACGTATGTATATTGTAAAAATGTAATGAAATAAAATGCAAAATATGATTTGGAATAAAAAAAATTACACCTTAAAGCAACGAGTAAATAGATATTTAAAAAATATTAAATATAACATAGTTTCAAAATAATGTTTTTGCTGGTGCGAGAATTCGTAAATCTGCTGGACATAATCCAACGATGTTTGCCAATCTCTCTCCAAATAACGGTTTAAAATTTTCTCAACCTATAAACATAATATAACATACTCTCGGTTTCCAATTTCTTCTTCCATTGTAAAATTTACTACAAAGGGTTTAATCTCTTTAATAATATACAATAAAAAAAGTATTAAAAAATTATAATAATATAATTAGCAGTTCCAACAATATTTAATATTTTTACTCTGTAGAGTTCAAGGTTAAGTTATTACTATAATATGCAGCTATCCATACTTGTTACTTTATTTCAGACGAGCCACGACTCAAACGTCACAACTAGTACTCTTACATTAACAGTTGATGTATCTTACGATAGTGACGTCCTATCCTGTCGTGCCAGTAACCCGAATGTACCTGGCAGTGCTTTGGAGGATTCTTGGACACTTAGTGTGCATTGTATGTATAACTAATATCATTATAATATTGCCATTTTTATACAATGTGCTTACTTTAACTGAAATTTATTAAAAAAATGTTAAACTAAATACAACGAACTATTACCATAACTATAAGAAATATTTTTAGTGAAAATAATTTTAAAACAAGGTATATTTCTAGCTTAATAATTTGTTATACTAATGAATGCGTAAAATAATCTAAACAGCAATTCACCATATTTCCTTAGACTATATAGTTTACACACTCATGGATAAACGCTAATACGCACCCCTTCTCTCTAACACATACACACACACATACACACACACACACACACACACACACACACACACACACACCCCACACACACACACACACAAATATTTTTACTATTTATTTATATTTATATTTTCATGTCTCCTATTATTGTTTCAGTCTTCAAACCCTTTTTAAATAATCGCTAAATCTAAACTTCTAAACTGTTATATATATATATATATATATATATATATATATATATATATATATATATATATATATATAACAGTTTAGAAGTTTAGATTTAGCGATTATTTAAAAAGGGTTTGAAGACTGAAACAATAATAGGAGACATGAAACAAAACAAAAATATTATTATAAATTTAGTATATATTAAACTAAATCTCTCTATTAGTGAACTATATAAAGGAGTAATCAACTACGACGTGGAAAATGTTAATTATTTTGCCACACCATTCAATTTCATTTTATTTTCAGCTTTATAAAATTTTACACATTAATTTATCATTTTAAACCCAGGGTGTTTTTTTTGTAATTTTGTTCATTATGAAAATAACGTTTATTTTGAGGAATACATATTTTACTAGAAATGTAATACTATTTGTTCTTTTCTATTTGAGTTAAGGTCCTAATCATTTTTTTCTTAGGAGAATTACTTCATAATTTTGGTTTTACAGATTTACCAATCGTTTCAGTTGAGTTGGGAAGCAGTTTGAACGCTTCATTTATTCGAGAAGGAATGGACATCTATTTTGAATGTAACATTCAATCAAATCCTCGTCCTAAGAAACTTGTATGGAACCATAATGTACGTAATTTTAAATATTATTTTATTTGAGTATATATTTGATGATGGTGTTGTCGACATTTACGTAATAACACTAACCAAACATGGAAGAGTTTCGCGATTATTAATAGCTTAATCTTTTACATTTTCTAAATCCAAAAATCCCCCTAAAATTGACTGACAAGTTTTTTTCGTTGGAAATGCTGTGAAATGTAATTTTTAAGAGTCTACATTTTCAGTGTTGGGGAAATTTTGTTTTTGGGAGCTATCACACCTATCAACTGACAACACGCAAAATTATTAACTTTTTCTTTTTTTTTAGTAGTAGTTCTCTCACACCTGTCAATTGACAATATACGACGTTATTTTGCTATAATATTTATATATCATCACGTATTACAAATTTCTATGATATTCACTTTTGTTAAACGGGATGTACAATGCGTAATGTGGTAAAGTGAACTTGCTACTAACTGTTAGTTAACTTATCTCAGGTTCTCATCGTAGTATTATGATAGAAATTGTGTTTATTTATCTTAATGTCTGACGACCTCTACGAGTGAGAGATTTCTGATGATGGAACATAGTTGCGAAACGCGTCAATCCTATAGGAACAAAGTCACATGACAGATAATATAAGTTAATATGAATATCATGTACATTGTAACTTGGATACTAATCAACAATGTAAAAATAAAAAAGTCATTCAGCTATGAAAGTCATTCCATCTACGAAATATTTTATTATTTTTTTAACATGTTAACTACATTCAAAAAGTATATATTTTGCAATAACAGTTAATTTTTAAGTCCAGTACTTCGCCAGAAATTTTGTCCATGAAGATACAGTGTATGTTCAATAGGAATATTTCCCTTTTCAATAATTGCCCTCCTTTATTTGAAGCACATAACCCAAGTGGATTACATGTATTAATTATTTTCTTTATTCCACAATTAGGTAGAATGTTACACCCTGTTCAATTTGTAAATGAGATTAAATATAGTAATCCAACAGCGGATATGATGTCATGACCAATCGATATGGTTGTATTTTTAAAAGGAGTTAAAATATATTGACTTTTCTTTTTACTGTTAAAATAATTTGGCATAACAGAAAGCCAAACTGTGTAGGATTTGTTACAGCGAACCCATGCCGTACATGTCTACGTAATACAGCTGAAACTTTTATAATCCTATATACCTCTTCAACAGCATCATTGGATCATTCATTATATCAGGCGTCAAATAAAACGTCGTGATTATTCTTTTTTTTTAAACAAATAATGTTTAGATCCAAACTTACTAGAAAATGTGATATTATCATTAGCGGTGATTTTAACCGTATTTAATAGTTTTATCATCAGGATTGTGACATCTAATATATTTTACAATTCCTGCAATGAAAACTAACAGTCTTCATTTTTCTCTATATATTTAAAAACATTATTCAATGCTTCATCTATAGTCTTCATTTTTGAGCTCACTTTTGAGCTCAGTATTACTAGCCATGAAATAATTTCTTAACGAATCATAAAAATCATTATATTTCAAACTAGACGCTACCTAATCCATAACTCCTGGAAGCCTTTTATGCATTGCTCTAGAACAATCGTCTTTTTACAGTGCTAATAATTTGACAACTGAATTGTGTATATGATTAAATTTCGTTTTCATTCTCACTTTAATTATATCAACTATTTTTCTACATATGATGTTTCCCATTAAGAATCTGTGGATACCCTATTTCTCAATTTTGTTTCGGTGGAGACTATGTAATTTTGTTTCCTCCAATTTACATAGGGTTGCGTATATACTTTTATTTATATACTTTAGTATACATGTTGAATGGCAGGGAACAAAATCTTCATCAAAACCACCAAAACACCCGTGTCGTTGAAGATTTTTTTTTAAAATTAGATATACCTCTTGTTAATATGGTTATTTATTTCTCCAACTGCATCTTTTGATTGTGAGCCTAATCCTAATTAACTGCATAGGAAGCAATTAAATTCAATGTTGTTGGTGTCGTAGAGCTGTGACCCCATTTGTTGTCACAATTGGGTGTTTTAATTTTTGTTCTAAAAAATTTAAAGATAGTTGAAAAATTTCATAAATTATTTTACTAAGGAAAAATCTAGATTAAAAATAATATTTATAATAAACTATAATGATTAAATAAATAATTAATTACAGCGTTTACAAACAAACGTGACATTGAACGAGTGGAAACTGAACTCATAAACTCTAGTCTATCAAACAGCAACGAAGTAGCTGTACTAGCTATGTTTATCAGAACCTTGTTCTCTCAACTTTTAGCTTATGTTAAGAATTCTATATACGCTGTTTAGAAATATAATATTTTTCCATAATTACATTTAAATGTATAAAACTTAGAATTAAAAACTTTTGTTGTAAACAAAATAGTCAATATAAATACTAATAACATAAAGAGTATTTATGATTTTTCTTTCTCAGGGTTTAATTTATGATTTGACTGTAAAAAATAAATTATTAGTGTTTTCAAGTAAATATATTCACTTATAGTGCACCCTTACAGCACTCCACTATTTACATAATATTGTAAAATGTAATAAATAATTTGATTATTTTTAGTTAACCTTGTCAAAATACCGTTCACTTAAAATAATTTTTATCTAATATCACAAAAACCAAGAAATTTACAATATTAATTCAAGATATAATATATTTAAACCAACTTAAAATGAATTGTTAACAATTATTTAGCAACATTCAACATCCAACTAAATAAAAATATAATCTTGTTCTCTGTTATGGTAAGGATATTTTATAATAATGTTGAAAATGTTTGCAACAATCACTTTAAAAAATACGTGCAATTCACATGGCACACTACAAATTAGTATATTAAAACATTTTGAAAAATTCAGTATTTATATAGATACCTAATATAAGTTATACATTGTTTTGAATAAATAAATAATTAATAATAATAATAATAATATAATAATAATAATAATATTCAGAAGGAAAACAGATTTTTTTTCTCGTGTTTATATTTGTAACTTTATTTTGATGTTTAGATTTATCTTCCATAATTTATCTTTATAAAACTTCCTGTGTATTTAAATAGATCCTAACCTCACTCCGCTACTGAATCGAACTTTTCATATACCTTATTGATATTAAATTTAGATATAAATGAGTGTGGAGTATGTTAATTGTCGAATTTTATGACATATATCTAAACCCTACTACTAATTTACATATGATTTGACACAATAATTTATGTTATTACTTTTCACGTTGCTTGGAAATTGAGACGTAAAAAATATTTTGATGGTCGGTCTCTGTTATGGTAAGGATATTTTATAATAATGTTGAAAATGTTTGCTTGAAAATGTTTGTTGAAATTGTTGTTACAAAAGGTCTTTGTAAAAGTTTAATTCATGATTTATTATAATATTTTAGTAAGAACTCCAGAACCTACATTTTGTCAATTGGTGAACAACATTTTTTGTTTCAATGATAAAATGCTACGCTTCAACAAAATTCGATCTAAAAAACCAACTCACTTCCACCGGGTTTTATTATACAATTAATTTTCTGACCTGTTAATTTATTAATAATGGATAGAATTTTTGAAATTATTTTTCGAATAAACACAAACAGACATATATATTTCCATATACGATCACTAATACCTTGTTTGTTACTATTAGTAGCTTTTGTGTTATATTACGCAAACAATTCTACAATATGTACAACTTTATAAACATATTTAAAAAAAAACGCTTATTTTCTCTTTGACGAGAACAAATAAAAGAAACATCTTACCTCTGTGGATATACGTCGCTAAAGATGATATATCTTACTTGAGATGTTTGCTCATCCTAATACCCAGTTCAAAGAAAGGACGCTTGGAGCTATATTGGACAGGACGAAGATAAAAAAACAGAGCTTCCATCGTTTTTTCCTCAATTTTTAGAATATAACAAAATACTAAGTTACATGCTTGTCAAAGGACTCTTATTCTTCTTTAAGGCTGTCTACTCCTTCATCATATTAATTTTTGTTTCGTTTTATGTTACACTATATTTGTCGGTAATATTATGTTATGTTATTAAAAATATTTACTCAAATAAACAGGTAAACAAAACATCAAATATTAGCAATATTTATTTATTTAGATGTAAAGTGTATATTACTGAAAATGATCAAATATATCAGTAATATAAACTTGTAAATTACAAAAAAAATCTTTTTCAATTATTTATTTTGAGGGTGGTTAAAATAGCAACAATTCAATCTTTGAGGTTATCATATTTTTGTTTGTTAACATTATTAATATTTGTAATATTATTATTATTATTATTATTGAATTATTTTTTGTGTGAATGTCCATGAGTCTAACCTAATATTTCCTACTTTCAAAATGAACAATAGGAATTAAACAACTATGTACGAACATTTTATTACTAGTATGTCACGTACGTCGAAACAATTTACTTCCTTTTTTTGGGGGGTAGCATGTAGTATTGAATAGAATAATGAATGTGAAGATGAGGTAATACTGTACACACATCTAAAACTAGTAGCTCATTATGTATCAACCGAAATAAATTATATAATATCTTCAAATAGACTTTAACTTTCTCTCTATTTAAACAACTTCCTAAGACTCTGTATTACTCCATAGTTTTACAATTTGAAGCTAATTGTTCTTGAGGAGGAAATGTATGAATATCACATATAGATAAAAATTGAGCTGTACCGTATATTATGAGAAATCAATATTGTTTCAAATATAATTACAAATAATTTAACAATTTATAATAAATTTTCTAATATTATACAGTCTAATAATAACAACACATCAACAATATATAATATTGGCTATGGTCGTGTAAAAGAGTTGTTGATGATATTATGTTTTAGTAGTAAACTCCGTACTACAATTATTTGAAATGAATTTTCCATTACGTTCCTTTAATTTGTTTCACATTTGTGTTGGTATTTGATATTGGTTTACTGTTTTAATCTAGTGTTCCATAATTGATATTTATTTTTTGAAGGTGACGGTTGTATGTTTTATAAGTGCATATGTATTTATTAATTATTTTCATATTAAAAATAATTTGTGATAAATACATATTGTTGTTTGTTTAGTTACAAATGGTAGGCTACATTATTAAAGAAATTTAGAATAGGATTGCTAGATCTTTTATATTGAAAAAAAAGTTACCTATTTATTTCACGCCATGTTTATTTTCTACGATAAATTTCAGGTTATATAAGTGATTTATGTCACATACAACTTAAGTTTTTACTTTTTAAATAAATATATGAAAATATTTTTACAAATAAAAAGGGCTTTAAGAATACAGAAATGAGGTATTTTTAAAATACCAGAGTAATTTAAATTATTATTGAATGATTTTTGAAAATCTTAACCGCTAACGGTATCGTTGAAATTATCATCCTTTTGAAAAAGTTAGGAGAGACCATTTGAACTATTTTTTAGTAAATGAGCAATGAGCTGTTTGGTAAATTTTACAATTGTAAACATTTTGTCCCCTAAGACAAGTTAGGTACAATAACAAAACAAAAAAAAAAATGGTAAGAATTTATTAGTCTATGTTATTACAGTTCTTTGATGTAATTTTTCGTAATGAGGGTTATAACCTAATATCAACAAAGTAAAAAAATAGTTATAAATGAAACATATTCTAGGACAGAGACTGGCACCTCTAGTGCCTGCTACTTGATGTGTTATTTATAAAGGTTTATGACGAGTTTTAACTATGATTGGACGATACAATTGAATTGAAGTAAGAGGGGAATATTGTCAGTTTAGTTTTATAAATTTTATTCTATTTTAATATCAATAGCTCCGAAACATCCTTTGATGGTAACTTGGTTACCGAAATTTACATCATGGAACTTTAATAACATTTATTCTAATAAATGTTTACCAAAAATTTATTTGTGTTGTGTTATTGTACCTAATAAGTGGTATGGACTGAGTGTTTACAATAATTGTAAAATTTACCACAAATTACCAAGAGTTTATTTGTGTTTTATTATTGTACCTTAACAATTACCACATATTGTTGTGTTTAAAATCATTCCTTTAGGATTTATCAGTAATAAAAATATCTCACTTTTTCAAAATAAGACCACCTTTTTTAATGGGTTTTTGGGGTAAAAAGCTATGTTCAAAAGTTGTCACAATTGCACGGACTGACATTTACCCACAAAATGAATTTAGTGACTCGTGTTCAAAAATTATAGTTACATGTAAAGGTAAAGTTTGGATATATATATTATTCACTATATTATTCTTAAAATTTATAAACATAATTAAATTTAAAAACTTTAAAAAAAATTACCTAAAATATATTAGGGCTATGTTGTAAAGAGCTTTGTGTACTGTATGAATATTCAGTTTATCCCGACAAGAATCACAGTACCTGTATTTCACTTGAAGACTACCAAATAGAGACCTTGGTACGGGTTTTTACTGAAAAATGTTACTCTGTACAAGTGTTAAAACTATAATTTTTAAACTTAAAAAAACATTAACATTTTAGGAAATGTATGCAATGAAAAACTATTTAATATCAGTTTTATGGGTGTGGTTTAGACTATAGGATACCTGGTTTAAATAAAAAATTAATAACTATTTACCAATTTTATATACTGAAAAATATATCCAACAACTTAAATAAAAACATCTTAAACACCTTAATATTTATATTTAATAAATATTAAATATTTATAATAATAGTCTTCATGTGCTTTTTATTAACGAAGTTGGTAAAACAATAAGATAAATATTGATTTTTCCATAAAGTAGTTTACATTATAACACAAAAGAAGATAAATCAGCTCTTATGTGATATATTTTTAAATTTTAAATCTATTTTGACTCAAAATGTAAATACATTTTGATCGATTGTCTAAGAGATCAACTTCACATTATATGGAGTGAAATGTAGGTATAATTACAAATATAGGATAATTTAAAGGTGTACGTGAAGATGAACAAAAATCTACCGTGAAAGAAAAATTAGTGTTAAAAACTATTACCAATATTTCGGTATATCAGGAGGTTTTATTGCTAATATTAGTTCTTAGTATAATATTTACAAGTTACACAATATGCTGTTTAGTTCCTTTTTGAGTTACAAGTAATTTGGTATTAGCAATTTAAGTATCTACGTTGGAAAAAATCTCCGTTTTCATAACACGAAAAATATAATATATAAGATCAAAGTTGATCACATTTACAATACAAGCAAAATGACCAGTGTTTCTAAGTTGATTGATTCTTTTAACGAGTCGTTACATCACCATACAGTTTATACATTCATATTTAACAATTCGGTATGAGTATAAATAATAGTGATGGATTTATATTACATTTTATGAAAAATAGTTCAAATGAAGATTTACAATGATATTGAATTCAATTAAACATATCTTAATTATTTTGTAAAATAAATCGTATATCAACATTTGAGCCGTTGTAGAAAAAAGGCTAAAAAGGTTTATTTGATTTTGGTTCGTTGTTTACTCAAGATTTTTAAAAATACTTTACAATTCAATAGAGAGAATACTTTTAAAGTACATTGTTGTTTAAAAAACGTGAACTAAAACCATGCCCGTTCTACATTTTGTCATATTTCCATAGGGAATCATGATTATAATGTGCGTTTCTTGTTTGGTTACAAATATTCTTTTCTCTCTGTCATATATTTTAATCATCAGAGTTAAAAAAAAGTAAATTATTCTTAAATGTTAGAAGAATCCATCATTATTGTAATGCTTTATCAAAATTGAATCAATAGGCTTGATCATGTCAACGAACAAAGCTGTAAACTTTTAAAGCACTTACTTTTTTCGGTCTTGTATTATATTAAAATACACGAATATATACTTTTTCGTATTTAGACCTCCAAATAAGCTAATATAATAAATTGCAAATAAAATGGTTAGTTTCTTTTCATTTTATTGTTTATTGTTACAGAGTTAATACGTTATAAGTCAAAGAACTGTAACCACTTACCAATAATTATAATACTTTACCTTCCTCAACTTTCTTACTTTCTATACAGTCTATATTGCTCGGCATTAATTAATTTGGAGGTCCTGATTATCTTCTAATTGTTTTCCAGTACTAATTATTTTAACATAATTATTAACATTTCCATTTATATTTCCTTATACATTTTATCTACGCCAATAAAATTTTATTTTGTCAGCATATGACTTTTCAAATACATTTACACTTATTTCATTGATATAGCCTAATAATACAGCAGATCTTGATATAATTTATAAATGGACACCAATTTCAAAGTACTTTTTTATAATTTAATTTTAAAATTTAATATACATTACCCAAATACTGATGTTACCATTTTCCCTATACACGCACAAGAGCTATTCCTATCCTCTCATAAGTTTTTGGTACTAAAATATCCTTAACTCAAGAAATTTATAATAAATAGATTTTCATTTTCATTTTGCAAGACAATATGCCCGACAAATGTGCCTATATTAAAAATATAACGAGTATATACTTGTTCAAATTGAAAGACGTATTCAAGTTATAAAACAGTAACTGTGTCAAAACTGTACTTAAAATGAAACAGATATAAATGAAAAATCATTTATACTTAATCTTCGTAAAGGTTTTCATATTCAGAAGTAATAATAACATTAACAAGAAGTTCTATTTATCATTTAAGTAATTTTTAAGCTAATTACCTGGGGGAAATATTCAAAGTTCATTAGTCATGATCTAAAAACAAATTACACACTATAAATAATTCTTAACCAATAATTTTGATATATAATCTACAACGGACTTAGTGTAATGTTAACCATTACCAAAACCAGCTGAAAAATAACTTCGTAAAAAATTAATTTGTACAACAAAATTGGATTATATTATTCTTCAAGAATTGAAATTATATATTTATCCTAGTGAGATAAGTATGAAACAATGTTTAGATAAATATATAAATTTTTTCTTATAATAAAATCTCACTAATGATGGTAAACATATTTTGCAGTATGGTTCTCATCTTTCATATATTTTAGAAAAAACTAATGAAAACATATGAGGATGATATGATACTATGGTTTATCACAACCAATGAATTCACAAAGTAGACGTTATTTTTATTTTTAGGTTAATTTGTTAATTAATAATCTTAACAATGATTATTAATATAATTATTTGTATGATGACAGTCCTGTGTAATTTATAGAATATTATTGTAACTCTAATTGTATTTCCAGGGTAACGTTGTCAACAACAATTCCTCTACTGGTGTTATAATAAGCAACCAAACACTCGTACTGCAATCAGTTACGAGGTACAGCACCGGAGCGTACTCCTGTGTCACCGGGAACACTGAAGGTGACGTAGAAAGCAAGCCGTTATTTCTTGACATAAAATGTAAGTTAATTATTTTATAATATTACAGATATAAGGAGAAAATGAAAATTTTAAAATAAATAATATAAGTTTATTTTTGAGGCATAAAACCATGTTTTCCAACTTTACTACAGGACATTTTTATCTACATCAAAATAATAATACTTATGAACATAATCATAGAGGTAACAAAATGAAAGCTAAATTATGATTTTTAATATAAGGTCTGAATTAAATAAAACATATTTTAACACCTTAATAAATGAGAAAATATACAAGCAATGAAGATAATAAAGTTTCAAGACTCATTACCTAGAGTAAATTTATTTGGGTGGATTATTCAATAGAGACGTGTAAAACAAAGTTCAGTTTCGTCTCAGGATATTGCTTTAGTTTTGTCCGGAGCCAAATCTAATATTAACATACTTCGGTCTGTTTCATTTTGCTTAAATTAAATATGGTAACTAAACTAAACAATTTTGATGTACCATTTTCATAACAAGAAGTAAGATGTCTTGCCTTTTTGAACAGTCATGATTCTTGCATAAATGTTTACAATACAGATTATTTTAATTTGATTTTACCTTTACATATTGGTAACAATAGTATATTAAAATTAATGCATTCTTTTAGTAGTAATACAAGATGTACATGTAGATGGCGTGAAAAGTATGATTCATATGTGCAAAAATAAAGGTTGCCAAATTTTGAAACTTTTCATCAAACGCTTCCAATACGTTAAAATAACCAATGAAAGACTATGAAAAAACAAACACAATATTTAGTAAATTCTACAATTTTATTGAGTCTTGCCGACCATGGTTTCGCCAGAAACGGCATTTACAAGGCAGCTTACTGAGTCTTGTAAGCTGCCTTGTAAATACCGTTGCTGGCGAAACCATGGTCGGCAAGACTCAATAAAATTGTAGAATTTACTAAATATTGTTTGTTTTTTCATTAAAATGGAGTTCTACCAAGTACCTTCGGACAATAGTATAAATCGTAATAATGAAAGACTAAGTTTATTGTTATTATTATTATTATTATTTTACAAGGAAAAGAAGTTATCGAGTTTCTATGGTTTATACTAGGTGGAGATATATCTTGAGGTCATCCTATGAAATTGTTTAGCGATATAATATATAAATTGTTTTACATTTTAATGTTTAACATGTTTATACAATGTGTATTTGCCCGTATGTTTATATGCAATTTGTTTTCCGTGTTACGTTGAATATTTAAAAATGTGGGATTCTGTATATTATGTTTTATAAATTATATTTTTATCGGATGTAGTTTTTACTTAGCACTAGATAATTTAATTTGTAGTAGAATTTATAAACAAATAATACACATTTTCATTGCAATTGTATCGGTTTATAAATAGCTACCATATTGTTACTGGTTTTATTTTATGAACGAAACATATTCTATAGTTAGTTTTTGTCTTTAAAATCATATAGTAACATATTTCAAAAAATCAATATTTATAGATGAACCTCAGTGCCGTTCATCTCAACAACGGATCTATGGAGCAGCTCGTATGGAAGAGATAGTGGTAACATGTGAAGTTGATGCAAATCCACCTGCTGGTTGGTTTCATTGGAGTTTTAATAATTCAGCTGTTCAAACAAGAGAGATGGAGATATTTGAGTCCATAGTGAGCGACGAAGATGGAGGTAAAAGTATCGCTAAATATACGGCTATTGGTGAAACAGATTTCGGTACATTACTATGCTGGGGAAGGAACGATTTGGGATCACAAATTATACCGTGTATTTTTCACATAGTTCCTGCAGGTAAATTATTTATTTAAATTTAATCAATTTAAATATACTTAAATTTTTTAAAGTTATCATGGCCAATATATTGTATTGAGAAATGAGTATTAAATTCAACTTGAAAAATTTACGTAAAGTTAAATTCTTAAAACGAACTTTAGAAAAAAGCTCATGATTTTGTGTAATCGAATGAAAGATGCAAAGGCACTAACGTTCTCGCTTAAACATTCAGGAAAATATGTACTAACAATAAAATGATATTTTTGTTTTGATTTCCTTAAAACTCTCTCTATTCACGACAAACAAGAGAAAGATTATAAATCTAGTTCTCATTTTTAGTGGGTTTTACCTTTCGTTTTTCATTAGGAAGATAAGTTGGTATTCCGATCTGATTGTTGAATTAAAAAAAAAATATATATATATATATATATATATATATATATATATATATATATATGTTTTACTTATTGTAAAATCTTCCTTAGCTTTTGGGGCAAACTAAATTGTATTAAAATCATATATCTGATACATTTCGTACTCAGATATATGTTATGTGTTTAATATTGAAGTTGCTTTAGGTTGGCTACTTAAGATTTGACTTTTACTAAAAATCGGGAGGAAATCAATCTTGAAAAATTAAATGATTAGTAACGATTAGAAAATAATGTCTATAAAATGTTTTTTGTTTGTTTTTTAACTATGTCTCTCGAGCAGTTATTGTAGGAAGATGGCGATAATGATATATTGTATAACTTTTGTTAACAATGCAATATCAATAACACTTGAGTTTGAATCCAAACTCTTGAATCTTTACCAACTCTCTTTCTATATGACCACAATAATTGATTATTATATGAAATATATCTTATTGTTGAACACATAATTCAATTTTGGCTTTGTTTTGTGTAAAGTAATAATTATCTGCAACTTAAGACAGGTAACGTGTATGAAAATAGTACTTAAGTGAACGATGCATATTTGTGCATGTATAACTAATGTGTATTTTCATAATATAAAATATTTTGACATTTAATATTTGTTTAATAATATTAATTTATTATGAATAAATCAGAATAATAAAAAAATATGCTTGAATATTTTGCAGGAAATATGAATAAGAAATGAAATATTGACACATTGATTGAAAAAAACCAATATTTAATTGCTTTATGATGGCTACATTAATCAGTACATTTTATAAATATATGATTAATGTAATACAATTTCACTTACTCCAATAAGCCCTCTAAAACTATTTACAATGTTAATTATAACATGATTTCTAGACTGTCGGTTAAAATACTGTTTGTTTAAACATAAAAATGATTATCTTTACTGTTAATCTTTGTTTTTCATTCATTTAGGAGTACCAGATGCTCCTTATAACTGCACTGTTCTAAACCGTAGCCAAACTTGGCTGCACATCCGTTGTATGCACGGCTTTAACGGAGGTCTCCCTCAACAGTTTGTAGCTGAAGTCCGTGTAGAGAATGATAGATTAGTCAGCAATGTGAGCAGCCGTGGCCATGCTGAATTTATGATTACAAGTCTAGAATCAGGACAAACTTACAACATTCTTGTTTATTCTAGCAACGATAAGGGAAGGAGTGTGCAAAGTGTAAACTTCGTGGCATATACACTGGGGCTTACTCAGCATCAACATAGAAGAACACAAGGTAATTCATTTATTATGGAATATAATTATATGAGTGTCATATTGCCAAATAATGTGTGGCGTAAAAAAAAAAACAATTTTTCTATATAACTAAATGATTAAATAAATTTGACTTCACAACTTCTCATATCTAAGCTTGAGCCAATTTCTTAAGTTTAAGTGACAGTGTGTAGGCCTTTATATTTATATACAGTATATTCTATTCTTGATACACTCGTGTTAGGACAAATGTTAATAGAATTTGGATAATATCTCCAAGTATGATATTAGCTTTTCTGAGAACAGTAGACAAGGCTACTTAGACGTTTTAATACGTTTATTAAATCGGACTTATTAACCAAATGTAGCAACTACTTAACCCACAACGCGATTCTAAATAATAATCACAAACAAAGTAGATAATCTTTAAATAATAAAAAAGATCAATAATAGAGAAAGAGAATAAGTTATAAAGTTGGATTATGGCCTGCATTGTGATTGAGATTGACCATATATTTAAATGATAGTATTAGTGAAATCTATAATGATTTACATAATCCCTTAGTAGGTTCTTAACTCGTAATCGGACTTACCTTTACTCAAATCAAAATCACTGTTGTTATTAGTAGCTCGTGAAACAAATGTTTGGAAACCTAAATAAATAATTGACAATTTAGTTATTTTAAAATATATATATATATATATATATATATATATATATATATATATATTTAGTTGTATCTAATAAAAAGACAGAAATATCAAGAACAGTAACAATATATTTATATCAATAATATAGTTTCTTTTATTGTTATCATTTTTAAATTAAATTCTATTTATATAATTAACACCATGAAACCTTAAAAAGTTTTTATTTATTTAGATGAACATATTAAAAAGTAGGAGTGAAAGGTTTATCATTAGTTTATTCGTTAGTCAAAACCTCCTGTTGGGGAGTTGTATAAATTATTTTAAATAATATTCATTATTTTTGTCTTCACAACATTATATTGGCAGCACGAGTTTTATTTCTAGTAGGAACAACATCGTTTATGAACTGAAACTCTGCCGTAACTAACGTAAAAGACCACCATTTTCAACGGGAAATATTGTAAAACATTGTATATCTATTATTTAAACTAGTAGTAAAGTTTCGTTTTTCATATTTTGTAAAGATTGTTGTAAGGGTTTTGAAATACCTGGGTAAAAAACTATACGCACACATACATAGTGGCGATGTTAAACATGGTAGAAATAAAATTTGTCTCTTGGCACTGTCTCGACAAATATAGTACAATAAAATAATTATATTTTGAATTGTAATTATTTTAGAGTTATAATAATAAAAGTGAAGTTCTAAACAATACATTAAATATGAAGTTAACGTACCTATCAGAACATTAAAACCGGGATAGGAAAAAAATATATTTTAGTTTATATATATATATATGTTAAATACAAATCCTGGCCTTACTCGTAATATTACTTCTAAATGTTGTTTTGATTTTTGAAAAACAAAACAAATACATATATATATATATATATATATATATATATATATATATGTATGTGTACGATAATGTACGGGATTTTGTTATGTATTTCTATGTGAAAAAATACTAGAATTTTTCCGGAGGACCAATCAGTGACAATTCAAAACATAAATTCTGCATATAGAATAATTACAATATATGATTAACAATTGTAGGTTTGTACTTACGTGATTGTCTGAAAGTCTGCTCTTAGACGTACCGCTAGATGGGCGAACTGTAAGACACTTAAAAAATTGTTTTAGTTTCATACCAAAACTTCACATTTTATTAAATATACAAACCACAATCTCACACATTGCACAATCCACATACAGAAAAACTAGAACTGCACTGATGATAGAAAAATATGATGGTAAATTGGAACTGGAACAATATAAAAAAAAAACACTTGTCAGTTGCTGGTGAAATTCATCATGAAGCTGAAGAGTTACGGAGTCGGAATCTGGGGCCAAACTGAACGTAATGAAGCCAAAGCTTGACAAGGGTAGGAAAGTGACGCCTTTCAAGAACCAATCAGAATTCAATTTCTGAAGGACAATATCTGATGTTATATGGGGTGATATGATGACGTAACATGGTGTACGTGACATTTCGCAGGTAAATTATAGGATTTTGGTGTTAACAACAATACAGGCAAATTAGAGCGTTGTTGCCAAACTTTGGACAGCCAATATTTCACACCTGACGAAAGAAGAAAGCTTTGTCATACTGGAAGTCTGGCAATGATGTGCGTTATTGTTTTATATTATTACATTGAACGAAACAGGAAGAACAATCGTCGCTATGCGAATTGAAGGTTTTTTAGAAATTTTATTTATACGTTTTGTTAGTTGGACTTGAATCCATTTTTTTCTTCTTGTTTTTAATCAAAATAAAAGGGTTAATAAAATGTCGTAATATTTACGCAAAAGTATGTATGTATATATAGTAATTATTCATCAAAGTAAAATATGAACGTCTTTGTAAAAACTATAGTTACACACTTTTGTCAAATTTGTATTTTATAAATAATAAATAATATAATTTTAATTAATAAAATAAGTATATATATTTTTTTGCAGAGAGTAAAACCTTAGCTTTGGAACCAGTAATATTAGTGAGCAGTGGTGTAGCTATCGTTATCCTAATGATAGTTGGGGTAATTGTATCAATAGTGTTGTATATCAATAAAAAGAGTCAGGGATCACAGTTGGAGCGAGGCGTTACACAATTAGATAAATCCGTGACAGCAGCAACAGCTACTATTGATGACGATAAAAACCCCGATGTTGTCCCGCATAACAGTGGTAAGGTTACTTTTTGGTTTAGATTTAAAGACAAAATTAATATTTGTATTTAAATTATATGATAAATAGCCATACAGTGCAATGAACCAACTTGTTATAGCGTCATCTTTAAGCGAGCATGTCTCGTGGTGTGGTAGACGGTATATATATATATATATATATATATATATATATATATATATATATATATATATATATTACAATTATAATTTTAGACCTCCAATTCTCCAATTCAACTATAAAAACTCACGTACACCATAGACATATTAAATATGTTCTATAAAAACATTAAATAAACCCAAGTTTTTAAAAAAAAATTTACAATAATACTGAAAACCTAATACAACTTGTGTTATAACAATGTTATAATATATGAAATCAAATTATGCGTAATGGTGTGTCGCGACAACACCTAGGTAGAAATACATTTCTGTGGGGTTCAATGCCATTCTACTTTCATTCTCACTTTGTTCACAACAATCAGTCATATGTTATAAATATTTTGCAATAATATCATATTATATTTTGTTGTTCCTACTTACTATACGCCTCTTTATCCTATACAATTACAATTTTTGTATTTATTGCTTACCTTGATAAATATAATTTTTCTGTTTACTTTTCTACCATTGTAGCCTTGGGATATATTCATTCTGAAGTATTTATATAAAATTGCGAACTTGTATAGCTTCATCCGATAAAATCAAGTCATGATATTAGCAATATATATATTGTCTTCCTTATATTTACTTTAAAACCTCCATTCCACTCTTCATCCATAAATTTCCTAGTCACATACATCACGTTCTCATAATATTAAATAAATACGACCAGATCGTGTGCGGAACGTATTATGTATGATACCGTAATTTAACTCACTTTCTATCATTTGTTTCCCAAAGTGTGGAGGGAATTTTAAGTATATTGTAAATATTACATTTATTGTTGGATCCCACCTCTGTCATAAAACTTTTGAAAACTTGGAACACTTCGGTTTTTATATATATAAATTATAATCTATATAATTATTATATATACATTAAAATAATACCCATTTAATTTTAATGGATGATTCTGCTACTTTCATAATTTTAATATAACAAATAACCACTAAAGAAATGTTTAAATTAATTTTATTTTTAAATTTGTTAAAAACGTACCTAAATCATACTGAAATTAAAGTTATTATAAAATTATTTTCAAATTATATTGTCAAGATTTCAATTATAAACTAATGGCCTTCCATGCATCATATTGGTTTTTTCCATAGAACTAGAATGTGTTGGAGTAGTTAATATCACAAGCACTGATCTCCTAGGAGATACCAGCTTGGCAAAGTGGGACGTTGCAGCAGCTACTTTAACCTGGCCAAAGGTAATGTCTTCATAAAAGATATCAACTGTTAGAATTTTTTTTTTAAATTTTTTAACCTTACAAAAAATTAATTTTTAATTTATTGTAACATATTATTTATTAACATTGGTAAAATTCAAACATTTTTTTGTTATAAATATCGTAACATAGCATGTAATACAGTAACGCACAATTTGCATAATTATTTAGCAGATCTCGGATAATGAATAAAAATATTCAGTGTTATGTGAATTTTATGAATTTAAGCAGATTGCCTAGCACGGATGCATTATTTCACCAATAATTTTATTGTACATTGAACACATAAAGTTCCTCATTTATCATTAGTTTGTATATTATAAAGTAGGCTTCTTAGTATTACGTTGTTTTTGATCAATACGTTAGTTGAAACAAATTATTGTTATTATTTAGTCGAAAAGAAATAATTAACATGAATTTGGTATTATTTTAAAAATATTATAAATTAAAAAATTTAGATATTTCATTAACTTTTCCACCCATTAATCTATAAAACATAATACCAACTAACGAAAAATTCCATAACTCCATGTCTCTCAACACAAAATGTCTAGTCTCTTTGTAAAAAGTCGATAACAAAACTATGTTTAAATAATGATATTTTGTATACAAATACATAATGATTTGATTATTTTAAAGATTTTTCTCACTTTTGACTTACCACACTTTCTGTTTGGTTTAGATTTTCAGAAATTCAACAACTGCTGCGCTTTCCTCGATAGGCAAATCGAACATTTTGTTGAAAACCGATTTAGTTTAAATAAATTACCTAATATTCGTACTGCTGCGATGCTAATTAGATAATACCAACCCTTCTCTCTGAGCTGGATTTTATTCCAAGTAACACAAAAGTGCCAATTTAGTAATTTAGAAAACGTCATAAGAACTTAAATATAATAACACTTATGTTATCGATTCTTTAAACTGATATTTTAAAATATCTCATAAATAAACTTTTTCTACAATATGGGTATTGTTTTATTTATAACGAACTAGATTTTTATATAGAGAGTTTTACTACATATCTTCTTCAATTTGGGGGGGGGGGAGGGGGTTCTTTAAATTTTTCATATCAGCCACATGAAATTTATAAAATAGTAGATAGGGTTATTATAAGGGACTATTTTAATTATAGATTTTGGATAAATCAGAAGATATGTGAATGACCCGATGTTTAAAATATCATGTAAAATCAGTTCAGTAATAATTAGTACGGAAACGAAGGGGCCGATCATATCGGAACTAGGATTCCATTCCAACTTACTTGATGGTGATGCACTCCGTTCATTTTCTGAAGTCCGATTTTCCTGGGATGATGGATCGATCCTTGCTTCGTGGTTCGCCAGCTATATAAGACATAATGGATTTCATTTAGATCGCCACCATACTTTAAAGATAACTCGTAAACGTTTGATCTCCATACCATTTACCACAGCTAAAAAATAAACCTCTTCCCCCTGTTGGGTATATATTGATTAATAGAACACTTTCACATCAACAAGGCTGAATTCATGAATAACAATTACTGTCTCTCCCACAGAAAATACCCTTGGGAATAAGAAAAGTTTTTGTTTTGTTTGTTTTTGTATTCTAGCACACAACACAAAAGTAAATAAATCAAAGTTAATATCTTTGTTTGTGGATGTGTGTATCATAAATATATTGCAATCTTTTTTCACTGTTTACCTTGTATCCACTTTAAAATATAGCCGCATCAGTAATACCGCATTTCAGATTTGTTCCTTACTAAAAAACAAAATATTCTAAATTATATTTTAAAGATCAAGTATTATTATAGGTTAGAGTTAAAATTTTTTATGCTAAATAAAGTAGATATAAACAACAAAATATACTTGTTTTCATTATGTTTTTGTCAGGAAGCGATTACGGCAGAAAGATGGGGAATCAGCTTATGGCCAAGTACAATAACGCGGCCATTAACTACACTACCACAGAAAAATGCAGAAACCCAAACTACACAATCCCATAAGGAGAGCACTGTCTAGCTAGGTATTCAAAATTAAATTGGTTTCACAGATAACTATGACACCATTATGTAGGAGTATTATTTTTATTAATTTATTGTATTGTAATTTGTAGTTGCGTAATTTTAGTTTAGTAAAATATTTTCTAAGTTGTTTACAATTGGTAAAACATCTCATTAATCATCTCTTTATATATGTATGAGGTTATGTAATATATGGCAGGAATGATGAAAGAGTGGGATCTTACCCATGAGCCTGCAAAGAAAATGTTACTGAACATTCTTTCGGAAGGATCTTATCTGTAAAGTTTGATCTATATTGTGAAACTACTACATGCTTGTGAAACTTGAATGAAATAAAGCTCCCGGTGATTGAAAAGTTTTATGATTTCTTGACAAATACAAAACATAGTTTGAAAAGAATACAAAACATATTCCCGAAGAGAATTAGTAACACAGAGCTGTAGAGGATTACCTGGAAACAACAGATAGAGGTCCAAAATGTGAGAGAAATTTAAAGATGAATTTGACACAAATTTAAGAAAGGAGCTATATTCATTGCCAAAGAAGGACTGGACTGTAATCTATCACTAATTAGGAGGTTTGCGATGTATGAAAACACATGGAGGTCGACCATATGAGAGCTGTTGGAACATATAGTTAGAACGAAGTGGAGGGAGAACAAGAGATATGCCGTTAGTGTCGGGAGCGGTATAAAGGCTCAGGGGTACCTAATGTTCGAAAGGAAGTAACTTATTATGGCAAAAAAACATTCACAAATTATTAGGAAATATTTATGAAACCATATAAGAAATAAAAAATTTCGTGACTCAGTTAAAATCGAAATTTTTCTTGACAGGTATTTCTAATATTAAATATGAAATTTTAATGATCGTCTATGGTTTATTATAAAATCAAAATGCTATAGGGTATGTGATGAAGACCAAGATAAATCTGGATAGTCAGATGAGTAAATAGAAAAAGTGTATCAGATATACGTTGATATCCCCAGTAATAGAATAAACATAGCGAGTTAGAATTGCAAATTCCAAGAAACGACTTTATCATATATTGTAAGTCTGCAATATTAGGCCTCCTGAACACAATAATAAATTGCTTAAAGAAATAACTATAGGGAAAGATGACTTAAATTTTTATTGAACTGATTAAAAGGTTGTACAGTGTTATTATTTCTTTCGTCCACAATTTGTGTTTCGGATAAGCCTACTTACAATAATAATGATTAAATAATCCATTATAATGTAAAAAAAAAGGAGTTGCCGGAAATTTACATAAGATAGTAGAAATGTACAAATCAACATTTGTTAAGTATGTTTGCGTCAAAGATTCTGGTAATTACATATCTAAAAATACTTGCTTAGGATACTGTAACATCTCAGAAAAATATCTAGTTCAATAATTAATGAAAGGCGTAAACAGTATTTATAGTGCACCTCAACATTGTCAACGTAAACTTTTATTTTACTAATTGACGTTGTTTCTATTGTGCGTGGTGGAGTGGCCGCTTCAATTTCGTGGCCAAATACCCTTGGATAACAGTGTTCTGGTTTTGTTTAGAAGAATATATTTTGTTACACTTATCCCTTAAAATTGAATCGAACTGTGATTTCCGATGTAAGGAACAATTATGACTGTAGTCGAAAGTGTAATTCGAATGATTTGGGTAGAACACGCTTTATAGATTATATAAATATGTAGTGTAAGAATGGGAAACTATAATAAACTTTAAAACATACGTTAACAAGTGCTTAATGTTCTTGTATTATCTTGCATTCAATATACAATATATTTTTTTTTATAAAAAACTTTATTTATATAACTAATTTCTGAAAAGCAGGTATATAATTTTTATTTATTATATATATATATATATATATATATATATATATATATATATAATTATATATTCATTTATTTATTTACAATATTGAATTCCCCTCTTTGGTAAAGTAACAAATTTATAAAATATAAACGTAATAAATTGTTTAATGTGTTTAAAATTTAACTTAAATTATAAAAACTTCATTACATTACTCTATATAAAGACAAAAATGTAAATTTTCATCTTTTAATACAATTTATACATTGAATATAATAAACAAAGATAAACTCTAAAAATCAAAGACAACTTACAAAATAAAAGGTTGTGTTTTTATAAACAAATTAATAATGTCAGAAATATCGGTAATATCCTGTAAACATCGGACAGGGATTAAGGTCAATAATCCACATGGGATCAATAAACACAATATTTTCTCTTATTTTACCCAACTATTTTTACAATGGTAAAGTGGGTGTTAAATTTCAAAACCCAGAGTTAAGCCGGTTAAATATTTAAATTGTTATCCTAAACTTTACTTAAATATATTAAACGAATATAAAAACACAATAGTTAATTATATTGTACTTTAGAATATATAACTCACATATATTGACTTATCAAAAAAAAAATCAACAATTCATATATACTAATGTTATTTATCATGGCTAGAGTGGGCTTTAAAAATAGATTATGAATACTTTAAAACGTAATATATGCATTTATTAGCGTCAAAATAATGATATTTCTTTAAATTAGGAAAAACAAAATAATCCAATTTACTTGAGTTGGAACCATTGTGATTAAATACACAAATAAAAAACAAATTTTATTATAACTAATAATATTATATTTTTTCTTACAGAGCTTTTTTGCAACTCCAATGTTCTGAAAGAAAGTGAGAGATACATGACACTGAGCACGTAGTAATACGTCGGAAGTTTTTCCCCACTATACGTAATTGAACGTAATATAATTCAGAAGAATTGGATTTTTGAATAATTAGCAATGAGGTAATATGTGTTTACTAGTAGACCATAATATTAAGTAACTTTTTTCATAGACTAACATTATTCTGATTCCATTACAGTATGTTTAGACAATATTGCGCTCTTTCAATTCTCCTAAGTTGAAATTTATGTGAACAGGTGATCTTAAAAATACATAATTGAAAATAGCACTGGTTATTGAGGTAAATGTGATCTGGAAAATAAGAAGGCGTATGTATAAATAAGGGTTACCAACTCTTTTTGTAACAGCTGACGTTGAAATAACAGTGTTGTGATTAGTACCAAATATCTGAAGCAGTACATAGGCAAAGATCCGATGTAGAAAATACTAAATATTTAGTAGATGGGCCAAACCTCGAGAAGGTGTGTTTCTCTCAGAACGTATAGTTGAGATTTTCTCAAATGATTAGCCAGTACCGTAGGTTACATGGTAGTGGAAATTCAAGGATCCACATACGAAATTGACACAGATTAAACGTTCAAGATGATCTGAACAATCTGGAGCATAAGTTGTTGGCGAAGAGGGCGGATGGTTGGTGATTTTTCAACTTAATTTTAAATAATAATCCTGTATTGGCAATTTGGAGCTAATAATTATTAGGACAAATTTCAGTTAGAACGACACAGATAAAAGGATATACGTCGAAAGTTTCATAAATTTACAGTATGTATACGTTAATGTTATAAATCATGGTGTTTGTTACAGTGTACAAGTCTGGAAAATGTACTATTCTCAAGGTAAAGTAATCTTTTTTTCAGATAGTCAGCCAAAACTGCGAGTTATGATTAGCGTAAATGTATGCGTTGAAAACACTTTCACAGAAAAAAAAAAAGAAAAAAAAAAGGTAAGGCTGATTTTAACGTTGAGACATTGCAGAATTGCAACAATGAGGAGCAGGTAGTTTGATTAAATTGGAACCAGCACTTCCATTTTTAGATAACAGGTAGACATGTATTAGAAACTAGATCAGTAAGAAATACCTATGTATCTGAAAGGATAGCGTTCATTTTAAACAATCCAAGATATTTCCTAAGTGATTTGATGGATAAGGGGTTGGATCACAGAGCAAAGAAGAAGGTTCTTAGAAACATTAATGGTAGTTATTTTGTAGCAATATCGTGTTTCGGATAGTCTTCTTTACATTATGAGGAAGAACAATCTACATAGTTGCTATTAATATAGATTGTAAGAACCGGTTGACATTAGTTTTGAATTTAATAAAAGTAAATCTGTGTATAGTATAAAGTGCTATGTGCAGACATGTAAATAGGTATGTAAATTCTATTATTAGGCCATTACTATTAAGGTGAAATATGATTTTTTTTCCTATATATCAAATTTTCTTTGGACTTTGGACTAAATAGAGACAGAGAGCTGCCTAGATATACGGGAAAATCTACCACTATCAACGTAACACGAACCTTTACACTTAGGGAGGTGTTAACTTTGACAATGGTTAAAGGTAAGGCACTGTTTTATGGATTATTTGGTTGGTAGAAAGTGTCCATGAGTTCTAACTACGAGGACAAACTAACAACCATATTATAACACAGAATGATATCTAAGCTCACACATTCAACAAATAACACTTACATAATAAGCTGTTTAATTACATAATGTAAATTTTCACTAGCTACTACGTAAATATAACACAAACGTATATTTTTAGTGTAACTGTTATAAATATCTCGTATACAAGATTTTGCTGATATGCTTTTTGTTACTATTACAATTATTGTAATTACGATAAAATTTATCAAACATAAAAAAAAATTTTAAACTACAACCATAACTATAAATTTATCTTTGAATTTTTGTTTGTATTTACAGATTGCTTGGAATGTGAAGATTACGATACAAAAAGGAATCGATATCCTCACTACGTAAAAAGATATATCAATATTTTTTGTCATTTAAAGAACTAAGCCATTACAAATTATGTATGTGTATGATTAATACTAATTTTATAAAATTTTCTTCCAATGAATAAATTTAGGCTATATTTATTCGGTTTTTAGATGTTTAAAAAAACATTTTATTGTTAGGGGTATTTATTATTTTCAAACCACACACACACACGCGCTCGCTCAAAATACATTAGTTTTCCTTTCATAAGTAATAATAGATTAAAATACATTTGCTTGAAATAGTATAATACATCTGACATTTTGATTTTTTTAAATGTATGTTTATTAAACCGCAAAAATAGCTTTAGTTCACAGGTAGTCATGCAGTCTGTGTACAAATATAACGAATCAACTTTAATAACAGGTTTGAGTCAAGCTTAATGAAATACAAGCGGAAACCAATAGGAAAAAATAGCTGATTTGCTGAGACGATATACATAGCTTCACAAGAGTTGGGAAGTGGATGAAATTGGCATCCCATGGTGTTAAAAAACACACATTTGGGTAGGTAAATGTTGAATAAATAACAATATGTGAACAATGATTATGCAGTACCATTATCTCACCGATTATAATTTGAGACCGAGGTGAGATTTTAAAATAATTCGGAGCACCATTTTGTGCAAGTATTGGTTTTGCGGATGTGTTCTCTAAAGTCGTACCGAATAATCATAAAAAATAGCTTTAATTTGTGAATGTGTCTGCAACGTTTGTATTACTTACAGAATACCCCGACTACCTGAATATGGTGATCACTAGTGATGAGTAGTTAATTATCCTTTTAACACCGTGTGATGGTTAAATGAGAAGATAACTTTTAATTTGAAATTCATAAAGACAAAACAAACAAAAATATTGCCAATGAGCAGAAGTATATTATATTGGCCTTATACTTTGACTATTGTCAAGTTATGTATCCCAAGTGCACGCCAAAAAGCTAAATATTATTAAGGAATAATATTTGTCACAATCGAGATAACAAGATTTGCGGCACAAGTGAAAGATATTGTTTTTCGAAATAATATTTTCAGCTGTATAATATTAACACTCCATCCTATTATTAGCAAATGATTTAGAGTTTATTATCCAAATCGCAGAACTTCTATAATATTACAGACTTATTCTTTTAATAAGCTTCATATGATATTTTAGTTTTTCTTCAAGCTAAAAATAACTATTTGACATTTATGATTTTTGACAAATCCTTCCAACACAGATTTGATTACTTTACCCACTGTCTGACTGCTAGAATTTAATAATCTCTGCGACCATGTAAAATGAATTCATATACATAAATGCACTCCCTATGTACACGGAGGTCTCTTTTTATCTTAAACCTTATACACCTAAAACAATTTACCTTAAGAAATAAATATAACTTTTGCTCTGCCTTATCTTAATATATCAGCAATGGGAAGAATAATTTCATATTTTAATCTGTAATAAAAGATAATAATATAAATTTTATTCCTAGTTGATTCTTTTCATTTTGTTTATCTGGTATCGTCAATATTACATTTAAAAAAAATGTCTTTATACTACGTAAAAACATGGAATTATTATCTAATTTACTCTATCGTTTGTTTTTAATTCCAATTTAATGTTAATTAATTACAAAATAAATTACTGGTTTCAATAAAATACAATCATGTCAATATTTTCAATTCCGAATTTAAGATTTAAATAATTCACAATAAAATAATATTCTTATTTAATTTGTAATGGCAAAGGTATTCTTTCAGTATAAATGCTTGTATAATTGTTAATTGGGAAATTTAAAATAATTATATTGTAATATACCATCAATGAGAAGTAGTGCCTTATAAAAAATATTAATTAATTGTACACATTTTTATATCATGTTTTGTAATAACTAATATCAATAAAAATATATATATATTTTTATCGTTAGTAAATTAATGTTTATTTCCTAAACTAGTTGCTAATTTACTGGTATCCAAAAAAATATTTTCTTGACGAGAAGCTCAATATTGTATTTTAAATTTCTACAAAAGTGAAGACTACATGACACTTTTTAGATTGTATATGCTACAGATATTACATACATATAGTCAATTTAAATGAATATGAATAGAAACTCTGTGATAACAGATTAAACGTGTAACTTAAATTTTTTTCAAATATAATATGTCCTGGATTTAACAGATTCGCGATTATACAAATTAATTTTATGCTAACAATGTTGAAGCTGTTTTTAAAACGACTATTTATTCATAAGTATTTTTGTGATTAGATTTCACGTTGAAGTTCATGTTTGTTGTTCTCTCAGTGAGCGTATTTGCTGACATATCAGAAAATATACGAATATTGGTTTTGTACTATCAATATTAGAAAATAAGTTGTGACTTTTTTTATTATTATTTTTTTTAAATTTTTTTATTTTATTTTTTGTCATATAGTTGAAATAAAGGACTTGAATGTTTGATATTGTCCTTATTGCACTTTTGTCACTGTATTTGTTTCTGATAGTTTTCAGTACTCACACGTATTATTGTCAAAAGTGAGGTCCAGAAATGGAAAAATTACAATTAACACCATATATAAAAGTCTGGTTTTTAAAACGTATTTCTAGAAATATATGCTATATGCTTTGATATTTGCACTTACAAAATATTTTTTTGGTAATAAATATTAATAGTATTTCGAACCACTACTGCTTATGTTCGATATTGCGGTTGGTTTAACGACTGTGGTAAAAGCGGATGGTTCAGTAATATAATTTAAATTGGGAAGTAGATTGAATTGAAAAATACATGAAAAGGTTAATTGACATTTTGAAATTTTTAACAACTAATAAAATGGTTTTGATTAATTTTGCTGTCATGTTTAGTTAAATCTAATGTCACAGTACCTTGTAGAGGCGGCGTTCCTTTCTTGATAATGTCCTGTCGTTAAGAATGCCCGTGTGCACACGCGAGAACAACTGCTCTAAACGCACAAAACTAAGTACAATTTTAAATCATAAACACATAACAAAAACACTTGAGTTCTTACTAACTAAACATGACAATTGTTTCTGAGTCACTACTAAATAAATTGTTGGCCGAAATGCGTTTAAAAAGAAACTTTAAATAAATGATTTGTATCTGCGGATGAAGAAATACCTTTAGGATACCTGTTTGAGGTTGAAACTTGGACTGCTGATATGAGACAAAGGATACCCCAAATCAGCTGGAGATCTCAGACTTCCGGTTGAAACGGTTCCTTTTAAAGATAATATTGGACCGGAAATTTAAACTGTAATATACTGAACAGCTTGAATTTACTATAAAGGTTAATATTGGAAATTGGGTCTATTTTTAGATGAGTGATCCTAGTAAATTATATCAGGGGATCTTTTTTTTGACGAACACTAGTTGGAGAATAGCGTTAATTCAAAACCCTTGAATCAAACAGTTAAAAAGTTATACGAAATCCCAGTCGCAAATTCAAAGGCATGGGTATTTTATAGCATTTAAACTTGTGTTTATTGCCATTAATAATCTACAACAGTGAATTGCGGAATTAAATTATAGTGCTCGATATTTAAACTCAACGGATTCAGATCAGATTTTGTAAAGTTGAGTTAATATATGTCCATAGTGAATTGAAATAAAGTTTCATTGTAGCAACGAAGTCGTAATTGGTTTGATGTATTTAAATTATGAATACCCACGGCAAAATGTAAAGTGTGAAAAGTATGAAAGTAACATGTAGGATTTTAGGGTTGTAATCTGATTGACATTTCTGAAATTGGCTTTTCGTTTCATCTCAATATGTTTGGCTTATTACGGAATATCAATATCTCTGTTTTACAACAAAAAACCCTCCATTAAATTGCATAAAACTTCAAACGAATAGAAAACAAAGTATTGTTCTTAAATTTTTATCAACCTAAGGAGATTGAAAATACAACTTTATGTGCGATGCGAGAAAAACAACGGGTGTTTCAAAATGAACAGCGGGATTTTAACGCCTTATAATTTTTATGACACTACAAATAAAGCTATAAATGATACATCAAATGAAACAGCAACTCAAACAGTTTTGTTTATTGGCATCCGTGCGTATGTGCACGCAATGTTTTCGCCACCATCCGTTAGAAAGCGCTAGTGGCAAGATGGCGACTAGTGAACAGAAAGCTTTTTTGTTTTACAGTTTGCAAAGACGGATTCTGTAGTTACTGTGCAACGTGCTTTCCGTATTAAGTTCGGTTGTGATCCTCCAGGTTATAATAACATCCGTAGATGGTTACATCAGTCTGAAGATACCGGTTGCCTTTGTAAGGAGAAGAGTACGGGACGACCAAGAGTTAGTAAAGAGAGCGTTGAGCAAGTGCGAGAGTCGTTCACGCGTAGCCCACAGAAATCGGTTCGGAAGGCTAGTCGTGAATTAGAAATTCATGTAACGACTGTTTGGAGAGTTTTACGGAGACGCTTACAACTACGTCCTTATCGTTTGCAGTTGTTACAGGCTCTAAAGCCTGCAGACCATGGTTTACGTGCCAACTTCGCTAACGAAATGTTATTACATGACGATAATGATTTTCTGGATAGTGTCGTCTTCAGTGATTAACCGACATTTCGCCTTAGTGGACATGTGAAAACTCCTAATGTGCGGATTTGGGGCTCATAAAATCTCACGCGATTTTACAAGTGCAACGCGACTCCCCTAAATTGAATGTTTTTTTGTGTTATATCCCGGCAGAAAGTTTATGGGCCTTTCTTTTTTGGCGAAGCAACTGTAACTGGTACTTCTTATCTTGATACTCTACAGTTATGGCTCCTCTCTCAGTTGAAAAATGTTGAACAAGAGATCTTCATTTTCCAGCAAGATGGTGCGCCGCCTCACTGGCACAACGAAGTACGCGATTGGTTGAACGCTATTGTACACAACCGCTGGATTGTCCGCAAGGGGCCCAATGACAGTTGGTTTTGCATGGCCTCCACTGTTACCCAATCTGACGCCTTGCGATATCTACCTTTGGGGGTTCATAATGGATCTTGTGTATGTGCCTCCACTACAAACTGACCTTCCCGAATTAAGAAACTGGATTGAAGCAGCTGTTGCAAAAATTACTCAAGAAACACTAATCAAAGCTAAGGAAGAACTCGCATATCGTCTTGACTTGTGCCGTGTGACGAATGGTGCTCACATTGAACACTTGTAGGCTTTTCGGTAAAACTCTTTGAGTTGCTTTTTCATTTGATGTGTCATTTATAGCGATAAGTTTATTGTAATAAAAGTTATAAAGCGGTAAAACCCCGCTATTCATTTTGAAACACCCGTTATTTTTCTCGCATGGCACAAAATTTGGTAAAGTTATATGTCTAACTGAAATTCAATACTATCATTTCATAAATATTGTTTTAAATTAGTAATAGCTTAACATTATTCATTTATTTATTAATTTTTTTTTTTTTTTTACCTTAAATTAAACCACGACCAAAATTGAACTACGTAAAAAATCTGCTGTAAAAAGTAAAAAACTCAATAAATTAAAAATTCTAATTTGAGGGGGTATTCTTCAAATATCGTTTTATACCCATCAGTAACTACATCAAATTGTTTAAAATGAAGGAACTAACAACATTTGTTATACAAAAATTAAGTAGAAAAAATATCTTATATTAATTAGTTTTTCTAACATTTTTCTTTTAAAAATACAATTGAAGCTATACTGTATGTACTCAAATCGAACAATCTTCTTGTTCGGCCAAATCGTTGAGCATGAAGTAACCTCAAAGTAAAAATTAACGGTTTTCATATATTTTCTTACTACTAGTTAACTTGTTTTTGCATTTTTATGATATAAACAAGTTTATGATATATGTAACTATCACCAAAATATTTACAACTATTTATGTTTGAAAATATAATCGTATAATTCGATAAAACAAATTGGTGGTTCTTTAAACAAACGGCATAAGGTGGTACAAACTGAAACTTCGGATTACAATGACTAGGTTCTTTTATAAATACATGTTAGATGTTTCCGTTACAATACCTAAAAAACGGCAAGCAAATATTTCAACACTTTAATAAAAAATGAAAACGCATTAAGATAATGAAACTAGTATTTATTTCATACAAGATTTTCTCAAAAGAGACCTGAAAGGAAAGATGAAAGAGAAGGATCTAACAAAAGACTACACAAATAAAGTGTAGGATCCAGCTAGGTTTACTTTGGTTTGCCAAGATCAAACTCACTATATGTACATGTTAGCCATGTTTACATTTTTTGAACATTATACATATACAAACAATTGATTATTTTACATTTAGTAAATAGAATACTCTATCAAATAATCAATCTTAGAGGATATAAAATAATAATGAAAAATTATTTTTAAAACACAAAATTGGTCATTTTACCAATTTCAAGGGTCTTGCAACACACTTTGAGCAGGCGCATTATTTTTGAATTATTTTGCACTCTAAACTTTACTGATTCCAAAATAGTTACTATTTATAAACAATATTCTTTTTCACCTTTTTTAGAGAAAATTTCACTGGACTATCTAATCTAAGAACTATCTGTCGTCTTCAATTGAACAAAGAATGGATGAGCTAAAATTAGAGCTTCTATTTCCTCACAAAATTGAAGACGACGGTCTGGATCATCTTCATTCAACTCATGGACAAGCTGAATTTTATAATGATGAAATTTTGTGTAGACTTCAATAACATTTGACGGGCTACCATTTTTGATAGAGAAGAGATAGCGAACTCTGGTTTTCACCATTCTTTAAGTTTTTGTAAACACTTTAAAATGAGGTGTCACTTGAAGGGGGTTTACATTTAAAAATTTTGAGTTGCCCCCAAAATCCCCCATTTTTGGGGGACACTCAAAATTTTGAAAATCATAAAATGAAACTTCCTGCTAAGATTGCACGACCACCAAAAGGATATCTTTGTATATTTACTTAGAAAAATATTAGAGGGGGGGGTCTTGACTTTTTATTCATCCGGTATAATATGTTAATTTCGAAAAGTACGAGTATATTAGTTATTATTTAAAAAGTACCTGAGATAATAGTTACTATTTAAATATTAGTTGTTATGTGAACATGTACTTAGTTCCTTGAAAGTTATAATAGCCTACATTGCGAATATTAAAATGTGGCTACTGAATAACACGTGTTGTGACACATAACATTATTCACATTCTACAATGTAACAATGTACCTAGTTCCTTGGAAGTATTAATACATTCCTTATATTAAAATGTGGCTATTGCGTAACACGTACTTTGCCACATAACATTATTCACATTCTACAATGTAACATTGAATAATGTACTTAGTTCCTTGGAAGTTTTAATACATTCCATATATTCCAATGTGGCTACTGCGTAACACGTACTGTGCCACAAAACATTATTCACATTCTACAATGTAACATTGAACAATGTACTTAGTTCCTTGGAAGTTTTAATACATTCAGTATATTCCAATGTGGCTACTGCGTAACACATAACGTGGCACAAAGTATTATTCACATTCTTCAAAATAACATTGAACAATGTATATAGTTATTTGAAGTTTTAATACATTCCATATATTCCAATGTGGCTACTGCGTAACACGTCCTGTGCCACATAACATTATTTACATTCTACAATGTAACATTGAATAATGTACTTAGTTCCTTGGAAGGTTTAATACATTCCATATATTCCAATAGGGTTAATGCGTAACAAGTACTGTGCCACAAAACATTATTCACATTCTCCAAAGTAACATTGAACAATGTACATAGTAATTTGAAGTTTTAATACATTCCATATATTCCAATGTGGCTACTGCGTAACACATAACGTGCCACAAAGCATTATACACATTCTACAAAGTTACATTGAAAAATGTACATAGTTATTTGAAGTTTTAATACATTCCATATATTCCAATGTGGCTACTGCGTAACACGTCCTGTGCCACATAACATTATTCACATTCTACAATGTACCATTGAATAATGTACTTAGTTCCTTGGAAGTTTTAATACATTCCATATATTCCAATGTGGCTACTGCCTAACACGTACTGTGCCACAAAACATTATTCACATTCTACAAAGTAACATTGAACAATGTACTTAGTTCTCTGGAAGTTTTAATACATTCCATATATTCTAATGTGGCTACTGCGTAACACGTACTGTGCCACATAACACTATTTAATTCTACAAAATAACATCGCAGTCCTATTATTTAAAAATACCGGAGCTATTATAATTTGGGACAACACTCAGAGAGGGATAAATAATTGAATTTGGATGATTTACGCGAGGTTTGCTTCTTATATTGTAATTGTGATTTATCATTTACATGATGATGGTAGTCGTAAATAGTAAGTCGTACACGTCGATGTTTGTAAACCTCTGAACGTTGTGACTACCTATACTAAGAAGCGATTCTCCACCACCTACCACTGGTGGAGTGTGATAGCTTATTGTAAAATTTATTTTAAAAATAAAGGATTAAACCATTCTTCATATATAACTTAAAATGAAAAGGCAAGTGTACATACTACTTACATTTAAATTGTATCAACCATTCGTGTAACTCAAAGGAACAAAACAGAATTCGTTTTATATATGATAATTCATTTTATGTTTGTCAATAGAAATAATAAATTTTATAATACTTTGTAATAATTATTTATTTTTTATCTTTACTCTCCACCCCCACCTCTTAAGATTTACTTATCAATAAAAAACAGTATATGTGTCAGAATAATATAGGTTTAACTGTTTTTGATCGTTTATCTATATTATTATTTTTTGTATAAAAACAAAAGTACATTTTTAAAACAAATAATAATAATAATCAGAAGAAAATATACTATTAATTTTATCTCAAATAACGACAAACACAGAGTTTTGTTTTAATTACCCACTTAAAACATTGGATATGTTGTTTATCCTACGTTTTCGAAAGATAATTTATTATTATTAGTGACAAAATTGATGACGATAATGAAAAGACGCCCACTTTAAGCTATATTGAGCCCTACTATGTCTAACAGGTTATCCAACACTATTTACTTTTATTACATTATAATTGTGCATTTCGTGTCGAAATAAATCCCATATGGTTTGGATGAAATTGGATAAATCTACCGTTTTGTGTATTACCGATAAAGTGCATTCGGTAGGTCCTGACTTAGTGGGTTATATAACCATACTCTTAACTAAAAAAAGTGTTTCTTTTACAAATAATATTGGACAAAGATAGCTAGTTCTCGATTTATGGGGTTAAATATCCAGATACATTTATATTATTTAATAGTACAATAAATATTAAGATAATATTCATATTTATTATAAGCAAGTGATTCATAAAAGCAGGAAAAACAAGAATGAATATGTGTTTATAACATGTCAACTGCCGCCCCCTTGCCACGATTCCAAACGATCTGTAACACACAACAGGCAAAAAAAAAAAACCTATTATTAAGCCAAAACAGAATAAAAAGTTTGAATTTAATTATTTATTAAATTTAGTACATTCTTCAGCAGTTTTATGATTGACTTATATTCTCCTGACGCGTTTCAAAGTCTTTCCATTTTAAATAATCTTGAATAAACATAAAAACCTCTTCTCTTAAAATCCTAACTATAGACTTCGCCTTCTTCTGTGATTGGTTGACGGTACACTGCTATATTATTGGATAGTTTCCATAGTTGACCTCTTCAGGTAATATTTATCCAATAAAGGTTATTATTACGTAATATAGTTCATTATTAATTTATTTTCTTAACTATAATATATTTAACGTATATTTTAATATGAATATTTCTTAATTTTCAATATATTTAACCGTCTTCCTATATAAAACTACTGTAATAATCTGCTTTTTTTGTAGTATGTTTTTCTTTTAAGATACTATGTGAAATACAAAAATTGCCTATCATAACCGTATGTTATAATGTGTTTCCTAAATCTCGTAGCAAAATATAAAAACATTTTTCTCTTCAGTTTAAGTTTCCCTCATACTACTTAGTTATTTATGTGATAAAGAATTATAAGTTATGGTAAAATAATTAATTAACCTAGACATTACTTTTATTTTAAAAGGTAAATCTATATTATACCTTATTTTTCAGAGAAATTCGTATAACATATGCTCCGTTTGTTTCATATACCCGTTTATAATAACGACCTAATACCAATAGAACTCTTTTAAGTATTGTAAAATAATTCTTTTTCACTTAGTAATTACAACAAACTTGTAACATAGTATATACTATACATTTACAAGGTAAAACAAATGCTGTTTGCAAACAAGTCATTAATAAATGTCATGCTCTCTATGTTGGGGCGAACAAATAATATGTCTTGGTAGCGTCTTGTTCGTGATTATTGAGAAATTTCAGTTCTTATATACAATGAATGTATACAGTATTTTTAAAAAAATTTAACGAACAATTTATTAAAAGGAGAGAAATAGTAGATTATACACAACAGACACAACTTTATGTTTTTATGTGATTTTCCATTATTATATTATATATTAAGGTCTTAAATAGGTAAAAAAAGTAAATTTAAATAAATACATGCAGATATCCCAGTTAAATCTTTACAAATTCCATTTGGTAATATACCTAAGCCTTATATTTAGCCAAATTGAAATTATTATTTATCTTTATCAATGTTATAATCTTTTTTATAACAAAACAAATGTACATAAATAAAATTAATAAATAATAATAATACAATAAAGTAATTAAATTATCTCAAATATCAGAGAGTTTGGTTGCATTTACCAACTATTATTATTATTTATTATTTTTGAAATATAAGCTTGAAATACAATGCCTTATTTTTTATGTCACTACATTTTTTCATAGAGTTCTGCCACCATATTGAAATGAGGCGAAACACCAATTAACGCAAATAAAGTGTTGTTAGACTAATTTTATGTCAGATTTATTTTAATTGCTGTTATTAAAACCCGATCACTTTAGAGGATGACAAATCAATAATAATATTAGGAGTACACAGGTCAATACGTGTTGTACGATAGAGAACCTTCAAAAGATATTGTACAAGCTCAAAGGATTTTACGCGAAATTGCATTTTACCCCAGAGTTGGCCCCTAGCATCTGTAAGGGAAATATTTTACATTTGTAAACGGTTCTCTCTTCTATTTCACGTTTTAGCTTTTGTTTGTAATGTGTGTTTACTATTTAATGGAGCTAGTATGCGATATTAAGCATTTCAAAATATTGTTTTAAAACATCACATAAATAAGGGATAACATTTGTAAAAACGCGCAAAACAGTGTATATATATATATATATATATATATATATATATATATATATATATATATATATATATATATTACTAGAAAACTAGAAAAAACATAACTTAAAAATAAAACAAACAACTATAATATTTGGAATCTCGAATGTTTGCAGTTTCATTTATATAGAATTCAATCCGTAACGAAAAAATTGTAATATTTGTTAATTACAGTTTTTATGGTTTTTTTATAAATATACTAATATAAAGAACATATTTATTCATCCACATTAATTTGGAAATAAATTACCACAATAGAGAAATCGTTTGGTGCGATATATAGTTTTTTCATTCTTACTGAAAAAGATTACATTTTAAGGTAATTAAAAGAATTTAAGGAAAGAAGACATCAAAGAAATAACGTTGTAACGGAATTTAGTAACAATTCCAAATCTTAAACAATATTATCTACTAAATATATAATTTCTGTCTTGAAATGTTTATTAAAATAAACGGTTTTCAAGATATTCATACTTACACGTGTTTATTACTCATTATATAAGGAAAATTTTGATTTTAGGTTAAATGGGTTTTTAAAAAATACCCCCAATTACCCATTTTTCAAATAATCACCAGTAGTTTGATTTTACAGGTTCTTGAAAATGCAATAGTATCTATTACGATATTTTAAATTACCCAAAACAACTCTTAGGGGTGTAAAGAAATATTAACAAATAAATTCTTGTAATATTGTTAAACATTTCAAATTTGAAATATATTTTGGTGGGATTGGAGTTGTATATATATATATTAAGTTGAACGTATTAAATTTACAAGCGATAATGAAGAACCGAGGCCGTTATTTAAATATATATATATATATATATATATATATATATATATATAAAACGTCCTAGGTTCTTCATTATCGCTTGTAAATTTAATAGTTATTTAAACGTAAAAATAACAACACACATTCACAAACGTTAGAATTTTTCTAAATATTACATTATTCTCGTTAAAATAATAGGAGTGTGTCATAAAGACCTAAAACCTAGGAATAAATTACCTAAAACCTAAAACCATTATCTAAACCTAGGAACTTTTTACCTTACATGTTGATTTAGTAAATATGTACAAATCAAAATAGTTTGATAATATATTGCCCGGTTGAATAAAAGTAAATCCATTAAATTAAGATCTAAATATGAATAACTTTAATTATTAAAACTGAAATTTTAATAATATTAGATGTGATATAATAAATTTCCATAGCGTTGTTAACAAAATTATTATTAGGGATGTCTTGTAGTTCACATCCGCACAATAATATTTGTGTGTGCTTCATACTTTCTATATTAAGCTAATCTGCAAGAGATACAGGGAAATGAATAATAAAAAAAATTATTAGGCAAGGACAACGTTTTTCAAATTATTAATTCAATAATAACTACACAGGTGATTTCAATAAAATATAGTATTTACATAATCCTTTTCATGATAACTGAGAGGGGCTTATATAATTTTTAATTAAGGCGTAGATTACTGCATTTTCTGGAAACCTTTTGACACTTGTTATTCCTCGTTTAATATTATTTTTTTCACCATTTGTTTTATATAATTTTAACACAAGACATTTGGTTTTAAAAAATGTGTCATGAAAATTGTTATAGAGTTTCAATTTCACAAATCCCCTCAATCAGTACATTAAATACTGATGCACTGATTTCTTCATTAAAATTTTAATTTTATTTTTTTAAATATTTTTTATAGAATTGCATGAATGAAATCGACCTTTTTCCCAATCGAATGGTAATAGCTATACATTTGGCTGAAAAATTTTGCAGACCTTTCTATCTGACATACATTTCATAACGACTGCGACGCATGTTACAATACCCTTGTCTGCTCTCATAATTAGTCTATATACGCATGTGTTATAGTGTTATATATATATATATATATATATATATATATATATATATATATATATATATATATATATATATATATGTGTGTGTGTGTGTGTGTGTGTGTGTGTGTGTGTGTGTGTGTGTGTGTGTGTGTGTGTGTGTGACATTTGTATTACACTCATTTGATACACTTTATGTATGACACTCAACGAAAAGCTCTAATTATCTAAATTCAATACCTCCAACACATTTAAAATTCCATTTTTTGACAATGTGGGTCTCCTAAAACCGCCTCTACAATATGTTATTTCTTATATTCTTGCACAAGTCTGTATATCAATATTTGACAAGGTCCACTTTTGAATTATATTATTATTTTAGTTGAATAAGGCGATTTTCCTTTTTCTTCTTTTTTAAAAGAAAATATCCTCTTTTATGACGACGAACATGTAATTCGTTCCAGTTATTTATATTTTTAATTCCTACCAACATATTATTATTTCTCGTTTTTTATTTTATTATTTTTTTTTACCACCTCGTCCAAATGTATTTTTCCCCTTTATTACCGCTCAAGCGGCGAATTTTTCACCCAAACTGTTATCATCTGACTATGCTCTCGCCCACCCTCTTTCTATCGCTTTTCACAATATTACGTCTTACTGAATCGTGGAATTTATTATTGGCAATATCTTGTGTTCTAAATGCGGCGTCAAATTTATTAATAGCGGGGTACCTTCGTTTAAATTTGTTATCTAAATCTGTTCTCGATCACAATACTGACATCCCGAGCGATATAATTCTACAGACAATATATCAGTAGCTTTGTCTAGTCTATTACATCTCTCATTAATTCTCGTCGTTGATATTTAAAACGTCGGTGTTGTTATTGGTGACGAGATAGATTATTCATTAATCAGTCTACTTTAATCGTTATTAATGCAGTGAAAGTTTATTCAATACTGTATGAGTTGCAAGTTTTGTCCATATTTCGCTAAGCCTATTGGAATATTCAATTATCTGACTCATTTAATCGTTATTAATGCAGTGAAAGTTTATTCAACACTGTATCAGATGCAGGTTTTGTCTATATCTCGCTAAGCCAATTGGAATATTCTATTGTTGTTATACTTTATGTAGCAAGTCTCATAAATATTATAATATAATGTTGTATTACTCCCTTTAACGATATAGCATATTCCATCTTCTCTGTTCTAATATTAGTCACTCTTTTGTTACATAAATTCCAAAATGGATCTTGAATTTTCATTTATGCATTTAGTATTAAAAATCCTTATTTGACCGCATCTCTGTCTAATTTAGGAACTGCTATTTCTGTTTATCCTTTATTATAAAAGAAGAGCGTCTATTGGTAGAGCATAATAATATTTACATTTAGTTGTAAATAAGCTAAACTTACATCATCGTTGTCAAGATATGCTGTCTGATATTTTCTACCTTTTCTTTATTTTCAAAAGACAGCAGTCTACTCGCGTCTTTTATATAAGGCAAATAATCTTTCAACATATGTTTTTGTAATGACTTACTTGACTTATTTCCTTTTATCTCCTATTGGAGCATAGGGCGTCCAGAAGAGCTCTCCATCCGTCCCTGTCTCCAGCAAGTGCCTTCACTTCTCCCCAAGTCTTGTTAAATATTTTTGTATTAACAATATTATAAAATTCACGCAGAGCTTTATTTCTGATAAATTTTGCTTAGACATAATAGAAATAGAAATTATTATTCGATTGTGTCTCTTCTAAAAATTAACAGCATCCATACGGTGTAACGGACATCTAAATATCGTATTTTGATTATGTTGCATGTTATTACTCATTGTAAACTCAAATGCGATCATAGAAACCTTCTTTGAAGTTTAAAATGACTGTAAAATTTAAATTCACTCATTATTTATTCTTTATAATATAAAACTTGGTTCAGCTAATCTTCAAAACATGATTTAATTTTGTGCGCATGACCTGCGTTACCTCAGTCCTGAGAAGCAAATAACATTTTCAACCTTTCCCATAGCTCGGGTGGTTTATTCTAATATAGATATTAAGATTTAGCATTTGAATACACCATATTAGAATAAATTATCAAATATATTTCTTATGTTTGTCAATATATTTAGATTTTTTTCTCCAACTAAAATTACTACAATAGTTTTACGTTACTTCCATCCACTATATTTTATTTTGCCAATTGTATAAATAATATATGTGTATATATTTGATTCCATCAAAATTAAATATCTCCATACACGAATAGATATCACTATACACAAAATGATCGGAATCCTTCATTCAAATAATCCGTTGTACCTTGAGACTTACTAAATACCGTTTTCAAAAGTTAAATTGAATGAAGTGTCTGATAGAACGAAAAGTTTTATATATCCCTTGGCAAATATTTTTGTAAAATGATTTCAGAAGGCAAATAGTTAGACGTACTAATCCAAATCATTTAATGATAAATCGAATAGTTCCTACACATTTTGGACATCGAGTTAAATTTGCAATTAAAGGGAACCCCAGTGAAATGATAGAAAATGGTATAGAACTGTTAGGATCTTTCGAATCAATTGAGGTACATCAACACCGAGCTAATACGAAAGAACGACAATCAAAAAGACATGCAGGAGGTGTGGACTAATCGAACCATTCAAAAAACCTTTACGAGAGATCCTATAGTGATAAAACACGACGAAACCAAAACACACATATCCAAAACTCTAATCCTTCAAAAAAATATATTCCCGATCCCAGTAGAAAAATTTAGGTCATAAGATCCCGATCAATAAAATATATTAAAATTTTGACTACTTAATAAAATGTCAGAATAAGATTGTAATAAAATAAGAATCATAAATACAATAAATAAGACGATAACAATAAAATAATATAAACAACAACATATTAAGATATGAAATAAAGAGTAATAAAGCCCGAAATTTGTAGTAACAAATAAAAAAAATTCTATAATACTTTTAAACAACATTTCAATCGATATTAGCAACGAATTATTGGAGAAATAAAATAAAATGAAATCTGTAAAAAAAAAATAATATGTCCAGAAATACCAATCAAAATAAACAATACTGAGATATATTTAGAGTTTGACACTGGAGCGCAGTGGTCTTTTATCCAGGCTTAGTTTTACAATCAATGTATAAGTAAGTAATGACATATATGCAATGTATATAATGTAGAAGAACGGTTTACAATGTAGAAGAAGTTACCGTTATAAAACAAAAACGACAAGAAGTTTCTAAGCAAAGTAATATACTAGTTAACTTTAATGGCTAAATAGTAGAATTATTATTTCTCATCATGCCGAAATTAACTAAATATCTTTTACGAGTTGAAAGTTAAAATAAGTATGAAACTATAATCCAAACAAATAGAAATAAAAGGGGAAATCAATAAAGATAACTCTTGAAGATAAAAACAAACAAAGATGTTAGAAAAATTCTATTAATATGTGGCAAACCGGATAAATATGCTAAATAAAATCAAATTGAACATAAATCAAATGTTCCAGAACATTCATTTAGAACGAGTCTTTCAAAATGCCAAATTTCAAGTAGAAAGTACGAAAACCTTAATTCGAAGAAAAGGATATTATGTGTTTCTCCGAAACCCGACGCAGAAATAAAAAGATGCGGATAGAAAGAGAAAGCAAAACCCGTCAAAAACATAAGTGTCTCAGAGGAAAACAAAACCGAACGAGACAAGTCAGGAAAAGACCGCTTGGAAGTGTCAAACTGAAAAACGTTTAAAGATAACTAAATTATTTAATAGCAATATTTAATAAGTAATTGGTACACAAGCTGTAAAGAATAACCTACTCTCTTCAATGAAACCTGAAACTCGTATGTTAAAACGGTACATATTTAGGGCAATAAGAAAAATGGCCGTAGAATAAAAAATAATAAAAAATGAGAGAAAATACCAAACAATAAAAAGCAACATCCACAAATTGGGAGTTATTGAAGTAACAACTCCTAAACACAAAAACAATTAATGTTACCGAACATTAAAAGAAAGAAATAAATAAAATGAAGAGTTATTTTAATTATTATTTAAAAGAGTCGAGATAAATAATTTAAATAAATCTAAAGGGACTAAAAATAATAAAATACATATCAACGTTTAGAGTAAGTAGTAGTAAACAGTTGAAATAAATGAAACTATGATATAAAGGTACAACATAATTTGAATAAAAGGATCAAATATTAGGAGGGAAGGTAATGACCCATACTCAAGAAGTAGGTCAGAAATAATGCCGCACATACAGGACATAACGTTCAACGATAAAACTAGGAATAAAATCGAATAATATACCTCTTTAAAAATGTTCACATAAAAACCAGCTATGAAGCATATACAATACATGCGAATAAGAGAGTGAAGGAAATAGATAGTGGGTCCTAAAATAATAAGCTCAGTATAAGATGCTCATCAATGAAAGAGGTTATATAGACCTAGTATAAACAGATGTAATAAGTAGAGTGACCAATTATTTTTATTGTGAGAAAATATTTTATGAATGAAAATATAAATGGAAGGAAATTTGATTGTTTGTAACCTTAGAAAGTTCACTAGTTCAAGTGATAAATATGTTAATTAAAAGGAAATATGATTATAAGAAATCAATAAAATTAACGAGATGTGATTCAGAAATAAAGGGACAGTGTGTAATTTGTCAAGAGTCCACGAGAATTTATTATGAATAACAGGATTAAATTGTTATATTAGTGAAAACATTTCGATACGTAATAATATATTTGGTGGAGTGTACTTGTATGTTATACTGTATATGTTGAGACAAAAAAAATCAAAAAGTTAACGTAAAAAAGAAACTAAGGAAACCTCATTTTTTTATTCATGAAAGTTTATTAAAAAATAATTTTCCTACAGAAGTTGAGACGAACTAAATGTTCGGCAATATCCCTTTCTGCGGTAATACGAACAACAAACCCTGCCCATTCATCCAGTCCGTAATATGTTTTACAACTTAGTTAGCTGGATTAAATTCTAATATCCTGAATTAATATTCTCTAATGTTTGTAGATTTTGTACAAGATAATATCGTGACCGTACCTTACTAGAAAGCAACTTTCTGGTATCGCCATCTTTGAGTAACATCTTTGAGTTCATATGGTCCGGTATGAAGGTTCATGCACTAATGCTCGCCTCTTTGAGTAAATACTTTCACAAAGCAATGTTTATATGATATTTATTATAATAATGTTAAGTGAATGAATTATTGTATGATTATTTTAACACCACATCAACAGAATGCCGGAAGACAAGGTAGAAGAAGATGTCAAAAATGTTATGAATAGTTATCCAAAGAAAAAAAGAGATGAATTACGTTATGAAGAAAAATCTGCAATATAAAAATATTTATGTAATATATGGGAGAAATAATATTCCTGTGTTGGTTTTTTGTCACTCATTAATATGTTTTATGACTGCCTAAAGACTTCTTTGAATGGAACTATCTTGTAAAACGAAAACACATCATTGACATAATATCAATTTTTGTTACAATTAAACCTGTTAAATTAATTTTATTATATTTTAAAATATATAATTTTATCTTAATAAGAGTAGCATCTTCATTCTACTCATCACACACATGCCTGTGAAGCCTTAGTGGGTGCACGTAACCAAAAGCCAAACATGATTTCTGTATCCTCAGGTCATAGCTTTCATACGACATGTAAACCAATGCAATCGGTAAGACCAGTGTGGAGAGGATCTACATGGCTTAAAGAAGAATAAGAACATATGAATTGAAAGTGGTGTCACATAGTCAAAGAGTTCATTATTCCTGTTACACACCAGTGGACTTCTGTGTCAAACAAAGGGGTAAAAAGAAAATTTATGATTCTTGTAATTTTGTGGGAAAATTACCGGTATTAGAGATAGTTAGCATTAAACATTTTAAGTATATACAAGAAAACTCTCTGGTTCTGAAACTTAGTTATTACAAGAAAATTACAAAAAAAATGTATTCACTACATAAAAAATTATACTCAAAACTTTAAAACGATATCTTATATACTTCAAGAAATATATATATATATATATATATATATATATATATATATATATATATATATATATATATATTTAAATTAACGATAAATGGGAAACAAAACGTTTTTGGACCTTGTTTTATTGAAACGTTTAACATATATTTACTCTAAGAACAACTATAAATGCGATTCCAGGGAGTTATGGGTCATCATAACTACTCCAAAAATATATATTAAATTATATTGGATATGTTAAGTTCACGATATAACGTTCCACTAATTAGGGATAATAATGAAATATATTTTGATTCCTGTTTATATTAAAGACAAAAAGGTATTGAGGATTATAAATAAATTAGCAACCTTATTCCTCCATCCCACTCATATTACACTCGTGTTACATATTTAGCCGTATAGTAATTTTTTTTTACTATATTTTACCTCTATAAATTACTATATTTTTTGCATGTAAGAGGTGTTGAAAAATTATTTTCCTTTGTTTGAAATGTTTTGAATAATAGTGTGGAAATTTAAGGATTGGAACAGAGTCAAAAAAATAATTAACGACTTACCAGTATTGCAGATGTAAATATTAAGTCTCTATGCTTTATTTGAAAACACTGGTTATCTACTATAGAAAACATTACAATCTAAATTCTCAATTTAAAATTAATCCTTTAAAAATAATTATTTACAAACCCCCATTTCTATTTTTGTTTTATGTATGTATATCAAAATTTATATGCTCATATGAATAAGCAGATATCACATATGTTATCAACAGTTTTTTCTTACTTATACTATGATTGAATTTAAATGTATAATTTCATTAGTATTAATTTAAAATTTTAATAAAAATTGTAATTTTATATTGTTTATATTTATTTCTTGTATTCTCTCTCTTTTATATTTACATATATTTTTCTTCAACCAACCTTAGATCCAAAAACATAAAATATGGAATAATCTCTGTAGGAAAGAAAACTAATTCCACCATCCTTTAAAAAAATTAATAGTATTTAAAAGAAAAATGTTTTATAGAAATAGCCTAATCCAGTATTTTATACAGTTAACATTTCAAAACAAAATTTATTTATAAGACTACATTCATTATTGATAATTGATATTTGATTTACTTTTTAATTTTTATCACATAATATTTGTGTTGTTGCAGGAATGAAAAACGTCAGATTATGTGTTTTTTTGGTTTGTAAATGGCAAGAGTTAACTTAAGATGTTTTGATATATTTGGACCAGTTTATAACTGTTGATACAATGACAGTAACATTAGTAAATTGTACAAAATTCCATTGTTTTGAATTTCAAATATCTTTTATAATTTATATATAATTATATTTTAAAGGGTATAATTTAATAATTTAATAACATTCTGTAGCAATTATTTAAAAAAATAAAAGGTATATGAGGATATAAACGATTTCTAAAAAAAAAACAAAAAAAAACATAAGTTTGTGACATTATAAATTTACTGAAAATTGAGCGACATTTGAGCAACAAATTCTATATAAATAGCTATGACTGGTGTAATTAGATAGAGTTTTAGACAATAATTGTGTTAATACATGTCATCTACAAAAATAAAAAATCTCTCAGAAATATGTTTCGTATATAGTTATGAAAATCTCAGATCATTAAACACTGCAATTTGTTAAAAATAAAAGTAACGGAAGTTACATCAGTTAGATTGAACTGTAGAAATTGTTATTTTTGTTAAATGATACAATTTTTATTTGTTTATCTAAATAAATATTGGCACAACATTATTTTGAACTAAGGTAGTATAAATCTAAACTTTTCCAAGATTGAAAACATATATTACTAGAATTGAAGCAATTTAAAAATTTGCAATTAGAGAAAGTTCAATGTTTTTACTGTAGTCGGTATTGTGGTTGGACTATAAAATTGAAAAAGAAACAAATTTATGTAACAAAATAACATAGGTTTAATAAATTTTTACCATTGTGAATTGCATAAAACGATTATGCTGGGTGTCTCAAAAGTAAACAGAATATGAAAATATATATAATTATTTTCATTGCAAACAATAGTATCAGTTTGTTATATTGACAATGCTATTAGTAAGCTATTATAACCTAAGGTTTTTAGTTGGTAATGATTATTAAACATAATTCCTGGTGTCATTGTGATTACAAAATGTAATTTTTATATGGTGGACGCTCTAAAATTGCATTATTTATTATCGTCTTCTTGACTGGTGTAATCATACTCTTCCCCCTCTTCTAATCTTTAATTAGTGTATTAAAGATTACACGTCATGTATTATAGGTAAACGATAAACGTCATGTTCCGTCAGCGATGGAGTTATGGTATTAAGAAATCCTATAATCAAGCACTTTCAAAAATATTCACTACAAAATGAAGTTTATTATTATTTTAATCACACGTTGTAAAGTTACCATAATGTAAACATAGACGTATTAAATGTTGAGCTTGACTTATGAGAAAAATTATACAGTATAAACACACAGAACACAATTCTCATAAAAAAACGCCTAAGTATCAGACGCGTTTCAACGACAAGGTCGTCCTCTTCAGTGATAAACGAGCTACACCAATCAAACTATAACTGAATCTAAAGTTGCGCCGAACCCCATATTTAAACAAACTGAAGGGGGCGTGGCTTATTATCTTCGTGTATCACTGAAGAGGACGACCTTGTCGTTAAACGCGTCTGATACATAGGCGTATTTTTTATGAGAATTGTGTTCTGTGTGTTTATACTGTAAACACAGACACCTTAAATATTTGAAACACACAGAGATTGATCGGAGAACTGTGATGAATTGTGAGTACTTGCTATTTGAGCAGTCGGGTATACAGTCTTTTACGTCACGGTAAGCGTTTCACACGTTAAGTCCCATTTAATATTTCATGCTGAATCCACATTATACATCCTTCTTTGACCCCATGAGTAGATTTTCATTACACGTGTATTATTCATCTAAAGGTATAACAACAAATACGATTATTATTATTAGCAATCCACCTTGAATTTGTTTTAAAGAGGTAGATAATAACTATTGATTGAAGAAAAGAGGCTCTTTTATCAAACTGGGCTAAATGAGTAAAATGACCATTGGTAATAATAGTTTTTATCAACTTACAAGATATTTTTTCCCATCATCATAGCTGAATCCAATAAATATTTGGCAAAATCAGACCTTGGACCTAAGGTTTTTTTTTGGTTAGGTATTATATTAAATATAAGGAAATGCACTATACCGGCTAAAGATTTGTGATGACCTAGAACAAACATGGTGAAGTTGGTGTTAAGGTCAATGGCAACATAACTTTTTAAGTTTCGTGATGTAAAAAGGGTTTTGTTTTCAAAATACTTTTAACAGATCACGAAGAAGACATTCCAAAAAACGTAACAGCAGAAATGAATACAAAGAAATATTATGTGTTTTTTTATTTATCCCAACATAATCGATAAGTGGATTATCAGCACAGTATAAAACTTTATTATTATACTATATCTCATCGTGTTGTATGAATATGTTATCTTTATTCCATGGAATTCACGTTAGGTTTATATTTGAAATTAAAAAGTCATTAACAGATTAACAAATGCATGGGCTATTCCCTAATCAGTTTACTGATGCATGCAATTTATTACGGAAGTACCTTGTTTTGAATACCTTTTCGTTAACGCGTGAGTCGACACATCAGTACTTATCTGGATACTTTTAACTGAAGCATAATATTTATAGGTCACCGAAGTAGTCATGAATTTGAATATTGTTTAAAGTTATGTTTTATCTACATTATTTGATGATCGGCTAAATATCTTACAAATGACTCACAATTTTGCTAATCCAACGCTTAAATTAAATAAGGTCATATTTGTATATAATATAGCATTCATTAAAATGGGTTAACTCATTATATACGCACTAACAGCGTTTCCCCTAAAGAAACTGTCCCTATACAGTATTTGGAGTCAAAACGTAGATTGAAGTTAATTCAAATCAGAATATTGGCTATTTTCATTTAGATTGTTGAATTCGTAGTGTATATTCATAAAACTGGGTCATGAAATGAAGATTTATGTTAAAGATATATTTGCGAACATTGATAATGATAAACCACTTATTTAAAAAGTGGTAAATTGAGTGTATATAGTTTTCTGTAATAAGTAAATACTTAGAAAAACCGAACTTTTAAAATGTAAATAAATACAATTTAAAAATTTACTTTAAAAACATATATAAGAATGTCCTGAAAAATATGATTCCATTACAAAAGTACAATACGTATGTGACACCCAGTATGCAACAAAAATGGTTACTTAAAATATTACATTCAAAACACCAAATAGCTCATTATAAGGAATATTGATTGAATGTCTACATATACTCGTATTTGCATACTCGGTGTATGTCTCTCTTGGGTACACTAAATATCTTACGCTTGGATACTCGATATATCTTAACCTTGGGCGTTGTATATATATATCATAGCTCTAGGAAAACTCCATCCGTCTATAACATCAGATAAGTACATTTTATTGAAGGAAATTTGATTTTCGTTAATTTTAACGTATTTTTGAGGCGGGAATAATTTGTTTTATATATATAATGAAGAACATTTATATGTAAATTATAGATTTAAGATTATATATAAGAATAAATCTGTGTAATAAAAGTATTGAAGTTTCGTTTTAACCTTTATATAGTGTTGTTTAACGTTTATACCTATTGAAACGTTTAATTTCATATACATAGGTGATTTTTGTTGAAACAGCTTTTTCTACACAAAATAGTGTCTTCTCTATATTGCTCACTAAATACTAATGATTATTTTCATAATACAAAAAATGACACTTTAAAACGCAGAAATATAATATATTGATTACTAATAGTATATAACTGTCTTTAATTTAAAAGTTTAAGTGTTAATAAATTAAAGATATGCACTTAAATATGGTATTCTGGAGACTTTAGTAAAGAGCAAATTTATAATGTAATAAATTATATACATTATTGTTTGATTTTTTACATATTAATTGATGGTTCTCATATATTGGAAGTATATTTACATTCCGTGTATCTTTTACAAACTCATATTCACAATTAAAGTTACAACGTGAGACACAACAGCACAGTGTCTTTAAATTACAGGTTACGTTTCCCGATAATTAATGTTTCAATTGTAACGCTAAGAAACTTAATTGCTACATACATTTCAAGATAGAGGAATAAAAGAGTTCAGAATTAATTTCTATAGAAAATTTATTTAAATTATTTCGTTCAGCAGGAATTTGATTGTAGTGTTATTAAAGGTTCCTTTAAGTATACGACAATGCTACTTCAAGAGAAGGGAATCTGAAAGAAAATAATAATTTATAATCAATTTATATTTAGGGACAAAGAAATATATGGGATAACCACCACCGAAACTCATCCATAGGTATCACAACCGAGTATTTGACTTTATTCTAGTAAATAATATTAATTATTTTCTTTTTATTTATTTACAAATTTACTAGAAACATAATTAGGTTTTTTCTAAAAATATGTCCCGTTATTAAGAAATGTTGTGACGTTTACTAAAACTTATACCATAACGTTAATTAGTTTATTCAATATAAATGAGTTAAAGTTATTATTACATTTTACTTATTATTGTATAAAATGTAATTTTTAATTCGTTACGTATAATCAATAATATAATTTTAGTCAATTTTGTTTTCCAACACCCTTATATAGTTTCGTTATTAAAAATTACAGCCACTTGTATAACAACAGGTGTATCTTTATTTAAATAATGGTACGCTTATGACTTCTTATATATATATATTATTTGTTTAATGTAATATTTTTATTATTTCACGTTTATGAAACGTTTTTGTGAGCTATTCTGTGCACATGTGGATGATTTATGCCATGTATAGAGGAAATTTCCGAATTTGGTTTGTTTTTCATCTTCTTTTATTTCTTCGTAAAAAATAACGGGGTGATGGAAATATATAGACAATAGCTTAACAGAGGTTTATTTTTTAAGTTCGTCAATTTATTAGCTAATACAAGGATAAAATAAAACAAAAGCTTAAAGTTTCAAATATTTTTATAATATAAATTAGCTACAATTGTTTCCGCCTTGCGGCATCATCGGGCAACTAATACTATTGTTAACAAAAGTTATGTAATAAGTCGTTCATTGTTTTGCTTTTACGAATTAGAAACATAGAAATGTTTCTAATTAAATGTTGACAAAAGACGTCTACAACAAGATATCTTTGTGTGTAGCATAAATGCTGACAAATGTAATTATATACACTAGTTACATTAGTAACCTATTTTATATTTCCAATAACATTATTATCTAAATTGAATACTTTTAATAAGTATTAATTTTATGAATTTTACGTTCACAGAAATCCAATACTTACAAGGCAAACTCAACGAATATTTGGAGTGAGTTAAGTTTAGGAATCCCATTGCATGCAGATTTGGAATATTTACAAACTAACAGGAGTTAACTAAATTATAAAGATTCAGGTAAGAACCAACATTGTGTTATAAAAATATACGACACGTGGGTTATACAAGAATACGAAGAATTAAGTGAAAAACGGATAATTTTCAACAAAGGGAATATTTATAACTGAATAAAATTATGTGGAGAAGGAAAGAAAATAAAAATAAACCTAAGGGACTCTAGTACGCTGTTTACCATATATGGGTGATGGTAACTGATAGTAATCTTTAGACCCTGGTACATTTGATGAAACCGATGGGAAACATATTGTAAGTCATGTCACGGGTTTTGAGCAAAAGTATTTAGCAAATTGGTGAGATGACTTGAAAAAATACCTAAAGTCTATTTGAAAGAAACGAATTTTGAAAAATGTGGAGCTAAAAGAGAAAAATTATTCTTTGGCCGAGGTAGAAATAACATTCATTTCAGTTTTAGTACCAGCAAAAGAGAAGGAAAGGTTAATAATACGTTTGAACAACAGTGTTCATTTACATGGAGAAAAAGTAATGAATTATATGGCAGACATTGAAAAGTTTGTTCACGATTAGAAATTGATATGGAAGAATATAAATTGTGTTGATTTATATTGAAGTGACTGAATCCGGCCCTGTTAAAAGAAATTATCATGTTAGAAAACACTTTTTTTTAAATAAACATTACAGACAAACGTTAGCGCGTTAATTGATGAGAGAACGCTCAGGGGGGAAATTCAGTTTAGAGGTCAAGGATACAGGTACAAACTGTTAAACATTAACAATACAAGCAGCGAGACGTAGTACTATACAAAAATAAACGGGGCCATAGTATAGAACGAAATATTAGAGGAAATTGGACAAGAAATATTGGCAAAGGGAATTGCATGTGGGAAGAAGTGGAGTAGAATTTATCTATTATTCACGAGATATATACAGGATGTGAAGTGAGGAGGAATTAAGAGATAGTTATATTAATGAAAAAAAGCATGGTAAGGAAGTCAGAAACAAACATTCTGGCTCTACGCACCACAGGTGTGACAGACAGGCTAATTTTGCAAGAGAGTGTCAAAATATAAATACCAAAAATTAAGTAATTGGTTCAGAAGTGTGGTGGAAACACTCTGCGAAAACAGACCTTTAAATCAAGAAAAAACGAACAAAGATATATCCGTTGGATTATTATGCAGAAATTAGAACAGCAACGTTAAATAAAGTTGTTTTTTTAACAACGCTATACAAAGGTACCAGTGGTATTACGAATGTGTTTATCAAGACCATTCAGAAAAGGTCGCGATCGCAAAAATTGGACATTTGTGTCACGGCAATTAGTTGGGACATTGAACTTTGCTGAAACCAAATAATTACAGAAACTAAAAATTTACTTTAAATACAACTTTTTACCACTGAAATCAGGCTTGGAAATACATGTAAACAAACGTATTGATAATCATAGTTAGTTACTAATAAACGTTTAAGAAGAAATATAATATCTGTTTGCAACTAAACTCTTTAAAAGATGTAAGTACTCCCATTAAGATGGATAACTTCTTCAATAGACGATCCTGACACCAATAGTAATATTGGTGACTGGAAAAAAAAATACTAAAAACTCTTAAAACATATTTGCTTGCCAAGAATTACCACTATCTTATAGAATATTTAGCAGATAATTTTCTGTAATTATATAAGGAGGTTTTCCCTCTTTAGTCAAGTAGTAGTAGATGTTAAGTGTTTTCAATAAATAATATTTAACTATCTCTCTGTGTTACTGTTATTTGAAGTTAATAAAATTATAATTAGTTATTATTTATTTTAACATTTATGAGAAATTTTTATGGTTATTATAAATTGCATTAATCAGTTATTGTAACATGTATTAATATAGAAACTTGTAAATCGTGAAAGTAGCATTAAAAAAAAAATCCAAAAAAGTACACCACTCTTAGGCAGATATATATAAACTATATGTTTTCATATTACATTTTCCTTAATTTATGATAAACGTAGTCGAAGCGATATGTATAAATCGTGGAGCGATATAAGCTATATGTTTTTTAAAAAACTCCTGTAATCCTCTCCCCATACAAATGATACCACGTAAAGTCATGGGAATGTACTTTCTACGTTTACGTTTATTTTTAATGTAATGACTATTGATACTTATATTAAGATAACTAAAATGTATAGTTATATTAACGTAAAATGTATTTATATTATATATTATATAATAGTATATAATGTATATAAGAATATTATATGTAGAATGTATATATGAATATATAATGTTGAACGAACACAAATTATCAATGAACAAACTTATCTAAATGTTATTTAAATAATAATATATTTGATTTATTATAATAAAATGTAATCTTGTAGGTTTATTTAAAAAACATTTCCCTCCTATTCTGTAATAGATCAAAGATTTTACATAGTTTAGTTATGAAATGACTAATAAAAAACTAATGATTTATAGTGAAATTACTAACCAGTTGAAAGGTCATAAAGAAGGTCTTCCAAATATTGTTTGAAGGATAGTTTCACAAAGGGTACGGACCCTGCTAAAAACCGTGATCATATATACACGTTGCTTTGTCTAAAAAATTAAATCACAATTCACTTCAGCTCTGATTGGTCCGCCACCATATTAAGAATATAAAGGCCAGCGCTCATTGTTATCAAAGAAAAATAAGTTACATGTGTACAAGCATGGTGCGAAATCTGTTAAACTTCCCTTCTCCCCAGGGAGAACATTACCACATTACTTCTCTCCAGGTAAACCACCAAGACTATACTTTTTTGTAGGGAGACCATCAGTAGGCATCACTTCTTTCCAGGGAGACCAAAATCACACTACTTCTCTATGGAGACCACCTACCAGTACTTCATTTCTCTCCAGGCTACCACAACCACACTACTTTTCTCTCTAGACCACCTAACAGCACTTCACTTATCCTCAGGGAGCCACCTCCTAACAGCCTGAACATTGGATAAACACAATGGAATTGAGCGACCAATGAAAACAATCGACTGGAACAGACCGAGTAGTTTACCATTATACACGTTTTCTTTATTCAATGAAGAAAAACATACCAAATTTTCCATTTTACGTTTGACAAGAAGACATCCCGTGGCGACCGACAGGTCCAATCCCGTCCCCTTTGACTATATAGTTTCCTACTAGCTTGGTGGTGATCTACCAGATTGATGGGTCACATGGTCCTTTTCAGGGCAAAAAACATTGCCTTTCCGCTATCCTTCATTCCTAAAACCACACCTACCTTCCCGAACCAATCAAATATTTCTCACAAAATATGGGTTTTAATGGAAAATATGTAATGTCTGTACCAGCCCACTCCAGACACACAAGAAGGACGCTCCAAAAACCAGCCTACGTCAAACTTTAACCCATATAACATATTTAGTAGAAGTATTAGCATATTCTAATTATTTGTTTTCAAAATTAAAACTCTATCTTATTAAAATTAAATCTATCTTTACAATACATTAACAAGAGTACATTTCATTTAAAATGTGTATAGATATCACAACATTCAGGTTGATGTTTTGCAAGAGTTTTTTTTGAAATTATTAGAAAAGGATATACGTATAGCGAAAATATACATTGTAACATTATAACAACATTTATTCCAAACTCCAACTTTCCTCCCCCATATTGAATGTTGTCATTAGTTTTATTGAACTTATTTTTTATCTACAGAAATGAATTATTATGAAATAATAATAAAGACTTAATTGTTGAAAAAATAAGCGTTATTACTTTTATTATTAATTCATTTGTTACGGTAACTCGTCATACCGACTGTTATGCTTTAGGATTTTTAAGTTATTTTAAGTTGAAATATGATAGTTATATGCTATAGTTCTAATACATGGATACCAGAGTATATGCAATTATTGTGACAATACAAAATTTAGGTAATTGTTTTGCTCGCAAACATCTAAAGCGTCACACAACATGGGGGAATATATAAACTCCCAGTCGAAAGGAAACTAGGTCAGTTGGTAAGAGAAGAGATTGTACCCATGGGATACTCTGCGGAATGTAGCCAGGGAGCTTTCACCGCCATATGATTGTTAATGGAAGAGAATTCTTTACGAGGGATCAATAAGCTGACCCTCAGGAAATAGTAAAATTAGAAAGCTCCTTTTATAGAGAAAAATCAATTAATTTTGTGAATATAATATTTAAAATTAAATATATTAATATATACTGTCACAATCATTGTGATAGCTCTGGAACTAACCTCAACACATTTAACTTGTAAATGAGTTTATTGTTGCATTTTAATATTTAAGTATATTAGAAGTAATAGTGAATAACTAGAGATTTTTTTCCTTGTATTACAATCATTTATTAATAATGAGCTAAATAAATTGTCAAAACAAACATTGTTAGTACTGAATCACTGAATGTCCAAATCATTTCATTTGAACACGACTTCTACAACCACCAACTTGCAATTTATATGCATACCTACATACTATAATTATATTAATTATATTAAAAGTTCATCGTAATAACCACCTAATTGTAATTATTTTAGAATTTATTTTATTCATACGTTTACATTTCATTTATTTGATTAATTCTCTTGTGACGTCCTTAATAGGGAAATATTTGAGAAGATATGCCTAGCCATATAGGTGTTTACTTAGTCTGCTTATTTATTATTACTTTTTCTTGATTTATCTAAAAATAAATTATGAATCACCAGGTATACCTTTTTCCTGAAATAGCCTTTAAAAGACCTTCTATTGCACTACCACTCTTTGATTTTTTTTAAAATTCTATAATAGAGCCAACAGCACCGTCCCAAAGATGAGCACCATATATCTACGCCCATTTTAGAACTTTATACTAAATACACACTTCTTTTGATTACGAACATAAAATTGTTACCCAATTTCATTTCCTAAACTAAAGATTGAGTCCTTTTTCGACATAATTATTATTGCCCCCTGAGTTTAATGTAAAATTCACGCAGCGATATTTAGCTATTTATACGTTTATAATTTTAATTTTCTTAAATCGTAAATAAAGTGTTTTATTTTTTCATATAAATTAAATTTATATGCACTGACTTATTCTCATTTAGACTGATTCTCCATCGTAAAGTTCAGTAACAGATGTAATTTGTGGCTAGATATATCTTATTTATTGCATAAGCATCTGTCTATCCATTTATATGAGATTGGAGGCATAATCATTAAAGTTGCGATTGATATATTATCGGTGGCCAAAATATTAAACTTTATAGCAGAGCTTTAAGAGGGCCGAATACTCTTATTACATCGCGATATTCACTCTTCTTGTGTCACATTAATCACTATATTTCCGCAGACAAGACTGTAGAAACTAAGAATATTGCCAAGAAAATTTTTAAACAGTTTTACAAAGAGTACACCTTTTGATGCCATACCTTGAAATACGCTTTAGTTACACTCGGGAATGAAGGTTAAAGACTCGGTTTTCTTCATTTAGTTTCAAGTAAATGTCCAATTAACAGCCAAATGAATATACCAAGAGCCACTATAGCTCTGTTTAGACCATATAAGTGAAAAAACTAGAATAGCTGTGTATCAGAAAAGTTAATTGAAATGATAATGGTATTCAGAAGAATCAGTTATGTAAAAATAAAAATACAATTGAGATGTCAAGATATCGGAAGCACATTTGAGTATGTAAAATTTTGTAACATTCCTTGGGTAAACTGTTTGTCACGCCATCAATCCTGCAAATACAACATTATAGAGTATGTAACGCTTTCATGGCTAAAACCGTTAAAAATACAATAACGGTATTTTTTCCGGACATCCAGAGATCTAAGCAACTTTCTGCAAATATAGTCTGTCATTTCTACCGGAACACAAAGGGTAATACCATGACAAAGAAAGTATTCATCATTTCATTAGCATGAATGTTTCAATGACTAATAATTATTGTTAGAGTAATGTGGACGCTTTAGGATAAATTAGTGTCTCGATTAGAGTCGTTTGTCCTTGGGGGAGACCGCATTATGACAGGTTGCACTACCTTTGTGGTATTCACTTATCATTTATTTTCATATCTAGAGATTATCGTCTGTCCAGAATTGTTATCGTTTTTGTTTTTTCACCAACCAGAGTCGAGGTACTCTGGAGGGATGTGTCGTCGTGTGGGTGACCTTAGATCTGAGTTTGTTTAATACAGGAGGAGGATTATAAGGCGTCAGCCTTTACGGGGTTGTCGACCGTCAGTGGTGAATGTTGCTATTATTGTCATTCGTGTTCCTTCACTTACCTCAGGACGTCGATCCTCCATGGGAGGAGGGATGCGCTATCGTGCGGGCAACCATGAGGCAGAGTTTGTTGACTGTAGGTGGAGGATGATGATAGGCTGGCATTTACGCTATTATCGACCGTCAAGGGTGAATGTTGGACATGAGTGGTCATTCACTCCCTTCAAGATGACGTTCTCCTCGGGGAATTCGCCGTCGAGTTGGCGACCTTGTGTCAAGTTTTACAGCATTTTTTAGTACAGGCAGAGGATGATGAGGCAACGGGCTTTACGGTTTTATCGACCACCCGGGATGAATTTTGCTATTTCTGTAATTTGTGTTCCTGCATTCCCTCAAGTCGCATATCTAAAAAGATATTTTGGTTTCTCTCATGGCGTAACATTATAATAATATATCAAATTATCCACCCATCCTCCTCCTCCTCCGTCATATCATGATTGGATGAGTAGGATTGGATCCAAACGGTGGAGTAAGTGGTTTAATGATCTCTTCCTGTTTGACGTCGTTGTTTTCTTTTTCCGCAAACAGTTTCTTCATTATGGACTGGCTAATATCCAGATGTAGGAAATGAATTTTACTGGATACATCTGATGTCCTCTGTAATTCCTAGTATTCAATATTTTGAGAGGCTGTCAAACTTTTTTTTTGGTGATATTCAATTGAATTCTCACAAAGGAATAATCATTCTAGTTTAATTTTAATTTTGTAAATTATATTCTATATACATATTTTTCTAGATTTAACCCACATCTAAAACTTTTAGAATTTCATCCGTGCTAAATGAATTTACCAATTTTAAAGTTTTATGGTCTGAAAATTTTTTGAATTTTTTCAAAATAAATAAGACATTTTTTTTTTTTAATTTTAATGAATTCTCAGAATTCGAGAGTAATCCTCAATATCCTTGTATTTGTTTCGTAGTTTTTGTAATTGGGTAATTGTTTATTACTGCTGTTTTTTCCGGAATGTTAGTAACTTTTTTGGAGTAACTTTTTCCCCGAATAAACGGCTTTTTTCCATAATAATTTGCTTTTGTCTAATAATGTCTTAAACTTGGCTATTCCTAATATATCCATTCATGATCTAGTAAACTGGTTGATTAGATTATAGTATCTTCATAAACAAAGTAAGTCTCATTCTGTCTTCTACGTAATATGTTGTTCATAATTTGTTGAAAAGAAAACGTGTTGTATTTTATTCCGAATATTATTCTTAGAAATACATAACGGCTGGTTTCAGTTGAGAAGGATGGTTTACTGACCTTATCCGGATACACATATACTGGATATAATAAGGACGCCAGGTGGTAAAATGTTGGGTACGTCTAACATGTCCTTTATTTAGGGAAGAAGAAATTTGTCAACAATGGAGTTTGCATATAATGCTCTAAAATCAATTACTAGCCTACAATTTGTGTGCTTTTTGTGTCTGCTTTTTATTGAAATATCTATACACGTGAATTTCATAGCGGATGTGAGGGGTTAATTATTGTTAGGTACAAACATTTTCTGAATAGGCTTACCTACTCATTGCGATATATTTTTAGGTGTCTATAGTAATTTTATGGTGGCAGGGATTTCGTCATTTCTCCAAATAATTATATTTATTTGGTTAAAATAAGTCAGATTATTATTTTCTTGGAGCAATATGGCAAATTTTCGAAAATAAATTTCTGTATGTTCCGTTTCTTTTTAGGTTCAATGATCTGCTTTAACATTTGTTACGTCTGATGTCTTAATTTCTTGCTCCAACATATTGAAATTCCAGCTTTTATAGTTTTTTATTTTAGAAATTTATAAGCGTTTAGCAGTTTAAATACGATCGATTTGACCATTAACCGTCTAAACGCTGTTGTACTATTCATTAGCGGACAATAACTCTCACCAATTTTGATTTTTATGATAATCTGTGATATATATATATATATATATATATATATATATATATATATATATATATTATGTCTTATTGTTCAAAGGATAATATGAAGTTTTACTGCTTTGTTTTTTTTTTCCCTAAACAATTTTTGTAAAATGAAAAGTAGTCAAATCATTTAGAAACGAATTTGGCACCAAACACCGAGATACACAACTGATGGAGCTACATAATTATACTCTTTAAAAATAATGTAGTCAAATAGTCAGGATGTATATTCATCTCTAAGTGCAGCCTATTATTTACCAATACTGAGATGGACATAATCGAATTAAATATCTTTAAAAAAATACCTTTATAATTTCAACAGTGAGTTTTTGTTTGATCTAGTGTAAGTGGGAAAGATATAGTTTACTAATACATTTTTGTCACTGAATGATATTGTAATATATTACAACCTCACCTGTCATACTCATTGGTGTTACAATATATTTATTATTCCTTTTTGTATGTTTATAGTTCACAGAAATAACAGTTAGAATTTTACTTTTTGAAACTTTCAAGCAAATGAATGTTTTTCTAAAAATAAAATCTCATATTTCATGGCGGCTTATGACTAAAACTTCTGTGCACTATGTTAATTTAATGAAATGGAATGACACGCTTTCATTACATCGGCACTCAATCTACAGTACATTGTACACCATTCTGTCGAGAAAGAAGGAATTAATAGCTCTGAAAATATCGCACTGACGTCAACATCGATAGTTACCCATAAATCAATAAATACGAATTAGAAAAACGATTCCCAATAGATGGTCACAATGAAGATAAATGTGAAACACAAAAGTGTAAATGTTCATTACAAATTTTGGGAATAAAGTTAATTTTGTATAGTAATAATTAACATCATCATGAAACATTGTGTAAAACCTTTTTTAATAGTACTACTATAAGTTAGCAAAGTTTAACTGAGATTGGTTTGGAAGATGTGATTGCCGTGAAAATATGTACCTCTACTACTGCCACATAATTATGTACACACATTATGTCATCACATAATTGTTTTACATGGAGATTAATAAAATTTCTATTAATATTACAAAGAAGGCGAACCCATTTCTAGTACTTCCTTTTGAATTAATATTTCACCATTGAATTTAAAATAGTTTAGTGATAATCATATTTTGAATAATGAAATTAACTTATTAATATTTTTTAATTTTTTCATTTACAATCACATATTTCTGTAATATCTCAAATTTTATAAAATGTTTAATGTTTCATTAATGGGGATGTTTGTGATTAAATAAGTTATGTCGAACAAAACCAATGTTCTGCCGATGTTTGATTTTATTTTCTTCGGTTTATGTGTTATATCATAACTGTTCATGAAACTGTTATTATGTGTGAAGTAACGTGTTTTTCAATTATATAAATTATTTCTTCTTGGTAGTTTTAAATAGATAGTGCGTACTAATTGTCTAATTTTTTCCTTCTTTGTAGAGTTTCTGGAGGGAATTTCTGGATTGGTCTTGTGTGTGTATATATTTATATTATGAATTGGTGTTATTACTCTACCTGATTGAGGTCTAGGATATTAAGAATATGGTTATTTTCAATTCTAAGTTGAATTTCAGTTTGGATGAATGTTTTTGAGATATTTGCCAAGTAATATAGTTTGCCGTCCTTTATCATGATGAAACAAATAGTGTCATCAACTTAACGAGAGTAATAGATGATCTTGTAGTAGTATTTGTTAAAGTTTTTCATCACATAGTTGGTTTCCTATTTTTAAAAGAACATTTCTGTTAGTATTCTAGAGAGTGGCGATACCATTGCTAGTCAGTCTTTATTAATATATATTTCACGATTTAATTATAATAGCTTTGTGATAAGCTTATTTTACAAGTAATCATTAAAGAATTGGGTTACATTGATAAAACAAACACAAAATTTTTATGACAAATACAAAAAAAAGGGAATAACACATCCCACATAGAAGTACAACAAAGACATTTTATTGAATATTAATTAATTGTTTTAAACGGTTTTTAATGACAGTGAAAAGTTTTATTTTTTATTCATTTATCCTTAAGTACCAAACCTAAGTACACTACCAAAATTGCACAAACAACAACTACCAAATATATCATGAGTTTATTACCAACTTTTAAAACTACTAAGAAATTAGCAGGTTATCATTCAGAATCACATTATCTTCTTACAGTATAACAATTTGAAGAACAGTTATGATTTAATACGTAAACTGAACAAAATGAAAAACAAAATCTTTCATAATATTGGTTTCGTTCGACATACATAGTTTATACAAAAAACATTCCACCAATGAACAATAAACATTTTAGAAAAAAATCTAATCTTAAACAACAAAAATTAATTAACAAAAAATCGTAAAGGTAATAAAACTACTCAAAATATGCTTCTCACCAATTAAACTACATGGAAACAACTAATTGATGAATGATATAAACAAATACCAATGCAATATTATATATTATTTTCGTTACGTTGATGGCATTAATTGCTTATTCAATGGTAACGGAGGAGAAGCGTAATTACTTGATATATATATATTTCAACATATTAAATCTAAACCTGAAGTTCAAAATGGAATTTGAAAGTAACCATAAACTCGATTTCCTGGATCTTACTATCAATAGGGGTAATAACACCCATAACACCCAATTCGTACAATATACATAGAAAACCATCTAATAGACATAACCCTACATAGCAACTCAGATCATCCGATCACAAATTAGCCGCAACATATATATCGTCTATTAAACACATTGCTATCGGAAAATCTGCTACCATTGACAAATTAAATAAAATGCACTCAACTAAATAGTTTTATTTGGGCTTATAGAACGTCAAATAACTATAAATATTTACTAACACCCTAAGCTAACCACACACTATATGTACTACAAAACCGGCATTATAGAATTGCATGCAATGTTATCCCCAAAAATTATATTGGACAGACGGGAAGACCTTTCTGCATATGATTCAAAGAACACCTACCACCTATCACAAAAAATACCAAATCCAATTTTGTTTAAAAAATAATAAACGAAAATCATTCCTACACAAACATAGACTCAAATATGGAAATACATAACTTCTTCAATATAGGTCGTAAAATGAACACATTGGACGCTTTCAAATTTATATAAATTTTAAGATAAACAATAGTATTGTGGTGAATGATCAAAATCAATTTCAAACGTGCTTACTGATTGATTTAATAGATGCAACAATAGTTAACAAACCTTCAGTACAATGTCCGACGGAACAAAACCGATTATGATATATGTAAAGGACAAAGTTATTTTAGCTAAATATTCTGGCATATAAAAAATGTTTTTTTGAATGTTACTTGTTGCTTTTATAACTAATTATAAAATATTTTTGAATGTATTTTAAGTTTCCAAAATACCTGATAAATAGGCGAAACACCTGTCAACAATAAATGATACAATATTGCTCATGCTAATAGGATCATATAAATATACAAATATATGCGCAATCTGTAAGATTATTAGTAAAATAAACTGTCACAACTCATATTCTATATTAGATATGAATATATATATATATATATATATATATATATATATATATATATATATATATATATATATTAACCTTCTATCAATAATCATTACAATCAGTTTCATATTTTGTTTATGATCTGGGAGGTTAAACATGTATCATCACAGATTTATCATCCTTCAACAATTCAGTAGTGTTGCTTTGACTTTTTCAAGTTTAAACCAACGATCGTCATTAAACATAGCGTGGTTGACGAAACAATTTAGTTCTGGTACTTTATAAATTGTTAGCGCACAATTCAGAAATCATAAAAATACAATAGAAAATGTGTCGCGATTTATTTGATTTCACTAATTAATATAATTTAAAATGGTGCCTATTAAAAGCGAATGTGACAGGAACGTAATATGAAACTTCAACTTTTGGAGTGCATGACAAAAACACTGCGATAAAGACTTTGAATCACCATCTTAGCTGGCGGACATTGACCAATCGCAATAAAAGATCTCTGGTGAGTGTTGATTAGACATTGAATTTAATCTTGATAACTGTAGTCTTTTTTTTATAAACTTTAATGTAATAGCAGATATTTCTTGTTGAAACTTCATATTCAAGGATAAAATAAAGCAAAAACTTAAAGTTTCAAATATTTTAATAATATAAATGAGCTACAATAGTTTCGCCTTGCGGCATCATCGGGCAACTGATAATTTACAGGTATAGACAACTATATAAACATAAGTAACAGGATACTGAAATGCAATAGAGAAATCGGGAAAGGTAGGGGGATGACCTAACAGGTAGATAAAGGTTAATGAACTATGTTACGGATGGGTTTTAGAAGAGGTGATGAATTTAATACAATTTGGTCATTTAAGTTGAGAATATGCCTAAGTGAAATAGATCTATTTATTCTAAACAATCTAAATTATTTAATCTATTGCTTTTATTTTCTATATGTAAGAGTTTAACATTCAATTTCGGTTCAAAACTATGACCCGAGTCCAAAAGGTGATTAGCAAAGTTAGAGTTTCTATAACAGTAGAGAGTCCGTCAGTTGAGATCAAACATGGCGGCTGCCCCCCCACCACCCCACCCCTCCCCACCCCACTACCCCACCTCCCCCTTGTCCCGCCATTTTGTTCCACCTTCCCCCTTCCCGTCGTTGCCCCTCCCACCCTCCCCCTTGCCCACCATCCACCTGTGACGTGATTTAGAGACGCCATTTTGTTGCCCCTCCCCATACCCCTCCCCCCATACCCCTTGCTCACCATCCTCCTGACGCCTGTGACGTAATGCATTGCAACGTCACACGTAATTTGCTGCATTTTGTTGCCCATACCCCATCCCCTTCCCCTTGCCCACCACCGGGAGACGCCATTTTGTTGTTTAGCCCCTCGCCATACCCCCTTCTTCTTGCCCCCGCTTGTGACGTAATGCATTGCTACGTCACACGTAATTTGCTGCATTGTTTCCCCCCTCCCCACCATCCATCAGTGACGTAATTTTTTTTCCCCTAGTGGGATTCGAACCTGTGAAGTTAAGATTTGAAGGCAGACACGCTACCGACTGAGCTATCATGCATAGTATTACACATTGTATATTTAATGTATTATATAAGTCACCATGTTGTTGAGTACACCCATACCCACTCCCCATACCCCCTTCCCCCTCCCCTGCCCCGACTGTGACGTAATGCATTGCTACCAGTCGTCATATAGGTAAGAAAGGGGGGTCGCGTCGCTTTCGGCTATCTCGTTTCGGCTACCATTCCAAGGTCACAGGAAGGTGTGTTTAGATAAGACAGACAGGTTCTGACTGGTCTATGTCAGCCAGATTGTGTGAAGTTCGGAAGGCAGACACACTCTGAGCTATTACACATTGTAGTCGTTTGTTCAACGTCGGTTCCACCGAGCCGTTTTTTAAAGTGCATCCGAGGACAAAAACACAAATCCGTACCGTAAGGCGTAAGGAAAAACTCGCGTACGCCTTACGGTACGGGTATAGCTCGTACCTCAAGGTTGTGTGTGTAAGGTAAGGGCCGGAGGTTCCTCGGGCCGACCCAAAGTTTGCATTTGACTCACTGTCTACCAGGGTGTAGCACATGTGTTTATGTATCGTGTTAAACCTAAAACCTAAAAGATTGTTAACCTAGACTTATGTCTATTAAAGTTCCTACTTTTGCCTAAACCTATGCTTACCACAGCCCACACGGGTGTTACTCTTTTTATGGCCACTATTTAACAACCGAAATATATTTTTACCAACCAATTTGCCAACCAAAATATACTTTTACCAACCGATTTACCAACCAAAATATATTTTTACCAACCGATTTTCCAACAAAAATATACTTTTATCAACTGATTTTCCAACCAAAATATACTTTTAGCAACCGATTTGTCAACCCAAACCCCCCACCTCCCACCAGAGCGCGTGTGCGTTGAAGTGACAGCATTGGCCGAGAAGCGGCGGTGCAGCATTGGACGGGTCACGTGATGGAATAACTCGCCAAATCCCTTGACTCTCCCCAACAATATTGTAGTGTCCACAGTCGGGTTACTGGCTACCAGAGTGTAGCACACCCAAAGTTAAAACAAGGTGACTCCCACAGTTAGAGCTACTTGAAAAGAACTATGGAGCCAATTTACATTGTTTCCTCGCAAAGTAGGGAGGCGAAAAAATTTCGTACTGTAAGGACTAAAATCCAGTTTAAATTTCATCCACCACCCGAGAATGTGACGGAAATTGATTGGATAAAAAGAGGCTTTGAATGTTTGGTAGACAAAATGAAAAATGGAACAGCTGATGGTGATCTGTTGGGCTTTACGTTTACTAGTCTCAATTTTAAAACAAAGACACCTGGATACGTTGCTTTTCGTAAAGCTTCCGACATCTCTGCGGATCTTTTATGGACAATTTTTGGCGGATTAATCCAAAGCAACGGTGAGGCTGGAACAAGCAGCGATAATTTCGAGGTTACGTGCACAAGAGTATCTCCAGGGAATAAATAGTGCCACGAAACTGTAAACACATTCATTTACATAATGGATGTAAGACGAGCCATCGCGGCGGAACTTCACAAGCCCGCGCGAAGAAATTTCAAAACCCAAGGTGTGACGCTGAAAGGAGTTAATGACCTTTATCAAGCCGATCTTGTGGAAATGATTCCATATGCTAAAGAAAACCAAGGCTACAAATATATACTGACTATGATAAATTGTCTAACAAAATTTGCGATTGCGTTACCACTAAAGACAAAGTCTGCTCTAGACGTATCTATAGCGTTAGAACCAATACTGAAAAAACATCCTATGAATAACTCTCAGACCGATCAGGGGAAGGAGTTTTTCAATACGCATGTGAAGAGATTGATGAAAAAATACAATATAAATCACTACGCCACTTTTTCAGACAAAAAAGCGTCTATGGTGGAGCGTCTGAACCGTACTTTGAAAAATATAATGTGGGGTGAATTTACGGCACGCGGTAGTTACGAGTGGTTGGAGCTGCTGAAAAACGTAGTAAAGACATACAATAACACTGTGCATAGTACTATCGGCATGAAACCCGCTCAAGTGTTGAAAAAGCACGAGAAAATGTTACTGGACAAAATAGCACGCAAGAGTACAAAAGCACTGGCGCGATTCTGAAAGGGGGATTCTATGCCGAAGAATTAAGCGAGTCAAAGATCGGCAACGTATATCTTGTTGAAAAAGTATTACGCAAAAAGGGTAACAAAGTACTGGTGCGGTGGTTAGGGTTTGACAAGGAACACGATAGTTGGATTGATAAAACCAAGCTTGTTGTTTAGGTATTTAATAGGATAACACTGTTAGTTTTCCACAGTATTTAGGCAAACGTTGCGTAATGCGTTTAAAAAACACAGCATCGAACAGAAGCCCCCCCCCCCCCAACTGAAGGTGACTGTTTGTCTGTTTTGAAATTTGTTCGATATTCAAGATCACATGTGATAATTTCGATATTGTGTATAGGACAAAATTAGTAAATGAAAGATATCCTTAAGAACATGTGGACGGCTTTAAGTAATTTCCGATTTCTAGGTTATTAAGAACATCTGGTGTTTTCCAATGATGGATACAGTGCTATTCCCATTAACACCTAGAATCAGCAAATAGTTAACGAAGACCAATATTTAGACAATAGAAGATAGACAATGAAAATAAAAAGAGCAGAGGAAAGTTTTAAATTCAAAAACTTGTATGTAAACCAAATCTTTGTGAAAGATATGGCATTGTGGTTCTGATAATATTGAACATATTTTAATAGAAAAAACATTCGTATTCAGTTGTATCTGTAAGTCTAAGAGTCATTATCTCAATTAACGTCCGTAAAATTACCATTGTCAAATTTCAATTTGCAATTAGTGTTTAACATTCAATAACTGATGTATGTTTTTGATAGATTTTGATGTTTTTTATTAACTCATGTCCTGTATAATATACGTCACAGGGCGTATAACCATAAAACTAAAAAGGTTACAGGAGGTAGTTAATAGAATATTCATCAATTATTTTAAATAGGTACTTTACAAGGTTATATATATAGTCATTTAGTGGAATAGACTAAACGTTATATTTTAGTTATAAACCATATTCTATGCAAAACAATATCTGTAAATTCTTATAGCTGTTTGTGTTTTACAAAAATTGTGTTTAAAACTCAACCAATAAAATAATAATTTTACATTTTTTGATTATCCAAATAATTAGACATATTATTAGTAATTTTACCTCTTCCGAAAATATTCGGATAAGTACAGTAACAAAATTTTGAATTTGTCTTCTCGAATAATTGTCTTTGTTGTTTTTAGTTTTAGAGCCGTAATTTTGTCGCTTATTTAGAAATTATTTCATGTTTTCGTTGGTTTCTTATTACTAGATAATTTATTAATTAAGAGATGTCACTCTCTTAAAAATTAATTTATACTTAAAAATTTCTAATTGTCTACAAAATTACTTTATGGGCGGGAGAGGTGAATATTATAATTTTCTATCTTTACTATGTTATAAGTTATTTAACCATTAATGGACGCTATACACTGTTATTATATATGGGGTCTAGGGTATACGTTATACTAAGGCAACAAAATTGAGTGATAAAACCAAAAAGTAAAAACATTGTGCATAAAGTTTGACATCGAAATCTAGATTACCTCAGTGACAATGTGACAAGCATAATTCTTTTTGCAAGTCAGAACTTCATACACTCCCGTGACAGCTTCATTCGATTACTTGTGTTCCTAGTGACACATTTGGTTTTCACATTTTACTCTTTTGGAATATCAAGTTTTCATTGAAAAAAGATTTATACAATTTTCGTCAAGAATTGCAATACATTTACATGTCAATAAAGAAATTATGATTTTTTTTTAAATTATTGATGCACATGATGATATGCTGTTTGTAATTAAATAAACTTAAATTTGATTCTGTGTTCCGTTTTGTTTTCGTAATCACTATCTTTAAAAAATAAATTGACTGTCTATAAGAATGTGTACATAGGTAAATATTGTTTACACTATCCCTAAATTACGAAGTCGAATGTTATGTGAAGTGTGAAAAACTCAATTAGATTTTTAATCACTAGATTTAATTAAGTAAGCATAGTAAAAAAAGAAAAGAAAAAAGAAAAAAGTTTCGTATAATATACACTGAGCATATTTAATTACACAGTATTTAATTTGTAAAATATAATTAGTTTATTATAGAAGTATTTTCTTGTTATTTTTTGTGTTTTAGATTAAAATTATCCTCATAATAATAACAAAATATGGCCACAACGAAAATCACAGTAATAAATAATTTTGTAGAATATACATCTAATATATATGCTCATAAATGGTCTGGAATATAAGTGCATAACTTTTAATCAATTGTCACTTAATTAATATTAAAAAAAAACTCTTACATAAGACGTATAATCCTAAATAATTGACGGCATATCATAAATAGACTCTCAAAATGAGTTTTTGAAAAATGGGATTAAATGTTGTGGTAACAAAGATTCTAGTGTTGCATAAGCTCTTAAATTATAAGACACACGTTTATAAAAATAAGCCTGATAATATTATTGATTTACACACCGTATTCTGGAAGAGACAACACAGATTTCACCATCAATGAGAGAACATTTATAATTAGTTACCACTACAGACTAGTGCACTGCCAAACTCTGAATGGGTAGCATTCAAGGCTTATTTATTAGATATGGTGTACAGTATATATATATATATTGAACACTAACAATAAACCTTTATTCCATTATGTTAGGACTGTAAAATAGTAATAAAATGTATTGATTAATTTATTATTTGGAAAAAAAAATCAATTAAAATGCTTTAGCATGGAAAATGTAATTAAGTTTATAAAATAATTTACTTTAAATTTAGAAAAATAGTTTTCTATATAATAACATGGCTACTGTATTTATACACTTTATAGTCATTCATAATTATTCGTTACTTCTCGTGTAATCTACATACCATTTCTAAAGAAATTAAATTTATTTCTGGGTAAATGATAAAAAATATTACATATTCAATTTAACATATTAGATTAATAGACACAAGTGTTAGATGGTCTAACAAAATATGAACATTGAGTTTAAAAATATTATCGATATATCCGATTTGAAACACCACGAGTCCAATACTGGTATTTTAATTATTTCTATTACTCTACCTCTCTGCTTGTCGTCTATTCTATGCTCTACAACAGCCCAATCGAGAACAGACAATTTTAATAAAATGCGATATGTAGTACCGTATATGAATTGTTACCAAATTTGTATATTTATATGATTTAAAATAAATATTTGGGGCCTGGCTGTCACAAGAAAAAAATTATAAAATTACAATATCTAATAACATCCTTCAAAATTTGCTGAAATGAATACTCTAAGGAAAAAAATATATAAGCCATAACCTTTTTATGCATAACCTGACCTTACCAGCCCCATAACTTTCCACAAAAAAAAAAAATACAAATGCTCTACCCGTCGAAACTATGACAAAACCACGCAAGGTATCCACCGCACAAAAGGATGTTTCAGTAACGACGATGAAAGTAATAGAAACATTCTAAGTCAAAAATACAGGTTTCATGATAAATCATCAACAAGTCCGCGAACAATGGGGATGACATTATGATGAGAGACTTGATTACACATGAATTAAAGATTTCAAGGACTTTACATCTCTGCCACGGGTAGATAGAAAATGGACCTGTTAAAAAATAATTTTAATAGTCACATAACTTTGTATCACATAATCTATTTTGCCTTCTCACTAAAATATTTTGTATTGAAATCATTGCACTATTAGGAAAGAAACCAAGAAACTCTTTAAAGTTAAAAGAGAAAATTTATAAAATTTCTAAATTTAAATAAAATAAAATGAAATATTGCCTAAACGTCAATTGAGATAATGACTCTTAGACTTACAGATACAACTGAATAAGAATGTTTTTTCTATTAAAATATGTTCAATATTATCATAACCACAATGCCATATCTTTCACAAAGATTTGGTTTACATACAAGTTTTTGAATTTAAAACTTTCCTCTGCTCTTTTTATTTTCATTGTCTATCTTCTATTGTCTAAATATTGGTCTTCGTTAACTATTTGTTGATTCTAGGTGTTAATGGGAATAGCACTGTATCCATCATTGGAAAACACCAGATGTTCTTAATAACCTAGAAATCGGAAATTACTTCAAGCCGTCAACATGTTCTTAAGGATATCTTTCATTTACTAATTTTGTCCTATACACAATATCAAAATTATCACATGTGATCTTGAATATCGAACAAATTTCAAAACAGACAAACAGTCACCTTCAGTTGGGGGGGGGGGCTTCTGTTCGATATAATATCATAACTAACAACGTTTCAAGAGGTCATTAGTTAAGTTTTATATTAATAAGTTCAACAAAATTTTGGCTCCTGTTGTGGAAAATAGCATATATGAATATGATATTCATTATGAAGCCCGACAAATATTACATGACCTTTAAACACTATTAAATGTATTGTACGTTGTTTGTTATACATATCGGTTGTTTGTATAAAGCTTTACAGTACAAACCTTTGAACCAATTTCAGTTGAATTGGTTTTTATTTTCATTGTTAGGAAAGACTCAAAATTTGGCTGAACGTTCGGTAATATAAAGACCTAAAATAACCAGCTTAGACAATCTGCTTTACTGATGTTGACCAAATTCTCAAATACAGCCCGTGAGTACAAAAACAAAACATAGTCATCACATTCTCCCTAAAATGCCAATGTGACAGTTACAAGGGAAATACAAAAAATCTACTATAAAACTGTTAAAAATTTGATAGCATCTACAATTTCATTTACATAGTTGGTGAAATGTGATTATAATGTCTCTAAGCATTTAGCTAAATTATAAAAATAAATAAATAAATAAATAAAACATAATATAAATTATCCTTAAAAATATATTTTGTATACCTAACTGAACCGCGAACTTAAAATATGACAGATTTTTATTGCATGGACAGCCTTATTCTAGTACGGTGTTTGTCTTTCAACTATGGAAGTTATTGGGCATGCGTAGTTAAGGGTAATATATTTTTAGTTCAAATTCAAAAAGTTTATTATATGAAACTAAATCCTGTTTAAATGACAAGGAAACATCCAGTGACCAGTCATGAACTCAATAATTGTTTTGAAGTCTGGCCTTTAGAGTAAGTTTTTATTATATATATATATATCAAATCATTTATGTAACCCCCATTTAAGACTCGAGTGATTATCACTTATTTAAAATATATATATATATATATATATATATATATATATATATAAATACATTCATTTTAAAATAATGATAAAAATCTAAGACAATGTCTATTGTTGAATTTAACTTTTTCCTGACTATTACGTAACTGGAATTTAAATCAAATACTAGTTTGGTTTAGTTATTATATCGAATATTTATGCAATAAAAGTTGTTCAATGTTTTTAAATAAGATTATATATTATAAAATATTTCAATTTAAAAATAGAATAGGGTAAAGTTTTAAAAGAATGTTTTAAAATATATTACATATAAAGAGATTATTAATTTAATAATATTTATTCACATAGATGGCCTTGATGTATTGTGGTTAAGAATCTCATTTCAATGGTTGCTTTGATACATAACGCAATAAAGACAAACCCAATTGTGGGACCTTAATGAAATTACTGAGCAATATTCTATTGCAAGACTATGATCATTAGGCAGAACTATGATTTTAAACTACAATAATTCTAATATTTTACAATGAGCACAATTTTACATTTGTACCACATTCTAACTTTCCCTTATACCTGGTTTAAAGCAATGGATATTAATTGAAACTAACAATCACTTTGACAAAAGTTTTGATAGAACTAATGGTTATACGTAATTTATATAGTAATTATAATTTTTAGAATAGTTTTAACTTTATTAATGGCGGTTAAAACCTCACTATTTTCTTTCTTACTATAATATACTTTTGTAAACCAACTTGTGGCAATTCCAGTCGTTGTATTTACTGGAGATAAAATAGAAAATTTGTGCATAAAATGGTTATTATAGATTGTATTTTTTCACCATTGTAGAGTTATGACGCAATTTCTGGTAGTGACTATAATTTACTTTTTTCCTAAAATTATGATTGTAGTGTGGATTAGTTAAGTTAATGTATTTAAAAATTATGTGTTGGAAGATTTAATTTGTTACATTGATAAAATAATAATATCGTTTGTTAGATACGTAATATAAATGTACGTATATTACTAATATTTTAACTTTAATTTATTCTAAAGGGGAAAATGGGTTGGTGAAAGTGCACATCCGTGGATCTGAGGGTCTGGGTTCCATGTGAGTTTATAAAAGGAGGCAGGCTTTAGATTTTTTTTATTATGTCTCACTAAACATTTATTATTCTATCTATTTGAAATCGGTTAGGACTTTATCGTACTTACAAAATATTTATTGACCGCCGACCTGTTACACGATAATAATATGCAGCTTTATAACGTTTTCGTACATTTATTAGACTTTAAACGGGGTTTTATAACTAGAATATATCATAATATTTTGGACATTAAGATATATACCGTGTATATATATTTACCAGGCACGATATTTTCCAAATCTTGAGTTGAACACTGTCATTGCTTTGTTATGTGTCACAAAGCAAACCATATTTGTGTGTGTTCAAATATTTTACATGGGAACTACCAACTATGAAACTTATATATTCCACTATGGTCAGAGGACGTTAATCTTCTCCAATCACTGCGGTGATACTCAGTAAATCATGTTATTGGATGAAGTCTACAGTGATATTCTGCTTTCTCACATTAATAGATGAAGTCTCCGTTGATAACCACTGTCTGAGGGTATTAGATGAAGACTTCTGTGATAGTATTCCTCTCTTTAACGTGACTCCTGTATTTATATTTAACTTATAGACGTAGTGGACCAATGAATATACTCACTACAACATTGCAGTACTAACTCGAGAACGCACTGCTAAACTCAGCGTTACTGCGAGAGGAACAAAATCACAGATGGCTCACCCCGCTGCTGCGATGGACTGAGATAAACTGTCGAAGGCTTAGCACGGCACTGCGACAGCACGGTATTACCAAGGCTCATAATTACGCATCGGTGGACATATATGTACTGCAGAGTTCTCAGTACACCTATGCTACAGGAACGGAATTATTACCAGATCAACTAGTCTCCCCGGTGTGCAAAAACGGACTGCCTAAAGATCAGCATCAGAGTGTAACAATAAAGCAACGACTGAGTGTCCAACAAGCCGCTGACGAGGACAATAACGAACTGAACAGAGGATGAGTGTAGTCGGAAATCATATGCCCAACTACATTCAATGTTTTATTTGCGCCACTATAAACCGTGACGTTACGGTATTTCGTCATTTCAAGGAGTTATTTTCAATAAAATGAAATAGTTGCTTCTTTTAATTATTAGGCGCTAAATATTTATAGATATACTAAAAATTTTAATTATTTAAATAAAATAATTCTTTAGCAACAAGTCTATTTAATTACAGTTGCAGTTTAATTTAACATTTAACTGATTCTTCACCTATTGGCCTTAAAACTGATTCGTCTTTGAAATAATATTTATTTATATTACTTTGCAATTTTTTTCAAAACATCAGCTATTAAATATTTTACTTTAAAAGTGTTTTCAGATATTTTGCAAAAGTCAAAAATCAACATTTTCATTTCCAAAACACTTTTGATATAATCATTGATTATTAATAGAAATAACGTAAATTATAATTTAGAAATATTTTGGATATACAGTAGACCAACTGTTGATTTTGTAGATAACAACCAAGAAATTTAATTTTTAAATATTTTGACTATATTTCGGTTATCCTATAACGTACGGTAAAAAAATTTAAAATAATTTATTTGTCATAAAAAAAAGTAATGTTTTTTTCCTATATAAATTGATCATGAAGTTGCGGTTCAGGTTTTATTTAATTTATTCAAAATTATTCGTTATTCATTTCAAAATCCCCCGATTTAAAAAAAAAAAGTATGAAAACGTTCCGATTTTGTCATTCTGAAAAAAGGCAACAAAGCAACTATGTATACTATATTTGAACTGCAAATCTTTACTACTACTAAAGATATGAATATTATACGTATAAAAACAAAATGGTGACAAACCTAAACTAAAGATTTTCGAACGTATGTTTATTGGAACTTTATCTTATTTACAAAAGGAACATTCTACAAAAGGGTAATATAGAGTTCCAGGACATCCAGTATACAGGATGTAGCTATATGTTTTTACAAGCACATTTCCATTGAGCTATGAAACCAATAAGTATACATTGTAAACATTGTGGTTCAGTGTTGAGTTGGAGATTATGTCATTGACAAAGTGACAACCATAATCCTTTTAGCGATTCAGACATTCATACACTCTGCGACAGCCCCATTCCATGGAATTATAGATTACGTCTGTAACTACTTGACAACCGTAATCCCTCTCGCGATTCAGATATTCGTACACTCTGTGGCAGCCTCATTTGATGGAATTATAGATTACATCTGTGACTACTTGACAAGCATAATCCCTCCCGCGGTTCATACATTCATACACTCTGTGACAGCCTCATTTAATGGAATTATAGATTACGTCTGTGACTACTTGACAAGCATAATCCCTCTCGCGATTCATACATTCATACACTCTGTGACAGCCTCATTTGATGGAATTATAGATTACGTCTGTGACTACTTGACAAGCATAATCCCTCTCGCGATTTGACATTCATACACTCTGTGACAGCCTCATTCCATGGAATTATAGATTACGTCAGTTATAACGTGACAACCACAATCCGTGTATCAGTTCAGACATTCTTACACTCTGTGGCAGCCTCATTCCATGGAATTATAGATTACGTCAGTTATAACGTGACAACCACAATCCGTGTATCAGTTCAGACATTCTTACACTCTGTGGCAGCCTCATTTGATGGAATTATAGATCACGTCTGTGTCTACTTGACAAGCATAATCCCTCTCGCTATTCATACATTCATACACTCTGTGATAGCCTCATTTGATGGAATTATAGATCACGTCTGTGTCTACTTGACAAGCATAATCCCTCTCGCTATTCATACATTCATACACTCTGTGACAGCCTCATTTGATGGAATTATAGATCACGTCTGTGTCTACTTGACAAGCATAATCCCTCTCGCTATTCATACATTCATACACTCTGTGACAGCCTCATTTGATGGAATTATAGATCACGTCTGTGTCTACTTGACAAGCATAATCCCTCTCGCTATTCATACATTCATACACTCTGTGACAGCCTCATTTGATGGAATTATAGATCACGTCTGTGTCTACTTGACAAGCATAATCCCTCTCGCTATTCATACATTCATACACTCTGTGATAGCCTCATTTGATGGAATTACAGATTACGTCTGTGACTACTTGACAAGCATAATCCCTCTCGCGATTCATACATTCTTACCCTCTGTGACAGCCTCATTTGATGGAATTATAGATTACGTCTGTGACTACTTGACAAGCATAATCCCTCTCGCGATTCATACATTCTTACCCTCTGTGACAGCCTCATTTGATGGAATTATAGATCACGTCTGTGTCTACTTGACAAGCATAATCCCTCTCGCTATTCATACATTCATACACTCTGTGATAGCCTCATTTGATGGAATTATAGATCACGTCTGTGTCTACTTGACAAGCATAATCCCTCTCGCTATTCATACATTCATACACTCTGTGACAGCCTCATTTGATGGAATTATAGATCACGTCTGTGTCTACTTGACAAGCATAATCCCTCTCGCTATTCATACATTCATACACTCTGTGACAGCCTCATTTGATGGAATTATAGATCACGTCTGTGTCTACTTGACAAGCATAATCCCTCTCGCTATTCATACATTCATACACTCTGTGACAGCCTCATTTGATGGAATTATAGATCACGTCTGTGTCTACTTGACAAGCATAATCCCTCTCGCTATTCATACATTCATACACTCTGTGATAGCCTCATTTGATGGAATTATAGATTACGTCTGTGACTACTTGACAAGCATAATCCCTCTCGCGATTCATACATTCTTACCCTCTGTGACAGCCTCATTTGATGGAATTATAGATTACGTCTGTGTCTACTTGACAAGCATAATCCCTCTCGCTATTCATACATTCATACACTCTGTGATAGCCTCATTTGATGGAATTATAGATTACGTCTGTGACTACTTGACAAGCATAATCCCTCTCGCGATTCATACATTCTTACCCTCTGTGACAGCCTCATTTGATGGAATTATAGATTACGTCTGTGACTACTTGACAAGCATAATCCCTCTCGCGATTTGACATTCATACACTCTGTGACAGCCTCATTCCATGGAATTATAGATTACGTCAGTTATAACGTGACAACCACAATCCGTGTATCAGTTCAGACATTCTTACCCTCTGTGGCAGCCTCATTTGATGGAATTATAGATTACGTCAGTTATAACGTGACAACCACAATCCGTGTATCAGTTCAGACATTCTTACACTCTGTGGCAGCCTCATTTGATGGAATTATAGATTACGTCAGTTATAACGTGACAACCACAATCCGTGTATCAGTTCAGACATTCTTACCCTCTGTGGCAGCCTCATTTGATGGAATTATAGATTACGTCAGTTATAACGTGACAACCACAATCCGTGTATCAGTTCAGACATTCATACACTCTGTGACAGCCTCATTCCATGGAATTATAGATTACGTCAGTTATAACGTGACAACCACAATCCGTGTATCAGTTCAGACATTCTTACCCTCTGTGGCAGCCTCATTTGATGGAATTATAGATTACGTCAGTTATAACGTGACAACCACAATCCGTGTATCAGTTCAGACATTCTTACACTCTGTGGCAGCCTCATTTGATGGAATTATAGATTACGTCAGTTATAACGTGACAACCACAATCCGTGTATCGGTTCAGACATTCTTACACTCTGTGACAGCCTCATTCCATGGAATTATAGATTACGTCAGTTATAACGTGACAACCACAATCCGTGTATCAGTTCAGACATTCTTACCCTCTGTGGCAGCCTCATTCCATGGAATTATAGATTACGTCAGTTATAACGTGACAACCACAATCCGTGTATCAGTTCAGACATTCTTACACTCTGTGACAGCCTCATTTGATGGAATTATAGATCACGTCTGTGTCTACTTGACAAGCATAATCCCTCTCGCGATTCATACATTCATACACTCTGTGATAGCCTCATTTGATGGAATTATAGATTACGTCTGTGTCTACTTGACAAGCATAATCCCTCTCGCGATTCAGATATTCGTACACTCTGTGACAGCCTCATTTGATGGAATTATAGATTACGTCTGTGTCTACTTGACAAGCATAATCCCTCTCGCGATTCAGATATTCGTACACTCTGTGACAGCCTCATTTGATGGAATTATAGATTACGTCTGTGTCTACTTGACAAGCATAATCCCTCTCGCGATTCAGATATTCGTACACTCTGTGACAGCCTCATTTGATGGAATTATAGATTACGTCTGTGTCTACTTGACAAGCATAATCCCTCTCGCTATTCATACATTCATACACTCTGTGATAGCCTCATTTGATGGAATTATAGATTACGTCTGTGACTACTTGACAAGCATAATCCCTCTCGCGATTCATACATTCTTACCCTCTGTGACAGCCTCATTTGATGGAATTATAGATTACGTCTGTGTCTACTTGACAAGCATAATCCCTCTCGCTATTCATACCTTCATACACTCTGTGATAGCCTCATTTGATGGAATTATAGATTACGTCTGTGACTACTTGACAAGCATAATCCCTCTCGCGATTCATACATTCATACACTCTGTGACAGCCTCATTTGATGGAATTATAGATTACGTCTGTGACTACTTGACAAGCATAATCCCTCTCGCGATTTGACATTCATACACTCTGTGACAGCCTCATTTGATGGAATTATAGATTACGTCTGTGACTACTTGACAAGCATAATCCCTCTCGCGATTTGACATTCATACACTCTGTGACAGCCTCATTCCATGGAATTATAGATTACGTCAGTTATAACGTGACAACCACAATCCGTGTATCAGTTCAGACATTCTTACACTCTGTGGCAGCCTCATTTGATGGAATTATAGATCACGTCTGTGTCTACTTGACAAGCATAATCCCTCTCGCGATTCATACATTCATACACTCTGTGACAGCCTCATTTGATGGAATTATAGATTACGTCTGTGTCTACTTGACAAGCATAATCCCTCTCGCTATTCATACATTCATACACTCTGTGATAGCCTCATTTGATGGAATTATAGATTACGTCTGTGACTACTTGACAAGCATAATCCCTCTCGCGATTCATACATTCATACACTCTGTGACAGCCTCATTTGATGGAATTATAGATTACGTCTGTGACTACTTGACAAGCATAATCCCTCTCGCGATTTGACATTCATACACTCTGTGACAGCCTCATTTGATGGAATTATAGATTACGTCTGTGACTACTTGACAAGCATAATCCCTCTCGCGATTTGACATTCATACACTCTGTGACAGCCTCATTCCATGGAATTATAGATTACGTCAATTATAACGTGACAATCACAATCCGTGTATCAGTTCAGACATTCTTACACTCTGTGGCAGCCTCATTTGATGGAAATATAGATTACGTTTGTGTCTACTTGACAAGCATAATCCCTCTCGCGATTCATACATTCATACACTCTGTGACAGCCTCATTTGATGGAATTATAGATTACGTCTGTGACTACTTGACAAGCATAATCCCTCTCGCGATTCATACATTCATACACTCTGTGGCAGCCTCATTTGATGGAATTATAGATTACGTCTGTGTCTACTTGACAAGCATAATTACTCTCGCGATTCATACACTCTGTGGCAGCCTCATTTGATGGAATTATAGATTACGTCTGTGTCTACTTGACAAGCATAATCCCTCTCGCGATTCATACATTCATACACTCTGTGGCAGCCTCATTTGATGGAATTATAGATTACGTCTGTGTCTACTTGACAATCATAATCCCTCTCGCGATTCATACACTCTGTGACAGCCTCATTTGATGGAATTATAGATTACGTCTGTGACTACTTGACAAGCATAATCCCTCTCGCGATTTGACATTCATACACTCTGTGACAGACTCATTTGATGGAATAATAGATTACGTCAGTTACAACGTGACAACCACAATCCCTGTATCAGTTCAGACATTCTTACACTCTGTGGCCACCTCATTCGACAAATTATAGATTACGTCAGTGGCAAAGTGACAAGCATAATCTATTTCACGATGTAGTCATTCGTGCACTCTGTGACAGCCTCAATTTCCTTAATCGTGAACCTTGATATATTTTGATTACATATTTTACTCTTTATACAATATGAGTCAGGAGAATTCATTACAATTAGTCGTGGATAAAAAAATCTCTTATTTTTGGTTTTCGTCTTTACAATCTTTAAAATAAAATTGACCTTCTGTTAGAATTAGTACACACGTAAATATATGTTTACTATTACACAAGTAGGAGGTATGTAGAATGTTATGTGAAACATGGACAAAATAGTGGTGTTCTACAGATCAAATGCGTTTATCCATCACCATGGAATTGTTATTTTAAACTTATTATGGCCATTTTTATGTTGTTACCAATTTTTCATGTTTTCTTCAACTAAAGATTATAGGGGTATCCTATACGTCTAAATAACAGTAACGAAATTCTAAAACAGCTATTACAGAGCGTTTATGATTCAATTTTGGTAAAATATGCCACTTAAAAACTATACTATACTATAATATATATATATATATATATATATACACACACACATATATATATATATATATATATATATATATATATATATATATATATATATATATATATAAGTACAGGAGTAATTTATTATATTTGAGAATATTGAGTTTTATTATTCATGTGGAGCTCAAACTTTCAAAAACTTAAATATGTATGAAACCTGTTGTGGCTTCTAAATGACAATATTCATCTGCATATAAATAACCTTAATTATTACAGAACTTGCTATGAAATCTTTAAATTAATCACATATTTTTTAATATTTGGGATTATTAGTGATACATTATACAACAGTTATCTCATAGGTATATTAGGACCACGACGATATCACATAAAAACATACAATCTGATGTAAATAATGATTTTTTGACATTCATTTAATCCTGGTAACATTATAAGTAATATTTATTTCGTTAAAATTAAAACTGTAAACAAGTATTAAAGTAGAAGAATTTATTTTATTTTCAGATAAAAACGACATACGAGAGATAAATTTAACTTGTCATTTGAAGTTTTCAAACAACTGATAGTTCTATATTAATCTCAACAATATTTGTAATATTTCGAAGATCCCAATATATACCCAGTAATTTCATTTGAACAGCACAGTAACTCAGTTGAATTGACTTCAATAACAAAACTCAATTACAATTAATCGGTGAGAAAATCGGTAACACATATATGTCGTTGGACCTCTTTGGAAGAAACCACAGGTATATTTATCTTACTAATAACCAAATGGTACACATAATAAACACGTTAATAGATATTTACACATTTACTGGCCAAGTCAAGTAAATATCATACATTTCACGGCTCCAGGTGGACCGGTTGTTTATTATTAAACTTTCCATTCCGTTATGTGTAACATATATCACTTTGATTAGTGAAAATATAAATAAATATTGAGCTTGACTTATGAGATAATATTAGCTGGAATAAAACTCAAAAACATGATCTCACAAAAATGACGTTTACTTAATCAAAACTATAATTCGGATATAAGGACTGGTAAACTAATAGCAATTTAAGTGATGGTGAAATGAGTGGAAACGTACTACCTATGAATTTGTGCTTGGGTAAAAAGGGTTTCCAGTTTAATAACCAGTTTGAAGTCAAAAATGAAGGTACTGCAATGGGAAACCCTCTATCGAGTTTCATCGCTAACTTTTTATAAGTTCGTATGAAATAAATGCTAAAAGTCCCTTAAGATTATTATCCGCCAGTGTGGGTGAGTTATGTGGATAGCGTTTTGCAGTATTTGATAAAATTGAATATCTCGAAGGGTTTTGTGATATTATCAATAAATTCTATCCAACTATACAGTTTACAGCAGAAGTTAAAAAAGATAATAACGTTTCAATTTTTGATTGAAATATGTTTAGAATAAGTATTAGTTTATCATTTAATGTTTATAGAAAAGCTAGAAACACAGGTAGTTATATAACTAAGAAATCATACTATTCACCCGCGCGTAAAAGAGCAGCTATCAATTCTATGGTTAACCGGTTAATAAACTAACCTTTGTCTAAGAATATTACGAAAAAGAACTTATAGTGCTCTTATAAGTGAACTTATAGTGCTAGAACAATATTTTTATAGTGCTCCAATTTTTAAAGGTTATCCAAAAGATGTAATCGATAATTTTATAAAGAAAGCGAAATATAAAAATTTACGAATATGAGTAGTACTCTTGTGGGCAGTATGCCTCGACAACACTGTGCTAAAACAGCAATTGCTCCTCCAATGTCAAAAATTGTAGAAAAATCGCTTAAAAAAATTATACAAATTTAAATGTAGCAATGTCAGCCGAGAATAATCTATGTATAAGTTTGTGATATTTAAGAGATAGTATTCAATAAGTAGACAAGTCTGGAATTGATTGTATAATTGAATGTCCAAAAAACATATAGGCCAAACTAAACAAAATGTCAGGATAAGAGCTAAAGAAGACCTGCCCCACTTCAAACATAATAGGCCTGATAAATCAACAAAGGTTAAACGTTGTTTCGAGGAAAAATATTATTTAAAAATAGAAAACATTTTGTTATTGAATAATCTTTCTAAATTAAACACAATAGATGCTTTGGAAACTTTTTATATTAACAAATATCGTACTATAACTGTAAATAAAAAATGAATTTGGGTCTATACAACATTTTATAATACAGTAAAATATGAAATGTATTGTTAGATATAGGATTATTTTAGAATATGGTATTAGTTAGAGGGTAACTTTTAAGTTATTTAGATGACGCAAGGCACTTGTTAACGAACCTTTAGAAAGTAGGGTTAGACCAAGCCATTTTAGTTTTAAATAAATACGGGGGTTGGCGCAGTGCTAGTTAGTTATAGTTTAGTTATTGTTTCTCATGTATCACTCAGGATGTCAACTTTGACGTGGAAACGCGTTTAATTAAGTAAACGCAAATTTTGTGAAACTTGTGTTCGAGTTTTATTCTCTCTAGTGAAAATATGTTTCCTTTAAACATCAACTTGTTCTTCTGTCATTCAAATATAAGTGATATGTTTATGTTGAAGTTAAATTTTATTTTTATTTTTTATTGAGTTAGTGCGGTCCGTACTGTAGTGTTTTTACTTCTCAAAATCTCAATGGTGCTCAATTTGTGTCACTATTTGTTTACGCCAATAGGTAGTGTTGTCCAGTAAAAATGTGTTGTATGTTAATTAAATGTTCATAGTATGTGGACTTAATAGTTTTAAAACTTTTGGAGCTTGGTAAATTTTCTTTTATTCTTGCTTTTAATTGATATGTTTTAAATTTTCCTTTTTTAATTCCCTCCATCCTGAACGATAAAATGCTTCTAACAATCATTGCATTTAATTAACGGTCTTAATCTTATCGTAGAAAATGTAATATTAGTATAAAGTGTATATTCTTAGCATAAAACTAAATTGTAGTCGATATTAATAACTTTACAATAATCAATTTATAAATATGTAGGGATACTTTATTTTATTTATTGGCGCAGGAGACGTAAGACAATTCCCACAGCTTCCTTAAACAATGTCCACACATTTTGCTACTGGGTAGAATAAAAAATAATTATCAACTTCTAGATCTTGCTCTATATCGCACTTAGTATATTATTACCGTGTACAACTTCTTGATTGTTTTACTTGACTACTTCAATATTCATGTTCAATTTTCAAATGTTATTCTTCCAATTCTCATTGTTATATTTATTTCAAACCTACCTAAAATACCTAATATAACTTATTCAGAATCAAGTTTTACTCTCACTCTCTAGTATTTTTCTAATAAGAGATTAATACCATTTGAATATTTTTGTATGACTTTAACTCTTTAGAGTTAAGAATAAAATCTAAACGATAAAATAACTTTAGAGTTTTTGATTCATTTACTGCACATATGGCAAACTTATAAGACATTTTTTGGTTTCAAATACATAATAATATTATTATTATTGTCTATTAACAATAACAACGGGATTAACTTTAAAAACAGAGTATAAATAATTATTGAAATATAGGCTTGACACATATAACAACTGAAAAATCCATTAATGTTGACTCTAATTAATTATGCCAACATAGACTGTGCTGATGTGTAGTGCAAATGTAATAATATATTGTTATTAATCAAAATTTTAAAATAGATGTCGACAAAATGTTTATCTTTTTTTCAGAAAAAAACAAAACAGGTAGTTTACTGTTTTATTTTATTACTTTACTTCTTCCCATTAAATGAATATACAAACTACAAGTAGGAATATTCAATATTATGATTGAAGTTTTATTTTAAAACATTTCAACGGATATCGAGATTTGTAATATTCTTAAAATATGTGTACTCATATTGAAGGACATAATGGTATTAAATGTTAACTTTAGTTTTTCAAATTCTGTTAAGGTGGGGGTCGATTTACATTTTTTAATGACAGATTGTTGCCTTAGATAAAGAATAGAAAATAAAATTAATTAATAAGTTGAAAAATATTAGATTAGTAAAATTGTTCTCGTACAATGAAATGGTCTAAGACATGTTTCAGAACTTTATCTCTTTGTGATGAAGTTTATCGAGTTCTGTAAGAGATGCAAGGAACAAAAGAAAACTTATATATCCTAGATGAAGAGAATCCTCTTTAAAACCAAAAACTGGGCTTAATAATAATGAATGCACTTTAGAAGACATGATCTATCTAGTCTACTTTTCCTTTGAGTGGAGGATTATTTGTAGTTTCTTAGAACATAAGAAGAAATTATTATAAATTATAATAATCAAAATTGAAGTAAATATATATCATTTATTCCAAAACTAAGATACACCTTGTTGAAATTATAAAGAGTTATTTTATTCTTATAAATTTAAATTTAACTCTATTTCTGTTTATTATACTCTAATGGGAACAATCACACCTTTATTAACATTAAACAAAAATCAATGGAGAAAATATTTGTCAAAATGTCCCATATAAAAGTCCACCAAACTAAATAAAATCAACCAAAACAATTCGTCACTAAAATGTAAGATAGATAGTTCTTCGTCATAAATGTAAAATAAACCGAAGAAGCTTACATTGAAAGTAGCAGCAGAGTTTAAATTTGCTTCTCTTGTGCAATAAAACTCAAGCTCTGCGTAAATTGTATATCTTTAAAATCATGTTTTTTGAAGTGTTCAAGATATATACAATATATATAAATTTTATTTTACAATTATTTAAAAAAAACTTAATATTCGAAATTATACTCTGATTCCAACAATAAATGATGACATAATATGTGTGGAGTCAAATTCACGTAGTTCCTTATAGCTAACACTTTCCACTCTAGAACCAAATTAAGGTCGCCAACGCTTTGTAAACATACCCACTTTAACCTCCCGCAGAGAGAGAGAGAGAGAGAGAGAGAGAGAGAGAGAGAGAGAGAGAGAGAGAGAGAGAGAGAGAGAGAGAGAGAGAGAGAGAGAGAGAGAGAGAGAGAGAGAGAGAGAGAGAGAGAGAGAGAGAGAGAGAGAGAGAGAGAGAGAGAGAGAGAGAGAGAGAGAGAGAGAGAGAGAGAGAGAGAGAGAGAGAGAGAGAGAGAGAGAGAGAGAGAAAGAGAGAGAGAGAGAGAGAGAAATCAACTCGAAATTACCAGCTTCGTTTTCATTCACGTACCAAGTGAATTTGGTTATAATTTTAGGCAAAGCGAATTGTCATGATTTGGGACGGAGAAAGTTAGGCATTAAAGTATCGTTATTATATTCATTTCAGACTAATTATTAATGATCAATACAGTAATTACAGATTCTACTATCTTGTCGTCGCCAGAAGGCGTGTCATTCATAAAATACACTGTTGACGTCACACTCCCGGGTTTCAAAATACATTTGATAAAACTTTTGTTGTGGTAATGTTACCTACTGCAGTTATGTTGAGTATTTGCTTTAAATTCAAAAATATATAACAAAAGTGAAATTATTAACCAAAAAGAAACTGTGTAGCACATCAGCCATACATTTTTTATCCGATAATTCCAAGCCTACTGTATGTTCTGGTACAATCAAACCGAATTTCGTTACAAATTTGAACTTCCGTATTAACCTCGCGATTCTGATTCAAAACCGTAAAAGTTTCGTAATCGAAAAGTATGGATACCAAACTTTTTCACTAGTAGAGCCAGATCCTAAGTTATCAGGTAGCTCACTATTATTAAAATAACAATACAATACTAAATTTCACTATATGTTTACCTTACACTTAAGTTTTAATAAATGAACGTTTAGTATATTGCCTTATTACTTACTATCGGTATTAAAGAGTTAACAAAAAATACATCTTCAACAATAACACCACCACATAGAATATTTTTATATACAACGAAGTTCATAACTTAGGTGAACATTAATATGTTTTGAATTCTTGCAAACATAAATGAGTTACATGTAACTATTTTATCTCAAATACTTTAGTTGTGAGAATTATCGTTTATCCTACTATCTTAAAGACGAATCATAATTATGTTTTGTATTTGTTTTTAATTCAAAATATATTAAGTAAATTTAGATTCCAAATATAGTATATTTATAAATTCCAATCAATTTAGGTTCATAAACCGAACTTTAAAAAAGACAAACAAATAAACCTATTTGAACAAACATTAAGCAAAATGTAATATTATAACAAATGTAGGTGAATGAAGATAATTAAAGAATTGACATTACACTTTATAGCCTACTTAAAAATATCAAGTTTTTGATTGGAATAAATATAATAAAAAATTTCTTTTCTCTAAATTTATCATCAGTTACAATATTTTAACAATTAGATATTTAAATAATTGTTTACATGCATTTCTGACACAAACATTCATTATCGACATACTAACTAAAGTAAAGGAATTGTCAATAAAATTATCATTTAAATAGTGGTAATTATTGAGGTAAAATGAACCATGAACTTTGTGTTAGTTATTGTAAATTATAATACACAAAAATTAATTAAAATTAAAATTATTCCTTATTAGTAATTTATTCATAGTTTGCAATCTGATTGGGTTGTTACTCAGGTGAAAATCAAATGCATTTTTTTATAAATATTATCAAAATATAAGGGGTAACTACAATTACGCTGTTTTTTAAAAAAATGTTACTTTATCTCTTGTTTGGGCAATACTTGAGCAGCGTTTTATCAAAATCATTAATCATATATTTAGAATGAAAGATCATTTTATGTTATTCACTCTTGCACGATTTGTTTTAATCTAAATCTTGAGTTTTTAAAACAATTATAAAAGATCTGAGATTTTAGAAAATATGTTCACGTAATAAAAGTGATAAGAATCTCTCAGATCTCAACACGTACGTCATTACAAAATCCACTTTTTTTTTATACACGACAATAAATAACGATAATTTGGAAAAATATTAACTATAACTTTTGTACTATCACTTAACCACGTATAGGTAAGAAAACTAAACGTGATATTATAAAAAAAATTAAAAATCTATGTTAATTTTATTTTCACAAGTCAAAAATTCTTTGACGTCACAAATTGTCTGGCGTTACTCATGTCACTTTTAAAGTATAAAATTTGACAGAGAGTAATTTAATGATCCTATAAAAACAATATATGAATTGATTTAATATGGAATATTGCCCTGCTTGTCACATTAGCAGTGATTCGCAATGACGTATCGCGTAATTCCATAAAATCACCGATCCCGAATGTCACTTATAATTTGGATTTTATCAATCTTTTTATTTTAGTGAGTACGAACACATTCAATACACATTACACACATGCATGTGTACATTTTGAGATTAAGAGGCTAGTACTCTGCTATTACCCTTTGTAGTAAGTGTAATAAAATTGCGAAACTTTGGAAACCTAAGCCAAACTTTAAAAACAAAATATATTGTTTAAACCATGGATACACGTACTATATTAAAATATAATGTTTTAAATTTCAAGAACGGCTAGTTGATTCAATAATTTTTTTGTTTAAAAGAAAAGTGTGGAATAGAGAGTTGCGAAATAAAACGAAGGAATACCACTGAAACAATTAAATATGGTATTTTAAAAATTGGATCTGAAGACAAACATGTGATCTAAACGACATGCATGTGAAAGTTTATTTCTATTCTCATTATTTTACATTAAGAACTAATTAGCTTAAGGACGTAATTTATTATTAATTTTAAACTTTCGTTTCCTCTGGTGTAAAAAAACTTTTCTCTTATATTGGTGAGTTAATTTATGTGTCAATGTTATTTTGTGGTGTTTATATATACAGTGTGTTTAACCCATGGATACTGTTTAATAAGTTGGTAATGAACAAGACCATAAAACAATAATTGTGTTACAACTCTTTAAAAATAGTTTTTATATAAGAAAATATACTAGAAAAAGAGGGTTTTACCAGATTAAGTAATTTAATTTTTATTGTTTACTAAGGAAATCCTTTTCTTCGTACTTTCTTCTTCAATATGATACCGTTAGAAGATATTATATCACACTTTTTTTATAATTAGAATAATTTCCGCCATAATATAAAAATTAAGTCTTTAGTTTAAACAGTTAAAAAAAAACAAAATCTATTTTAAACGTTTAGATAAATTTAATAATATAGATTATTTTTTATACAAATATTTATTTTTTTTTAATTACAGGTACAAGTTTTATAAACAAATTTATCATTTTGTAAATAACTAGCCATTTGTTTGGATTTGTGAAATTATTTTAGTGAACTTTCATTCTATTAAAAATCCAGATTGTAATTTAAAGTTTTTATGGAAGATTTTGTAGTTTATGAGAATTTCGAACCTACTATCTTCTAAAAGTTTACTCATTTGAAAATAGTAAAAATATACAATAATTTTAAAGGGTGGTTTTTTATTTTAACCATGGTATTATTTATTTAAATTTTCAATTTCAATGTTTTTACTTTCAGTCTTGTTTTTTTTTTTTTTGTTAGCAAAAATGTAGCTTAGTTCAATTCGAGCAATATAGCGGGTAGCACTTTATTTGTTTCGTTCAAAAGTTGTTAAACGTTTTCTATAACATTTGAACACACTGCTCATGATACAAATTATTTTTATATTGTATTTTTATTATTAGATGGAAAAATGTGTATTTTCTTATCAAATCTTAACGGTTGTAGATTATCTCATTTTGAAAGTCCAAATATAATATATAATTCAATAAATTTACAATATATAATAAATATTTATTTTAATAAATATAGTTGACCATTTTCTTATACACACAACATGATGTATAGTCGAAAATATATCGTTCTTGTAAAGAGTTTACAAGAAGTCTTGGGTATGATTTAACTTTTGTTTTTATAAATACAGGAGAATTAAAAACAAAAATTGGTTAATTACACGACTAAATCTGACTTTATACATTATTCGGCGCCTGGATTAAAACGACGCCTACAGTAGTTTAGTTTATAACACATATTATTGGGCATATATATATATATATATATATATATATATAACTTATGTACGTTCATCCTACAGCTTCCGAATGTTGTATTACCGACTCTGCATAATGATAGTATTTTTATACAATAGTAGTTTAAAATTATAATAGTGGATTTTAATTTAAAATTAATAATTAGCTTATATCTCTAGATAATTCACTTTTTTACTTAAACGTAGTATAGAGAAAGGTAGGTTGGGTGATTTAATTTCAAAGGTAGTTTTATTAAGAAAGTATGCATTTTAATGTGCAGGAATAAATCTATTTTTTACAAACATGTAACATTTATATAACATAGCTACTGAACAATTGCACAGAAGACAACATACAAAGAAAAAATATATAAGATATAAGTTATATAAGTAGATCTACCTTGTTTTGTGATTTATGTGATAAAAAGTGGTAATTATTAATTTAGATTGGTGAGTAATAACTTGTTTTAATTTGTTCGTTATATTTTGTTAACCATGGAGATCTATTTTAGTGTAACTTCATAAAAGAGGGAAAATATTGTCTCAAAATTACTTAGAGATACAATAGGAAAAATAAATAAATGAAAGAAGATAACAAACATCTATGGATTGGATTTAGGTGTAATAACGTTAATAGCAATTTAACTCAATGTCATAAAATGAAATTACTTCGTATCATCAAGTTATTTCTGAACACTTCACATTCGCTATTGGAATGTTGCCCTATTTTATATGTAAATTGAAACTATTTTTTATTTTTAACAAGTTTAAAGTCTTTCAAAACATTAGTATTATGAATATTTTACTTTCTTAGAAATCTCTCTATCTTACACACCCTCTCATATACAAAAATAAAAAGATAGAATGCAGTCAATATTAAACGTTACAAGAACGGTTGGCCGTTCGATGAACAGCTTTTGTGGATTTTTTTAAAAATCGAATATAATAAAAGTCATTTCTATTGACGTGTACAATAAACGTACACAATGTATGATTCAAAAAAGTTGAAAAACAGTAGACCATTATGTTGGTTGTGTCAAAAATTTATAACTACTCGATGGACGTTAACTATCCGTTGATACAACTAATTTTTATTTCATAATACTATTTTTAATAAAAATTGTATTATGAAATACTATTAATTTATTTCGATTTTTGGTATATTTTTTTAAATAACTTTTTATAAAACCATTGTCTTTACCGAACACACTTGCAAAAGAAAAAAAGAAGTTGGAATACTCATTATTTATTATTCGTCAATTAAAGTGATTAACTATGTTTGACATGAAATGTTTATTTTATTGAATACACAAAACGTTTGGATTAATTGTAATTAGTTGTAGATTTATCAGAATTTAGGACTGTGATAAATAAATACGTATTACAAGTTTACAACTAGCGATTGTAAAGTAATTGTTATTTCGCTTGGTTTCTCCAATACACAATCATCAAATAGTACTAGGTATTTAATTACAATTATACTGTAATTAAACCATTGCAATTAATGGTAGAAGAACGCGAATTTCTCTTCAACCGTTGTTACATTTTTGATATTTCTTTGCAGACTGAATTATAATAGTTACTCGAATTATTTGTTTGTTAAATGTATACAAATATATGAAGCCTAGCAAAATAATTTAAATAAAATTCCTCAATGTCATTGTTTTTAGAATACATCTAGTTCCGATGAAAAGTCCTCTCATTATTGATGGAATCATAACATTATAATATTTTTATATCTTAATATTTTATAAAGTTCTCACAAATATGAGATAAAAAAAGTCATTGATTAAATTTTGTTTTCAAAATTTTCCCTTTTCAAAAAGGGGTTGTTATATCTCATCAACCAAATCTTTATATTAATTTTCCAGCGAATTCTAAAACACAATTTTATTTAGAACGAATACTTCCTGAACACATTAGCATAGTACTTCTTCTGTACATTAACTATCGTAACCGAATCAACTACTTGAAAATCAGGTATCATATTTTGAATGTATTTTCCGTTTAAATATTTAGGGATACAAATTTCGTTCGAAATTATATTTCTGAAGGTTTAATGCCAATTATTTAGTTTTTCGTTATTATTTCCATCTTTCTTATTTTCAAAATTACCGACCCACCTGTAAGTATTTTATTATTATTTTACTGTTGAAAGTCTTGGTAAATTATTAAACAAATAGAGAGATCTCAGCATTTTTCTATATGATAAATTTAGATTTTGTAATTATGGAGATAAAGTTGGAAATTTTTCTTTTTAAACTACTAATCTTCAATCAATTCATTGATTGCAATCAATTCATTGCGCTGATAAATCTTTTTTTTTTATATATAAGTCTCCTAAAACCATATAAAAAACAACAGTTTAAATTTATTTTTTATTCTACGGTTCCCTAGAATAGAAGTTATAAAAACGAATCGATGATTTTCAATACATAATTATAGCCATCGTTAAAATCTGCAAAAACACTCATTAGTATTAAATCTACAATAAAATTAGAGTCAACTCCTATGTAATGATTTTTCAATTACGAAATTTCTATCGAATTATATTTTAAAGTTCTAGTGAACATAGTATATTTTGGTGGTTTTTAAATTTATTACTGGTTTGATTTTGAGTTGTTCTTTTACTTTGATATATATATATATATATATATATATATATATATATTATATTTATATATATATATAATGTCCCACAAATTCTCTTGATTTTTATAAAACTAATTTTATGTTTCAGATATGTGATATCGATTCACCAGAGACCATTGATAGTTTGGACACTTTCTAAATAATTTTTCGCCGTTTTCTTTTTTTTCCATTTTTAATTGTGTATAATGTCTACCTTGTAATATTTGTTAATCGATCAATCATACATAAATATATATTGAATCTTTACAAATTGTAAATAACTAATTTCTTCAAATTTTCACCTTTATATTGATATCTTGTTTTTGCAATATTTTTGTACAATTAAATATACAATAATTGATTTTCCTATCTTACTATTCTAATTGAGACTGCTAGCATTTACAATGATGAGGGATACTTTGAAAATATATTATAATTAAAATTGTAAATTCTCAAGGATGAAAGCAATAATTTATAAAACAACTTTGTTAAAGGAAAGGTCTCATTTTTATAGTGTATTTACTGTTAATTTTTAAATTATGTATTGCAACAAGTTACGCAATACATTAGATTGATTTCCATTTAAATCTAATAGCTGTACAGTAATTGTTGTTTTTACACATGACATTACACATGTAGCTCCGTAATGGCTGCGTTTAGAGAAAAATACTATAAAACATAGGTGTCGTAAAAATATATGTTTCACCAAACAATGCAATAAAAATATGGTGTTTGAATATTAAAAATTCATCATGGCGGCCATATTGAAAAAAATGGCGAAGATTAAAACTACAGTACCACTGTAATTTTAACGAAAGTATAAATCCAGGGAAGTATCCCAATTTAAAGTTTTTCGAAAACATTCCGAGATAGTTTTTCGATAGTTTCCGAGATTCCAATGTTGTCCATCTTGAATTAATCACCCTTGATTTGTATACGTACGTGTTTGAAAATATTGTTAACAATTTGTTCTATTTTACTGTGTGAGATAACAGTAAATATATATATATATATATATATATATATATATATATATATATATTTTAAAATTATTATTATTATTATTTTACACGATTATAAAACGCAATCTTTTACGGTTTGTTGACCACAAAAGTTAAAGCATCATTAATCTAAACTAATATATCAGAAAATTGTATTTGGACTAAAATTAAAACTAAAATTAACTAATACAACTAAATTTAATTGTACCTATATTTAACTAACTCTTTTTGAAGCAAACATAAGTAGGAAGATTTGTGGGCTCAATATTGAAGTTGTAATAGACAATAATAAAGGAAATTTATTATATTAAACACTTAAGAGCTATACGTAGACGTTTAAGTAAAAGCTAAAATTATTCAACTTACGGTCATGTACCATGAACTCTAATAATTAGAAAAATGAAACGGGTAGTTCGAGTAATATTAAAAAAAAAATTACATAAAAAAGAAGACTTTTTATGACTTGAAGCGTTTCAATTATTGTGCAGCAGCTACAGATAGCCTCAAGCCTCATGACATGTAAAAAGTGTAAACTGTTGTAACACGCTACATAATAATAAAATAAAGAGGAGTTTTTAAAAACATAACACAAACTTCCTCTTACTTTTTTTTACATGGAATATACTAACAATTCAAAAGTGTTTGTCACAAGAAATATCAGTACGGTAGTTGTAAGTAAAAAAGTTAAATTCAACTATGGACGACTTAGATAGGGTAGATTATCTTAAACCATATTTATATAACTAAATAAGATCTTAACTTGCTTAACGTATGTTATAACCACGTCTGAAACATAAATCTGATAAGATTAAATAATCTTTAAACAACTTAGAGGAAAGTTATCCGGATATTAGGCGTTATCAGTAATTCAATTTTGATCACTTATATAGGTGATTTAACTTCACGTTTCACAAAAAAAATTTAGGAAATTAGTAAAGTTGATTTTGAAAAATTAGCTATTTCATACATGGATATTTCATTATGTTGACTTGCAAATAGATTAATGATGTAAATTTGAATTATTATTATAAATAATATTTCATTTATGTTCTTTTGATAAGTTTCTGTTATCCAAAACAATATTCAATAATCTATATTAGATTTATTTCAACTTTGTTCAGTCTAATATCCAACATAAACGAACAACGTTGAAGTCATATTTATAAGTAAGAACCCCATATATACGTAAGAAAAACAAATATCTCATACATTTTTCTGTTTCGATACTTTCAATTTATTTACTATCAAAAGTAATACTATATTGACAATGTAAGTCAAAGTTGTGTGAGTCTAATTCAAATTCCTGTTTTTGAGTTTCCAATATTATAACTAAGAAAAAATATTTTGTATGTTACAACTTATCATCTATATGAATTTATTTATTGGTAAAAGCTAATATTCTATTTTGTTGAATATAATATTTGTAACAGTTTTCATGCATTCAAATTTAATAGGAAATGTTTACCTAAATATATGAAAACTCAAAGGAAACTAACTATAACATATAATTTTTCAAATGAAATATGTCTAACTTGTTTAATAAACCGGTAGACAATACTGATAAATATCATAAGTTTAATTAGAACGGATGTTTTCATAGATCCAAAGTTGTGCAATAGTTAAACTTTAGAACTATGAGATATAAAATATCTCCACTTCATATGCATAAGTTAACATCGCGTTTGCATTCTTTCAAAGTAAAAGACAAAATTTAGTTCAATAGAAAGGTCTGAACCCTTTTTCTTTACGTTGCTCTTTATTTCCCCTGAGTGCAATATAACATTTTCATGTTTCATATAACATGCGATTCATTTTTTAAATATAATTTTTCTCCATATAATGTAGATATGTTAATCTCTTCTAAAAACAAATTGGGTTAAGTAGATTTAATATGTATCAAATTTTCTCTACAAACATTTTACAATATTATGTAATCTTAACCGTTATATTATTTATTGTTTGATTTATTCCGACATTATTTGCCAAAATTATTATGTATAAAAACTAATACACAATGCTTCGATAGTATAAATCAAACCTTTTTATGAGGAGTAAAATTATAATATAACAAAGAAAAATCACCTACATAGCCTTAGCCAGTGTTAGAAATGAAAACTAAATTTACAACCTATCGTAATAACTCAAGCATATACATAGACCCGAGGAGTCCAAGGCTAAGACAAAACCGAAAAGTGATCAAATAAGACCACAACACACAGACATACACTATTAAATAGAAGGCAAGAAAACTCTAGTTACCCAACAGGTAATCTGTGTAAAAATTAAGTCCCATTTTTCAATAGTATAGACATCGATCGCGTCATTATCCTCATTTGTCCTTAGTCCATAAAAAAAAAAAAATTATCCTAATATATCCCAGTAATCTATACCCTTGTTGGAAAGTAATATATATATATAATCTAAGTAAAGTATTAAACCCTAAAACTAGGCATGGGCAATTAGATCTAAGAATAACGAAAAACAAGTGAACAGACCAGTCCTACAGTACTCAACCTAGGAAGACTAGTAGATTATAGGTAAAGGGATCGATAAGAGAAAAAGTTGTCCTATCTGTTTATCTGGGAAAACAACATTTTCCACCGTCTTTCAAGAGTTTACTCGTCGATCAAGTCATTATTCCCATTTATAGATGAACCGTCAAAACTTCAGTCTAGAATAATAGTTTTTTCTCCTATTTTAAATCAGTTTTATTATCAAAAAACTAGAATGACCTTATTTCAAATCTCGTTTAGCTGATTGTATTGTACGATAGCTTTATATATATACGACTTCAATTATTTCTCATTTATTTAATATTTTGCTTGTTTATCATTTGCCTTTATCCCATTAAATTTGTGATTTATAGACTATATATTTTCATTTATTTTCAATATATCAGTTGAAACTAATCGCTTGTTAGTTTTAGGCTTAGAGTCTTTTATTTAGAAGTCTTTTTGTCTCGCCTGTCACAATTACATTTCATACTTTAAATACAGTTTTTAGTATCCTGAATAGAATTTTTAAGTTTGTTTTTGACGAGAAGTTGTCTAACAGTATTTTGGTGATTAAAAGCGGTATGTATTTTCTATTTCCTAATATTATATACAATTTACCTGCATAAAATACCTTTAAAACCGGCATAGGATTAATTGTTACTCGTTATTTACCTATTAAATAATCGCAATTGAATTGATATCACTGAAATATAGTAATTATAGGAATAAATGAACCTTCAAAAAATCACAATTTTAAGTTTTTTAAATTATGAAGATACGGAGTTTTATAATGCGGGAAATTGGCAGTGGTGACAAGTTAGTCAGTAAATAATAAAAGTGAAAGAGGTAGAAGAAATATATTGAAGAAAATGTTTATTTACAGATTACCTTTTTAGAGGACAATAGTCGCATGGTCGTCCGAGAACTTTATTTATGTAATGTTGGTTAGTGTGATAAGACTCTCACATACCATTGCGAGCGGCCTGGTTGTTGCCTTTGCCTTCCTATAGACATTGACACTTTCTAAATACCGGATTGTTTTTATTTCATTAACAACATAACCATTAAGTAATCTTATAAAATAATGTTCAATTAATTATTCTATATTTTAATTTTATTTCGAAAGTTGTAAAACTAGTAAATACCTATTCAATATTGGTCAAACATATTTATAAGTTTATTAATAGAAGTAATTATAAATCAATAAAAAAAGTGTGTAGACCAACTCCAGTATGTATTAAAAGTAGAAGTAATAAGAAAATAAGTTAGAATGAAAACGTATTAATGCAAATATATTTTTAAATATATGTTATAAATAGGTACAGGTATATAAGATACTTTTATCAAAGAATATTTTCACTAAGATTAAATACATTCTTTGTAATAAAATATAATTAACAAGTATTCTTTGATAGAACATCAAATATATTAAATTATATAATCCTTAGCTCCAAAAACCTCCTCGTTCCCCAATAACTGAAAGAAGTGAAATCGGATCCTATCAGAATTTAAAATATTGGTTACAAAACTGTTTTAGCAAAATAGTATTATATTACTAAATCACTATTAAGAAATAAGTTAATAACACTATATACTATAAATAGGATTAGATAATGTAATTATAAATACGGGTTTTCCTAAAGTCACGCCACAAATTCTCCTGTATCCAGTAACTTATTTTCATTATCTCGTTTTGAAAAAAAGTATTCCAAATTGTCCCAAGGGAATCGAACTATTTAATCATTCTCTCAGCCCATATACCCCGTCACCCAATACCTTGAGTAGTTTTAAACAATCGGTGTACATCACCAAGGTTCCTCAATCTCGAATAACTCGATTTGCTATCCATGGGTCATTTTAACTTTAAGGCTTGTAAATGGGAAACTGGTGTCTATATTATCGGTTCCAATACTTGGAATAGAGTAGTCTATTTTTATCGTAATTCTAGCATGATCCATATGTGAGTTTCTCTAGACGTTGCTGCATCTAAGCCTGTAGGCTGGTTTTCTTAGTTCCGCCGTTATAAATAGGTTAATGGGTTTAAGCTAAGTAATATATCCATTGTAACTGTTGGTGTAGTGGATAATGCTCCGGTCGGTAGTTCTTTGACATGTCATCCTCCGAACACTAGTTTGAGTGGTTTTGTTCTGTCTCCGCTCGGTCACAACCCTTTACACTACCTATCATAGGTTATGTAATACCAGTATAGATGTTTCTCATTATTGCTGGTCTTCGTCTCTAGATTGTGCTTACTCCCCTTATTTTTGCCAATAACGAGTAGATGAGTTTTTCTGTAGTGGGCATCAAGTGCGAATTCCAAGTAAGTTTGTTCTCTTTAATACCACGCCTAGATGTTTGACCACGTCCATGATTACAATTTTTGTCAAATAGAATTTATTAGCATTTAAAACTGGAGTGGTCTAAATCCTAGTAAATGGGATACATGGTGTATTATTATTTTTGACCTTGAGGTTTTCCCTGCTACAACAAAAATAGCAGACTATTTAGCTAAACAAGGCTTTGTATCAATGTTTTTAGGAGCTGAGAAAGCTGTAGGAATGTCCGTGGGTCAGGTCATGGTGCTAATTAAATGTGGGTTCATGCAAAAAAAAAATAATAAAAATAAAAAAAATACGTATATTAAGGGAGGACTAATGTAGTAAATAATTGTTAAGGATATCTTTTATTGTATTCTTGAATGAACAATAATGACCTTGAGTTAGAGGACAACTCAGACAAAAAAAAAGGGGGAATGCCAGCCCTTCTCGGGGTGAAAAATATTACATTAAAAAAAGCCCGGGAATGCATAAATTAATTAATTTAAGCAACTTTTGTTCTATAAAGTTTTTTCTAAAAGTATATTCTTTTCGAGTTATTCCTAAGTGAATGAATCGAATTTTCAACCAAAAAAAATCATGTTTTCATACGGTTTTTCGTTAATAACTTAAAAAAATTGCACTTTAAGAAAAAAAATCATTAGATTCAAAAATGTACCAGTAGCTTATATATATAAAAAAAAAAAAAAAAAAAAAAAAAAAAAAAAAAAAAAAAAAAAAGTTCGTTCATGGTTACTGTAGAACCAACACAAACGGAGTTGTAGCTTGTTGTAATCTTGTTTTATTCATCAAAAGAAAAATTTAAAGGTTTATCGTGAAATAGCTAAAAAACAATGCATTTTTCGGTAAAGTTTAATAAAACGTTTATAAAATATAAACATACAATAAAGAGAGAGAGGGAGAGAGAGAGAGAGAGAGAGAGAGAGAGAGAGAGAGAGAGAGAGAGAGAGAGAGAGAGAGAGAGAGAGAGAGAGAGAGAGAGAGAGAGAGAGAGAGAGAGAGAGAGAGAGAGAGAGAGAGAGAGAGAGAGAGAGAGAGAGAGAGAGAGAGAGAGAGAGAGAGAGAGAGAGAGAGAGAGAGAGAGAGAGAGAGAGAGAGAGAGAGAGTGGGAGAGAGAGAGAGGGAGAGAGAGAGGGAGAGAGAGAGAGAGAAAAAGAGAGAGAGGGAGAGGGAGAGAGAGATAACGAGGCATTTCGGTATGAGACGTTCAAAAAGAGAAAGTTGAATCTCATACATCTGCTGACGAACAGTATGTAGGCCTAATAATACCCGTTCCGGCGACTGGTGCTTTAAATGAACACATAAAAAGAGTGTATTTGCAAACTCAGTTAATATTGAAGTAGTTTTAAACCTAGTTAAAACTTTCGATCAACCTGCACCTGAAGAGCTGTTAAAAAGGGTGCGGATCGGCGTGCGGTTTTGAAGAATATGACTTTTTTGCAACTCTGCATGTACAACATGCAGCGGAGACCATTGTCAAAATTGTGCTCATATTATAGACCAAGAGGAGGAAGGTGAATGTGAGGAAGAAAACGAAAACGAAAACGAGAATGAAGGAGAAGTGGAAATGAATGAAGTTGAAGAGGAAGATAAGAGTGAAGATTTTTAATTATTTGTAAATTTATTCAATTACTTTTGAATAAATAAATTCATTGAAATTCATTCATGTACATAAATAAAAGAAATGAATATTTTCTTTTCCCTGTCTTTGATTTGTGATTGAAATTATTTATTTTTGCAAATAATAAAAAAAATTAATTAAAACTAAATTGGTTTTTAAAGGCTTGATACAATTAATACTTTTTATTTAAATATCGACAAAATTCTACAACATTAAGAAAAACACATTTTTCTGCAAGGTTAGTTTTTATAAGGGTTTATTACCGTCAAAGGGGTGGTTTTTAGGGGTTGAAAATGGTCAATTCATAATCATTTAACCCTCCCAATGTGAACTGATGTTACTTCTTCCGACTACAAGCCCGAAACTGAAACAATAAACAATTTTTGCAAGGGGTAGTTATTATAGGGGTTGATTACCGTCACAAGGGGTGGATTTTAAGGGATGAAAATTGTCAATTTATAATTGAACCCTCACAATGTCAACTGATGTTACTTCTTTCGATTACAAGCCCGAACCTGCACTTAAAAATATATATTCAAATAGGGGTAGTTTTAACCCCTAAAAATAAAAATCAACACCCGGCCCGGCACAGGGTCAACTTTGAAGTAGAGGATAAGTAGAACTTAAATCCAAAATTTTAGGAAAATCGGTGCTGCTTGGACAAATTACCTAGTATTACAGATGTTTGTCTTCATTGACTGGACTACAAAGGATATGAGCTTAACATGATAAAATTGTGTGTAAGCCTGCTTTTGAAGATTTAGGAAACCGAAGTTCCATTAATTTTCAATTGCGAGGTTATGACATATAAGAAGGGAGACTTTTATTTTTACAAATTCCTTTGGGTACTATGACTCGACGAACTTGTTAGTAAATTATTAAAACTTTTAATGGGAACAAATTTGCTAAGCTAGAATGATGAGGCTTCATTTGAACAATACCCTATTGGTCGCGATACCAGAGCTGTGTAAAAAGATCTATTAAACCCAAAATAAATGAATTAATTAATAAATAAAATTGTATCCAAAATTATGGATTCATTGTCTATTATAAACCTTGAAATTCATCAAGGAATACGTTTATAATATACCAGAATTATACAGTAAATTTAAACAACAAAATGTATAAACATGCAATTATTGCCTGCAACTAACAAGACGAAATTTATATGGATTAAGATTTTTCCTTTAACGAGTAATGCTTTTCTATCAAGTACTGAAAAAGTAAATCTACATTTTGTTTAGAAACTAACTGTTTTGAAATTAAAGAACAATGCATAATAACTGACAATATATCCAAGAAACTGTCAAATATTTAACGCTTGATGCAAATAGAGGAAAATATTTAAATTATTAAATTCTCTCTTGTATTCTAATCTGAACCATTTCAAAATCAATTAGGCGAAAGACATTTCTTTCCAATTGTATTTATTTCTGTTCCTAATATTTAAATGTATTTTAAAATTATTATTATTAATATATGGAACTTATAAAAAACATTGTCCTACATATAATATATATTTTTAAAAAAAATACCGTCCTGAGTAATATTAACCAAGAGTAATTATAAGGATTGAACAATATAAATAAAGATAAATGATCAATTTTTTCATTCTGACATTTACGTAGAGAAAATGTTTTGATGGGTACAAAAATGTAATGTGATTTTTTTTTTCGGAAAGAAACTCTATTGCCATATACAACTCTAAATAACATCTTCGGGTTCATCCCATATATTGCACGTTCATTGCAATATGATACCTAAACATTTCATATTAAAAAATAAATACTAACAACGGTTTTGATAAACCTACAGATATGCACAAATCAAATTGTAACGGCCAGGCGTGGATTCATTAGATATGGTCAAACGTAGAAGTATGTGTTTTGTCTCTATAATAAGAAGATGCACAAAATGGACAGTACATTTGGTAATGACTACTGTCAAAAACCTTATCCATATTGAATTCAATTGGTATCGCATTGTAGACTGGTAAGAGTTACTACTGACATGCTGTTTGACCTCTAGATTGTCATCGAGACAGCGTTACAAAACTCGCGGTTGGTGCTTTGTGGTTTTATGAATTGAAGATTTTTCCAGTTCTGTCATTATTTTTAAATTCCTCACCTATTGCAGTATACTTACAACGGATTTACAAGTGAATATAGTGATTTTTTTCCCCTTAAGTCCACTAGTAAACGATTTTATGAAGTCGGAACGGAGACACAACCACAACCTATCTCCGTGTTATAAGAAGATAACGGCATTATAAGCTAACCTACATACAGTCTGCACGAGGTGGCATAAGTCAATTTAGGTTTTAATAATATCTTTTGAATTTGAATTTCTAATGTCATATTTTTCGTATATTTATGATCATATTTCTTTTATTTTATTTTCGATTTCAAATGAGCAATATCTTGGCTTATAACTTTACAAATTCTAAATTGTCACTTATCAGAACTCTATAATCTCTATAAATCGACACATATGTCTAACTATCTATAAGTCTAACTTTGCAATATTGGATTTAGACTGTCCAATTATATAGGTGTTGTCTTTATATGGAATTACGTACAATGCCACCTCTCCCCATCATACCACTAATCCCCAACTTATTACTTTAAGAAGAGATTTAAACCATCTATTCAAAAATCTTGAAATAAAGAATTTGTAATTTATATTTTAATAAGTTTAAGGTCTAGTATTTTTGCCACTATTTAGTCACTGAGTGTATATTTTCTAAAAGAGCGGATTATTCTTAAAAATGGAAATTGCATTCCTTGGTCAATTGTTTTGTTATAATACCAAAGTTTTTAATAAATATCATATACTATCCAAATGGTCCCAAAAATGCTTACATATCTTTACTCTTTTTAAGAATAGGATAACAAGAAATAAGTTTAACTTTATCTGAATTACATTTACCTTCTTCTATAGTAACTATGTGTCCTAAATACCCTACTCCTTTTCCAATAAATTCTTTGTCTAGTTGAATTTTATTGTTTGCATTTCGTAATCTGATAAAAACTTCTCAAAATATTTCCGTGTGTTCTCGATGAATGGTTATATATTTTATAAAGCTATCTAATTACATTAGTAATGTTTCATTTTTAATTCTTCTTAAAATATTATTTATAATTACTTGGAATGTAGGATGACTATTCTTGAGATCAAACGCCATGTGTAAAATTTGTATTTGTCCCATTTCGTTTAAATTAAATATTTTCTACGCTTGAAAGATCAATTTCTACCTAATAAAATCATGAGGATAATCTAATGTTGTAAAGCATTGTTGATCGACCAGATTTATCTAGTATATCTGCAATATTTTGTAACGGGAACCTGCCGCCTATGATATTGGAAATTAGGATCCTATAATCAATAATTACAATACGAATGTTTTAGTTTTCGATTGGCACTTTTTTGGGTACAATCTAAAATGAAGAATTCAATGGGAATTTGTTGGAAGTTTATTTGTTTTAACATATCTTAAATTTGATTATTTATTTCGTTTTATTGAAATTTCTTTATATCGTTAATTTCTAGAATAAATGATCGATTCTGGATTTGCTACCTAAACCAATAGTATAATTTGGTTGGTGAAAGTCAGATTATCTCCGTCAACATGAAATAAATCATTATATTCTTCTACTAGTTTCCTGAATTTATGTTTGCAACTTAATTTTGGACAGATCTGGTCTAGGTTTTTCGTTTTTATGATCAATCATATTAAAATAATTTTGGTCTACTTTGTTGTTTATAATAGTATTTTTGGAAAATAATGGAAAATATTTAGAGTTTATAGTGCAAGTAGTTTTAGCGTCAATCTTTTGTTTTCCGTTGTACAGTTCAATACATGATAATATTCTTTACCTAAGCTTACTGTGACTCTAAATTAGATCATTTGTATTCCTTTATATTTTTATGAGATTTACAATTATAAATCATTTACTATACCGTTTACTTTTCCTTTTATTATTTTGCAGGTAAAAGTATGAATATGATAGGTTGACATTTCTTTAACTTTTATATCTTTAGTTTTTATGTTTAAAGCATCGGTTTCCATATTAAGATAAAGTATCTTCATCCTCTAATTGCAACATATTAGTTCATTATTTATAATATCTAAATTTATTTCTAATAAAATTCTTTAATACTATACAAGCCCAATAGCATATCAAAGCCTTCACGAAAGCCGAATAGGTAGATTTGAGATAATTTTTGAATTTAACGGTAAGTTAAATAATTTTAAGAATATATTTAAAAAAATACCTTGTTTAAATTACTCCCCAAATCCAATTCTTTGCTGATTTCGTTGCATTCACTACACTATTTTGATTCACTTTTTACCCTCTCTTTTAAATATGTACATTCAATAAGCTCGGTGTTTCCATTCTTAATAATATCTCTTTATTAAGTTGTGCTCACACTCCATTAACGGGTTAAAACGAAGATAATTATTTTCATTATTTTCTTAGAAAGTCTTACCAACTGCGCCAGTTACGTTGATGCTCCTTAAAAATCGCTTTAAAAAGACTTTATTTTGTTATAAGATATTGATTTAAATATATTATATATTATTGCACGAGACAAAATAAAAATGATAAATACTACTGTTATACACTGAAATTACTGTCATGACCGATTGTTAATAGAACACAGGGTACTCGTGGATTACAAACCTAAGAAATAGTAAATTAGGACAACTCCCTATATGCTAAATATTGTTGATATATATATATATATATATATATATATATATGTATCGCCGTAGAACTCTAAAACCGATAGGTTTTTGATATATTATATTCTTCTTTTTTTGACGTGACACGTTGTTATAGAGTAAATTCATATTATATTTAAACGTTGAAGAGTGTAAACAAAATAAAAAAATAAGTATATTTTATTCAATAATTCTAAACCCTGATCGAAATCAGCTTCATAAGAACAATTACAACTTCCATATAGATTATTCCTACCTGCAAAACTGCATTTCGGACTAGTTACTGGATATCGTATAAGCCAGATAATCTAAATACCGAACTTAACAAAAATATGTTGAATTGGAATACAATTGAGGGAATCTTAGATCGAAGATTAGCCGAAGGCTTAATTGATTGTCTAATCACAAATAATTACATTACGTATTGAATGCTACCGATAATAAACGGTTGCTACGACTAAGTTATATATTAGTGCGTCTGCTAGATTGTGTGAAATAGCATTGGAGACTATAACTAAAGTTTCGAAACTAAATTTGTTTTTGATTTATAAGTTAAATAGTGTATGTTGTCAAGTAAAAATGTCAATTTGAATGGCAAACTATCTGGAATTTTCTGTAGGGAATAAATTATTATTTTAGTAAATGTAATTATTTATTCATATCGTCTGAAGATAATTATCCCTCTATATTAGACATCTGATAGCTCTTCACCCACTATATTATAAATATCTACAAAAAAATATCAACGATTGAATATGTATCATTGTTGTAAGTTTTAACGGTATTAACCATTAAAAATGTTCAATAAATCAATCATAAATTATATTCTTAGATGTGTTGGGCCAGATAATATTGTTTTGGCTAAACTGGAATTTTATCAGATATAAGTTTTTGAATTTTCGAAAAAGATTAATATTACAATAATTAATGTTTTTCTTCTTCTTTTTTTTTTCAGTCTTCAACATGTAAATAACTTATTATTTATAAAAATAATAAATATTTTTGCATGGAATTTTTTTATTTTTTTTTATGAAAGCCTATATGCCTTTGGAGACAATGGATTGTTAGTAGAATTTGTGGAGATTTGATAGAAATTACAGAACCGATGGATGAATACACAAAATAGATAGTGCTTGAAATCCATAAAGAAAGACGATATATGTACTCGTATAAATTTATTTATTTATTTAAATATCATTAGTATACAATGAGAACGTATTTCAGAGAGTAAAAGAAATGTGCATGGAGGAATACAACACTCAATCTGTTATAAAAGATCGGTTATAGCCCGGATGCAGATATAATAACTAATCAATATTTATGAATACCATTGTATAATAATAATAATAATAATAATAATAATAATAATAATAATAATTAGGCTTGTCAAGCAGCAAGGCCAGTAGTTCTACTTGTGAGGCTGGATGTAAAAAAAGCGTTTAACTCTGTCCGATGGACAGATATATTGGAAGCATTGACACGCGATTTTGCGGTGCCTAACTACCTAGTATCGGTTATGAGAGATTATCTTAGGAATCGATGGCTACGGTCTGAAACGGAAGAAGGATGGTGGGTTAAGGAAGTAACTGCTGGGGCGGCACAAGGATCGATACTGGGTCCCGAATTGTGGAACATCTCGTATAACAATCTGCTTCTACTAGAGATGCCAGATGGAGTGAACGTGGTGGGGTATGCTAATGACATGGCGGCGGTGATAATAGCCAGAAACGTCGAGTTAGCACAGCTACGATTGAATCAGGTAATGCGCCGTATTAAAACTTGGATTGAGGAGCGTATTAAAACTACAGCTGGCCATTGCAAAAACGGAAATTGTCCTACTGAAAAGAAGGCGGATTCCAACTCTCGTCCCTATGGTAGTTGAAAGAGAGACTATTAGAGCCAAGAGATCGGCAAAATATCTAGGAGTTATACTTGATAACAAATTAAGCTTTGGTGAACATTTGCGGACGACCTGCGAAAAAGCAACGGCGGTGACCTCCTTGTTGGGAATGCTAATGGCCAATATTGGGGGCCCAAGGGAGAGTAAACGGCGACTCCTATGAATGACAGCACAGTCCATAATGCTGTACGGGGCTGAAATATGGGCTGATGCCATCAGAACTAAGAAATACCGATGTAGGCTGACCTCGATACAGAGAATTGGAGCGCTGAGAATCACCAGTGCTTACCGTACAGTCTCCGAGCCGGCAATCCTGGTGGTGGCTGGTCTCATCCCAATAGATCTGTTAGCGAAGGAGCGGAAGACCATTTATGAGCTCAATAGAATGATGAGCAAGCAAGAGGCTCGCACAAGAGCGAGGGAGAACACTTTGACCATGTGGCAGCTCCGCTGAGACAGGGAATCACGGGGACGGTGGACAGCGACCCTTATAATAGATGTCAAAGAGTGGATAAATCGAAGACATGGGGAGGTGAATTTTTTCACCACACAATTTCTGACAGGCCACGGATACTTTTGCTCGTACCTGGAAAAGATGGGGAAGGTTACGTCAGCTAGCTGCATAAGGTGTAGAGACGCCAGAGATGACGTGAAACATACGCTTTTATATTGTGAGCGTTTTTTTCAACAGAGGAGAGATATCAACAACAAGGTAGGAGACTTAACAACCGAGTCCATTATGCAGATGATGTTAACATCCAGAGAGAAATGGGAAGCAATATCAAAGTATATCGAGGCTATATTGCGATGTAAGAAGGAGGAAGGTTGGCTAGAACCATAACAATAGCAGAAGAGGAGACCTAAACAGGACAAAAGCAGGCACCACTCTGATGAAATGCATGAGCGGTACCGGAGTGGAATAATGCCTGGGAAAGAGGAAGGTTTTAGTCGGTAGGCCATTCGGAGAGTCCGACACATAAGTCCCCTTGGGACGAGTGCGTAATGCATTTTGCCAAACCTCTATATAAAAAAAAAATAATAAAAAAAAAATAATAATAATAATAATAATTGCGAGAGCGGTACCGGAGTGGAATAATGCCTGGGAAAGAGGAAGGTTTTAGTCGGTAGGCCATTCGGAGAGTCCGACACATAAGTCCCCCTGGGACGAGTGCGTAATGCATTTTGCCAAACCTCTATAAAAAAATAATAAATAATAATAATAATAATTTATCATTAATAATAATTGTTATTATTAATTAATAATCGTAGTACTAATATAATAAAAATTATCAATCTTCTAAATACATTATTAAAAATGCAAATATACGGTGTGATGGCATATTTTTTCTTGTATGTAGAACAAACTATAATACCTAAAATAAATAAAAACAAAGTCTTCAACACAGAGACAGCAAGATATTTAGAAAAATATAGTCAGCAGTAGGCTACATGAAGATAGTAAATGGATATTTGCATAAGTGATGAATTAGCCTTTCTGCTTAGAAATTTAGGCCAGATAACAGATATTAATGCAACAAGAAGATTAGATATCCCAGATCGAATGAATATTTGAAGACATGGTAACTGGTAAATTGTGTTCCCAAAGGAAAAGTTAATGTCGGAAGAATAACAAAACATTAGGTAGATAAAGTAGAAAGTGATTTATTGAATATCGAATATAGAAAATAGAGAGAGAGCTAAATATGTTCGACAGTGGGAGAAAATTATCTGGAAGTTTGCAGTACCATAGATCGAATAAAATAATTCTGTAAATTAACCAGATAAAATCATTTACAGCTTTCAATAGGTATTTATATTTAACTTTACCCAATATAATTCCACCCCCACATACTCTTAAGACTTTCAAATAAATGTGTAAATAAAATGGCAAATCAAGGAATTTATTATTTATTATTTTTATTTAATATTAAGTAAAAATCAAAAAATAAAATTTTCAGGAACAATTAATTTTAAACTTTTACCACTGAGTACAGTATACATTTACTTTTACAGTACTTAATACAACATATTTTTTAACTAGATTTGCAACAAAAATAACCTTACTCGGTTTGAATTTAGAGTTTGGTACTGTTTGGCCTGCTGATGTAACTCGAAAAAAGTTTTACAATTTTATTTCATAAAAACGAGATAAATTTACAACATTAATTTTATATCAACGTGATTTTTGTTCCTCCTACAGTAACATTTTTTACTTAACAATCAGAGATTTTTAGGCGCAACTCAATTTACGATATTAATTTACAGCTACATTTCCCCTTTTCTTGAATAGTATAAGCTACTTATAAAGTGTCTTTAATTTGAATGGAAATTTGTGTTTATGCATTCTTGTAAGAAACTTCCATTTTTAACACATATAAAGTCATAATATTATTTTTGAAATAGATATAAATTTTCATGCTTTAATTTAATTTGAACAGTAAGTGAATACAAAAAAGAATGGTAGTTGAAAACAATATATTCTCCCTAATTTAAAAAATGAAAACAAACTTGGTGTGTTACGCTTGGTACACTTTATAATTTATATCCCCTAACATGTCACTTAGTAATTTATTTTTCATTCAGAATGTATAATAGTTTTCAACATAAAGTATTTCACGAATATATATCCTCCCTATACATGAAACAGCATGAATAGATATTATTCTTACCAGTTATCACATTACTAGGACAAACACTTTTTTAAACAATTATATTTTCATGACAAATGCAATTCTCACGCGAAAATCATATATTTTCAGAATACATTTTTAATATGTTGTAGATAAGTGGAGTATTAAAAAGTGTTTTATCTTTCCTGGTGATGCTGCAGGTCCCAGGGACATGTATCTTAATTAATTGCTTCAAGTACTACATTTGACTAAAACAAGGTTTGTAACAGATATATATATGCAGACATACAAATATAAGATTAGTTTTATAATATTTTAAACGAAGTATTCAGTCCTACTTTCATTATGACTTTGATAGCAATGTTTCTCCATTAGAACATAGTTAAAACTTCACCTTCCCCTTCCTTGCACCATCAATATACATTATTAAACCTACATTACTTAGTTATAAACCAAGTTTCAATTTTTCACACAGTAAAACTTTCTTAAATTTTAATTTATGTCTTTAACAAGTGAATCCCTATTGTGACCAATGATAAATTTTCCATTTTTATGTAGGATGTATTTAATTATTTTTATTCTCATAGAATTTCCATTATAAATAAATTTTCTACAAGTGTAAGATAGTTTGGTTAATGTGTATGCAAGACATTAACTTGGTCTTGATGGTTTTCCACGTTTGTGTTTTGATGGGAAACTTGGATTAAAAGCCTTTCCTAATAGTTAAAGGCTTAAATACTTTATTTTAATTAGCGAATAATATAGGAAATCTAATTTCTTACAGGTAATTTCTTATCTGTGAAGTATGTATAGCATTTCCCTATGTAACAAAGAGTACACATATAATTATAATATTGTATAATACTAAACTATCGTATTTTAATTATTTGAACAAATTAAAAAAAAAAATTGTAAAAAATATTTATTAAATGAATAAAAAACAAACACTTTAGTTTTTGTATAAATTTATATATGAAATAAACACAAAATATATGATAAATTTTCAAAGGTTAAAAAACATACAAACTGAAAACCTATGGCGATAATATAAAATAATAAAAAAATATTATATAAATGATTATGTCTGAACATATATTGTTCCTAATTGAGTATGGTCTGCATTTTTTTTTCAATATCTACCTTAATTTCAATTTTAAAATATCCCATTCTGAAATTACGAATTAAATTGTTTGAAAAACTTGTTTAAAATATGTTTTCCTAATTATCTAACTTAAATTGTTTTTACAGAAAATACTGTAACTATCTTCATATGTTTTCTAAAAGATAATTAAGATAATTTTGCGAAAATCAATATTGACCTAGACAATTTTGTCAACCCATTTTATTCCATTTCCTCAAAACTAGCCCCAACCATTAAACTAAATATAGTATGGAACTTTACTATGATAATACTAAAATTGAGTTTAAATGCAAATGAAATATGCATTTTACAATATATATATTTTTCTGCACAAACTTACATATTTTTATTTCTATTGTAGTGTTTCATTAAAACGAGAAATTGCAATAGCCGCTGTAAAATTCCATTACCTTACCCAGTCACATTCCTTGTTTTCATAAAAGCCACTGCATTCCAATTACGTTAGAAATCCAATTAAGTCTGTCATTTTGTATCTTATATTTCAGTTTAAAATATTCAAACGTTTGTTTAAATATTCTAATGAAGTATAGAATTGCAGTAAAATCTAAACGAAAAGTGTAATCTGTTTTATTTTTTTATTATTTATATTTTAAATTAAGAACTTAGATCATCACGGAAGTAAATCCCATACAACTGGGATTAAACTCCAGTACACTATTTCGTATTTCGAATATTGTTAGATTTAGTTTTATTTGGTACGATAAAATTTAACTACACCTATCTTATTTGCGGCTAGGTCTGAATTTTAAAAAATTTAAAATAATTACATATGAAGATATTTTGAAAACTTTAAATTTGTTATAAAACTGTCCCTTAATTATTTAAAGATAACTAAGCTTGTGGTTCAAGTAAACTTTTACTTTTAAACTAAATGAGATATTAAATAATCAAAGGTATTTTTACAATACTTAGTATGTTTCGAGAAGAGCACCCTTGTTTTTCACCCTAATCAAGGCGATAATTAATCACCATCCATGTACTTGCATATCGAAATATTTGTAAACTTCGTATGATAAAATGAAGGTAAAAAAGTTCACAATTATTTTTGTAAGGGGTTCTAATGGTGCTCAAAATATGTTTTAACATAATTTACCTTACTTAACTTTTCGAACTACGTAAATTAACTAACTGTGTTTAAATATATCAACAAACAAAATAGTAACATTTGAGATGTTACATATCTCGGAGACTAGAAATTAAATATAATTATTCGAATAGTATCACCTATCGAATAAGTCCTAAGTGAATTTAAATCTTAGGTGATAATAATGTAGTAAGAAAACTATAAGGTCGACAACCACAAATGACATAACTGTCAGAATTTTTTGACATAATTACGTTACTGTCAAAATTTTATTAAAACACGTCCACACAAAACATTAAGTTGTTCAATAAGCTTACATTTGTTTCAATATTATTTAATTTTATTATTGAATACTTCAAAATAAATTCCTCTCTGAATCATATTGGTCAACTTTGAATGCCGTGTTATAAGAACGTTTATAGCTACACCTCTTCTAACCACAGACGAAATTATTTATAATTTAGATAAAAATCTTTGTTTCCTTCGTGAATGTAATACTATTAGACTCTAAACCTTATAATCTATTATAGTTGTCATGTTAAATTTATTTTCAGTAAGGTGTCAGTAGATTGGGCGTACTAGTTGAACATTTCAGATTTCAGTCCCCAGTATTTCCCCACCACCATACACAGACCTACATGAAATTGCATTTGTCTCCCGGGAGGTAAATTAAGAAATGATTGTTGTATATTTGCTTAAAGAATAAGATTGGAAATAGAGAAAAGATTTAGTTTATTTTGCTGAACAATGATTAATTTCAGGGATATTTTGATCTTTTCTATTATGTTTCCTGCGGGCAAAGGGTATATTTTCTCAAATTGCCATACATTCAGAAAAGGGAGTAAACTTCTTTTATCACACAACTCATTATTATTATTATTATTTGACAATAATTTGGGTTTATACTTATTTACTTAATATGTAACACAAATATAATATTTAAGGTGATTATTGAATTCATACCACAGCTTTGTTTGCAATTTTGTACGATAATTAGCTTTACTTATTAGGTAATAAAATATAAGAAATTTGAGTTAATGAGTTTTAACGTAATTTTTTAAGTCTATAAGTTATTTTTATTTAACTTCAGTGTTCTTTTAATTATTATTTATAATTGCTGTTACTTACTATTTAAATATTTTATTGAATTTAAAAAATAATCCGTGTTTAGTAGCCAATAAATTTAAAAAAAGTTAAAATAAATTATGGTTAGTTTTAAACAAGTTAAAAAAGTATTACTAATTAAGCATAGGAAATGCGTTATATATTTAATTAAGGTACATTAAACTCATATGAAACTAATATTTACTTAAATAAAGTTTTAATGGATTTAAATTTGACCTTTGATATTTCAACCTCCCAACTGCATAACTTTCTATTAAGGGTAAATTCTATTATATCACAATATTTTGCACGGCTTTGAATTAATTAGTATTCCCACTGTCTTTTGAACGTCTCGGTGACCGATTATTTTGTTTTAAAAAGTTTATCAATCATAATATTTTGGGAGAGATAGTGATCATATATTTGGGAGCGTAGGGGAAATTTTATCATATTAGATGGAGCTGATTTTTTTTTTTAAATAGGGGTTTATTTTTAATCTCATACTTATAGTACTCGCAAATATTTATTCATGAAATGAAGAGAGATGACAGACAGTCAAGTAAAAGATATCATTCCTAAAATCACGTCATTGAACATATAATACACTCAAATCAAAAATCATAACAAAAATCTCTGGTTTGATTTGGATTTGTATTATCACAGGTTTTATTTTCTCATTCCATTACCTCTTCTGTAATATGTATATGATTAGAAATTAAAGTCAGTTGATCACAAGTAAAATATCAGTTATTATGAAACGGTTTTCTTGAATAGAAGTTGAGAACAATATTGAAGATTATATTTATGGAGGAAAAATCAGTTTTATTTACACATTTCATTAAGATTCATCCTTCTTATTATGTAACTGGTACTAAGATTTGGAAGTAAATATTGCAGATGGTTTGTGAGCAGAATCAACAGGCTATCAGTTTAACTTATGACATCGATTATTTTTATATATTAAACTCCGTCTTCAGATAAAGTAAATTAACCTACGAGTTTACAGTAGTCAAATTACACATCCATTTACCTTATCAGCCTCAAGGGACAACGGATTGGTCTCCAATGCAATTAATTACTGACATCAAGGTTTCTGAAACAAATGATTGTGGATGTAGAATTGTTGATTCCATCTGTAAGTTAATATTCATTATATCTCATTTATCTATATAGACTCTGTAAAAGGATTTCAATTCAACTCCTTATATTAAGGATACAAAAGTTGACTTTATTGTCAAGGCAGTAAACATCATATTTTCTCTTGACAAGTAAATTTACATATTGAAAAATGGATCATCAATATATTATAATGTAAAATTAATTTTCATATGGGGGTGAAAATAATCGTCGTACAAATTATAGTGCTGTTATTCAAAATTATACTTTTAAAAAGGCTACTTGGATATATAAAAAAAAATTAGGTAGTCTTGATTTAACGAATATATATATTTTGTATTTAATAAATTATGAACAGAGCTACATTAAAGCTACACCCGATAATGTGTTGTGTATTACAGAAATAAGAGTTAAGAGCAAACCAACAGGATTGGTCTCATTATTTATTTTAAGCGAAATCTTTACTAATTATTCAACCAAAAATTGATGTATGTATTGAAACAATTAAATGCCTCTATTACCCAAATAATAGAATTTTACGTTACTTATCATTTTCTTTTACGTCTTTTACGTTTCAGAATAATGTATATTGTCAACAGATTTACTAAGATATGGTTGGATAATATCTCTCATAATTTGCACAATCGTTTCCTCTTAAATCAAATTATCTATAGCTCAAATTTCATCCTTCATTCTAATAGAGTGAATTGTAATTTATTTTTAAAATTTTTTAGAATTCAAAATATTGCATAATTAATTATTCTAACCAAAGAAATATATGGAATATAGTAATATTAAACATCTAATACACTTTTTTTTGGTTAATGGGGTTTGAAGGGCTCTATCGATTCCATATTAAGCTTTCCATATTGATGACCAATTTTCTTAAAAACAACCATAGGCACAAGGCTGATTATTGTGTGTCTGTGTGACTAGTTGTGAATACTTTAATATGTTTATTTTGTCAGCAGGACCTTTTGTTTTATGTCATATCAGAAGAGCTCTTTTCTCCACGACGAACAAATCCTTGACTTCCATTGGATAACATAATTGAGTTTGTTTTCTTTAAATCTCTGTCGTGTTGTTTCAAATAGAATGTTTCAAGTCAAGAAAAATAGTTTCTACAATAATCTCTCGTTATTCCATAGATTTCAAAGATACTTTTAGAACTCTTTTGCAAATAATTATTTCTTCTAAATATATCCTAGAAGGCCTTATTAATAAATAATTATGATGATTCTTTTAGAATGGTTATTGATCATCTTATATTAAAAATTATAAACGTGTGGTCTGATGACACATCACATTCATATTCTCTGCTCAAATATTGGGATAAAACCCCAATAACAGTAACAACATTATAAGTTCGGGAACTTTTATTCTATGTCAATATATGTTAATATATCGGTCTAATGTGGTATGGTTTGTACAGTTTTATACCTTTAAGTGGTAAAAGTCTTGTAGAATTATGTTTTGAATTCAACTCTCCTAACTTTACTAAAAGTTCTCCAAGAGTTTGAAAAGCAAAACATAGTCTTTTTAATAATCTGATATCTCTGCTGTTAATATATAAATAATACTGGCAATGTTTTATTATCTTTAAAATATGTATACAATTTTTGCTCTAATCTGAAGAGATGTATATCACTTAGCTAGAAGTTTAACTTAGTTTTTATTTAGTTAAAACAGCTAAATCTAATCTAAGCTGATACATTAGGGTTGACTCTCTGATCGGTTTTTAATGCTCTTTAGATAAAATATTATTCTCTAGTTGAAGTTGTCTTTTATCAATATATATATATATATATATATATATATATATATATATATATATATATATATATATATATATATAATTTTATCACACCAAAAATCCTTTAACTAATGTTTACATGTAAGTAATGCAATGACGTTTCTTTTTGCTCTTGCTCCTGACTCAGTCATGACCAATAACGTTATTCTTCTCACTTTCTCCTATCTGTTGAAATTGTATTAACATATTGTTTTGAAATTTAACTTTCTATCAAATAAAATTTTCAGTTTTTTTCTCAATTACAGTAATTCGGGGAAAACATGACCTATCTGGTTTTTGTAGTAGTGATAACGACTTTATGTCGAGTAGGATGGCCCTATCTCTCGCACGATAATTTTGGTAAGTTTATTACATTTGTTCCTTATATCAAATTAAAATGTTATCTCTCACGATTCCTGAGAAAAGTGTAAATTTGTAAGGAAAAAAATTGTTTTTCTGCACACGCTTGAATGACAATAAATAATAATAAAACGTTATCACCTTACTTTAACACCGTGATTACTAGACGCGGGAATTCCTACGTGCCCGATCGCCTTGCGGATTTTCCCGCGCACGTGTTTTCCCGCGCTTTGTCAAACACAATTGAATTGCTTAAGTCTGCCCATAGCATTGAGAAGGAAATCTTGATTGAGGTGTAGCAGTCAACGTCTTAAATAATGAACCCAAATGGAGGGTTTTCTTCACAGGCATCTTCTAGATATAGGTATTTTAAAATTGATTTCACTACCTCGGTCTTCTACCAACACTTTTTTCTAGTTCTTGGATGACTTTTCTCCCTGTCCGGATCCTGCTCTAATCCTGCTCTTTCATTCGTCTTAGTAGGTTGTTGAAAGACTATAGCTTACATTCTTTAAATCCTATCATCTCACAATATTGCCTTTATTTAAATATGCTAATCCTTCACTAGACCCAAATTAAAGAGTAGATTTTAGTACATAATATGTGTTTTTTTTAGAACCCGTGACCATATAATATTATATACTAATCATATATGTTATGAGTACCCCCATCTAAACATTTTTTTAGACGAATTTCTGAATATTGTTTTAATCTCTCCATTATCAATATGGGCACATGTAAGTTTTAATATATATGGCTCTTAGTTAGTCTCCTCCCTCTTTACAATATCTCTTTTCACTTTTCGGGAAAATAACGACCATATGCAGGAAAGTCGTTACAAGAAGGAAGGCGGAAAACTGTGCAAATACAACCCTTTTATTGTCCTCTAAGTTTGTAATAATCCTATGATTAGCGAATACATAATAGTTTGGTATTTCTCTTATAGGTTTATCTGTTTGCAAATCTCAACTCCCAATTCTCCTACCATCTTGAAATTTTGTTCAACCAATTTTACGTTTTGCCTTTTTTAGACGAAAACCCATTATATTCTGAATGTAGCATATGATCTAAAAATTTTCAACTTTGATATTTAGCCTATATGGCTTTAATCTTTCAACTGTATAGAATGCAGCTTTATCTACATCTTCTAAATTATTCGGCCTATGAGTCCGAATGCCTAGCAAACGTCTTCGAAGATATATATATATATATATATATATATATATATATATATATATATATATATATATATATATATATATTTTAAGTGCAGAATCGATAATCTATTGATTTTCTTCGTGCCCCTTCAATATGATCGCGATACTTCCCGTGTGAAAACCATGCGATGGGAAATTGTTGCAAAGTCAATGACGTCCGCCCACAATACATCATTCCTCAAAGTCCCTCTAAAATATTTCACCATTGGTCAATCGCTGTAAACCGATCTCCTATTGGTTCCCACATCGAGAACGAAAGGGCTAATTTTTCAGCCAACGCGACGCTTTACAAGCGCTAAGGGTAGTCTGGTTTTCAGCTCAAAAGGGAACACATATACCTCGATGTGCGTAAGTTTACGTGTGTGGTGACGCCGGTTACGAACTAGTTCAAAGTGTTTTATGAACTATGATCTCTCTCTCTCTCTCTCTCTCTCTCTCTCTCTCTCTCTCTCTCTCTCTCTCTCTCTCTCTCTCTCGTATTTCAACTTTATTTGAAATATGCGCTAATTAACCTTAATTAGCGTTCGCTCAAAAGACACTTTAGTTAGTAACTAGTTACGAACTCTACTCTGGACTCTTACGCGTGTGCGAACTCAGTGAACGTGTTATTTCGCGAAAGTGAACTTATTTTGTGTTTTTCTTTTATTATTAATTACAAGACCAATTAGTAATTAATTGTACTGTATACTCTGTGCTTATTACACATCTAGCTAGGTATCAACGCAGATCTTCTCTTCAGCATCGGACAAGTGCAGAGGAAACTCGCCATATAATTCAAGGTAACTGTGACATCTTTCAGTACAAATAACATTATTATTAATTGGTCTAAATCTCATTGTACATTGTGTGTATTACATATTTTATAAACATTAAAGTTCCACAGCTTTTCTGTGGATGGTCCTCCGAGCTTAAAATTTATCATGAACTAATTTGAATATTTTAAAATTAATTGACTAGTTAATTTCAGAGTGAACATTTTTCTAATTAGTTTAAATATATTTTTCCCACTCTTCCGACGCCAATCATTTGGTCCTCCGGGCCGGATAAGTTTCTAATTAATTTAGTTGTAAATTTAATGTGTTTGGACCACGCTAGGAAAAGACGCAATTGTTATGCGTCAACTTTGCAAAATTCAGTGAAGTCGCGAACATTACGTCACTCTCCGGGAAGTTTTCTCCCCTCAGCATACGTCACATTCACCGCACACGTATTACGTCACTCGCCACGTAACGAAACACATCTCTCCGACGCCATCTTGTCTCAACTGTCAAAATAATAAACAATAACATAGCCTCAAATTGTAACTTCAAGTGTAAACAATTGTTACATCATTGTGTTTGAACATTTGTGTGTTGATTCAATAACTATTAATCAACCATTAATAGATATTTTTAATATTATTAAATCATTTTGAATATTAAACTACTGTTTGGGTATTTAATATTTTTCGTCTCTTCCAACTTTGAAGTTTTTTTTTTGCACAAAATATTTTTTTGGTGTTGTTTTTCTCATCTCAATTCCTAAAACAAATACTCTTGTTTTTTTTGAAATTTCACAATGAAGTTCAATACCTTTATTACAAAATCGTCAGTAATCGCCGGAAGGGTTAAAAATATTGACGGGCATGTTGAACAGCTGGCGACCCTTCATGCTGCAGAAACCTTACCGGATGCATCGATTACTAAATTACACCTTTACTACGCGTCGGTACAAACAAATGCTAACGATTTTGACGGATTAGTGGACAAGATATCGCAGACCACCGCGGCAGATTTTGACTTACAGAAAGTGTTAGAAATTCAAGATGAGTTTTTGGAAGCGGTGTTGGATGTCAAGACAGACATTAAAGCCAATTTACCTAATATAGACGCTATTGACATGGAGCTTAATGCTTCCAATGAATCTCACGAAACTCCTATCACCATGCCACGACAATCTGTCAAGTTACCAAAAATAAATTTACCTCATTTCTCGGGTAATTTAACAGAGTGGACGTCCTTTTATCATCTTTTTGAAACCACGATACATCTCAACAATTCTCTCTCACCAGTAGAGAAATTCTCTTATCTACTGTAGTGTTCAACCTGCTCAAAGGGTTACCTCTGTCATCAATTAATTACAATATCGCGTGGCAAAACTTGCAACAACGTTATCAGAATCCTCGTAGATTAATTAATCTACATATCTCAAAATTGATTGACCTCCCGGCGGTATCTATTAGTTCCGTCAAGGGGTTAAGACAATTCATTGACACGTTTAACGAAAACTCACAGGCCCTACGTGCTCTAAATTACGATGTGTCACAAGAATTAACCCTTTCACCATTCTCTTTCGCAAATTGGATAACGAATTATCAAAGAGATTCGAAGATAAACGTGAGATCAAAGAGTTAATGCCAACGGTTACCTCGTTCATAACCTTTCTTATGGATGAATGCACGAAGTTAGAGAATGCAGCTCAGAACTCGACAAGCAAACGGCTCCCCGCTAAACCTCATTTTGTTTTGAAATCAAACACTTCTCCAAAGCCTGACTATAAACATAAACATACGTTTCATGCTAATACTATGTTCACAAGTTCGTGTGCTTATTGTAAAACTCAATCTCACTCTATCTATCAGTGTAAAGATTTTCAAGGCCTCAGTGTAAACGAACGTTTTAAATTTGTTAAGTCAAAGGGTTATTGTGTCAATTGTTTAGGGGCAGGTCATACGTTAAACAATTGTAACTCTCAAAGGAAATGTCAAACGTGTGGTTTAGAACACCATACGCTTCTACATTTTTCACAAAATTCTCGCTCTCCACAGGTCAAGCTTACATGACAACGACCAACCTCAACTCGGAAACAGGAAATCGAGTCTGCCTAGCCAGACAATAACAATAAACAGTCTCTTGTCTCACCTAGATGTTCCATCTCCACTCACAATGCAACTAATAGGGGGTTTGACAACACTTCCGTCCTATTTGGCACTTTAAAAGTTAGAATCGTGTCTAAACAATATAAACGCAAAACTTACACCGCTCTATCTGACCCCGGGAGTCAGTCGACCATTAATACATCCAAGTGTGCAAAAGAATTGTCTGTTAAATTAAACCCGGTGGATATCTTGGTTGGGGGAATCTCGAACATTTCAACTCCAATAAAAGGGTTAACCACTATTAGTGTGTCAACATTAAACGAGGAACTGGTTTCGTCCAATCACTCAGTGTTGGTAATGGATACCATCACTTCTAACTTACCCAGGTTACCATATTCTGCGCAATTGGACCGGCAAACCAAGTTTTTAAAATTGGCGGATCCGGACTTTACAAATCCTCATAAAATCGATGCGTTGATCGGCGCTGATTTGTACGGGAAAATAATCACTGGCCGCAAATTAGATCTAGTAGACAACTTACCCACGGCTATTGAAACCGTCTTTGGTTATGTTATCATCGGGCCAATTAACGTAAACAAATCCGCTAAACCTCCAGTTACGCTCCTTACTACTCAAGACGTCGATCTAACTCAGATCTTACAACAGTTTTGGACCGTGGAAGAACCGCCGCTCGTTTCTAAATTAACCTCATCAGATATGGAATGCGAATCTCACTTCAAAAACACATTATCACGTCATTCTGACGGACGGTACGTCACGCGACTTCCGTTTCAACTGGAAAGTTTTAAACTTGGAAAATCTCTCGAGATGGCTCAAACTCGCTTTAGAAAGCGGTGCTGCTTCCAAAATTCGTGTAGTTTTCGACGCGAGTGCAAAAACTTCTTCAACCCTTTCACTCATGGATGTCCTACACTGCGGGCCTAAATTACAGAACAACATTTGTGATGTACTCTTTCATTTTCGTAAACCCAATATTGTTTTCTCATGTGATATCAGGCAAATGTATCGACATATCAAGGTTTCGGAAGAAGATCAACCCTTTCAACTAATCCTTTGGCGCTCAAATCCGTCTCAACCTCTCGCAATGTATAAGCTGACGACCGTCACCTATGGTCTAAAACCCTCTCCGTCTATGGCTATCCGCACGCTCCAACAACTAGCTAAGCATGAAGGACACGCGTTTCCTAACGCCGCCCAGGTAATTACCAACAACATCTACGTGGATGATATTGTGACCGGCTCCAGTGATGTACGCTCTGCACTCTCGTTGCAACAAGAACTCATAAAGTTGTTAAACAAAGGCCAATTCGAACTCCGGAAATGGTCCTCTAACGCACCGGAATTATTAAAAAAATATTCCGGAAGAATTTCAGGAAAATCCAATATTCTTTCAACCACTTGACCAACCTTTGTTAAGCATCTTAGGCATTAAATGGTTGCCTGTCACGGATGTATTTTATTACCAGATTGAAGTACCAGATCATTCTTATAATAAACGCTCATTGCTCTCAATAATCGCTCGCATTTATGACCCGTGCGGTTGGCTAACTCCGGTCATATTCTTCGCTAAATGCATACTCCAAATTCTTTGGACTTTAGGTGTCTCTTTGGACGAATCGCTCCCGCCAAAAGTGACTCGAGAATGGCCAACGATCATTGAAGATTTGCCAAACTTACAAACTTAACGATTCCCCGCTGCCTCAACATAGACAACGCAACCGACGTTCAGATCCACGGCTTCTGCGACGCCAGTGAACAAGGTTACTCCGCTGTTGTTTACCTTCGTCTCGTCGACCCAGACAACAAAGTTAAGGTCCACTTACTAACCGCAAAATCGAAGGTAGCTCCTCTCAAACGCATATCACTACCGCGACTTGAATTATGCGGTGCTCATTTACTTGCAAAACTAACCACTCATGTTTTAAGCTTAGTTAGGCCTGTCGTCGACATCAGTATGGTGCGGTGCTGGTCGGACTCCACCGTTACTCTAGCGTGGATAAGAACGCCTCCCTACAAACTGAAAGTCTATGTCTCGAATCGTATAAGCCGGATCCAAGCATGGATATCTCCAGAACTATGACATCACGTCGCCACGAAGTACAACCCTGCCCACTGCGCCACCAGGAACACTACTCCCACCGCGCTTCTAGATCACCCTCTGTGGTGGCCCTGGTTACAACTTTCGGTTTCCCAATGGCCAGTTACCTTTACTCCGGTGCTTGACATTTTGCCAGAAACCCGTGCTCAACCATTCCTGGTGGGGCTTTCTACTGTCGTGGATTGGGATCTTCTCACCAAGTTCTCCACATGGAACAAGTTGCATCGCACTTTGGCTCACGTGCTGCGATTCATCAACAACTGTAAAGGCTCTATTAAAGTTGTTGGCCCTCTCACTAGTTTTGAGCTGCAACGTTCTGAATTAAAAATCGTGGAACTCGTGCAACGAGAACAATTCGCGGAAGAGATTGCAAAACTAAAATCCAAGCAACCCTGTTCGACGAAATTCGCTAGACTTCAACCCTTTCTCGACGAAACTTCAATTCTACGAGTAGGTGGACGACTTAAACACGCTCCTATAAAATTTAACTCAAGACACCCCGTGCTGATGCCGAAAAACCATCACGTAACAAACCTTCTGATTACTCATTATCACGTGATCTATTTACATGCCGGATTGCAACTTCTACACGCCCTGCTGTCCCGGAAATTCTGGATCTTCGCCGCAAGAAGTACCATTCGCTCAAGTATCTACAGATGTATCACCTGCTTCAGAGCTCGACCACGCAACAGCTCGCCTTTGATGGGAGACCTTCCAGCATCAAGGTTAACTCCTGCCAAGCCGTTCCTTCACACAGGAACCGACTTCGCTGGACCTTTTTAAGGTCCTGTTCTTGTTTCCAGCTGAACTTTTGTCCTTTGCGACGGAGCAGATTCAAGGGAGCGGCGTGCTCGGCAAAATTAGGTATACATTTTGAAAAAAAAATTACCTTCCCTAAAAACCGTGACACGGCCTTAGGAGTGGTAGGAGTTGGAAAATTCCGGATGCCTTAGTCCTTTCAGGATCTATCTGCACGCCTTTAGAAGATACCAGATGGCCTAGGAAACTTATCTCCTCCAAAGCAAAACGAACCTTTTCGGGGTTAACCGCCAGGTTCGCCTTTCGCAAACGAGAAAGTACCTCCTTTAGATGCGCCGACATGCTCATCCGAAGTCTTGGAGTAAATGACTAGGTCATCCAAATAATTGAAAATGTATATAATTTGATATCGGAAAAGACTTGGTCCAAGAGTCGGGTGCGGACTTGGGCACCAGTACTGAGTCCAAAAGGGACTCGCGTAAACAGGTAGAGCAACCAGGAGGTACAAAAGCTAGTTAGATGTTTGGACCTAGAAGTAAGGGGTATCTGGTGATAGGCAGAATTTAAATCAAAGACGGTGAAATATTTTGCACCAACGGACCAATTTAAAGACTGATGTAGATAAGGAAGGAGAACTGCTTCAATTTCTATGCGCTGATTTAACTTGCGATAATCAAGGACCAATCGAGGTTTCTTCTCTGGATGCTGAACCAGGAAGACCGGAGAAGAATAATTAGAAATGCTTCTCTCTACAACTCCTTTATCTAAGAGATCCTGTACATGTTCATTTAAATATTCCATTTAGGGTGGTGCTAACTGATATGGTTGACTTCTGACAGGGGTTTGGTCTTTTAGAATTATATCATACTGGATCAAGCCAGTTAGCCCTAAATATTTAGTTAACACCTCAGGAAACTGTTTCAAAAGATTTTCAAGAATTTTTGTTTTACTGGGTCTAAATGTTGCAAAGAATAAACGGGTTAAACAGGAAAGGTGCCATTAGTAGCAGAAGCGCTGGACACTGCAATATCACGGTTAAATCCAAACAACTTAAAGGGTTTTCCCTTGTTAAAATTTAAATTAAAAATTTGTTTGGAAAGGTCCAGATACATCTGGCTTATCTTAATGAAATCGGAGCCAAGTATGAGTTCACAAGAATTCTGGGGTGCTATAAGAACATCGAAAGTCCAGCTGCAATGTTCATTATGAAAATGGACACGACTGGTAGAGGCTATATGCATCCTCTCGCTGGAAGCCGTGACGCAGTCGAAGTCTACTTTTTGCAAATTTTTGACAAGACCCAAAGACTTTTGTTTTTTAAAAAGTTCTGTTGACATTATGCTCCTTACAGAACCTGAATCTAAAAGAGCTTGAACTAAAAGGTTTTTAAATATAACCTCAACGAGAGGCAGGGCTCGATCGATATGGGTCTTGGATTTCAACATCTTGTAGCTCCTACGAGTGCAAGCCGCGCTTGGCCAGTTCGAGGGCGCATAACACCTCCGCCTGGGTTTAACAAATTTAGCACATTCCCAGATGTAGTGACCAGATCGATTACACAAAATACATTTAGGACTCAAGTCGAAGTTTTCTGAACCCTTAGGGCTCCCCCTACAAACGGACTTGGTACTCCTTTTGATGTCCCTAATGTCACCTTCGGTCTTCTTAAAGACACGAGTTGTGCCAGATTTAACATTATTTTTGGTTTTAAAGTTTTGGGGATGGACTTTGGGAGGACAACGTAAACTACCAACCAAGTTTACCTATTTGACGCTTTTTTTGACCAGGTTGCCTGGTTAGAATTTTGATTTCTCTGGGTGAGTTTGCGAGAAGGACAATGTGGACTAATGTGTCCCTTTTGACCACACCTATGACTGATGATTAGATTTCGATTTTCCCCAGATTGACTGGAATTCCTACTCATGTTGTAATTAGACCCTAGGTTGGTTCTCTCCTGGTCTGTGTAGAGGATGTTGTTTACTTGACCACATATTCTATCAAGGTCCCCAAAGCTGACAGGTCCTTACTCAAAGACCAAACAATTGCGAACTTCAGGGGAAAACCCATCGACTATTACCCCAGTAATGTCCCTTTCTGATTTTTCAATCAGAAGTAATTGAGCGGCTAGTTTGATGTCTTGCACATATTGGTGCAGAGTCTCTCTATGTCCCTGTGGACGATAGAAAAGATTCCGCTCCAAATTGCTTCTCCTCTTAGCTGGGATAAATAGTGTTAAGGCCTCCCTATGGATATCGCAAAAGCTTGCATGTCTGAGCAAGCAGGAATTTAACGGTCGCTTTGCATAAAGCAACAGAACTGAAATTATGTTACTCCTAATGTCAGGAAACATGGTACATAAATTTAAATAGATTCTTAAGAATTTCAACAATTTGTCTAAATCAAATCTATCTGCGCTTGGCAGAGTGGACAAAACCTTTTCGGCTGGGTGGCTGAGCTTACCATATAGCCCCATTCCAAAATTAATTGGTAAGTTCAAAGCACCAGCAGGTACGGGCATTTGCCCCAAGAATTTTTCCCTTCCTCAGGGAAAAGTCCTCAGGTCTTACCGTGGACTTAAAATTTACAGCAAGAACTTAGTTTTATAGCCTGCTCGGAATTAAACTATGAACAGACATTTTTCTTCAGGTTTAAATATTTCTGTTGTAGATTTATGAACAATATATTTCTTTGTAACTAAGTTTTTTTTTAATACAATTTCCTTGAAAACTAAATGGTATATATGCTCAAATAAATTATTGAATGACTTTACTTTATAAAAGGTAAAAATGAAAAGAGAAGCTTTTCGTTTTAAAAGATTGTTTGAATTTAAGCTCGTACAATTTATAGACAATTCAAAAATTAGTTGTTATTAAATTTAATGAGTTTTTTTTTAAATTGGTGATTTGACTTTATAATAACTAAAATAAAAGAAAGACTATTGGTTTTTCTTTCAAAAGATTATATAAATTTACACTCTAAAAAAAAATAAAAATTAAAAAAAAATTACAGATAACCTAAGGTTTGATTATAATTGAAAACAGATTTAAACATTTTAGATTTATAAACAGAATACATATTAACATAGTTAACATAGCAGAGTTTTAACATAGTTAACTCAATAAAGTTTAAACTAAAATTTTTGCTTTACCTGGTTTAGCGGTGACGAAAACTTGGAAAGCTGAGGTGAAATCGATTGCGAAGAACTAAATTGCTTTTATTAAAACTTAACATGATTTACGCTTTATACTTAGAAACAAAAACGACTGGCATTTCAGTGTTTGAAATGAGTTTTGCACGCCTTTAGTTAAGTATTAGACTCATGATAGAAGTTAAACTATCTTTTTTTTTTTATTTTGAAAAGTTACGTAGTGCATTCTAAAGCAAAACCAGAATAACTACTACGTTATCTAAAGTACAGAGACTACTTCAAGGATATGGCCTCGCACAAGTCGACAGTCGAATCACGTGAGGCTGATTTCAGAGCAGTCAACCAGATTGTAGCAGGTCACGGCCGCTCTTTAAAAATTTATTATTACGAAAACTTGTGCCGATGAATTTAATATGCGAGGTCGGCACAGCGCGAAAGTTTAAATGTTTTAAATTAACCTTGAGACGACTGATTTTTTCCACGCCGTCTCAGTGTGTGTGTGTGTGTGTGTGTGTGTGTGTGTGTGTGTGTGTGTGTGTGTGTGTGTGTGTGTGTGTGTGTGTGTGTGTGTGTGTGTGTGTTTGTGTGTGTGTAGCTCTAACATCATTTTTTCGCAGTATTCTATTCACAGGTCTTAGTGAGTCATCGAGAACGCTATTCAAAGTGCTATAAGAAGACGTTTATAAACTTATTAAAATGAAAATCATTACTCTTTGCTAATATTAATAATTTTTATTTTTAGGTTTTCTGAATATTAATTTCTTAAAATTATTTAATAATTTTGTTACACTTAATGATTGTAAATGTTCGATATTGCGGTTGATTTAACGACTGTGGTAAAAGCGGATGGTTCAGTAATATAATTTAAATTACTAGAAGTAGATTGAATTGAAAAATACATGAAAAGGTTAACTGACATTTTGAATTTTTTACCAACTAATGAAATGGTTTTGAGTAATTTTGCTGTCATGTTTAGTTAAATCTAATGTCACAGTATCTTGCGTTTTTCGGCGTTCCTTTCTTCGTAATGTCCTGTCGTTAAGAATGCCCGTGTGCACACGCGAGAGCAGCTGCTCTAAACGCACAAAACTAAGTACAATTTTAAATCATAAACACATAACAAAAAACACTTGAGTTCTCACTAACTAAACATGACAATTGTTTCTGAGTCATTATTAATTAAATTGTTGCCCGAAATGCGTATAAAAAAGAAACTTAAAATGCGGAATTGTATCTGCGGATGAAGAAGTACCGTTAGGCTACCTGTTTGAAGTTGAAACTGGGACTGCTGATATGAGACAAAGGATACCCCAAATCAGCTGGAGATCTCAGACTTCCGGTTGAAACGGTTTCTTTTAAAGATAATATTGGACCGGAAATTTAAGCTGTAGATATACTGAACAATATTGAAGTATGGCCACCGTTCCCATTTTTGTATACAACGGTCATTTCTAATTTGTTTTAGTTTTTGCCTACAAGTACCTTTTATTTTCATCTGTCCAAATTTTTCCGTTTTTTTGTGTATATTATATTCGTAAAGAGTTATTATAAATTCAAGAAGCTTTTTAAACGAATCAATGATTTCAATAAACGTTTTATCACTTGAAATGTTTGCAATCGATATTTTGAAATAATCTACAAATAAATAAAAACATTTTTTACCTATACTTTTCTTTATTTGCTCATCCAAGTTATTTAAAAATTTGTTTGGACGTAATATTATTAGTGTTTATATCTCCCACATGATTCCCTGTAAATATCGTTTCACCCCGTCAATTTTATAAATTTCACCCTCTATCACAGTAACCAAAAAAATCTCACAATAAACGGCGTTATTTTAGGTTATCCTTTGGATTTGTATAAAATGTTCTAAAGATCAGCCTGAACCATTTGGTTCCATTTGTGAAATAGTATGTAATAATGTTTTATAAATAATTTTTGAACTATGTTACTTTATTTTTCTCTTGCTTGTTTTGTGATGTATATAAAAAAATTTTAAGTATGAATTTTTAGTTATATTGCAATTCATGGAACTATTTTTCTGCACTGTAATCATTCGAAAAAAAATTTAACCACAGCTTAAGAATAATATCAGAAATATAACGCTAAAGAATATAACACTTTCTTAAGGAGAAATTATTTCATGATTTAAAAAATGTTTAAACAATATTCATCAACCACAAGCAATAATCAATATCAAACAGAATGGATATATTTTGAGTGAATCGATATATTTCATACATCAAAATAACAACTCATACTCCTGTAATAACTTAAAGAAAAAATTCAGAACATGGTGAAGTTGAAAAGCAAAGTTTAGAAAAAAACTATTTTTACCCAACATTATTTTAGAATAGTAATTATTAATATTATTACAGTAAAACCTCAAATTCAACATTATTAAAGAAATTAAATAAATTTATCCGTTATTTTTTTAATATTTTTTGGTAATTATTATTAATATTGTTTATTATTTTATTGATTGAAGATTGTATCAAAAAACGATTGATTTTTTTTCAAATTTTTACCTTAGTTGTAAAATTATGTAAGATGTCATGTAATTATTATAAAGATAAACTTTAAATTATAAGAACGACATTTAATTGCAAATTTATTTGTGTGAAAAGTCATGGCTGTAGATAAAAAAGTACTAAAATTAAAATACAATAATCTCTAATAATCAGTTGCTTAGGTTGATGAACTGGAAAGAATAATCAGAACAATGAATTAGAAGAGGTTTCGACATAGAATTTATAAAGTCCTCGTGATTGTATTATTATTTACGTTTTTGTTTAATTTAAAAAAAGTGTATGATATTGAAGGTGAGAGACGTATTAATTTTATTTTTATTTTTGCCCTAAGCATTTTACGGGCTTCCGGTCGTTACGCTGCTTGGTCTGTATTATATTTCGACAAAACAAAGTAAAATGATGAGAAGGGAAAATAAAACAAGATGTGAAAATGCGTGCAGACCAGTTCCTTGGGGGAAAGTTTTGAAGCTTCTATTGTTTTCGATTTATTCACAAAGGATGTATATCACGAATTACTTTGAGAGTTCAACTTCCGTTTATTTTTCTTTCCGGTTGTATTATAGTATCTGAAGTAATAACAGAGAACCTACAAATGTCCTATGTCTAATGCAATATTATTCGTTTCAGAAAAGTCTTTAATTGTTATATTACAAGTGGATGAGTGTTTTTATAGTTAATTTATATAATTGAAGAATAGGATTTTTCATAACATTTCAATTTTAAACATAAAGTAAACAACTTAGGTTAATTTGTTTCAGTTAACATTCTTGTAATTGTAATCACTTATTAACCTAATTTATTTCAGTCATTGTTGAATGATACACACTTCTTTTAACTCGCTACCCACTCCCATTTAGGAGTATATTTAGGATAAATAATCATGTAGATCACTTGAGACAGTACTAATGTATATAATGTGTTGTTGAAGATAAAAATAGAGATTAAAATTTCTCTTAATTATTTGTGTAAACTGAATTTTGAATTTGACTTCACATGATGAGTGTAAAATGTTAATCTAATGTCGTGAGCTTCTCTTATAAATAATTCATTTTCAGCATCCAGGTTACTATTAGTTAAAATAAAGTTACTTACCTTCTTTCCTTCAAGTGACCTCTTTTTTGTGTTAGTGACACGTTTCGGGTCTTTTATTCCATCTTCAGATACAAAATAAATATATACCTCAAACGGGGTCGTCGAGCACTAAAATTATTTACACAAAACACAGATATCACATTAAAGTACATTTAGGTGTACACCATCTGGTTACCGGACGGCAACTGACAGTCTGTTACTTCGCGCACTCGGAACCAGTTCTTACCGCGGGAATTTTGCAAGCCATCTAATAGACACGAACCTAGAGAATAATCTGAAAACAATTAAAATATGTTCTAAATGTAGATATATGAATACAGTTGAGGAGTATGATATGTTTAAGGCGTTCAAATCAAGAGATGCAAATGGCAAACATCCATTATTGAACAAGATATTTTAACGGAACTATTAGAAAAATAGAACATTAAAATAACTACATTAATGCAATAAGTCAAAAAATACAGTTCTCACTGAAAATTTTAAAGCATAACAGTATAATTTCAGACTTTTACAGTCACAAAACAACAGAACAATTTCCATTATTAAATTTGACATACATAATGATTAGAACATCTTATAGTAGTAACTTAACCTTAAAATCTATATCTTAGTATCGAACATTTTAAATCTGTAGATTTCCAATGATAAAAGTAAACTTCAAAATATTCTATAACTGTTACTAACATAAAAATGTGTACACCATACAATTGATCCACGACAATCCAGCTCAATCATCATAGTATTAAAACTGATATCGTTCTTACATATATAGGAAGAACTAAGATAGTAGTTTTCATTAACTAACATACATAACAATAAGGATTTATATTATAATAAAAAAATGAATACTAGTCAAATAACATTTATACCAAATAGTAGAGAAGTTGGGAAGTCACACATTTTAAATTAAAATATACATCGTAAAGTAATTATTGTCGGTGGGGGGGGTGGATCAAAGTTCTTACGCTAGGTGAAATAAATCCTAATTTCATCTGACTATGAATATTTAATCAAATGACCTGTTGGTTTTTGTTAAAATAAAAATTATATGAAAAGGTATTTTCAAATGATATAAGCTATTATAGAAAAATTTATAATAAGCATACAAAAATGCAACCTTATTAACTGTTTAAAATTTAATATTTAATTATTTATTGCTACTTTACAGTGATAATTAACAATAAGGTTATGAAATAATAATCGTAATATATAACATTTAAAAAATCATGGTTAAAAATAATAATAATCCAATTTCCTTATTGAAGCATTGTTATTTTTTAAGATATATGACCGTGTTGAAATTTCACCAAGTAATATTGTTGCGATTTATTTCTGCCTGTAATGTTTGTATTTATTACTTTAAAAACAATCAATCCGTGCGTAATTAGGCATTGCTATAGTGATTTTGGCAGAGGGATGCTACAAAACAAGAAAATTTGTAATCTTTTAACGATTGCATTACCTATAAATGTCATCTAAAAAGAAATTGCCGCTAATTATTTTTAAAATAATTATTTATATTAAGTTAAACATGATTGTCACATCGTATATGGAAGAATACCCTTCTTTTTTCGTTGTACTTAACTATATTCTTGATTTTCCGAAATATTAAAATCATTTCCAATATTTAAAGAACTCACAAAACAGTGAACTCATAGTATTAAAATGCTCTTGTTGATGCTAATAATATTGAAATGATGTGTTTTAATGGTCCGAAATTTCGATTCACATCACTGCACGCAGCGTCTTTCGTATTTATCTAGGATAATATATGATTTTATGTCGTTGAAATATGATAAATTCCTACCTCTGGCGGTACGAGGCAGTTGTGCAATTTAAATTACATGGTTCGTTTAGTTTCCAATAACTTCCATATTCATTTCTTTAAATATTATTAAAAGAAAATAATAAAATTGAAACTTGTGACAATATATTGATAGAATATAGTTCTCAAATAACTTCAGAATACTGTCGATGTTTAGCATGTTCTTTATATATGTTAATTAATTTTTACGTAACTAAGCAAAAATGCAGAATTACAAATAATGTAACACAGTAAAGGTATTGAATTATGATAACCAAAATAAACAGTATACCTAATCAGAACAATATTCAAAAACAAAAAACCGTGCGAAATAAATACCACATTCTACGAGGAAATTGCTTTTGAAGTGCTAAAGTTTGAAAAATGTAACGATACCTGACTGTGATCATTCTTAGCAAGGAACTACTAAATACTAGAAAGTTAAATTTTCATAAATTGCAGAAGATAAAAATTAGATATTTGACTAAAAATTTACAAGTTATAATTTCCTAAGAATACAAAAATTATTAACTACCATAATATTAATAATTAAGATTTGTATTTGCAAGTCAATATTTAATATTAATTATAATACCTGTTGATTTCTACCAGTTATTGAGTACTAGACAAAAACCTTACTAGTTATGATTTCCTATGAATACATTTATGGTTTGTTAGAATTTTTGTTTATTTAATTAATTTTTGAGAATCAGATTTATTTTTCGAAGTAAAATGAGGTATGATAGTGTTTACCATGACCCAAAACTTGCATACAAACTTTATGTTTATACGAAAAAAGATATTAAATTTTAAAAAACATTCTAAAAAAGTAAAAAAAACACTTTTATAATAACTTTAGTTTTATGCATTATTATTTTACTTCAAAATACAGAGTTAGTGATTAAGATTGTCTAATACAATTCTGTTAAAAATCGACAATATAAAACGGCCGTTGTCATGGAAATAATTCACTTTGGCTTTGTAATTTGTAATATATTCAAATTATATGCAGAACGGGGGCGTTCAATAAGTTCAATCTTTAATATCACACTTTATTGATTGCGTTGTCTGGATAAAATATGCAATTCTAATAATTATCGTTAATTGTGTGTTATCTGAGCACTACTGTAGGTAGATATGGGATACACCCCAACCTTAAATTTTTGAAGAATGTGATTTTATGTTGACGAAAAAAATCAGTTTCATCATCATCATCGTCATACGTCAGTACAGTTAGAGATGAGATTTAGTGTCACACAATACGACATCAACAAATGTGTCTTCCAAGTACGTATCCCCAAGTTTTGAAGGTCTGCCGCGACTCTAAATGCCATTTATTTTGTGACCAACCATTCCTTCGTTTTCTGTCTATTTCTGACTCATACAGTGCGTTCTTCAACCTTTTTTTATATAGTAGAATACATCAATAAATCCTCTTCTCTCTGCTATGTGTGTAAGCGTATGTAAGTTAATACCTTTTGTATTAATAGAAGTTTATAACATTCTTGGATAAACACACACCTAAACACAGACACTACAGATGTTCACCTCTATCTGTGTGTAGCGTGTGTAAGTTAATGAGTTTTGAATTAATATAAGTTTCTAACAATCTTGGATAAACACACACACACACACACACACACACACACACACACACACACACACACACACACACACACACACACACACACACACACACACACACACACACACACACACACACACACAAATTAATTTAGGTATTGAAACTGAAATAGATTTTAAGAGATGTGCTATTTAGAAGGGATACATAATTAACAAAAATTTTCAAACTCTAAATAAAAAAAAGAAAATAAAATAAACATACATTTCTATTTACTAATTTCAAGAATCGTTCACTATATTATATCAAATTCATGGTTGTAATAAAAATAACATTGTTGTCACTCCACATAATGATTTTTTGTGTGACTTCTATAAGATATTTACATGGATTTATAATTCGTTTTGTGTCTTTGTTATTATTATTCATTATTCCTTATATTAAAATATATCACCGGAATGTTGCCAAATTCTTCTTTTTTTTGTTATTTATGTTTTTTTGTATTTACTCGTACAGCTGATGTATTTTTATTGTATCCACATTCAGAGACCTAAGCAATTCATATATAAAAATGTTTAAGAATGTCAGTTATTCAAATTTTATTTGAGTAGGTAGTGAAAATTTAAAAAATATTTTACAATATAGGAAAATGAAATTATATATATATATATATATATATATATATATATATATATATATATATATATATATATATATATATATATATATATAAAGACAACCATGCGCTTACTAAAAGTGAGCTTAGAATAAGCTATCGCTAAGATCTACAACTTTCTCCCTCCAGCCTAGAGAAGCCTACGTCTCTATCGTGAATCCAATTCGTTTTCTTGAGCAACTTTATCCTCATTCATTTTATATGCTATTTTAAATTATCTAAAATATTTCGATGTTAGAAGTCTCTATTTAATACTATGTTAATTTTAAAGTAGATGAATACTGCAAAGATTTTAGAACTAAAACAAAAGTAAAAATAATAACACTAGTTCCTTGTCAGTGTTTTCTAACATCAAACCTATTTGGTCCCAAATGATTAAAATAAATTTTAATGAAAAAGGGCTGAGAGAAGAAAACTTAAAAACCACAGAGTAATCCGTCTTGGATGTTTGAGGTGAACTTCGAACAGCATACAATAAATCAGGTGGAGTGGTTGTCACAGATGATGTAAGTTTAATCTCTTAATGGATTGAAATACAATGGGGTCATTTTGTGCATCCACTGTGACACAAATGGTAATAATAACCATTCAACAAAATATAAAATATGTCTGCTTGTAAATAGATAGGTTACCTATGTCTTATTTATGGTATGAAGTATGAACCAAATAAGCAGTAAAATAAAGTTTGCAAAACAATACACAAACTCTTCTGCACACCAATTTTGAAAGTTAAATATTAACAGTAAATAATATTCTAGGTTATTTCTCCAAACATGTCTTGAATACTTCATAGACGTGAGACAGGATATAATGTTATTCCCAATATAATATTATATCATGTTTATAAAGTTTTGAAAATATCACAAAATCAATTAAATAATTAATAATACTGTTCCACTTTTATCAAGGACTGACAATAATAATATATTTTTAGTCTGCAAATGATTGACAAAGATCATCATTTTATTACCCAACTTCATTATTCTGTTCTGTATTATTATCTTAAATCCGTCCTACTCTTTTTTTTTTCAGAGCAATAACATGCATTTAGATAATAAAGGGACATATAAACAGATAATTCAACGGACGTTTTTTAGGCGAAACTATTAGTTGGTCGAATTAAGTACAGAATAAGGTTAAGTACAGAATAAGGTCACCCAAATCTGTTCAGCTTTTTACGAGTTATATTCATTACAAATAAAGTAGATCATTGTATCTTCAATACATTAACATTATACATCTGCAATATTGGAGTATTTAAAATTAACAAAAATGTATGCACCTTAAAGCGCCTTCAATATGTGTTGTACACTGTTAAGTATAATACTATTTCCATTTATGATACCAATGATACTACAGATACTAATTAGTATTTTCAACACATGTTGTGAATTGAACTAAAAACCAAAAAGGAGCTCACCTAATGTGAATACTGGCGTTGACTACTGGAGGGACAATTTCCTATTTCTTTCTTATTCAACTCGTTTTAAAATACAAATAATCGCATTTAATGAGATTTTATATGAAGAGATGGTAAACAATTCGTTAAATAATTAAAAACAATGATTAAATACCAGGTAAATATCTAAAAGTAATGTAAACCTTTAATTTAATTTTGGAAATGATTGATTTATTGTAAACTCGTCACAATTTTGTTAAAGTGATTTTGATTTCCAAATTTTAATTTGTTATTTGATTATTATTTATTTACGTAATGTCGACATTTTTTGGAGGTGGTGTTACATTGTAATTACACCTGTTTCAATATTTATTTTACAATTATTATTAGATGAAAAACTCAATTACATATAATAACATTATAATATTGCACACACAAAATAAACATATGTAATATTTGTAGTTTGTACCAAAGTACACGTGGAAATATTTGATTGAAAAAGTTTTGACAGTAGTGACTACATACTACAATCATTATAGTCAGCAACTTAATTAACGATCTAGTACACATTGTAACAATATGCTAACTTAATAACTAATATATGACTATTACCCAACAAACATTCTTTCATTGTGTCCCTAATCCAAAATTGTATACTTATAATATGTATATTATTTAAAATCCAAAATTTTATATATAAATATCCCACCATTTTATAAACATCTGCATAAGATTTTAAGAAATACATAATTCATATACACAAATGATATCAAATATCGGATTAAACCTTATTAATAAAATTGATGTTATAATAATATTTTTCTTCTTCTAAAGATGATTTAATAATAACAGCTTGATTTATCTTGTAGTTATTCAAAACATTAGTTTTTATTTTCTATATAAAAAAATGTAATTTCTTAATACTTTATTTTTGCGTCACAGTCTATATAATATTCGTCGTTGAATTTATGAAAATGATATTATACAAAAAAATATAATCTAGGACTAACAGATATAACATATTGTTAAAAACTTATGGAACCTTTGTGATAAATCCATATAATTGTGGTACTAAAGATTGTTGAGAACTTGTGGTCTGATGCAATTTATCTTCTCATTTTAGTTATTAGCAATAATTTGATTATGAATACTAATCAAGGAACCGAATATATAGCCCAGATAATGGAGCGCGTGCTTATAGCTTTCGGCCTGCAATTGGGAATCATTTGTAAGGGAATAAAGAATAAAGCATTGTTTTACTCAGAAAGAATTATCTGTTCAATACAATTTCTTTCATAAATTGTCATAATTACATTATAAATAAAATTAATAATAATTTTGCTTAAAACTGTTTTTCAATGTAATACTAAATTTAGTATTATATTGTAACAGGTAGAGACAGAATGATGTTTTAAATATATATGTACTCTTATATACCCTATGATATGACATATACATTGAATTGTAGTATATAATTTATTAATTTATTTACTTTTTCTTAAATCAAAATCAAAATAAATAACAAAAATGAAAACAGCAAAATAACCTCTAGCACTATATGAACTATGTAATAGTTGTATAATTTATTTGAATTGGGTAAAATATATTAAGCTTCTACAATAACAATACAGATTCACCAGTAATAACATTTTGCGTTGAATTGCATGATCATTTTGTAAGTAGAATTCTCCCATGTGATATGTGATACTACTCTTATTGCTAAGTAAATAGAGTTAAAAATGTATGATTCCGTTAAATTATATTATCAATAAAGCTTTTAAAATTACTAAAATACCAACTAAGTACCATTGGGACTGTACGAGGTGGGCAACAGGTTTTGTATATACTGATAAAAACAGTAGTATTTCCTGGAGAAAGTAGCTTTATGGGCGGCTCTTAAAGAAGCATATATTATGCTTCCCTAGAACACATAAATAAAAATTTTAGATTATTGAAAATATACTTTTGAAGAACCTATTATCTCTTCTAAAATATACGTTTCTGATGTTCAAGTAATTTAACTTAAAGATGGAGGTAAAGTAAGTTTGATAAATTTTCATACAAAAATGAAGGGAACGTACAAATATCGATAACACAATTTGAATTGACACAAAACCTAAAAAAATGTATCAAGAGAGAACGAGGCACAAATTTGGGATGACATTGATTTCCTTTAGCTGGTTGATGAGCAAAATAAAATAAATGATTAATAGTTAAAAATATTGTTACACTATAATTACATATTTAAAGCTCCTCAGCACCTAGTTATTGTAATGTATGATTTTTGAACGCCTGTAATTGATACAAAAGATACATTTTATTTTGTATAGCAAATAAATGTTTTAAATATAGTGATTTCATAAATAATTATCATTTTGTTAGGCAGGAGTTATTCGTTTTTCAACTTGTTACGTAGTTAATACAAATGTATGACCAACAAATTTGCGTTACACTCACCATCAACTTATTCTGAAATTACACAATACTCAATTCTTTTATTAATCTCAGTAAAATTTATATTTTAGACTTTAAAATTTTAATAGTTTAGCTATATACAGATTTTAAAATACAAAAAAAAAAAAATAATAATAATAAAAAAAAATTACTAATATTTCTAAATCGGTAGACTACACTGTTTCGTCTTTAAAAAAATATTTAAACACATATTTCAACTATGAAATGATTACATAGTAATACTTTAATATATTTTAACACATGTTGTGTTAGTATACTCCAAATAAAGTGAATTCGAAAGTTCTGTCAGGATTTACCTTTTTAGATTAAATGTACATCCTTTACGTGACAGGTAGTGGGTAAAAAGCAATTTCGTTAAATATCCTTTGAGCTTGTGCATAATACCTGAAATACCAAACCCATGAGTGGTGATTGCAATATCTGTAGTAGAAGGAGCACAACAATTTTAAAGGTTTCTTTGAAAAAAAAAATGTTCGTGTATTTATTGATATTTTAAAAGGGTATTACGGTTAAGGGCATATTGTACAACTAATAAGAATATCACACATTTTACAAGTACGTATTTTTTTCTAAATAACTATTTTAAATAGATAATATTGAAAATAAAATTATTTGTACAAAGGGTAATGTTCTTAATAATTGTATGGTATTCTCTGAGTGACATTACCAGTTCCAAATATCGATAAACCTTTATCGATTCTTTTTTTTTCAACTAATTACGAACGTCCTTAGAGAATTTAAAAAAGTTAGTAGTGATTGAGTATAATTTAATATTCCCTAATGGTTTTGTAATATGCTTGTCACAATAATGAAAATGGGGAATGAGGAAAATCAAGGAAAAACGTAAATATATCAAACGAGTTTTAATGTACATAACTTTTACGATTTATTAGTCCACACTGCAGCACGAGAGAGGTATATAAATGGACATTTACTTTACATTTCACAAAAACAGATGCTGCAATAAACATTTAAGTGTTTGTGTTATTTTGTAAATGTAAAATAGTTTGCTGAAACAGATATTGATACTGAATATCTATTAAAGAATTGTGGTTAAATTACTGTTGCTTTATAAACTTGGTGAATATAAATTTTTACAAATGTCATTACTGAATGTAATGAAAGTCATAGTTTTCAAGCAAATACGTTAACGCAGTGATTCTAGATATAATTTCAATTCCAATTATATATACGAATAAAATAAATATTCATCCTTCACTTTTCAAGGTATAACTGTGACATTTATCAAACTTCCCAAAAAGTACTTAATTTTCAGTTGAATTTTATGAAAATGATGAGACCCATTTCTACTAAAACAAACTAGTTTTTTCATCTCGTTGGGAATTCACTTTAAAAATGCTATAGTAACTCTTGTTTTGTTTTCCCAAATCATGAACTGGAAATTTGAAAGGAAACTAAAATTAATATCCTTTGAATTCGGAATCTTTAATTTTGGTTTCTGTAACTTTCTGCTAGAAAATTATGCTAATATATTTTCCAGCTCTAATTTCCTAATAAAGGACAGTATTATTTAACCAAGAGTTATGAAAATCGGTATTAAATCGTAGCGGCTTTTAGAGTAAAATAAATGTAAAATTAAAGTAAAGGTAAATTCGATTTTATAAGAATAATCGAAAAGTGCCTGTACAGATTATTTTACCAAGAAAAATACTTTGATAATACTCGTGATAGCGTGAATTTATTTACTTCTTATTGTACAGAAAACCTAGGTCAAATTCCAAGACAAAATTCACAATTAGGTATTGGTTGATGACATAATAAAGGAAAAATAAAATAACAATCGATATAAAAGTAACTATACTTATGATGTTTGGAACTATTGAGTTTGTCTAAATCTCTATCATAAACTCTAGCCGTACCTGCAATATAACAAAACTAATTTTCACAAAATGAATTGAAACTATTTGAAAAAATTACCTGTCTTTAATTACTAACTATAATTTACATTAAAAAAATATATATATATTTACATTTATAAATCACAAATCGAAAAATAAAGCGTTACTTAAATTATATTGCCGTAATAAATATAAGATTTAAAAAAAAACACGCGATAAAAAGTGAATAAAAAAACACACTCTAAACATTGTCCTAAATCTGAGAAAGTTAATTTAACCATAATAATTAGAGGGTTTAAGTTAAATAACTCAAAACGTAGATTAATATCTCATGGTTATACATTATACATATAAATAATTATATTAAAATTGTATAGTTTAATCAGAAATAAAAATTGTAACTATGTTACAAAACAATATAATAATTGGATAAACCTAATTTTAGATAGTTGAAATAAATTCACTCTGATCCCTAACGCATTAAACAGATAGTAATTTAATTTTAAAACTCCTACTTAAGAAGTTATTGTGGTACTGTGTTATATTTGAAAACAATAAGGAATATGTATAGCAAAATTTTAATTAAAAATTGTATTTTAGTCACTGAAACAAACATAACGACTGTACGAACAAAGTAATAATAATTATTAAATATCTTATTCCAAAATCTAATTGCAATAACAATAATAAAATAACGCATTTAATATTAATCTACATTTTCTACATTCTTATTCAACATGTAATATAACTTAACTAATTTTACATTAATAAAATAAATTGAAATGATAAATACCATTTTGTAAAAGTTTTTTTTCTAGGACTAAATAACAGTTAACATAAAAAAAGATAAATGTAACTAAAAGTAATAAAAGACTACAAAAAAGATCTTTACAAAAAGTACAGTAAAAAGGTACAAATAACATACAAATAATTGTTAATTCCAGAATTAAATAAATCTATTTAGTTACTTATTATGGGTTGAAAAATAACTTGTGCAGCAAGAAGAAAGGTAGATGGTTATGTATAGCGTATTATAAAATAACACCAATTATATAACATAGCAATGATAACAATATAAAAATATGTGGCAAGAACGTACAATAAAATTGGGAGTTATGAGATTGTTAATAAAAGTATCTTTATATTATATACAAGGTTTTCGAATTTAGTTACAATTTTTTCGTAGCATTATATAGATAACGATGAGATTATTGCACAGATGTAAATAAATACAAATACTTACGTATAGAAAATTAAGTAGGTATTTTAGTAATATAGTACTAATTACTTAATTTTAAATTTAATTTGGAAGAAGATAAAAGATAATTGATGCATCATTGCCTAATCCTTTATTATCAGTTTAATTATTTTAAAATTTTGTTCCTTACCATAGTGAAATTTATATGGAGTAAAAAAAGTCCATATCCCAATATCTTATATAACATTTTTAAGATTTATAAAAAAGAGGTGTTTCAATGACAGAATTTACCAATTTTAAACCATCGAAGGAAGATTAACTTTAAAATTCTGATTTTTTTGCAAACAACGAAATATTTTCTATCCAAAAACTAACGTAAAAAGGTTAAAAATAAATTACATTATAGAAACAGTTTAATAAATCGTGTGAGATGGAAGAGTGTTTGACCAAAACATGGGGAATTAAAAACAACACAATAAGCAAAATTGGATCTAGAAAACCAGAAAACTTTTAACATGATTTCTCAGAATAAATATTTCTGTCCTACAAAAAAATTATAATTAACGCATTCTTTAAATTAAACACAATAAAAATATTCTAATTTAATATATACGTAAATATTATCCCGTTAGCATTTTATCCAAAGATAATTAAAAAAAAAAAAACTCTTATAATCGTTTAGAAATAAATCTAATACATGACGACAATTACGTCTTTATATTTTATTAAGAAAACCTACATTTAGTTATTAGTCATTATACTAAATATATATATATATATATATATATATATATATATTTAGAAAAATTATCAAAAAGATCCTTTATTGTAATATAAACATTTGATCCATTATATAAATCTAGATTCGGTAAGTACACTTCATATATACAATGTATTAATAATTTACTCTATTGTAGAAATTACCTAATGTGACTCTTCTAAAAAAAAAAAGAAAAAAAAAAAAAAAAGTTAATTGTCTCAACAGAGAGCGTGTCGTATAAGTTACCATTCACTTACTTACAATGTTCATAATTAGTTTTGTGCTTGCAATACTAACACATTGATAAGATATCGAATAATTATTATGGTGTTTGTTTATCAGAACGTTTTTACCAAATTCATGGTTTAAACGCAGTAAACTGTTATTTATTATGTTCATATAAAATATATCTGTCCCATCTTTTTCTTTTATTTTTAATTTTATTTTTCCATTTTAGGGCTATAGTGCTTCACTTTCAACTTGTACCTATCAAAATTTAAAAATAAATTTTTGTTCATCTGTTTTTGACACTAGTAGTATTAAATTTAATAGTCATCGGTTATTGATTTTTAGAACAGTATTAGGTTTGTGTTTTAGTTGTTTTAATAAAAATCATTCCATATTCATAGATAAGTGGACAGAATTCTCCGCAAATATTTCTAGGGGAAAATTTCAATAGTCAATACTATAATTGGGAATTTTAAAATGAACAAATTAAAAAAAATAATTGTGGCATATAACTTACGTCGTTATAAAGTAACTAAAAAAATATTACCAAAATGAAAGATGAACGAAGATGAAAATCTGATAAAATTATTTTTTAATATTATTAATTATATAATTATTTATTAATTTATAATGACAAATATACTCGTCAGATATAAAATAGCATTTTTGACAAAGTGTTAAAAATATTCAATGTGTGAAACATTTCGAACACTATTTCTAGCATAACATTTCTCTACTACATACAAATTTGTTCCTTCCTAATGAAGAATGTGTTATATTATTATTACTTGGCATTTTAAAAAAAACACAATAAATTCGAAATACTGAGATGAAATTACAAAAATACTATTATTGTTTATAATAAAACTATCAATATCATAAAATATTTGAACAGAGATTTTCAAACGTTTAATTAATAATTTAGTTTGTTAAATAGTGGTATTGAAAGTATGTTTTCATGAAATTTGTAAGCAAAAACTTACTCGCATATAAAAACGAATACAGTGCTTTGAAAAATTCTACAATTTATTGTGTCTTAAACTTACATGGCGGAGTAAAATAATAATGATTAAATAATAAAATCAATCAACTTATTCATATTTAGAACTATATATTTATAACTGAGACCATATTGTGATCCTAGTGTAGTTTTGAAAAATTAATTAAAATCACATAATTCTCGCGTCATTCAACATTTGTCTATAGTCTGAATTCCATGAAAATAGTCCCTCTCACACCCTTCAAGTCCTTCTACCTGAAGTTTAGTTTTACTGCTAACGACGGTATCTTACTGTATATAATATTAGAAGTTTCTTTAGTCAGTGTCAAGCAGCTTTGTTTATACCATAAATTTAGTAAATTATAGAATTTTAAAAATCGTTGTGTTTGTGTTTCATTTAAGACGGATTTCTTTTGACTATGTTTGGTAGATAGTGTATCTCTGTATATTCTTAAAATATAATCGTATACGAAATTTAGACATTATTTGTAGAATGATTAATGGTGTAGCAAATTGTACGATGGTGGTCAGACATGAAAACAAAAATATTATACATTTAGAGATCAAACATAATTTTCAGAAAATATCAAGTTTTCTCATGTATAAAAACGTATTTAATTTCCAAAGAAAATAAATAAAGTGTGTCGCTTTTAAAAACAAATCAATACATATTTATAACCATGAATTTATAATATTGACAAGAAGGATTAAAAATATTGAAAGATATTTATGTCTCTAATGCCTACTCATTTCACAATGCCAAGGGCACCGAAACCTATTTATTTAAAGTTTGACCCAGATATTTTAAGTTTTCAATCACCTCCTAATACTGAATATCAAAATGAAATTGATAGAATTATTAATATTTCATTTTATACTAGTAAATAAATGTCCTCTTACAAACTTACAATACGAATAATATATTTCTAGTAATAGTAAATTCTATAAACACCAAGGGAACGTAACAGCATTATTTTTTTCTTTTATAACACCCAAGGAACACATTTTTAGATTAAAATTACGAATTTGAAATTAATTACCCAATGATTAGTTGTAAATAGTGATGAATGTTATAAGTTGTTTTTTAAAAATAATTTAAGAATGGATGTTTCAAAATAATAAATATATTGCCGGTAATATTTGTGTTTCCTATATATTAAAAAATCTGTGATAACTACAAGTCAAATTATTTTTTAAAGGAGCTATATGTTCATAGTATTTTTAATTTGTTCATCGTCAAACGTGAAGAAAAATGACATTTAATAAGAATGTTACACTAGACAAATTTACAATTGTTTTAATACACAATTGTAAAACCTAAACCTCGTTATTTATAGTTTAGTTTTCACATAATGTATTTAATTTGGGCGGGACTCTGATTATACCAATACTGGTGAAGTAATTACTCTATAAATCGCGTATCTCTTTATGAACAAAGGAACATATAAACTTATGTTTTGTGTTGTATTTTTAGTTTAATGTTGAAAAGAATAGTACGTTAAATTAGTTATACAATTAAATAAGTTTACTACTCTACACAATCTGGGTACATTTTGAATTTGAACGCCATTAAAATAGCAACAGTTGTGAATTTATAAGTTAAATCCATCATAACTGTAAGTTTAAAAAAATAGGTATATTAATTAACTTTTTCTTAATGAAATTACCAGTAACAATAATTTGACTCTAAATTAAGGAACGAATTTTTCGTTACGATAAAAGATAACCATCTATCGAAATTTTCTCAGTAATAAATATTTTTTTATATATTTTTTTCAATTTCAAATAATTCTTTTGTATAATAAGACGATTACGTTGGTTTATTTATTTCATGTAATTATAAATCTGAATGTTTCGGTTATGATAAAAAGAATTTGTAATTTTTTACTTTTGTACCTATACATGGTATATTTTGTAATTGTATCAAAATATCATGAGTGTTAATAATGGTTTTTTTTGTAATGATGCCTGAATGTCTCTACAGTCATAATGAGCGAAACGATTATATTCAAATATTGACAATTACGTTACACTACGTTAATAAATAGTTGTTTAGACACGTAATTTAAATATATATTTATTTCAAGTAGAGTTACCTGATTATACAGATTTTGGAATGTTTATGTTACGTCGATTTTACCAATTATAAATATATTGGATTTATTTATTAACAAGCACGAAATTGAATTACCGTTTTTGTTAAATATCTAATTTATTGTTTACAAAAATAGTAAAATAAAAATTCTTAAATTGTTTACAAAACGTACTCAATTTTAATTTTAACTTCAAGATAGGAACAATAATAAATGCAATTTTTATAAACACGTTTGTCAAATAGATAACAAATCTTATATAATTTTAATAACAAATAATCTTCTAGGATATATGCTTTTATAAAATATGTAAACATTTTTAGTCCTCCGTTTAAAATTGGTCGTTACATAGTTAATTTATTATTACTATATCGGATAAAAATTAATGACACATTATGTGTGAACTATTTAAATAATTGTATGCTTTTTAATTTCAAGTTTTTCCTGTTGTCTCTATTTAACATTAAAACTGTTAAGATCGTTTAAATTAGTGTATGTTATTAAATAAAACACTTTTATGTCTTGGTAAAACCCCAACTGTATTGAAACTTGCTAACAATTGTTTCGATAGTTAGAGCATTGTAAAGGTGTTTTAGTATTTGACAAGAATTCTTGTAAACTACCTTGACAATGCAGTAACTAGCGAAACCATGGTCGGCAAGTTTCAATAAATTTGTAGTTATACCAAGAAATAAAAGTGTTTTATTTATTAAAATGGAATACCACCAACTACCTACGGTCCTTTAAAGAGTGTATGTTATATTATCCCGTTTTATCACAAATTATTATTTTTTGTTATTAGAGGTTTTTTCTACCGAAATCTTATAGTTTGTACTTCATTTATATAAATAATTATGATTTTTTATAAATATATAGCATACCATTGCTAAAACAAGGTGTGACCATATGGTAACGCTAGGATAATCCACTAACATTTTATGCACCATACACTATTATAAGGTAAATATATAACACAGAGTTTTATCATACAAATATCTTTATTATCATGTAAATAACACTTGTTAGATGTTAAAGAGTATAACAAAAATTCAAAAGAAAAATAAATACAAAAACCATAATCAATGAAAAGGTCTATAACATGTAGTCAAGAATCATATGTTTGTGTTACATGTGTATAGATTATAAATATTACAGGTTTCTTACATTCAATATGTAATAGAGTGAAAGATTGAAAAACACTCTATGCAAAGTCCAACATTGCACTTTTTGCACATTGTTCGTCCAACAGAGACACAGCCTTCTCCGGCGCACCTCCTTCTTTTTTTATCCGGTGTGCTGATGACTAGATGGTTCATTCCATCATATCGTAGGTCATCACACACTCTGCTGTCAGAGAGTGAACGTTTCGAAGTAATTGGTTTACCAGGACCTTTGCTACTTTCTCAATATCTTGTGATATATGTGGTAACAAGTTCCCTACGGAAATCCAGTTGTGGCTGAAGGGATCCAGTACTCCTTCGTAGCTGCCATGCATTGTGGACACATGTGTCTATAAGCCACGTGAAAATTGGCCAATACCACTTCTTACTTCGCATAGTAATACGGTAGTTGGCTACGTTTTGGTCCATACGGTCTGTTCCACCCATACTTTCATTGTATTTCCCAAAAGCAGCAGGCCGGTCTACAAAAATATGATTTTTCTGGGCCTGGGAATACCTTTTTACCTTAGTTACAGGATGAATGCCATATGAATTGGTAGCAATGGAAACAACACCGTTGTCATGCCAGGTGCAAACTAATATTCCGTCTTCTTTACATAGCGCATGTTCATAGTAACCTCTTTCAGTAGCTTTCATGTCATTTTTTTTCTTTACTGGGCAACATGTTGGTAAGTGGTTGTCACGGATAGTTCCAATAGCACTATAGCCCATTCCAAATAGATACCTCAACAGACGTAAACTCGTAAATAAATTATCAAAATGAAATGTGTAAGGTAATTCAGATTTTTCTGCTGGAAAACTATCAATCAAATGTAAAAGGGGAGCTGCTGATTTACCACAGACCAATTGATAATCAGTAGGTATGTCTTTTGATTTGCCTTGATAAACATCAAAATTTACAAGATATCCATTTGGGGTGTTCACACACCAAACTTTATATCCGAAACGTATGGGTTTCATTCTGATACTTTGCTTACAGCTGTGTCGGCCATAATATTCTATCATACTTTCATCGTAACTTAAATTTTGCACAGGGGTGAAATGTTTCATAAACTTTGGTTTAATTTTTTCTATCAGGGGCCTTAGTTTCCACATTTCGTCTTGCAAGTCAGGATGATTGTTATCAGCAAAATGGATAAACCTCATAATTGTGTCAAATTTATTCCTCCTCATGGCATTTACAATGAAACCTTGATGCGTGTCAGGCTGTGAATCCCAATAATACCTTTTTCCAGGCAATACATTATAACCACTAAAAATCAAGATTGAAAAAAAATATTTAATATTATCTTTAGTGATATTGGGGTTAGGAAAATTCTTAAAAAGAGCATAACTTAGGGTATCTTGTTCAATTTGTTTTAATAAATCCTCATCAACAAAAAGCTCAAACAGCTCACAGGCGGTCAAGTCTTGATATTTGGAAAAATCTGCAACAGGAAATGGCACATTGCAATCCTCCATATCCCCTTGAACCCAACTTTTTTTAATAGGAATTTTTTTTTCTTGAGTTTTAATTCCTCGATGTATTCTTCTTTTAATTCATTTAGTAAATTTGCTTTTTTTGTGTGGGATTCTCCGGATCTATCAGCTTGAACATCGGATATATTCAATGTATTACCTAAAGATATATCAGCACTATCATTGTCTTGAACATCAGCTTGCATATTGGATGTAACATCGATATCATCTAGCATTTCCTTTTCATCTTGAGTGTATCTTATTTCTGCATCTGCTAAAAGTTGCTTTCCTGAGAGATTGTCTACTAAACCTCCTTCATCCTCATCACCCGAGTCTTCATCAGTAAGCACAGAACTATCAGGAGGAGCTATATTTAATGCTGCAACATCCCTCCCATTCTCTACATATTCAGCACTGATAACATCCAATGCTTCTTGTAATGTTAATCCTCGCCTGAAAATAAGAAAAGTAATTGTTGACATTCCACACCAAAAGATTATATTCGGTAGTGGAATGTCCTAGCGTTACCATATGGTTACAGCGAAAAAAAACATAAGCTAGTGAGCTCCTAATATAATCAGAGTAAAATATAACTACCACAGTACCTTAATTCACTATTACACATTATGTATAAACTCTTATTTCACCAATCTACAGTAAATTAATATAGGATAATACTTACTCATAGCGGAAGGACATGATTTAGGAAGCACAAAAAGTCCACTGCACAATAACAATTTACTCACAGACACGCATAATGTTTCTAACCGCAAAAAACAACATCCAGTGAAAGACTGGTTTCTGACGGATCGATATATCAGGCTGGCCAACCCCAGAGAGCCATAACCTAAATTTCCCATGCAATATTCCAAAGTGTGTTTGGTGTGACCATATGGTAACACTAGGATAAAACGGGTTAAAGTAACGAAATTTTTATGTCCATTAAAGTGAGTTTAGAATTGTTTTACAGCCTCACATCTACTCGTACATGGTATAGCTAATGTGTCTGGACTACAATTATTTTTATGGATAATGTTAGTCTATCACATGTGCTGTCATCTACAGCCCTAATTGGCGCTGGGATTACGATCAAATTTTAATTGCGTATACTGTATATTTTAATCATACTACGATAATACATAACTTTTCATGATAACTAAAAAAAATTGTATAACTACTATTAAAAAAAAAAAACTAGGCAGAAGGAGAAATGCAGATTATTTTAAAAAAAAACCATAGGTTACCTTATAACTTAAGCCGAAAAATCATAATATCCTACACTAACTATTTATTAATTTTAATATATAATTTTTATACACTCCAAATCAGAAAAAATAATTTGTAAGTTGTGGATTATCTTGACCGTATCGTAAGTGATATTAACTACGAACTAACCTTTTATCCACTCCTTATATAGTGGCTGAAGTTTAACTTCTAAGCATTCATATTCGTTGGCCTCTGTTTATGCTCACTCATGAGATTGTTTACTTGAGCATATTATACAAATTAATTCTTGACATTAGCACACGATTCTGATTAGCGTAAAAGTGTTACATATAATAAAAACGAAAATGTAAAAAGGGAAGAATATGTACGTCCACCTAACCTTGTGGAGAATAAATAGCATTGTAATGACTTTTAATTATAAAAGTTTGGTAGTAGGAGGACTATTAAAATTTAATTATTTTCTTCCCCATTTCTTTCAAAACGTAACAGATATATATTTTTCAATCTTATTTATTCCAGCCAATTATTCTTTGTAGAAACATAATTTTGATATTGTCACTGACGTAATTTTCGTAGTTGTGTTTGTCTCGTTGTAAACGTTTCATAGGCGTGCTTGATAAACAATTGTTGTGTTTGTTTGTATAGCTACTTTCATTATATGAGTTGATCTATTTGTGCTTAAATATAGAGTTTTATGCTTTTTTAAATTTTTGACAAGTCTATTTTATTTGTTGAATCAAATACATCCTAACAGATAAACAGATAAAAGGTTAGTTCAAAATAATACTAATTAAATCATTGTTTACATAGAACTACCATACATTTAATATTAGAGTAAGTGCAAAAAAGAGGATATATATTTAGCTTAACATAAGAAATGTTAGGTGTCTCTTAGATACCCTGTATAAAAGAGTATAAATTTACAATTACGTGACGCAACACATTGAATATATTGTTTGACTACATTATAACTTACACGCAATACAGAGAATTTTATGTGAGACGTAAAGAAAACAGTGTCCATTATAATTGCTGAAATATCCACTTTGAGATATTACAGTCGAAACAGTTTGGGAATGATGCCTATCTCTGTTAGAAATTCATTCTGTTCTCTGTCTTCTATGAAATGCTCTAAAATCCGAACAAGAGGACTGTCATTACTCATAATTAGTACCTGGAACAAAAATTTTTAAAGAATAAATGTGTTTCTTTAATTTTGGTATAGAAGTCAATTCAAATATGGAAATGAGATATACGATAATATTAATAGTAAATATAACCTGGAATTAATATGTCGTGACTTTTTGGTTGAGATGAATTTCTACGCCACGTTTCGGGACCGCAATCCCATTATCAAATTATTCACTTTGTCATGTACACAATAATATACTAAAACACAACATTAAAATACTAAAATACACATACGTACACTTTAAAAATATTTCAGTAAAATTTGTTAGCGCCAGGAAAATATATTAGATGTACACCTTCGTCCAGTCTACGGTTATACGCAGACCACGGTACCATAATTGGATTACGCGGCGGTGTAAGCTGAATACAGTTAACAAATCTGGCGCTAACAAATTTGACAATATTATTAAAGTTTACGTGTTATGTGTTTTATTGTGTACATGGCAATGTGAATAATTTGATAATGGGGTTACGGTCCTGAAACGCGTCGTAAAAAATGATCTCAACCAAAAAGTCAGACGACCTTTTAATTACAGGTAATATTTACTAGTAATATTATCATATATCTTATATCAAAAACGTGTGTTGGACCTACACATGCGATAGACACCAGTGAAACAGATATTATTCCAGAAAACACATTTTATAAATAGGGGAACCACAAATCAAATATACAAGCAAAACTGTTGATTTTGTTGTTTACCTAAATAGTTCTTCTATACTACTTAAATGTAAGTAAACATTTTAGAGTATGACCGTCAAATATAAACACGTACATAAAATATTTCAAATAAGTTATAATGTGATGCTCCATACTAGAATACAGAATATTTCTAAATGTAGGTTATGTACTTATTTTCCAGTAAGTGTCTATATATTCCATGAGTTAGGATCACGTATTATATTACAAGAATAAACACATGCGAATCTAGCTCTCGTTGAAGAAGTTATGGTTCACTCAAGGAATAAATATACCATTTTACAAACTACCAGTGACCATGAAGTAAATGGAAACACTACCACTTTTACCAATTTTAATGGCGCACGTTTCTTTGGTAATGGATGTCAACAGGTAATTAACTACTAATGAAACACTTAAAGATTACGTGATGATCATAAAAAGACTACTCCATGATCAAATACATCAGACCTAACATATTTAAAATGGTAATACAAAAACTAAACTTTTCCAAATAAGGCACCTATTTCAGAGGGTATGCAAATTTGTACATTTTTTGTTTTCTGTTCTATCATCTAGGTAACTTGCTCTTATCAAATTTATATAAGTACAGATTACACTGTGGATGTTTGTTACCATCTTTGTTTGTACTTTCTATAAGATTCAACTTACATGTTAATTTGATTTTATAAAATAACAAAAAATCATTACAAGACATATAAATACTCTGTCACCTGAAAATTTGAACAGAACACTTTCGGTGTGTTTCCGTCAATATAATTATACAATTTATGTTTTATCTACTTTAATTCAAAATTCATAAATTGTAAAGTTGCCACACAATATATGGTAATTAATCTACCCAACAATTTATTCTAACAAAAAGATGTAGATATTAAAATTCAATGTCACTTGTTATTTGAATATGTAATTTTATTTTATACTGGAATTCCTTAAATTTAACTACATAATTTTATTCTGTTTGGTGTTTCCCCTGAGATATCACGAAACATAATAAAAGAGTCTTATCTGATCTTCTACACTTTGAGCTCAGACGTCTTTAAATTAATCGTTTGTATTACACAATTTAGTCACCTCCATTTTCTAGAGCATATTATGAAAAACAAAAAAAAAAAATAAGTGTTTCTTTATATTGTTTCTTAGAGATATTAAAATGAAACATACTATTTTAAATAGTGAATTGTATTCTTTGTCAACATGTATAATTGCTAATTTAAAAAGAAATAATAAAAAATAATTTAAAAAATGTAACCCAGTTAAATTATTCGAAACTTTTTTTCACAATTATAATATTTAATATCATTTTTCAAACAAAATAACTTTTTGAAATGTTAAGCAATTGGGTTCAAATTATCATTGTTTATAGGTCAGGTATTGAAAATGTGTGCAATGTTTATGCGGCATATTAAAGGTGTTAAAATTTACAAATATTTTTATTTTCCAAAATTTTACCAGCAGATACAATATTTATAATAAACCAGGGAACAGTTAAACGGATAGATTAATATTGACCTTGTTTGTCATTATAATGCGATATTTAGAAAGACTAATATAGCATTATTATTGAAATAATTAAATCAAAATAATATTGAAAAAAATCATTACCATTATTTATCCAAAAAGTAATACAAATGTCTAAAATTCTGATCTAAGTAGTCATAATAAAGAACTACAAATTCATTTGATATCCACGAAAAAGAAATTTAAAGATTCAAATATAAATTGTAATAAATATTGAAAATTTGTTAAACCTTTCCTAGCAATGTGAAATATATTTAATAAAAATGTAATTTTGATGAACATTCACTGCATATGTTATGGAGAACATAATTTAAGTTACTTTAAACCAATGATCTTATATATATATATATATATATATATATATATATATATATATATATATATATATATATATATATATATATATATATAAATTTGCCTTATATCTACATTTATAAAAACAAGTCCAACTATTCTAAAGTGACATCTTGTTAATAAGTTAGTCAACAAAATTGTAACATATTGTAGGAAACAAGTATTAAAAGGAAGTACAAATATTGTTTGCCAACAAGTCATTTATTTCATGTCGATATTGAAAGAAATAAATAACATGTCCGGTTATAGTATGTTTTGTTAGACTTGATTTAATACCGTTCTTGTGTTTCAATATATATATATCCTACATTCTTTCATATTGATTTACAATTTTTATATTAAGTATTTATTTTTTTATTTATTTTTTTTTTAGGAAAAAACAAGGATGGGGTGTAAAGCATTTATAATGGAATCCTATTTTTGTTTTTGTTATTTTAAATTGTTTTTATTTTACTTTGATTTTTTCCAGCTAAGTGACATTGAACAATTTATATTTAGTAATGAACCAAAATAATAAAAAAATACAATTAGACTTTATTGCAGTAGTTCTGTGAACTGCTGACATGGCTAAATGTATATTAGAATGCATTGAAAAAATATTCTTGTAAATTTAATGTCACAACAATATACTATTACTATTTAAAACCATACTGTACAGTTAAACAAAACCCAACCCATAGAGAAACGTCATATTTTATAGTCCACAGGTAGTTCACCTCTTGTATTGTGAATGTGGTTCTTTAGGAAAGATGTTTAATCTATTTCCTCTACGCGTCGAAATACTTATATACTGGTAGTGGATTGCCTTTTCTAAAATATTAACCTTTATTCCCAATCACCAAAGGGCCTTGATGAATGGCGGCATTCAATTAGTTTGAATTTAATAATGTCATCACATTAATTTATATTGATGCAAATTTAGATGTATAATGAAATATGTGTCAAGTTTTATAAGATATCTCAAGGAAGGAATAGTGTAACTACTACATGATTCACAATATAATTTGTTAATATCTCAATTTAAAAAACATATTAATTGAGAATTTTTTTTTGTTGTTCAAACAAACAAATGAAAACGTTTTATTCATAGAATCATAAAATGTAAAATTAACTGTTTCCTATTATTATAAAATAATAAATTTAAATATTTGTTTAAAGTTTTTATCTCAGCTTCTCTCTTTCACACCACTATATTTAATACTTAGAAGGGTGCTCTGAATTTCCTAGAACCGGATTTCATCAATAAAAACATGGAAGTAACTATTTTAATTAGTCTTTGAATTTCGAAATGTTTAGCCAGTTTAAATTTATTGATTTATTTTTGCACATCTGAATTTGTTTTTAAAGTTAACATATATTCACTTTAAATAAATAATAATGTAACAAGAAACAATAAAGAACAATAACTTAGACCACTTCGTGTATGATGAATGTGTTTTTTAATTTAAATTGAGTCAATAATGTAAAAACTATATACTAAAATATATCCCTTACTCAATTATATGTGTTTGTGTTATAAGCTTCTTTCCTACTTTACTTTGATAAAAAGCAGTACTAAATCAACCAGAAAGGTGTGAAATCGAAACACATTTGCAATAAACACTTCATTTCTTCGTGGAATGTTACGAGGAAATTGATTTTTGTTTTCTAGAGGTCTATACTTAAAAATTTTGTAGTAGATAAACCCCGGTGATTATTAAATAACTTATTCATTAACTGACTGATTGGCCTAATTGTTAATTGATTCATTTATATTTTCACTGACTGACTGACTAACTTATGGACTGACAGATCTACTTATCGACTGACTGACATACAAACTTATTTATTTTTTGAGAGACAAACTTACTTATTTATTTACTGGGAGACTTACTCAATAACCGACTAATGTACCGATTGACTGACATCATAAATTATTCACCGTATGACTGACTGATTGGCATATTTACATATTGAATGTCCTACTGACTTATTCATTGAATGAACAATTGATTGATTCACTAAGAGAATGTCTCTTTTACAATGAGAATAATTGATTTTTTCATTGACTGACAGACTGTGTTACTGATTGACAGAATGACTAATAGATAGCACCAATAACTGACTTACTTTCTTACTTACTTAATCAATGACTATTCTATTGACTGACTGACTTTTACTAACTCCTTACCTTACTTAAAGAACGATTAACAGACGGTCTTACTTAACTACCTACCTACCGACCTATTTATTTACTTACTCTTTCTCTTACTCACTCACCCACTCACTCACTCACTCATTAACTTACTCACTCGCTAACTACTCACTCATTTACTCACTCACACACTCACTCACACCCTCACTCACTCACTCACACACTCACTCTCTCACTCACTTACTTGCTTACTTAATTATCGTCTGAGATTCATTAATTGATAGACAGTCGAATGACTTACTAACTTACTAATTGACTGACCGACTTACTAATTAACTGATTGGCGTAGTCGTTGACTGATTGATTGACTTACTTATTAATTGACAAGCTTAAATATTTATTGACACAATGAGTTACTTTCTTATTGAGTTACATACTTAGTAATAGACTAACTGATCACATATTCAAAGAAATGTATTGATAGTCAAGAGATAGTTGCACAGTCTTGAAACTTGTCATTTGGGCTTTATCTATATTAAATTAATGCATATTGGATTGTAATTGGCACTATGACGATTAATGTATAATTCTATAATGATTAAAGTTCCACTTACAATAAAAGGGAAATATAATAGTTTCATATCAAATAAACCCATAATATGTATTTGTAATATATATCTTTTTAATATGTGTTTCAGCTAATAGTTAATTTTAAAATCCTTATTTTTGTATGATTTCATTTTAAAATTTGAAAAGAAAGTCAAAAATTCATATTTCTTAATTAATTACAAAATTCATAGCCAGATATATAATAATGCAAAAATCCTACGTTTTCATACTCCAATATTTAGTTTAATCATTATGATATTTATTGGTTTGTTATAATTATTACACACATTATAACATACCATATTATGTATTTCCATGTAATAAGGATAATTATTTTAATATGTCAAAATATACAGGAGAAACAGGAAAACACATCATCCTAAAATTATTATTTTTGAATTTATTGATTTTAACGCTAATATGTTTTTTACCAGCAAGTATTGATATATACTTAGCTAACAAAAACGACAAGTTGTCACTTTTGGACACGTCGAAAAAGAATATCGACTCTCAAAAAGCAAAAGTAATCAATTACCAGATAATTAAATCAAGTGAAATAATACTATTCTTAACCTATCCAGTAAAACCAAATCCGCCATCACTTACCAATAAAGACTTTCCACCGAAAATTACAATAGATGTGAGTAGACTACCGAAAATGGATGATAAAAATCACACTTTACAACAAACATTATGTCAAGACTTTAATACAGATAAACATCTATCCAACACAATAGGACAATGATAATATATTTGACAATCGGAGAACTCTAGGATCTTGAAATTCACAAAAAATAAAGGTTCTTTATTAATAGCACGATTGAGGAAAATATGATGCAAAAGAATCTTTAACAAATGCCAATGTTTCATTTATTGTAATAAAAAGTGTCCAACTTTGCAAGACATTTGGAACGGCGTTACAGCGATGGTCAAGAAGTTGTTGCATTTTAGAAGTTATCGATTTCCTCAAAAAACCGAAATTTGGTATACATCTATTAAAAAAATAAGGGGAACTTTAGATTTTAATACAGCACAACAAAGACGTTCTAAGGAACAATGAAGCAATTTTAATAAAATCTAGAAGGCCAGTATCAGAAGTTGATTGAACTGATATCTAATCCTGTATCTATTTAAAATTCTTTGTTATAAAATATACTTTATACAAAAACGAAACATCATGATTAGCCAACAAAGATAAAGAAATCAAATTAAGAATAATAAACGAATTCAAGCTGAACGTAGGTGTCTGATTGAGAACAACCCTTATGAAATCTATTTCTTTCAAAAGCAAGTATTTGGAGATGCGATTGCTAATGTTGTCAACAAATACAAGATGATATGTGTATTCGGTTTCAGAATGTTAAAGCCACGTACTGAGGAAAACAAATAACAGGACACGTTAGGCAGCGTATGAAAACTGGAAACCTGTAATTACTATACGTTCTATCGAAACATATCACTAAACAACTCTTCAAAAATACATCAGTCCAAAATGTATCCTGTAGTAATAGACGAGTGAAGGTTGTTACTGAATTGATTCCTGATATAGGACATTTCAAAAATCCACCAACAGCAACCAAATTGGGCCATTCCCTTCACCAAGTTGCTGATATAGCGGAATTTGATAGTATCCTAGAAGAGAACGATGAACTTGTAAATGTTGCTATTATAGCTTCTAAGGTTATGGTAACACAGTGGCAGTATGACATTTCGGCTACAGTAAAGCTCAAACTCATAAAAATAATTTGCCATGTGATGTAATGAAACAAATACGTAAAATTTACTAAGATCTAGCAAACCCTGACCTTCTAAAGATAATGCCTCAATCAACGGAATCAAAATTAAATGAAAGTTTTAACAACAGTGCATGTTCTAAAGTACCCAAAAATACTTTCAATACATTAAATACTCTCAAACTTAGAGTGTTTGATGGTGTTTTAAGCTTTAAAATGGCATTAGCAGCAAATTAGATGTCTGTAACAACGTTGGCATCAAGTTGATTGTTAAACCAGTAGCTGCGCTTTGTAGTTTTGATAGCGTTCGATTACAAAAGGCGGAAAAAGCTGCAATGGAGATGACAAAGGAGGCTAGATTAGCAAGAAAAAAAGGAAACTGGCTTTACTGGATGAATTAGACAATAAAGATGACACTACCTATGGAGCTGGGATGTTAATGAATTTTACAAAAGTAAAATTTAGTTTATTTTTTAAATTTCGTTTCCCGTAAATTTGAATTTTTACTCATTTAAGTACATTATTCTCAGAAACTACTACTCATAGAAGACTGACATTATTTGTGCATGGAAATCTGTGTAATATCTAAGAGTGTTACCACTTTTATTATTCTACCTTGATAAACAAGTTATTAAAAATAATTTTTATTAAATAGAGCCTTTTTTACAATTTTAAAATTGTAAAAAAAAAAAAAATAATAATAAAAAAAACACACACACTTATTCACTGTATATTCACTAAAGTTATATATTTACAAATATGTTATTAATACATGGAAAAAAATAAATTGTGTAGTCATAAGAATTTAAGAAATAATTGTAAATTGATTTGGACAAAATTTACAGTAACATCCCGCTCCCCTTTTGTAATTTTGTAAATAATGGTTAAAGGTGGGTTCAATGAACAATTGCCTTACTTTAATTACGTCACGTGTACTTTGTACCGCAGGGTATACGATGTTGTATCCAAAAGAAGACGAGTGTAAGAAAAGGCGGTTTCCTCATAACTAACGGATTCCAGTATTGACAAAGAAATCCCTTCCGGCAAATATTCAAAGAACAAGTATTTCACCTGTATTTTTCGTAAGCAATTCAAAATATATTAGAGATGTTAGAACACAGATTGTGAAAGCAATATAATAAACTTATCAAAGCTAATAATTGAATGTTGCACAGCTAATACGTTGCACGTTTTAGTTGCTTACCTAATGTAATTGTATACGTAGATGACACTAACTCATTTAAATAAATTTCATCAGTTTTGGATTAACTTCGTGAGTTTTACTTGAATGTGTTTCACTCTTGACGTCTTACAATAATTAGGGTATATAAATAATACTTTAGGGGTTTCTCCATTCAAAATCACTAAATTTTTATATTGAGCATTGATACTATTTTTTCCAAAATCTCAATAAAAAGTTACGACATAAGGAACGCATGGAAATGTCCCCCTATATTTAAAATTATGATAAAAAATAAACTATGTAAAACACTGCATATACTTTCTCACTTACACATCCACCAAAGAAACTAAAAATATCCGTTAACGAATATATCTGTTTGCTATTTTACGGTAAAAGAGTGAAAATAAAATATAGTCTCAGTCTTTGAACAAGTATGTATATATTAAAACGTGTTTGTGCTTGTGCCATAAACACGGCATCGCCGTATTAGTAATCGTATCTGTTATAATATACATTTTAGTAATAAGCGATAAAGTTCTAGTGTTGACAATAATTAATCCTGAAATTTATATTTTTTTACTAGTGATTTTTCACAGTATTTTTTGTCATTTTCAAGTTTTATTGGAATTTGAAAATCTATTCCTGAATCAAAGTACATGTACAATGTAATAATAGTAATGAGTAAATTCGAAACCCCAAAACAATGTTTTTTTGGGAACATAGCAACGTTTTATTTATCTCCTTAAGGAATAAAATTAGCATAATTTTATAAAAATGGTTGGAACCCAATAAAATGTATTAAGGTTTTTTACAAAGTGGAGCTTAGTTTATACTCACGCGTTAGATCATCGGACATACTATTCCTCTGCGCTTGTGTGAGTGAAGAGTCGCTTCAATTAACACGTTCCCAATTTTATAGCAGTAAAATCCCAAACTTCTCCAGTGACTCTTACTATACAGCATTATTACAACACCTTTCGAAAATACTGTTTTGAAGAAAAATTCTTATCAAATTTAGAGCTTATTATTAAGGTAACGGTTGACCTTACAGAGTTGTATAAAAAATATAATTGTCCGTATACCGCAGCTACATAAGATCAATATGCGAAAAATGGAAGAATCAGAGGCTACAAAAGCTTTGGTTGTACTATTATACAAATCCTATCCCACCGAATGCCTAAACACCTCCAGGGATCCCTACTACATTACCACTAATCCGTTAGGTTGTAGAGAAATCTAAAATTAAATCCTAATATATATTTATATAACACGATCTAGGTTTAAAGTTCTGTTTTGGGGGGAAAATGAATAACAAAGTTAGAGCTTATTATTAGGGCAACCGTTGGTCGTAAAGAGTAAATTAAAAATAAAATTATACCAACTGCATACCTTCAGATCAATATCCTAAATTCTAATACAACATAAATAAATTCAGGTTATACAATAACACAAAATGCCACCTATAGACCCTACTATACAAGATGATCACATCTCTATAAAAGTCTACAGGTCCGAAATGTGTTATTCTACGGCCATTGATTTTTCGGCCAGACTATAAGAACGGACATGAATGAATATTTTTGCGCGGTCGGTAGTAAACATGTTAATGTTACTAAAATGCTTTATCGGCTTATCTATTATACCTTATTTCTTACCAAAACTAATTAAATTCGTTAATGTTTTATACTTAAGTTTGATCTAGGTCTAATGGAATACAATCTTATTTTTAAGTTATTCCTACGTGTTATTTCGTAACTAAAATTTTAGGTAAGCCCAGACTAAAACAATAAGAAATATTATTCATTTATTATTTTATAACTTTACATGATTTGATTGTGAATTTTACAATTAAGTGTTTGATATAATGAAGGTCAAAAAAAGGGAAACATTTTAGTTTGATTTTTCTTCTTTTTTTTATATTTCTTCAATACCTTATCGATTTACAGAAAGTTACATTGGAATAGTTTAAATTATGGGCGATTTTATTGTAATTATTTTTAACACAAAACCTATTATTGGTAGAGGGCGTTCTTCTTACTATTATTCTTATATCTTTCTATTTTCTATAAGTGATAAATATTATTGCATGCATGTTCATAACCTAAAAATCTTTCTAAAAAAATTCTTGGCTGTTTATATCATCCGCCAATATTGTCGCATGCTGACATATTTTTAAAAGTGTCAAAATTGCAATTCCCCACACTATGCCGTAGTCGGGATTATAAAAGTCATCGAAACTTAAAATTAAAACTACTGTTTCGAGGTCGCTTTCATTTAAGTTTTCAGGTAATATTTACTTAATCCCAGAATAATAATACTTGTTTGTTCATTGGATGGCATAACAATAGGCCAACAGATTTATTGGTTATTATTGTATTTGGGCTGGCTTCATGTATGTACCCATTGAACATACATTTTCAAGTGACATCTTTCAGTCCAGGGATATTTATTATGCCTCTAGTAAAGTATGCATACATTAAAAAAGTCTAACTATAAAAACCTCTGATAAGTTCAGCAACTATACTTGATTATACAATTTGATGCGTATTAGTATGTGAGAGCATAGAACAAGTATATGACAGATATACTTCACTCATTTAAATATAAACCTTATTGACTGAACCAATTTATAATAATCACGTCGGGATATAATTATTTTCACTATAATAACAAACTCCTAATTATAAAAATAATTACCTTATTAGGGCGAAATAATTAAAGATCTCAATAAATAAATAATTACCACTGAGAATGGTTTGTACAACTATATTTCTTTGATGGATTTTTTATTAAATAATAAAGGAAATAATTAGAATAAATTTATTGTATATCGGGGGGAATAATTAATGATAATAATCCACAAAGATTTACGATTGATGAAGTGTCGTACAAGTTTTTGGCGGATCTCTTTCTCTATTGTAAACAACACAAAATAAAAAAAACAAAAAAAAAAAACAACTGAAATGTATTTCTGGAATGATAATGTTATGTGATAATATTAGTAACCTCTTCTGTAATAAGCGTTCATTTTATAAAGATTAGAACTTACACATAAATTGTAAAGAATGTTAGTATATTGGTTAACGTCAAAAATAAAATTTAATTATAGCTTTCACAAAATAATATAAACTATCATCACATTATATTTTGTTTCTGTAGGTTGTGGGAGTCATTTAAATAATTAAACATCAATTTTACTAGTTTGGTTAAAACGTGAGAAATAAGAATTCCTGAAAGATTGTATGTTTTACACGAAAAAGCTTAACTTTGTAAACGATTCTAATGACAAATTAGACGTTCTTTTCAAAAATATTTCGGTAGCAAAAAGCTTTGTATTATCAAAAGGGTGTTTGGGTGTATGAAAATGGAGATAGGCTGTTTACAATCTTAGTTTAGTCACCTTACCATTGCTCATTCCATCATCTTAAAATGACAGGTCTCACGAGTTTAAGCCTTCAAATAGTCCAAAATTGCAAGTCCACTAACAGTTTTTAATTTATGTAAGTAAAATTAGTTCTCTTTTATAAATAATATTTGCAAAAGTAATTATAAATAAGTTTAACAGAAATATTAAATATGTTTTAGGTGTATTGAGACTTAGATACTGCAAAATCAAGACCAATAACTATTGTTTTTAAAGGTTTACAAAAGATTTTTAATTGGAAAATTTATTTGCATGTTAATTTTATGTATTTCATAAAGATTTTAAAAATACTGATAACTTTGACAGTATAATCCAATTCTGGGTGATTTATATATTTACATACATAACAAATCAAATAATTGTAATGGGAACAAAAAACCAACGTAGTAACATTAACTAAGTTAAACCTATAGACACTAGTTTCATATATAATAGTACCTATATTATAATGCCAAATCAATATAAATAAGACTTTCGACAATAACTCCTTTTTTACTTTTTCACATATTGGTATTATACAGAGAAATTAAGAATTCTGAGGTCACACTTTGGGAAATGTGTACATAGACATGTAGGAATTGCCAACCGGCGACCTAGTAAAAACAAATTTAGTAAAATTGTTTCAACGTGATGCCTGTCAATGTGAAATTACTTAAAACACCTAAAAAATATGTACAGAATAAAAATGTTTCAAAATTTCATTACAAATAGGACTTCTAATCTAGAAAAGATAAATAGCATTTCTATTTAAGTGGAGGTTATTGTATAATACTCTACATATTACTGTAGTAACAATCAAGCTACAGTATATATTTTTAGATAAAAAATGCAATATCTCTGTTGTCAAAGTGTGATTTTCAAATAAACAGGAAACTAATTATTTTTATGGTATTTTATATTTTTGTTGACTAAACGAAATACTTAACAAAGCGGTTCTGAGATTTTAACCAAAAATTGGTTTGTAATTTTATTTGAAAAATGCGTTTTAGAGGTCCCTGAATACAGAAATGTAAATTTCATAATGGACTGATCCTTTTATTTCTTTATGGTTATATTCCAAAAATCTATGGTGTACTTTTAAAGAATGTTCAATTTCTCAACATTGAATAACGATTTTGTAAATTGTGTTGTCAAATATGTATAATAATAACCAACATCGGGGTGAACAATTTTAAGGAAATAAATGTCGATTCAGGAAAAAAATTTTAAACATAAAATGGAACATATAAAGTTTTCTTATAAATACACATGAGCTAAGTACGATATTGAATCACAAAAGCACAAACGTACTCAAAATCAATCTATGCACAGGGGGCTTGGCCTATCTTGTGATAGGCGACCAATCGCAAGCCTCGTATGTCGTAGGACATACTACACTAATCATATTGATAGTCTAGAGTAACCGGATATGCTTAAATAACTATTTGTTATCTTTTACTTACCGCCAGCAATCCTTTTTTTTTTTTTTTTTTTTTTTTTTTTTTTAAACTGGGCTGTGATAACCTCCATCAGAGGCATCACCGGCGTCGACCTAATGGTCCTTTGCCGCCCAGCAATCCTTTATTAGTTCTTTTTTTTCAGTTTATATTGTCATATATGTCATTACACTACACGTGTTTCGGACATTGTCGTCCATCGTCGGGTGATAACACTTAGTTAAAACATTCACCACAAAATACAAGTATACACATAACATTCACGCACAAGAAACACAATATTTTCTTTTTCATTAATGTCACCGCGTCGGCACTACATAGTATACTATGCATTGGTTATGTGCGTATGGTAGTGGGGGTTGCCTCAAACCTTTTTTTATCATTCAACAATCCATCAGGGTTCTGCAATTCGCCGCGATAAATTTGGTTTTCTTCCATGCGGTTCATATAGTTTCCCTTTTACAATTTTGTAGTATTTAAAAAAGGGCAACTATATGAACCGCATGTAAAACTGTAGTGGAAATGGTCACGTTACCAGTCGTTCACATTTCATGCTTGATAGCCGAATAAACACGATAAATTTGCGAAGTAATAGGAATAATATTAAATTACATAATGTCGATTTCATATACATTACGACATTATAAATTATCAGATGTGTTTTACATATTAATAACTTTTATATTGTAGTATCTCTTCGTGTACTACATATATGTTTAATACACTACATGTATTCCTCTGTGGGTAATAATCTCTATCTCTTTCTTTCCCTTCTGAGTTCGCGTGCGTGAGCCTGCGAATCAATAGCTCGACCTCTTCAACACACAGAGGGAATATGGATTATTTAATTACTGCAATCACATCTTCCATATGTCACGATCCGTCAATTACATCCAAATATTGAATGGCATAATTTAATAAACGGCATAACATCAGATTTATTATTCAAGAAAGAAATATAAAAATCAATATATGTAACGAACATGGACGAGCATTTTGTCGTAATCACTTTCTATTTCGTAATAGCTTTTTGTGTGAATGTGATTCATATATCTAAAATAGATTTATATACGTAACTATTATTTGTCATTCTTTATTGGTTCGAAATAGTTTGAACTAAATTGTTTTAAGCTGTAAAAAATTCAAACAAAACTCGGTTATTCAACATATTATATCAATAATTTAATGTTTTTCATAAAAAAAAAAAACATTGGTTGATTTATTTAGGCTATTGTTGTTATCCGGTGAACTAATCGCAGATATCACGATATGTTCTCAGCTCATGATGAGGTGTTTTCAGATGTGGTAACTTATTAGGTACTTCCTTCGTAAATATAAATATATATTTAACATGCAAATTGAATAGTGAAGATAAAGTGTAAGCAAGTATTTTGTATTGTTTTTTATTCATAGTACCAAGCCACTAATTAATCTCAACTACGAATTTGGTCGTAACAATTGTATTTTCATGTTCCATGCGAGTAAACTATATGTAAATAGTAATGTCAGATTTTAATTCAGGGATGTATTCGTTAATAAATAAATAAAAATAAATTTTACTGCTTATATAATATTTAAACATTGTCATATTTTGATAAAAGTATGTAAAAGTGTAGCGTAAGAAACATCTGCCACAAATTTATACAGATTAAAAAACGTCCCAGGATATGTCGAGATTGGTCTATAGATTTGTACCTTAATTTACTATATGCCTGGGATGTGCCTCAAAAATACTGAGGTGATAGTGAAAAAATAGTGATAGTGAAAAAATACAACGATCTTGTTCCATAGAAGATTTAATATGCCTTCATAAGCCTAGAATACGACTCATTCTTATCCTTTCATTGATGGGTATAATTTATGCCCGGAAAATGATGACCACGTTCTGTAAAAGTGTAGCCATGTAATCATGTACTAGCTTATGATTGGAATTATCATCGGTCATATTTTTATATTTTGAAATATAAATAAAATTCTTAATATATGTTGAGAGTAACATATACTCTGTAATAGAGTAACATATACAAACATCTCGCCAGAATGTACATTTTTAAATCACAACATTAAAAAAACATGTCAAGGATATGTTGAGCATATTTTGTAAAATTGTATCATATTAAAACATATTACTATCATGTATTTATTAAATGTATTCTTCACATTTAGATAGTTTAAATGGTTTATAAAAATCTTACATTATTCTCAGCATCTTTGAAGCAGAGCTGACAATATTCCCTAACCATATGCCAGGCAATGTAATAAGTTCATTTTTTCTCAGAAAGTGTCAGTTACATCCTCGTATGTTTCAGAATTTTCTTGGCATATGTACTTTTCCGTGTTCTTTTCCAATGTACTTAGGGTATTTTGTGTATACAGTTCCACGATATTGTATACACTGCAACTGCCCGATGATGCCGCAAGGCGAAACAATTGTAGCTCATTTATATTATTAAAATAATTTTGAAACTATAACTTTAATGCTTTATTTAATCAATAAATATATAGTTTCAACAGAAAAACTTCTGCTGTTATATTAAAATCTAATATAAGACTCTGCAGGGATATTCGTTAAATCAAAACTCTGTAAAAAACGATCCTGCAATAAACATTTATGTATCAACATAAAAACAAAACGGGTCACCTAAATAAATCATAATTTCTATTTTTTATTCGATATAACGTGCTAGTTGGATAAAACTATCTATAATCAGATCGAATAAAATAATCCATATACATTCCAAATGCACTTTCCATTTTATACTCCCTGATATGAAAAAGAAGAAAAAATACATATACTACTCCTACAAAAATAATATTTACTACAACCACATATACTACATATCACGTGGTTTAACAAAGCGCCATCTTTGAGAGCATTTTCTACTATTGCGCTACTCGAAACTCTCGGAACATAAATATTGTTACTGTAAATAAAGAAAAAAAATAGAAAAAAAAAATTACAATAAACTTTGTTATTGTACTAACGAATACTTTTTAGATAATATATACAATACAACTAAACGTACATCACTGCATATAGGAGGATCGATGTATTGTTGTATTTTATTTACATTGTATAACAAATTATTTTTACATAGATATTTTCCTAGTTCTACTGTAGAATTTTCATCAAATTAACTAGTCAAAATAATTGCTTATTTAGTGTTATCATTAGAGTATGCTGTCCAATATGAACTGATTGAACAGGAGTCACATAAATTAACTACGCCATTCGCAATTTATACATTGACAGACGATTAATTTATACATTATACGCGTTTTATTTTTCAAGTGTCTAGCCCAATACGAGCCCAATATCCTTCTTTAAAAATTTTATTACAAACATTACAAAAAAAATCAGAAGAATATGTTTAAAACAATTTGTTTTCAGTAAAAAATAAACGTTTGAACTATCCATCTCCTTATACTTACCTAGATTCTATTCTTTTTTTATATAATACTACATATATCAATTTCTTACATATAACTTATTGTATAATTTTTAATAGAATAATCCCAAAACACAAAAAAATATTAGAATATTAAAATTCCTCGTCATTCTCCAGGTAAACATTTGTTGTGAAACATTTACAACGATATAAATAATTGTATAAGTTGTATATAATATACGAAAAACAAAACACGAAGCTATTCTCGATTGTAACATCAGTTACAAAAATTACAATAATGACGATATGGCACGATACTGACAAACATGCTTATATACAGCAACCGCACCATCTAGTTGGATTATTAATTCTGGATAGTATTGTATTATTGTAGACGAAGTTAAAGAGAGTCTATAATGATTATTGTATAAGCTGTGTTTCATCATAAAAAACTAAAAACATGGTTATAGTATTACATTTGCAAGAACTCTTTTACTAAAACTTTTAATTTGTTTTTTAGTAGTACCTATACTTTTATCTTGTATTATGTACATTTTCTTTTTTAAGCAAAAAACTGAAAATAGAATTGGAATGGTTTGGAAATTATGATATTGGTAACTCTTTCATTTTCCTTTATTTAACAGAAACTGGCTATTACTCAGCATGTAGCCTACTTCAAGAACCTAGTAAATTGTTGGTAAGAAAAATTGTAAAATAATAAATCGATGTGTTACATTGTATTAAACTCATTGGCATTAGTGAATGGAAAATTATGTTATGTGGAGATTCAAATCGGGGTTAACCGAATATGACCGTACAAATGCCTCCATGGTATCACACTAGGTCCGGTGCTCCAGAACCGACATTCCCTATACTACTTATAATAGTGTAATATAAGTCTTTTTTTCTTTTTGATTAAGAGATGATAAAGAAATATGTTTGAACTCTGCTTGATCTCTACATATTATTAAATGTTTCATTTTTATCATCAAATTCTGTTTAGTGCATTATTTAAGACATGCATTTGTAATAAAAAATCTAATTACGGAAATAAATATTTTAAGTGTTATATAGTTTGAAATAAACATCAAACAATTTATTACTTTGTTATGTTTGATTTAAACTACTGTATATAAAGTGTGTAATAATAAATATTGTAGCTTAATTGTACTTTACATAACTTTTGATCCATTTGCTTTTAAATTAAAACATTTGTATATATTACCTAACCTATAGATTACATCATATTTAATCTAATATGTATCAACGAAAACTAAATTTATAACGAACTATCAATATTGGTAGTAGAAAAAACAAACCATTATTATATTCATCTTTTAATATTCAATGTTAAATAAAGTAAGCAGTATAAATGTAGCGTAAATATTCTTATCTGCATTAATTACGTTTTGCACAAAATCACGTATAAATAAACATATAAAAGGCAGGACTCTACATTTATCAGCAATCAGTTACCAATATTTATGGTCTTGTAGATATTTACCTTCTAAAACATCATTGTACCCAAACAAAGGTCAAGATATATGATCCCGTATAACTAGTTGACTGAGTTGCGGTTATTTCTGAATTAACCACATATGAATCAAAATAATATCTAGTTAATTTGAACGTGAGTATTATAAAAATAGAAAGGAAATACAACAGTAAAAATTAACAAAGTAAATTTTGTATTAATAAAAAAGATTTTTATTTTTTTTTAACCGTTGAATAATTGTCAAACACAAAGTAATCTTTAACATTAGGTTATTAGCATAAACACCTAAAATTATATATATATATATATATATATATATATATATATGATTCAATAGTTATTATATATATATATATATATATATATATATATATATATATATATATATATATATATATATATAGACTAAATAATATTATAAAAAAGAAGAAAAAATAAGGACATAAATTAAGCGAAATATAATTCTTGATTTTTATATTATTTTTAATTTTTAGATTTTAAATTACGATATGATTATTTAGAATAAATTACGATATTACAATTACTATGACCAGTAAATGTATTAAATTTATAACATTTTTAAAATATTAGCAATATTCAGAAGAACACAATCCGTTTTCATTTTAACTACTCCATTCATATTTTATAGTAATTTTCCTTGACTCATAGAGATCTTAATAATTGTGTACTATGAGAAATTATAACAAATTAAATACTCTTAATTACCTACTGCTTTTCCCTCTATGAAGTGCAACATTTTAAACCCCGGTGTTTGAATGAGTCTCGTAATACAAAACCAAACTCCAATAGATCTTGTTTATCTTAAATAATTGTTTTATAATTCAAATTTAAAGAGATGTAAGTTTCTATACAGCCGCTTTTAATTTTAACTACTCTTTTATTGATTCTAATTATGTTACTTTTTGATACGCCATTATTTCACAGTAAGTTGTTATGGTAACATATAGTTTTTACCGACACATCTTTTTGTTTTTATTTTTATTGAATACCTTCCTCTATATATATATATATATATATATATATATATAATTTTTCGTTTTAAACACCTCATGACCAAAATGTAATATCGAATAATTTTTCCATCTCCTACATTTAAAAGTAAGCTACTAACTCCCAAGTTTATACTTTAAAACTTTACAGTTTTTTTCAAATAAATTGAACTTAATTGAAGTGGTTAGGTATCGGTTTGGTTTTTTATCCATTGCTACTTACGAATTGTTTAATTATAGATTACTACAAACCTTATAAACAATGTTTCTAGTCTCAGCAACTGGTAAATATTGGACTCAGTTGTGCGACGTTTTCTCAAAAGTTATTACCGGCTGGTCGCAACTTTAAATGTGAGAATTTTTATCTCCAACTAACTATACTTGTTTCAATATAAGTGACTACATTCAGAGTGATCACGACACTACCTCCACTCGAACTTATTAGGAATTGCACTACGTGCACATGTCGATTCTACGTGAATTGGTGGTGGAATGTAGTTCACCTACTGACCTGTTCAGAACTCGCCTTCACTACTTATAATTTATTATGACAAACAAACAGTAAAAAGTTTGGTGACAAATGGCAGAAATTTAATGTGGAGTAATAAAGGTAAAGTAGGAAAATTTGATTCAGAACTTTTGTCTAAAAAAGTATATACAACTGGTATTGATATAAACACACAACATATTTATTCACCTTAATAAGTGAGATACATTTATCATTGTCTGTGTAAGTACATAAAATTTACGTTTAAACATTATAGCTTTGCCTTCATATTAGATTATCTTTATTGGAGCAAGACTGTAACCTAGTTCGTATTGAGGTCAATTCCGCACAAAATCAAGGTGTAAATTGACTTCAAAATTAGTAACCCGTGTAAGCAAATTGTCTTAATGAAATATTTTGTATTATTATAGGAATGAAGTAAATATATATGAATGATGTCTTTACTAGATAAAGTAATATTTTGCTTTTTTTTTTTTTTTTTACTTTTTAAGTGTTTGTAGTTTAATACATTTACAAGAGTTGAATTCGGGGTTTCGATGAAGGGCCAAAATTTTGTATGTTTTATACATATTTATTTATAAATGGACCACATTTAGATATTGTTAATATAAAATTTGATATATATATATCAAGCGGAAATTTTAATTAATATTATTCTTTAATTTAATAAATAATTAAATAAATATAATAAATTTAAAATAATTAATAATAATATTATTTAATATTCGTAAACAAATAGCCTTTCCAACTTTAGTAGCACTATTTTGTGTAGTTTGAGACTGTGCGAATGGTTATGATTTATAGATATTCTACATTACATGTTACTTTGAATCCTATGGAATTTTTCTTTTGTTAATTGCATGTTATTTGAAACTGTGACCTATGACCTAAAAGTGTTGACATTAAATAAGCAAAAAGAGTGAAAGCATCATTTAAAGAAACGAAACTCAACTCCTGATTTTAACACACTATCTCCAGCTGTACGAGGAATTCTGCAAATGTTGTTTGAATTCATAAGGTTGTGTTCCATTTCATTTAGTTTTACTCTTCCAACATTTTAGAAAATTTTCACCTGAGTCCATTTGAATATTGGGTAACAATAAAAATGTCTAAGAGCTATTATGGTGAGTAGTGAGATATATATTCTATGGAGATACTTTCTTTGTCCAAAATAAAGTTGTATAATATCAAGTGAGTATAGTGGAATAATTTTAATATGCTACTACTACCTGCCAGGCTCTTCTATAGCCGTATATATCTGCACTCTAACTCAAAAACGTAGAACAACTCCAATGTAGTATTACTTTGTTATAGTTGGTACCGTTAAAAAATACTCTTGGTGGAGAATTACGTCGTAATAAAATTGGCAGCATCTACTGGCTGTAAACTTACCCAGCTTTCTTTATTAGTATGGAATAAGGTGTGTGCTACTACGGAGAATAAAAAATCATCTCCAAATCGTAGCCATAGATAAAAGTTTCAACAAAAGTAATACTGATAAAAGAAAAAGATTTGGCAAATTATGGGATATCTTTGAACATGTGATCCCTGCCCTAGTTTGTTAAACTGTAACCAGTTTAAAATGTATTTCACAGACACATTTATTATGATGAAATCAACAATAAAAATGGTTAGAACAGATTTAACTAAGTGCTAAACTTGTTGTTAAGACGAGGTTAGATTGGCCAGATTAGATTGTATAGCGAATTTATTCTTTAACTACATCATATTCGTTCTTCACGGTAATAAATTCAACCTCACAATGACGATAGTTCGTGTGCTAAACGAAACGTCCCTTAATACGGCGTGCTCAACCGAGATCTCGACGCTGAGACAAATGTAGCGACGTGAGTAGATAGTGTGTCTTTTGCGGTTAAGTCAGACCCAGCCATCAGTTCAATTTTTGCTTAAGTAAATACATAATCTTGTTAAAGTGTTAAATAAACAATGTCTTGATCGAGTCAATCGAAGAGAATACCCTTTCAGAGTTGGTAAAGACTTATTACCATGGAAACAGAAATGTGGGACAAGTGTACTCATAACTCCCCTCCAAACCTCGCTGACATGTACGTCGTCACGCATCTGTAGGTTTCCTTTCTATGTCAATGACCATATTAAACCCTCTCTCTTAAGGTTAGTTCACAATAAAATCTATTTCTTCATTTGTTTGATCACACGAATAATTTACATTGGAAAATTATCTTTTTGTTATAAAAAAAGTGGGATAATTTGGAATCTATATGATGTTATCAGATTTTCGATATAAATACTTTTAAGGAATGACAACCTTATTCAGGTAGTTACAATGTAATATATTATTTTACCAAGGTCTCGATTTTTCTGACAAATTAAAGGCTGAGAAACAAAACACAAAATTAACAAATTAAAAATTTCAATCATAAATTATTTATCAATAGTAAAATACAGGAAGGGTAAAATAGCATAATTCTTAATATAAGCGAGACCACCATACTTCGGTATATTACAAAACTTCTATTACGATTTGTAAGAACTTTTTGATATTTTATGAAATATATCATCGTAATTCAACTTAAATGAATACATTCTAATCCAATTAATTACCTACTTTTAAATTGTATTATCAGTTACATGACCGAGATTTAGAGTAATATGAGGAGAAAGAGAGACATGCAACAGAGTCGGAAATATTAAAAGGGAACCATATAGCTAAAGACAAAAAGACAGACAAAGAGAAAGAGGGACTGTATATATATATATATATATATACAGAGGAAGAGGGGAGAGGGAGAGAGAGAGAGAGAGAGAGAGAGAGAGAGAGAGAGAGAGAGAGAGAGAGAGAGAGAGAGAGAGAGAGAGAGAGAGAGAGAGAATCAATTATTACAGTATTTGTTATTTTTGTGTTCGTTAGAACTATTAAGTCCTCTATTCCACCTAACAGAGCATAAAAACTTACTCTATCTACTCTTTGCGGATCTCTATTTCAGAGAGAACGCCAACAGATCTATTCCTTCTAGTGGTGATCTCCACGTAAATAAGACTCTATTTACATTCAATAGCTAAACCGTGATTTCTAAATAACACCTGCTCCAGCACAGACCATAGATTAAGTAAATTAAACAAAATGTGAACATTGGTCTCCCAGTTTTTTCGGACTTACTTCGTTAGTTACATTTAAAAAAAATGCCGTAGTTTTGCTGTTGCTGAATGAAAACCAGATTGGGACCGACTAGGAATAATAATATTAATACTAGGTTAAGTAGTTATTTATTCATGGATAATATTGTTAAGATATTCACATAAAGCAGATAAATGTTTTATGTTTCTCTGATCAGAAGAAGATTGAAGTTTGATATTTTATCTCTTTTACAAGACGGACTAAAACACATTTCGAGGAAAGCAGGTAATTACCAGTTCCTAATATCAGATTTAACAATTTTGTAAGGATATGCAATGTAAAGGCAGTATTATTACCTTTAATACATCCAAAGTAAATGTCGTCTATACGACTGAATTTCAGAAGTCAATATATATTTAGTTTTAGTAACTTTCTCAACTACAACAAGAGAAAAGTGATGAGAGTGTAGAGAAAGCGGGGGGGGGGGCAGCTACACTAAACTTTAAAATGAGGTGTTGTTGTTGTTACACTGATAATTTTAAAGGTTTTAATTGTAGATCTGTTTATTTGTAGATGGGAATGCCTTTAGAGGTCATTTTTGATGTAGTTTTATTTATTAATATATACACCGGGTCACCAGTTTTGTGTGAAAAGCATGTCAGACAATCAAGTATTATATCAGAATATACCCTAAATATAAGTTATCTGAATTATTGTTGTTATTTACAATACGGCATTATTTTTATCCTCCCAAAATCACCTGTAGACATCAGAAATCTCTACAAACTCAAGGTATCCATTCTGTGTATATCAATACTCAACATTTTCAGAGCTCCAAGCACCATTATTTGAATTCGGTTAAAGCCAAAACACTCTTTCATTAAATAACTGTTGTTTCCATCTCTCCACGCCTGTTGGAAAAGATTAAATTTTTTATTTAAATAACTACTCAAGAAACAGTGTCCTGTAACCAGATCAATCACTGTTCTCTGATCGTTCCTGATCAAACTGGTGAAAATATATTCTCAAGACTCATCGCCTTTCTCACTAGTCTTCTTGCCTGAGCAGACCTTATTATTATTCTTTTAGCCTGTACATTATATAAAAGTGCAAATCATTTACAATTTGTGTACTACAAATCGGCTCAGATTTAACTGGAATACTGTACGATCTTTGATTTCCTGTTATAGACAAGTTCGCCCAACTTTGTCAACTCGTCTGCTTTTTTTAATTTCATACCACACTACGTTTACCCATTTCATATATCATACTTGCCTTTTTCTTCCGGTTACTATTTTGAATGTTCACACCTAACTAAAGAAAAAGTCTATCCCTAGCCAAAGATAATACTTTCTAGGCTACCTAACTGTGAAGTTAAATTATTTCTCTGACCCTACATAACCTAAATTTGTCATACGTAATACACGATCTTATAGACATGTTTTAATAAGAAATTATGCATTCAACCAAATAAAAAGATTCCTCTACGACTACAAAATTTGGAAAAACCGGCCTCAGCTGCGTGCCTGCTCTCAAGACTAAACTCTCCTCGTTGTTAAAGTACAGACGGTTAACAAAAAAGAACAATTTAGTTTATTTTAATTTTTGGCTACGAGAAGCGACTCTTCTTTAGCATCGCTTTCGCCATCTATCTATTCGTATATTCAGAAAATTGGAGAAGTTGGAGTGTGACTAGACAACCAGACAAAGTAAAGACGTCGCGGAGATATTTTAGGAAATTTTAATCTTACATTTTACTCATTTAAGGAGACAGTATGTAAGATTAGCATAATCAGTAAGACCATATTGTTGTGAGATTGTTGTAAATTTTTGAACGTTATGGATATACTCAGATAGTCTACCTAAACAAGAGATTAGAAAAAAAACTCTATACTTTAATTGCGATTGGCATTTTGTATTATCAGTGCTCAATGGTAACTTTTGAACATTAATAGCTGTCCCAAACAAAGGGAGAATTCTTACCAGATAATTTATTGGTATTTTTAGATACCAACACCAATAGATTGTGTGTGACAAAGGTGGAACAATAATTGCCTTGTTGTAAAACTACTGTAAGTTGATTTCTTATATTAAGACATGTGATTAAGTGCAATTTCAGCGAATTATTATAGAATTTTATACATTGCACAGTACCCATGTTTTATGAAAATTAAAATGCAAAGCTTGCATATTCATTAATTTAGGATAAATAATTTACTACACTACAGAAACAATGATAGTGTTATTTTTTAAACAAAAGTTAGAATAGCTTTCTATATTCGTTCGAAATAAGTCTTATATTTTTTATGACACCAAAATTTATAAAACATTGTTTTCAAGATTTCCATTGTTGACTACACATTTCCAAAAACCTCGTGAATAAAAAATAAATTAATAATTATTAGTCTATATTTAAAATGAAATTAAGTTTATAAAAATAGATTTTCTATTTATTCTTTGATTTGCCATTGAGACGTACATTTTAATGTTATTGTATATTGCATAATGTAGATACATTTAATAACATCGTATTTTAATCAAAAATACTGCACTAAATATTAAATCGAAAACAATATTAGGCCTACATCCAAAAAATATATTTTCCACAACATATTCTATTCCTTTAAAAAAAACTACAAACAATGTAATTCAAGGAAAATAATAGATTTAAAAACATATTCCATTATTTTTATATTAAAAAAAAAAAATCTTTTAATATCACAAAATTACGCTAACCAAAATAGTACCTATATCAATCTATTATATTTGTCTTTTTTTTATTATGAAAATTTCCAAAACACAAAAAAATAAAATAAAATAGAATAGAATTTTAAAATTTCAAGTCGTACCAAAAACATAGGTTGTGAAATATTTACAACGATCTACATAATTGTATAAGTTGTATGAAAAAGAATAATATACGAAACACAAAACACGAAACTCCTCGATTGTAACATCAGTTACAAAAATTACAATAATAGCCATATTGCACCATACTGACAAACATGCATGTATGCAGCAGTTGCAATATGTTGTTGAATTATTAAATCTGAATATTATTATATTATTGTAAAAGAAGTTAGAGAGAGTCTAAAAGATTATTGTATGAGCCGTGTTCCATCATAAAAAAACTCAAACAATAGTTACTATTCAATTTGCAACGACCCTTTTAATAAAGCTTTTAATGCGTTTTTGGTTTAGTAGTACAATTAATTATACTTTTTACTCGTTATATATATATTTCTTTCACTAAAATAACTAAAAAATATATTAAATGGTTTGAAAATTATGATTGTTTTAATAATGTTCTTTACTTGAGGAAACTTGGGATTAATCAGATTGTACACATACATATTAACACATCAATAATTTAGTAAATTCTTATCAAGAAATAATGTAAAATAATAAATCTATGTTACCTTGTATTTCACTGTTATAACTTGTATAGTCAAAAATATATTTTCAGTTCTTACTGCCACAGTCCTTTGGAGGTCCTTTGAATTCAAAGTAGTGATTTATAGAATGTCTTTTCTGTCTTTTCACGGAGAATCCTCTGTCCGTATCTTGTTCTCTGTCGTCTTTCTTTCTTATTTAGAGTGCTCTAAAGACAAAACGTAATTACCAATGATAGAATAGAAAAAATACCAAATTGGGCAACGATTTTTATTAATTTTGTTCTCATTTGAAGATAAAATGTCTAATTACTTTGTATTGGCTACTATATCTTAAAAAAGTACAAAATAAAAGAAACCCTCATCCTATGTATAACTAAAATATAATATGTTAAACAAAAATTTGCAGTTGAAGCAGAGATAACGTCACAGGTTGACCAGATGGACTCAGGAAGATAATCAATTAAAAATTAAGTTAGGAGATTGAGATTCTAAACAATATTGTTAATAATGTGGATGAGTTGAGAGATATCAGTCCAATTACGTTTACCGTATTATTATTATTATTATTATTATTATTATATTAAACAATGAATTATTATAATTTTAAATTATAAAATTTTCTACTATTTGTCCAAAGTAAAGTATTTACTACTTTAATTTGAATATCGGTATTAGGACACTGACACTTTTCCACGATAAACATAAGTATAATCTATTATTTAAACTTGAATAGACCTGAAAATTGGTCGACTACTTTTGTTAAAATATTTGACCAAATACCGACTAATTTTGTTAAACTTTAGTTATAGTTGAAGAGAAAGGCAAATCAATGTAAAGATTGTTTGTTAAAATATAATTCCTCGTGCATAACCGATTTTTCATAGATAAAAGATGGAAGAGAAAATAATTTGTATTATTTCTATTAACTTTGTTAGTATTTAAGTTATCATAACTTAACAAAGATTGAAATTTTAAAAGAGCGTAAAATTATCAATAATTTGTAAAGATATATGATTCAACGATAAGAGTTAACCGAAGTTCGTATTAAAAAGTGTTTGGATTAAAAATGTGTAGTTTACCTATTGTTAACCCTTAACAGTTACATAATCTCATTAACAAATAGTACATCATATTTCTAGTGAAGGATAAAAGTCTGTACAGTTTATGACTAATTGTGTGATTGCCATAGATAAATTGATGCTTTTGGTGGGTAAAATATATATGTAAAAAAAACTATTTATACAAGGTTGAAGATTGCAATTTTTTAATGGTTATAATTATGTTGCCAATGACATTAACGATTAATTTCTACCTAAAAAAAAGGCACCTATAAAAATAATAATAACTTTTTATATTGGTATTTACACATATGGTACCTGTTCCAAAAGTGGTTTTTAAACAGATGATATTATTAAAAAAAGAAGTAAATATTTTTACATTTTGTATTCTATTGTATACAACTAAAACTAAATATTTGATATATAAGAATATTTCTAGTATTTCAATGTAGGATTTTACAATAATGAAAACGGATAGGAATTGAAATTCGAATATAAATAAAAAAAAAACTTTAGAAGAAATAGCATAAACTCTGTTGCCAGAGGTTGATGGTCAACGTTGTAATTTGTAAATTTCCAAATTCCCGCCTATTAGACTGTATTGCTTCTCTGACGGTTGCAGACATAAGATTTTTGATTCCAATAAATTATTTGTGTACGCAATATACAACATTTCAAAATTAAATATTTGTTTTTAAATAACAGAAAACACTATATTTCTCATTAAAGTAATTAATACCAACTTTAGCAATGGTGCGTTTAGGCATAATAGTGATAAACTATTTCTACTACCCAAATCATATGAATAGTGCAAAATATTTCTCTAATGATCACTTTAAAAAATGTATATAGGCCTACATTAGTAAATGTTGATCCTCAATTTCTAAGCGTATCTTTTCATTTGGGGGAAATGATGTTAACAATATTTCATGTGATCAATAGTTTTACCTTTCGTCTTTAAAACACTGCAGATGCAACACAACTGACAGTTTACCATAGCTGAAAAAAACCCCTTTTATATTTATCGGATGAACTAAAACGGAATAAAATCGTGACACCTTTACGTCTATAAACTTAATTTTAAGTTTTTGATATAATATTTAGAATTGCATCGCTTCATCGATAAACAAATCCATATGTGGCTATTTTATATTTATAACTTAATGTAGTAAATTAAAATTTATATTTAAAGCCACAATAAATATATTTAATTTGTGTACTCGGCTTTAAATCATTTTGTTCCAAATAATACTTTAATTTAACCATTTCATGTTCAATTACAAATTCTATAAATTTTAGTTTAATAAGGTTATAAAATATTAGAATGTTATCAAAATGATAGTCTGATAATGGAACTTTATAGAGGATACAATTTACATCCTCTAAACTGATCTCTAATAGTGATTTCTTGTGTGACAATACCTAGGTACTTTATCTACATCCTTCGTAAAAATTGTTTGGTCCTAAATCGATAATTGAAATGTGAATGAAACATAAAAATGGGGGAGAGGGAAACTTGAAGCCACAGAGTAATCTCTCTTGGAAGTTTGAGGCAAACGACAAACAACATACAATAAATCACGTGGAGTGATTGTCACCGAGGGTGTAAGTTTAATCTCTTAATGTATTGTTACACAATGGGATTCTATTTGTCCATCGACTGAGGCGAAAAGGAAAATAATGCATTCATTCACAAAATATGGAAAAAATCATTTTTAAATGATGCACTTTCTATAATATAATTACCAAAAAATCAATCAATATACGGCGCAAACATTTTACAAACTATCTCACACTCCAATTCACAAAGTTATCAAAAACAATATCATCAAATAAAATCTTGAATAATACTTATAAGGGAGATAAATTATAATTGATGTATTACCTAGTATATTTTACTTGATAAGATGGTATAGAAGGTTAAACATTTTTGAAACTTAACTATATAATAACTTAAGATAATTTATTTAATTATTCAGGTATAGCCTAAACTTGTTTCTTTTTGTGAAGAAAAATCGACCGAATCGTAAAAATCGTAATTGAAGGAAATCGTATTTTTACAGTAATAGCAATTATTCCTGAAACGTAAAATTGTTACAATTCTTATTTCATTCATTATTCATCAAATTTTACCAAAATAAACATTTAAAAATAGAATTGATGTTTGGTCTTTAATGAATGATTCTTTGTACATTATATATGTTTTAACTGTAACTTTCTAACTAGCAATTTTAAGGGTATGGAAACCATAAGTTTTGTTTAGTTTCGAATATATATTAGTATAATTTGATCTAAATATCAATATATATTTTGAAATACTGGTAATATTAAGAGATGGGTGAGGGCCTATCTCAAAATATGCCTACACTCCAAATTGTTACAATCTGTCAATTTGTTATGGACTTTAAACTACTGCATTGAAGAGATGCTCACTTTAAATCAATGAGGTGAACTCAAAACTATAGTCGTAAGAAATCATCGACATCAATTTGTTGAAACAACATATAACCTTTCCTTATAAACAATAACAAATATGTTTTAAAAGAGAATACTGTTGGAATATGGTTTAATAGGACAGGTTTCAAATGTTTACAGTCATTAAAAAAAATGAGTAAATTAAAGTTGGAAAAAATAAGAAAGTGTTTATAGTTTTTGATTAAAGTCTTGTACCTCATTACGACAAGGTAATGGTAGAAAAATAACACGAACTTATGGCAATGTCAATCAACTTTAATAACGAACTCCCATCCAGACAAACATACAAATTTTCCTGTTTTTGTGTTTGTTATATGGTTGATGTATGGAAGTATTTCCGTACTCCATGTTCGTTGAGATGTTGATCATAAAGTCATTTATGTTTTTAACATGCAATATCATATATTGTATATTTGGTCTTTATTTAAAACAAATTACTTTTTTTTGTTTTATAAAAGTACCTAAATTTACACTTATACACAATAAGTTGCAATACTTACATGCACCTTTGGATTTTACAATAAAAGGAGAAACAAAAACAATAAGTAAATAAAGCAGCTTCAGAATAAATACATAAACCTTTTCTTACTAACTCAAACTAACCATAGCCAATCATCACGTATCACAAAGCTATACAATTCATCATGGCATTTTATACCTAAATATCTCAATGAAGGGTAGGATTATGCAAGAGTAATTAACCACGTCAAGAAATGTATTGCAATAGTTAAAGGATATAATTCATACATACACAATATAAAAAGTGTTTACATAAACAGAAAGAAAAATCTTGTAAATCACTAACATATATCAATAAAAATGACTTTTTCTGTAGAATCTGCTTCATGTACTATTATAGTCACATAATAAAGTCGGCGGTTTAACTATAGACTATGTAACGTCTATACAGCACAAAGACACAGGTTACCGTATAAAACTAACCAAATTATAAAATGTCACAATTAGGCAATGCAAATAATTATATAATATAAGGATAAATTAAATTGTTCTCGTTTTTATAAATTAATGTGTAACAGTTTTCTCAATTTACGCGACAAAAATGTAATCATTTTATAAATGATTTCAATCACTCATTCGGTGTAGTACGACAATTAAATATTCCCAACCCTGATATAGTTTCTTAAAATGAACAAGAACAATGGTTATCGTCCGAGAGAAGATAAGTCTTGTTTTAATTTTGTTTGCTGTTTCCTGTGTATGTTTTTGTGCCGTTAATAAGTTACGCCTAATCTGTGTTGTGTCGGTGCATGCGCACCCACATGTGAGTGTCAAGGTGTATTTGTTTGTGGGTTAATATTTAAGTAGAGTAAACTAATACATTTATCAATTAATCTTCCAATGAATAATTGATCGACAAGTCACAGTGCCTCACTATTGGTGATGGCAGCGAACAGTTCCATATTCATATAAGACGGTCAGCATTCCACGGATTATATACATCGCTGAGTATTAATATGGATTTACTATTAATAATAAATCTAAAGAATAGTACCTCTTAATCACAATGCAATGGGAGAGAGTCACGTTAAAACATTTAACTTCTCACACTCCTCCCTATGAGTTGTATTTTATTCAAGTGCACAGAGACCGTAATATTATTTACTGTTTATATCCTGTATTTTAAATATTTAAATCTGACACGTCAAGCTCAGATATTGGCTACACAGTGGTAACAACTTTTAAATCATATGGGTACTCTAAGGCATACTTTAACTTTGTTTTACAATGATTTTATAACATTGTTATTACGACAGCTTAAAAATAATTATTTTTAATTAGGTGTTCTTCGGGTATTACCAAGAGAGTTAGGTAATAAATATGTACATGTTTTTAATAGTAATATACAATTTTTCTTTTTAAATTCTCTTCAAATAAAATTAATTGTTTTTAGCATAAATAAAGTCCAACATACACATATCATATATCCAATTGCGACCAAATATTAATTTATAACTTTATTTAAATATATATACTTTTCATTTTATTACTATTGTAACAAATATTTAAGATTATTCTATACTTACTTGTTTCCCATTTCAAAATATTGATTTTAAGATAATTGTACATTTAAGTTCCTTGTCGTTTAGATAAATTTACAATAAATTCTATTATTTTAATTTAGTTGTATAGACTGAATGACGACGCTCTTCATTTTTCAACGATTTGCCTCTTATCTCATTAGTATTAATTTTTCATATATCTTAAAATTGATTAAATAGATCACATGACTTATTAGTTTGATAAATAAAGGATTTGACATCAGCAGTATGTTTATTTTGAATTAAGAATCCAGCACTTTAAAATTAACATTTATTTCCATTACATCAGATAAAAAAAAACATGTTACTTAAAAATATCACTGAAATTTTGTGTCAATAGACATGTATATTTGTAAACAAGTATTGTCTGCATGATGTTAATTCCACATTTATTCTACATTTTAATTATTTATTTATTTATTTTTTTGAAAAAGAAACAAAAAAAAACTCATTGTTTTTTCATTATATTTATACTGCAAGTCAATGGTTAGGCCTATATAAACAACTTTAGGAGCGACTAAAGGTAAGCCAAGAGATTACAGTCAGTTTAAAACCACTAACCCACCACTTCCGGATGTATTATGCAACACAATGGAGGCAAATGTGTAATGATGGAAGCCTGATTGTTCGAGTACAAAATTAATTTAAACTTCGATTTCTTCGAATTTCATTAACAATGGTAATTATAATCAATGTTTTTTTCGTTTGTATTTGTGGAATATATAATTGTGGGCTTAGGTAATTTAAAAATTATATAAATTACGTCTTCTGTATTTAGGCAAAGTTAGGCGAAAGGAGAAATAAAACAGTGTACATAGTGTATCTTAACGTTTACATACGTCAAGTTATCTCTTTTATTCTTTTATATATGATTCGTTTCGGGACTTATATCCCATCATCAAATAAATACCGAACCATTAAAATGAAGTTGTCAACCTAAAACAAATGACATAACATCACAACACTATACAATTACTTTTCGTAACAAAGATTACTAATTTTTTAGGTGCTACCTGACAGCAACTGTTGGTCTGTTACATGCACCCACTAGATGTATGGTTAACCGATGGCTAGTTGGACTCTTATCGTTGTGTAACATATTCATATAAGATACTACATTCAATTCAATGTAATTTATATAGTGACCTGAAAATTTAAAATGAGTTTAATTGTGTATAGCTTATGTAAACAGATTAGGAAAATGGAAAAAAATTAAACATCAGGAACACATAGGTCCAGGACGTGAGAGATCACCTAAAAGTAAAAGATCTAATCACGACAACAAATGGACGTGTCCCCTGGGATAGAAGGGAACTCGAAGAAACTCTGGAAGAGTCTAAATCGAAACCAAGGATCTAATTGAGAGTGCAGAGATATAAGACAAAAAAATTACTGTAATTTGAGAGGTGGTGGTAAAAATCTTTGTTATATTATCTAAGTGTTATAGAATGGCAAATAACATTTGTAATTACAAACGTTTAGGCTACTTCCTTCAAAAATGGATATCAAAAACAGCTCAAAGAAGCGTATATTATTTGGCGTATATTATTTATGCATATACGCCAAATTTTGCCAAAGTTAATTATAAAACTACTATTTTCATAAGAAATTTAACAAAATGTACGTTTTTTTTAATATCCATCATATATTTTTCACCAATATAAGTATTGTGTCTTTATGATAGATGGACAGAGATATTATAAACTTATAAACATATATACACATATATCTGTATATATATAAATCTACATACAATGATTTACAGAAATTACTTCATAAATAGCTTAATATGTCACGAATTCACACTTAAAAACAAGTTATCGTACATTCGTTCTGTACATAATTTACATTCACGCAATTATTGATCACCACTTTTATTTGAAAAGGAAATTGGTTACATCTAGGAGTAGCAACAGTTTTGATGAAACATAAAATATACAATTGAATACTTACAAAGAGCCTAAAGAATTATTCCACCGAATATTAGTTGTAATCATACGACAAAAGTCTATGACGTAAAAACATGTAAAGATCTAAGCCAGTTTATATAGCTTTACAGACGTATAATATGCTGTTAGCACATACAAATTTCCTATTTCTTTGTTCTAACCTTATTTAAAAAAATGCAAATATTATAAGCTTCCCAATTTTCCTCACGAATTCTTGTTAATCATGTAAAATTTCAGTGCCACAGAGATTGAAAACAAAATCTTTTCTTTGTGAAGCCGGATTGATAACCACAAGACCACCCGCGGCCCATAGTAATATATCATATTGAATTATTCTTAATTTATACCAGCAGAAATTTCGTTATTTAATCATTTCCCAATACCCAATACCCAATCAATCAGATGATCCCAATACATCTGCATTCAGGAATTAGGTACAAAATAACATTATATTAGATGACTTGTCGCCAAAGAGTTTGCATTACTTTTTATAATTGTAGCTGTCGATTGTAGAAAGAATTTTTATATTCTGTAACAGTTTAAATAAAACAAAAAAATGTCTTCAATACGAAATATCAATGTTACTTGTACAATTTCTAAATAACTCCGTATGGAAAGCAATGGTCTCCAGGTCAGATCTTTAAATAAATCAATTAATGCAATGATTTCTAAATGCCTAAACTTGTGATATTTACTATTTTTTTATATCTGTCATAATAAAAATAATACTCTAAAATAGATATTTTATTTATTATAATAAATTTTACTTTGAATATTTTTTTTATTTAGTATTAAGATATGACATTTATCCTAAGTTAATATTTATAAAGGATCGATAGGTTGGAAAGTATTCCGAGATTAAAATTATTTCAATTCTGAAAAAAAACACTGTAAATTTACATTTATATTCTAGGTCTACCGTTAATATCCACATTACTAAAATAAAATGTGTTTGTATAAATCACTTTTTTTGTTATAAATAAACATTTGTTTTGTATATTTAATTAAAATTAAATATATTATTGTAGTTTCGTTTCATGTGTCACGTAGATAAAATGTTCTTCATACTTTGTATTTTTTTAAATTATTGATAATAATTATTTTAATACATTTTAATACCAATTATAGTTGAACAATATTAAGTCTGAAAAAATTTTAATTAGGCAGATATTATGTATGAATATATTTGAAACGCAATTTATCTGAAAAGAGTAGGATAGTTTTTTCTTACTCAAAGCTAACTAATGTCACATTTTTACAAGGATTTCATCAAAATGGCAGTTCAATTACTTTTAAACATCACTATCACATTGTAAAACTTCCCAAATACCGTTTGTAAGATGGGTTCTATAATATAAGATCCTAATATATTACAAAATATTATTTTTAATAATTACAATTTTGTTATTTATTTATAATTTGGCATACTCGTCAAATATAACTATGCCAAGATTTATAATTTGGCAAACTTTCATTTTATGTAACATATAATATATAATTATAAAAATCACAGTTTTGTGATTTATTCATCATCTTATCCTAAAATGGATATATTTTGTTTAAAACCTATCATTGCTTATTATAGTAAAATAAGCAATCCCCTAAATTATTTTGAGTAGGTTACACAAATGTTTCTTCTATAAATGTAAAGTAGAAATTTCAAAATATAATCAATGTATTATATTTTTTATAGTAAATAAATGTATATGAATCTAATTTAAACAATATGTATTTTCTTTTTATGGAATACATTTCTATGTTATTTGGAACAAATTTTAGTTGTGATTTGCTTATTTTTAACTCACGTGAAATTTTCTTACTTTTTTTTATATAAAATAAATATATTATATACTATCATATCTATCTATTTATAAATATATAGACTATAATATGTATTTCATATTTTAATTTTTAAGAAAATATTTAATTTTAAGTATTTGTCAAGGCAAAATTTATCGTTTTTGTAAATGTTCATTGAATACACATAAACATAATGATAGGAAAACCTTAGGCTATGTATTTCCCTGTTTTATTATCAAATTAGTTACATTTTTACAAAAAAAAAAAAATTATATCAATAATTAAAACATTTTTTTTAAATAGATTTGCAACTCAGTATTTAGTGATTAAGTTCTTTTTATGGACACTTGTTACAAGAAATAATAACAAGTGGTATTCATGAAGTATAAAATCAGGTAACTGATCGGTGATATCGCATCGCAATGCGCAAATTGCGTTTCCAATAAATTACTTTTAACTGGAGAGAATGATCTGTGATAGGGATGTAAAATATTGGAGGTAAACACAAGCACTCTGGAGATTGTAATTTATGGATTGCAATCAGTTTTACATGTAAATTAGACGATTAAATAGCTTTGTTGCGCTGTTTAATTACTTTATTTAATGGCTTATACAATCCAATGGTGAAGTATGAATTTAATAAATTCAAGTAGTACTAGAAAACATTTACATTATAGATAAAAAAAAAGTTATAACACGTAATTGTTTATTTTAGAAATTGACATATTGTTTTAGTATTTTTATAATGTCACATAAGGTGGAGAAGGACGTAATATATAACATGAAACATGTATTATTTCAAAGGTCTAGAAAGTGTGTAAATACTCTTTTAAGAAATACTAGATTCCTCGCTTTAACCACACTAAAAATTATCAATTGTTCATAAAACTACCATGACGTTGTATATATAAAACAAATACAGAGAGTTTCGATGTGAAAAATAATATCTGATAAATATTGTTCAAGTGTTGCGTTTTTAACATTCTAGTTTTATATTTAGCTGATTTACTAGGAAGTCTTATGATTTTATAATTTGTGTGTGTTTCAGGATGAACACTTATTAACGGTGGTTGATTTATAGTCCAAAACGTGGTGTATTAGTTTTGTATACAGAAATGAAGACAAACGTTTGATTAAACAATATCAACAATAAGTAGATTATACGTCAAAATTTAATTCCCAATTTATTCCAAATATTAAAATGTTATCAATAAGCACATATTAACCTATTATCGAAGTTTACTTAAAGATGTATGTATTACATATGAGTCATTGGACTTACTATTTTCAATATTCACCTTTTACCGTTCAAGGACGGCCACTTCGGTTATTCAACAATTCTCAAGTTGAGCAGGGTTGTACCTTTATCATTTAACACTTAGACAAATAACACTGTATATATAGACACACACATCTAAATATAATTAATAAACAATTAAAAGTAGTTTATTGTACATTTTAGCCATTAGTAACCGAACTGTTACGCAAACTGTCATAATACGTAATGCGAAACTTACTAACCATTGGAAGGAGATGTTATCCCTTCGATTTTTGATATTCTGAGAGAGAACCAACAATAAGAAACATTATGTTGTCCGAACAAAAAAATAATAAAGGAAAAGATTGCAGTGGAATATTATTGTAATTTCTCGGAACAGTCTACAATTCACTTCCTAGAAAAAATAAGAAGTAAAAAATTAAGTTTTGACGTCTACAAAAATTCCGAAATGTTATATTAAAAATTATTTAATTACTTTTATTTATCAAATATAGAAATTCTAATATCAAAATAATAATCTAATAATCATAATAGTATTGAACTCCATTTTTTGCCTATTTTCATTTTCATTGTTTCAGAAAAAAAAAAAAAAGTGCTTGTTGACATGAATTCAACATACGTCGTTTTTGACATCCTTGGTGTCATTTGCGTTATGGTGTGTACGTAAGGTCGATAGTGATCACACAGATTGATATAGGAAGATAAAGTATTATGATGAACTATTGTGGGATCATATATAAATGTAGCAAAAAAGAGTAATATAAAATATCAAAATAAACATATTCATGTTATTTTTATTAATATGTTGTTTGTTATTCAACTATAGGAACTTAAACTAATAAAACATTTTTAGATTTCAAATGTTAATAATGTTTCCAAAACTAATTGTCTACGATAAAATATAACGAATTTATTGATTTAATTATAATTTTATTCCTAGATAATCAAAGATAACGTGATATTCATCAGACAATCGACAAGGCTGAGTAACCGACAAGAGAGTAACAATGGATATAGATTCTTAAAGAACTGTGTTCCAACTATTTTTAAACAAACTTACCGAACTTGTCCTACTCGGTCTAATAACACAATAATATTATTTCATGAAAAGTAAATATTATTAACCATTAAGTCAATAAGTAAACCATATTCTACGCTTATAGGATGTGCTTGTATTACTTTGTATGATGGAGTTGAGTAATTGAAAATATAGTTACAATCACCTTTTTTTTTGCAATATAAAGAAAAATATGTTGCTTTGCGGCTCTTAGAGCAAAATTGTATTAAAATGATACTTTAGAAATTTGTATTTGATTATTGCTAATCCCAATGGCAATTACTTCCAAAAATTGAGTTATTTAAAATAGAAAAGAAAACTAAAGAATACATCCCAATTATTCCCTCTTAAAACACTTTATCAAAATCATTAAAGAATTGATTATTAGTTTTTCCACTCCCATCAGAAATTATATACAAAAAGTTTAGTTTAAGAAGAACTGGAAATTAAAGTTCAGTGACATGGCCAAAATATAGCCTAATACCAGATTTAATCAAAGTCGATAAATATATTTGGGATGTATAATCATGGACAAACGGGAGTTAGAAAGATAGACTGTCAGAAAACAATTATATTCATTCAAAAACACTTTTGGGACAACTCGACTCTTGGAGATTTTGAATCACCATAAATTCTGTGTAAATAATACTCAGATTAGTCTTTATTTCTAACTAATATAAGAGTTAATTACCGAGTGTTTATGATTGTTTTCTATTCTTAGTTATATTGTTGTTCGGAAAGTCATGTGAACGTTTTTATTCCAAATGTATTCGAAAAGTAAGTACCATTTTTTAATGAAGCCATTAGAGTTCTTGAATTGTCTCAGTGCACAATGATGTTGTACTCTCTTAAATATTTTCTGACTATAAACACACTTAAGGGACATCCATTGTTGTTTACTATGTGTTTTCATAGATTAAATTAGTGATTGATAGAAATATATGAGACTACCTTTCAGTGATAAAATTTTGATGCACCTTGTAGTCGAAACACGTTCTGAGAAGAGACTGTTTAAGATTTCTTCACTTTATTTGCAAATATATACAAATTTTAAGATATGTTCTATTTAAAACTGCGGTACATAAATTACATTATAAGAAATTATGTTTACACCAAGAACCAAAAAAGCTAACCGTGTATTAAAAAAACAAGCAGCTAGTGAGTGTTTTCACCTTTTTCAAGCATAAGATGATGTTTTTGTAAGGGCACATTGGCACTATAAACGAGTGTTTCGCATTACGAAAAAATCAATTCAATCTCAGCTGAAATTCACTAAATATTTTCTACAGAGAATATCATTTATATTGTTTGGGACGGTAAGAACGTTTTGTTTATTGACTTCCGTCACGTCATTTAGGAGTAAACAAAAGGATTAATTCGCGTCCGTACAATATAGGCCTAGCAAAATGTGACTTTTACTTGCTCTTGAATTGTACTGCTGTCAATCCTGTAGCGATGATACAAGAGTTGTGCAACATTGTCTGTTTTACGAAGCTGTTGCAGTCAGTGTAGAAGGTATACAGAAATTTCTACCAGGATACACTAAAAGTCATAACTTGGTAAAATTTATTATATAGTAGTTAAAAATACGGTGTAACGAAATAATAATATTTTATTGTTATTATATTGTACATACTTAATGCTATTTGTTTGTCAAACTCGTGTAATAGTAAAGTCATGGTACGCAATATTAACAGTAAATACTTGCATCGATTACAAATCCCCTCGGAGCTAGTTATTGGAGGAGAGGAGGTGAGTGGTTCTGATGTAAGAATTATAGATATCCTAACAACGTTTGGACCTATATGTTCCGACAGGCAAGCTTCTCAAGAATCAATCAGATATGCAAGTAAGAAATTAATACGGTAATTTTAAATTTACAATAATTCGTTAAGGACAATTTTTAACAAATGTGGAGTTTATACAGTTTTCTAAAACTCTTACAAATTTCTAAAATAACAAACAAGCAGGGAGTTAGTTAATTGTAATGTATTAAATAAATTTCTTTAATCATACTGCTGCAATTAAACGGAACGTCCACAAGAAATCTCTATCACAACGGCCCATGCATTTCTACAAAATGGCGAGCATTTGGAATCCTCGATTTACAGTAATAGGAATTTAAACTAAAACATTATAATTTATATAGATTTATAACAAACAGGCCGCAGTTAGAAATTTATTTATCAGTTTGGGTTTTTAAAATGAATTATCAAAAACAGTAGTCTGATGATATATTATAATAATGTATTAATGATGTCAGAACTTTACTTAAAAGTAAAAATTTGTCGTTTCTTATTTAAAGTTTGAAGATTAAAGAAGTGGTAATGTGTTTAAGCAGAATGAAAAGCTAACGACGACGACACAGCTAATTTGAGGAAAGGTCTACACAAATAATATTTTATAATAATAATAGCCTGACATTTCTTCAACGAGATTGATGAAGACTTGAGTTGTGAATGTCTCGTTATGATAATCACAAAAGAGACATATTATATAAATCGAAAAACATGTTGGTTTTCGATAAAGCTAGATCGTGTTTTATGCTTGATAGTAAGCAATCCAGGTTTTAATTTTGTTTCGTTTGGATTTCAATTACACTCTGCTTAACTTTAAAAATTTAACTAGTTTTAAAAATAAACAGCTTTTAGTAAGATATAAAGTCTTGAAATATTCAACGTATAGACTATATAAAGTTGTAGGTAATACATGGATGTAGTTCAACTGAATATATTTTAATAAATAAACACTTTATTATTTTCAAAAAAATAAATGTAGTCATAGAGTTGTTTAATTCTAAAAGTGTTTTTAAGAAAAACAAACAAACAACTATAAATAAAAAAATATATCAATATATCTGTTTCACTTTAATATTTTTGATCGTAGTGCGTTTTTGTTATATGTATTAGGTTTGTTTTGTGAATTAATTATGATTTATATTGGCGCGCAAAAAGTACATGAAATGTTAATGTTTCACATTGATTGAAGGAAGAAGCAAGAAAAAAGCTAAGTAAAAAAATACAATTATATGAGAGGTGGAATTAAGTTAATTTATTTAAATGAACCATTCCAGTAAGGTACATTCTATCACTATCAAAACAAATCCCTCATATTCAGGTGATTAAAATGCTACTTTGTTGTAAAATGATTTTAAAATAACTGTTAATTAAAAAATAAATAATCTTCTTGTGTTGTTAAATATATTGTAGTAGTTAACATTGCTTTTAAAAACATATATATTTTTAATAATGATATAATTGTCTCTTCTACATTAACACTGATTTTCTGCTACGAAAACATTGCGCTGTTACACAAGAACTGACTCTATAAAATACATTTTTTGTAAATACAAAAATTAATATAAATATTAAATCACACCTGATTTAAGAAAGAAAAGGTTGCTCCGATTAAATTTATCCATATAAAATTGACGAGCAAATGCCTTCTTATAAAAATTAAATACTAAAGACTCTAGTGGTTCAATCAAAAGCCCCGCTTGTGAAAACATTAGAACAGATTACTGTATTGCATACTCCACAACCTTTATCACAATAAAATATTCTGACCATAACTCCCATAATAATACAACAACTGTCCAATACATGGATTTATCGCATTATGTATAGTGGACGTAATGTAACTAATGAGGTCATTTCATTATAGTATTATTATTCATGGAGTAAATTATTATTATTACATTATTATACATTATTCATTATACAGAGTGATTGATAAAAGTATGCCAGTTCTTTTACATGAGAATATTTGATATATTATAAACCTAAATTGCAAATCATTTAGTTATGAATTTTTTCATTTGTCCTAATTGGTTGTTTACACATTTGATAAATTTAATCATTCCTTTAATTTTAAAATATCTCAAAGAAACACCAATTTTGTATAATATTTTTAGTATTTTCTCGTAATTTTAGGACTTGTATTTATTTATGTTTTGTATACATTAAACTGTTAACTAGCTACAGAATCTATAAGTAATAGAATATAAGATTTTAATACTTTTAGTGCTCTAATTTTTGTACATAGATGGCTTCATTATGCAAAATATTTTAAGAACTTATTATTTTCAGTAAAAATAACTACCAGATAATAATAATATTTTATAAAAATATACAGATAGATATTTATATCTGATATAGTTTATAGACTAATATTAAACAATTTAATTGTTTAATAATATATATATATATAAAAAAAAAAAAATATTGAAAATTGGGCATAAAGAAAATGTCTTAAAATTGTGTACAATCCATCGTACAAAAATCCCAAAAATAGGGGGGTTTATTCGTACAAAACTTAAATAATTTTAAATAACTTAAATCATAACTTTAAGTTCGCCGCGTTTTTAGAACAATGGCTTATGGTATCAAAATTTTAAACGCTCAAATAAGAACACATCAAATGTTAATGTAATTTTACCAAATAAATAATTATGGTGATTTTCCATTATATTATTTTAATACTATTTAAATACATCAATTACCTTCTTATTAAAACAGATGGTACACTTATGTCAATCAACATTTATATTCATTAGAAAATTAAATGTATTACAACATCAACGCCTAAATGAGGGAGATGTATGGAAAACATAATCTTGATTAGTCTGTTGACATTCCAATATCAGTAAATGTCGCTTCAACAGTAGACTATATAATTATTTTTTAAATAAAATCTATTTTATTCCGTTCTCATTTGCGCGTTTTCTTCACAAAACTGTATCCTACCATCAAAATTAAATTAAATTAAAATTACAAATCGTACCATTAAATTTTATCACATATAAAATTCTCAATTTTAAAGTTTTGATGACCGAACGATGTGTTATTACTTCATTTACAGTAACTTAATTAGTCGAATTTCTTCAATTTAAAAACATAAATTCACAGCTATGTATTTATCTGTGGCTAATTTCGGTTTAGCGCGTCTAGATGATCAACAAAATTTCCAGTTTTTTTTAGACACTGCAAATTGTGTCATATGAATTTTAGAAGGTTGGATTTTTATTAAAATAGTACTAATATTCCAGTGTCTGTTGTTTGAACTTACAGTCACCATACAAGTAAATCATTGAAATTCAATCGTCTGTTTTATTTTTAAGGTGAAATGAGCCATGATAAACTAAACTTCTTTACACCAAATCCACAACAACAAAAAACACTTCTGTTCACTACTCAATGAATTAATTATTACTAATATTTAAATTAACCAGATTAAGTTGACGTTACAAATCTAAAAGAAAATCTACAACAGATAACAGATTGGTTTTTTAAAATAATAATACGAAATCGCAATGCCATACAAAACCTTGGAAGGTGTTAACCAGTGAATTGCCAGATATTTTCTTTTCTGTGTCTTTGAGTTATTTGAACACAGAGGTCAATAAACATTTCTAGTCCACTACAAGCTCAGCAGTCACATTTTGTACATATTTTAATAAATTCCAAAAACCAAATAAATTATAAAATGTCTTTTCCAACAACAACTATAAAAACGAATAACAAAACCATTAAAAAATTATATGAAATAGTTTATTGATTTTTTTAAACCTAATATATGTTTTTATTTTATTTTCGGAGCATCTTTTATTCTCTTAATAGACCTATCTCAGAGTATTCCATAAACGTACTTTCTATCATTACATGTTGCATAGGAACCGTCATTTTAGAATAATGGCTCATGATATCAAAATCATACACCCTCAAATAAAAACATATGCAATAACGTAATTGTACCATATTAAAAGTAAGGCGATTTCATATTACATTTTTTTAAATGTAAAAATTTGTTTATTCGTAAAACAGCTGGTACAGTATTTATAAAAATTTGAAAAAAAAACAAAAAAAAAAAAAAAAAAAAAAATTAAATATCAACTCCTTAAAGAAGTTATATAGAAAACATGAAGCTGAACAACTTAATTATTGAATGTTACATTTTTCTGTTAATCTCAGCCCTTAAAAAAAAAATCAGATTGGAAAAGAATGGATGATTATGGCTGGAAAGAAAAGAACTTACTTTGTACATCAGTAATGGTTTGACCACGACTGTCGTCAAAGAAAATTTAATTGCACCAATATATATCTTAAATTACGCTAATAGTTTCACATGAAGTGTCATTACAATCTCTCTTTGAAGTTCGAAAACTAAATTAAATTTAGAAAGAAAAATAATAAGGAGAATTTATGACTTCTAAAATGTAGACGGGCGTATGAAAGTGAATCAATATTAAATAAAAGATGTATTACAAATAATAATAAATTTTAAATTAGATAACATAAATTCACATAACATTTTAATTTAATCCATTTCATAATTTATAACACATTTTTAACTATCCTTAAATTGCATAACGTGGACTAACACATTAGTACAATGGATAATACCACTAAACTAGTTTAGTTTTCCTAATAAAGAAGATAAAGTAGGGGATGCAACTTTCTTTTCAATGAAACTGAATGTTATATATAATTTCCATTCCAAATGTTGATAATGTTGTCAAAATTGATAATGTTTGAGATCCAGAAAAAATACAGTTTAAGAAAAGTAATGATTTGACCACGATAAACCAGATAAGTATACAATTTTCACGCCAACATTGCAGCAACTAAGTACAACAACCTTAATCAAAATCTATAATCATAAAATAATAAATTATAATATTGATTATTATTAAGACAATAGCTAATTACTGTGTTAATAACAAATATTAGGTTTATATTATATTTTGTTTCTCTAAGTGTATAACTTGTTAATTAATTATTAATTACATAGTTCGTGTATTTATTATCTTTTTGTAAATGTAATTGGGATAAAATAACTTCTTTCATGTGTTGTTTCGTAGGTAGATACTTCACTTGGCGGAAAAAAATATTATAGTAAAAAAAAAGAAAAAAAAAAGAAGTTAAAATAACGAAGGATAATGTTAGTAGTTATACATTATTTTAATATTTTTTATTTATTGCTGATATAAAGCATAGGTTTTATGACATACTATAAACAAATAAATTCCTATGTAAATATTAAGTTATGTAATTATAAACTGAACAAACTATTATGCTTTAGTCAATAACTCATTTTTTTTATTTTAGTCAAGAATTTTTATTGGATATATAAAAATATAGTTCTCATAATTTAGCAGCATTTAACAAATATAGCCAAAATATAGGTTAAGTATTTTGTAAGTTATTTTCATTTTGGAATGGATTTCATTAATTCAACAATATAAATTGACACGATTTCACTTTTGCCATCTTATTATTTTAATAGACGTTTAGTTTAATCCATATTTGAAATTACATTTAATAACTGCAGTGTGAGCGTTCTTTTAACTAGACTCTTCCCTCTCACGAATCTCAGAGCTCTGGCTATAATTTACGTCTTGTATAGATATACAGTAAATAGTATCTACTCTACTTAAGCTATTATTTAGAGAATTTTATTCATTGGTAACTCAAAATGAGCAACCCACTTTTTGTTAACAAGTGTTTCCCAATACAAAAATAACATTTCTAGTTTTATCTTATTCGTTATTCATAATATACAGGGAAAATTTGGTCATTAGATATGGCTCGTAGATGACATTGAAAGGAAAGAAAGGCGATGGAACGATCTGGTAAATGATTATCTACAGAGTGTTTCAAAAAAAGAATTCATAAATACAGAGTTTTTAAAGAATTATACAATTTGTTTCTTATCAGAATTTTAAATATTCAAGCATAGTAATATCTCCCCCCCCCCCCAATCATTTTCCTCTCCAGTTGACTAAATATTTGTTCAAATAAGTCGTAAAACTGATTTATGTTTCGACATATTTCGAGAAATGTATTTGCAAATTCAAATTTCAATATTTAAGCTTGTAATATATTTAAAATGTCTATCACTCGTCGACGGTAATTTCAATACCCCCAAAGACAAGTAAAGTAGTAAATATTTCATACAAAATACATGCTTTAAAAAAAATAAATAAACCCCTCTTATAATGTCACCATAATGGCTATAATTACAACAATTAACGAATAACACTAACTTAATTTTATTGAATTTAAATGTGTCAAAAAGTATAATTAACAATAGAAACAAATCCTGCATCACATTAGTATACACCTTTCAGAATATTGCAAACAACACTTCACTAGATTACAAAATCACACAATAATATAACATTTTAAAATTGTTCCTTGCTTTGCGATTTTGTATAACAACTTCAAAGTAAAATTCGTAGTTATTTCTTGTGATTGTTTTAAAATCTGGAATATGAGTCGCAATATATTCATCACTGGAATTCATTTTAGAAATTTTTAGAACTGAAATTTTGTATAAAACACTATAAACAAATATTGAGCTTCACTTGTGAGATAATATTAGATAGGAAAAAAACTCGAATACAAGATCTCAAAAAATTACGTTTTCTTAAGCAAACGCGTTTTAACGACAAAGATACATCCTCAGTGATACATGAGCTGCAGTAAGGAAAAGAAGAACTTTCTTGTATATGAATAGGTAAAGAAACAAATATTTTCGGTGTAGTATAATGAAAGATTATTTATTTATTTCATGAAGAAAAGTTAATTTATTATTTGTGTTTGATATTGTCTTACAATATTAGTTAATAAAGAAGAAGTTGCACATACAGTACCAACTTTATAAGACTGTGTTACACCATTGCTGTAAAGTTAGGTTAGGCAAAATTATTGTATTTTTAATTATTAATGTATGTAATAAAGTACTCAATAATTTTTTTAATCTTTTTATTCACTGTATAATTCTTTTCTGTATAGGATAATTCATTAACCACTAATTGTTTAATCCCTCCTGATAATTCATAAAACCTGCGAAGTATTTACTTCATAAATGTTTCAAATTCAAACAATTCTGTTTGACTAAGTGTTTCTTCCTTTTACTAAAAAAATTTAGGAAAGAAATTTATTCCTCAAACTCATTACTGTTTTTTATGTAAAGTTTGTCATTTTAAACATTGCTGAAATATTTTTCATTAACATTATATTAATTAAAGTAAGAAATATATGATGATCGGTAACCTTTACAATATTATGTTAATATATTATTAGTAATATATTATGTAAATTTTCTTTTAAATAATTTTATTTTGGATGTATTGTTTTGATTTTAGATAATAAATTTCAAAACTTGCGCTGCATATAACAAATAATTAAACAATGATAATTTAAAGGTAGCTCTTTCTTTACTGAAAATCAAAAACCAAAATCAATATAAATATTGTATTTTACATTCAGTTTTTAATAGCTTATTTAACCCTCTCCTTTGTGGAAGGACATACATTATATAAAAAGGTCAGATTTTTATAAGGTCATATCTTACACACTTTTCGTAAAAATAAATGGGAGACATTCCACTCTTAAAACACACCTCTACAAAACAGATTTTTCTTTTAAAACAGAGTTATTTAATTTTGATATACAAATATACATTGATATCAAATATACATATATTTAACATATTTCCACTTCTCATCAAAGATTTAGGAGAAAGACTTAACAGAAGTAAGATACCTAAACATCGTTCAAAATATGTAATGTACGGTCCCAATTCATAAACCACATTCACTGAAAAGTAATATACAGGGCACTCTAAAGTCTAATATATATGATGGTGTGATGGAGTTAGCAAACAATTTTTTTAAGACTTGACCAGAAAATTTACAAACAATCTTCACCTAACACATGATAATCCAAATGGTTTTCTTAACTTGTAATAACATTCATGAACTTTTATAATTTTACCTACGTGAATACAGCTAAATAAAAAGAATAATCACATTGTGTACTCTTCAAAGCATTGGGACACCACCAACTGATGATAATCTGTAGTGTTGTTTTATGATTTGTTTTTTTCAGTAAGTACAGTCAACATACCTTGATATAGATACATGAATGTGTAGAAGAAACCATTTACTATCACCGTTAATTTGAAGAAATGTATATTATCGTCACATTACAATAATAAAACCACCTATGAACCAATATCTTTCATCATATCTCTCAGTAAGTTATGTATTCTTCAAATATAGCAGTTGTATTACGAATTGTGATTTCCAGGTTTATGAGAACCGCAACTCAAGCACTAGGCAATAGTCACATTAGGTTTACAATAACAGTTTATTGAGCATAATAAAATATTAAATTAATATCAATGTCTACAAATCACAGAACAATTCACTCATTAAGTATATTTTATTAACATTTTAGTTGCTACTAAATATAGTTTGTCAAAATCACTGATCGGGAATATCAAAGTAAGAAGATATTTTTAATGATTGAATTAAATTCGTACATAATATCAAATTTTTATTTAACAGGTTTATTTTTATCACTAAAATTAAATTTTACTCTATAATAAAATACTCAATTACACACACTGTATTAAATATATCATAAATCAGTAACTCAATTATACAAACCACAATAGCAGACTACTCACACAAACAGAGGCTACGCAGACATGTTATTTATTTGCCCCAACAGAGAGCGTAACATGTACTAATGACTTGTTTACAAACAATTTGTCATTTTGCAATACCCTATTTGTTTTTACACACTCAGCGATAGATATTACGTAAAAAAGAAGTCATTCAATATCCCAAATTTCGGAAGTCGAAATAATAAAATCGACTTTCAAAATGTCTATTAAGTCAGTCCTTAATGGAAATTGTCATTCATACCCACTTTAATGTCTTGGAGAGGAGGAGTGGAAAGTCAATAACAGCTCAGTGTAAAGTGCTACTAAATCGTAAAATTATTTTGAATTCAATTTTTATTATTTGTTGCATTAAATCTAAGATTCTTTAGATAGAATGTTATTTAATTTTACTTGAAATATCCTTAAACGTGTCACATGATTATATTTATAACTATATATTTGTAAGAGAATCTGAAACTTATTTAAAACTCACGATACCAAACAATTGTATAATAAGAGACACATTTATTATCTAACTTCAAAATTGTACGTGTCTAACCAACATTATAAAACGTGATTTATGACAATAAAAAAGAGAAAAAAAAATACCTCAATAATCCTAAAATATGTTTAGATTGCGAATATATAATTTATATTTAGTAGACGTAATAACACAAATAAATAACGGATATTTTATAGATAACTTCAAAAGCGTTTATCTGTAGAAAAAAATCAATTGTCATAAATGGCTGAAATAGTAGAATAGTTAATACAGATAATAGGTTTATACGTGGAAAACATTTAATAGTTAAGAAATTACGCTTGTTTTTGTTTACACATTATTAATTTATCAGTGGAAATATTTTATCATTCACCACAGGAGATATTTGAAGTTGTTTATTAATTTGACAGGATTAATGTAGGATGTGTGTATACTAACACCAAATTGTATTCAAAGGCTTTGCGAAAGTGGTAAGAAAAATACTATATATTATCAATATAGGGTTAAAACTGTACATGGATAAAACTTCTCAGGTAGATTAATGATCCTGAGAAACAGGGATGGTCGTAAATCAGATAAGTTGGTGTAGTGGGTGATATATATGTTTGTCACTCATTTCGTCAAGAACAGATGGTCTAAAGGAATTTTAAGTATTATAATATGTGATCACTTATGGAGTCTTTCTAAATCCATTTTGATCCACAAAAAAAAAATCATGAAAATTTATAGACTAATAAACCGTCATGAAGTAATGTCTTGAATAACCGTTAATGTGTATTTTATTTTACAATTTTCTTTAATTAAATTGAATGTTTTAAAATAACAGATATTCCGTTCAGAGTTTAACTAATTCAAAAAATATATTTTTTTGTAAGAGGGTGGTTTTTGTTTAATTAATGAAGTGTTCGTATTGAAGCAAATCTTAAAGGCTTAACTAACCAATAATATTTACGTATAAGATATAATAAATCTCATCTACATTTATCATATTTTGACATTTTATTATTTCAAATCATGTATCTTCAAATAACAGGATTTTGATTATCTACACAATATATATGTCTCATTATTTGTGAACTATATTTCACCCTTTAGAGTCACCACATATGATGGCTGTGTTTGAATGTCCCCTTTATTTATTTAACCGTAGGATAAAAAAGTGTAATTTTTCTACTTTTGCTATACTTGTGTGTTTTGTATGTTCAAGTATTCCCATGATATATCTCTAATGGGTTGACTGAGTTCAAAATAATTTGTTATTTAAATCCATCGGCTAAATTTCAGGTCACAGTTCTTTCAATGTAATTTCTAAAAGGAAAATAAGTAAAATTAATTTTCAGTGTGTGAAGGCTGATATAACCAGTTTAGTTATATCCGTTTAACTTTACATATAATAATACATGTGTAAAATAAAAACAAACTGAAATAGTAGAAATATAATACTTGGGTATTACATTATCTTTGAAATGCCTCTCTGAGTAATTATTATGTTAATTAGTTCATATAATTTTAATTTTAATTACGAAACACGCAGACACTAATTAATTAAATCCCAACTACGTACGCTTGGAAATAAATTTAATCATTTCAAAAGAAATATTTATTTTCAAGTTGCACGTTATATACTAGGGAATTTAATTATACTCATTGTAAATGTTCGACTAAAAATCTTCGATATTATTAATTTTCCATATTCATTACATTTACAAAGTAAATGCCCCTTTTGTGGTAATTATAATGTAACCTAATCAGCATTTCGTAGTATTTTCAAGTGAAATAATATGAAGAGAATAGGAGTTTCATAAGTAAAATAAATGCAATGAAAGATCATTCTGAGTTAAAAGCCGAGAGTGTCTTTAACTGATCAGTTCTCAAAGGAGTCTGAATAACCTTCTCGTTTGTAATTTACATAGTTCAGTTTTAAATGTAAATAAAAACATAATTGTCGTAAATAATAATTTTACTTGTCTTTTTATATTTCTATTGTAATTGTAATGATTTCTTATATCGGAAATTATATTTCAAGTTACAATCATAATATCAATATAATCAGGTGTAAGGTTCTGTTAAAAAACATAATTGTGTTCTACAACATGTGTAGTTGAATTTGTTATGCTGATATCATTTCTGTATTCCATTTATAAATGAAAGTTAAAGAAATTTTGGATTCATTATTTTATTTGAATAGTTAAAAGTGTTAAGCATTGTTTTTTATACTGGTAAATTCCTAATATTTGAACGCAAGTGAAATTTTACCATTACCAGGATATGCTAAACCTACTTACCTTAGAAAACTCAATGTTGAATATGTTATGTTTAAAGAAGATGATGTTCTTATTGTCATCAACAATAACATTAGCCTTTTTTTTCCAAATAATTTTATGAGAAATTTTCCCAGCGTTAATTTGAGTAAGGTAAATGAAATTCACGGCCTAATGGGATTATTACCTATATCTTCTGAAGTAAAAGATGTGCCTCACAATGATTTGGAGCACGAAACACAGAAAATAAATTATGAATTAGAGACTGTAACTTTTGACGTTCTTTGTTGTTAATTAATTATAAGAACATAATTACGAACGTCACATAAATAGAACTTCCTCAACCCCACCAAAAATTATATTCATTTGTTCTTTATTATATATATTTATTTACTATTATATATTTATTTAAATTAAAACGTATTTAAATTAACACCGTGGCACAAATTTACCGGCAAACTATTTAATGTATTATTGTAACATTAATTTCGTTATAATTAGGTTTTATTAATCATCTGTCAATCTGTTCAAACATTTATTGGTAATATCTTTATATTTATTTATGTTTAAAATAACTAAATCGTATTTTATGACAAAATGGAATTAAAAGACATTTTTGAAAGTAGAATATAATCTTCAGAGATTACCCTATGAGATCAACATAGCTTTATCAAAAATACATTTTAACAAAATATCAAAGCTACTAATTCCGCATCCTTAAGAACGTTGCTATTATAGGTTAATCTTTTGTCTAACATCAAATCTATAGGATATAACAATGTCCCGTAACTAACTGTCATAATAACTAACTCTTAAGATAATATCATAATTTATAATTATATAATTATGTAGTGACATGTTATAACGTTTGCTTATGTTGCTCACGAAACAACGTTTTGAAACTTTACGTGTCTAGCGACGATTCATTACATGACGTTGTATCCCCAGTGGGGTTTAATGTACCTGCTTTACTTAGGAATGTATTTATAATGAAAATAATACTTAACAACACCGGTATTATGAACGTACTGTAATATGTATCATTAACTTTAATATCAGGTTCTGATTTAAATTACAACTAAGCGGAGGATTAATCCAGTTATCATCTTGCTTATATAATATTTATGTGTTAAGTCTAATACACTCTGTAATTATGTAGTATTGATTAAGGGCAAATTAAAAAATAATGAATATTTTAATTTTATATTTGATAGTTAAATTATATACGTTAGTATTGATGTTTATAAAAATTAAAAATGTTTACTCGATTATCTAGTATTCTTTTCCAATTCTTATTTTCCCAAATAATATTCATACATGACTGTTACGGTTCCCATATTTTGCACGACGGATACATATCTCTTTTTGTTGATTGATGATTTTTTCATTTTGGTACCATTTTTTCAGTACCGTTTGGCTATTTTTATTCTATGATTTTATTTAAGTGTGCTTATCTCCTATAAAATATCACAATTTCTAATCACTTTTTATTGCAGTAACTTTGTAGAAATTTACTCTACAGTAGTTCCATTTTGTTTTCTTTTTGTACGATGACTGTGTATTGATTTCCCAAATAATCAAAATTTATTTTCAAGATCTTTATGCTAATTGCACAATATATACCCACGCAGGCATTAAAGTGAACCTGAACATTTATGTTGTTGTTCAATAAAATTGTTATTTTTATTAGACAATTTCCATAAAAAAAAAAACACCCAAAACCCTAATTGTCTTATATTATTACATAAATATCCTGTACAAAGAAGATGAATTTATTCCTCTCCGTGAGCTATCTTCCATATAAGCTAAAATTTCAAATTCGTACAATTAATAGTTTTACCACTACTTCTATCTCTAAAAATATACTATGATTTCCAATTTTGTATTTCCTCTAAATAAAATAATAAACAGTATCAGTGTGAAGCAACGGTTTTGTCTATATCCTCTGATCGATATTAGGTTTTATCGCTTTACCAACTATTTCCAGGGTGACATGTGTAAGAATTTAAAAGCCTTAGAACAATTTACCATTTGGGTGACCTTTCTTTATGAAACGTATTGAAATCACACTTTCAATGTTGAGTTTATATTACTTCTTTTAGAAAAACTAAAATTAGTTTTTAACTTGAAAGTAGAATAACTTAGTAAGTTCCAGGAATATGAAGAAAACTCAACAGATTCTTTCGTTACAAATACAGAGCTATAATAAAACAGAAGAAAAATAAAGAAAACCAAAAGGAACAATAGTTGATTAAAAAAATAATCCGAAAACTTCAACGTAGAATAACTTAGTAAGTTAAGGTCGTAGAAGATTCATTCGAGTTTCCAGAAGAACCTGTAAATGGGTAGAAGAGGACAGAATTATAAAACTCTACAGGAACAAAAGATACAGCGACTAAACCATAAATGTCAAGTTTAGAAATTGAAACAAAAAAATTCATAATTTACAGAAAAAAAATCGTATTTTAATGTATAAGTAAAAGTAAATCATCGCATAGACTGATTTCAAACTATTAAGACACAGAACCAAAATAATTAATAATAATAGAACTTCAAAATTCATATCTAATAAAATTTAATCGAACTTTAAAACTTCAACATAAAAAAAAAAAAAAAAAAAAAAAAAAAAAAAAAAAAAAAAAAAAAAAAAAAAAAAAAAAAAACAAACAAAGCAGTACTACTGGAAGAAACACAGGACGAGCAGCTCAATAAAACTACTCAACCATTTTCAACAAACTTCAGGAAACAACATTTAAGACTACACTCCAAACAAATTAGCCACTCTACTGAATTCTTAGCAGCCGAAGTCATGTATAATATATGTATTCAAGATAATCCTATTTATTTTGACTGAATATGCGCTTTTATGCCGAATATAATAAAAGTAATATCAATTTGTTTTTATAAATTTTGTATTGCTTCTTTGGTCAAGTTTAAATAATTTAAAAATGTAAAATATTTTAATATATAAAAATATATATCTTGATTTAATTTTGTTTTCAAATAAATAACCAATTACGATTTTAAATTTTACTTTTTATGTAACTTGTATTGTAGATAATTTATTTTGAAAATTAGAAGACATAAAGGAATAATTTAAATTCTTTGGTTTATGTTATAATATGATTAAAATCCTAATAATTAATTGTAAGGTTTAGATATTTCAATTATATGTGCTCTAAATAACAAGAGCTAAATTCAATTCTAATAAACTTTAGAAGAATCAAGTTTAAGAAAGTAAATCAGAATCCAATCCTAATGACAAAAGATTGAATTCATGCTTCGAAGTTAAAAGTTCAATAACACTAATACGTAATAAGAGAGAAATTACACGTTGCAAGTGATTCCAGAAAGGTGGAGTTTATAATTATTCTCTCTGTGTACGAGAGAGGGGACCTTACCCGTTGCAAGAAGTCCACTGTGATCATGTTCTCTTCCATATCAGCACTTATTCTTTCCACTGTTCTCAATGATATATTGGATTATTTACACACCTATTTTTATCGACACTAATTAAAGGTTCTTTATTAGCATTTTCCTTACGGAAGTGGAAGTATTAAATGATTGGTGGCATCACTTTTCTCGCATGTCTGTAAAACATTTCTCGAAATCTCGTGAGAACTTTTCATTTAAAATGTAACTCAATACATACAATCTAGTATCACGAAAATTTAACTACAACTGATAATAATTTCTATTGATCATAAGAAGCATGTTTTGTTGACATTATGACAGTTATTGATTGGGTTTCCCCTATTATTACATTTTAAGTTTATAAAAGCCCTGTCATACCAATAATGTTATTAATTAAAATATAATATATTTCACTTGGAGATAGTGTTTAGATTAAAATGTTTTGCTTTACGTAGCAAACAATCATCCCAGTATATTAAGCAATGTTACAAACTAAAATGTTGGGTCAAACTTAAAGATACAAACGTTTTCATGTTATCACAAGATTGCAAAGATATACCGTGGATAGGTTAGGGTTATTAAAGAGGGGATTTATTTTAGCTTGTCGTAAAACTTTCGAATGAGAGTCCTTTTGAAAAACTGATGGAAATGTAAGGAGAGTGAGAAACTAGATCTATGACCAACAATTTGATTGTACGAAGTAGTGGTTATGAAGTAAGTATGAAATACCAATATATTTATATGTGAATAAGCATTGAAATTTTGCCATATAATAAGTAGAACTAAGGAACAAATGAATAACCAAACTTCGTCTTCAGGCTTCAGAAAGTATTTAAAATTACCCAGATATTCAAATTTCTGAACTGATGATAAATCACGGATATCATTATCCTAAAAATATCAACGATACTAGGACAAGGGTAATTTGGATACGAAATATCAAGGTAATAAGGAGCAATCACGCAAACTAACCTCAAAAACAAAACTATTAAATGGACAACTAAATCAAATCAATGTTCATTACATTTTCAATATTCGAGACATGGTACGTATGTAAAAAAGTTCTGTGTCAATTGCAGGAAAAAATAAAACCGGGAAGTTCTTCAGACACACAAGAAAGCATTCGTATCCAGATTGTTATTGTCGACTCTTGTATGTTCCATCACGTAAGCTTCGTGTCACTCACAACTTTCTATGAAAGAGTGAATGTAAAAAGTCATTGATGCTGTACAGTAGTTACTTTAAATTAAAAATTATAGTTAACGTTATTGATTCTTATAATCTGTAAACCAACTTATTAAAAAGTAGAATATCCACATGATTGTCATGTACTAAATGAAGCTGAGGAAACTCTTTTAGTCAATAGTTATATTGCGGTCAGAGTGTTATCCCGCAAAGAACGTTTTTTAGAGACAATAAAACTAACAATTCATTTTTCATTCCTTCAGTACCCATCAACACGTTTAACGCGATTAGCACGTGACCCACCCTAACATTTAAGATATTTTAGTTGCTCCCTCGGCACAGTACATCCCAATAAGGGGGTATAAAAATGATATCAGATTAAGGACATCATCTGTGACCTAACATAAAAAATATATATTCCAAGTGTTAATAGTAAATACCAATTAATTAATAACCATAAAACTACATTGCGCTAAATAACTTCCTGTCGCTCTACATAAATGTTACATTTTACGTATAACAAACTATGCTATATGTGTATATAACATAGAATAATATTTAAAAAAGTATATACAGCAATTTGGAATTAAGAGCTCTCTAAAACTAATTAACTTTGTATAACTTAACACTATTACAAGAAAGAATTTACTTCAACGTAATATTTGGGTAGCCTCCTGGATTCTGTATTTCAATGAATATATTATAGAATACGGCAGTTTTTTCGACAGATAATAGAAATTTCATTCTTGTGGAAAATAAGTTTCGACAGATCCAAAATATCTTGATGAAAGCGTCGTCACATTAAAACTGGTAATTATTATTGAGTACTTATAACACTTAAAATTCCATTATTAAAATCAAAAATTAAACATCGTTGACCATTATATGTTATAACTATTAAACAATTACACAATGAATATAAACACACCGTATAGTTTATACATAATCTTTGAATCGAGTGCTTCGAACTAATACTGAATAATACATTGGTATCAATGTATATGATACAAACGAGTATATCTTGCAGTCGCTGATAACCAACAACAATCTATAGGTCGTGTGGTGTACCCCCTTCTTTCTGATTTATAGTATTAAAGAGCTCATTTAAACCAAAACCAATTTTTTCATCTAACATATTAAAATGTGTTTCCTTTTTGCAGTAAAAAGCGGGCATTTTTACATCTATCATTTATCTCTATGTAATAGTCTGTGCAACTGTATTTGAGGTTGTGATCTATAAGGCGTTGTGCCAAGAGATATTTATGTTCGATAACTGTATACCTGGGTACTTACCAAAAATAATAATCGCGGAATTACCAACGTATCTTTCGAATTCGGCAAGAGACTAGAATTGAGACTAAAAAAGAAACTCTTAAAAAAGAACGTTATTTTATCTTATATATATATATATATATATATATATATATATATATATATATATATATATATATCATCATCATCATCAAATAAACTAACCAATGTCGTGCATCTGGAAAATAATGTCAACCTAACAAAAATAACTTATCCTGTGTATATAGAATCACGTTTTCCAACTGCGGAAAATTTTATATCGAACAGACCAGAATATTAATCTCAACCAATTTCAAAGAAGACCTACCACGCTATACACTAATTTATAGAAACATTTTATAGATCACAAAATTAAATATAGTTCCATAGACCATAACATTGAGACAAAACGTGTAAAGTTATGTAAGAAGTTCCGTTTAATAGTCGAAACCGTCTATCTATTAAGGATGAAATTTGTATTTTCTGACAGAAAAATTAAGGTAATTACCATATATATATATATATATATATATATATATATATATATATATATATATATATTACAACGGACACAACCCGTTGTAGGTCCTGGATTTTGAATTTGTAATTAATTTTATAAATTTGAATAGTCCGGACTTATCGCGGGCTAAAGCCGCATGTAGGTCACGAAAATCATGTTGACGCGGGAGGGTAGTTATCTGGCTAAGTTAAACTCTTGGACCCTGCCTGTTCGAAAAGGAATAAGGACTTGTAAAAAATAAATTAATACGGGAAGCCAAAATCCAGAAATTAAATAAAAACAAATATCTTCAGGAAATGCATTACGCTAACCGCGGGTGTATTTACTGCAAGATTAGATAATATAAAGTCACAAAGTTACGTAAAATACAGACTAATAAAGTATGGGGAGAAATTCAAAATTCCTCTAAATTGAAAAAGAAAAGGTTTTTCAGGCTTTTCATAAGAAGGCCTAAAATAAAGGTGAAATAAGTTTTTGCGAAATTTCGTTAAATAAAAAAGTTAATGTTAATCCACTAAGTTCAAATGATAAAAAAGTATATAAAAAAGAAAGTTTTTTAAATTCTAACCAAAACAAATTTTAGTAATGATAAACAAAATGTATAATTCAAAAGAAAAACTTGAAATTTTATTAAAGGAAAAAGGTGACAGAATTCGCACCTTTACAGCAAGATAAAAAGTTAAACTTAAATTTTTATTAACTCAAAACGCTAAATAGTATGCTGATAACGTAGTTATGTAAAAATAATCCAGTATTTAAAATATGTTTCGGGAGTAAAGGAAAGCCCAAGTTTGTAGAAAATCGTTTAACTCCCTAACCCTACAGCAAGACAACCAGAAGCAGAAAAAAAGAGAAAATCCGGCTAGTTAACACAAACCAAAAGGACATAAAGAAGTGAAAACAAAAAACCGGGAAAAACAAAAAACAAAGACTTTTCCGGGAGAAATCGCCGCGGAAAAACGGGCGCGGGTCGTGTACGCGAACCAAGAATCGTACGAACATCACTCGAGTTCGTGTGTAAAGAAGACAACGAGCTGAATTCAAAAATGTCACTCTCAATAAAATAAGGAAAACCCTCGAAAAGTTACAAAGGAAAAGGATTTTCAATGGCCAAAACTGCACGGAGAGAGATAAGAGAGGAACAGTAGAAGGGGCTGGCTGAAGTCGAGTCTATATAAACGATTGCTCGGGGAAACTCGAGAGCCTTGATATTTCTGCGATGTAAGTGAACACATCGAGCCTTGATCTCGTTTTTTATAAAATACCATAGTATGCAAAAAGCTAAGTATTTTCTTAGTTAACCTAATAATTTGTATAACAAGTGTGAACATACGTCATTGCGATATTAATTTGGAATGCAGCAATAGACACAACTAACTATAATCTACAAGAACGTCAGTGGCAACTTAGTCATTACAAAGTTGGCCTAACTTGGATTATTCTGGAGAAGTAACATAACCTACATAGCAGCTGATACATGGAGTGATTCGTATAGCTTCCGGATAGGACTCCAGGACTTCACCAGGCGACCACTTGGACATGCAACTTTAACGTCGAGAGAATAGCCGAACCGGGACTTCAGACACGACATCACCACAACCATCTTTAAAAATTCATCCAACATTCTTCCAGACAACCCTACAGGGATCAACCTTCATCAACGAGACAACTTAACCAGCACGCAGAGCATCTGCAGCCTGCCATCGCTAAACAACGATCGCGGACTTCATATCAAACGTCGCGACGCCTGGACAGTTCTGAAAAGGTCGGTAGAAACGTAAATACGTTATTCCCTGATTAAATTTGCCTGAAATAAATTCAAATAAATTTATTTTCAAATACTGGGTTACTTAGGATGTTAGATTAGATAAAATATTTGTATTATTAATTAAAAATTAAATTCATTAAATCGTAAATTCCAATTAAATCTTTTATTAAAATATTAATTAAATCAAATTGGGTATAAAATATTAGAATAAATTATAGTTAGGTAAATAATTGGTTCTGCCTTGTAGTTTAAGAAATTATTATTAAATTGAAAGGAAAGTTATTATTTTGTATTTGTTGGAGAAAGTAAAATCCAAAAAGTTTTATTTTATGTTTGAAATAAAAAAAAAATAAAAAAAGAATTATTAAAATTTTATTTGCTTTATAAAAAAATTATTATTTACAAAAAACACCTAGTATTCAAATATCCCAATAGTTTATGAGTTATAGATTAAGAATTGATACAGTGAAATTTCATAAAATATTTGCAAGCACAAATAAACAATTTACAAGGTTAGTTTCAGTGTACTCACTACTCAGAGGTTTACAAAAAGTAAAATCATTCACTTGTGTCCTAACTGAGCTAGAATCAAATATAAAGTACTGGAAGTATAACGTAGAAGGTTTTTTTTTTTAGTCAGGATATTCAGAAAACTGAATATTCGACACATAGTTATTTCACCTAGGCCAAACAAAGCGAGATTGCCTATAAAACTTCCAGTAGGTGGAAATAACTTATTCTCAAACGAAAAACCGTTGAATAAATCGGCGTCCCAAAAAAAAGTGGGGTCCGAAAACATCATTCAACTTAACCAAGAAAAGGTTTTCCGTTGGAGGATATATATATATATATATATATATATATATATATATATATATATATATATATATATATTTACTTTATTTAGGCTGTTTTATTTACTTCTGAAAATGTGTTATGACATTATATAGATTTTTTTGAATAATGAAAATGATTAGTTCGGTTGCAATATATATTTCGCTACTTAATCTGTCCATACATACAAATAAGAAAATTAGCTGAAGTTTTAATGGGACAAAACAATAGTAAACAAAACATTAACGTTTACCAAATGAACTTGGAAACATTCTGTGATTTAGTTGGAATATGTATGTTATAATAAAATTTGTAAATGATTGTCTTCGTACAGTAAAAACGATAGGTTTAGTATAACAAAGCGTTTTACTACAACACAATTGTACTAATTTGCTAAACTAAACTTCAATACATTATGGAGAACAAAACAAAGAAATTACGCAATTCATTAGTTGCAAACGCTAACTTGATTTGCACGTGATACGTAAATGTAATTCAGTATACGATACTATTGGTCTGAATGTAACATTACAGAACAAAATAAATTACCAATTCAGTAAATGTTTTTAGCTTTAGACAAAATGAATTCCGTGCATAGTAGATCTTCAATCAATTGTTCTTGTTCTCCCAATGCGGCTACAGGACAACGTGATAAATTAATCCCAATATGTATACCATCAAGTAAATATAATACTATATCCTATACTTTAACAGACCGCCACAGATAGGGAGAGGTACATATTGTAATTTCTACCGTCTTGGTTATAGGCGAGTGGTTCAAAACATACAAAGAATTTTGTAAAATCGTCACAAGTGTTTAGGTTCCCTTGGATATACCCATATTATAATATATAACATGTTAACTATTTTGTACAATTTTAAATATTTTTAGTAATAGGAAATGTAAACTTATGTATAAAAATAAATTATTAACGTAAAACATTTTTTTTTTAAAACGCATTATCTTCTTTTTTAATAAATACCTGAGTAAATGTCTATTTTGTAAGCAATATTAATGTACTCTTTTCGTAGTCAGCATAGTCGTAGCGCTTATCGTTAAATCGGCAGTGCAGCTCCACAATTAACAAAATAATTCAAAAGTGGTACTCGAATATCTAGTCTGCCAACATTCAATATGTAAGACAAATGTACAATTGAAATCACCATAGCCGAATAATAGAAATATATGGTAAACCGGGATTTTGCGTTATCTGTTATATTCAGTGTAGTGATTACAAGTCAAATATTTGTATGTTTCTACTACTTGTGTTTCTGTATGTATATGCTGTTTATTCAATTTTCATTCAATTGTTTTTCCTGTTTAAGTCTAATTGTACGTATTGTTTAAAGCATACATTAAAAAATAATTTTAAAAATCTGTTTTCATATTTTTATCATCTATCTTATTAGCATTTTATCGTATAAGTAATATTTATAATTAAAAATAATTCAACCTACGTCGTCCCATGCAAGGATTTTTCTCTCCTACCGGTTTTGCAGTATCAAAATGTTAGCACCTTCAGAGTTGATCCGCTACTGCTTCGTCAAAGTCATGTATTGTGTGTTTGTGTATGTATATATATATTCTGTAGTGTTTTTATGTATGAAATGACATTGACGAATCAATAGCGGATCAACTCTGAAGATGCTGACATGTTGATGCGGCGAAACCGGTAGGAGATAACAATCCGGGTATGGGATGACATAAGTTGAAATATGTGTAAATATTATATATATATATATATTTATATATATATATATATATATATATATATATATTTATATATATATATATATTTATATATATATATATATATAACAACTTATTAAAATGTATTAGAGTTAATTAGGAATTAGTGTCTCCAGAATAGAAAAAACTAGACGCCTTTTAATCCTAAGCACAAATAAATTTTTGTAGAATATAAAAAAAAAAAATTTATAATATACAATATATAAGATTTACATTATTTAAAAGTTTCAATTAAAACGTTTTATAACTTATATAACAATAACGTTTTAATACAGTCATAGATTTTTAACCGGATTTGATATTTAAATTGTGACAGAAATATATTTCGTAACATAATTCAAAACAAAAAGACATTTAAAACGGAGGATAATAAATATTATGTTGTTTAACTCAAATTGGTCGGGGAAACGTATTAATTGAAAGGAAGTGATTTAGTAATTGTTTTTGTCGAAGTACGCCCTTTTCCTCTCGAAATGTAGAGCTTTATAAGAATTATTCATCTGAGATTTACGGTTATTGAAAATCTTTTGTTTTTACACATTATTTATTGTCATTATTGATTCAATCACTGTTTAACGAATTATTACAATATTATTAGTTTTAAAAGTAATCGCCTGAGTTGCATAGTGAACATCTGAGATCATGAGTCTGCGGTGTACAGTTCAGTCTCAGCTGCCCACATCTATATTTTAAGATAGTATTTATACCTATATGAGTGCAACCATCTCTAATGTAACCTTTGCAACCCAACGATAATGACAATTCTTTATAGATAATGTTAAATTCCGCCTGCGCTGCTTTTTTTCTACCAAACACCACGTTCTTCCGCCCCTATTTTCACTGATATCTCCCTCAGTGTTTCCAGCTTTACACAATCCTAAGCACAATCCTTTTTTCAAGTATATTATAAAATTTGATTTGTTTGTCTGGCTGAGAATTTGGTAGACAATTTTGCAAACGAGAGATATGAAAATTGTTGTATGGATTTCAAATTATACTGGGTACCAGCAACGGGGGAAACTGACCGTGAGATTTCTATGGGTGGATTAGTATTAGGGTATTAGGGGAACTTGAAATATAATTTTAATTTTCAAATAATTGGTTGAAAGCCCTTGCTGATAATATTAATTGATAATAAGAATACTTTTTAGTTCTTGTACACCTTTCTATGGTAAAGTTGTCGGATTGAGAATTAGATTTCACACAATTAGTTAATTTTTTTGGCATTGATGGAGAAAATAAAATTTTTATTTTAATGACTGATGGTGATTCTAGGATAGGTAATTAACAGAATCTGCCGGGAAAATATGAACTGAAAAATGTGGCGGTTAGAAGACACTTCATGGACCGCATATTAAATCAGAAAGTAAACATTTTTGATATGTGTGACATCAATAATTTAATAGTTCTAAATGGGATAGTAGGGGTAGGGAACACACGTTCGTGAATCAACGAGGAGCATCAGTCATCAATTATTGTTGTATGTCAAATGAAAGTATATTTTTTAAACATATTTGAAGATTGACATCGAAATATTCTCACAACACATGCCGTCACTATTGAAGTTAGAGGCGGACGGAAACACTAAGAACTTCAATGAAAAAATTGCATTGTTACTAACTTTGCCAAATTAAAAATGGAAATTAGGTCAAATATAAGACAGCTGTTAGTAGTGCGTTTTTTAGTAAAGGAAAATTACCGCCACAAAAAATATGACATTGAAACTGATATCAGGCATTATATTAGAAGTTGTTGACTCAATGTATAGGGCAAAGTTTATTATAGCAGCAAAACAGTAAAATATCAAAAGGGTCTGTAGTGAAGTAAAAATGGTTTTAGAGTGAGTGTCAAATAGGGAGACTTAAACTTTTTAAATTGTTAAATTTATTTCGAGTAACTAATGCCGCGTTAGTGAGGGACGAATACACTTATGCTTTAAAAAATTACAAGTATTTATGTAAAAAATATTGTTATTATAATAATTGTATTCGAGCTTTTAACAATGCTAAGGTTTCGAAAGAATTTTGAAACTGTAAAAAGGTAATTAAATTATTAATAATTAATACTGATAACTCTCCTACGGAATGGATAGATTTCAAAACAGTATTTAATGACTTTTTCAGTTATGGAAATATAAATTACGCGCGCAAATATCATACAGAATGAAACTTTAGACAAAACCATTTATGACGAAAGAAATACAAAACGTCCTAATTAAAGTCAAACATATAAGTGGGGATGGATAGGATACTATACGAGTTTTATAAATAAGTACTTGTAGATATTTAAATTTGTTTGAAGGTTATTTTAACAGGGATTTTCATGAAAGCGATATACTTATAGGATTTAATTAAGAGAGCTGTTATTTTTCCAATACACAAAAAGGCAGACACAGTTAAGTGAAAACTACAGAAGCATTTCCTTCGCGGATGGGACTGAAAAATTGTCGACAGGGATATTATTAAGTCGGTAGAAGAAGGGTTTAACAAAAGTCGAGTTTTAAAGGAAAATGAAATGGGTTTTAGAAAAAAGATATTTAGCTATTGATAACATCAATACTTTAGTGAATATTGGTATATATTATTATTTAATTTATAGGTCTCTTGTTATTTAAAATTAGACAGCAAACATATTATTAGATTTCATAAAACCGGGACTCCAGAAATTTTTTCTTCAGAAAAACAGGAGTGTCGATATTTGGAAATATAATTGTTAGGTATTCCCTTAACACGGTTAAAAAAAATGGATGCAAATTTTGAAAATGGAGACATTTGGAACGTTATTTTATGGTCCTTTCATATATAGAACGGTTACGAATAAATACACTGTTACACCTTATTATATATTATATACTACATAGAAATAATTTTGCATGTAAAAATCAAGAAAAAATCTTAATATATCCAAAGTGTTTAGTTTACCATCTACTTGCCTTAAAACATATTATAACTATTTAGATACTTAGGCACATGTTGCCAAAAAGAGCGGTTTGCTAGTCATTTTAAACTTTAAAGGTTATTTTAAGTAATAATCATTAACGTCTACACTTGCTCCACTTGGGTCATAAACTCATCTTAATAACATTTTTTAAGGATTGACATTTAGAGATAATATACCCATGTTACTAGTTCTTAACTAGTATTTAAATATAGAGCGAAGAAATGACGTTTAAAAAAAAATTGACCCTCATGACAATACATATTCAACCCCGCTTCAAAAATTCTCAATTATATAACCTACTCAATTCTTATCAAAACTGACAGTCTGGTTTATTGACCTTGACTTACACTCCAGACTTTCTCCTGATGCAGTTATATTTTACTTTTTCATGGATAAGTCAGTGTCATCGACTAGCGTGGGGCAATAAAAAGTTTTATGTTATTTTGAAATATGTTTAAGAAAATACAGATACCACTTTCTGTACAGTGGCTGTGATTTGTACGCACTAAGACCACTTACTTTTCTAACTTACATCAGAATCATCACTAAAATATTTTAAAACAATGGAAAAAACTAAGCGTTATTTTATTTTTGCGTTTATATAATGCAGTTTTCTATATATTTTAAATTTAACCTACACTATTTCAATGAAAAAAATGTATTCAACTTTTTATACTGAGATACGAACTTATAACTAAATTAAACATGACACAACCTACTTTATATATAAAACTAATTGCTATCGATAAATTCCAACCTTCGACGTGCTTGTATTTACCGATAACATGTTAAGTCACTATCACTGATCGGACGTTGTGATTACAAGTAATTTATTTGAAACATATTTTGCGCATTGCGCTGCGCTATTTACCTGTTTCATAGTTTATGGTATAGGTTCCGTTCTTAATTATATTCTATCCTGTCTCGTTAATACAATTATATACCTCTCCATAACACGAATCCATTATTATGCATTTAAGCAAAACAGGCACACACTCACACTGTTGTATTTTTTCTTGTTATTTGTTGGTGAATAACCACTTTGTCATCATCGCCTTATATAAAAGGTTAACATAAAGTCAATAAAGAATTGCCCGCGGGTACTATAGTGGCGTTACAATCGGTAGAGTACAAGACTTTTTCAAGAAAGATCGAACCCAATACTACTTAGAAACGTTTTAGATAAATTCGATTCCTCGTATTTGAAACTTCATTTAAAAATATCTTTTTAAACCAAAATTAAATACTATAGAAATACATTGCACAAACTTTCTATGACACCCTTCCAAAACTAGATAATGGCTAAAGTATTATAACGTTTAAGACGTTCTCTTTTATTTGTATTATTAGTTATTTGCTACACGTTGGTCGCTTAAATATAGGAAAACTCTCCTATATTTCTTTTTACTATTTATTAATATTATTATTATTCATTTGGTTATTAGTTCGTTAGTTGTTTGACAATTGATTAAAATAATAACACTCAAAACATGTGGGATTATAACTCAATTTTAATTAAACATATTGAATAATTAACTCTTTTAAATATTAATTTTTTAATCATTTAAAACATAATTTTTACCTTGATGCTCAAAATATTACTGATTCATATCTTATTCTACAATTTTATACTACGGCTTAAACTAGGTACATCTTCACTATAAATTCTTATCCTAAACAACTTAGTCTAAAACAAGGAATTTAAGAATGCATCAATTTAATTTGTATTTAATTTTGACTCTAATTTTAATTAGCTTTATAAAATATTTGCTCCGGCTAACTGAAGGTTATTTACTTGAATTTAATTTAAATCTCTATTGGGGTTCGTTGGTTCTTAGGTGGCTATAATTTATTTTATTATTACAAAAAACAAAATTTGGTGGTAATTTATAAAATGTATTGTCCTTTAAGTTCTACTTATCAATTGACGTGTTCCTTTCCAGTTTTTGGGTTGTTCTCGTTCCGTGGTTCTCTCGAAGATTGCGTGATGGTTGGATGGTTTGCCTCTCCCGTAGATGATCCCAATCGCGGGTTACACCTTTCTTCACTCACTCTTGCGACGATGATGCTTTTAATTCTTACGACGTTACTTCTTCTCACTGATTTAACTTTACTACGACGATGACTCCTTAAACTTCACACTTATCTCACTTAACGACCACGAAGACTTCTTATACTTTAATACGATGATTCTTTTAGTTTTTAAAACGACGGATAACTTTTTATTGACTTTTATAAACTTAACAGTTCTATTAAAAAAGAAAAACGACGAATAGGATAGGTAAAGTCCTTCACAAACAGTTAACTCTTTCGATCAGGAAAAACACTTCCCCGGAACAACCTTCTAATACGACGTCGGAACCAAAATACCTAAAAGAACCACGTGTCCTACCTTTTACCCTTATTTATAAGTTCTCCTCTTTTTAAAACAGCGTCATGATGCTCTTCTTCCATTGGCTAGTTTTAATTCTTGGACGTTATTTCAGAACTGATTCACTTGCTCTGATTGGCTTGTTACAATTTGTTTCGGTATTAAAAGCTTAATTTTGATGGATCTTGTGTGACGGTTTGGGTGCGTTGTTTCCCTGTTGAAACATTTTTTTATGTCCGTCAATCCTTTCATGTCTTGACGATTTATGGCCTGCCGGGTACTGACCTTTGGAGCTTTCTATTTCGGTATGTTATAGTATTTATCGCTTCAATTGTCTATTCAGTAGTTGTTTCTATATAAAAGTAAAATCAAACATGAACGACATCTAATATCGGATAAAGTATTTGACGGTATTAAGAAGAAAAGCTGTATCATTAGCAATTGTTGTAACAGTAAAAAAAAACTGTATAGTATTGCAAAAATATTACCGAAAAACTATAAAAACACAATTCTTCTAAAAATATAAATTTGATCAATAAATGATAAAATCAGTAGTATCGACATTTCTTAATATAACAAACTTTTGCGTTATTCCTATTTGTACTGCTTTTTGATTTATGTTAACGACAATTTTTAATACAATTTTATATTATTAAGTTTTTTCAACTCATACTTGTAACCACAAAAACACCCAATGATTTCAAGGAAATTTACATTCCTTCATATATATTAATAAAATATTTTTACAAAGATTGATAATTTTATTTTCTTGTTTGGGAAGCAACCATCAATTAGTGTTGACGATATAAATATACTAAATCAAGTAAAATAATCTAGTTGGTCATTACTTGATGCTTCATTTCCTACTAACTTCTGAATAAATTTACGTAATTTATTTGTAATAACTAGTAACCAGAAAATGGAGTTGAGAGTTGAATGAAAATACTAATTGTATTTATATTTTTTTAAAAAATGTTCTGCAATCTTTGAGGCAATTCTTAAAGTAATTAGTAACAGCGGTAAGAACCAAATGTGGATCATAAACTGTGGCATATCTGTATCAAGCTTAATGGAATTAGTCCAAGAATATATATATCATCTCCATTGCTAATAGCATTGTAGAGAGACCATCTGTCATCAACACTATGAAAAAAAGATAGCAATACACAATGGAAGAAGGAAAACTACAATCACAATTTTTATTAAATTGTACTACTTTATTGAGTTTTCCCACCATGGTTTTGCCAGTGAAGGCATTTACGAGGCAGCTTAACACATAGTAAAGAAACTTACATGTAGTAATTGTAACGCAGTTTATGTAGGCCAAAGAGGCCGTATTTTAAAATCTTGTTTAAGTGACCATGAAAGATGTTGGGTGTTGGACCATAATGACTCTAGTTTTTGTAACAATTTAAAAATTCATTTAGAGATAGATTTTTTCAGTAATATTATTTTAGGAATCTCCATGACAATGAAAATAGTAGGATATATAATCGATTGGAAAAATTAGAGTTTAAAAGATAAATTTATAAAGATGCTAGCCATGTTTTAAATGATCTGGTAGAATGTTTGTCAAATTGACCTGCATTGAAACCATAATCTACCCTTTGAGCAGAAGTCTCCCACTCCCCTTCACACCCTGTCCGTTTACCTTTGTTTGCAGCCTAGAATCTTTTCTCTGTCTTTAGTCTATATTAAGCTGCCTCGTAATTGCCGTCACTAGCGAAACCATGGTCGGCAAGACTCAATAAATGTAGTAGAAATTACTAAAAATTGTGTTAGTTATTTTCTTTCTTGAAAATGGAATTCTAGAAAGTACCGTCGGCCAATAGTATAACTCTTATAATATAGATTATTTTTTATTAAATAAATAGTTCTTAATAATTGTAGCTATTATCATTAGTATCTACAGAAAAAAAAAAATAATTCAAATTGCATCCTTGTAATGTCACTGGACATAACGAAATAATAATAGTTTACTACTTTAACGATTTTACTACGCTAGTTTCATCGTTACTTCAATAATATTTGAAGAATGTGTTAAATAGCAGTGCTTTTTTTAATCTGTGATAAAACCATTAGTTTGAATTTGAGTTTCAATACTTAATATATGATTGGTAATTATTATTTATTACATAACCAGGATTAAAATTTAGAAATTAATATATTAATAATGTAACATTTTGAATTTTATTGTCTGAATGAACCAACCAAATTATTAATAATAGTTATGAATTCTATTTATCGATGCACCGAAACTGGGCTCCAAAATTTAATCCGCAAAAGGGTTCACTAACCCCCTCCCCACCGAAACTGGGCTTCGAGCCCTGCAGGTATCTGACGACCCTGCGTGCAGCGTAATGACTATGGAAGGTGACAATAGGTTAGGTTGATTGATGTCAATAAATGCATTCTGTCTCAATTGTGCTATTTTTTTTTCTCCTTTGTCACCCGCGGGAATTCTAGGAAGTGCCGGGACCAAGTTTCAGCGCACCTCTAAGGGGCCTTGGAGGCTCAGAGCCCAGTTTCGGCGTCTACCTGATTTTTTGGACCCCAGTTACGGTGCGCCCTTATTTCTAATACTGATGAATGGTTCTAGATTTTAATAATGTTAAAGTAACTGTTAAATAAACATAATGTAAATTTTGAATTAAACATGCGGGAATATATCGTGCAATACATAAAAAACATCATCTATGTCTTAGATAATTATAATAAGTGTGATTTGTTACCTTGTGGTGTTGACTCTAAAGAAGATATATAATGTACTTTACGATATATAATTGTTTTGTACGAACCAACGAAACGAAATATCATACTGTTGTTCTAGATAGAAAACTCACAGTCACAATATTAAATTCAAACACAAAATAACTCACACGTACATACACATTATAGAATACTTTAATTGAATTCCTGTTTTTTTCTAATATTCTACACTTTAATCTTTAAGATTAGACGAGCAAGTTTTATACATATTTAAATAAATATCGTGATTAAGGCAAGTGAGAAAGAGTGTATTCGCTCCCGTTCAAATTTCCTTTCTAACATTTATTCAGCTTCCAATCTAAACGTACTCTACCTGCTTTGTGGTAAACACAGAGTGCGGCACGGCTTAGGTATTATGGCGGGAATTAATACAGGTCTCAGATTCAAGGGTTGCGACCCTGCTTGTTAGAGAAAATTACTTGAGCTAGATTTGGACGGATTTCTTAGTTATTTTGTCGTTCCAAACAAAACGTTTTTAAGGATTAAATAAAGCAATAAAGCTAAAGTTTCAAAACTATTTTAATTAAAGCAAAAAGGTAAAGTTTCAAAATTATTTCAATTTAAAAGGTTTTTAGTTGAGGAAGGATAAATAGGTATTTAATATATACCCATATATATATATATATATATATATATATATATATATATATATATATATATATATGGGTATATTTTTATATATATAAGCGAATTTTAATATTTTACTCTCTAAAATTATTAGTTGTCCGTATTGTTCTGCAATCGAATAATAATTGTTTACAGAATACCTATCCAATTTATTAATGCATGAATTATATACAAGGATTTTTCAATTATTTCGGATCCTGGCTTGACAAATGGATAAAACTCATGTAATATATAATTTTGTATTCTTTTTTATATAATCTGTTACTACATCACACCGTATACCTATGATGTAAGCTTTAGCAAAAGGCTCCTCTTTTGGCGAGATGATCCACCTTTTATTAGCTTCGATTTCTTCAAAAATAATAATAGTTCATAATAATGGAGAAAAATATATACTCATTAAAATGGATGTCTGTTTTCGATCTATTTTAATTTTAATGTAAACTCAAAACTAATTCCATCTTAGTTTTTTAACATGTCATGCATGAAAAAACTATATATAAAACCATAAATGTAAATTTTCAATCGCATATGTGTTCAGGAAATTAGACGTAGTGACTGGAGCGCTTTCTCAATATCAATGTTTATTGTTTTTATCTTCCTCAATGTTCATTATTGAATTGCAAGTCATTAAATCAACAAAATATATTTCGCAATTTAAGTGATTGTCCAAAAACATTATGTGGGTCTTCAAAAGGAAATATATCTGTAAATTAGATTTATGTACGATGCATCTCAATTTCATGGTATAAATTAATAATATTTTTATACTTACAGTAACAGGTACAAATCCAGATTTGTTGATTCAATATTAGGAAGACCTAAAGTAAAATTTTATAAGTTAATTATGTATGTAAGAAGTTAATTGTAAGAAATGTCTCGGCAAAAAGAGACATATAAAAACTAAGTATAAAGGGTATTTAGTGTATATCGAAGACGATATACTCGCAATATAGAGTAGCTGATAACTACTAAAATCCAAAAATGATTTAAAATTTGGAATTTTAAAACAATCATCTATATTCCGGCAATTGAAAAGATATGAATGCAGTTATATAGACTAAAAAAAATCATGGTTAGACTAGGTTAGAAAGCGACGCCAAATATGTTTGATTTTTTTACTGGAGCCAAGATACTAATTTTCACAGCAGTTAGTGAATGACAGATAATAATCTGTGTCCAAATTATATTTCTTAAATTTTACAAATAAGATGTTTCCTATTTTATTTTTTTACTATATTTAGAATATTATACAAAATAATATAAATATCTTCTTAAATTGTTCATTTCTACATGGTAATTAGTACATTTATTTGATATTGTAAATTTGGTATACATTGAGATAATATCTAAAATCCAATATCGTAATAACATTGTGTATTTTAAAGTATTATTACGTTCAAATTCCTTTATGTTGACGTTTGTTAATAATATTAATAGAACACGGTTTCATTTACAATTAGGTATAATACAAACATATTACCAGCAATATAAAATGTGAGTCAGAACAACTTTCATAACTATTCTTATAAAAATAAATAAAAATTATCATTTTATTGATTAGAACAGAAACCTGATCTTCTAAAAAACTATATATCCAACATATCTTTAAAGGATGTCTCGAATAGTAGGTGACCCATTTCCATACCAGGGTTCAATTTGTAGACCTTAAATTCAATTTCCTTCTCACTTTACAATACTTATCAAGTAACATGTGGCCAAATAGAATATTTCCATTGTTTTCTACTTTATTTATGTATTATACACACTCATAGCATGTATTGTAACACTCATAGTATTTCAGTCATTTACCAATTTTTGAAGTGAGCATCAGGTTTTTCTTAACCGTCTGTATAACAATATCTTGTTAATTTTAAAAGTTTGGTTGTTAAAGGTCAACACTTCAATTAATAGTTTTTCATTAATACAGTTATAATAAAGTAAATTAAGAATTATTTTACATTACCTGTATTGTATTAAATGTTTTACACCTGTACACAAAAATTCTATTTACGTATAAACAAAGTATTTTACAGTATATATTATGTGTACATGTAATTTATATAATATAATTACTATAAATATTTAAACACAAACATGATATTACATAAAAATAACATATATTTTGAACATGTATTTACATTATTTATAAAACAAAAAAATACAAAAGAACAGTATTGTCATTTGTTAAATGTAAAACAAAACAAAATTTAAACAATTCAAAACCATTATATTAAAAATATTGGTAAAAATAAAGTATACTATTTCTATAAATGAATATGGTTTGCAATTTATGTCAATCACTAGGTTATTTAAAATGCAAGAAAATTCACGCACTTTTTATAGAGTCTATGCGTAAGAATTTTGCATATTAATAGTCTATTTTTTTAACACGAATTTAAATATTAAAATTTTTATTATAGTTTTTCGTAAGGAAGAGACATTGCATTAGCAGCTATTATATTTCATTACTGTATCCAGACACATCACAAGTTTTCAGAAAACTGAATGCATTCCGTTAGAATTGCAATTAATTACCTTTGACAGTGATTTACAATTTCATATACACGTGTGTTCTGATAAAGTTTAATTACAGAATAATATATTTGAAAAATGTGATTTGTTTTAAATTATACAAATAATAGAGCGAACACAAAATATAGAAACTGCGTTACACCATTTGTAAGTGAGGACAGTAGAGTGGTATTAGTAGTTTTTAATTTGAAAAATAACAATATATTCTGGATCAAAATTGGACTACTGTATTCCTTCCATTTGAACAGCCAGGTAAACTGTCAACCATAGGTATCAATTTTGCAGAAAAGCTATACTTATTTCCATTTCTGTTTTTATTTTCAATTGGTGGAAAAACATAAAGTTGGAATATGTCATCAATTTCTAAGCATTTTATAGTCAATTTCTTAGAACAAATAAACCAACCTAAGACCCTATTATGCATCGCCACATAAAATTTAATCATTATCGGTCTACTACTTTGTGTTATAGAGTACTGCAAAATCAACGAATGGCATACGACAAACAGTCAAATGATAGGAAGATGAAGGACAATACACAGCCATCCATCTTAAAATCACTTTTTATACCAGAAGACTTCATATCAAATATTTTGATTAAACAGTAAACATCGAATTTTTACCCATCGCTTAACTTTATAGATACTACATTGAAGTTAGAAAGGATAAAGAATAAAATAAATATACTATAAATAACGTTCCCTGGAGGAATAAATATTGCACAACCATAGGCTGATATAAACATGTCAAAACCAGAACTATAAATGGGTTAAGTACTGTAAATATAAATTCTGGTTTACATTTCCTATATTTACGTAAACATAAACATTTATGATAAATAGAAGAAACAATTCAGATGTCAATTTTATATGTTTACGAAATGTAGACACCAAGTCGCATTAAAAATATATGAACACTAATTTAAATTTTGATAGTTTATATAGGGTAGAATAAAACTATCGGAACTCAATAACATCTTGGTTTCTATTTTACGTGCAAAGATATGTGGGACATTTACTAAATACAGAATATTTCAATAAGCCAAATCATGTATTTTACCTCATTATATTTAAAAGTTGTAATGAAAGTTCAACCATTAGAATTTTACGTTATTTTAAGATACTATAAGATATTCATATTTTCTAAATTAGGAGTTAAATAGGGAAATAAAAACTGTCAAGTATATGACCTGAAAATAGTACAAAGATAAAATTATATGATTATGAGTGAATAGTGTAACTATACTCGTGTAAATCTAACTAAGCATGGTAAAATGTAATACAAATCATACAGGTGATAAAATTATTTCAAAATCATTGTATACTTTAAATACTTAATTGATGAACATCAGATATCAAGAATTTGGTGCACAAACTGTGCATTATTTCCTATTAAATGGTCAATTAAAACAAAAGAAACGCCAAGACAAAATCAAAATAAAGCTTTCTCGAAACAATGTAAAATCCTCTATAACTAATCATTGCCTAGTTAATTTTACGGTCCATAGGTTAAAACAAATACCCATATAATTGCAGTCTTCTTTCTGTTCATCTGTCTATCTATAAGTTGCAACCCGTTTACACAAAGAATATATATACAGTATGATTAAATATGATTAAACGAGCGATACTATATGATTGAAACTTTGCATTTATATTATGTTTATTGTAAAATAAGTACAAAATAAATATGAAAAAAGAAGATCTTGGGGTAGTTAAGGGGCAAACACTCTCATGTTTACTTTGTTATACTACTGTGTGTGGGTTATGAAATGTAACTAGAACTTATTCCGATTATTAATACGTATTCTCATTCGACGAAAAGATTAATATGTTATATTTCTTCTCCCTTGTCACACTTGAACACAGCGTAACCTAGAAATTTGAAAAAAAAATTTGAATTTAAATTACATTGTAGTGAAAAATCATTTATATACATATAATTATAATTATTTATGAATACAGCTTAACTAACAACAAATAAGAAATTATTGTGCAAGTTTCAATAGCATTTTTTTGTGAAGTGTCAGACAAACAATTGAATAGTAATTAAAAGATGGATGGTATTTTTGTTAATTTCTATTTATTACAGTCCGTAGGTAATACTAAGGACTATTATAATTTCACGTACGTATCTGACTGCAGTTTTGAAACTAGTTTACAAAGACAAGATGATAAATCCTTTATATGTCAAACTTTGCATTTATATACTTTTTATTTTCCCAGATATACGAAAATACAGATTTAACAAAAAAAAGTTACCTCATTGTAGTTTTGGCCAAAAAATATTGAGTTTCAAAATGTTTTATTTATACAATATTATATTTAGAGAATCAAAGAAACCCAGATATTATTCTGATTACGAATACGAGTATGATTATGTTACGAGGAAATTATATGTTGCCGCTAGGCCGCTTATAAGACTTTGACTTTTGATGCGGAAAAACAAGTAACATAAAATACTTAGGGAATAAAGGCGTACACCTATATTGAGGGGGGCACTGATTAACATAGAGGAAGGTTCGGGTGGGTTTTAAATGAAGAATGACGATTTTTACAAAATAAAACTCAAAACTATTGAACATCTCTATTTATTAACCACTAAACGTAGGCCTGCCAATTTTCTCACATTTATATTAGGTACCTGTTACCTACAATATATTTAATTGTGTTTATTTTTTATGATAGTAATAAATTTCTCGGATTTGTCGTAAATTTTTCACTAATGTCCATTTCGGCCATCTCTCGGTTTCTTTCACAAAATTCCTATGAGAGCTTATCAGGTATAATCCTGTCAGCATTTTCTCACCAACAGTTCTCCAAAACCAGGTCTTCGCTCTTCAAAGGGTACAGATAAATATTTTTACGATATCGATAATGAAGGAAATTGTGCTCAAATTTGAATTGAGAATGCTTTCTCATTTTGGGGAAATAATATTTATTGGTTTCGTTGTATAGGTCAATTACTGCTACAACCCTTAATTTGTCTCCAAGTATAATCCTCTTGATACACAAATAATACCACAGCACTTCTCATTTGTCATTATTCAACTGACACAGACTCCATTTTTTTATAAGGAGGCACACTCTCCTCTCCCCAATGGGTAAGTTCTCGCTACTGACGCTAAGTCATGTGATTATAGCACATTGTTTAATTTTCATTTTTAAAAAAGCGTTTTAAAATAAGGCAATTGAAAAATTATTTACAGTTATGTTTATATTTTTGTCTTATACAGACTAATTCATCTTTTCCTCCGTCGAAACAATTATCTTTGTCCTACTAGGTGGTCATTTTTACTTTATATCTTGACGTATTTTCACTAATTTTGTAGATTATATTTCTCATACTCCGCTTGTCTTTCTATATCTCATGATTTAACTTATGATTTACCTCCTTTCCAGTCTCATAATTTAAAAATCTATCCACCTACTACGCTAATCATAAATCTTATCGTTGTTCTTTGAATCTGACTCTATTGCTTTTCTCATGCCTCTAAGATTCAGATCCTTAAATTAGTGTATATACATTAGCTGTAACCTGGTATTCCTTTTTTATATTTCTGCTTCTAGCTCAAATTATTTAGGCTATATCTTGACAATTTATTTTGAATTTAAAACTTAATTTTAAGTATCATAAAATTCAAGGTAATTAAATGTATTTTTCAATTTAGAAACATACTGTTTTGTCCTTACACAGTAATTTTTAAAGCAACTATTCAACAAAATACAAAATTTCGCGAAGTATTTTTTTAAACTTATTGTAAAGTTATGTTTTAGAAGAGAAGGTTTTTACTTAGACACATAGCGTAATCTATCGAATGACGCCTTGTCGGTTTTTTTAGAAAAAAGTTTTGTCATCTATGAGATAATGTCATCTATAACATAATTAGCCTGTATGTGATACAACTAAAATAATGTATGTTATGATGTCAATCATTTGTAGATGTAGTGGTTATTTTAACATCAAATTGATTTTATTCAATTATAATGAATCCCTTATTAATAAATTTGTATATTTGTTTGTTATAGTTTCCAGTGAGGAAATATTCTAAACCCTGACAGATGAGTTTCAGTGGCTTATTGACTTACATAATTTTAATTTTATTGTAAATAAAAACTTTATAGAAGGAACATAATTTAAATGATTTCTATATGACTGGTAGACTGTTGAGGTCGAAAGGTTTTTAGATAATTCTGTAGTTATATTTTAATTTCCACCATGTGCCAGTGAGACACAGCCTCAACTAAAATTAAATAACTACAAATGAATAATTGTATTTACTCAACAATATTAAATAAATTGTTTAAAATTAAACAATTTAACTTTCATAGTTTATTTCCAATTTTTTCAGATGTCATTAAATACTTATTTTTATTAGTTTACTAACTTAGTTTACTTAGTTTACTAACTTACAATCATTTATGAGCACATTGGTTTAATTCTCAATATATATTTATAATTACACTAAGCTCAATGACAGTAACAACAACAGTACACATAATACTTATAACTGCGATTTACCACATTACATAAAATACTTTGATGTACGATTCGATAAAATGGTTTATTCATTAAAGAATAGAATACGAATCGGGAATTAAACTTTAAAACTAATAACATATCTTTACCTACCACTCCAGAGATGTAACAATCTTTTTCATCATTCAGTTATCATGTAAACGAGTGAAGTAAATGTATGTGTTTTTTTTTAATGCAATAAAACTAATAATAAATCAATCCTTTTGATATTATATTTGTTCCTGTAAACATTAGGGAAATTATCAATTACCATTGTTACATAAATACTTTTTTATCCTTTTTTTTTGGTTTCTATAAATATCTGAACATTGGAGATAATTCTCTTAACATAAAAGGGAAAACATTTTAAAAACAACATGTAAATTAAGTAGATAGAAAATATATATGTTTACATTTTTAGCCTTTTAATTAAATTAGGTAAATGTTAACATTTTGAAATTCTGAATAACACATTAAAACCTATCTTTTAAGTAACCCTTTTCAAGTTAAGGATAATGTAATTACATGGTCAATCTTTGAATTTTTCTTAGTAAAAAAGGGTTCTTTTTGGAATAGTGTCTATTTTGTGTTTGTCTTTATGCAGTGATTTGTAGCGTTAACACGAGGACTCATTTTATTCAAATTTGGTATGTACAGATATTTTAGCTTCATCTCGGGATTTATTTATTTTTAAAATTATTATTATTAATATTATGTCTTTTCGATAACTCAAAACTGAAGGGAGCGAATATATAAAAAATAAAATAAAGTAAAAAATAAAATAACTTCTCTAATGAATTTATTACATTTTTCAAGTGTAGTCTCTAATGAAGCAAACAACGCGAGATATGTTCTCAATTTCTTTAAAAAGTACAAAGATATCAATAATATAAAAAAACTATTTGCAATGGGGCTCTATAGATTACTTCATATCTCAAAATCTTCATAATTAGTTAAATTTTTGTAAAATGTGAAGAATAATGACCTAAACTTGCTCAAAAATTCGTAATATGTACGATTTTGTTATAATATTAAATATAACTTAGATTGTAGATATTAAAACTTTATTGAAATAAAATACTGTTCTCGCTTATAAAGAATTAATAGCACAAGAGATGGATGTTTAGTCTTTATTGAAGTACAAAAGTAATACTTGTGAGAAGTATCTATGGTTCATTTTCAATTTTCACTAACATCAAATTTTTATTTTTTTTGGTAAGGGATTTAGAATGGGTGAGTGAAAAGTTTGTGCAATTTATTGTATAGTGTTTTAACTTTTAAACAATAATGAAATGAATTGTTAAATGCAAATTAGATATAAAATAAACATGAAAATCAACAATACAGCAGAAGATACACTTGAATTTAATTGCAAAGTGAACTTATAGTTTAGAGTGATAACCAACTCTAAAACATTTAGACACAGCCATGTGCTACGATACAATTATTGGGGACACTATTGATTTCTTAAACTTAACAAACTCCGTGGTGTACTTAATACATGTTTGTAATTTTGAACTTATATTTGTATATTATATCGATTTTTATACAGTGGTATTATTTTGAGTTATTTAATTTTTATTATAAATTTTGAATTTTGGTAATAGATTATAAATAAATGACATAGTCTTCCAATTGTTTCTAGTTTTTACCTTTCAATTAATTATTATAAACCGTTCTTTCTTCATAAAGGCTGTATGACGTAAATAGTTAGCTATTTGTCCAAGATTGCTTGCTGAGTAACATTTAATCAATTTATTATGTTGGAGTTATACTGAAAATAGCATAAACAATAATACAAGAAGAATTTGTTTTTATATAAAATAATAAAATAGTTAACCAACGAGGAAAACTTGATACCACGGTAAATAAATTCCGTAAAATTTTCTTCAAAAGGAGTATAGTTCTGTGTTATATTTGGAATCGTCTGGGGTATTATCCTACTGTAACGGCTTAAGGTACAAGCGAGCCGTCTCATAGTTTAGGAATTTTTGTTTGTTTTAGCCGCATTGTTTGTTAAGAATAACGTTACGTAATTATTATAAATTTATTACGTTAGTTCTCCATATAAACAATTATTATTATTATACAGATTACCGGTTTCGGTGAGATTAAACCACCATCATCAGATCATAACATAACATTTAAAAAAATCTTTTTCTCGTTCCAAGCATAAAAATGTTTAAATAGAAAAGACTTAAAACAACAAACAGTACACATTATTATAACTTTACACTTCACACATACACACGGGCACGTGTATACGTTAAAACACATAAATTAAAAAAAAATTATTTTTTAGGTCTTTCATCCACATAACATAATTTGGTTGTTCAATGTTTGTTAAGGTTTGTATGGATTTGTTTGGTGGTAGAGAGTTGAATATTCCATTTCATTATTAGTTCAATTTGTCATTTAAATCGGTTACTGGTTATTTATGTCATCTATATATTTTTATTCTTATAGTGTATAAAAGTGTCGCTCCTTTCAATTATATAATATAACCAAGTTCAGGTCTATAGAGTTATATGTATGGTGGCAATCTATTAAATGTTTTGCGCAGGTTACATTCTGAATATCAATTTTATGCTTGGAATGTGTAGAAAATTACCACAAATTCAAGTGATAATCTGATGATGGTGGTTTATTCTCACCAAAACCGGAATTCTGTATAAAAATGAGGATTGTTTAAACGGAGAAAATAAGGTAATTAAGTTATAATAATTGCATAACTTTAGTTAAATCAGCAATCCTATTGGCAACACGCATAATGATTAAATGCGTAAGCTTATAAGTTTTTAGTAAGGAATGTAAGTGATTTTAACAAGGAGGACCAATTTCCTTGAATTGATAATCAATATAGCGGCATACATGTCCTTGATAATTTAGTTCATAGCATTTGCTGGTGGTGGTCCATAGTCTTTGCTGGTGTTGATATAGGATCTCCCTAACTTGCAAACATTGAATATGAAGTTGGCAACAATGGGGAATGAGAATTAAAATCACACAAACACAGTTCCCAACTAACTATCACAGACATGCATTATTATTGTTATTATTATTAATTTCAATGTTAATGTTATGTTAAGTTTGTATATCCAATCAGTACAATTAATACCTTAAACAATGACGCTTATGTTCAGCATGCCTGTTAAGAGAATCGTTTTAGACTCTTTATTTATTCCTATCTCCATTAATTCAAAACAAAGTAGTTCCACGACGGCTGATGAATTTAAATAAAGAGTTAAAACAACGATGGTAGGGACTGTGGCTATGAAAATAGCGATTTTAGAGTAAGGAGGCGATAACGTACACGGAGGTCAGAAGTCGATCTTGAACTTAACTTTGCTAGGGTCGTCCCACAGAACAGTCACTGGCAGGTGTCTAATAATTATCGGTTGTCACTAATGACTACGAAAAAGGACCGGATAATTACTAAAAATAATATATATTTATAGCCTACTAGAATTATTAGTCGTTATGTAATTAACATCTAATTTATTTATAGATTCAACAATATCTACAGAAAGAGAATCAAAATTACTACTTTTTAGAGACGATCTAGGGTGGTAAATAGGACTTTTTGTAATGAATGTTCATTTCTTTATTATCAAAACTAGTATTGGATAAGTTGATAACTCTATCATAGAATTGTTGTTTAGAAAACATTATTGGCTTTACGCTTATTAAGAATATTGCTTTTATCTTTAAAATTATTTAGTTTTTAATTGGTCTGTTAAAAGTTTCATAAATTATAGTGCGTACAAAATCACAAACATCATTAACAAAATAATCTAACTCTATGGGGTGAAATTTATTAGCTAATTCATCAGTTAATATATATATATATATATATATATATATATATATATATATATATATATATATATATATATTATATTTTATTATATAGCTTTAATTTGCATAGCAACTCAAATTATCCGTAATTCTAAACTATTTCTTCCTTACTTCTTTAATCCATGTTTTTTTCTTGGGGCTGCGTTGGCTTTAATAACAGATGCACTAGAAGACCTCACTTTAACACTTACATAATGCGACGTTAAGTTATGTTTCAAACATTTACCTTTTAAACCAAACATTCACCTTTTAAAAGAACTACTAATCGGGCTACACTAGCCTCTTTAATCAATTTTACTGCAACAGCAGATATTTCATGTTGAAACTCCATATTAATACAGTAGCTAAAAATAAATAGCTAAACAATAAACGAAATGCCATTTCGTAAACGGGTCGACCTTTTGGAGTGTAGTTTGCAGCATTAATCTCTGCTTGAGAGGCTATTTTAAATGATCTACATCTTAACCTATCCTTACGTATACAATTTTTTTCTTACTCCTTATGGTTCATTAGAGATGAATAGTGACTGAGGATCCTTAAAATAGTATTTATGTCAATCTTTTTTTTCGAAATATTAATTTCCCAGTCCATGTCTATGAACAAGAATTCAACAATCCTGCGTTTATTTATGCTTTATTTTGAAAATCTTTAAACACCCGCTTTTTTATTGTTTAAAACGTTTGAAGTGCAGATTACAGTATTTATCTCTGCTTGACCAAATTTTAAAAATAATGTACATATCAAACTATTCTTACATTAAAAATTCTCTACTGATACCTTTTGGGCCGTCCCCCATTGGAGTTGAAAAGTAGATAAGAACCAGATGATATAGTGTTGTTTACCGACCAAATGGATTTGCAGAGTTTTAGTGTCTTACAAAATCAATATAACGATATTAAGCTGTTTCCGGTCTGTTCAGCATCCCTAATAATAGGGTACACAGTGAGTATATTTTAGACATAATACATGTGTCCCCTGGTTTTAATCTCCTATTTCAATTTATTCCCGGTCCACAATTCTAATATCCTGGAAGATGTAATACTACTGCAAATATGTAAATAGCTTTGTTCATTACATCTCCGAATAAATCTCGTCCTTGATAGTAATTACGATGTCGTCTTTGTTGTAGATGTCGACATAGAATATTCATTACTCCTCTTACTTCAACATTTATTAATTGAATGGAGGCTTATTTATTATTAAATGTAATTTGTGTTTTGTCCAAAACTCGATAAGACACTAAACATTCTATAGGCGAATTATTTTTTCTCATATTCTGTTAGAGAAGATAAATATAATGTCTGTAATCTTTTTTCTATCGAACAGAATCTTCTATCTCCACCGTTCTTATACCTGTCAATATTCTTTTATTTAAATTCCAAAAGAGATTTCGACATTTCAAAAATACATTTCGATAAAGCTATTGTATGCTCTCTTATATCCTATATGCTTTTATTATCAAACGAGAGAGATTCTTCGCACGGCTTCTTCTTACATACATTTTGATATAAGCTAAACATCAAAATTAATAATCGTTATCCAATTGGCGCTGTTCGATATATATTATTATTTATTATATAATAATTTTTTTAAAGGTACTTGTTTATTTATCTCTTTCAAGAAAGCATTGAACTATTTTGAACAAATATTTTTGTAACAACAGCGATATCTAATATAGGTGGAGGTATATTTGTAATATAAAGAGATATTGAACTTGACTTGTTAGATAATATTAGATAGACTAAATCTCAAACACAAGATCTCACATTATTTACTTTCACTTATTCAAACGTGTTTCAACGACAAATTCGATATCCTCAGTAATACATGAGCTACACAATAACTAAACTATACATGATCTATAACTAGTCTATAAATTTATACACTTTTCAAAATCTAAGGAAAAAGTAAGTGATTCGACATAGAATTAAGATGTGTCACCAAATCAAAGGACAATAGTAGTAGTTGCATTATCTAAAAGAATCCAAATTAAATTTAATAAATAAACATGGGATAAATTTTGAGCTGAGCTTGGTTCATAGTATAATTATTAAAATAACTGGGATTCCATATATTTTGGGATTAACAGTGTTTTTGGGTTTCTGGATAGGTTGAAGAAGAATTTAAGCCTAGGCTAGAGATTACATAATATTAAATGTTCATGTTCAAATATAATTGGTGATACTGTTAAGAGTCTTCACAATAAGTGTTATTTTAGAAATGAAGTTTCTATTATAAGGCAAATAAAAAGAAAAGTGATAAATAACAACCTTGTATTTCTAATGTCGATAAAGGCACTTCAGTTGTTATTTTAAATAAAGTTAATCATGTTTGTAAAGTTGATGATATTATGAATGATAATTAATTCATCTTTTAAAATATAAAAAAAACTTATCCTACTTATATTATAGTAAACTAGTAAATAACTACATTAAGAATTGTACTAATCTGTTCCCTAATAAGGTTTGCAAATACTTGAGAGTTATTAACTCCAACTTCCCAGATTTAGGTTTGTATGGCCTACCTAAGCTTCACAAACTTAATATTTCTGTTTGTCCCGCAGACATTTAACAATGCTCCTACTTATAAATTGGCCCAAAGAGTTAATACTGTTTATAAAAGTGCCTCTAATTTTACATCTAAATATATTATTGAGAATTCTTTACATTTAATTATTATAATTGTAAATGTTAGGGCCTACTATACCATCTAATGCTACAATTGTATCTTTCGATGATAAAAGTCTTTTTACAAGAGTATACTAATTAAAAAATTTAAAAACATCGTCAATGACATAATTAGCGATACCAATGGTGATACAGCAATTAATAATGAATTAAAAACAGCCAAAGAAATTTGCATTAGTCAAAATTACTTCAAATTTAACGATGAATTGTATCAACAAATAGAAGGGTTGGCAATAGGTTCAGCTTTGTCACCTCTTGCAGCAGAAATTTTCATGGCTGATTTCGAAAATAATTTATTTAGTAAAGAAAACCCTTTATTTAAGAATATATTTTATTGGTACCGTTATGTTGACGATGTTTTGTGTTTGTTTAGTGGCAGTTAGACACTCTACTTAAAACCTTAAATTCTGTAAATAGCAACATTCAGTTCACTATGGAAGTGGGTGTAAATAACAACTTTAATTTCTTGGACCATAACTTTAATATCACTGATGGTTATCACAAATTTAAAATTATCAGAAAACCAACTTATACAGAAGCAGTATACCTGATGATTCAAACCATCTTATCAGCCATAAACATGGTGCTATTCACAGCATGATACATAGACTTAGTATTGTACTTCTCTTACCTAATGACTTCAATGATGAACTGAATGTCGTAAAACCAATTGCTGTTAATATTAAGTATGATGTTAGTTTAATAGATATTATTGTTTGTTGCCATACCAACTACTGTTAATTATAATTTATTAAATTACTCACCGTCCAGTAGTTTTTTGCGTTTTTTCTCAACGACGGCCGTTTCGGCTATTCAGCCATTTTCAAGTGTTCAGTTTCAGGACATTTACTATTCCTCGTTATAACATAAAAGTTCACAACACACAGTTATACACGCAATACACATACACATAGAAGACACAATAAAACACATCTTGTAGGTACACTATCTGTATCTGGACTCAAGATACAAAGTCCAGATACAGATAGTGTACCTACAAGATGTGTTTTATTGTGTCTTCTATGTGTATGTGTATTGCGTGTATAACTGTGTGTTGTGAACTTTTATGTTATAACGAGGAATAGTAAATGTCCTGAAACTGAACACTTGAAAATGGCTGAATAGCCGAAACGGCCGTCGTTGAGAAAAAACGCAAAAAACTACTGGACGGTGAGTAATTTAATAAATTTTAATAGATAATATTTTAACAAAGAAGTTAAAGCGAAGAGCTGAAAATTTAATCTACTCTTCCAATAATGATAACATTGAAATATTAAATATTGTAAATTATCTTATATCATCAGAACTAGTTATAAAATCAGTAAACGTATTTAAACTGAATGCAATCGTAAAGTGCCCTTTTCTTTAAAAAAAAAATCTATGGAAAAATTGTAATATGAAGATAATAATGAAATGTTAGAAAACAGTGGAGTTAATAAAATATCTTGTCAAGGTTGTGAATCTGAGTACATAGGTCAATCAGGTAGATATAATTTGGGATTAAAGAACATGTAAATAGCTGGAATTATCCCGAAAAACCTCTAAATTTGCTAACCACCCTTTGGACTCAGGTCATAATTTAAATCCGAAATTAAATGTTAAACTCTTACATAAATATAGAATTTAAAAGCAATAGATTAAATAATTTAGAATGTTTAGAAATAAATAGATCTATTACAATTTGGTAATTTAAGTTGAAAATCGTTTTGGCCTATTTTCAACTTAAACGACCAAATTGTATTATAGTCTTCAACCCCTTCTAAAACCCATCCTTAACATAGTTCACCAACCTTCATCTACCTGTCCTTCCCCTTACCCTTCCCGATTTCGCTATTGTATTTTAGTTTCCTGTTACTTGTGTATGTATAAATAGTTGTCAATAATGGTTCATTATCAGTTACCCGATGATACTGCAAGGCGAAACAATTGTAGAACATTTATATTATTTAAATAATTTTGAAACTTTTACTTTATTGCTTTATTTAATCCTTAAAAAATTGTGCCTGATCCACTTTGTTCATAAACAATTTAACTAATTATTTACTTTAGTATTTAAATAATGTTTGTTTATTAACAACACAACAAATAAAGTTCACGTTTCTTAATATTAGTACCAAAGCAACGAATTTTTTAAGGGATAATAATGTTTGAAGAACTTTAATATAAAAATAATACAACTGCCATTTTGTAACGGGTCAATAATTTGGACTGTAGTTTCCAGCATTAGTCTCTGTTTGAGCAGCCCTTTAATTAATGTGAATTTTAAGGGGAGCGCGAAACCAAAAAATTAAAATCTTAACGTATTTTATTTGTTCTTTTGCATTGAAGTATTCTCTTTAAGGGATTTTGGCAAAAACAAAAAAAAATACAACCAAACTAGGTGACGCCTATGAGCTCGCGCGAATTGCAGAACATAGACCTACAACAAACTAATATATTGTACATTCGGGGATAATATGTTTCTGGTATTTGTTGGTGTTGGCAATACTGCTAACAACTCAACCACAAGCAGCTGCTCCCTGTTATTGTATTATTTGCTGCATCTGGTTTGTTGTGAGGTTAGGTTAGGTTAGGACGGCAAAGGCTTAGGTAGTCGAAACAGACTAAAAGATAATATATATATATATGGACAATAATATTATGGTTTGGCAATAAAAAGTGGAGGCTCTGATTTGGAACAGATGAAAAGAAATGTGTGGTCTACATATTTGCATAAAATATCAAGCTATGAAAAACCGCAGCACAACATATGCCCCCCCCCGGACCGGACACTTGGTGTGATTACAATAAGGCTACAGATAACCACTTTGAATATAAACACAAAAACAAATTGCCTTGTGATATAATGGTTTTAATCAAAAAGATTTATCAGGACCTGGCAGACCCAAATCTCTTAAAAAAAATGCTTGCACCAAAGAACACAAAACCCAAACGAGAGTTTTAACAACGTGGTTTGTACAAAAATCCCTAAAAATGTTTTTGTGAGACTGGACACTTTCAGATTATGCGTATATGACACTGTGTTGAGCTTCAATGATGAGTTTTCAAGTAAATTGGCCAATTACAAACTGATAGGCCTAGGGATAAGCTACAAAGCAGTAAAAACGCTTCGCAGTTTTGACATATTGCGAATGAAACAAAACTGACAAAGTGGTTGAAATCATGTCCCGAGCAGCCCGAATTGCCAGAAGGAAAAGGAAAATAGACCTGGAGGAAGAAGAGAATCAAAATTAAATTAAATTTATATCAAAATGTATGTAAGAAGAAGCCGTGCGAAGAATCTTTCTCTTTTGATAGTAAAAGCATATAGGATATAGGAGAGCCTACAATAGCTTCATCGAAATGTATTTATGAAATGTCGAAAACTCTTTTAGAATTTAAATAAAAGAATATTTACTAGTGTAAGAACGGTGGAGATAGAAGATTCTATAGAATGTTTATTGTCTTATCGAGTTTTGGAGAAAAACACAAATTACATTTAATTGCCTTAGAATATTGTTGTTTCGCCAAAAAATGAATTTCCCCGACTCCCTGAAACTCCCGAAATTGCAATTGCTTATTTTCTGAAGGAATTTATCAGATTGGTCTAAAATTTACCAAATGTTTGTTTCCACTTTTCGACAAGTAAGTTGGTTGTCAGCTATGGACAAATTCACTTATTTGTTGTCAAGTCGAGCCTTTGAACTTAATTAAAAGTTTGTCTTTAAATACAATAAATTACAATGTCGCTTGGAACACTTAACTAGAACGCTATCAAAATATTCGTTTCTATAAAGTTGTCGATTTACCCACAATGACAAATAACTCTTTGAAAACCATACGCTGCTTTTTAGATGATTATTCAGAAATCGCTCAAGTGCTAAATTGACTCAACTGCGACATCAGTAGTGGGCTTTCACTATTAGCTATTATATTGCAAAAGTTGAATCTACACACTCATACGTTTCGAAGATAATGGTGACAAGCATGGTACGGTTCCTACAAATACAGTTTGTGAATTAATAAAAGTTTTACAAAAAGAATTGACTCGTTGGGAAGCTGCTAAATTAAACGTTGAAAATTCTAAACGTTATATAACTCAGATTTCGTAACTTGACTACAAACATAAATGTTAACAAACCAAATGAGAAATTAAAATTCAAAAAATCTAGTACCGGTAATTCTTTTCATTTAACACTATACAATTACATAGCTGTATATTTTGCAATGAGAACACGCATAAAATACACAAATGTGATCAATTCCAAAAACAATCTCGTCATGATAAATAAGAATATATTCAAAAATGTAAACATTGCACTAATTGCTTTAGTTCAAGTCATAAAATTAGTGATTGTAAATCAACTTCTACATACCAAATTTGTAGTAAACACCATCAAAGCGGGTTACATTTAAATGTTGCAGACAAACGTGTGAAGACTGCAATTACGTCACCCATCTGACTTTCGGTTGACAGCGGAAATCGTACAAGAGGTAAAGAATCCTGAACATCCGTGCCTACACAATTATCTCAATAAGTTTACAATATAAAAACTTCTCTCTTTGACAATACCTTTCATTCATCTATTAAATATTCCGATGTCACTTTTGGATCTGCTAAAGTACAAATTAGTACTAATCATAAGACTCATAAAATATAACTGTAATTCTGGACTCAAGCAGTAAAACTACATTTTTATCCTATAATTATGCTAATATTTTAGATTTAAAATAAATTATAAAGCAAGCAATCTTCTTGTAAATGGGAAAGGTGAAACGTCCACACAAGTAAAGGATTTAACAAAATGAAACAATCACTTAACAAATGGTGATAATTTTATGTCTAATCCTAATGTTATTGTAGTAGACAGAATCGCTTCATGACTTCCGATGTTTCAAAGACCTGTAGATTTTGCAAATATAATAAATATTTGAAATTTGTTGATCAGGAATTTGACCCGCCGCAAAAAATAGACTTACTAATCGGTGCAGAACTTTATAGTTAAACACTATTTTGCGAAGATATAGATTTAGGTTCTGGACTTCCAGCGGCTATGTACTACATACTAAACATGTCAAAACATACTAAAACTGTTAATATAGGCAAACCAAGAGTGTTTATCAAATGCACATGTTATTTTGAAGAAGGGGCATTGGGATTTATAATTTGTCAAAGGTCTTTGGTATATATATTTAGGAAAAATAAGCTTGTAAAATGTTATTAATGAAATAAACTGAATAATAAATTATTCTTTAGCATTTTAGGGAATTTTAGTTGACGCAATATAGGTATATTCAAGTTGTGCATCATGTCTGGCCTACATTTCTTTCCAAGTAGTTAAAGTTTGAAGAGAACAAACTTTGTTCATGAAGATAATGTATTTAATTATCATAAGATATAAGTTGAGTCCATCCAGATCACTAGGATTATACAGTAATTATAAGATATCAAGAGTTGTATTAGTTTTAATACAATAAGCAATGACTATTATATTTTGGGAAACTATTATATTTATTACACCTTCTTCTTAAATCGAATGGTGCATGGGTGCATACTTATTTCCTTACAAATTGAGTATAGCATTAAGCTTTGAGTATATAATGTGGGCTCTACCATTGACATATATTTACAGTCTTGCACGTTGTGGTTTATTTAAAAAAGCTTACTTTTAAAATTATACGAGAGTCTTATGGCGTGTTATGAATCTTATATACGATTTTATCTAACCCTAGAAATATTGAGAAGTACGATAATTAGAAATGATTTATTTAGAATACTTTAGTTTTCGGAATATAATGATATAATTATATAAGTGTCGGAAGGAACTTGCTCCACCTTTATCATACACCTTTAGGTTACCTAACCAATGAGACCACAATTTATAATTTTTCATATCTAAAGTTATAATTGAGAAGCATTTTTATATTTCATGTATGTCACGTAACATATCATTTCGCACGGTTTCATGATACAAAATATAATTATATAGATAAAACGGTATCGACCATGTAATTGTTTAAGGTAAATGCATTTATTTTCTTGTTCGAGATAAAAACTTTCGGTTATTTGCAACTAAAAACAAATGAGAAAAAAGTATTAAAAAAGAGACTTCAATTACTATAACAGAGTCTGTATTGATGGGGAATAAGTGTTGGTAAAAAGAGACTGAACTTAGAACAAATGGGAGTTTTATAATTTAAGAAAAGATAAAGAGTTGTTATGTCGGGCTTTGGTATTTTGGGATTGCCTAATACGTATTGATTATTACTAAAGCCCAGAGTGGTCACCTTAACTAAGATGGCAGTTATCATGTTTAATTAATTGATTTGTATAAGGAAATTTGATCTACTCTATCATAAGTCCAATCTTAATTAAAATATGTGATTTATAATTTCTGCATCTTTTTAGGTAAGAAAAGCTACCAAAATAAGTCCCCTCATTTTACAATTATCATTGATTGATAGATAAAGGTCAGATTACTTAAATTATATTCTACCACGATAATTTGTTGGAGGTCATATTATAAATAATAAATTACTTTTCGAGCCTCATTAAGTCATTATAAATTATATATTTGAAATTGTCGACCTACCTTCTCTTTCCTACCCCTTTAAATAAATCATTAATAAACGGGGGGGGGGGTTCAAAGAAGCAGCTCATCATTACAATGGATATTGCGGCAATCCTTTTTATATCTGTAATAATTAATAATCAAGTTTTAATGAGGGTGCAATTTTTTTTCTGCCACTATACTTTTCTGATAAGAATAAAATGTATTTAAATTTATTAGAACAAATTTACACTCTTTAGATAAAGAACTGCAATAAAAATAACATTTATTACATAAGTAGAGATTTACAGAACTTATTTGATTTTGCGTATATTTTATATTACTGGTTTTTCCAAAGTTTTAATTTATTAGATATTTGCACATTCATGACTTGTATAACATTAGGGCCCTATTTTGAAATTGACATTGCATTGGAAATTTTAAAAAAGTCGATTATAATATATTTTGATTGCTACTAATACATTTAAAAAAAAATAGTGTCGCCTAGACAAGGAAAGGTGTAATAAGGGCTACTAGGTCTTAATCAATGTACATTATTATCATCCTGTTGTAACCCTCCCACTCGTTATATATTGGTTAATAATAAGTGACCCAGTGTAACTTCAAAATTTTCACATGATCGAAATTTGTCTCAATTTTTTAGACAGTAACATGACATTTAATAATATTTATTAATATTGGTATTGAATAATCGATAAAATAAAATGTCTAAAATTATATGATAATAACAAGTGCGTTGAGTTAAAAACATTGCCTGCAATAATGTAAAAATGTAATGAAAATATGACTAGTAAAAAAATAATAAACAAATTAAAAATCTAAATTATTTTTCGCTGTTTATAAAAGAAAAAATCAGAAAAGCCAAAATTTACTTATATATATAAATTTGAAAATTGCATAAAAAAAGTAAAAAACTAATCATGTGACGACCTATGCAAGATCTTATAGTGAGAAAGATTTAGCCGAGGTTTATGACTTTAAATATGATTATATTGAAATATCAAACATAAAATTTGAATCAAAATATTAAACGAAGGTTTTTCTTTTCTTTTGTTATGGATAATAAAATCGGTGATGCACTTGATTTAAATTCAGCCGGTAGTTTTCCTGCCTTACTTAAATCAATTGCCATAACTATTTAATAAAGTTTAGATGGGTAAATAAGTTTGAATAAATAATTCATATTTAAAAAATAATAATGTAACTAGTACTCTGATAATTATTTCATATTTATCTAAAATTATTATTTCATTAAATGTGAATATTCTGTATGTGATGGCTTATAAAAGTGATTATACTATAATGATCTGCTTAAAACTTAAGTCGACCTTTAATTATATTCGTCAACTTATTTTAAAAACCTTCAGACTTTATAATAAATCTCCTACAATTATTGTACTTGTTATATATACCTTTGAATCATCTAACATTCGTTTTGGTTATAGCAATACAATTATAAAATCCTTCACGTTTGAAACTTTCATTGATTGTTGGCATTTCGAATTTCACGTAGGTTTTAAGTGGATAATTTCTTCTTTTTTTTAAATGTTTTATTGTTTTATGTGACATTGACTATCACTACTAAGGTAGATACGAAGGAAGTATGTAGAAGTAAAATTATGAAATGGTTTCAAATTTACTAAATATTGGCAGATCATCTATAAAGTAAATGTTGTAATAGATAAATACAAGAAATGCAGTACAATAATAAACTTTTTATTTTCAATGATTCAGAAATGAATGAAAAAATATGAATGATTTTATCTTCGCAATGAAATAAGAATGGTTTTTTTTTAATGAACAAACAGAAGTACTAATTATAATCTCTTCAGAGTTCTCTTTTCTGAATTTTGGTGAAACAATTACTGCTCATTCACTTATGCTATACACTTAAATGAAGTATAAAATTTCCACTAATAAATATACGACAGTAGAATGTTGAGATGATAATAGTCATGTTATATAAGGCATTTAAGACAATACACTAATTAAAAATAATTGCAATTATTTTGTTTTAATTTTTTACCCTGTAATTGAGATTAGGCAATATCAATTATTATAATCATTAACAATATTTAACACGGATAAAATAAAGCAATAAAGCTTAAATTTTCAAAAAAAATTAATAACATAAAAAATATTTCGAAACTTTAAGCTTTATTGCTTGATTTTATCCTTGAATATGAAGTTTTAACAAGAAATATCTGCTGTTATATTAAAATTAATATTTAACACGTTAGCGAAAAGATAATGTTTACAAATGTAATGACAAATAATAAAATGTAAAACTGTTTACTGCTAACCGCAGATTATAAATTTAGCAGTTTCATATCACAAAAAAAATACAGTTTTATAAGTAATAGTACTTGTGAAAATGGTACACAAGAATTGCAAGAGATCCAAAAAGTAATATTATTACTCGCGATTTATGTAGAACTTAGTATAATTTCAAATAGTTCATATATAAGGATAAAGACGTTTTAATTCTAACAATCAAATTTAATGTGTAGTAAAACTTAATTTCATTAATATTCATATTATTATAGGTATTATCGCTAATTAATACAAATTCAAGTTTTAAATAATATAGTTACTAGAAATAAACCATGTTTTTGTTGTAGGTCATCAATTATTGCAGATTTTAAAGTTACATATAATACCCATAAGGAGGCTCTCAAACATTCAGCCATATATATATATATATATTGTCCAAAAAGGGATGGCTAACTTACAACGCTACTATTAACATTTAAGTTTTTATCTGAATACATGTTACAACTAATTTGGTTTAAGGGTCATGGCAATGGTAAAATTTTTACACTTCTATCAGTTATAAGTAAACACTTAATCATTAAAATTGTACATGTTAGATGGGTTATGTCCGTATGTAAGAGGTAGGTACTAGGAGGGGGTGGGGTAGTACAGTAGTGTTACCGCTTGAATGTGAACAAAAGGATGTTTGACCCCGCACGGTGTTTGCACAGCTAGGATGTTGGTGTTGGTATGAATTTATAAAGAATAATTATCCTAACCAACATTAATATTTAATAATAAATACATATAAAATAAAATGTTTATGTTTAGAAACACGATAAGTGTTCTTATTAATGTAATATTCGTAACGTTGAAAATTCGTGATAATTAAAATATAAGAAAATGATGTCCCTAGAAATAAAATATCAAAAGAATTCAACAATAATACATTTATTAATTCATTACTACGCAAATATAGAGACAGTTAGATTTCGATTTCTTTACTTTTTGAAAGTAATAGATATTGGTTTTCACTTTGAAGGTGCTGTATAAACGAAGCAATGAAAATAAATTTACCATTACTGAGTAGTTCGTTCTCTAGAGTCTGAAGAAGTGGCTTTACTGCCAATGTCTATTACGCATCAGATTTTTTATCGACGTTTTATAAATAAATTGGTCATTACATTTACATAACAAAACTTTTATTTATATACATTTCACTCCCTTCATAAGAAGGATTTAAACTTCAATCGATTGAGTTTGTGTCCACAAAAACAACACACGATTTGTTTCTTCTAGTTTTAAAAACGAGCGTCCAAAATATGTCAGTGCAATATCTCAACGACCCTACGATTTTATTAGATAAAGTTAGCCGAAGGATATATATATTCACAGGTGAGATAGACATTTCATAATTTCTTTACTCGGCCAATATAATGAATGTCTAAATTCAAAGTTTACTAACAATCTCGGAATTGTTGTTATGATTCGGTAATAAATAATAAAATCTACCAATGTAAAATTTTTTTTCGCAGTTAATAAACAAAAAAGAACAAATCTTCTTTAAAGAAGATGTTTAACATGTGAATTGAGAAAATAAAATTTAATAAGCACTGATTTTTTTTTAAAGAAGTATTCTAATATTAAAATGAAGTTATTGTTCAGCTGTATTTTTTCAGCAATAATCATGGAACGTTATGAAAAATAAGCGGAGATAATTAAATTAACTCACGTCTTATAATAAATATTCAAAAAAAAATATTCCGTCAGTAAATTTACAAATACAATATCTAAAGAAAGTCATAACACATGTTACATTATCTTCAAGAGATAAAATAATAAATATAAGAAATAGTGTAAGAGAATAAGACAATAGAAAAGTGATTATAATCAATGGTTGCACGTCAATGGAAAAACAACAACTACAAAATTATAAATGAGATAAAGCTATTAGTAGTCCTTTCGATAATGTCAATAAAGTACATAATTTTGGCTCGTGCATACAGACGCGCATCACTCAAAAAGTAATAAATTATTGAGACAATGTAAGTTTTAAATATCTCGTATATATAAAGTAGAGAGAAACGTTCAGGTTAACTCTTTACCACACAAACCCATTATGATATTACCTAAACAAAGATTAAAAAATTGTTTTATATTATATGCATGTAGTGGGTTGGGTCTTTCTTCTGTACAGTAGTCTGTACATCAAATTCTTATTTGATTATTATCAATTTTTATATGAGACCAAGCGTAGTCCATATTTCGAGGCGTTTAATTGATTAAAATTCTTTCGATAACTAACACTTTGTGGATTGCTGTCGTAAATCCAATATACAAATATATTGGTCTAAATATAAACTTGGAATATATATATATATATATATATATATATTATATTTGTGTGAAATGTAGCCTTTAAGGAACCACTAAAACACATTGCAAAGCTTCTCTCCAAATACATCGGTTCAAGAGTTATCAGTATAACAAAGAAAGATAATCTAAAGACATATTAATAAAGGCCTAATTTGTCTATATTGGTGATACTGATTTTGGTAAAGTTTTCTTACAATATCTAAAGTAATAAAATAAAGACTGTGTATGTAAATCACAATTTGAAAAAAAAAAGTTTCAGGAATTAATTTCGTAAATTGACATTTAAACTGGAACATAATTTAAAAAAAATATTATTGTAAATATGTACGTTTTTCAATTTACACGAGTGTGTGGCACAAACGATGCAAACTTATAGTCTATTAATTATTTTTTTAGGATATTATTTATATTTTTAATAGGTTTCTTATAGCAGTTTCACAAATAGTTGATATTGGGGAACATTCACAGTCCAACCTAATTACTGTTTTGTGAAAAAGGTGTACAATGTTTATGAGACATAATTAAAGGTGTAATAATTATCAAGAGTTTTTATGAGAAATGAAACCCGCTCTTACGATATCGTCCAAATGAAACCGAGCTATATAAACAGGCCGACCAATGTTGTCCATATTTGGATTTACAATACAGTACTTAGATTATTTAATATTGCTTTTCTAATTATTTAACTTTATCTAAATAAATTGTTAAAGAAACATCATATAATTTGTATATATCTATGAACTAACAAAAATATCTGTCAAATACTAATACAAATAGTATTTTTATAAAATAAAGTAATCATTGGTAACAATGAAACATAATATATAAGGCTCGGATATATCTTACGAAAATACCAATTAATTATCTAACCTTTATAAACTAACCGGTACAAAATAATAAACAGTTTTTTGTGTGTTTTTTTGTTTTACATTTACTCCACATGTTTGTGAGAACAATATTGATTTGATTATGTAGACTGGTGTGCTTACACAATGTACTTTAACATAAATGACTAACAACCTATATTCGTAAATACCAGCCCAACTATACTAAAAACACGTATTATCAATTAGTGATTACAAAAAACTTAAGATATTGTAGACTATAAGTTATAAAAGGAAAAACAAATGTTGTTTGGCAACAGTAATTGGTACACTCGCTCACATTCTCTAATGAAACAAATAAATAACATGTCTGGGTAGCGTCTGTTTTGTTAGATTTGACTTACCATATTTCTTGTTTAGTAAATGTTTACTATATTTTCCAAACTGCATATAATTTTATATAACGTTAGATTTAGATTTTCTGAACATAATTAAAACTTAAAATAAAAAATTCTGTATCAAGTCATATTTTCATTTCCATTGTCTAAATATTATTTTCTTGTACTTTGATTTTCAGTTAAGTTAAAAAGGGGGAAAAAATTATATATTTATAATAACCTATCTGGTATTAATATATATTTTTATGAAGTATTTGTTTCTTTTAATTGATAATTGGATATTATACCTTATTCAATAGGTTATTTTTTTAAACCTGTACTGGCCACTACCTAGCGGGTATCCTGACACTACATAATCCTTATACTAGAGAGTATCACTAGATCTACATTTCCGACAACTACTGTACACGTAACCAAAATCCACCTCACAGGCAGACGTAATATATGATATTTAATTCATAGTTGGTTGGCTTCTTGTATTGTGATAGCAATGTGGAATTATTTAGAATCACTGTTGTAGGCCTAGTAAATATTTTATTGTACAGTTCCAGGTAAATATAACCTGGTAGTTGGACACCTTTTCTGAAAAAAAAAAACTAATCTTTACTCCTGATTATTGATTGGGTTTTGTAAGTGCGGCCTCAATTAATTTGGATTAAATATTTAGATTACATCCATGGAAATGTTTAATTTTGGCTAGAGTTAACTAAGTTTTTGAAGATATATCAAGGGACAAAGAGTGTAGGTGCCATATGAAAAACAATATAATTAGTAAAAATTTCAATATTAAAAATATATTAGGGTGTATTTTGTGTTTATTTGTTGATCAACACAACTAATGACAACGTTTTATTCATAAAATTTATATTTAAATATTTCCGAGTATAGGAAATAGTTAAAATTAAATTTGTATATGAAGTTTTATTTTTATCTCGTACGTCTTATTTAAAAAAAAATATGTTTAAGTGAGCTCTGAATAACTTTTCGTAGAATCAAAATTCATGAGTTATAACAGTGTACAAACTATTTCCAATAAGTTTTTGAATTCGGATATGTTTAACAAACATATAATGGTTAGGCTGTTGTTATAAACATGAAATTTGATTTTAAAGTTATAATACATTCAATTTATTAAAATAATAATATAAAAATTTATAAATATCACTAAATCTACTCTTCGTCTTATATGAAAAATGTGTTTTGAAATATTGGGTTTACAATTTTTAAGCCAACCAATTTTTTTTCGTTCGTAAATGCTGAAATGTTGTAAAAGATAACAATTTCTGAACTATATGGGTTTACATAACAGTTTTATTTCATAATTTACTTTGATAAAAAAGCAGCACTAAATCAACAAGAATGGAGTGAATTCGAAACACATTTAAAATAAATCCTTCACGGGTTTAATGGATTGTCACGAGGAAATTTATTTGTGTTTGCTATAGTTCTAAAGTTTGGAAATAAATAGTCGACATAGCCGCGTGTTTATTAAACAACTTTTAAATCATTAACAGACTAACTTACATAGTCTGAAACTTATTGGCTTTCTCAATGACTGATTAACTTATGTCTTGACTAAATGAATAACTAATTGACTTAGTGACTTACTTATTTACTGACTGACTTACCATTTTATTTTTAACTTACTATGCGACTTACTTACTGACTGATAGACTGAATAACGTAATCATTAACTGAAAGGTTGATAGATTCAAATAAATTATTGCTCTTTTACTGTATGACTAGCTCACTTATTTTTTTTTATTTTGACATACTAGAATATTACAATCTTAAGCTACTGCTTAAATAATTAATACATATATACCAGAAAGCGAGAAACATGCATTGAATCCTAAAACATAATCTAGGTTCTAACTATGCAAACCTTATTAGGTATCTAAAACAAAAACAAACAAAAATAAATTATGATAGATCCTGTGGCTTCATCCGGCAAAGTCTTCTTGTACATAGTTCCGTGTCCAATAGTTGTAAAGCTTCCACGTTAACATGATTAAGGAGTCTCTTCTCATGTCTATTTGCATAATCTTTTATAACGTCTTCCACAGATTTCAGGTTTAAGTCTGAATGTAGATCATCATTACGCTGATACCATCTTGCGTTGGTCATTGCTCGAATTACACTGTTTTGGCTTCTTTGTACCAACAGTCGATTAGATTTCTTTGTACATCCCCAAAGTTCCACACCATAGGTCCAAATTGGTCTGATTATAGTTAAATACAGTAGTATTTTATTATAAAGGTCCAATTGCGATTTCCTGCCAATTAGCCAGTACATTTGACGTACTTTAAGGAGAATCCTTTCTACTTTTTTTTTCACGTGGATTTTCCATGTAAGGTGTTTATCAAGATGCATTCCCAAATATTTAACCGAATCATGTTGTGGTATTAGCTTGCTATTTATATAAACACATTGCCTAGTATCTACGTGTCGCAAGGAAAATGTAACATGTGTTGACTTTTGTTCATTTAGCTTGATTTTCCAGTCACAGGTCCATTTCGATACCCGATCAAGACAACTTTGAAGATGTTCAGTTGCCTGAGCTTGAGTTTCACCAGTGGTTAATATTACTGTGTCATCTGCAAATGTAGCAACAGTTGAATTATTAGTGGTAGGAATATCTGCCGTGTATAACAGATACAAGATGGGTCCGAGAACACTGCCCTGAGGCACTCCAGCAAGTATGGGATAGAAGTTTGATCTAGCATCGCCATTCATAACGCAGAACAAACGACCCACAAGATATGATTCCAACAGTCTACAGTAATTACCTGGTAAAATTTTACTAAGCTTGATAGCAAGGCCTTCATGCCACACTCTGTCAAAAGAAAAGCAGCACAACAATATTTTTTTGTGAGATGGAGGTGAGATGGAGGATCTGTGCAAGGAACTGCGTCATGAATTAACTGCACTCAGGACTGATAATGAAGGGCTTAAGAGAGCTTTCAAGCACAGTGCTGAGGAGCGGGATAGTGCAGGTATTGTTGGCCAGCAGACAGATTATTGTACTGATGAAGAAGAGTTGGCACAGGAAACCAACTGGATTGTTAATAAGAGTAAGAAGTTGTATAAAAAGCGGAAAGCTGAATCTTCACCTGAGATAATGCAAAATGAAGAACATAGAACTCCTCTAAATAACGAAAAGAAAAATAATAACCCGCCACCAATATTTGTCAGTGGAATCGAAGACTTCATTGTTTTTAAAGATAAAGTCATGAAATCTATTAAGAATAGTATTCAGTTTAAAATGCTTGCAAACTGTGAAATTAAAATTAATACAATAGAAAGTGATGATTATCGAGCTGTAATTCACCTTCTACAGGAAATGAGATCACAGGAAGGCAGCAGCCTCAACAATATCGCCTATCATACATACCAGTGCAAGCACTCAAAACCATATAAAATTGTAGTAAGAGGTCTACATCCTTCAACTAAGGAGGAAGATATTATACAGGAGCTTCATAGTTTGGGTCATGAAGCCATCAGAGCCAGTAATATTTCTATCAAGAAGAACATCAATGGAATGCAAACTAAACTACAGCTGCCGTTGTTTTTTGTTGATCTGGCTCCAAAACCCAATAATAAAGAGGTTTACGAAATCAAGCATATGCTCTTCTGCAAAATTAAAATCGAACCTTCTAAAAAAAAGACTGAAATTCTTCAGTGTAAAAGGTGCCAGAGCTTTGGGCATACATACAATTATTGTCATAGACAAGCAAGGTGTGTAAAATGTGGTGAAGATCATCTTACTGTAACATGTGCAAAATTAAAAAATACACCATGCAAATGCGTCAACTGTGGTGGAGAGCATACGGCCAACTGGAAGGGTTGTCCAGCTTACAAGGCTAGGGAATCTATACTAGAAAAATCAAAAACCTCAGTCACACAACGAGTGCAACAGAGATCCTGGGCACCAGCTGAAATAGTTGTTCCTGATAAATCGTACGCTGAAGTGGCGAGTATATCTTTCAATCAACCTGGGATAAAAAGTATTCCACAGCAAACTGTTAATAACACAAATTCTCCCACAATTCTAGATGTTTGGGAAGCTATTCAAAAAATGCAAAAAACACTGAATGACATGGAACCTAGATTAATTAAATTAGAACAGAAAAATGCTTTAAATACGGAGCCCCTCGCCAGTAAGAGTAACAAGAAGAAATGACACAGTCATCACTTCGTATCATCACTTGGAATGCCAATGGCTTGGCTCTACGTAGTAGAGAGCTTGAAACGTTTCTCCATCATGAAAATATAGATATTGCTCTCATTACTGAAACTCATTTTACAAATAAGACCCATTTAAAACTTTTCGGATTTACAATTTACAACTCCATACACCCGAGTGGTAGAGCACATGGTGGATCTGCTGTTATCGTCAAAAACAATGTAAAGCATTTTCAGAGAGAAGAAGTTCAAGAACATTTTCTTCAGGGAACTGTAGAACAGTAGAACAAAATAATAGGGACGTTGTGATTGCATCCGTTTATTGCCCTCCTAGACACGCCATCAAAAAAGAACAATTTAATGATTTATTTGAAAAACTGGGTCCACGATTTATAATAGGTGGAGATTTTAATGCCAAGCATACAGCTTGGGGATCCCGTCTAATCACAGCTAAAGGCAAGGAATTGCTGCAAGCCATAAACGTTAACTCTTGTGAGTACCACTCTGCTGGAAGACCAACTTTCTGGCCTTCAGACAAAAACAAAATACCTGATGTCATAGATTTTTTCATTACTAAAGGTGTATCTTCAAGTTATGTTGAAGTTGAAGATATTGTGGATCTTTCGTCAGATCACATACCGATTCTGATGACCCTTAGCACGACAGCTATACGCAGGGAGAAAAGAGGCTCGCTTACTGGCAAGTTTACAAATTGGGATAAATTCAGATGTGTGTTAGACCAGCTAATTAACCTTAGAGTAAGACTTAAAACTATCAAAAACCTTAATGACCAAGCACAAAACTTTATTTACATAGTTTCCAAGGCAGCAACCATCTCAACTCCAGCTGACAGAAATACAGAAAATCACAAAATATGTTATCCAGTAAAAGTTAGAGAAATGATCAAAGAAAGGAGGAAGGCACGGCGCATCTGGCATCATTCAAGGCTTCCTGAAGACAAGAACAAATTTAATCGTATCAGCAACCAGTTAAATCGATTGATTAAGGATATCAAGAAGAAGAGTTTTGATGCGTATTTGGAGAATTTGTCAGTGGATGCAGACTCGGACTACTCATTGTAGAGGGCAACTAGTAAATTTAAGAGACCTGTAAAGAGAATTCCTCCAATTAAAGATGAGTCGGGAAACTGGATGTGTCGTGATAATGAAAAAGCCGAGATATTTTCCCGGCATCTACATAATGTGTTTCAACCTCATACAATCGCTTCTAGTGTCACACTGACAAAGATGTATAGTGGTTATTCTTGTATTAAGCCTGTAACTCCTCTAGAAGTTGCTCAAGAAATTGATAAAAACATAAACCCAAGGAAAGCGGCAGGAGTAGACAGAATCTCACCAAAAGTTCTTAAGGAATTGTCGAGTAAGGGTGTTGTCCTTCTCACACACATATTTAATGCTTGTTTCCGTCTCGAGTATGTACCGGAGTGTTTTAAGATTGCACAAATCATTATGCTGCACAAACCAGACAAACCTACTGAAAATGTGACGTCATACAGACCAATTTCACTACTGTCGGTGATATCTAAACTGTGGGAGAAATTGTTCCTCAAGCGACTTAAGCCCTTAACAAGAATACCGGATCATCAGTTCGGGTTCCGCAGTAGACATTCCACAATAGACCAATTACACAGAGTAACTGCTGTCATAGAAAAGACTTTTGAAGATAAAAAAAAAAATATATATTGTTGTGCTCACTTATTTGGTGAAAAATTTGTGTTACTCATTGACTGACTGAACTAACTTGTATAAAAAAACTGACTTACATGCATACATATTGACTGAATGGTTGCCATTGTCGTTGACTGAATGAATTATTTAATAACTCATTTATCTTCCTATTGAATGATTGACTGTTCTATTCATTCACTCACTTACTGTCTTACTAATTCATTTACTGACTTTCTTATTCAATGACTGACCGACTGACGAACTTGATTTACTTACTTATTGACTGACTGGCATACCCGTTGATTCATTGATTAAAATATTATTGACTGGTTTTTCATTGACTGACTACATGACTGGCTGACTGTCTCATTGATTTACTGACTGACTGACTGACTGACTGACAAACGACTGACTCACTTAGTTAGTTATTAACTTATTTATTGATTGAGTGACTGACTGACTAACTTAGTTCTTAGTTATTGTCTGATTGAAATAACTATCGACTGATTTATTGACTTACATATTGACTGACTGATTTATATTGCTCTATGACTTACTTAATCAAATACTGGCTGAATAAATCATTAAAATGTTTACAGAGTCAGAAGATGGTTGAAGGACCATTACCATTGCCATTTAGGCAGGATTTATATTTTTAAAATGCACTTTAGAATGTAATGGGCACTATGAAGACAAAATATGGCTTAAAGTACCCTTAACATATAATCCACCCAGCTTAAATATTCGTTTGATACAAATTTGTAGTTTCTATATTGTTAAATAAATAGTACATTTTTTCGGTTATTTAAGACGACCAAAAATCAAATGTTTTATTTTCCCCAGTTCCTTTCAGATATATTTTCCTGTATATATCAGACAATTATTTTTGCTTTAATGCCCTTTGGTGACCCTTAAAACAATCCCTTCCTTTCAGACTCTTTGAGACTGTGTAAACATCAAATAGTTTTTCTCCTCCTTAGATATTTATTTATGATATTATCCATTTTTTTTTCTTTTTTAGGAATATATCGAATTTAATATCGTAGTTGAAGTTAGTTGGCGATTTGATATAACATACTTACATTTTGTATCGTTTTCACTTAAAAATTGTTTTAAACGTGATTATTTGTCTCGGTTGCGTATATCATTATCGTTTCCGAATTTAGTTGGACATTTGTTAGCAATAAGTAAAATGTGATAAAACAATCATCCCTTTCTGCATACAACTCTCCCCCCCCCCCACATGGGTTTTAGACTGCCGATCGCATATTTACCAAACAATTAACGGAAAACACATGTCCATCTCTTAAAACATTGCTCTCTTCCATAGTCATTCTTGTCCTAAAAATATCAACGCTTTTAGAAGTAAACTTAAATTGAGTTAGGATTTGCGTATCCCATGGAAATAGTTGTATTTCACCTTATTTATTTAATTATGGAATAAATTGCTCTCCTTATCTTTCCTATTAGATATCTTTTAACCAACTCTTCATCTCTTCCGACCCTAACGTTATTAAAGGATCCGAGAGGTAGGGATCCTTCCCTTATAACCTATTCTAAATTTTGAAATATATAGAGAATAGTGAAAAGAACGTTAATATAACTAATGTCAGATCCCTCGCAAAATGTGAAATTTTTCAATCGGTTACCGCATGATTTCATGATTCCTGACATACTAAATACAAATCTTTTTGACGATCTACTAATAAAATTATGTTATTATTGAATTAAATATAATTCTTCTATAATAACGGAGGGATGGGTATAATAATGTAGCACTTCATTACTTAAATATGTAAAACACTGTACATAACCCACGTGTGAGGTGTGGGATATAAACATAGTGTTTATAAGACCCCACCTCCGTAAGACTACTTCATAAAAGCTAAATGGTGTTCTCCTTCATTAATCTCTTACCCCACTAAAACACACAATATATAAATCTTGAGAATATATTGGCGACTGTCTGATTTTAAAACGCTTTAGAATTATTTTTTAACGTCGAAAGACTTAATAATTCACACTACTAAAACAAATTATTTAATATTTGTAGTTATTAAATATACTATTCATAATATAATAATTAATATGAACGAGATTTTTTTTTTAAATTTACTTTTCCATCACTATTATTTCTTTAAAAACAATTTTTGTAAATAATAACTAGTAAAATACTCAAAAATGTACGGTTGGGCTACCATATTAACCTAATATATTATCCGAGACGTTTGCTACTCTACTCTATTGAGAGTTTAGGTTATTGTAGGAAACTACATTATCGATATTCTATGTAGTGCTACACTAACTATTTATTGCTTGAAACTAAACAATTGTTTACATACTTATATTTTAAATTACAAAATATACAATAATCATTACATTACAAGTATAATTGCATTGCATTATCAAGTATATTGCTTTACAATAATCATTACTCAACTTATACCTATAATATCCCATATTAACACAAAAGAACACAAAATACGTACAATCAAACTTACAGTTCTAGCAAAATGACAAATTTATAGGGACAGATAAAGAAAATATTTTCTCTAGTTCAACACGATACTCACTAAGAAAAAAACTGAAACATAAATAAATAAAAACTCAATTTAAGTGGCCAATTTACTTATTTAATATTCGTTCCTATTTCTTGTGAAGATAGAACTCTTTAAGTACTAAAAGACACTTTTTTTAATTTTTTTATTTCAACTACTACTTTTTACTTAATAATAATGAGGGACAAAAAATAAATGTAAATTTATGTAAACTACTTCTAACATTAAAATTTTATTAGGTGATGTTACTATTGAAGTTACTCAATCACTCACTAACTTTAACTTTAAACTTACTCTCTTACTTACGTATCGTTGAACTGTTAAATGATTTGAAAATAAATCAAAAATATTTACCTCCTAGTTATTCAAAAAAAATATTATTATCTGAAATCACTCTTGATAATGTCTGTACAGAAGAGTATGATATAAAACGTTAAAAAAAAATATATATTTAAATGCAGTAATATTTGTCTTCAAAATAAAAGACTCTTTCTTCCATAATATTTATTAATACAATAGATATTTTTTGGTAAACGTGATAAGCAATTTCTTCTAAAATTCATTCATAAGTGTAGTTTGTTAAATGATTGCTTAATTCTGAAAAACTAACAAGAAAGCTGTATGGGTGGGTTTTTACTGAAAATTTAATATTTCTTTGTACATGGTGCAAATTTTGAATAAATTAAAATACAATTTTACAAAATAATTTTAATGTTGTACCTAAATAAAGGTGCAATGAGCAAAATCTTATTTCCGATTGACAAAAACTGAATAAGTTTAATAAAACCATCCAAACATAAGTCTATGTTTGAAATACATAGATAATTTTAATTTTTATTGCGTTTATAACCTATTTTAAAATAAATTCAACTTTTCGTATAGACTATTTTTGAAATACCTTTCATACAAATGTTTAAAAATCACGTTACTTTGCTTACATTATTTTATAACATCTTGTTTGCATAATACATCTTGGAAGTTATAAGTATATTTGAAAATCGTTTTAAATCACTTCTTACGGTATAACTGTAATATACACCCAAGTACGTTTTCCAAACACACACAAACACACACACACACACACACATACACCCCTCGTTTTTTCTTTTTTGCTGCTAATTCCAAGCGCTTTTCTGAACTTAACTCTTTTGCTACATCAACTTTACTTTTATGTTTAAAATCCTCATTTTTACGAGTGTTGTAAGAAATAGCCTGACTTTCTTCAACAAAACTGCTGTTTAAAGGCCTCTGTTGAACAGCTGGTCCAAATAATTCGAATCACCAGTCACTTCCTGGTCCTGGTCCTGGTTCCTCTCCTGGTCCTTCATCACCATCACTTTTCTGTTTGTCTTGTAGGCCTATAACGTTACTAATGGTAGGATTAGGTTCAAATGTAATATCGTCATTATTTTAGAAACACTAGTTATCACAGTATTGTCTGGAAATTTAATTTCAGCATCACATAACAATTGTCTTCCAGACGAATTATCTATTAGGCCACCGTCATCCTCTCCTGCCGAATCTTCATCCGTGTGAACTGTAGGTTCAGGTGGTGCTATGTACAAATCCACAATATTAGGCATGTCTTCATTGCCAGTAAGTATTTTAATGGCGTCTTGCAATGTTAGACCTCGCCTGAAATATATTTTAAAAAAACATAATTCTAAACTACCAAGCACTACAGAATATGCTTGGTAGTGTAAGAAACAGTAACTTATTATATTTTACATTACTTATAACTAGGATTATCACCTATGTAAGTAAATCTAATACTAAGGAAGGTAGATAAGTACTTATTGAAACTGATAAGTCATGGTTATGCAGGATAAAAACACAACAAAGCACTTTTGAGAGGTTTCACCAACAGATAAACATAACCACACTCCTCAAAACGGCATGTCTCTAGACTTACACGTGTTGAGAATAGTTGTGCCAATTTAGGCAACCTCTAGTACTTAAAACAAACAAAAAATCTCTATGGTTTGTGAAAGTGTGTTTTGTATTGCCATATGGCAACACAAGGCTAAAACGGGCAAAAATGTATATAAACATATTTATTAAAATTTTAACGTAATAGCAGATATTTATTGTTGAAACTCCATATTCAAGGATGAAATAAAGCAACTTATTTGCCACAACTTTAAAGCAACAAAATTTGCTTTATTATATCCTTGAATATTTATTAAAAATAAATGTCTAATATTGTTAATTAGATTTTTGTAAATAAAAATATACTAGTGCTACACTCACACTAGACCAATAAAAATAAGACGGTTATGGGACACCAAATGATATTTATTTGATCTCAATTAAAATCAAAATAATTAAGGTTATAAATATCAATAAATATTAATTTTTAATAAATTATGTTAAAAAATAAAAAAATAAAATATTCAACTTATACATCAAACTAAAAGTAATGAAAACACTAACGATGATGAAAAGGTACCAGTTGATAAGAATGTACACCCGGCTTCGTGATTTTCTTACAACAATTATAATCATTCATTTCATTTAATTGAAACAACTATTGTATTACCATTTACTATGAACATCATAAATAAATTAAGCCTTTATGTTGTCAAAGACATGTAGAAAATTTTACCGAAATACACTATTTAGTCAAAATCGTCTTTGGATAGATTAGAATTTGAATGTGCGGGTAGGGATATTACAAGAGCAACCATTATGTCAGCTCTGTGAGTCTCATTATAACAATCTCTGCATTTTCAAAATACCGCAGATATTTAATATAGTCACAAGTAAGGAGTATTGCCTGAAAGGAGCAACACAGTAGACGTACGAAGTGACTTAATTAGTGGTTACACTAACGACGCCATAATATGAAAATATGTTCCAAGTTATACTGCTACTTACATTATAATATTCGTACATTTTAAATTTTCAAAAGTAATTCTATATTAATGTTCAGTAATTTTCTATGTCCTTTTCGAATAAACTGGTTTCTCTACATTTACTATTTTCTGTCTCCGTCTAACAATATCAGACCACAATAATTAGTCAATTATACGATCCAGAAGAGTCCATGTCAGTCACACGAGGGGTGTTTTTACCCACAATTGCAGAAATGTTCAAGGCTAAATGACATCATCATAGTATGATCATTCACACCATTGGTCCAGAATGATCGGACTATATCACGTGATTGGGGACGCGTCCCATCTTCTAGAAAGTCAGTTGTAAAGAACACCTCATCTGTGTATCACGCAAACGCTAATTTCTTTCAACTCGTTTTAACTTTATATGCAAGTGCATAGTTTTCATAACGAAACGCGGTATTTATTACCATTCGGCTCTGCCACGCTTTTTAATTATTAACCTATTTTATAAGTGCAATCTGTGTAGATTTAGGAGTGACAAATATAAACAATAGAATAATTATGATAACCAGTTAGCTGTGTTAAGTGTAGTGCTACGTCTGTCTACATTGCTTCCTGAATTACCCTGTTGGACAATTGGACATTGCATCAATTCAAGGTAATGGACTTTATTGTTACTCAATTATTATTTACAGAGATTGTATGAAAGTCTAATTAACATAAACTCTGTACCGTCATTCAACCACTCGTTGGAACTTATAAAGTTTGAGTTCACTATAAAACTGTTGTCCCTCGGTAACTAATAGATCTTTGTTTATAACATAACAAACCCAACATTTTTGGTCCCTCGGGCCGGATCTTATTGAATTAACGCTTGGAAAACAGTAACAGAATTACAATTCAACATCATAATTCCATAAGAGCTGATTGCGCGGTAAGTCTTAGTCCGCCATTTTGAATTCATCTTTTTACAAACGCTTGCTAAAGACACTAGTGCTACATCAGGTTGGTTTAGGAAACGATATCAACCAACGCTTTACGCATTCTTATTTCACATTGACAACTCAAGTATAATCTATTGTAACTCGTTGTTGTTGATTTATTTTTATAATGAATCAAAATGCGATTCACTACATTTGAAAGACAGACTGAGCTACTCTCTGGTAGAATAAAAAATGTTAATGAAAAGGTTATTGATAATAAAAAAAATATGGTAACGCTTTATAAAACCGAACCTTTGCCACCTCATATAATCACTAGATTAAATGAACATTATAATATTATACTTACAAAATCCCAAGAATATGAAACATTTGTAAATAAATTAGTTTCGGATGATTCATCGGAATACATTTTAGATGACGTCTTAAAAATGCAAGATGAGTTCTGTGAATTATGTTCAACCACAAAGGCAAGCATAATTAAACTATTGCCACAATTAGGCTCAACCGAAGCAGACTTAAATGACACAGTTGCCTCACATCACTCTGATATACATAAACAAAACGCTAAATTACCAAAACTAGCCTTACCAATCTTTACGGGCAATTTGAATGAATGGACGAACTTTTATCATCTCTTCGATATAACCATTCATCAAAACAATACCTTAGCACCAATAGAAAAATTTACCTTTTTACTATCTTGTTTGAGGGATGAGCCCTTGGGTATTATTAAGGAATTACCAATATCACCAACTAATTACAGAGTTGCTTGGGAAGCTCTTCAAGATCGTTATCAAAACACTAGACGCTTGGTTAATTTACATATTAACAAAATTTTATATCTACCAAACATAACTTCTAACTCATTAAAGTGTATGGATATTTTATAGATATGTTTAACGAGTATGCACATTCACTCAAAGCTTTAAATGACGATGTAAGCACAGAAGTAACTCTAATAACAATTCTATTAAAGAAAGTCGATCATGACACACTAAGACGCTTTGAAAATGGTCGAGAAGTACGTTATCGCCAAGTACCAACGGTAAATGATTTAATTACCTTTCTTAACGAAGATTGTATATACATCTAGAAGATATACACATGTCTCAAGCTTCTACCAGTAAAGTAAACATAGGTCTACCTAAAACTAATATCACAACTCAACCCATAAACAAACGAAATATGTCAGATATTTATAATGTCAAACAAATTAAACGTGTTTATCACTCAAATAACTCAACAATAACATGCAATTACTGCAAATCTAACCCCGCATAATATCTATCAATGTTCTGAATTTCAAAGAATAGGTGCTTTTGATCGCTCACGCTTTATACGTACTGAAAACCATTGTGTTAATTGTGTAAGCGCCTATCGTAATGTAAAAACTTGTAAATCAAAAAACACCTGTCAAGAATGTAACAAAATGAATCATACATTATTGCATTTTGACAAACCCAAAACCGACCGGATGCATTTTGTTGAGAAGCGACCGGATGCATGACTAGGCCGGAAATCCATTATCTTCTTTAAAGAGCCAAAAAGAGTCGCATTCCATAGCTACACATAATATTATTGCTACAACAGCTGATACAACACAAAATAATGAAAACAATCAAACTTTGATAAATTCTAGTTTAACCAATACTCGCTTAACTTCTAATAAACATTCAATCACGATGTTAGGCACATTGAATGTACATATTATCAAAAATGCTTTTAAATCTCAAATTGTTACTGCAATACTAGATTCAGGATGTCAAAGTACTTTAATAACAACACGCTGTGCCAAAGCATTAAGCCTTGGTCTACAACCAGTTGATATGATTCTACATGACATTTCTAACAGTACTTCCTCAGTTAAAGGTATTGTGAGCATAACTTTAGCAACAAATTGTGGTGTTAAACTTATACAAAACCATAAAACTATTGTAGACGATAAAATCACTTTAGATTTGCCAAAATGGAATATTACTTCAGAATTAAACAATAAATTTAAACATTTAGAATTGGTTCATCCAAATTTCAACATTCCGCACGCAATTGACCTTTTAATAGGTGCTGACTTATATATGGAAGGGTCATAACTGGCAAAAAATTAGATTTAGGTTATTTCTTACCTACGGCAATACACACTATATTTGGCTATGTACTTATTGGATCTGTAACGACAGATACACTAAACACAAAATTAAGGTCTATGCTAAACACAAATAACATAGATTTAAATAACTCGTACAAAATTTCTGGATTACAGAAGAGTTACCATTAATTCCAAAACAAACTATACATGAAATTAACTTTGAAACTCATTATGACACTGTTGTTGCACGAGAATTGAATGGAATGTACATTACAAGACTACCTTTTAAACGCAACCCAAACAATTTAGGCAATTCTTATGAAATGTCCAAAAAACTGTTTTTACTGTTAGAGAAAAAACTAGACGCAAACCCTGCACTAAAGGCATCATACAACGAATTTATTAATGACTATATAGATTCAGGACATATGACTGTCGCAAATGATAATGACTCAACATGTTCACATTATTTTTTACCTCATCACTGAGTTTTTAAAGAAACGAGTTCTACTACAAAACTACGTGTAGTTTTTGACGGAAGTGCCAAAACTTCTTCAGGATTTTCACTTAATGACATACTACATACAGGTCCAAAATTATTAAATAATATATGTGATCTTATCTTTCAATTTCTTAGACATAACATTGTATTTGCCTGTGACATTGGACAAATGTACAGACAGATTATAATCGTACCAGACGATCAACGCTATCAACTTATTTTATGGAGAAATGACAAACTGCAGTTACTAACGACTTACAAACTTGAAACCGTCCCATATGGGCTTACGGCCTCGCCTTATCTCGCAATTCGCACACTAAAACAATTAACAATCGACGAAGGTATGTCTCACCCAGAAGCATCCCAAGTAATACAAAACAATATATATATATATATATATATATATATATATGTGTGTGTGTGTGTGTGTGTGTGTGTGTGTGTGTGTGTGTGTGTCGATGACATTGTCACAGGTTCCTGTTGACATTTCTCACGCACTCACACTGCAACAGGATATAATCTCTTTGTTAAAAAAGGGACAATTTCAGTTACGGAAATGGACCTCAAACGCACACGAGCTTTTAAACGCAGTTCCCGAAGCTGACAGGGAAACACCATTTCATTTTAGGTCACCTGACCAACCATTGTTTACCATTTTAGGTTTAAATGGGTTGCCTAAATCTTATGAATTTTTCTATACTATTGAAATTCCACCTCATTCGCCTACAAAACGTTCGTTGCTATCAATAATCGCTAGGATCCATGTGGATGGATTACTCCAGTCATTTTTTATGCAAAAAGTATTATCCAAATATTATGGACCTTGGGTGTTTCTTGGGACGATACACTCCCGGAAAACATAACTAAGGATTGGCAAAACTTTATTAAAGATTTGCCCGTTTTGGAAAATTTAAAAATTCCACGCTGTTTAGAATTATCAGAAGCATGTGACATACAATTACATGGTTTTTCAGACGCCTCAGAAAATGGCTACGCTGCCGCAGTTTATCTACGAATTGTTGATAAAACCAACATAGTAAAAACGCACCTCTTAATCGCTAAATCAAAAGTCGCTCCGTTAAAAAGAATATCTCTTCCACGCTTAGAGTTATGTGGAGCACATTTAGTCGCAAAATTGATACACTATACCACGCAATTGATACAAACCTTTCACAAAATAAATCTTATACGCTGTTGGTCTGATTCCACAGTCACGCTAGCCTGGATAAGAACACCTCCTTACAAACTAAAGGTACTCATTGAAAACAGAGTTAGTCAAATACAAGAATGGGTATCTCCAGATAAGTGGTTCCACGTTCCCTCGCGATTCAATCTATCTGATTGTTCCACGTGCGTAATTTTACCTTCCGCACTCCTTAACCACTCAATGTGGTGGATTGGGCCGCCTTGGCTTAAACTTCCGGTCCCAGAATGGCCAAATACACTGTTGTCAGTGTTGGACATTCCAGAATTACGATCGAAACCCCTCCTCATGGGCATATCTACATCTGAAGAGTAGAACCTCTTAAATCAATTTTCAAACTGGACAATGCTAAAAAGAGTTTTGGCTTACATCTTAAGATTCACCTACAACTGAAAAAATGCAACCAAGCGGAGTGGACCTCTAACCATTTCAGAACTTGAAAATTCAGAATTAAAAATTATCAATATTGTACAAAAAATGCATGTCTCTAAAGACATACGGCTATTACGTGCAAACAAACCATGCAACACGAAAATACAACGCTTAAAACCCTTTCTCGACGCAAATCAAATGATACGAGTAGGAGGTAGGCTTCGCAATTCTCTTCTATCATACAACGCTAAATTTCCGCTTTTATTACCAAAGGATACACATGTAACACGACTAATTATCAACTATTATCACTTGAAGTATTTACATTGTGGACCACAACTGCTACAATCGCTTTTATTGCAAAATTATTGGATACTATCAGCACGAAGTGTCATACGCTCATGCATATTTAAATGCGTAATATGTTTCAGATCACGAATAAACTTAGGTTAATGGGAGACTTACCTACCGAAAGGAATACACCCGTCAAACCCTTTCAAAAGACAGGTGTTGATTTTGCTGGCCCATTTTACGTCAAAATTCACACTCTACACTCAGCAAAAATAGTAAAGGTATACTTATGTATTTTTGTATGTTTCACTACTAAGGCAATTCACTTAGAGATTGCTATGGATCTAAGCACTGACGCATTCATTGATACATTGTACAGATTTATATCTAGACGAGGTATATGTTCCGACATGTATTGTGATTGTGGCACTAACTTCATGGGCGCCGCCGCTAAATTAAACCAAATTAGTACACAATTCTCTAACCTACCTAATTTCACAACTAAAATTGCAACGTTCACTGCCGATCAAAAAATTAATTTTCACTTTTTACCTCCCGCTGCACCTCATCAGGGAGGATTATGGGAAACTGCTGTACGAAGCGTTAAACAGCATTTAACTCGCATTATAGGTGAACACAAACTACCTTTAATGGATTTCATAACATTCGCCACCCGTGTTGAAGCAATTGTAAACTCAAGACCACTTATAACACTTTCCAGTCATCCATCTGATTTAAACGCTCTCACTCCAGGACATTTATTAACTGGACAAGCTCTGGTGACCTTGCCGGAACAAAAGGTAACTGAAACACCATACAATCGCATAAAACATTGGCAGCAAGTTCAATTATTCACACAACAACTCTGGAAACGTTGGAGCCTCGAGTATCTTCATACTTTACAACAACGCGAAAAATGAACAAAACCATCCGAAAATTTAAAGGTTGGGGATTTAGTTCTAATACACGATCACCAAACAAGCCCATTAGCATGGCCAATGGGTCGAATTGTGAATACACATCCTGGCACAGATGACAACGTGAGAGTAGTCACTATACGCACACCGACTGGTACTTTAACTTGACCTTCTGTCAAAGTTTTTAAGCTACCTATCGATCATTAAACTCCAATATTTAAACTTTCTACCCTTGTTTCTAATCCTTTCTTTCCTAATTCCATACCTTACGGGCACCGCTCCTAATGTCTCTTTATTCTATTTCTTACCCATTCGTTCCTTTAACCCTTTATTTTGAAACCACTGTTTCAAGGACGCCGCTATGTTCATTATTTTTATATTCCCTTTTCGAATAAACTGGTTTCTCTACCTTTACTATTTCCTGTCTCCGTCTAACAATATCAGACCACAATAATTAGTCAATCATACGATCCAGAAGAGTCCATGTCAGTCACACGAGGGGTGTTTTTACCCACAATTGCAGAAATGTTCAAGGCTAAATGACATCATCATAGCCACCCATTGGTCCAGAATGATCGGACTATATCACGTGATTGGGGACGCGTCCCATCTTCTTGAAGGGTAGAAAGTCAGTTGTAAAGAACACCTCATCTGTGTATCACGCAAACGCTACTTTCTTTCAACTCGTTTTAACTTTATATGCAAGTGCATAGTTTTCATAACGAAACGCGGTATTTATTACCATTCGGCTCTGCCACGCTTTTTAATTATTAACCTATTTTATAAGTGCAATGTGTGTAGATTTAGGAGTGACAAATATAAACAATAGAATAATTATGATAACCAGCTAGCAGTGGTGTAGTGCTACGTCTGTCTACATCGCTTACTGAATTACCCTGTTGGACAATTGGACATTGCATCAATTCAAGGTAATGGACTTTATTGTTACTCAATTATTATTTACACAGATTGTATGAAATTCTAATTAACATAAACTCTGTACCGTCATTCAACTACTCGTCGGAACTTATAAAGTTTGAGTTCAATATAAAACTCTGGTCCCTCGGTAACTAATAGATCTTTGTTTATAACATAACACACGCAACAACTAATATGAATTGAAGAATAGCAATTTTGTTTTTGTGGATAAATGTGTGAGAAAGGTTGGGCATGATTTTATTAGCTACCTACGTAATTACCGTTCCTTAAAAAAAAAAAAAAAAAAAAAAAAAAAAAAAAAAAAAAAAAATCTAAATTCTTCTTGGAATATATTTTACAGATATTAAAGATAGTAAATATTTAAATGAAACTATTTATAAACAACCGCCAAATAAATTATATTGGAAAGGATGTCTTTGGAAAAACTTGCAAACCTGTGTCTTTATATTTGTTTTAATTTGTAAAGATTTAAACATTGGAGTAAATTTGTATTCTACATCAGAATTGGCGGAGGAGAAATCATTTAATTAAATCAATTTTTCAAAAAGTGTTACTAATATTTTAATGTATGTAATCAGATCCAAAATTTTACAAATACTTTGTAGTTTATGTAGTACTATTGTTTACATTAAAATTGTGAAAAGATCCAACATGGTCTAGTGTCTAAGTTAATTTCTCATGATCAAGGTTTATCACTTGATTACAGGAGTTGGTCCATATTCTAGGTAAAACATGTTTTATTTTTTTATACACGATATAAAAGTGATAGCATGAGTTTGAAGAAACTATACCAATAACAATTTTACTATTTATTTATAAATCAAAATATACTATATTTATTGGAAAATTACAATTGTACAAGAGTTTAAATGTATATCCATGTATTTTTGGCCACGTTGCTACATAATTATTTGTCACGTTTTGCGTAATGATAATGTGCATGAAAATAAATAAGAAAACTTCATTAAAAACTGATTTTACACGAATTATATCCATTTGATTTTTAATTTATTAAAAATATAAAATACTGGCTATCTATTGTGATGCAAAGTCAAATTACGCTCTCAGTTTTAAACAGTTTACAGATATTTTTACATATATATACACAGGTGTTTAGAAATTTTAATTTAAAATTTAAATTTTGCTTTAAGATTATCATCTTAACTAATTATATTGTTTCTACATACATCTTGGAATATTTTTTTACGTGTTTATTTCATGTTATTAATACAGCTGTTTTGGTACTAGTACCATCATCAGATGACATTAACACACACTAAAAAAAATATACAATATTAAATAAATGAAAATGATACCAGATATTGGTATTGTAGTTAATGCCGATTATAAATTGAAGGGTGTAGCCACATCCTACACTTGTGCTTGTCAACTATTTACTGACTTAATTTCTATCAGGATGGTAACATTTTAATTATTATTTATTATCTTTAATTTCAGAGTATCATATTTACTGTTGGATGTAAAACATCATAGCCTCAAATAAGAGCATTATTAAAAATTCAGAACACCAAACATTCCTATAAGACAACGAATTATTTCACCATTGCACAATGATACAAATTAACAAAATAATTAAACACATTGTCAAAAAATAATCTCGGCCACTACTATAGTATCAATAGTACCCTTCACCTCGTTCCAAAATGTTATGATATTCCTATGAACCGATACAACTCGCCTTCCATAAGCATGACAACATTTTACACCAACGTACAAATAAATGAGACTATAACTATTAACACAATGACCGAATTAAAAGAATTACTACAAAAATGCCCCCAACAAAGTTATTTTTCAATTAATAACCAATTGTACTCCAGAAAATAGCCAGGCAATGTATTCCCCTTAACAAGATATAGGCTGCTATACTTTTCTTCGTAGTAGAGAAAACTGATACATAATCAATTAAACAAAAAACAAATTACAAATAAATTATATTACTTATATATATATATATATATATATATATATATATATATATGTATATATATATATTTGTGAATGACATTCTCTATGTTTACCGGCATCAAAACGTCAATTAACACATTTTTTTACTGTATTTAAACAACATCCACCCTAACTAAACTCTTATCACTATTTCTAAACTAGATACTAAAATTTTCTTCAAGAATTATAAAAAATCAACCCAAAAAATCATACCATCCGTGCAAATTTTGACCATCATTATTTTAAGAATTCGCGAATACGTTTGTTATGTCCAGAGAGCTCTCTCATTTCATATGGATACATCATATTTAATCAGTGAAATAACAACAATAAACAAATAGCAACTGCCAGTGGTTATCAAACTTCTGTATTAAGGAAATATGTCCAAAAACCAAAATAAAGATTTATTAACAACAAGAAATACTATACAATAGAAATAATAAACTAAAAATTAAATACATATCCCTTAAAATAACATCAACCACTTCAAAAATCCAACCCGTAATAAACTTCAAAAATGGAATATAGACTAGCAGAACACACTTCTGACAGCCTTAAACACATCTTCAACAAGACCAGCAGTAATATGTTACCTACAGTCATGTGCGAATTAATATGAACAAACCAAAAATGTAATTTTTAGAACTTAATATTTTTTACAACAATTATTGATATTACAAAAGTTGTTTTAATACTCAGTATGACCACTTTCTGCTTTCATCACCATTTCGAGACTCTTTGGGATTTTTTTTGCATATTTCATTCAATTAAGTATAGTGATACCACACCTGAATGATAGTAGAAATCATCTTTTAGTGATTTGAGCACTCTTTTTTTCTTTAACCTTTTTGCAAATCGCCAGGAGATTTTCAATTATATTACTATTAGGCGAGTTACTAGACCATTCCAAACACTTAAAACTGTTTTCTCACGTAAAAGTATTGACTTCTTTTAGTGCGTGGCAAGATACAAGATCTTTCTGAATACAAGATATTTAGCTGCAAGAGTATTTTGTAGTTCGTTCAGCTATGGATTAACTTTTGTTCCAATAATTGGTTTGTATTGTGCACTGTTCATTATAGTAGATACTGCCAAATCCTTTCCTAAGTCATGATGAGAAAACCAGCCCCAAACATTTTGTTTTTATGAGGATGGTTTACTGTTTGTTGCAGGTATTCTGGTGGAAAACGTTATTTAATTTATATTTTTATCTTCTTTACGAGTATTGTTATACATAAATATGATCAATGTTTACCGTCATCAATGGTCAACAGCGGTATGATTTCAAAAACGACTGCCGTTTCGGATATTCAGCCATTATCAAATTTAAGTTAGAGATGATTCTCCGCTGTCGTGTAACATTTAAAATAAACACATTTTCAAGTATACAAATAAATTTAGTCATAATGGATACATTCAAAGAAACTGTATGGCAATCCCACTCTCTCGCACTGAACTACTGGTCAGTAAAAGGATTTGAATGTCTATAATTTTAATCACAGAATAAGACATTAACTATTTATTGAGATTGTACCTCATTAAAGAAAGGTAAAATATACCTCTCTAAAAGAGTACAGGAAGGATAAATAATAATAATAGTTGACTCGTTTCCGGTGATAGTACATATCTATTTTCAAAGTTTGCAAATGACGGGCTCAAAAATATATTTCTTTTTCTATGTTAATATTTCTGATAGAAGAAACGAGTAAAGTAAATAGTTAGAGTTACAATCCCTATGAAAACTAGACGGAAAAAAAATTATATTTGATGGGCAATTGGTAATTGGTAATTCAGACACACGTCTACCCACCTATACCGACTTTGTGCATACATGTCAAATTAAATAGTAATGTTTATTTACATTCATTGTGTTGTCCAGAGTAACTAAATATTTAATTACATTAGTAGTAATATTGGAGCCATTATAGTAATTAATCTTTATTGTCACAGAATCTTATATTATATAGACTCAATGTCTTAACATACTGGGTAACAGAGAAGACAACTACACCTTATTTATTGTTGTTATTTATTAAGATCTGATTGAGGTATGCTTCATTGCATCAAAGGCTATTTCTATAAGTGCAATATATTCAGTTTTTGACGTTAATATATAGAGAGAAAATGAGATATTAGGAACTTTCATTTCAGACGTATAATCATGTGATAATTCATTTTAAGAGATGAATGAAATTACTTGAGATATAATTTTGCTGAAATTATAGTGATTATATTACGTATTATGGTATGTAAATAGTTAATTACATAACCGTAACTTTACTGTTAAATGAAGATACTCTCTGTTAAGTGATGATAGTTCAATATGTATATCATGACCATATTTCTCATTTGTAATTAATGATATACATCCCTACCACCCCCTGAAGTCAACAGTAGAAAGTTTGGTGTTATACCCAAAACCCTTAAATTAGAAAACATTTAATGTAAATGTTACTGTCATCAATGTTTATATATTCGTATATGTGTAAATACATCATTGCTTAATTGTAAAATGGAACTGCAGGTTACTTTTCACTCATCCAGTATATACATTTTTGGAATTGTCATTGGTTTTGGAGGTGTAGCTAAAATGTATAAAATCTATGTGTATATACGCTACAAATTATAGTTATTCAAAGATAATATACACAAATCAGCCATTTACTTTAAATTAGTTTTTATATTTAGAGACAAGAAAATATCTTGTGTAACATCGAATTCCATGTTTGTAATAGAATAACAATGCATTTTCGAATAAAATTTACAAAATAAAATTATAAGTATGTTTAAATGAGGATATCATGAACTTTTAATTATATAAACAACATTCCTGTACGAATTTAATCTCTAACTTGATTTATCATTTTTAATTTAGAAAGAAAAACACGTTTTAATCAAGTACGAAGGTAATATAAAAGTATGCAAATCTCTAGCGTCATGCAGGTTGATAATTTATGGTGTGAAGATTACTTTGATTTAGGTTTTGATTATTAATTCACCACAGGAGCTTCATTAATGATGTTATACAAAGACCTCTTCTGTTGGTAAATTTATATAATAAGCCGTCTGTTTTCCCAAACGCCTTTCACACACCTGTTCCAGTCATTTCTGTAAACTACCCAATAACGAAAATCTTTAAGCCACACAATTTTATAACGTTATTGATACTATAGTGTTTTGCAATTGCTACTTCTATAATTTTTATGTACATTTATTTCATAAAAAAAGAGATGACCATTTTATTACATATTTTTAGCTCTTTTGGCCACAAAATAATGTAGTATTGTTGACCTAGCGAACGTCCTTTTGTTTTAATTTTAAGAGTTGACAATTTGACTTTATTTGTTTTAATCTTTTACTTAATTAAGGAAAAGGAGTTTAAGGATCGATATGCAATTTAGAATAAAATCATTTGCAAACAGGTCAATAGATCTAAGTACAAAGTATTTATAATTATAGATTAAAATTCGCCAACAATTAATCAGTAACTCCAATACTGAGCTTACACAATGAGTATCGTAGAAACAACAAAATCTATTAGATCAAGATTCAAAAACTTCAATTAGCTTCTTTTTTTGTATAAAGGCAAAAAACCTCACAGTTCCTTCTAATATCAGTTCCTTCTAATATTATTTACCTAATAATTATTAGCAAATTTGTTCGCTGATGAAATAATTTTAACTTGATATAACTATTAGTTGTAAACACACAACGTGATTGAAACTAAAATATACAGTGTCGTTGAGTCTTTTAAGAAACTAATGAATAAGGTCACAGCCACCACGGCCAACAGTAGAGTTTCTGTTATCTTATTCAATTGTGTGTCTAAATCTAGTAAAATATACTATTAAGCCAAATATATGCAAAGTATTTGAATGTACTTCACCGCTGTCTTATTTTTGTTTTGTTCAAGTATACAGTAGCCTCTCTATTAGTTACTGTTATCTCTATGTGTATGAATATTGTTTTATGCCATGAGTCATAATCTACATTCAGTTTATTACAATCATTAAATTTTTTTTTGAAAATATCCATTGGTTAGAAACCACACACACGCGCACACACACACACACACACACACACACACACACACACACACACACACACACACACACACACACATGTTTGCGTGTATATATACAAATATACGTGGTGTATATTATATCATTAACCACGTTATCATTTATTATTATCATATCGCAAGTTTTATACACATTATTTGTTTTAATAAATTAAACATAATAGCTCACTTCTTCCTTTCTGAAGGTACAAAATAGACTCAAATCTGCAATAAGATATTGTAGGTCTCATCATAATTGTTTGCTTTGGTTTTTTTATAAACACATTGCACAAATAAGTCCAAAAATATTACTTGTCAAAAATGTATTTAAACATCTTTTAAATTTGGTAATTTAACTTGATAGTGTCTAAATTTTTAAACAGTTTTCTAAATGTTTAAATGAAATAAACATTAACTTCAAAGAAAGATTTTTTTTTCTTTTTTTTTCTCTCTTCAAGAGAAATGTGTTGGGTTTTCTCTGAACTATATTATATTTTCTATTTAAGCAAAACATTTTAATTATATTAATTTAGGTAATAATATACTATATTATTACAAATTAATTTCTCTCTACTAAAAGTGAAACTTTTGTTTAATAGTGTTTTAGTTATAAGTAAGTTATGTATATATACTACATGTAGTATATATTTTGTAAAATTTGAAAATTATCTTTTCTTTTTAGTTATAGTTTATCCATTGCATTTTTTTTTTTCATGTACCTATTGTATTATTTTATAACATAATTTGATAATTTTAGTTTCTTATGTAATAGTTATTTTTTAGTTATTTTGTAAATGTATATTATGCAAATAGCATAGAGGGAAAATAAAATTAAAAAATGAATAAAAAATTAAATAAAATAAATGATATTTAATTTAAAGTAAATAAAATGAGGCAGAATAGTTCAATTAGGCGAACATTATATGTATGAGTGACTTGTAAATGTGAAACAAGTCCTTTGTATAATCTGTAACTCATTTGACACTCTCTAAGCTTGCAATATATATTAAAATATTATTTGTCCTAGCTACTCATATGATTATATAATTTTATGTTATTCAAGAACATTTCCAATTTCTATATGTACATATTTTTGATTTGCTAGTTTAAATTATTTCTTGTTAAGTGACTTTAATAAACAATATCGCAATTTGTTTTCTAGAATTAAAAATCGTCAGAGGTAGGCCTACATACGCAAATTGTAAACTTATTTTACAAGTAATTATAAACCTGAATATTTTCATATCATTTGTGTATCTTAAATTTTTATGTGTCTTCCTAATAATTTTTGTGTAATACATACTGTTCATTCTGTTGTGAAATAATAAGAATAACATAAACTAGTGTTTGATAAAAACAATATAATATTAAAATGCTTCCTCTTCCTAACTAAATTTAAGTATATTGTACATCAATACACTTTTCTCATAATATATATATATATATATATATATATATATATATATATATTTTAAATTGATTTTTGTTGGTGTTTATATTCACCCTGTTGTTGATATATAGCTAAGTGTGAATTTAAGATTTGGTAGAAATCTATTGTGAGGGTGAATGTTACTTAGCTCTAACTCAATGAAAACGGGTAATCAATTGTTTTTCAACACGAATCGTGTTATTGTGAATATATATTGTCTACGTGTTTTTAGCTCTAGAAGAGTGTTACAGTATACTCATATTGAGATAACTTCTCTGAATATGTATGGTAATTAACCTAAGTAGATGTAAATTTTCTGTTTTCGGTATGTAAACGTTGTCTATACATATTTTTGTATAGAAGGTTATATTTTGTTGAAAATTTTAGAATGATTTGGTTTTTATAGAATATATAGGTTCGATAAATCGTAGATTTAAAATAGTTTTTAAAATAGTTTATACTAAATTTTTAGTATCTGATATATAATTAGTCATACAATTAGTTGTTTTTACATCACAATTGAAGCAAGTAAATTAGTAATAATACTTGCATTTACACATCAACTTTATGTTTAGATTTACTGCCTAACTGTTCGATTTATTAATTTTTTTGTCTAATATAAAAAACATAGTATAATAAATTACGAATTTTGTAAAAAAATTAAAATAATTTTCTTTTTTTTTTCTTAATCTATGGTTTATAAGGTTTCATAAAAACACAACATATGGTATAATATCTATTTTATCACTGTGAAAAAAATATTTGAAGTGGAGAGTGCACACCTGTTTTGGGGAAATCAGATTGAACCAGGCTACTGGTTGATGTAACTCTAATGAAACATTCAGTAATTATTATTATACTTCGCTTCTTCCTGTTGGAAAGTAAAAACTTCCAGAAGTAAAACCTCCAGAATAATTTTCTTTATATAGTTCTGCAGTATTTATGCTATTCATTTTAGCATTTTTCCTTTTTACTGTTTATAACTAACAGAAAAAAAATCAGCTTACAAGCCTCAAATAATTATTGAATACAAAAGTATAGAATACATTTTTTGAATTCCATCAAACTTATTGATTTACTTTCTTCTTTTCCTTTCATGGAATGTTTTGATAACAATGTGAAGGTCAATTTAGTGGTTACTAAAGGTTTTGCCCACACCTTTAGCTTAGTCTGTTCAGCTTGCGAGAACAAAACGCAAATGAAGCTTTGCATAACATAATATGGACCAAGTGCCCCAAGACTACTTTTACATCAAAAGTAAAGATTGACATTGGTGTTTGTGAACATCTACTACACTAGCTACTTGAAAACTAGTGTTAGCTTCCAAAATGCTACTGGTATAAGCCCTGGTCAGCACGCGGCCACAATAGCAAAACACTTAGACCAAAAAAGACTAATGCTTTCACATTCACGAAAATCTGAAAAGTTTGAAGCGAACAGAAGAAAGTTAAGGTCAGCACAGGCAGAAGAAGAAGAAAAACTCCAAGAAAATGATGGAATAACTTATGGTGCTGGCTGTTATTGAACTTTTAAAATGAGCTCTTAACTAGACTGGTTTTACAACCTAATGATGCATTTTTGGACATTTATTTTATTTTAGATGTTTTTAGTGATATAACATAAAGAATTAGAGCCTATTATGGTTCCTGTTAGTGATTTAATAGACCTATATGTATTTTAAACATGGAAATATACCATTCACTCACTACAAATACCTGTGGGCTATGTTATTTTCATCTATAGTTACTAATTAACTAGTATAAAGTTCAACCGCTGTTTCCCGCAACTTAAATGTTTTGTTATTTTTTTACATATAAGCTCTTATAACTTTTTAACTATTAAAGATACAAAAATGCAATTTTTACCAGACATTGTTTAACTATAAAGCAAGTTTTTGTGCATGGATATTGCAATAGGTTAAATACAAGTATATGAAAAAAATATATAATAAATTACGTAGACATTTTCTAACACAGATATTTATGATGCCATAACTTATAAACCAATTCAGAAAAAACCATGAGTGTGCACAAAAAGTTAGTACTTTTTTTGCCCTTGAAAATTACATATCAAACAATAAAATTGGTTCATAGTTAAAAAGTTATAAGATATTTAAGAAACCCATGTTTTCCCCCGAAAAAAGCTCAAAAAACTCCAAAAAATATGTATGTATTTTTTAAATTTATTTTATTTTATTTAATTTTTTTTACTTGAACAGTGGTAATCATTTTTCTAAGACTAAATGAACCTAAATATATATATGAAAAATTTTAAAAGCATTTTAAAGAAAATTACTAGTTTCAGTATAGATTCCCCTTTAGTATAATTAAACTTTGATTATTATATTGATCGATAAGCAAGCGATCATATCAAATATTATATTATAAACTGGGTTGGGATTATTTAGTCCCTGTTAATATACAGTAGATGTTGTTTCAAAAATTAATAAATTGATTTCCTTTCAGTCAGAGAATAATTACATTGAAATATTAAACTATATTTATTTTGAGGTTAAATTACAACCTCTTTTGTTCTGTTTAAAAATAAAAATTTTCTAGTAAAAGTTCATATTGCAAAGCTACGGTTGTGAGTTTCTATGTATTCCTGTACAATTTCACACATTATTACCTAACCATTATAATATGTCATTTTGAAATGGACGAGATCTGTTATATGGTATAGTTGGTTATGACGTCTATTATATTTATGATTATTTCATTATAAATAAATTTAGTATTCACTCTAAAGTTCTTTGGTCCAACTATTTGTGGCTTTTGGTTGCTTCCCTTTTCATATTGCATTTCAAAGATCCATATGAGTTTTATTTTATATAAATATGCAAATGCAATAATTACGCATGTCGTGTGGTTTCAATAAAAAAAGTACTGTATGTGTTTTGTTTCGTAACTAAGATCATTAAGATAAACTACGACTTTATAATCAAAAGATTTATATTACGAGTCAAGAACGATTTAGTTGGTACATTATAGAGGCTTATTACTCGTACATTTAGCAAGAACTTAAAATATTTACTTGTTATTTATTGAGACTGATAAATCTCAATGTATTACTAGAAATATAAAGAATTACAATTTTGTTATTGAACCAACTTTGCTAAAAATATATAGGTCATATGTTGTAACTCTCGTTTTAGTTTTTCACTTATACATAGTACATGGGCACAATGATGTACATGAAAATTATTTATTTGTTTATAAAATATATCGAATGATAATAGTTAAACCTAAAACTGAAATTAAGTTGGTTAAAACTACATCAATAACATTTTATTATTTAATAAAAATTATTACTAAAATAAATTTAAGAATTTTTTTTTTCAATTTAAAACTCAAAGAGATATTGCGCTTTTATCTTACGACTACAAACAAAAAGTCATTATGTTTTGAACTGATAAGAATAGATAGTTTGATCTCTTAAAAAAATTTGGTACCTACCAACAAACATATGTTAACATAAAAACATATAAATATTCACACTCTATATAATGCAACTTTAAATTAAAATACCTATATAGTTTCCCTCCCTCTGGTTTTATTTCCAAAATCTATTTCACAATATAATTCTTTACTTGGACATAACTATAGGTACTTTAAAGACAAATAATAGGTGTTAAAAAAATTCATTTAATATCACTAATCCTTGCATACAAATATACATAGTTCATAAAATCAGTGGTAAATGCATATGGACCAAATGGTTAAATTTACTGCACTCTCTAAAATAATTCCAAATATTAATCAATCTCTAATCTGAAATCTATTATTATCTTGAATTATCTATATTTCTACTGTTACACGAAAAAAAAGTCTATAATACTGAATATATAAATTGAATGTATACTGAATATGTTGTAGAGGGGATTGCCATTTAAAATAATGCAATTAAATTCCAATCATCCGAGACTCAACAATTTATATCCGGGAAGATTGCTTTGTTAGCACATCTTCAATTATAAAGCGAACGCATTAATAATGATTCTGCTCCTGTGTGATAATAACTATTATTAAGTGCTGCTATCTACTGAGAATTATATTATTTTTGATCTGGTAATTCCTAAGGTTGGCGTAACACAAGTTTTTCACAAGTCATTATCCAAAATAAGGTCAATAAATGTATAGTTCTTTTTCTTGTATCTCACAAATATTTTAAATAAGTTAAATACAATAAATGTAAAACTCAGATTAACGAAACAACTTTATTTCTTCTGTACATATATTAGCCAATCATTTATTATTTATCTTTTTTTAACAATATATATTGTTTAAAAAATGTTAAATTAATACAATCTTGATCCAATTCAGATTCAACTATATTGTGTATTATTTTATAACCGAACGATAGCGCGTTTTGTTTTGCAATTTTTAAACTTTTATATTATAATCATTACTTCTAGTCAACTCAAAATCTCTACTTGTCGGCCCTTAAAACTTTTATTACGATCTAAATTGCGTCCAAATTCGTAGAAATTCATTATTTATATATTATTAAATGAGTTTACATATTCCAGGTTCCATTATTTCTTTACGTAAAGAATTAATTTCATAGTTATGAATAAAATTTTATTGCCCGCTTTCTGAGAGAATAATAAACAATTAATTGTAATCGTTCGAAAATATCTTTCGGATTATTCCAATAAAAATAGAGTGACTTGGCTTCTGAATTTATCACATTAGATTCTTGGAATTTATGTGTATTTAAAAAAAAAATTCGGATATTGTAAACCTTTTCTAAACAGTTATTCAAACAAAGGTGCTATTTTAGTGCTATATTTTTTACCTCGGTTATATTTCAATTTATCACTAGCAGAATTATATGTCCTATACACATTATAGATTTACAATATTTTCATACATACTAATATCATATGCAGTCTATATTAAAACATTCAGGTTGTTCATAATAGTTAACCCACAGAATCCGTCTTTTCCATTATCGTTTATCAATAATTATATGCCATCTTTATCCAAACGAAAATATTATCCCCACCTTCAAATTTTTATTATTTTTATGAATGCCGATTTTTGTTATCAAATTTCCTTTCGCTGTTTATCAATTATATAAACTATATTTTAAATATCCCCCCTGTAAATAATTCACACTTGTTATAACATTGTATAACTTGTTACACCCTTTCTTTATTCTAGTATTCTCATTAAATCCATATTTTATTCGTTAATTTATAAATTGTTGGAAGCTGGATATTATTTAACTTATTCTTCAATTGATCCCTTATTGTTTTCCGCATTGCCTGATTCATCGTTTATAAAAGGCTCATGTATGTCATAACAAGTTTACTTCTATTGCTTGTTGTTTGTAATCTATTTCGTCAAAATCGATCGCGTATAGGACCAAACTGGTAGTTTTAAAACGTTTACCTTTTTCACCTAGAGGCAATAAAGGATTTTTTTCTTGGGATAAGACAATAACTTCCAATTTTAATGCTCCATTTCCTCATTTTTTGTAATCCTATTACAATATAAGCTTATGTTTTTTGGAACTTATTTATATCAATGATTTTTTGACATACGAATTACAATATTGAATGTCTTTATTTTTATTATTTTTTAACGCTATTAATAAATGAATAAATAAATTAAACAATTTGTACTACACAATAAATTATAATTGAGCCATGAAGATCTAAGTTTCGCCAGCTACGGAATTGTGGAAGGCAGGTTAAAGACTTATCGACAATGAAGTAGCTAGTAAAATCTAGGACGACATGGATTAATTATAAAATTATGGTGGAGTACAATTTTTAAAATTTGTTTTTTTATTCATAAAATGGAAGTCTACCAAATACCTAATTCAGTAGTATAAGTATATCACCAATTAAGGTTCAAACTTTTATAAATCGAATCCTTGAATTCTTTTACGTCGTGAGTCAATGATGTATTTATATATTTAATATTGCCCATACAGTAGGTGTATTTATTTCAAATAGAATTTTTTACCTGTCAATTTACTAATATCGTCTTTATAACCGTTGTCATAGACGTCATCCGTCTTATATACTAATACTAAATGCAAAATGAATTATTTAAAAAATTGAAGCGAAATCGCAATAAACTTTCCAATTATTGTTAAATTTTCCATTTGGAACAAACAACAAAGGAAAAATTATTAATTCACTACATTTTAAGGTCATACTCGGACTTTTTTAGAATTTTATTTAAGCTTTACTCTAAAACGTTAAATTGTAGTTTATTTGGAGGATTCAAAAAATGTAATTTATATGTGTATTAGATTAGTCAAGAGGCAAGGATGTACAAGGAAATATCTGCTGACAAAGATATTAAATTTAATTAAGACATTAGGATTCCTAAAATATGCGTTTTCTGAAGATTTCAAAAAAATTTTTGTTGTTTCGACTATCTAATCCCATTGACTAAACCGATAAATTTCTTTCTTTAAGAAGTCTATCAAATTTTACTATAATACAACTTTTGCCAATTTCAATCATGGTCATATCCTTACTAACAATATCAGACGTTTAGAGCAGAGACAGGGCAGGGCAGAGACAGTGGTTATGAAACAATGTTTATACGTAAGACATTTCATAAAACGCGGGTGAAATGATTGTTCTGCCTATTTGGCTGCTTCAAACCAAAGAACGTACTATGTACGGAAATACAGCTCAAATATTTGTACAAATTTGAGCAAATATTTAATAAATATTATAACTTCTATTACGTAAGAAAAGTAAACAATGTTATAATAAAGTACCATTTCCCAATCCCGATCACGAAACACGTTATATACCAGTTTTCAGACCCATTTCCCTTCAAAATTCATTATACATAAATAATCTGTCCCTCGAGATCTTTTGATAAACAAACACATTACAAAAACTACAAAAAGAAGTAAACACTCCACAAATACGACAAACTAACAAGTCCAAACGGTATGGTGTGCACTTCCTTATAGAATTTTAGTTAGTACTTTATAAATTGGTGTTTTTTGTACTAGTTTTTAAACTTACATTTAAATGTAGTTAACTCTTTTTTATAAATACATCTAACATAAGTAATATAGCGTTGGTTCCAAAGTATTGCAAATCAAATTATTATCTCTTTATATCACCATTCAATCACAATTGAAACTGTATATTTCCTAACACATCAGGTAACGCCAATCATCATATGTTCAAAAATAAAAATGTGTAAAAAGAAAGCTAACACATTAAAATAAACAAGTAGTTCCAAAATTTATTTGAAAAAATATAATTACACCAGACAAAATTATAATTTTAACTTCAAAATTCAGGACACTTATACACAAAATAATAATTAAAAAATTTAAAAAAAAACATTTATGCAGATTAATACTTTTTAAGCTACTTAAATTTAACAAATTTGAATTAATATAATTATGTGATGAAATATGAATATAAAACCAAATAGGCACTTAGAGGTCACAATGAAAATAATTGACAATATTCCACTTAAATAATTATATATATATATATATATATATATATATATATATATATATATTTATGAATTTATTTTATTCACAAAATTTATACAGTATTAGTCTAATATACAATTGAAAATTGTAAAACAAATGAACTGTGATATATTCTAAGGTAATGACTTTTACTGATCTGGCTTTTGTTATAACTTAAATACTATAAGAGAAGTGGTGTGAAGATTGAATTGGAATTTTAATTGGACATCACATTTTCAATTCCGAGACTGGAAAGTTATTTTAATTTCAGTGTTAATGATAAAATCATATTAAGAGAGAGAGAGAGAGAGAGAGAGAGAGAGAGAGAGAGAGAGAGAGAGAGAGAGAGAGAGAGAGAGAGAGAGAGAGAGAGAGAGATGGAATGAATGTCTTTTAAAGGACATGGACAGAAAGAGACGAAGAAGAGAGATTAAAGAGAGACAAACAAACAAGAGACAAACGGATAGTGAGGGATAGACAATCCTACAAAGAGAAAAGTAGAGACAGAGAGCAATTATATATTTCCTTGATACAATACTATTTATTTTACGACAAAAAAAGACTTTTAAGTAAATAAATGATTTTATTATTCTATATTTTGTTCATAATATATTTGCTTGATTATAATATGGTAATGACATACAAGGCTCTCCTCTTCATCATAAGTTAACTATAACCCATACAGACACTTCATGAAGTGTCATAAATATTGAAAATAATTACATACCTGTTCTTAGATTCATGAAAGATAAGCATTTAAAAAAATATATATAACATTTGTCAGTTATTTTTTAAATATATTATTAGAATAGGAATATTCCGTGTAAACTATAATCATCATATTATTTTGACAAACATTTCATATAAACTAGATTTATATTTATCTAGTTTAATAATTTTTAACTATATTATTGGTAATGCAAGAAATCAGCAGACAATCACTAATATACAAATAAACATTCAGTTTAATAATTCATTTTGAGCAAACTTGCATGAATTAATAGAAAGAACATAATTATCCTACTGACCTGCGGTATTTTAATGACAACATTGTTGTAATTGTTAACATTTCAGGAATGGTACTTTAATTGGTAAAATCTTTACCTCAGGAAAAATGTTCTGAACTTATTGCTTTCTAAAAGAATTTAAAGTAGATATGTCATTAAAGTTAAATCTATATTGACATCATATTAACATAATAATAATAAGAGTCTTAATTAATTTACAAGACTATATTAAACCGCAATAACTCAATAACACAACATATCAGTCTATTAATTTCAATATATTATATTAATAAATAGATTTCCATGAGTATTATACAATAAACAATAATCAAAGCAAATATTTTACAATAGTTATTTTGAATTAGTTTTTCAACGTGAAATTCGTGAAGAGTTAAAACAGAAAAGCATTACAATCCATGTCGGTTTCTCTTTGTTTCATGGATCAATGGAATGTTTACTACTTGTATTTCTATGCTGTTTATAATTTTCAGATATAAAAAGTTGTGACATAATATTATTGACATTGTTTGAGTAAACAAAACAATTATTCTCTATAAATGCAAGCTAAAATGATCCTTCTATATTCACAACTTATCTTTACCATTCCTAGATAATCTGGAAGCCTTGTTTCAAATAATATGTATGTGTTCCGACATTGTATGTTTTATCTCCTTCAATTCATGGAAAATTTGTGGTTCCACTTTTATATTAAGGAATAATTAAATTATGTACAGATCTATTTCTGGTGAGTGTTATTTTTGACCTACAGTACTGCGTGTTTGGATAAACACGTTTTGACAACATGATTAGCGTTTTTAGTCAATTTAAGATGCAGATTCATGATTCCTGTGTCTTTGAAAACAAGTCAAATTCTACGCACACGGAGAATTCCAACGTTTGTTATGATTTGTCCTTTTGAAGCACACTCATGAAGACAATACTCTATCAAGGAGAAAAGTTCATCTACTAACAGAAAACGTGGATTGTAGAGAATCAGAAGATTTTGTTTCACCTTTTACTCCTAAAATTCCTAGCCTTCGTTTCCGAAGCTCAATCTTAGACAATGGTTTCATTACACAAATTTTCATTTAAATAAATCAGCAAGTACTACGAAATTTATGTTGATTTGTTTTTGATTTACCTTTTACTTCAACTGTAATCAGTTTAGGAAATAGTTTCATCTAAATTTGTGGCAGAATGAAATGTTATCTGAAAAAGATATTGACTTTGTTGCTGTTCTTTGACCATTACATTTCGATTGACTCGAATGTCTATGCGAGTTTTTTAAATGCTTTTATCCCTGCGGATTTTAGATTGATGTGTTTTACGATCATTACATTAAACTCGTACAGTGAAATCGATAATGAAAAATTAGACAGAGCAAATCTTCACAGAAGCTGACACGAGCCACTCCTTCACTGGGAGTTTGTACGCCGATTTTGCAAAGTAGAAATCGACCAAGCCACTGGAAGTTTAGGCTTTTTATGCAATATAGCCTGGCTTGATTGATTTCCTTCAACTCGCTCAGTATCCCGAGATCGTTGGAAACCTCCTATTCTTTTTAAATACTTCCAGTTATTGTATTTATAATTACGTGACTCACGTACTAGCTCAGTTATTTAAAAATTACTCTCCCCTCAGAGCCGTGAAGTTCACTGGTTATTTTTTTAATGCAATCACTACCATTTACTATCGATAACATACATAAGTTATCCTCAGAAATTGGTATATTTTAATTCAAATTTAATGTTAATAAAAATTCTGTAATTACTTAGCTTTGATCAAAATTTGGAGGTATTGCAAAAATTTACTCTCACTAATTATATGGAAAACTATTTCTGCCTTGTTATTCAGGTTCAACACAATAATAAATTCTGCAATGAAATTAATAAAATCAATATAATTTTTTCTTCTTTCAATCTTTAAATGAACAACGAAAACACATAAAATGTTGACAAATTCAATTTTGGATTATCCCAATCTTGGAACTTACTTTAAACATACATATATGAAATGAAATAAAACTTATCCTAACATACATAAAATATATTAAATTGTAAGGCAGAATAAAAAATTGAAATTACAGGTTATTTCCACAGTGAGTCATAAATAATAAAAATGACAAATTAAATGAATTATTATGCGTTAAAATATTAGGTCTAAAAATGTTATTTAATTTAAAAAATTTAACTCCTTTTTTTAGTTTGATATTAAAAATATAAAAGGTTTATATAAAAATTTGAAAAATATTTCCAGCTCAGATTTTAAAATAATTCCTAAAGTCTTGGCAATCGAATTATACGGGAAAAAACTCACAATTTGCGGTGTTTTGAACCTTGTTGGAGTGATGTCGATATTAGCCTGGATGTGTTGATCTCTCTAGGAATCCCTTCTTGCTGGTCCTGTATATTAATGATATCGGAATTAGCTAAGTTAGCTGCTCATTACCCTGGAGGATTAGCCTGGTCTGTTGCCTTCAGATCCCGTCCTGGTTCCCTGGTCCAGCTACTGCATTCCCTCGATCCTTCCCTCGTGGTTTGAACTTTTTTATAGTAAAAAAAACAAACTTTTTTTAAAATATTTACGTCAAAAATTTTTATGAAGAAGCTGCTGTTGGAGCTCGTGCGCTCTCGTATCAATGCAAGACTAGGACTGGTCGCCGTCGCTGAACTTCTGGACTTTGGTTGTCCCCAATCGTTCTAGACTTGTACAAACACTTTGAATACGACTAACATCCACTAACATTTCCTAATTTTTATAAAATTTACGATTTTTACAAAAATCGGAAATTTTTCAATTTTGTAACCGTTAATCTGTTGCAAAGCTCTCATTATTTTGGCGAGTTAGTAATTTGCGAGCTTAGGTAATGTGTGATCTACTGGTAGTAGTTTAACTGCGGTTAAACAGCTAGTTTATTCAATTGTGAACTAAATACGTTAGCTTATTTAGGGTTCAACACGCATATTGACTTCGTTGAGTAATCTGAAAGGAAAATACTTTCACAGTTGGATTAGAAGTTTTATCGTGGAAATAAATTGCTGTCACAACTAGTGTTAGTTCCACACATCGATTCACGCCTAGCTGGTATGTAAGCCATTTACCCACAGTAGTTTCCCTTTGAACACTTCTATATCTACGGTGATAATAAAACCCTCTTCTCTAATTGAAGAGGTTAGCTCATAATAAAATCAGTCCCTACACTTTGTGATCACACCTCATAATAATATATTAGTCGTTTTATTACAAAATAGAGCGAGTGTGATAGTAATATCCTAGGAGAAGCGATCAAATTTCAGATCTAGTTAATTTTAACAATCAGAAACCCACTTTTAGTAGTTCTAATGTAGGACTATATTTTTTGTCTCTACTTTGATAGTCTATAATTATGCTGATAAAGTAAATTCTGAGAAACAGAACACGAATGTCATAACAAAATGCTTCAAAAAGAAACGTTTTTAAGAATAAAAACACACCAGTTTCCAGTTTTTAAGTTAGAGCGATTCTCAAAGAAACCGACATGACAGTAAAATACAGAGGTCATTTTATATTTTAAAAGCAGTCGGAACTTTTATTAAAAATAGAACATACATGAATAAATTTTATCTTAACATGTTTGATATTTATCCCTACGTATATTTCAGCTTTACTGACAGAATTTAAAACAACATGGACAGATATAGGCAGAGAATACGAGTAGGGGGGTTGGGGGAGAGTGTGGCAAATAGAAATAGATTGAATGAATGCGTAATATATATATATATATATATATATATATATATTTTTTTTTTTTTTTTTTTTTTCAGGGCGAGGTTAATACTTACTCGTCCTATCTTACCCTAACGTAACACAATTAAAGATATATAATTTAAAGTAAATACAAAACAAAATAATTAAAAGTAATAAAACAATAAAATATGTGTACTAATTTAAAATTATAATAAAATATTATATAAAATCAAGAATTAAAATCGTGAAATGAAATTACAATAATTTAAACTTATTAAAATTATTGTCACCAATGAAATGAAGTTAGAAATAAATAGCCTAATTTAATTTATTGAACAAAATAGAGAAACAAAATATAATATAAAACAAAAGCTCTTGTATAATAGTTCATATAATCCATTCACATGAATAATACGTTATTAGTAAATTAACAGGTCAAAGAAAGTGTACGTCTATTTATTTTGGATAAAATGAATATCTTTAGTAATTATTAAATTAATGCATGTAGACTTCAATTCGTCCATAAGTAAATCTACAGGTAGCGATCGGAAATATTCAATAACTAGTATTACTTTACTCATCGCCAAGTCCATGATTACTATCCGAATGATTGCATTTATTATTCTATTTTATACTTTTGTGTGTCAAATATAAATCATTTACCTAAGTGTAGATAAACCTCTTTCGTCATCGACGTTGACATAGTTAGACCTTATTACACATATCTTGAGTGTTTTATATTAAGTACGACTGTGATGTGGAGTGCATTTTTCAATATCACGTGGTATGTGTAAAGCTTAGCTCGACACGTCAAACATATTGACGAAGCACCTGTAGCTAATACTCACAGGTCAATATATATAAGTTACATGTCTGACGTAACAACAAGGTTTAAAAAAAGAATTTTTTCTTTTTAAAACCTTTTATTTATTATAATAATACTCTAATATTCATTTAAAATACAATATAACAAATACTTTGTACGTAAAAACTTAGTAAAACTATGATCTAGTGAAACTGTTATGCAAGGAGTCTGGATTAAAACTAACTCTAGGTTGTTACATTAGTCTTAATGAAAACTATGCTGACTGCTGACACATTAATACATTTTCTAGAAACTTCTATACATACTGATTGATTTTTAAACCATATTTACCAACGTAACTCATTTATATATATATATATATATATATATATATATATTTGACACACACCGACACTGTAAAATAAATAATCTATTGTTCGATTATGTATGGCAAGTATGTTAGACATTCATCTTACTTACTTTGCAAGTATTTTAATACACAATCACTATTCTTAAGTAACCATTTTCAAATGAGATAAGATCACCAGCATCCCGATAAAGTATATATTCTTTTAACCCTGCATATCACATTTACAATAATTTTGGGTAACGAAGGACCGAAAATGTCAATTCTAGAACTTAACTAGAAAGAGCTCACCTACCAGATCTCCAGTCTCTCACATAAGCAGGTGAATTTCTTTCATAAAAGTAAAACTGAACCCAAATATTAAGTTAAGGAGCCAAATAAATATCATGATTAACATAGTCCAAAAACTGCAAAATGTAAATCAAACAAAATGAAAATTTTAAGCTTCGTGCAAATTCATAGCCACCCATACATCGCCAGATTGATAATGGTGACTCGTGGTGACTAGTGGATAAAACTGATTCATGATAGAAAACGAGATGGGTAAGAAGTAGGGACAATAATCTATTCACGATAAGTTGATGAATGACAATAAATCCATGCACTTAGATAGCCCAGAGATAATACATATGGGTCTGAAATCAGCAGAACGGAGATTCTGATATTTTAAAAATAGAACGAACAAAAGCGATTAAGCATTAGTTGCTAATGTAATCTTCAAAAATTTTGTATCAATAGTAAAACAATATTTTCTTGCTTAAAACTAACAAGAATCCCGTCTACTCTTGCTGCATTAGAAATTAGCTTACGAGTAGTGTAGCATACTTTTGGTATTTAAATTCAAAAAAGTTAGGAAGATATTTATGATCTATGATCGAAAAATTCAACATTCTGAGTAGCACATTATTACATTAAAAGAAACATCAGAGATAAAAATTAATTCAATTGATATTGAAAACGAGGATACTTGATTGAAAGCAAGCTGAAAATGAAAAAAAAAAATGAGTATTTAACAACAATATACAGATATCGAAAAGATACAAAATTAAATTTATTTCAGTAAATGTATTCAAATATTTTGTTATATATGTATAGGCCTATACAAATTTATAGGTTAAAATATTATAATTCAGTCTTTAATAATTAAACAATTAAACAATTTACACAAAGATATAAATTCCTAAATTATTCATTAAAGTAAAAAATAAATAAACAAATAATAACAAATACGAATTTGTATATAAAATTATTTATTATTTAGTTAAGATTTCTCAAAAAATGTAGAGGCCTATGGTCCAAAATGTTCGATATTCGTTCAGCACAAATATTTATTGCAATTTTAATATTTTTAATTATTTTTATTACCACTTGGTTTTTTTGATATAAAAGGAAATTTTAAAGATATGGGTATAACCCTGTGTAAACGTTTATTTTTAAACTATAAGTGAAATATTGCAGTTAGTTTTAGAACTAATTAATAAGTTTGGCCTCTTAAACTGTTTAAAGTTGTTGGATAGTAGAGAGAGATCGTAGATTTTTTTTTTACGTTCAACAATGAATCATTTAAGAACTGCACCCTTACTGGAAACCATTTAAGCTGTACAGCAAAATACGACTTCCATTAACAAATTAAAATTCACTCACAAAGTAAAGAAAATTTGGACAAAGCTTTTATACAAACGTTTTACAATTAATTACTTTATCTATTCAGTTTAGTTTATAATCGGTTAATTTATATTCAAACAGTTATAATTAACACTAGAGATTTCACTCGTGCAATAACATACAAAATGAAACTGTAATCAATCAATGACCATTTCATGAACACAATGGGTATAGTTTTACACATTATTTATCTTTTCTTAGCTGTAGAACAAATATAAATTTACGTTTGGGCATTTGATTGAAATAAAAATTAATTATGATTCGATTTGGTTACCCGGTATTCTAGTTGTAATGAGCGAGTTTTTGTAAGATAACACAACGTAAGGTAATTGAACTGGGTTTCCTCCTACTTTTCTAACGAGTAAGAGTGAAAGGAATTATGTAGGCTCATTTATATTTGAAATTGATTTGAACAAATTATTGCATTAACTAACTGTCAATTGTTGAGTCATTATTTATTTCCTTTTAACCGAATATTGTTCTACTCGTCAGAGCAGCTGATTATAATCTTAAACTATTTTTGGCTTGATTTAATAACATTTACACTTTTCTAGAGTTTTAGTAGATTTACCCGTTAGGTGCTGCCATCTACCGGATTATTTCGGCAACTACTTTTTTCCAATAGGCTCTCTCTAGGCAGAAAAGCATGAGGAATCCGTCTTTTTTATATAGGGGCTTTACGGTCGCCACAGTAGCTTTAATAATATATTTTATTATTATTTTGGAAAAAGAACGATACCAGTTACACTAAATAACAAATAGGACAAACGTGCACTAATAATTACCATAGTAAAACTAAGTTTATTTCGAACACATGTTCTCATTATAACATAGTTGTGTATTTACTGATCTGTGAACTGAACTATTACAGAATAATAATAATATGAATATAATTAATAAAGAACAATCAATCAGATAATTGTGTTTTTTTAAGTTCCAGTGATTGTGGTTAGGGGCAAATTCATATTATTATTGTGAATTTCACCACAGTGCTCAACAAGATTGTATATTCCAGAATACAAAAAATGTGTCATTTTGCGTTTTGACTTGAATATTTAAATACAAATTATTAGTCTAATTACGTGAGATAATTATTAAAATATCTTAATGACAACATGTTTTTACCCAGAATCCTAAACATTGTCACTTGTTCTAAATAATCTATATTTCCTAATCCCACTGAGATATCGCGATGTTTTAATGGATACTTCCTTATGCAGCTTTTAAATGATGTAGGACATTTTTGAAACCTCCTACTCTTTGATATCATAGTGCCTAATATGTTGAACCAGTTAGGAAACTGCAATAACCGTGAGACATTTCAGTTAGTTTATTTTCTGATCTTTGCTTTCACGGCTTTCCATTTTATGTTTTACAGACATCTATAAACTTTATTATTTATTTTCAATAATATCATTCACAAGATTAACCCTATAAACAAGATTATACATCTGACAGATTAACTTTATGCCAATTTTATCACTTTTATATTTATGTTGATAGATCAAAAGTATTGAGAGAACCTAACTATTGTATTTTATGGATTGAAGTTTTTAATCTCCCTGTTATTTGTAATTACTGGATACTATGGTTACGCTTTTTAATTTATTCATACTCTGATGGATCATATATCATATATATCGTATGTAATATGATATATACATATTATTAAACAGTGTGTGCGATATATTGCAACCTTACCCCCTGATTCATGATGATTAACAATTATTGTCATTAACTATTTATAATGATGAGATAGTATTTAACACTTTTAGGAGGACTTTTTGTGGGAAACTTCCTTCTCTTCTAATTTATGGCCTCAATATAGAATGACTAGTCTCCATTACATTCTGAAAGTAGTAAATACAATACCGTTAGTAGAATTGCTTAACATAAATAATATTGCCAGGATATATATTAAGAGTAATGGTCATTTAATAAAAAAATTTTCCTAGTTTAATAATAAATTAAAAAGCATATATCGCTATCATTCTCATAATTTCTAACATGAGTAACAAATGTAGCTCTCAATAATTGTATTGTGAAGAAATTAAAAATATACCATATCTGATACTACATGTATAAAGTAAAGTATTGCTCTAAATTTGGGTTTTTATATAAAACGGATGAGGAACAAGAAACGTAATTCCAAATTTACATTAAATATATATGCAGTGTTAAAAATTAATTAAAAAAGACACTTCTTTAAAAAATTATGTTGTTCATAAATACTTTGTGTGGATGGTCGGAATTACTCGTCCAAAAAGAAGACAATTCCAATTTGTTTTTATTTTTACATTTATGGTTTTAGTGTTTGAATTTTATTAACAGTTATTCAAAACCAATGTTGACAATACGTAAATCTATATAGAGTTATTTTTATGTACTTTGCATAAATGTTTTGACCAAAATTAGTAACATACAGGCAGACAATACTCAAGAATTTTCAAGTTAGAAATTACAAATCTAACTTAGTGATTCTGAATTCAAAGGAACTTAATTAAAGTCGGCTTTAGAAATGTAACTTCTTGATTTGGGAAGTCAAAGAAAATTTACTGTGTTTTATGCACAGTAGAATAACTAATTAGTTGAAACCAAATACGTTCTGGGTTTGATTCGGAAAGGGAGCTTTTCATTTAAACAAATAAAAGTTAAGTATTATAGTAATAACAGTTAAAGTTCCTGGGGGAAGTTTTTAATAATAACAGTTGAAATTCATCGGGGAGGTTTTTAGTATTAGTTGTTCTAGTCCTAATTTAAAATTAAACGTGGAGTTATTTTTTATCTTGATCGAATAATACAAAAGCAATAATTGCTCCTTATATCACGGTATTAGTATGTGTAGGCTATGGGTTAAGTGGAAGAGAGGACCTGATGGTCCTAACTTCGCCCATAATAAAGGCTCAAATCAATCAATCAATCAATCAATCTCTCTCTCCCTCCCTCCCTCTCTCCCTCCCTCCCTCTCTCCTTCCCTCTCTCCCACTCTCTCTCTCTCTCTCTCTCTCTCTCTCTCTCTCTCTCTCTCTCTCTCTCTCTCTCTCTCTCTCTCTCTCCCTCTCTCTTTCTCTCCCTCTCTCTCTCTCTCTCTCTCTCTCTCTCTCTCTCTCTCTCTCTCTCTCTCTCTCTCTCTCTCTCTCTCTCTCTCTCTCTCTCTCTCTCTCTCTCTCCCTCTCTCATTCTCCCTCTCTCTCTCTCTCTCTCTCCTCTCTCTCTCTCCCTCTCTCTCTCTCTCTCTCTCTCTCTCTCTCTCTCTCTCTCTCTCTCTCTCTCTCTCTCTCTCTCTCTCTCTCTCTCTCTCTCTCTCTCTCTCTCTCGCTCTCTCTCTCTCTCTCGCTTGTACCACAATTAAATTGTGTTACATTCTGTTGACATACCTTGGAAATGGATGTTTACGGACTTTCTTTGTGAGTACAAATGTCACAAGTAAAAGTTTCACTATTGTTGCTATACCAGTACACCTAACCGTACAGTCGTTTACTGTAAAATTTTGTCTCTTCTGTGGAATTCACTCCCTGAAGAAAATAGGTTTTTTGACAGCCATATATAATAAAATTGTTTTATACTAATTATGGATTTACTTTATGGTGAAAATTGTCGAAGTATTCTTGTCGTGAGGTGTATAGATTGAATATGAGTATGAATTATTTATGTGTGTGAGATAGGTTTGTTAAATAGGTGTAATTAGTTAGATTTTTTAAAAAATAGAGGAATATAGTTGAATAGCAAAATGTTTCTTTTGTATTGTTCAAAATATTTATTTAAAAACGTGAATGATATTGTTATTTTAGATTAATTTATTATGTCTCATATTTATTTATTTTCCCTTTCTTTTTTTTTATTTTGTCTGTTTAAAAATTATATGCAAAATAAATACTAACAATAACTATATTGCATATATTTGTGTTAGATGGTAGAGCGGATTTAATTGTTTTAATATTGAACTCAAAATAATGGTAGCAATTCAATAATATCACTTCACCGGTCATATTTTAAAGAACTCAAAATCCTTTGCTTATTGACAAACTGTGAATAGTGCTCAGGTAAGAAATATACTGAAATAAGTTCAAACTCAACAATATCGTATGAAATCCGTTTTCAAACTATGTTGTATGACGTATCTTACTTCGACTTTGATCTACTCTTATTACTATTTTATCTTATAGAGTTTTATTCCAGTAAAGTGTTTTTCAAAATTAATTATAATATTTTTGTTTAAATTTATTTGTTTACTTTTCTTACATATTATGTAATGTTCTTTAAAAATAAAATGGAGCAATCGCTCTAAACATTTAGTACATTATTTATAACATCTTTACTTTTTTGTATTGTACATACTTAGGCTACAGACTTCTATGTAGAAAGTTCACCACTACATAATTATTACAGATCTCATTATAATTCACAAAGAAAAAGTATTGTTAGTGTTTTCCACCCCCTCTTATAATAAAGAGTTTTTAAATCTGTTTATTTCCTCCGATGTGCTATTCTATCGTTTACCAATGAAAATTTAGATATATAGATAACATATTTATACATTCAGCGTATTAATTATATAATAGCTATGTTTTATAAATTACAACAACACACACACACACATATATATATATATATATATATATATATATATATATATATATATATATATAGGTAAATATTACTTTATTCTATAATTAATAAAATTGTGAGACTAGTGAAAAATACCCTTTTCTGGGGGCTTCTTTTTTTATTAAATTGTATTGTGTTTTATGTACACTTATTGTTATAATTTAAAAATGTTTGAATAATATATTTCCATAGCTGTGCATAATAATATCGATCATTGTGTACGATTATAATGTAGGACAATATCAGTATCACAGTTTCACAAACATATAAAATGTTATGATGGATATAAAAAATACCGTTATAATTTTCGCAGATATAATTCTTTTAGGTTCACCTGGGTAGAAATAGCTATTCTTTTTTATTGAAGGGTGTAGTTTATGTAGTGTTCTACAGAAACAATGCGTTCTATATCCCCATATTATTAATTTTACTACTACGGCATATTTTGTGATTACTTCAATATTTCAAAATGTTGTAGCAGTTGCAATAAAAAAAAAAAAAATACAGATTTCGATTCTATCAAAATCAGATATAACGCTTTTGAAGAAAAATAGCTCATGCACCTAAGGTTGTAAACAAAAGGTATTACCCACTATCTTTCTAGAAATATATGATGATCTGTTTTCGTAAAATGACATGTTAAGAAAAAATTGTAGACATCAGAGAATTGGTCACTAATAAGTAGAAAAAATTCTGGAACTTGGAACATTATTCTAGGCGGAAAAATAGAGAAATCAATCAAATTCCAGAAACACAAAATGATAAACTTGTACACATCAAGCTCAAGACGATAGTAAGCCTAATCTATCTATGGCGAGACTTAGCTACCGGTCAAGTCTGGACATACAACAGGAAGCAGACACCCTTATGCCAACAGCATTCCGGATAAGCAACATAGAAACCTCCACAATAGCCAATGGATTCCATACCTATTGGATTACACACTTCGGTTTACCAATACCACAGAAAAAGGCAGTCATTTTGAATCGCCAATATTGTAAACATTCGCACACCTCTTTGCGATATATCACGGATCCGCACCACAGCATATCATCCACAAGGCAACGGATGTATCAAGCGTTGGCATAAAACACTTTAAACTGTACTAAAAGCTCAACTAGAGGAGTCCCATTGGACATGATAACTCACCACAGTGTTACTAGGACCACTGATAGCCTGACGGAAAGACAATAACACTAGTACCTCGCAATTACTATACGGTAATCACTTTAATCACCCGGCAAATTCTTTAAGCCCACAAAAAAATTAAAGAAATCGATTCAAATCTACAGACTTTATGACAAGCTCTGGCACAGAAAAGAAGCAAAAAAATGAGCCAAAACAACGGAAAACCTTTTTAAGCAAATATTTAATACAGCTCACACGTATTTATACGAAAAGAAAACCCACGAACTTTGCAACCCCCAAACAAAGGGCCTTTTAATTAATTAACCTGTAATAAACCAGGATGAGAAGACAATAGACATTCGATTCGCCGACAAAAGCATGAGAGTGTCTCTGGACAGAGTGAAACCAGCCTACTTCCTGAATAAAGAGGAAACCAGCAAGCCTTAACAAAGTTGTCATTTGGTACCAGAAAATTTACGAAGCTCATTTCTCTCACCTCTAACGGATTCTCTAACGACTACGACAAAAGATGTACAACAAACCAATTTCTCAAAGTCCGGACGGATTGTTATAATACCAATCCGCTTCATGTTGGAATAAATTTAAACAACAAACATAAACATCACTTAAAAATAACAACTTTTTACAATAAATACATGTATATGCAACACTTTTCGATGTAGCACGACTTTATCCACTAACAATAGATTTACAACCTATCGAACACGATCAGGAGACAATTTGGTACGTTTTTTTTGAGATCATCATATTAAGAAGGGTTTACAAGCTGCTATTACCCATATGGGACCTTCCATATGTTCCATCTGGGAACAGCAGCATTAAAATAGACTATGTGCAGACTCCAAAAAAGAAACAATTCAACAAAAGCAGCATCAGCAGCCAACACCGAAATGGTGGAAGTTTTCTTCGGACAAATAAAGTGACAACGTTAGACAGAAGTACATTTTCCCAGTATTTAATAAAAATAATTTTATTTTCAAATCTGATAGATGATATGTATATTCAAAACGACTTTGATTTATTGGATTCTGTTACTAATGTTTCTTTTCATACGTTTGACGGTTATTTATTCTCCACAAAAATTAATTATATAAGTTAATTTCATTTAAATATTAGTAGTATAAAAAAAATAATGATTTTTTTTAGTTAATAAAAACCAATATAACTCTGAAATAGATACTTATATGTACGGAGAGATTTGGTACTTTTAAGTTAAGGTTTGCCCCTATCAGATACGAGGTTATAAAACGCTAATTATTTGTAACTCAGATTATAGAGTTGACGGTATTAATATTTTCCTTCTTGAATTAAATAAAACTAATTATTAAATTAAAACATCACATATAATATTCATGAAATTAATGTGTCAAAATATATTGTTTAATGTATATATATATATATATATATATATATATATATATATATTGCATATATTAAAATAATATTATGAGTTGTAATTAATAAAAGAACTGGAATAATGATGGCAATAAATTTTATTATTGTTGATGGTAATACGAACCAGAAAATAAGGCATACAAAAATTATTTATACAAATTTAGAACAAAAGTTTTTTGACGAATTTAGTATTAGGTTATTAAATTTTTATTAACGCATGTAATTTTTAACATTTTGTTATAGCTTGTATATTGATTACTTTTACAAACTTATATACGTTGATCTCAATGCAAATATGTAGTAAAAAAAAAGTCTTAAATTCATAAATGCCATATGTATATGTACGTGGATTATTTAATTATACTTTGACTAAAAAAATATTCAATTTAACAATGAATTGTTAAAACGTCCGTTTGCCACATGTTTAGTTAAAATACACAACTATAAATTTGATTTAGGTCATGCAGATGGTACCACTAAGAAAACTTTATATTGTAATCTCCGAAAGGTAAAACAAAGTTATTGTATAGGAGCAGTGAGTTATAAATAGATTAAGAGATATGGAACATGAACAACAAGTTGGTATGTTTCACCAAAAAAACGCTAGATTTCATAATATTTATAGTTTTTTGCAATATTGCAAAGGATAAGTTAAATTTTTATTCGTAACGCCTGTGATTGAATACGAAATTATTACTACAATTAAAAATGTAAAAAAAAAAAAAATAAAAATAAAAATAAAAAAAGTACCTAAATCCTATCTGTTGAGCTAATTTAGTTTATAGAACCTACGATATTAAAGATAGCTTTTGCAATTGTTATTTTAGTTTCACAAGACGGATATTACTTTTTTTCGAAATTATAGAAACACTACATAAAATTATCAAAAAAAATTATAAAATACAGAATTCTACTTTTATGAACAAGATTAACTTTTATTATTTATCGATTTGGTTTTACAAAAAGTAAACAATTTGTAAACCTTCATATAACAAATAATAAATGATATTTATCAAACAGTTTTAATAATGGTGAAGAAGATTCATTATTATTATTTTTTTTTTAAACATTCAATCTTGTCATCAATGATTTATTATTATACTAGATGGACAATGCAGAAAGGAAAGGTAAGTGTTTTACATAATTTCGTACCGTTCTTAGCTGGTTCGAAATACAGAATTGATTATGTCGACCAAAAATGGCAACAAAAGGAGTACTCCAATAGTTAGTTTTTTTCGGCTCCTTCTTTTATTTGATTTATTGAACTTTTGATCTATTTGTTCTATTTATTTGATTTATTTATATTATAAACTTTTGAATCAATCAGTCTGCAGTAAAATAAGTCCTTTCAAAGATGGATTAACGCTTCGTTATCCTCAACTAGAAAACCACATGCACTAATGTAAACAATGATCTAAAATCTATCCGTAGTTGGTGTTAGACAATATTATGTAAATCCAAAAAAAAAATAAATAAATCAGTAAATCCATCAAAATTGATATATATATATATATATATATATATATATATATATATATATATTAAGATTTAATTAGGGGGTTTCTGTTTTGATTCAATTTTAAAATTTCATTTATATTACTTTTTGGTAACAAATACAGATTTTACTTGTGCAGCGGATGAACAACTTCGTATATTAAATATTGATGAAAACACGCACAACTCAAACAAGTAATTGAACTACGTAATAAGAATAGAAAAAAAAAACTTTATTGAACATTTTAAGTAACGAGCTCATGGTCATTTTGTATTTTGATCTCATACATTTACGACAGAGATATACGACATTGGAAATTGGAAAGGAGATGCATAAATTGTAACAGACCACTTTGAACAGAGAAATTCATTTTGTACGGCTTATTACTCAGAGTTCAAAATGGGACTCTGAATTAGTTAATTACAGGTTGTTACAAATATTAACGTTAAGTCACTTATTTATTTACATAATTAATAAGAAAAGAGTTTTATTACAGAAATCGCAACATTGGAAAAGACAGATGATAGCAAAAACTAAAAGTGGAATACAAAGACTAACAATGGTCAGAAAAGAGGTAAATGAATAAGTTTTAATGGTGCGTTTTATATTCTTACGCCAAAAATTATACAACTAAGAGTAGAAATAAATCAAAGTAATTATTTTAGACGTTTTTAATTATAATAATTGGTTGTTCAATAGAGAAAAAAATTTATTATCTCAATAATTCAAATTAAATCCTATTGTTTTTGTTTGATTTGTTTTGTACTTTTTAAATGTTATGAAATTATTTTTGTATAAACAGCAGATCTAAAATGTTATAACATTAGTTTTGTATAAAAATTGATTTTTTTCGTTTAAAAGTTTTTGTCTATTCATGTTTTCCAATAATTCGTTTAAGTAGATTTAAGTTTTATATTATACCATAAAAATCAATATATGTATAGGGCCTATATATATATATAGTTTTATATAAAATGTTAGCTAAGATTAAAACATTAAGTTAGTTTTTATATGAGCACATCGGTGAGCTGAAATAATATTCTTAAATGAAATAAACAGTCAGTATTCTACTTAAGTTAAAAAATTTAATATATGTTAGTAATCAATTACCTGATGATGATGACTAGTAAACCCAAGACCTTATTCTATAAATATTGTAAACAGTTTGAAGGAAATAAGTAGATAAAAAAATAATAATATTTGTCTCTTATGATTTTAAGAACGTTATTGATACTACTCAACTTAGAATGGCGACTCATTCAATGACTCCTCTGAGGGGTAAAGTGATTTGTTGTGGGAGTTGAGTAATTTATTTCCCCACAAGTAAAGTGCAAGGCTATAAATTTTAAGTGCTAAACATTTTTTCTTTCCGTTATTATTCCCACGGCTTTGAATTGATGCTTTATACAACATATTACATTTGTTTCAATTTCAGTATGTACCATATATAATTCTAACATGAGTATCATATTTGTTGCAGCTACTAAGTGTGACACATATAGTTTTGCACGAAAAGTATTTATGCTTACTTATTGAGAATGAAATCTCATTTTATCTTACAAATTTATGAAAAATATGAAATAAAATTTGTATGTTAATTACAGAATAGTAATTTGTTTCGTTAAAATATATAGTATGGACACATATATTGTTAAAAATTTAATCAGCTGAAGATTTTTTCATATTATTTTAGATATTAAACTCGTTCGACACATTTTGGATGACTCAAAGACTTCTTCAAGTTATACAAGTATTACAATAAATGAACTTGATAATTTTATTTTTCTGAGAAGGCATGAAAGCTGGTCATGTCGTTAAGCGGCAGACAATTTTAACGTGACTGACTTCGACAGAGTTACAATGACTTATAGTGTTGTCTTTTCAGAAAAGATACGTGTGGCTTGACAAACTTAGATCTGACCGTCCTTTATGTAATATCTGATGAATTCACGGAAACTGTGCAAAAAAAAAACAAAATTAGAATCTCACATAAGTCAACACTCCAAAATGCAATAGAATTTAGAATGCATCATCCACCAATTTTTAAAACTTTTTAAACATGAAAGATTCCATCCTTATAAGTTGCAATTTCTACATAGGATTAATAATGACAGTTCTGATAGAAGCATTGACGTACATGCACGGATTAAAAAAAATATATACCAATCCCAAGTTTATAAGGAAATTCTGTTTTATTTATCGGTGACGTTTCACATAAATGGAAAACAAAACGTGCGATATTAATCAAAAACCAACCCCCATTTCATTTATACTGCCGAATAACAGAAGACATCTAAACAGATTTAATGGTGTAAAATGTGAATTAAAAATGTTTCTCATATTATATTTTTCTTGGAACATAGTGATTTGTATTTAGCTATGCTGCGTGAAATATTTGCTGTCAGGTAATGCCTGAAAATGACTTACTACTGGAAACCGAATCGTTTCAACAGGATAGCGCTTCCTAAATTATGCATTGCTTGGACGGGTGAAATGGGATAATTGATCCCATGATATGAATCCACACGATTTCATTATTTGTGGCTAGTATACATTAATGGTGTAATTCGTTAAAATATGTATCGTATTTCATAAAGCTATTCCATTTTTGAATATTGAAGATAAAAAGGCATTTACAACAATTTCTATCTTGGAACTTGGAATAGTTATCACTTAGAGAGAAAGCACTTTAATAACATTCCTTGTTATCATTCATCACATTCTTTCACCAATATGGAATAAAAATATCCAAAGCTTTTGGGAAATAAAAAATGCTTTCATTATTTTATCTATATGAACTCAAGTCAAACTATATTTATTTACATATATTACTTTAAGAAAATATATAGTATATAATAGTAATTAAATAAGAAATATCCTAATTGTTGTTAAATGTTTGTATGTAGTTTATATGTGTTAAAATTTACTAGATCGCAAAAGTTAAATTTTTAATAATTCAGTTTTCACCATCTAACGTAAAATTAAAACAATCATAAAACCAACTTAGTATCATTATAACTATAACAAACAATATATTATTTTTTGTTTTATATTTTCAATCTTATCTACAAACCTAACTTTATTTTTATTTGAGATAATGTCGATTTAAATCATTGCTTATTAAAATACTTCGCTGTGAACTTTTGTTACATTTGTATTTTAAAATATCAATAATACTGGGTAATCCATTCTCAATAATTCCATAACGTGCACATAAAGATACGGATTATTAAAGGTATTTTTAAACGTTTAGATATACATTTTGTTTTTTAAAAATATATACCTCGCTCACTATACGAAATAATATTTCTGTGTTAAACAGACGTGGTATTTTATATTAGTCATTTAACTAAATGACTACTGTAGTTTGAAAATTGAAACATTTTATTTTAAATTTATAATAATATTACAGTTTAAATTTAAAATTTGGAAAGATTCAGAAAATAAAATTCGTACTTACTATACAAATAAAACGAATAAAAAAAATTAAAATAAGTACATATTTACTTTTTCATGCAGGCTATTTCAATACATTTACAATCTTAAAATAATATAAAATCTTTAGTTATTATAATAATTATTACTTGTTCAAGCCTAGAACTAGTTAGTCATGACGAAGGGGCATGTGTACCAGATGCAAGATTTACAGGGCGGTTGAAATAAGGGCGGCACTTGAGTTCGGCACCAAATCTCACCATTGGCAAAAGTTGTTCAGTTATTAATTCCACTCTCGAGTTCGCCACCAGGGCTGTTTACAGCGAGAGCGGAGAGGTTCCCCCTCCACAATCCCAGATAACCTAACCTAACCTTACCTTATATATTAATTTAATTATTCATGTTGAATCATCATTAAGGGTTTTGTTTATTTCAAAGTAGGGCCATCATTTTAATTATTAACTATTTGTTAGTGTTATTAATTTAAAGAATTCAAGAATGTACTTACAGAGAGTTTAAACTAAATATTCTCTGTTTTGCAAATACTGCACAATGTGTATAAAAATCATTGAAAAAAAGCACAGGGGGGGGGGGGGCTGAATGAGGAGGTGTGTAAGTGGGATGGATAAGTAGGGTGGCTGGTGCCGGAAATAAGAAAAGTAGTTTTTTTTTTAAATTACGATTCATTTTTCCTATTGAAAGTAGTCGGTTTACGACTGTCATTTGAGATTTATTTTATCACGTTCCCTGATGACATAATGTGGACGTAAAAGATATACGCCTTTTTGTCATACTGTGAAGATCACCTCTTAAAGTTTACGGCTTGTTTATGTTGTCGTGTTACTAAGTTGTTATTTGAATTATGGCAGTAAATCTAATATCAATTTTTAATTTCTTATATTAAAAAATTTATATTTTTGATAAAAAAACTTCAGAAATCTTCATATTAGTTATAAAAACATACATAATTTCAGTGTGTCTAGTAATAAAAGTTATTACAAATCATTCAAGTGACTTTATTTAAGGAATATTTACGGAGAGAAATTAAAAACTAATGACAAAATTACTATTTATAAACAAAACTAAAATTTAATTGTTTCAACAATATTATGCTTTAATAATGCATTAGGCTAATAATGATTCACATACAAATATAACACTCTATGTGTAACACTTTCATGTTGTTGGCATTAAAGGGACGTCAAATAAACACTCTGATAATATAAAATAATAACAGATTTGATTAAAAAGTATAACTTAAACATTAATTAGTATAATTACTAATTTAGTTTTAAATACACTCATATTGGGACAATTATCTGAAATAATGCTGACACACTACATCTCCTAACTGGAGGTAGTCTAGTACACAAAACCAAAGAAATTTTAGTTTTTATTTATTTTTTATATAAGTCTTTTGTTTATGCGTTAGGTAGATGTTTTCAAGGGACAAAATGGGCTTAAGTGTATTCTCAACATCTTGCCTTTTTGAACGAATTTCTTCTTGGTTGTTTTCAAGATGGCTATAAGTATTTATATAAATACAATTAGGGGAATCATTCCTGACTATATATTCTTTAGCAGACGTCCCTTTTACTATACCACCAAATTTGAACTTGCAAGTTTTGAGAACCTTTGTATTCTTAGAATTATTTTATTAGTCTTTGAAGTATTTATTTATACATTTATTTATTTATTCTATAAAACGCACAATGTATTGACGTGTTCGTCTATCAAGTCTAGGTAAAGGAGGAAGCTGAGAAATTATGAAGCCTGTACCTGCTGTAATATTGGTCTTGAAACTGTGTACAGAATCTTCAACACTTTTCTATTATTTGTTTCGAAATATCCCAATAGTGTTATTTTTATATTAATAGAATTGGTAACAATCCACAGAAGCATTGCTTCATCAATAGTGTTTTGGTTTTGCCTATCTGGTAATAACCACACATGTTCAATTGCCTGAGAATAAAATTCTTGATGAAATTTCTCTACATAGGAAATAATTGACCTGTTGTAGGTCTAAAACAGAAGTAACAAAATTACCAGGATGAGTAAATTGATAGTTTCTTCTATTGTATACGCTTGGTTTATCGTGTTTGTTTCCGTTATCTCCTGCTCAATATGAAGAACAAAGGAAACATTCGTCTCTTTTCGAGGACTGAACTGACACAATGATATGACTAAAAACTTCTAAATAACTACTATGATTACCCACAGGATTTCTCGGGTGTTTATTTTGTTCATAGTACATTGCTTACATTTTTGATATTGTCAGATTTGGTGATAAATATTTCCTACTACTAGAATCACTGCAGTAATGTGATTACATCCGGATATACTGATTTATGAAGTCAACAATGGATATTATCAGTTACTCATCTGCCAATTTATGTGTTTTTGGAGCTCCGAATTTATCGAACTCTTAACACCAACTTTATTTATATGTTCTAATGTAGTTCTCACATTACATCGGAAAATATGAAGAATATAAAAACACAACTTTATAAATAATAATAGGTTCAACTTTCATTGTTAAGTAGTACATAGTTGTTAAATTTATTTGAGATTCTTCGCTTGCTTCCTTTCTTTTAATACTATTTTAATTAATGTCTAAGTATGAATAATTATCTATTCTTTTCATCTTGTCATTACATAATATGCTGTTAAAACGTTTATTCTATATGGAGTAATGTATATTTCTCTCTCATTTTATGGATTTACTTCATTCTATTTCCTTATTTTTTCTTTAATAACTGTTCCTCCTACGATCTCCACGTACTATGAAAATTAAGTCAAAACTTGTTTTAAATACCTCAGTACATCAACTCTTGTTTTTTATTCTTGTGAGATCTTCTCCCTTCTTGTGTGGTTACAACACTTTTCAACCATTAATATATATAAAGGTGGCAAGCAAATTATAAAAAGCCGTGTAAAGTTGATTAAAAAAATTATATATTTTCAAATATTTTTCGATGGACACTCAGCAACAATTTTACTTAATGTACTTGCTATTTTCTTCTTGTTAAGGTCCATTAGTTTATTATGCTTTATTTCTTCAGTTTACTTTTCATTTTCCTCTAAATTTATAAGCAAGATAGTTTATACCAACATTCATGGATTCAAAGGACATGTTATTATTCAAAAAATTTGTGTGTAAAAGCACTTCTAAAATTTTGGCTGACAAATAGTGAGGCACTCTGTATGCACTATTTATTCTACTTTTTATATATAAAAAGGAAACTTACTTAAATTTGGTGATTTTAACGAAAATTAGCTTCTCCTGTAACATTTGGAAAAAATCGGAGTCAATCATTCTCATTAATGAGTTTTTCCTGGAATAACAAACAACGTTTTAAATTTATCAATATATTTGCTTTTGTATAAAAAAATACTGTATATATAGATTATAAAATGGCACTAGAAAATGACAGCTCTGGTAAATTTCAACTTCACTAAATAAGTGTTTAATTTCATTAGATATAATAATTGTCTTACCTGTAAAAACAGTTTAATCTTTTCAATCGTAGTAATAATTTTCAAAGCTTTGAAAGCAAGCCATAATATTTCATGAAGTCACTTATGAAAGTTTTTCGTAATATATCTTTTTCATTTCAACAAACAGAATTTTCTCATAAGCAATACGTCTTCATTATTTTTGGTCTGAGTTAATAAGACTTTAGATAAACTGAATATATACTTCCCACAAACCTAAATTCAATAAAACCAATGAAGACGAATGGCCTTAGCTTGATTTTGTACTTTATATAACTGAGATGCATGACTTTACCTAGATCTTCCAAGTATTAAGTCGCCCGACTACCAAATAGTATAATATGAATTAATGGTACATGTTCGATTATTATTAGTTATGTCGAAATTAGACATGTATTAAAAGAGAAAAAAGGATTTTATTGACAAAATATGTGTACATTTTTCTCAAAAACGAGTAGACTGTTTTATATAAGAAGTAAGTTCTAAATATTTAAATTAATATAAAATTTCAAGTTTTGTACTCCTGAATTTGTTTTAACGATGAAGTATTGTTTGTATTATTTATATAGTTTATTTGATAATTTGTAGATGTAAAAATTAAAACACGACGTTTCGAGATTATCAATCAAATCCCTTGTCAAGTAATAAACCATGAATATGAGAAATGTGAAGACTAAACATTTTTAGTGACCAAGTTGGAAACTAAAACTTAATCTTGTAATATAAAGAAAGGAACTTAGTGGTAATATCATCGGACTGGGCTATTAAAATAACCAAGACTACAGTATATAAAAAGTTCATGAGAAAAACCTAAATTTAAGAAACACTCAACAAGCATATAAACACCTAGTTGAACCGTGACCTGCACTAGTAAACCAAATTAACAGGGATATGATGCTAACGGATTTACAAGGTAATTTTATGGTCTAATCTTTCAAAATTTAATGGTGTAACATTGTGATTACTCCTTGTGGAGATTTTACATAATATCTCCTCCCGTATTTAAAATAAAGTTAAAACACAAAATCTAAATGCCGTTCGATAAAATACGTTTACCCACTCCAATATAAACACTTATAGTTTACACTTCCGGTTAATTACTTATGTCTTCGAACCATACTACTTGATATGCCATACTATTCACGAGCTTCTTGCCACATAAATTATACACCATATAGATTTCATATTACACAAGTTATTGTCCGTGCTTCTATACATTAACACTGATATTATATCTTGTGTAAATGATATACTTGTTTTTGTAACAATGTATGAATTACTTCCACCCTCTCCAACTGTTTCAAAAAACATATCCGCAGGCCAAGTCAGTATTTGCGAATTTCCCTCTTTGCGCTACTAATTCATATACTTTGACCTCATAGTGACGTTTTAAATCTATAAATCTATTTCATAATCACTGTTAAAAAACATAGAGTAGAAAGACACTGGCTTGTGGCCAGGAAGAAGACGGGAAGGCCATGCTTGGAGCCAGGCAGTTCAGGGTCCAAAGCCGATCAGCTCCAATGAATTTTAAGGAAAAGGTAAAAGTCCGAATATTTTTTCTGTTCAGTTTTATTTAAATATTAAAGCAAAGTAAAAAAGAATATTTAGTTTTATTTAAATCTAATTTGAACGAAAACTAATATATTCTTTTAGAGCATATTATTTGACATTTATGGTATTAATTATAAATAAATAAATAAATCAGTTCAGCTGTATCATTGAATATATTTCATCTGTAAACTAGACTTAAAAGTTAATTTTAGGATAATGCTTAAATAAAGAAACCCCCCCCATATTTAATTCAAGTAGCCTACAACAGAAAGTAATCGACTACAATTCATGAATATGGAGAGTACATATGGGTGTACAACGGACTTGTAACAGGAACAAGACACGGTGGTGATTAACATGTACTGTGCATTAAAGGATATTTCCATTAATTACTAGATGTGAGGTTATGATTCTAAATTCATATATATTGATTGTTTGATTTATTCTAGAACTGTAGTGACCATCTGTAATTGACGGTAATTTAAAAGTAAATTTAATAATTTTATGACTCTATTGCTTTATTATAAATTTATTAGGTATGAGTAATGTTACAATTATTATTACTTTTATTTACTTATTAATTTGTAAGAAACATTTCACGATTAATATACAACTATTCACAGATTTATCCATAACTAAATAGCATGACTAGATTCATCAACAATCCATAAATGAAAAGCTTGCACTGAAGTTAAAGTTGGTGTCAACCACTCTATTTTAAGTTCAGTTAAGGGTAGTAGGGTTTGGGAAACTATCTTGAACTTAAGTTTGATAAAAATTTCCAATGGAATCATCAGCTGTAACAAATGCAGTTGCTAGCGCAATCTAGGTCTGAAGATAGCTCCAAGGTCTACGCCGGTCATTGTTCCATAAATAACCTCCGTAATTTTATTGTGGTGCATTTTAGGGCGCATTTGTGTTTTGTAGAGCATAGGTCAGAGTGAACCCTTTAGTAAAGTGCAACAGCTAGAATACCTTTGTAATAGAATAGTAAACATAAAGTTGACACTCAAAAAAACCCCTTTTCTTATTTCCGTAAAGAATAAATGGTTTTATTTTCTTGAGATTGATAGGAACTTTAAATATAAAACCGAAGACCATGTTAGAAACGTAAAAAATACTGCAAGAAGTAAAATAAATAAATAAGGAGATAAGTTTCCTACGTAGTTAGAACGGCCATACCTGAAACAATTCATAGATCCAGCTGAAGTTACCCGCGATTGTCATGCCTGTGCTCACTATAAGACAAGTGTAAAAAAGTGATAAACCATAAGATAGATTTTATGGCACACAGCCATCTAATAATATAAAACAATATGCTGAATTTAGTATCAATATCTCAGTTCACGCAGAAGTTACATGTATATTAGAAATGACAACAAAGAGAATAAAAAAGGAGCAATGTTTACTGAATGTTTATGAGATTTTTTTCAATATTTGGATGTTGAAAATCTTTTCCCATAATTGAGAATCCTATTTGCACACACATTATACTAATACTTACTCAATCGACATTGTTCAAATAAAAAATTACAATTGGAAATGGTATTTAGGCCTTGGTTAAGAAATGTTGAATTTATAATATATAATTAATTTGAAGGGTATTGTTAAATAAATATGTCCATTCTCTCATCCGTAAGTAAACTATCTAAACATGAAAAACTGTTATAAATGAGTTCAAATACAATTTCCACTGAAATATTTCACATGTTCAATTGCAAATAATTTGTTTTAATAAAGTGTGCAAAATATTGCACTATGTTTTCCTACACCCATCCACAAGGGTAAAGTGGTGTATAAGTAATTTTATAATACGTGGAGCTGGAAGATGGAAGCATTTGTAGTGAGTTTCGAAGATAGCTTCTGGTATTTGAAATGATCTATGCGCCCCCAACATAGGAATAATGTGCTTAGTGTCTGATTCTAGTGTAGTATGAGCCGACAAAATGAGCATTATTTTGAACCTCCGCCGACGTGTAGCTGAACAGTGAAGCATTCATAGTGAATTTCTAAGATAAATTCTACGTATGGTAGGTTGGATAATCTATAGTGATGAACGAGGGAGTTTTATTTACCCTTCAGCAAAGGGTAAGGAATACTCTCCATTGGTAAAGGATGTGCTGAATAGTCCCCGGCAAGGGAAAGAATACACTCCGACAGGTAAGGAGGTGTTGAATACTTTCCAGCAAGGAACGGAGTAATAATAAAATACACACATTTTTGGGGTTGAAAAATACCTCTTTACAAAATATTAAATATCGTAATCTTAAGTCTACATATTTACTTTTAAATTCAGTGATCTTTATATTAGATTTTGTTTATTATTATTTATTTATAAAGAAAATAGACGATGGCCTCAGTTACACCTGTGGATAGTTGAGATAGTTTTATAGAGAAATATTTTATTTTTAGCACAACCCTAATGTTGCTATGGAAATAAATTATGTCCAAGTGCAGCAACACATCAATTTTGATCAAAATCGACCCATAAATAACAAAAAATGTATACTTGCCTAAATAACATCCTTGAAGTGGAACATTTTCAAAACCCTTTCTTAGTACGCGTCTCCAGACCTATCCCAAAAGCATGTACAAAAGTGCATAGCTCTTGGTTTCTTGAATCTAGGTATTTCGTGTTCAGTCACTGGGTTTTGACTTGTATCTCTCTCTCTCTCTCTCTCTCTCTCTCTCTCTCTCTCTCTATATATATATATATATATATATATATATATATATATATATATATATATATATATATATATATTCCCTCTTCAATGGTGATAAGAGCGCATTGATGGTGAAGGCCGTGGGGCTTGAGTTTGCGCTATAACTCAAGCATCTAACTTTATCCGTTTGTTATATAATATTTTGACAAAGATTTAAATCATAAAATACACAATATCAATCACTAAAATTTAATTAAATCTCGTGTTAAATTTTGAAACTTTAGTTATGGATCAATATTTGGGGAAGTGTAAAGTACTATCTCTGGATTATGATTTTTTTTGTTTAAACCTGTAAAACACATTGGTTAAGATGTTTGAACAATAGGGGGAGTGAAGATCGTAATCGGATATAAAACACAATTTTTCCTTTCTATATTATTATAGAAAATGTATAAAAAAGTGCGATGAAAGTTATGCATAAATAAACGTAATATATCCTATGTGTTATCTTTGACTTACCGCCAGCAATCCTTGATTAGATCTTTTTTTTCAGTTTATATTGTTATATATCTCATTACACTACACGTGTTTCGGACATTATCGTCCATCGTCGGGTGATAAGTATATTTCAAGCATATCCGGTTCTCTAGACTATCAAAATGGTAATATATTCATATGTGATACCAGTATATTTAAATTGGAACTCTTGGAAGAATGATTTCAATTTATATTGTAACTTTTATAATAAAAGCAATTATCATAACTGTTTTGTTATAGGGGATTGCAATGCAATCATTTCATATTTACACAAAACTCTTAGAGAATTAAAATTTTAAATGACTTAATAAAACCAAATTCGAGATATAAAGACAATGTGACGGGTAACCAGTTTATCACTAATTATAAATAAATATTAAGCTGATCACAACTTCTCTTTAACACACATATTAAATCAAATTGTGAATGCATTATTATATATCATTGATGAGACCGAATGATTGTTGAAACGCTTTTAATTCAGTAAACATATATGTGAGGTATTACGTTTAAGTGTTATGTTAATTATAGTTTCTAGACGTTTAATAGAACAACATTATATTTACAACCTTATCTCACAGAAAGAGATAAACGTAGAAAATAACATTCGTAGGTACAAGTTGTAGCAATGTTTATGACATATATATGTGTGTGTGTGTGTGCGCGTGCGTGCGTGCGTGCGTGCGTTTGTTTTATTTCTAAGAAAATTTATTCTCCTTTGAAATAAAGAGAAGCAAACTATCCTTAAAATATCTTAAATGTATACATCTTTTAAATGTAGAATAATCTAAACATATTATTAAACAATAGTCTATATTTTGCAATTTAATAAAATTTTGATAAGAATTCATTGATATTTGACAGAATTATATTGTTGTAATATAGGTGAAGTATTGCAGTATGATGAAAGATTATATAATTTAATTTTTAATTTCCCTTCTCCTTTCCTCCTAAAATTGTTGAATTAGTTTTTTTTCGGATTAAGCAATACTAAATATTTTCCAAACCATAACCTAAAAATACACAAGACAATACTTATTGCCGATTTTACTTCTTCCCAAGTTTTACCTGCATAACACACACAAACATCACCTGCAAACGTGTGAAATTGCCCTTGAAAAAATATTATTATTATAAATTATGTGAAAATAGTTTGAAGTACAAATTCTTGAGGTACTAAAAAGTTCACTTTATCCATACTTCTCAAATAACTATGTCTAATATCACCTAAACAATTCTGTCTAACATAACTTCGAAACCAAAACCTTTATGTATCGCCCCACTTCCTAATATAAAGTGATTTGCTAATGTAGTAATTAAATTTAAATGATATTAAAAATAAAACAAATTATACTTTTAATTAATTTAGATAAAAGTTAAGAAGTGAACGTTAAACAACACCGTCACAAATTTGTGTAAGACGATCATTTATCAGTTTGGCACTTATTAAATATCTTTCCAACACGAGAGCAATTCAAACTTTGTTAATAACATGAAGGACTTACAGCTCGATAAAATATGAGGGATAAAGAGAGAGGGAGAATGGGGGTGAAATTGTCACAATTTCTAATCATAATTTGATCTTACATTTTTTAATATTCTCACACGACATTATTTGGACTACACGCTTCAAGTAAACAAAACGATCACCCCCAAAATCCACATTCCCAAGAACCTCTTTTTTTACGTTTATTTTAGCTTTTACTCAGTTTAACTTCAGTAACAGATAATATATTGAATTCCAATGTGGTATATTGCGATTTACCAGTGTAACAAACACAAATATATTATGTTCAAAAATTTTAAAATGCGTTCATTTAAATTTTTTAATTAGAATTACTACTAAACAGTTAATATTAATAATGTTTAAAAGTTGCCATATTAAAATTGTAAAAATAAACTATTTGTGTTTAGTACACTTGTAAATCTTAACATAGTGAATACTCATATCAAATTTGAACTCAATTATGTTGCCTATTTCTGGAGTTTTAGTGAGTTTTTTGTAAAAAAAAACTAAATGGCCGAAAAACGTTCCTGGAATGTTTTTATACATGCATTAAATCGTCCGCTATGTACAATGTGGCTACAACCTAACACGCAACTTGAAACATAACGTTACTTATTGAACAAGATGATGGAGTAAATAATTCCTTATCTACTGTATACATGAACAAAACACAACTTGTAGAGAGAAATAAGTGAAGTTATTTAGTATTTAATTATACGTGCCTTCCTCCTTGCACAGTATCTATATAAACAATATAATTGAAACATAGTTACTGTACATCCTAGAGTACATCTTAACAGTCGTATTTGAAGAACGAACTTCAATAGATTGAGTGGAAAGCCACACAGCTCTTTAGAAGAATTATGCGATTAGTCTATTCCTTACATTTTCCTTTAAGTCAATTATGTTTACAATGTAAAATTTAGTTTGAATAAAAAACAGAGCAACTCTAATGTGAATAATATTTTTTACTTAGATTTTTGAAACCACGTGAATTCGAAACAGTTTGACTTATCATCCACATAAAAAAAGTAGTAAGTGGAGAATATTACAAGTTAGTAAGTGTTGGGAATAAGCATTCTATGTGAAAGTTTTAAAATCAATAGACATTTTACTTTTAATTTTTTTGTACACTTCTTTTTGCTTTTTAGTCTCGTGTGTTCATTTAATACTTCGGAGAAATCGAGCACCATGGAATCGTGCAGTAACTGTTTTCATTAGTAAATGTTTAAAAACAAAATAACACATTTTACTTAAAAATTACTGTGACATGATCGATTTTTCCCCTTGGTTTGTAACAATGTTAACACTTTTGTACTGTAACTATTTATAATAAGGAGGGAAAATGCTGTTGTTTTTATAGATACAAGCTAACAGGATTATCAGAATTCCAAATAAAAGGGTGTAAAGTATTTTATTTTATTGCCAAGAGAAGCAAGTTGTTTCATAACTATAGTGAATGACGTCTGTTAACCGTTAAGAAATTAGGAAATAGTTTGTTTTCAAATAGTGAGATAGCCGTATTTATGTAAAAGATATAGTTTTTAATTTCTATTTTTTTTTTAAACAGCAGCTCATAACAGTTACCCCCGGTTTCAAGAATACATATTGGTTCTCCAGCTAATAATAAAAAGAACACTCTACGGTTTTTAATAAATTGTGTGAATGATGCTTATCAATATGGTCATAAAAAACTTCATTCATAAAAGTATATTCCTGTTGGAAAACCTACTTTGTAGATGTTGTTAATTACACGAGTTTCGTAGTATTACAAAAAATATCAAATAAATAATTATTTAAAACAGTTAAATTAAACTGTAAATAAACATAATGACACTTCTTTTCCAAGGCATTTTAATCGTTTAGTTTACAAATGAACTCTCTCACCAATTACCAAACCCCACTCTTGGTGGGGGAAAGGTTAGTTTTGTTTTTATTAAGGTTATGTTCACTTTTATTTCTTTTCTATTTTGTATAATTAATCTTATATTTCATTTAACAGCAGATATTTCTTGTTGAAACTCCACATTAGTGTATTGCTTTATTTAATCCTTTAACATTAATATGATTGTATAAGAACTGGGATCAAAGTATCGATTAATTGAATATATGGTGTTAAAATATCCCGGGACAAAACTCTACTGTTATTACGAAATTAGTAGTAACGAATGTGTATACTCGGTAAAGATGAATTATATAATATAACGCTTCTACCTAGTTTTTTTTTTTGTACGGATTAATTTATATGTAATTAATGTAAAATAATATCCCAATGTTAATATTGAATTAAATTCTATAAGTTATTTTATAAGTGAATTGTTATAAATCGTTTTTTGATTTACAGCTAATATTGCATTGTATCAAATTAATTTAGAAGTTTTTATGGTAAGTAAGTTGCATTGTATTTAATGTAAGTTACCTGAATGTTATATTTTAAATTAGATAGTGTTCTTCCACGAGGATTACAACTTATCGGATGTTTAACTACTTCTGGATGTTACTATTAAGGATAGTGTTGTCCTTACTAGGATCGATTTTTAGATCCGTGTTACAAAATTAATGTAATCAGTTAGGTTTTATAATGTGAGTAAAGATTAATTCATTTACCACAGTTAATCTGTTTTAATATATATAAATATATGAAATCTGCAGAAGTTCTCGAGTTGTAACTAACATGTATGTTGTCAATTTGTTACCCATTATAATAGTCACTTATTTTTAGAGCTCTCGTGTATCGCAACGCTGTAAAGTATAATTAAAATTAGTGCTATCAATGCATACCTTCAATTCCCTAAGAATATTTTCAACCCTTCACGAAAAAAAGAAACTAAATCGTACAATTACATATCTGTTGCCATCTGCTGCTATCAGTGTATACCTTTCCATTTTCATTCAACTGATTAAAATTAATTTATATATATTTGGTCACTTATAGGCTTGGATGTCTTGTTTACACTTCATAACTCGAAAATAAACACTAGTCTCCACTGTGATAGCTTAAAAAAACTGAACTAAATGTTCAGTCTATTACCAAATTACGGTACAGGTGTCACGGTGCGCGTAATAAAACTTCCCAAATCACATAAAACTTTAAAATGTGGAACTTTAGTTCTAACTTTTTTTTTTATGTGAAAATGTGTAAAAAAACCGTTTAAAGATTGTAACTAATACATTAAAATATTTAACAAACGACGGAATCAGAGAGTAAACAAAACTTATTTATTTTTTGATATATTTAGTTGATTTCAATATAGAGAGTTTAATTAATCTCTTCAAACAGACGAAGCTCGTTTCATTACACGAAGAATAAAATTCAGAATAAAATATATGTATTTAGAAATAATCTTCAGTTAATTATATATAATTCCATTGCTTAATTTCTCACTTCAACGATTCTTTAATAACATTTATCTTCTCATGAATGTTATATCCACCCCGTAACGTAAATATTATTGTAGACCTTTAAAATGTCTTGAGTGAAACTAGCAAATCGGTATAACTGTATGTAATATTAAATTGTACTTCTTTAAAACTATTATTTAGAGTTGATATGATATGATTTTTTAAATTTTATTTTTAAAACTAGAAGTGGAGAAAGCCCATTTATTCGTGTATGAGATTTGGAGCACTTTGCTAATATACTAATGACTTTATTTTTCTATATAACGAATAAATGATATAGTCAGTCGCATTCATACACCTTGCTTAAATCCTCCAATGCTTCATCAACATTGATATAGTTTGGACAAATTACTAAGAAGGAGTTCAATGTTTTCGTCTAGTTGTTTTCAGACCCTTTGTTCTTTGACTTAATTAACTTCACCCTTGTCAACGTGTTCTCTCAACTGTGATTTTCCGTATGGGTGGACTTGAGGAAAATATGTTAACTAAAGAAACAGAAATAATTCTAAATTACACACAAAAACACACACACACACACACGCACACTGGTAAATTATGTTAAAATATTTTGTTATTACCCCAGATACCAGTTTTAATACTTTATAGCTGTAACAATACAAAAATATTACTTGTATAAAATTTGTTTTATATTTAATGTAGTACTGATTTATGCGAGGCCAAAATGGAAAAGTGTACTATGGTAATAAAATACATAATTTGAGAATATGGGACTAACCTCAAATATTTCAGTTTCTTTTAAAATCTCATCGATATTTGAAACCAAGTCATAAATGTAGTTTAGACTCTAACATAAAATGTAATCTCTCTTAGAAACCCAACAAGCTACAATAAATCACATGGAGTGGATGTCACCAAGAAGGTGGAGTGTAAATATAATCAGTTAATGCACTGAAATACAACGGGGACAAGTTTTTGTATGTAGTCCATTGACTTAAAACTTATATAACATCATATTATCATAATATTACAGTAATAATATATATATTACTATCCGACACCAACAGTGAATGTTTGAAAATATTGTAGATTACCAATTTTTGACGTACATATAAATATGAATTATTGGAAAAACGTGTTCTTGTTCTTTGTGGTAGGTGTATTTTACATGACCCCTGGTTTAGATGTAGCTTTGACTACAACATACAATTAAAACTTTTAGTATATTTAAAATTATATAGTAACATTTAATATCCACTTTACGTAAACTATGATTCACAAATATATGTTCTCATCATCATCATATATATTATTTCTCACAGCCTTTTTTTGTCGGTACGCCATAACTTCCTTAATACTTCATCAAATATCATGAATAATGTATCATTTACAGCTTTCCCTCCTCTATACCGGAAAAATATACACATCACTAACATTTCAATTGTTTTCGAAGGCAGACCCCCACGTAGAGGAAGAACACAGACCCTCAACTGTGTCTTGAAAAATCGCAATTGAAAAAAAACGGATTTTGATTTTTTTTTTAATTATCGTATTTGACCTATCGACCCTCTATCGAGAATATCGATATATATCGAAATGAAACCGATATGTGTTTTTAAGTATTCCCTCTTCTAACCTCATTTCTTCTCTATATTACAGGTTACTCATGGCTCCTCACTGCCATGATATAAACTAATGTTCACATTTACACGCAATCTGGCCTCAAGGTAACTACCAAATACAACTTTAACAAGAGATTTAGTGCCTCTGACCTGGCCAAAATAATTGATTTACATTTCCTTTTGTTATTATGGTCATGTGCAAGTGGACGGCCCAGAGGTAGACCACCTTGTAAAGGAATAACACAGACCCTCAACCGTGTCTCGGTAAACACAAGGAGATATGCTGCAGAAAGTGAACAACAACGTCAACAAAGACTTGTAAGCGATAGACTGGCTCAACGGAATTGCAGCAAAACCGACTGCATCATTTAAAATTCCTGGCAGAGGTGCTTTTTGCTTTAAAGTACATGGCTAGACGTATCATACAGTAGGACGTTTACAGCCTCCTCCAGGAGTTGCACCTTCTTACGATCGTCTTTTCATACTGGATTTTGACACTGCCTTACAACATAGTACTGTCAATGAAGCGAATAGAAACTGTCGCAGAGAATTATTGCCTCACCTGCAAGCAATGCTTGATAGACACAACCCGTAATCTCAGTTGTTCAAATATGTCAAAGACGTAGAGCCCTCTCCAACAGAATTAAAACTACAGTTTACTACGACCAATGCCTTCCATCCTGGAAGATCCAATGCATCTGCAGTTAGTGAAGTTGTTGCTGTTTTTGTCACAAATGATGGAACGCCTCCAGGTGAAGTTGATATTGTCATGTACTCCAAAACAACCGGTGCACTTACAAAGATCTCATACTTAAATCCCCACCGTGATCCGTTATGCCACCCGTTGCTTTTCCCACTTGGGGATTCAGGTTGGACCACAGTTATACAACATGTAGCAGTCCATGCTACGGCCTCGCGAACAGACAAAACCAAGTTACAGTACTATTGTTATCGTTTGGAGGTGAGAGATAGTTTCAGTATATTGCATGCCTGAGGAAAATTTTTCAGCAATATATTGTAGACAGTTATGTCAAAATGGAGGGTTATAGGTTAGCATTTATTAGATCTTATCAAAAAGACTTCCGGGCTGATACGTATAAAGGTTTAATGGACTACCTTCATGCTGATGCTCAACAAAGAGGCGCGATTGCTGAAATTCCTGTAGTTCTTCCATCTACTTATATTGGCAGCCCACGCAATATGCTGCAAAATTATCAAGACTCGATGACCATGGTTTCCCACTTTGGCAAACCAGATGTCTTTGCAACTGTCACATGTAATCCCAATTGGCCTGAAATCACCTCTCAACTGAAATCATACGAAAGAGTTGAACATAGACCTAACTTAGTAGCAAGGGTTTTAAACCTAAAATTGCAAGCAATTTTTGATGATATCTTGAAGAAACATGTGTTTGGAGTAGTCATTGCTAATGTCGCGGTTGTTGAATTTCAAAAACGGCGTCTCCCTTATTGTCACATGTTGCTTATTTTGGCTGATGCGGATAAATTGCGCTCAGTTAAGGATGAAGACTCTTTGATGTGTGCAGATATTCCCGATTAAGAAACTGACCCCTAACTTTTCAAAGTCATTCAAGAAAACATGGTACACGGACCTTGCTGTTCTACCAACCAAAACAGTCCTTGCATGCAAGAGGGAACCTGTACCAAAGGTTTTCCTATGATTTTCAAAGTGGAACAAATTTAAACGTCAATGCCTGTCCCATTTATAGGAGATGCGATAACGGCGTTACAATTACTGTACGATAATTTAGTATTGACAACCGATGGACAACAGATTCCTTAGTAGGAAATTCGGTGCTCACATCAAAGTGGAACATTGCGCTTCAATCAAATCTGTCAAATATCTTTACAAATATGCATTAAAGGGTTATTACTGCGTTGCGCTACGTGTGACCTCCAATGATGTTTGGCAATAGTGCATCAACTTTGACGACATTGATAATTTCTTGAGCTGCTGATATGCGAGCCCCCCCCCCCCCAGGCGATGTGGCGCATACTTAAACGTAAACTTTTTTACCGATCTCACACCATCGAGCGGCTCCCTGTTCATTTACCGGAGGAGCAGTAACTCTACTTTCAACCTGAAAAGAAGCTCACGCCAACTTTGATAATACCTCCAAACTCATGGCAGTTTTCAAATTGAGTCAAAACAATATTGCTGCACGCTCATACCTTAACCTCGAGATTCCCGAACACTTCGTGTGGTCCAACGGTCAATGGAACATCTGCAAGAAGAATATAAATGCATTAGACGAATATACACCGTCAATCCCGCCGATATCGAAAAAAATACTACCTACGAGTACTGCTTCTTCACGTCAAAAGCCCATAGTCATTTGAGGACATTATGACGTTAGATGGAACCCTATGCTACACCTTTCGGCAAACTGCGAAAAACCCCATATGGTGATTAACTACGCTGAATGGAAAGATTGTCTGCTGGAAGCTGCCGGAAACCAAATGCCTACACAATTGATATGGCTTTTCGCAATCATCTGCATATTCTGCTCTCCCGCTAACATACCGGAATTGTGGGACACATAGCGAAAATTTCCTTAGACAACACACCCCCGAACAGGCGTACAACCTCACGCTGCATCATCTACAAGCAATTTTCTCCACAGCACGGTTGAACTGCGAAGATTTTCACTTGCCACATCCGGTTGTTACCTAGAAGCAAACCACAACCCAACTCTATAACATCCGAGAGGAGCAGGACAATGGAAGAACTGCTTAGGAAAATCTTAATGATGAGCAAAAAGCAATTACCGGTGTGATAATTCATTCAGTCCGAAATAAAATTCCAGCTTCATAATTCATTGACAGTCCTGGAGGATCTGGAAAAACATCCGTCTAAAAAACACTATGCCAAATTTAACGCGGAGAGGGCAGAGTTGCTTTGCTAGTATCGTGGACAGGAATCGCTGCACAGCTTCTAACAAGCGGACGAAACTCACATTCGCTCTTCAAACTCCCGTACCCATCTTAGACTCTTACGTCTCATTGATGCGCAGTCACACATAGGATGCGAAACGTCTACTATAATGGCAGACCAATAATCTGGGACGAGGTATCCATGGTTCCGAAAGAGGCATTCGCCGTAGTTGACAGACTTTTACGTGTTATCATGAATAACAACCTAACTTATGGAGGCAAAATTATTGTATTTTGAGGCAATTTCTGACAAGTTTTGCCAGTGCTTGGACACAGCGCTAGAACAGCCGTTGTCGAACTTTCAGTTAAGCAGTCTCCTTTGTGGGCTCATGTTCAAACTAGCAAATTAACGAAAAACATGAGAGCAAATAAGGACCCCGTTTTCACAGAATGGTTGCATTAATTAGGGAACGGTGATTTAGATATTTTGCCAGAATACCCCAACCAAGCCATTGCAATTCCAAATAATTGCCACTGTGATAACAACCGCATTTACAAAGTTTTCAACGTAACAGAAATCAATGAACTCAATGTTAACCAATTTTATTCAACATGTTTATTATTTCTAAAAAATGACGATTGTACACACAATTAAGGATTACGTTATTTCGAAATTGTTACCTGGACAGGAAACGGTTTATCTCAGTTCTGATTTGGTTGTCTGCGAAGAGACGGAATACGCTCAGTTGTATCCATTGGAATTTCAAACTCATTAAGCCCTCCAGGTTTGCCACCTCATAAACTCATACTAAAAAAACATGCTATTATCATGTTGATAAGAAACCTAAACGCTAAGCAGGGCTTAATTAATTACGCCAGATTGGTCAGCGAAATTGATTGACTCTGGTAAAACTGTGTCACACCACGCATTAACCTCACCCCTTCTGATCCTACTGTGCCTTTCATACTGAGTAGGAAGCAATTTCCTATACAAGTCGCTTTTGCCATTACTATTAGAAAGACACAGGGACAGACTCTTACAAAGGAAGGATTGTACTTGCCTGACCCTGTTTTTTCACACGGTCATTATGTGGCGTTTTCCACACGGGTGCACTCTTTCAGTGAAATCTCTGTGTAAAACAAACCCACCAACAAACAATCACAGATGACCGTATTGTAACTTCAAACATAGTGTTGAAAGAGGTCGTGTAAAGACGTAAATACTATGTAAATATGTAAATACCTTAAACTTATGTTTCAAAAAATAAATAATCTTCAATTAAACACATATATTCTTTACTTCAACCCTCACCTTTGCCCATTGCGCACTAAATACGCACTATACGATACTAAATATACGGTGTGTACTTTAATTATTTGGGATTTAAATAGGTTGGAGTGCGAATTTTTCGCACCGGTCAGCTAGTATTTACAAAAAGGCGTTGTATTCATTTGATATACAAGTAATCGCAACTCATATTTACTGTGTTAGCTTCCAAAAATAAATAATAGCTACATTAAATGATTAAAACAAACAAAACAGAAAAATTGCTTTGGGTAAAATTGTTAACTAATAACATTATTAAGTTTCATTTTTTTTTTTTTTTATCCGAAACAATTTAAAGAATACTCAGCGTTATAATTTTATCATAATTAATTTTATTTATTTTCATACAATTTCTCTTAAATAAAAATTTAGAGTTTATTCCTAACGAACCTGCTATCATTTATTCATTATCATTTCAATATATTTGCTTGTTACTGATTAACTTACGTACTAATAAACTATTTGTGCTTGAGACCGTAGGTACTTGGTGATATTCCATTTTAAATTAATTCAAACAATTTTTTTTTTTTTAGTATTCAGTTGATGTACAAGCAATCATAACGAATATTTACTGTGTAATTTACTGAATAATTCCATTTTCGATACTGGGTGTGGAGTTGTACACAACATAATTAATTTTACCGATTTCACATTTTCCATCAGTTAGATCTACTGGTGTAAAGAAATCGCACAAAAGTGTGGAACTGTTACTGTTTAAAACAATACTCATAATAGATACTTTAAGTAAAAATGTCCGCAGACGACTGAGTTGTCATTATGACCTCGCTAGTAATTACAGTGAACATAATTCGCGGAAACATAATATCTAATGAGTTCGATTGGAGGTCGAAGATTTCCGCCACTGTCATAGTACTCCACATTTTTACTGTACTTTTTAAAATACACCCAATGAATAAATAATTTATTCAAAGTTATTTAAGTTGATTGCATTAAAATTGCTGTAGGCCGCCGCCGCGTTGGTCAGTTTTCTTCCCCCACAGATCAATGTAATACATTGTCCGATGGTATTACATTGTTGTCTGCATGGTAATTGAAAGTGAAAATAAACAATTATATTTATATACGTTAACACATTGAAGTAAAGAATATTATTTGCAGAGGGAGAAGGTCAAATTTCATGTTTTTTTTTTTTTTTTTTTTTTTTTTTTTTTTTTTTTTTTTTTTTTTTGAAAACATCAAATAACAGATCTAGATTTATAACAATTGGACTACTTACAAAAAATCTAAGATTTGAATAATGTATATTCATTTTTAGGTCTTTTAAATTGCAAAATATATATCCAAATAAAAACACGAAATACACCTTTTTGCATTTTTCCTTTGTTGTCAACTACAAGTCTAAAGTGAAGTAGCACTTTTGTATCATGAGAATTCAGGAATCCAGATGGTAATACTACCACTTAAGAAGTGCCGAAATTCGATTGCAGGAAATTATTATGACATTGAAAGTCTACTGAAATATTTGTTAAGAGACATCCTGAGAAGAATTTTACACTTCTTCAATTGGTATACAAAACGATTTTTACAAACTCTTTGCTCAATTATTTTTTTAATCCACCTTTTTCACTTAAAAAGTTATTGTAACTTATAACATATATTTATATAAAGTAATAGAATATAATTAGCAAACGTTTTAATCTCTAATGAGATTATAAATTTTAAAATAAGTAAAAGTAAAACGAAACGTATATATAACAGACAAATAACAGCCTATATTTCAAAAATCGGACCGACAATTAAGACACCATTAATAGACAGTAAGGATTGTAATAGCATTGCAAATATAGAGTTTCATATCCATCAGAGGATTACGAGAAGTTGTCGTTGTTTTTGGAGCTGGCATTGGGTTGAAAGAAAAAATCTCACTAATCCCTAATCTCAAAAAAATGATTGATTGACCAATCATCAATATCTTTTATATACCATCAATATGCCAGATGTTTTAAAGACAAATATAATTTGTTTTACATAGTTAAAAATTTTAATTGACCAAACATATCAGAGGAGATAGATATATTTGAATGATATCAAAATATTTAATATAAAAATCAATTACATAAATTGAGTACGTAACACCTGAATAATTATAATAACAACTCTTCAATATAAAGTAATGTTAACCAATAAGACCCATAACAAATTATCATCGTAATATACATTTTATCTACACCTTATATATACCGAATGTTTTTTCCTCTCCATTAAATAAAAATCAATAGAAAATATTTTTACACAAATACTATAACGTGAGAAAATTTTAATTACAAAAATTAAGTTTGTGAGTTTTATCAATTACAACAAATTCTTCATGACGATCCTAAAGGTTTCTACGATTGTTGTGTATATTGACTAATAAAATTTTTCTACTATTAATAATCTATGTAGAATATTGGATTTAACTTTAATTTTTGGGTATGGACGATATTCATAAACTTATAAATATACAAATTACGGTCAGAAGTCAAATTTGTGTAATTCGGTTGGGATTTAGTGTATTCCATAAATGTTAGATTGACAAAGTATCCAAAACCATTTGTTAGTCTCGATGGACTGGAAATTGTATATGTTAAGGGAAATCTTAACATGTACTTTACTTCATCAAGTAACTTTCCCCGAAATAATAATATGAGACATTGTTATAATATAACATCAAATTAATCATATTTTACTCTTGCAATGAACATCAGTATCTACATGAATAGACGTTTGACAATTTTCTCAAATTAAATGTTTTCTTAAACGATGTTGAGGTTTCCCTGTCAATCCCAGCAATCATTGTTACGTCGTAAAGACTATTGGTTATTAGCCGATTTGGCTTATTAATATTTTATTCTACGTATTTGCCGTTTAATGAATAGGTTACCATTTAATATATATATTAGACTAGGGAACATATATATATATATATATATATATATATATATATATATATATATATGTATATATATATATTAGCTTCTTTATTAGCATTTGTATCGTATGAGAATATTTATTTATAAATATGTTACTTACGTCCTCACATACACACTGATTCTTGTCTCCAACCGGTTTCGCTGCTTCAATTAGTGAGCATCATCAGGGTTTATCTGCTACTGCTTCGTCATTAACATAAAAAATACGGTTTATATATATATATATATATATATATATATATATATATATATATATATATATACATATATATGTAAACTGCGAATAAACATTGCACTTAAACTAACACCTCCCGTAAAACGTAGTTTAACAAGAAATAATGATCATAGCCACCTTCATTAAGTAGAATTGTTTTTTTCTCATATTCCTGTGTGTCTATTGACAAATTTTAAAGAGGGAAAATTAGGTATAGCTGCTCCACATTTGAAATATATTTTAGAATACATTGTTGGAAATGGATATTTTAGAAAAGCCGTAAACTCGTCTTAACCTTTAGTCTAATTAATATGAAAATAAATTTTTAATAAACAGTACATTTTATTGTTTTACTGGTAATTTACTAAAATGTAATTTTAATTACTTCCGAACTTAACATGTGGTTTGAATTACCTCTTTATTTTGAAGTTTCACAAAAAATTAACATTTTGAAAACTGTGTTTTAAGGCAATTAATACGTTTGTTTGGATTCTTATTGTTCAATTTTAAGAATTTTTTTTAAAAAATCGGTAATCTTACAGTTCTACCGTGATTTTGAGTTACAAAAAACAAAATAATAAAATATATGGTTATTATTTACCTTCATAACAAATTTAATAAAAGTCGGCCCATTAAATGGTCTTTGGAGTACTTTACAAACACGACAATAATAATTTTTTACCCAGGCTTTGGACACCCTTTGTTACACCCTTGTGGGTCGATTTTAGGGTTAGATAAGACATGACTGTTAAACAATTAAGTAGGGTTAGATGTTAGGTTTATACGGCAATATATCTACATAATACGAAACTCTTCCTAGTGAGATTTTAATTCCAGTCATTGAGTCTTGATTTGTGAATTTGAAAATATTTAAGATGTAGCCTAATGTGGAAAAGAAATATAGATACTCCTGAAATCCACTAATATACATCTATTAAGAATACTATAGAGCAATATATTAGTTATTATTTACAAATCTTATAAAAAATGTTTATTGGGAATTCTAGTTACTCAGCCATTACTTTATATTTCAGGAAATCTTAATGTTCTGTATTAATAAAACATCGTGACTGTAAACAAACACTACCAAACGTAAATTCCCTTGTGGTAGCCATGGATTAGTGAAATCCTTATTTGAGGTATATTCTTACCTTGTCTCTACTGCGGTTTTGGGTTATTCTCCCATCATCCCGAAAATTTAAAAAATACAATTTCATATACATACACATGCACATACAAAGCACAGCTCACTCAACGCGGAGGTTGTTTAAAGATTTAAATTACTGTATGTGAAAAAACGACGTATTATATCAATAACGTTCACGTATAAACGGCGAGTCGAGGCAGAGGTCGGTTCTGTCTTTTTTATATTTTATGAGTATTATTAGACGTTGAAGGGCCTTGTATCCGGATCAACGTGTCGGGGTAAGGAGAGTTGGTCGTTTAATATTATTCGCGTTTCGTGACTTTATAAATTTCAAATTATTCCATGTCATTCATAAACGGTGTTATAAGTAAATTAATTTTCTTATCAGAAGTTTTTTTTTTTAATGTTGCAACAGCCATTAGTTATCTCACTTCTAAATCGCTGTACAAAATAATAAGACAACACTTCGATATATTAACAACTAATGTTTAAGAAATAGCCTGGATCTCGTAAACAAAATAAAACCAATAAAACTAGAACACACTTATATATTTGTTTTTTGTAACATTGTAAATGTATACACAAATATACCTATTCAATAGACAATAGAAATATTACACAATAACTTAAACTAATATTCTAACATTCCAAACACGGCTATTAAAGAGTTAATTTCTATCCAAAAAATATTTCTTCACCAAAATTAATTAAATTTATTTTTAAATGAATTTTTATATGGAATAATTGCAACTGATGCTGTTATTAGTATTTTTGTTTAGTGAGTTTGTTTATAAAGGAGTTGACTTACATATATTATTTTACTCCAGGTAATAATAAAAAATTGACTTTTATTATTTTTTTAAAGAAAGGTTATAATGTATAACAAACCAATTTTAGACTCTCTTTAATTAACAAATCTAATTCATATTGGGTTTTTTGGGATGCATTTTTATCGTTAGCTTAAAAATAGTAATTGTCACGAAATATATTACTTGACTTGTAATGATACAAAATAAAAGAGAAATAGATTAATAAAGAGAAAGTTTAATTTTAAAACTAAAGAAAAAAGTCGAAAATTTACATTTTTTAAAGTATTTTTATTTTGGAAGGAATTAATTACGTATCACTATCAAACATGAGAACTTTGATTCAATAATAGCACTTTTTGATATATAATAAATTATTCTTATTAACTTATTATGTTACCACATATTTTTATATTGTTAGAATAAAAATTTCTCTTATATAAAGACTGATATAAAATAGCACCACATTAGTTCAGGAACTGATTCTAGATGTAAAATACATAAAAAACCTTCTTATAAACATTTTTTTGAGAAAACAAATGTGTTATGAGTAACGACTGTTGAAATATTTTCCCAACATTTTTCTTCTGTGAGTGAAGTATGAAAAATTGTCATTCTTTTTAAACCAAATTCCGGCTTTATATTAAACTAAGGAGAAATGTACACATTTTCATTTTTCGAGGTTATGATTACCATTTTACAGTTAAATTTAAAAAATATTTAAATTATTTCCCAAGAATAATTTTTCTTTTAAATGATATATATATATATATATATATATATATATATATATATATATATATATATATATATATATATATATATATAATGCACAATATTCACAGGAAAAAAACAGGAAAGGAAATTGGTAAAAAACTCATAGTTGAAAAATAAATTTAAAAATTAACTTCCATAGAGGAAAAAAAAGTTTTAAATATAGTCTAATATACAAGTTATTCATTAAAGTTAAATAAGTGGCGTATATATATATATATATTCAATTTTGAATTTTAATTATTTTTATAAAGGTGGCATAAGATTAAAATATATAAATAAATTATTGCAAAAGTGAAAGTAAAGAAATGAAAGCTTCTCGGTAGATTTGTAATAAATAGTATGTAAGAGATTGTAAAATGAGAAAACTCGTAAATTTTTTTTTAATTAACCAAAATCCAGAAGTTTTTAATAAACAAGAGAGCGGAGTGAGAAAATCATAGAAGCGTGATTCGTACGGGATCACCAGTGCAGGTAGAAACTACGTATGGAACATTCTCTAAAATTTAGTGACCATAAGATAGGAAACTCTGAAGATGTGAAAACGGAATTCTAGAACAGTACTTTTGAGGATAAATTGACCCTCTGGTGAACAGGAAGTCCCAAGGCGAAAAATCGATGTCTTAAATATGCTCCAAGGTGAAAGGAATAAGAACGACTTCTGCAAAAAATTGTATGATCCTTGAAAAAGATAGGGGAGTTTAAAGAAATTTAATAGGAAAAAGTAGAAGGATGTACAAAGGGTAAATTTGCCGCAACGACTTCAGGCCGATAGAAAATGGCAGGCCAAGCAGGAGATCCAACGATTGCCAAACCACACTAATAAGGCTAATTATCTAAAATTTAGAAATAAATTAAGTTAAAGCAAATAACCATATATAAATAATACAAAAGTATAGAAATTAAAATAATAAAAAATAGTAAATCAATAACTAATATAAATATAAAGAAAAAAGGAATAATTTCATGACTTAAAATAAGTACTGAAAAAGGGAATTGTTGATACCGGGATATGGTACGGCAAGGAAGAAAATTCAAAATAACGTTACACAAATTCTCTTCAAAAATTACTATTATAAAATTTTCAAAAGGATGTAGTGTGTGTCACAGCCGGACTGAGTTTTGATTTTCTTATTATCGCTTAAAAATAATAAATTAGAAAAAGTTTTGCAAGGTGAAAATCAATAATTTTAAAGAATCGAAACGACATCACGGGTAGACGGGAACTGGAGAAGTGAAAAAAGCATAAAAAATTAATTAATCAATTGAAAATGATAATTTAAAATAATAATATAACGAAAGATGGAAAGAAGTCGTTCAAGTAATAGCAGTTTCGGCTAACAACAAAGGACATTTGAAAGGTTAAAATAAATTCATGAACCGAAAACAGTGTATAAACTGCCGATAGGATAACACAGATTCGTTTGCGAATTGCCAAATGACCAGATAATCTTATGGCTGGAGTAGAAAACAATAACCTGATAATACTAGGGATTGGAGTATATCTCTCCAGGACCTCTCTCTGAACCCAGAAACTCTGTTTTAACCTCAATTTTATATAAATAATTCGTTAACACCATCTGTGTTGTGATAAATCCTGTAAATTTTAAATTAATGATATTTTTTATAAATTCTCAAATTCAAAAGTTAAAATTTGTTTCCTTGTAATTAAAACTGCTGTGCTCTGTATTTAATTTAGTAAAATTTAAAATCTGTTGGTTACATCAAGTTATATCAAGTGTGATTAAAATTATTAATATTTAAGTTATATGAAAATGTATGTTTTCTGTTCGAAGGTGAAGTATATTTGTTGTTTAATTATAGGTTGTTGACCTAAACAATAAAACATTTTTTAACGTTTTATATCACACTAGTGTAGGAACTCAATCCATTCCTAAGTACCAGAGAAAGTATTTATTTATTTTTTTATAATATTAACATTATCATTGCAATATAGCAGTCGGTTTTTGAAATAAAATATTGTAAAAATAAGAACGTAATTAATTTGCAGATAAGTTGTGCGTGAGATCCTACTCTCCAGAGATTTAAAAAAAAAAAAACTTTTAAAAGGGAAATTAAATTGGAGAGAGAGAGAGAGAGAGAGAGAGAGAGAGAGAGAGAGAGAGAGAGAGAGAGAGAGAGAGAGAGAGAGAGAGAGAGAGAGTTTGTTTTAGTATACAGTCCAGTATGACAGAGCTGTTTTGGAGTTAACAAATTAATTATGTTTGTTTTATTTAGTAGGTTTCTCTAAAATATTATATCTTAGTATGTCTTGGGCAATGGCGTTGCGAGGTAGTAATGAACTACAAATAATATGTCATATTGTTGACAGCGGAATTAAATATTTAACGGATGAGTTAATAACCCTAAATACCACTAGTGTTGCATTGACCACTAGTATTAAAAGTCGAGTTGTGTATAGTTAATTTTTATAATCTTAAGTCGTCCGAATTAGTTAATTATAATAAACTCATTATGACTGAGTTTTTTTAAATGATTCAATCAATTTTTCTTCAGTGTTATATATATATATATATATATATATATATATATATATATATATATATGTATATATATATATATATGTGTGTGTGTGTGTGTGTGTGTGTGTGTGTGTGTGTGTGTGTGTGTGTGTTATTAGCTCCTTCTGAGGCTGTAAGGAATGAGCAAAGAATAACGAATCTCTATAATTCCAACTTTCCATTCTCCTTTAAGATTTACTTGTATTTAAATAGAATATTTTTTTGTAGAGTTAGTAGAAAAGTACTTCATTCAACTGTTACTTGGAAAAGTTAAATAAAACTAGCCGTTTATTTTTTATAACTTACAAGCTCTGATGAAGAAATCCAAAGGTTGAAATTTGATGGATAACACTTCCACTTAACAAGTAAATTTATACTACGATCTTTGCTTTTGTGTCAACTCTTTTATATATTTTGTGGATTTTTTCCTTTTTAAGTTTAAATTTTTGTATTTTATATCTTAAAAAACTTCCTTCTTTGTCTTCTCCTTTTAAATCTTACAAATCATGAATACGTTGAGCGCGTTTAAAATATTCTTTTCATTTAAAACATTTTTCCATTTCGTTTCTTATCTTATTTCGAAATGACCACCTTCCATTAAAATTATTTCTAACTTTCTCTACCACTTTATATTTTTGTATTTATGTGCTCAGTACTTTGTTGCACCTATTTTCTTTAAACAGGAAATATATTGAAATCATTTACATTAGCATGCGACATTTTAATCGTTTAATGATTAGCATTATCGTATGCTGTCATAAAATCAGAAAGAACATTTATATAAGTTAAGTGTCCTCTTGATCAAGTTGGGTTCATAAAAAAAAACTTGTTTTATTTCCAAAAACACTTTATTTATTATAACAACTAATATTCACTTCTTTATAACAATAAATATGCCATTCTGTTGATATACATAATATATATTTTACTCGTATGGAGTCCTTCCTCCATTGCTGGTTGAATAGGAACTGAGAGTCTCAAGCTCGGTTAGATGTAATACAATTATACTAAAACCATTCTGAGATCATTATTTATTCTCTATACTACATAATGATTGTTTACAAAAATTGTATGTATACTTGTTATTAAAAATCAAATAACGCCACATTCTGGTTTTTGAGGGTGAGATTGAAACTTTGAAGTACTGTAGGTTTTACTTCAGGGTTCCTGTCTGTCAATTAAATTATTTTATTGCCTTGCACATTTTTGAAATATTTTGAAGTAAATACATTCCTCTTGCCTGTTTGAATACATTGTGGTTTCCTATTAACGTTTTGAAAACAAGATGAACTTTTTTTTAACAGAAGGGCCGGTTTTATTTTCAATAGATTTGCGAATGGATATTTACTAAAGACATCAATCACTGTTAGTATACAAATAATTCCGTCATTACATTATTCCATTGATATCTTTTAAGTCGAAATGTCATAGCTAATCTATGTTATTTTCACTATATTTATTTTTGGGGAATTTTTTTCTTTCCGTACTTGTTTATAAATAGTAAATATTAACTTGTGATTGGGAACATTCTTCAATTTTATTCGGTTTGTACTTGTATAAGTTCCAATAATAACATTTATTTTTCCCTTGTAGGGTCAAAAGTGTGGTAAATGTGTGTTTAATTTCCGCCCAGTATATTTTTGTGTTTTCTTTAAAAATACAAAGTAAGTATAATTAAAGTAAGTTAATTATACACCGTCAAGATACATTAGAAAATATATAGTTTCCATTTCGTCCGTCCAAATTTTCGTTAAAGATTCATGTTGAAATTGTGTAACATAATTCAAAATGTCTCCTTCCGGAGTACGACAAATTTACCTGGAGCGCAAAATGATAAACTTTTCGTTAATTGTGTTAGATTTCGGTAAAATTTTATGTTTATTATATACATTGTCGTTAGTGCTCTCTCCTGATTCTGAACAAAATTCAACTGCGTCGTATACGTTAGGTACTTGAAATTTTACGTGTTTTTGTGTTAAATAGTTGTAATAATATCATCTGAGCTCATACCAGAATGAAAATAATTTGGATTAATCCTAAATATGAACGAAAAAAATCGATATCTGCTTCTTCTCTTACTTGTAAGCCTAAAACCTTTTAACATTTTATCGCTTCGTCTTTCTTTAAAGACTTTGTATCCAATAATGACTAATTAATATAAGTTACATAAGGGTTCCAAACTCTTGATTAATGATTTTTCGCGAAATATATGTAATATATTATTTTATCTGAAGTATGTTGCATAAGTTCAATGTCAGTGTAATATTGCGTCATATTATCTGCGTAACATGAATCATAATAGAAAGCGTAATTTAATACAAATTAAACAATTAATTATTTTTGTAATATTTTAAAACAAAGATTTTGTTATTGAATATTGTAGGCTGTATCCGTTAAATCAATTGTTTGCGAGGAACGAAGAATAGAATATTTAAGTTAGGGAATTGTGTTTTGTATTTTTTAGTCAAATTTGTTAAAAAGTATAAATTCGTAACTAACAATTATAGTCATAAGTAGTATTAATACTTATCTCGACAACTTCATCATATATATATATATATATATATATATATATATATATTAATAACAGTTTCACTTATTAATAACATATAATAATAAACATACTGTTATGGTTTTGAAAAAGTATTCAAATTAAAAATCAATCTATTTATAATTGTTATTTATCAAATTTTTTGCCTATATAGATAATATACACGCAGTAGTTGTTGTAACATTTGTTATAAAAATAATTTCTGCCACAGTATGTTATGAAAATAAAATTGTGTACATTAACTTTATTATATAAATTAAAATGCAATTAAATTTTTATAAAATACTCTATGCATTAAAGAAAAAATTATTTTTTTATATTAGTATTAAATAAAAATACGTGTTAATCTTTTATTATGTTAAGTTCAGAAATATTTAATACTATAAAAGTTGAAAACTGTTTTTCTTACTAAAGACAATGGTCAATACGTCATTTTTATAAAGATTGAATTCTCTCTGTTTCGTAACTTTGGGTTCAAATGAAACTTGTATCGTGATAGGCCTAATGCAACATTTGTTATAAATGAAAGTATATACCATACCATTTTTTATAATTCAACTGACCCGATATGACCCATCCGTCGCGTCGTTGCAATTCAACATATTTTGCACGTATTTTACAATTTAACATTTCTCCCACGTAGAATCGACCTATCGCAATAAATAAAATATCGTTGGAAAGCTAATGTTCCGTAGATGAATAATGATGCAAAAAATACTACAAAACGTTATAAATAATATTCTAAAAATTGCTGAATTTCGCATAGTTTTTATGGGTAAAATCAATGATTTGAACTGTGCGGTTTTTAGTGATAGCACATTTTCTCTCATATGATCACAAATCTATTTTTCGGTCAAACAGGTCGACCAAAACACTGTTCTGTAGATCACATCTTTCTGTTTTTATCCGTGGTTTACAAATGGTTCTATGTTACATAAATCGCAAGATATGTCTACTTGACCAAAGTAGAACCCTAACAGAACGAATTTCACTTGGCATTCGGAGCATTTTACTAAATAAGAAAATCAATTTATTTAATCGATATTTTGCAACCGATCTTTACAGTATATTGTAGAGGAGATTTCATTCAACAAGTTGGTATTATTTGATATATCCTGCCATCACTTTGAGGTTTTTGTTTTCAACTCGGAATGTAGCTAAAGTTTGTGACATAAATTGAAATGGAAAGTCGTGGCACGTTGCTTTGGGATTATATATTTTTGTTATTCTGAAGTTTGTGTATACAAATTATATATAAATTGTGTATACAAGTTACAATATATGTGTTTTTATTTCTAAAGTTTATTTTTTGAGTGAAGTTCTAGTTTTTGAATGGTTTATATTTGGGCTAACCTCTAGAAAAGTTACAAGCCTAGGCCTAAAAGCAAATTTTCTTCTATGGAGTGTTTTATTTGGTTATACAAGTGTACATGTGTGATATTCTTTGTAAGGTTTATTGTTTTAGTGAAATCGAGTGATTTTGTCTTAGGCCTAGATTTAGATTGTTACTAGTTAGGCCTAAATAGTCGAAGTTACAAACCCAACCACTTGTCGTTTACCACTTTTTCCGGGGAAAAATTATATCTATTTGGAAAATTTTAGAATTTGATTTATTTTTTTTTTACTGAATGTTATTCACATTTATACTAGAAAACGTTTGTAATGCTTGAAAAAAATGTAAAACAAAATTTTCTATGCCTATTTGGACTTTGCAGTGAAATTTAGCCTTCGATTTGTGTGTGTGTGTTTGTTTTTTTTTTGTTCTTTGCCACACTGACTCCAAAATTATTTTTCAAACTTTTGTTTAATTACACTACTAAATTCTATGAACCTTTCTGAATATAATGATATATAAATAGGTTTTGCATAAATATTACAATTTTTGAAAATACATTCAACAAATTCCCTTTTTTCGTAAAGCAATTTCTGTATTTTTGAAAATGTAACAATTTTTCCCCCCTAAATATATTTACAAATATATTACAAATCTCAAGTAATAGTTGAAAAAATTCCAATTTTTTTTTGTATGGTGGACGTTACTATTTCTGTGAAATTCGTTCCTCCGTTACTTTCCGATTTTTGGCTATTTGACATTATATCTCTAAATATTTACATCTAACTTTTTTTTCACTACACAGCTAAATTGTATGCACCTTTCTGAATATAATGATATAAGTTGTGATTTCCATAAATATGACTATTTTTGGTGAATTTTTTTAAAAATAAGCCTAACAAAACCCCTTTTTGCGTAAAATATATATATATATTTTTGAAAATTTAACTAATTTATTTATTTATTTTCTAAATATATTTACAAATATTACACAAAACTGTTGTATATCTTGGGAAAAGGTGGTAAGCTATTGATTTTGGATGATACAGGTTTTTCTGGAAAATGCTAACTTCATACTTTGACATCTAACATACTTACTACAAAACCGGTAAAAAAAAAGAAAAAAGTATTACATAGATGAATTCTATGCATCTTTCTGAGAAAAATGATGTCTTTTAAGTAAGGTTTTGTATAAAAATAATATTTTTTATTAATTTTTAAACCAATGAAGAAAATTAACATTGACGGTTGGAGGGTTAATAAAATTCATATATAAGAATGCACAGTCGGCTCGCTCACGTCTAATTCTGTAAATAGTGGCTGCCGTGTTTATGACCATGTTGGTATCTCTGTTGATTCTGTTGAATCCCGTAGATAGTTTCGACCAATTTAATTATTCAATCAACGAGCAGGCCCTCCGGTTGACACCTCCCCCTTGGTCATGGTGGATTTATATTCCATGATAGGTTTACGAAATGAGCATTTTGTTTAGAGTCAGCTATTGCAACAATTTCTGATACATTTCAAAATAATAGGCTTCCTTCTGTGTATTGTCTTGGGAATTGGAATTAAAAGTATATTTCATAGTTTATACATTTATATCTAACAACTATTCCTAACAACAGTATATATTTTATTAGTATATATTTTAAACATAGGCCTACATGAATAATATTTCAGTTAAAACATTTACAGTGTAATTTTACCACTATTTATTTTTTTATTTATTCTAGTTTGGTTATTATTTACATAAATTATTCGGTTTATAAAAGTAGTCAATGATAGGACAAGATGTGGAAGGGCAAAACATGAACTTTAATAACGTAACTACCATCTATTTCTTATTTATTTACCTTAGGTATTTTCTCTTTTTTTCCCGTATATTTGAGCTACACAAGTTTTCAATTTTCACATATGGAACTTATAATTTACCGAAAAATAAATATTTTGTGCCGAATAATGCATTGCACTTATGTGTCAATATCGTTTTCTAAAAGTGTTTTTTCATTCAAGATTTCAATTTTATCTCATCTTTACTATGTACATATAGTAGAAGAGTTAGACTCGTTGTCAATCGCTTACGTACTAGACCATAATCCTATATGAAGAAGTGTTATTTTTTAATAACTTCGTAATAATTAAAAACATGATCACCTATATTTGATATTACATTATACTATTTATCACAATATATACATATGGACTATACTCCCACATGAAAAATAAGGTCTTCGTAACTGACTACAATATCTACAACTTTTTTAATAGTTAGTTTGTTATAATAATTATTGTATTGTATACTTAGTGGATCCTATGGAAAATAAAGTCTTCGTGAAAGACTAATAATTTGTATCATTTTTTTTTACAACTTCGTACAAGATTACAACTTTTTATTATAATTTTTTTTTATAATTTCATAAAAGATTAGAACTTTTTATCACCTTTTATACATGTAGGTTAGGACAGTTAGGTTATACTACTTGTTTTTGTTTACTTAGGGACCATATCCATGTCTGTTATCTCATATCTTTATTCTATTTATACTATCTCTTGTATTTGTTTACTTAGTGCCTCACCCTACTTCAGGGATAACTAGTACGATAACGATCTCCACATCCCCATATTTGTTTATCTATTGATGTGGTGCAAGTGAAGGTTACGATTTTTGGCCGACTACGTAATGAAATTTTGATTATTCACGTACCCACCCTAATAAAACGACAAAACTTCTTCTGAGGAGAAAAAAAATGTGAAAATTAGGTAACAGCCGTCAGATCTTGAATTTTGAATGAAAGCAACTTTATAAGGATAGCATAATTCTGTAAGAGTAAGAAGTATGGTATGTCTAAAAGTTGTAATTGTAAACTCGATGGTTAATAACGAAAAGAAATGATGCACTGTCTCACTCGCTACCGTTAGTCTGGTGTAAGAATAGTCGACCATCCTGAATGACGCATTGTTTTCTGGGACTCCAGTTCACAAATTATTTTGATCATTTCTAATAAGAAGGTGTAGGGTAATGTGAAAATGTCTTCCGATAATATTTATACCATTTATCACATTATTTTGTATCAGAATAATATTTGGTTTCAAACACTTTAATTAAGAATGATAAAAAAATCTACTGTTAAGAAATAACTATATACTCTCATTCACCTATACTAACTATTATTTTATTCTTTACTTATTGAGAAAAAATACATAATCTGTCCCTAAAATCCACTATATCATGTTTCACATCAATTTAGTTGTAAATAAAACTGGAGATTCAGCGATATCAGTCATTATTACAAATAAGGTGGATGCAATAACTTATTTTTCATTTTTAAAGTACCATCTACAGGTTTAGTTTAAGTATTTACAGTTTATTATTTTTTCTTGCATATACTTTGTATACCTGTTATATTTATTGTAGGAGAGATTTTAAAATTATATTTTTAGATGTGGAATGCCTACTCCATTAAATAATAAATACACAAGGTCAAGTATAAGTAAAACAGAAAAAAGTAATGTGTTATGTTTCCCGATATATAATATTGGCCATTCATTTGCTTTAGGCCGGCAAAGGAGTAGATGGAATTTCTTTTAAAAAATTTTCGGCTTGTACACAATACGTGAGATAGGAGAAATGTTATAAAATTAGCAATTCTACAACACGATTTGACAATTATCTGTATACCTAATATTATATAATCAGTTCTATTCAGTTATAAACTAAATTAAATATATTGAAAACATTAAAAATAAAATCCCATGAAATTGTTTATTTATTTTTTGGGCGTGGATATAGGCATAAGGAAGCGTATCTACGAAATCTCTAGCGTAAAAAAATATTTGAGGTGTTTAAATATCTGTAAATGATAATTTAATGGTTATATTAAAATTTTGCCGGATTGATCAATTTTGTTTAGTCTATTGAAGAAATTGGATTTAGTCACGATTAAGCTCGTAATGGGTATGTATTGTTTTTGTTACTTAAGGCTTATGAGTTATTTAATGAAATGAAAATTTATTTATTTGACCCTCTTTCATACATAATTTTAACAGGAAAAATTTGACAATCTTATATGCTTAATAATAAAATAGACAACTGTTCACATTATAAAATGTAATACATATAAAATAAAATTCATAATAACATAATAAACAATAATATTAATAATAATAATAATAATAATAATAACAAAAAATACTTCCTGCTGTATTACAAGAAAATAGCAAAGGGTCACTTCATCCCGAGGTTAAAACCTGTTTGGGATGAAATACTCTATACATTTCTAACAATATAGCTCGATGGGAGAGAAACAATGTGACCGACCAGTCCAACCCGCATATACACACACAAATTACATTTAGAAAACTAGGATTTGGCTTTTATGACAAACCATTTCAAATCAACATAAAACACTAAAAAAAAAAATAGAAATACAATAATAAAACTATACACATACATATACATAATTCACACACACACTTCTACCATTCATATTACTGGCGAAGAAGAGAGCTTTCAAGAATAAAATACAGTCACTTACTACCAGTTTATTCTCCCTCACTGGTTACTGATAAAAAACATATAGACCTGATCCTGTTCTAATAAATATTATTTCACGAATCTACAAAACTCGATTTTACTTGTACACGTTTTAATTTTTAATGGCATCAGATTAAAAAATGTTGGAGCAAGATATAAGTAAATTTTTTTAAAAATTGTTAAATTTGGTTTTGGAAAAACTACGTTTAAGTCATTTCGTAAAGTCCTCCCTCCACCCCCTGTTGTATAATTCCCTCCGCTTCTATTGTAGAATAATCTTAACACTTTAAATATATATAAATTTCTAACCGGTAAAATTTTGAAGATTTTGAATAATGGAGCAGCGTGTTCCAATTTAGTTCTATTTGCCATAATTCGAATAAAATGCTTCTGAAGTACAATGACTGGTTTTAAGACACTGTAGTACGCACCTCCCCAAACTTCAATACCATATTCTAACTTTGAGCCAATCAAAGCATGGTATATGGATTTTAATAATTTCAATTTAGTCACCGACCTTAACATGTAAAAAAACCTAATATATTTAATCAATTTCAGTTTGGTATTATCAATATGCGTTTTCCAGGAGAGTCTGGAATCCATGAATAATCCCAAATATTTAATGTTGTCTACTTGTTCTATTTCTAGGCAATCGCACGTTCCGCTTTCTTTACAGTTAATGCTATGATATTTTATGTTTGTTGAGAAATAGGTCTTACGAGCAACATTATATATTATATATTTGGTCTTAGGGCTCATTACCATATAGCTCTTGGTAAACCACAATCGCAAAACATTTACGTCATCTTGCATATCTTTTCTCAACTGTTCCAATGAATCCGCCTTGTAAAAAAGTGCAGTGTCATCAGCAAAGGAGACAAGGTTCCCTTTGAATCGACCGTTACATAAGTTATTAACGTATATTAAGAATAATGGTCCAGAAAGAACTGAACCCTGCGGAATCCCATACTTCAATGTACCTTAATCACTAACGACATCGTTGACCCGAGTTCGTTGAATTCTATCCGTTAAATATGAGCGAAACCATTCAAAAGCCACTCCTCTAACACCAGCATCATACATTCTTGACAACAATATTAAGTGGTCTACTGTATCAAATGCTTTCATTACGTCTACAAATAACCCAGCGCAATATTTACCGTCATTTATACCGCTATATACCTGAGACACAAAATTTATCAATGCATCATTGGTGCTCAACTTATGTCTAAACCCAAATTGCATTTTACTAAAAAAACTATTTTTATCTAGAAACGAAACTAACCTTTCTTTTACGACCTTTTCTAAAATTTTTGCAAAAATTGACAGAAGTGATATCGGTCGGTAATTTGTTGGATTTGTTTTAACACCCTTCTTATATACAGGTGTTACCATTGCCTTTTTTAAAATTTCCGGGAATTCTCCTGAACTTAAACTATAATTAACCAGGTAAACAAGCTTATCTATTATGAATTTCGAAATGTTTTTAATAATAAAAGGTGTGACATTGTCGAACCCGGGAGCCTTTCTGTTTTTTAAAGCTCTTATAATATTTTGAATTTCTATTGCCGTTGCAGGATAGAGAAACAAAGAATTTGAGCAAGATTCGCTTCTAAAAACACTGTTGTAATTTTTTGAATCCAATTCCACTCCAATCATATCGCACTTAATCTTTCCTCTAAGCTCGTCTGCTATATTACAAAAGAAATCATTAAATACATTTGCCACCCGTTCTAGGCCTACTATTGGTTTGTTGAAATTGTCATTTAGAGCAATCTGCTCTGCATTCTTCTTATCATCTCCAACTATCTGTTTGATAAGTTTCCATTGCTTCTTTGGATCACCTTTGCTTTCCTCAAATAGACACCTATAATAACCTATCTTAGTCACTCTAATTTCATTGATTAATTTATTTTTAAAGGTATTATAGGACAACTTAAGCGCAGCGTTATTAGGATACCTTAGACTTTTTCTGTATAAGGAGTTCTTTTTATTTACTAACTTAACAAGCGTATCATTAATCCATGGTTTTAACTTTCCTTTTGACTTTGTATTTACATTTGCCAGTCTGTATGATTTAGAAAAGCACGATTCTAAAATTTCGAATGCTTCATTATAGCCTACTTCAAAGACCGATTCACGTTGTACGTTATGAAATATATCTGTTTTGTCCCATTACATAACCAAAAAAACTGCACGATTCTTTCCTTTAATCAATTAATCGTAGATAATTTTTTTTTAAATTGCATAAATGTATTGTGCTAAAACTCATTACTCAGACATGTTATTTATTTGTCCAAACATGTTTAAGCAAGACATGTAATAATGACTTGTTGGCAAACAACATTTGTTCTCCGTTGTAAAACGTATTGTCCACACAGTATGTTAAAGTTTGTTCTATTAACTAATTAACAAGACATTACTTTAAATGTTTATACCTGTTATATTCAATTATGGTCATTATTATTCAACATTATGGGGGAAAAAACACAGTACAACAGTAAACAACATTCTTACAAATGAAAGTGATAAATAATAATAATAATGTATTTACCGTAATTTAATTGGTTCTTTTATTATTATGATTTTTTTTTTTTTAATTGAGAGCATTTTCAATTTTTGGTAATAGTTATTTAATGTTTTTCCCTACAAAATAGGGTCTGAACCCATAATAATTTTTTAAATTGTGTTTATTACGTAACTTCTAAAAATTATAATAATAAACAAAATTATTAATAATAATAAAGTTCTATTGTATCTAAACAGGGATACAATAATAATAACCAATTGCATTATTATAATTGTAGGTTATTGCTTTATTTGGAATTTGACAAACAAAACCTTATGTTTTCTGGACGTAAAATACAAAAATCAATAATGATGAATTATATGTACATGTTAAAATTATTCACTTTTATGTTAGTAACTGTTAAATATTTTATTATTATTTACATTTAAAAGAGCACGCAAAATATAAATTATAAAATATTAACAGCTCTGTTCCTAAAACAACTATTCCTTGTCCAAATACTGCCACGCCACTCCAAAGTCGATGTGTAATGATACAATCATTTTAAACAGACTTGAGATCAGGCTACGTCTCAAGTAATGTACATTCGCAAATCCCTTTAACAAAGGCTTGGTCAAAAACTAGTTATGATTTTGATTCCTGTGAAGCGATTCAATTATTATTCTTTCATATATTTCTAAATCATTGTTTTCTAATTTACCAACCTTGATATAGGTTAAATATAAATGTTGTTGATGAAATATTATTGGTGATTAAAGATTCCATTATACTGTAATACTTATAGAATAAACGTTAAAACCTAAAACCTACTGTGCTGATATAAAAAAAAAGTTTTCAGTTTAAATTAGATTGTAATTCATGTATCAACTTTATCCCTGCTAAAATATATTTTCTTTTCGTATTATCCATTTAGTAAAGTTTTCTTGAGAAAAATCGATCAATTTGAATCAAATAAATAGTGAAAGCTGACAAGATATTGTACCTAGGCTACATGGGAAAGCTGTCCTAATAAATATTGAATCAACGATTTTGGATGTATAAACTTATACAGCGATGAAGGGTTTGACTATAGTGTACAATCGTCTGAAATTTCGACTTACGTTTAATTATCCCCAAATAGTTTACCTGGTAAGTAGAATAAAATTTAAAATTATTTACAGGTATACTATTAAAGACCTAATATGACACTATTTTTTTTTTGTATTTGTGGTTAAATTAAAAAAATAATAAGGAAATTTAAATATTCCCTATATATTAAAGATACGTAGACAATATAATTTCACGAAGAAAATGAAAAATGTACATAACAAGTGTTATCCACTAATATGTAAGTATTTATTCTAGTAGTTTTCCAGAAAAACACCATATTGTAACCCCCAGCCATAAATGTAACACTTGCGACTAAATAATTCTCCAATACAGATAAATATTATACACAAATAGGCAAAACTACAATAGTTGTACATATTGTTGAATCATATTTCTATGACATTTAGTTGAAATTTAGTGATTTGCGAAGATATAACATATACACATCTGCAAAATTTTAAGTCAAAAAAATATTACGATCTAGGAATAATTGACAAAAATAAAAATGAAACTTGTCCACTTTCCATAAAAAAACCATTTTCATGAAATACGATTTAAATATAGGTTACTTTTAAGTCACAAGAAAAGCAAATATTACATATATACTTGTTTCTGCAATGGGGTATAAACAGTTCGTTTTCTCTTTTATCCTAACATCTACTTAACTGAAATTTTAGTGACGAATTATTTAGGTGAAATTCTTTTTTGCCAAATTATCTAACAAAACTCTGGGTGATTAATTACCATCTCTTATGTATGTAAACAAAATGAAAACAATAATCTTGTTTAGGACAAATTTACACATTCAAGCTTATTTTATTTTATTTATAAGGTGTTTTTAGACATTATTACAAAGCGATTTCTTTTATTAGTTATTATTACATTCACTCTTATTGAATTAGGACATTTTTTTAAAGTTTGTAACAATATAATCTTAAGTATTAACTATAATTTATTTGAGAAACATTGAAACATTTACAGTTTTTTTTTACTGTATATATTTTAGCGTTAGAATATCTTTTTAATTTTTGAATTTTATTGATTTAAATCGTATCATGAAATCATTTACATATCTAATTTTGGCATAAAATTTACAATTATTCCCGACGTTACCTCCAAATTCTTGTTCAATGATATTCAGGGTTTCTAAGACAACAACAAAGTTCTTTCTGAGCTACCGTCTATGTATATCTGAAGGGTTAGCCAAAAGGTCCACTGAAACACATATTAATTACATCCTGAGCAGGAGAGCAAATTACAGTGTATTATATTTTTGGTGCGATTGCTTTTTTGGGAATAAGTCCTTTCAACAAGGATTGGTCCATAAACGCAACACATTTTAATATATATTACAAAAAATATTGTATATTTAAAATGTATCGTGAACTAAATAAATATAGTGGTATCTGATGTTACACTAAGGACATAATTACAAATACGTTTAATATATTGTAGAAATATTGAACGTTCTCAATAATGGATTGTCACTATAAAGTATGTTTACATCTCCCCCCTCATTTATTCCCTAATGAAATTTTGTTAATTTGGCGTGCTATTTTGTTTAAACACTAAATTTCACTTACAGTGAACACAATGGCAACAAAGTCTATTTCAGGGGAGATTTGAACGTATTGTTCTCTTGGCGAGTAGAAACAATGGCACGCCTAACTCCCTTTCAAATAGATACTGAAATTCCACACATGCTACGCAATACTTAGATGTTTGTAGTTTGGGTTATACTATTTATTTAATAAAATATCTAAAAAAATATTCAGAGTAGATACTAGTGAGGATTCATCCTACAGTGTAGAATGTATTTAAATAAACATTTAATTAAGATGCCATACGAATTGTTACAGAGTATCAAAGCTAATAATTTATAGTAAGCTGTGGAAGAAAACGACAATCATTACGACATATGACTAGAGCGCGTAAAAAATAATATATTATAGAGTGTCAATGTACATGATATTAAGTATGTTGTTTATCGTCTACCATGCATATCCCTAACGTTCCTGATCAGTTATTTTATTAAAATATCAATTAAATAATTATATTTATCTGTATATCAATACACCTAATAAATAATATAGGTAGAGTGAAAGTTAATAATAAATCTCGATATTATGTATGTATGTATGTATGTATGTATGTATGTATGTATGTATGTATGTATGTATGTATGTATGTATGTATGTATGTATGTAAATAAGTATGTATGTATGTATGTATGTATGTATGTATGTATGTATGTATGTATGTATGTATGTATGTATGTATGTATGTATGTATGTATGTATGTATGTATGTATGTATGTATGTATGTATGTATGTATGTATGTATGTATGTATGTATGTATGTATGTATGTATGTATGTATGTATGTATGTATGTATGTATATATGTATGTATGTATGTATGCATGTATGTATGTATGCATGTATGTATGTATGTATGTACGTGTGTATGTAAGTATGTATGTATATAATCACCAACATCTTAAGATATTATGTTGTTTCAGTCGTGTCTATGATTTTTTTCTCGACAGTGGTCTAACACAAACTCTTTAAAATCCATTTATCTCCACTACATTGTGATGAGTTAAAACAAAGTTCATAAGAAGAGCTTAATAATTATTTTTAATCTTGTTAAAATCCTGTGAAATTTTTATTACAAATGTATAGTGTCACAAGGATTTCAAAGAGTTCTATGTTATTAGTCTGCCATTAATCAATTTCATCTCGGGTGGATTAATAAACAAAATAAATATAAGATCTTATTTAATAGAAACTTAATTGGAAATAGTTTATATATTTTTTGATATAACAATAATTTTAGTATCTTTCTGTTATTCAAATTTATTAATATCCTATTGACGTGTTTATTAAATGTACGCTACTTTAAACTCAAGGTATATGAATATATTACTGTTATAAGTTAGACAGTATATATGAATCTTTACTACAACAAATCCTGGAATAAATACAAAAAGAATACTAAATTAAAGTACGAATAAATAGGTAAAAATTAAGATTCCATTGCATTGTTTTTATTATTTTAAACTATAATTACGACTCAATTAAAATTTGTCTCAAGTGGCCAACCCTCTAGAGACGTTACGCCCCCTTCAAAAGTTACTCAACTTACAAAAATAAAACTTATCACGAATTTATTGTTTACTTCAATCTTGAACAACCAACTGTACTTGCAACCAGTTGGATGACGATTTGTTTTACCAAATAGGATGAGCGATGATACAGAGACGTTTATTTAATTCGCACCAACAACTTTCGATAAAGTGGAGTTCTCTACAACAAAATTAATTTGAGAAAAAAAAAAAAAGTTCCTACTGTTATAGCAGAATATTTATTGGTAATATTAAGAAACATTTAGTGTCAATATTTTCTACAAATAAAACTTTACCACTTATAACTTCTAGTACTATTTTTAACTAAGCATATATTCTATCAGGTTTCGATTATACAATTGAATACTATCTTATTTGTAACCACTGAAATGTAGAAAACTCCTCAAAATGTTGTGTTAAACAGTCAGTATTTCAGCAAAACCCACTATAGATATTACTTGTCAGTGAATCAATAGTTCTCATTTAGTCGAAAAAAACATACACGTGTAAACATCAATTATTCCCATCTGTTAATAACGGAGACAGTTAATACAAATGGGAAATCATGAATTTACGTTGCAATATGGATGTTTGTCCAAGGAAAACAGAGTAGTGAAACCATGATATTATACAACTAATTGCTGACAGGCCTATACATATTTCACCTAGGCATTGTTAACATAAACGAATGTGTAGAACATTCTCTTATTGAAAAATATCAATCATGACATAGAACAATCGTAATATATCAATTTGATTAAAATTTGTAAGAGATTATCCTAACCTAGCGGAGATTATTCCGCAATATAGCAGAGATCGAGGCGGCCGCGAGGTGATCTTTGCGTAACTCTGTAATGTAAATTAATGTAATGAGTTCAATGTGGAATGGTACTTTATTTGTTTTTTAGAATACTCTAATTCATATTGTTTATGTGGCAATGCAGTAATATGTTTTATAATTTATAATTAAAACACTCAATTTATTGATAAAGGCCTCAGTGTTACCATTTAAAACATCTTTGTGTGGTTCTATAACTAATGATGAACATTTTGTTTATTTAGATTCTACTTGTCGCCAAGATTGCAACTTTCTATCAAATACTTTAGATATTAGATTCACCAAAGCAATAGAAATTTCTACACCATGATTTAAGTTCCATCTTAAAACTTGAAAGGGTAAATTGTTTTAATTTAGTACAATCTTTTATCTTTTATTCGTGTATTTAATCATTGATGATAATTTTGATAGACATTTAGTAATTTTTGGAAATTGTTAAATATTTAATAATTAAGATTACAAACACGAAAATATCGAGCAAAGAGTAAAGGAAGGCTATAGTTTAGTTGATTAAACGAGATACTTAAAAAACTTTCAAACAAAAATTGGTTCAAGTAATTACAAACACCGAAGAATTTGTCTGATGGACTGATCAATCTAGTGGAATTAATTTCATATCCTCATCGTAAACAAAAACATTTTATTTTACTCCATCTCAGAACAACATGAGGTTCCATAATAATTTCAAAAGTATTAAGACTAAAGAATCTAAGCAATAACAAAGAGTCTCATATTATGAAATTATATTTTCTATTAGGAAAGTGTATTCAAAAAATATAAAATAAAATAAAAACAATGCAGTTACGTTTATTTTAGTTATTTAAGATTTAGTTACATTTATTTTATTAATGAAATCAATTCACAATAGATTTCACTCAAACACTGCTGAAATCCAAGTTAAAGATAAAATCCACTTTGTTTACAAGGAAAACTAAACTATCAAAATAATTGTTTCACAACAAAGATTAGAAGCAACAACATATGTATGTTTCATATAAATCAAGATTTAACAACCGTACTTTCACATATCATTGTCTTATTCCAACACTTATTGTCTCAGCATATTGAGTATGTGTTTTCAAAACCTGAGGGAAACTCTAGATCCAAATCTTTTTTCATATAGTTTTGGTTTGGATAACTTTTTCTCGTCTTTTCTATCATTGCGTTTCAATGGGATTAATTAATATCGATTTTGATATAATCAAATTTATGGGTTTTTTCTTATTAGTTATCTCCAAAAATTGAGTGGCAAACAAATGGAATAAAAAAACTGTCCCAATATGAGGCGAGATTTGACAACATAAATGAGTTTATAAAAATCAGCCTACGAGTACAATGTAAAGCATTGGACAAACGACTGACATTATTTATTACACTATACTTTTTTTTTTACTTAAAGGACCTCAAAACGGAAATATTACAAAAGAAATTATTGAGAGCTTGTAAATATTTCTCTACCTTAAAAAACACGTTCTCTTTTATTATATTATTATTTACCATTCCGTATAACTGATTATTTTTTAACAATTTTACTATAATGTTAAGGTTTTTAATTCTCAACTAATAAACATACTAAATTATTATTTTTTGTATTTTATGATAGAATTTATTTGAATTTGAAAACAATATATATATATATATATATATATATATATATATATATCCTTTAATCTCACTCCTTTTACTTTAAGTTATTTATAACGCTTCACATGGTGTCACCTACATGTTAGAAGTAACGTAGCACTTTTGCATCTTGAGAATTCAGGACCTCTAAAAATTAATGTTAACACTTAACATGCATCGAAATCATTGTAGAAATGAACATAATATATAATGTTAATAATGTTGTTAATACGAGAAGTTTATACCTCTAATTTATTCTTATCGTGACTTAGGTAAATTCTCGGATAGGCTATTTAATTATGTATTAAAAATATTTCTCCCTTTTTATTAAGTTCTTTTATAATGTTTTTTTTATGCATTTATATTATAATTCAAGAAGTAACATGACACTTACAATTTAACATAAACCTAAAATTTCACAAATTATTGAAGAAGGAAAAAAAAGAGGGAGAGTAACCCTTGAAATTATATTGCTTCAAATAGAAAACCCCGTCCAATATTTTAAATTAGAATAAAATAAATGACGACCAGAGAAAAAGCTGTATTGGAGTTAGGGTTGGCGTGGGTGGCTCAAACTACAAAAAAACAGGTGACTGAAATAAAAACAAAAGCATTTAATTAGATACAAAATCAGAAATAAAGTAATATTCTTATTGCTCTTAAAGTTTTTTTTAAAAAGGTTGATTAGCTAATGTTAACTTTAATAAAAATAAAGAAAAAATCTACTGTAGAAATAACGTAATATTTACCAAAAAAAAGGAGTTAAAAAACATTAAATTCTATGAAAACATCAGTGTACGGTCTTGGATTTGCTTATGTATTACAGACTCATTAGTTTTAAATTTTGTATATTTTTTATTTTTAATACTTCATTTAGCATATATGAAGTCACTTTGTCAATATAGCCAACATTTTACAATTATTTTTTCTTTTATAATTTGAAACTATCTTTTAAGCTGTAACAATATTTACGTAAAGAAATTTATATTCTCAATTTTCTAAACTGAAACACTACAAATTTAATGTCGATAAAAAAAAATAGATATACCAACATAACAGAAACATTAATAATTCAAACAAATAAAGAGACGGTATAATAATTTTTGCAAAACTTGTAATCAATTAAAAAACAATTAGGCTATAATTTTTTTTAAATATATTAGTTTGTGACCTAGGTTTTACTCTTCTTTACGTTTGTTTGAAGTAATTCTAACTTGTAAAAGAGATGTAACTGTTATGTTATTAATGATTTAGAAATAAAAAAGACTTTGATATCGCCACAAATATTTATTATTGAATTTAAAAATAGTAAATAATAACTCAAAATTTGTTTATTTATATTGTTTTGTAGTAAGTAGATGGTTGTGTTAAATGTATCAATTATATACAAATTAGGAAACAGTGTCTTTAAGATAATAATAAAACACTATTAGTTTTATACATAATACAAAATTTTCGTCTTTAGATCACTAAAAAAATCACGATAATACATCTTGTTTTAAAACTTAGCTGTATCACCAAATTCACATAGATAAACAACATACAAGGGATTGATTACACAACGACCGTTAGGCTTAGTAACTCAACAGTGCCCCCAGATATGGTTAGTTATACGTGAGCTGCTTTAAAGTTATATTAAACTTGATTTAATCTTCTAAACATTAAGTTAACTTTAAGAATAATTAATTTTCATTTAAACCCTTGTTCTTGTTTCCATTTGTGACATATTTAATCCAAATTTAAAAAGAATGAACCAAACATTATACTTTTTATTCAGGAATAAAGTGTTGGTCAAAATTTTAATAACAATTGTTGTTTCTTCGTTTTTATTAATATTTATGCAAATTTTTTTATATATTAGAATCTCGGAAATATTGAGTGTTATGACCAATAACAAAATGAGCGAAACTAGTGGAAACGTAAATGAAAAAAGAGAGAATTTTAGAAATACAATTTTTTTTTTCAAGAAGACACGACTTTTAATGACAAACTCTGCCGTTTCAGTTATTACGTGAAGACAAGCATTCTTGATATTGATCGGCAACAAACGAGGTCAATGCTGCAAAGGGAAAGCAGCAGGGGGAGGTAACTAGGGTATACACATAATTTCCATTCAATTACAATATTAAAATTATATTCCGTACATGATCACAGTACAAAATTAAGTACAATACACATTTCCACAATAATTCCATAAAAATGCAAATTTGAACCCAACATTTACTAATCACTTAACACTTTTTGTTTCTAAAAAAACCATGTGTTTCGAACATAATATATAAGCTAAAATCGTAGTAACATAAACATATTCATTAAATGTTAACTATTTGGACGTCACTTCGAAAATAAAAATGAATTTAAATAAAACATTATAGGGTAATATATAAGCCAATACAGGAATGTGTCGGAAAAGTAAGTAAAGTACGAAAAAAAAAAAAGTATGAAATGCACTTATGTTTATGTTACATATGAAACGGATATGCACACATTTTAATAGGAATTCGCAATTTGGAAAAATTAATACTTAATATCAAGGGATTCACTATCGTATAATGCACGTGCATTACATGTCATTGAGCCATCAATATTTAAAAAATGTATTTTACCATACAAATTAAATCAGATAGGCGTACCGGGTTTAACAGGACTTATTAGACTCGTCAATAATAGGTTTGGCTAGTTGGATATACATATATGAATATACATATGGTTTGGTAATTCGATATCACCTGGAAAATATAAAATAAATTATAAAACTATCCGAAAAGTATGTTAGTCAATACAGGATTTTAAAAAAGTGTTGGAAAAGTAAAAAGGTACGAAGAAAATCGTTAGAGAACTATCATAGTCATTTTGTATGTGTTTTTTAAGGTGAAGTCTAAATAGTTAACAATTATCTTTTATTAATTCAGATTTGTACTTCCTTAAAACTAAGTTTAATACTTTTATCGTATTTTATTATTACTAAGTTACGTAGAATGGAAAGTATTGTGAAAGTGGTCAACATTTAATATTGAGATGGTTTGCATAATATATTTAAACCTGAGTACTTTCTGAAACTACTACAGGAAACATATATATTTTTGAATTAAATAGTGTAATTTTAAACATACAAATAACAACGACCAATTACTTTAAATACAGTATGAATATGAATAGTCTTATTGGATAGATTTCGTCCCTAGAATGGCTTATGTAGTATACAAGCTTAAGTTCCCGCAAAAAGTCAACATCAATTGTGTCTGCGAATATGTGACATAAAAAACAATTATTTTATAATTATACTTTCTATGAGTTTGTGATTTCACTTCAACTTTTAAATTGTAAGAATAAAATAATGATACAAAACTAATATTCTTTTTAGCATGTCACGGTCTTGTTGATATTATATGAACGGGGGGTGTATCATAGTGATATAAGTGTGGAATTTTATTTATTTATTTTTTTGTGTGTCCCATTTACCGAAGCCTAATTGGCCTATCAAATGGGGGTTTTACTCTCTTATCTTCTTATTGCTTCTTGCAGTGAGATGTATATTGCAACTTGTAGATAGATGTGATGTGATGAATGGATGGATGAACTAGATGATGTGTGGATGTGTTAAGATAGATCGTCCGCAGTGTTAGGGTCCTTGGTCGTTGGCAGAGATGAACTCCAAGGAGATTATCTCAGCCGCCCAGAAGAAGTCTCTTAACTGGCTGTGACGTTCTCTTGTCGACAGGGCGTCCTCTCCCGAGCGAGCAATCGGTCCGAGAAGTGAGTCCGTCCTCAGGTGTTTTGGGGCACTGAAGCACAATGTGTAGTGCGGTCTGGTCTTTCACGCAGTCACACATTAGGTCAGAAGCTAGACTGAAACCGTAAAGTTTGGATTTGATGAATCCGTGCCCAGTTATAAACTGAGACGTCACAGGTCCAGGATGTATCCATTTATACGATAGTCTTCTTGCCAAGGAGGGGAACCAATAATAAGTTATCCGTCTCTTCTCCGTGGCATCCCATCTCTCCTGCCAGGCGGCCAGCGTCTCCTCCCGGATGATCCTCGGTTCCCGCAAAAAGGGTACTGGGTTTTCGAGTTTGATACTCTTCCTTGCCACGCTGGTACGCCCTCTTTGGAGTACCAGAAGATCTGCAGACAGTACTGCAGCGAGCACTGGAATTGCATCCGATAACGTTGTCATATACGTTCTTGTTATCACAAGAGTGCTTGTCTTTATCCGCGTAAGAGTTGCCTCTTAGCGGTTGCGGTTAGCACGTTGTGCCAAGTGCCCGCGGTAAAGGACACCATAGCCTCAAAAAAAACCCCTAATGCGGGGTTTAGTAACGAGGTAATGCGGTACGAGAGGCCCCATTCCTTGCCGACGACTCTTCTGGTTTTGTGGAAAAGGCGCTTTACCCTCTCCACGGCGTCTCTAGATTACCTCGTGAAACTCAGGTTCCTCTCCAAGGTGACACCGAGATACCGGAGTTCCGAAACAACTTCCACACGCTCTCCTTGATGACGGAGAATCGGATGTCTCCTAAGTAATTCGTGCTGCATTAAAATTTTTCTCTTAGTTTGAGTGATTGTCAGCTTCACCGACTTGCACTCTTCCTCCAACACGGTGAGGGCTTGTTCGCAGATAGCCTCGTGATAAAATCAGCTGTTGGCTTCCACGAGGACGCCCACGACGTCCGCATATGCCCCAGCTTTAACTCCTACTAGCATGTTGACTCCAAGGACTCCATCAAACAAGATGTTCTATAACAGGGGGCCGTGGAAAGAACCCTGAGGGCACCCCTTGTTGATGTAACGCCTGATGGTCCATTCTCTCGACGAGAAACCTCCCGACATGCGAGGAAGTCTCTTACTACTCTCCAGATATTCTTCTGACCTCCAGCGTCGGCAAGTATCTTGGGAATTGCCGGCCACCAGGCGTTGCCTGATGTCAACAGCCAGGATTATCACGTACGGATAGAGATCTTTATATTCTTCTGATGTGGCGACGACGGTCCTAGTTGCGTCCTCAGTGGATCTGCCCCTCAAGAATTCGTATCGGAAGTCCGAGACCAGATGTCTCACTCCGACAAAGTGCCTCAGTATGCGTTCAACGACCTTCTCGAACAGCTATCCCAATGTACAGTAGATAGTAGGGAAGGCGGTTGCTACGATCCTATAAATGATAGGTCTTAGTGCAACCCCTTAAATAAGACCTTGATGTTCGCGAACTTCCAAAAGGCTGGAAACCTCCCACAGTACAGAAGGTCGTTGAACAGTATCTGGACGTCCTCCCCCACCAACGACTAGACAGAGCACCGTCAACAGGCAAGCCATACAGTCCAGGGCCGCTTCCTCTCTTCACAGAAGACAACGCCTCCCAAATCTCCTCTTCCTCGAATGGAAGAGAGTCTTCCGTCAGTGAGGTCATGTCGAACTCCCTTAAGAATCATCTTGTTTCCCCATAGAGTGGCGGATCGTCTTCCTCACTATCGAGGGGGAGCATCTCATGTAGAAAGGCCTCCTCCATTGTATCTCTGCCGCTATTTGTAAGGTCCCCTCTGACAGCGAGTGTGGCCAAAACGGTTTGTGTAATGTTATTGTTAACCAGAAACTTGTAAATGTTTCCCCATTTGTTTGAAGAGTTTTCCACTACGAAATACCTCAAGCTGGACCTCTTTGCGGCACGGACCATCCTTTTAAGTTCCATCCGAGATTGCCTAAAGTCAGAGTGCAGTCATGAGCTCTCCAACATTGTTCCCTCTGGTAACGCCGTCTCAGCACGTTCAGCTTCCTCCAGGCGACAGTCAGCTATGAAGACCACAATTTGACCAGCTGGGGGTAGGGCTATCCTAGTGACTGCCCTCATGTCTTCCATAAGCAAGTGCAGCATCTCGTCCGGTCCAACGTCAACTCCGTGTCCTCTTCTTAGAGCAGATAGTCGCTCCATCTTGGTCGCGACGAGATCCATGTTGGCCTTTCTCCAGTTACGTTTGGGATGAGATGTAGAAGGCCCTTAAAAACCGGCTCTAGACGATGTGGTCCACGTTATCAGCCGATGGTCGCTGATTTCGTCTTCGGGGACCGTCAAGTTCCGGCAGCATATGGATACTCCCAGTGACGTGAGTGAGATGTCCACCCATGACTCGCCTGGAGATGAGAAAAAGGCGGGCTGCCCTGGGTCATTTAGTAGAGCTAAGTCACCCTCGTCAATAAAATCATCGACTAGAGCTCCTCTTGGATCAGTGTTGTTGCCTCCCCACCTCGGAGACTTGGAGTTGACGTCGGCCCCCACAAGAGCAGGCCTCTGCCAACTAAATGAGAAGACCTCCTCCATTTTTCGGACGAAAGGCTCCACTGGATGTGAGTACTGGCAGTAGACTGAGCCGAAAATGTAAGCTTGGCCCTGGTAAGTGTGGTCAGTTAGTTACAACCAATAGTTGTCAAAAATTTGAAAAATATTTACAATTAAAAAAACATGTACTTAACAAAATTTGCGTTGCTATAGTCGTAAAAATTTGTTATTAAAACATCTAATTTAAATAGGTTACATCCAGATATTTTAACAATTTTTAGAGAAAATAATTAGCCCTTAGATGATCACCTCGGTTTGGTATTTAAATGAATTATATTTAATTAAAGTAGTCAAGACATTCTGAATACCTTTTAATTGAAACTTTTTTTAATTTTTTGAAAATTTGAGAACACTCTTTAAACGTTGATCTGTCTTGTTTGTCATGAATAGCTTATTTATTTCAAATAATGTTATTTCAATCAAGAGTGGCGCCTTACTTATTGTGCTTAGTCATCATTATTTTTTATAAACTACTTCATAAATAATAAAATAATACGATAAAGTTTATTCTAAAAAAACTCAGTTATAGACAATGTTTTCTAGGTAGTCAAAATTACCATTTGGCTACATTAAAATTCAAGTTGTTACAAAGTGCAATATTGAGATTACCAAAATATAACCAAACAAGTTGCAAGGTATTCATTTTATTGATTATTTATACTTTAATTCTAATAACTTTATACTAAAGTACAAATTGAAATCACAATATTTAATTTAATTTTCTATTTATTTTTCCATCTCATATCCCTCTTTTCCTATCAAGCATAATTACCACTAAATATAACTATTTTGTTTCAACAAATCCCATTTACAACTCCGAGTGGGTAACAGAAATTTATCAAACCCATTCCAAAACCCTCATTCAGTTAATTGTTATTAAATCAAACATACTTAATTTGTACGAAAAATTCCATCAAATTACCTTTAGCAGATTTCACCTTACAAAGAAAAAAATCTATTGGAGGCGTTTGCTGAAGGATCTAAACAAGATTACGAAATAGAAAAAAAAACGCTGGAAAAAAAACATAAAAACTTATCAACTAACTAATGGACTCGCTATGTGCTTATTCTAAGATGACCTGCCAAATGCGACTAGGGTTTAGTTTAGAATGCGGTGGGTCATCATGGAATGAAGTGACCAGAGATAGTAGACATATTCAGGGAAATGAAAACTCTGAATTTGTCTAATTACCTGATAAATTGATGCAAGCGAATAAACGCATGCAAGGGATAAGTGTATTGGCAACGTAATATGCTACAGACTATGTAAATGTATTGTAAAATGAGAATTCAAAAGAGAAAAGGACAATACCAATGCAGCTTTTGAACGATATCACAAGTGAGGTGTACCTCAGTTATGGATAGTTGACCCATTAAATGGTCTGAGTCTAGTCAAGTCCGCTGAGCTTTCATTGAAGTTAGCTCATTATGTATCGTCAGAAATTATACATAAAACTTTCTTAACACGAAGAAAACTATACATATCCTGGTATAGAAAGAGAATGTCAATTTGCCGTGGGCTGCTAGTACAGGAACATGTAATATTTTGAAGAAAATAATGATATTTGAGCTGCTCCATTTGTGACTTTATTAAAAAATAAATAGGTTTGAAGAAGAATATTGCTACGTTCTCAGGAGTTTAGTACATCGATGTTGTGGAAACGACTACCTCTACGTGTGTTGGTTTCTATTTGTAATCAGTGCAGAACTATGGTTATGGGTCTTGACACACACAAGCTCATCATACCTGAATAACACATTTATCATTACCTTCAATATGATAAGGCATTAATAATGGCATAAGTGGTTGAGGAAAAGTTAAGGTCGTATAATGAAATTTATCGGAAAACATTGCTGTGGATATTAAAAAATGAGATGATTTTTGCATATGAATTGGGATAGCACAATTAAGGGTCAAGACAAATTAGGTGTCATAAGAAAGTCAAATGTTCAACTAATAGTATGATTTTTGACATTACAAGAGCAACATGAAATGGTGATTATTAGTTTTCTGTGTGGGAATTTATTCGCTTAAATTTGTTTCTGTTAACCGGTTCAAATTTGTAACATCTTTCGTTAGAACAATAAATGTGTTTTTTCTAAGCACAAATTGTACGGAAAGTATTTATGAATTGAAATTATTTAAATTTGGTTCTATTTTGTCATAGAGACTACTTCTTAAGAAAATTATAATTTTTCTAGGGTACCGATCTATTCTCCTCTTACTATCACCTCTTAGAAAAGCTCAGTCTTCTTTAACGAAACTAGTAGGCTAACTAAGTCCCACATGACGAAAATCGTTTAAAACGAATGGAAAACCAAACAAAACACCTATATTTATCTAAAAAGTAATTTTAATTTTAGAAAATGAACAATTGGTCACCATAAAACAATAACATTTTTTAGGAGTTAAATATATTTTGGAGTGTGTTTTTTATATATTATTAGTTTTTATTTTTTAGATGTAACATTTAGAATTTATTTGTTTTTTTCAGTTATTACATTTTTTTTAAAATCCTTTTTCTACCAAAAACGTGTTGCACTCGTTTTGATAAAAGGGACCTGTAAAGGAATGCTATCGTTAATGTGAATTTCTTTTGATGAAACAAATAAAAAAATTGATGTTTTTACAACATTTACCTGTCTGAATCAAAATGAGTGTATATTTGTGTCCTGCATCTAGCTAAAGTATGAAGTTTAATCAAATTCATCAGGTAATTTTCATATAGTCGAACTTTGCTTTGAAGGTTTTTTCAGCAGTGCAAAATTGTTTTAATGAAATGTATTTTTCATATAAATAAAATTCCAAATTTTACTTTAAATACCGGTATATGTTTTTCTTCTTCTTTAAAGTATAAACCTGTTATGATTTCACTGCTAAACGTTTTTGCCAGTAATACCAGTAGAGAAACAGCAACGTAAGCCAAACAATATGAGCATATCAAGACTTTAGCAAAATGGAAAATCTACATATAAGTAAAGAACTAAGAAACTTAACTATGAACAAAATAAAATAAAATAAATAGACTTTCAATGTATTTAATCATTTGAAGTATAATATATTAAATATGTAACTATATTTATTTTATTTCTTATTTTGGATTGGATTTCACTTTTAGGTGCTTTTATCAAGAAATGTGCCTTATGACCTATCCATAGTTTTAAATAAGTTCATATACAAAAGCTAGGTTGGCCAATAATGAAAATTAATCATTTAATTATTTTATTTTATTTTATTATTTACAAAACAATTCTCTTTAAGTATATATCAAGATAGTATATTTGATTCTGTGATTAGTCGATTAAATATATATATATAGTTAGTCAAAACTTACATTTCTTGTAATTTTATGTTCTAAACAAAGTTTCATCCTTATAAAGTTACATCTTCTGTTTGAAAACTTGTAATTGGTGGAGCTTGATCCCTGCGCTGACTTAACAGATGAGTCCCTCTGTTACTTGTCTATGCATTCTAACTTTGTTGTAATTCTGTTAAATATTGTCCATCCTTCAGGTTGACAGAATAACTGCTGTATGTAAATCCACTAAGTCTAGTATAAGGAAGACACAGATAATCTCAAACTTGAGTGACTACGTACAACCGTTATTAACAAAATATACAACACATTTTCACGTAATTTTTTTTGTAAAATTTATTTAAGTTATTTGTATATTTTAAACCGTAATATAAAAACAGATTTATTTTACAAATAATATTTTATTTTGTGTTATTGTTTTTTATTTCGTTGTTTATTATGTTTCGTTTTATTTAATTATTTAAGTCATTTAAAGAGAATAGGAATGTTTTAATTTACTTTATTTGCCAAAAAATGAAAGTAAATTTGTATTATAGATGTCCAAGGGAAATGTTATAACAATGTATTTTCGTAGATTTTTTTCTTCTAGTATTAAAGATATGAACGAGAACTGAAAATTAGCTTACTCGGGCTTCCAAGTTTTTAAAAATCAAATGATTCACAATATTAAAGTATCATACTTTAAATTATGATTTAAGAACCGTTTACTATCATCAATTTTTTTTATTGTTACACAAATTTACTGTGCCAATATTTAATTTCCCAAAAAGAGGTGATCTCAAGGTAAATTATTGAATTTACCTATTTCTAATGTATTTTTTTTCCACAGATTTCAGGATAAGTAAAAAATGTTAAAAATTAAAAAAAGGAGCCATCACTGGAGATAGAATACATACATGATTCACCGAATTAATACTTCTTTTAATCAATGTGAATTAAACTCTAAATATCTTTTAACAATTTGTAAAATTTTAAACAATCTGCTAGAAAATTAATTATATTTTTTTACAAAAAATTTATTTATAGAAAACTATTAGAGAATGCAAGATAAAATGGATTCAGACAGAATTATGCAAAGCTCAAACGAACACATAATTTATTTGAAAATTATTGTAAAAGATTATTAAATATTAATTATAAAAACTACACACTTGTAAATTCATTTAGACACTCAATTCTAACTATAAATTGTAAAATAATTGTGGTACGTTATCTGGTTTATAGAAAATAAAGAGTTTGGTGTATCGACGTAGTGTAACAAACACGTCAAGTTAAGTTAGGCACTATATTCACGTAATTATAAATAAACCGTCCGCTTTTGTGTTTACCAAACATTTTAATATTTAGTTTTTAAAACTTTAAAATAACATTATTTTACGTTACATTTTAGACTTACACTTTTCACCTTTATCTAAGATATTCTGTATTGACAACTTACTTGTCTCTATTTGCACAGTTACGTGTCAGGACTGAACTTCATGAAGCATAAGGGTAAATATAGTAGAAAGTTGATTTCGGACTTTCGTAATATAACATCGTAGTGATTAATAGATTAGAATTTATATTACTTATATGATTCACTGCTTTAACAGTGATTTACATTTTATTATTAATATATTTTTTTAATTTAACGCAATAGTTTTCATTTTACTATTTATTATTGGGGGGGGGGGGGGTTGGCATCAATTTTGTGATGTGTTTATTACCCCATCCGATGATATAGGTTTTTCTTACTGAAGTAAAAACATACTTTCTCATATGTATTAACATTCAAAATCTATCACATAATATCCCACAAACCCCGATATCAATAATGATTGCAACAGCTTTCCAAATAAATATTCGATATTCAGTAATAAACATAAGATATTAAATTACAATACACTAAAATATAAACGTAAATTAAACGATATCTTAAAATTTTAGTTTTTGAAACAGCTGACAGCAATATAACACTAAACTTCGAACTTAATATCTAAATATAGTACTAATGACACTGAGAACATTATAGGCGAAAAGAATTGCCCGAAAAAAAATTATAAGTGCAGTCATTTATACTCGGTAGATTTGTGATCACTCTCGCTCTCTCCCTCACTATATGTGAGAGAGATTCTTTACAAATACCATAAAAATAAAAAGATTATATACAATGTATAATGGTGTGTATATTCAGTAGGCCTAAACACTTGAAATACCACTGAATCGAATATAGTTGGAATATTTGGGACAAATAGCATTTTCTCTGAATCCATGATAAAGACCCAAGCGTTTTTTGAGTGTATATTCACTCAATAGAGAGATGTAAAGAGTTTGCATTCGATTGGAGATATAGAAATTAAAATATTCATATCCTCCCAGACAGCCAAAGTTTTTTAAAGTGATTGTTGCATTTATCTCTAAAACTATAATAACGTCAAAAACCACTGCTATTATTAAATTTGGAGCAAATTCTATGTAAATAATAATTCTTTTATATTTTTTGACTATAAGATAAAAAAATCGCTTAAGTCACAATCTCCGTTATCTGAGTGAAAACAAACGTAGATAACAATCTCCGTTATCTGAGTGAAAACAAACGTGGGTAGCCAACGTAACAATCTCCGATATCTGAGTAAAAACAAAGGTAGATAGCCAACGTAACGATATCCGTTATCTGAGTGAAAACAAACGTAGCCAACGTAACAATCTTCGTTATCTGAGTGAAAACAAACTTATATAGCCAACGTAACAATCTACGTTATCTGAGTGAAAACAAACGTAGATAGCCAATGTAACAATCTCTGTTATCCAAGTGAAAACAAACGTAGATAGCCAACGTAACAATCTCCCTGATCTGAGTGAAAACAAGCAATAAACCACGAATGATTTTAGTCTCATATCATGCTTACTATTTTTTAGTGTCATTGGATTAAAACAAATAATAAAATATATTCGTTCTCCTTAAAAGTGATTTTAAATTATTTAAAATGTTTTTGCAATTATTTTCACTTCTCTAATCAAGTAATCGAGTATTGGAATAGGGGTTGTGATCACTCATGGGGAACGAATACAAATAAATCTAAGCAAATAATTCTGTAAACAATTTTTAAAAAATTAATGTATTCAGGTAAAACAGTTTAAAATTAATTAATCAACAACCACACACAGTCTTGTGTATGACCTCATCAACTATAACCTGTCACAACGTGATTGATTAATGTGCGCTATTTGATTGAAGAATGCAGTTTATTCATGTCAGTGTTTATTATCCACATACAAAACTCTTAAATGACTAAATATAAGTATTACAAGAAAAGTATTACTGGAACAATAATGAAATCAATCTAATAAATTTGAAGGCTATTTTAAGACTATAATCGTAGTATAGTTCTGCATCATGGTTAGTGCACAATGAAAGTACTTTAAAAATAGTTCACTAAATTATCTCATTATTTAAAAACTCAACTATATTAGAAGAAAGATATGCAAACTTTAAATTGAATTATATTACACAACAATATGTGGTAACTGCGTAAATTACATTTTGAAATCCAATTTCTTAAATATAATTTTAAAATTTTCCACAAAGCCCAACCTCCAAAAAAGCAAAGCTGTAATTAAAACTTGAGTAACATAAAGGAAATCAAATTCAAATGACAAAAAACTAAATATTAATCCTTGACTCAAAGAAAGATATTCCGCAAAACAGGAATGGATGGTTGCTGAATAAGTAGTTTGGAGGGACCAGGGTATATTGTGTTCATTTTTGTACGATCAGATAATCACAATTTAAAATAGTTAATGTATATCAATATACATTATGTATATTGTATAAAATTTAATATGAATATATTCTGAATATTATTTATCGAAGACTATGACTACCCCCAAAAAATGAGTATTAATAAATACCACATTGAACATTTATGGTGGATCCATATTAGGGAAAAAATCTATGTAAAACAATTTTAGTTGTTTCTTGAATGATGAATTAGGGTTTACATACAACAGAATGTTACACAATACATGACAGACGTCAAACATAAAAACAAGTGCTCAATTTATTTAATAAAATAGATACATCTATAGATACTCCGAACTTCACTCTAATAAATCTGTTTATAAGAAAATCAGTCTATTTGTCACTTTATTTTTTTTTATTATCCACATATTAGCTACTCATAATAATATGTATGTATCCTTCACCTGAATGTGTCAAATGTGAACTAAATGTTTAAACTTCTAGGTACACATTTCAATTCCAACTTTAATATAAATTCTAATTTTAATTTAATGATTCATTTTAAGTATTTTTTCTCTATCCCTCCAATCCATTGTGTGTGAATAAATTTAAATTGCAATTGACAAACAAAGTAGTTGACTTTTGGATTTCTTGGTTCCCAAAATAATAGTTCCTTAACACAAAAGGAACGCTTTAAACTACATTTTAAAACATCAACTATAAAAGTGACATTTTCATCGTTAAAATTTAAGAACTGAAATCTCCTTTCATAAAAAAAGATACATTTTGAGCCCCAAAGACAAAACTGAAAATATATATGATCATTATCTTGAATACAAAGACAATAATAATATTAGATATTTAGGAATATATTTGAAATTAAAAGTTGCCTAGCAAAAGCTAAGTGAGTTGTCAAAATTGAATTTTAATATTTCTTATTATTCAGTTACGTATAATTTTTGAATATTACAATGTGAACCAATTAGTGTTTTCAGATATAGCTAGTTGAAAAAGGGCAAGTACGCCGTAAAAAAGATTTGAGTTGAAAACTTTATGGGTCACACCAACTTTATCAGGATCAAACATTCAAGATGTAGTATCCGCTGTTACGTTCTCGGTCCCTATAATGTGAGTAATATTGAATTTTTGTGAGATAACCAAGTAAGTGATATTTATATTAGTACAATGGTCAAATATTCGAGTACCTATGCGGATGATTTATTATTTTCGGATGAAGAATAATTCTGGAAATGTAAGTAACGAGTTGTCTGTATTTTTCTACTGTTTTGGAAAACCTGGATATACACAAAACGTACCAACTGTTGGACAAGTTCTTACTAAATAATTAGATAAATATTTTAGTTTTGAACAAATGGAAACATTAAATAGTATTTTTATTTTTTTTATTAATTTTTTTTTTTTTTTTTAGAATTGGGATAATTATTATTTGAATAGTGTAAGGTATTTCAAAAATTATTGTCAACAGCAGGAGATATTTTAGTTTTTAACTTTGGTTGATTCGGAACCAGAAGTTCATTTCCAAATTTCAATAAAGAGCGAAAAAGCATCTTAAAAGCTCTTTTCACTTTTTGTTAGTTTGACTATAAATGCATTTTCATTAATTAATATATAATAATTAAAGTAATGTTATCCATATCTCGACCATGTTTTTAAGGTCTGTATTTTAATTTCGAAGACTATTGTTCTTGTTATATATTTTTTATTTTATCTGTTCAAAATACTTGATCTTCTCGACCATAGTGAATGACGATTTTTCTTCTTGTTCAATGAATTTCCCTATTTTACCTCCAATATAATTTTAAATCTGGATTAATGTTACTATGTAGTTTATTACTAAAGGTTATTTGTCTATTGTTAACCATATCTAAGATACCCCTTCTTATTTCTAATTCATAAAGTAACGCCTTTTTTTATATTAAATCTTATTAATAACAAGTTTAATAACCGGGGTATTGATAACAGATTTTCCTAAACCGTGCAATAATATGCCGCCATAAAACAGGCTCCCTCTAATCAATCTTCTCACAAATATCTCCGCAATTCAAATAATAAATCAAATACACCAAGACATATACAATAGATCAGCATTTAGCTTTTATAACTTAACTAATTTTCTTTAAACTAAAACATAGATTTATTGCAATTTTGAAAAAAGCCTATAAAACAGAGATTTTAATAAAACCACGCTTTGCTAACAAAAATCTATAGCTCCTGCTAAAAAATTTACAAAATAATTGAAGAACTGAATTACAAATAAATTGAATTATTGATTTATTCAATTACTAGGCTCATCACCCAGATGTGAGTGTAGATTTAATACTGAAAAGAAAGACAAAGGAGGTTCATTTTTTATTGCAGTTTGACAACAAAGAAACAATTTAACAGCAGTTTTCCGGTAGAGATCCATTTTCTTTAAGACATGTTAACTAACTTTTGGTTAGAGCTTCATTATCGATTGGATATTAGCCGAACAAATAGTGGCGTACATATCGAAATAATTAGTTATGTAAAAAAATGTTTCAGACGAATAATTTACTTAAACATCTACTGTATGTAATTCTGTTTTCATTTAAATCATGTTCAAAACCCCACCATATTGTATGATAACCTTGTATAGGGCCGTACGACGATACAATGTGTTACCTTTTGTTCTAGCAAGAAAAATAGAATCACCATTTTTATGTTCAAACACAAATTAATTCACACACATATACAAGCTTTTATTAATACTTCTATTTAATTTTCAATATTGTTCAATTGCATGCAATTCATTCTCTAATATTAAGAGAACATGAGAATGGCGAGCGACAAAGAGTGTAACAACACATTAGTAATTTTCATTCAAACGTTTATCGTCTTAGTTTCTGATTGTACTCTACCTGACGGGGGCAAAATCAGAGAGAACGGAAATTAAATCAGGTTTGGTGGGGAAAAGAAGGCTTTTGATTCGATGGTTGCGACTCTCCATATTAAACAAAACGAGTTTTGAATGGAATTTATAGTTAAGTAACTCTTCCAAAATCAGTTGTTACGCTTAACGTCAAAGATTCTGTATAACTTGAGTGAGGGCATTAATATCTTGCCAATGTTTCAATCGATTTTGTGTAAAGTCACACAACTTATTTCTCTTTTAGTGTTACTAGTTGTCTTATTCTCACGAACTTCTTCTATCTTACAAATCCTTAATTCACACCACTTATCCATTTAGAAAATGATTTGGAGTTAAAGCTTTTAATTCTGTTGGATCATTCTATAAAGCTACAAAGGGGCGTGAAATAGGGATAGCTTTCACTCTAGCAGTAATAGTGATGAAGTTCTTGAGAATAACTATTTTTCTCCTATTATGGATTTGTTTGGGAGAGGATCTTCCCATCGTCCACTAAATATGAATAAGACATTTAGCATGTAATTTAAATGGTGTAAGCTAGCGACATTTATCATAGATAAGAAAGAACGTTTGGTGTAAGCGTGATTTGAAACTTCTAGTGTAATTCGTCTGTGGTGAGTAAGACAATTTGTCTGTGGTGATTAACCATTTGAGAAATAACCATATAGAAAAATCGGATGATAATGTAATCGATATTTCAATGGAATTACCCTTTTATTTTTGGGAAATGCGTTTAACAATAATTCAATTGGGTTGGAAGACTATTTCCAAAGTAGAAGTTATGTTTTGCTTAGCAGTGAGATAAATTGTTGTTGAAGATCTAAAGCAGCAGTGACGTCATTGGTTTCAGAAACAATGTCAACATAAACATTTTCTGTACCGCATTTGGAGGTTTATGATACGAGTTCCCTAGTCAATAGGTTATTATTTCAAAGTGTGAATAGCTAAAAAGGTGAAGGACCTAGAACCATATATAACAGTTTTTAGTCTGTAAATACTAAGAGGTTGCGATTTATCTTAGCGCCAGAATATGAATTGATAAGCTTGATAAGCAAGTGCGATTCTATTTGTCTGAGCATTGCTGAATCTCGATGGAAAGACTATATATTTTGTCACAAATATTATTTAGTAGTTTGTTCCAGTATGCATTACGTCCTTTAGTAAAAGGCCATTAGAAGTTTAGAACTTCGATCAAAAACCATTCTGATATTTTTGTAGAACTAGTTTCTTGAAAAATGGTGTAATTCAAGCATGTTATATCAAAATCAAGTTGCGTGTGACCAAAGTAAATATTTAACTTTAGGAATTCTGTATACGATATGGCAAGAAGTGATATTGTGTTCAATTTATTTTCTAAGCGTAGCCTAGTAAGTGATTTTTGTTTATTTTGAATGAACTGTAATGATTATTAGTATTTTGTTTGGAAATGTACCATTTATTATACTCGCGTTTGACGTGTGATTTGTAGTGAAAGGTCACTTGCAATTTCGTTTTTATTAATCATATTTTGTGATGGCGATTCCTCAGTTACACAAAATTGTTGCATGTATTAATGTTTATGTCGCTATTGAGAGCATAGTAATAGCGATATCAATAGTTGGACCAATAAGCATATCACCAAAATAGTTTCTATTGCTGTTGGAAATGCACAGCCTAAATAGATTGTGTTGACTGATATTATTTTCAATGTAAATATGCACTTAATATAATATGTATATTTTGGATTAATTAAAATTTCTAACAGCTATTTTAAATTTTTTATTTTAATTAAGGTCTATTTAAGCTTCTCTATGTGTTTTTGTCGATTTTAATACCGTTTTGCTTTTAAATAAATGTAATCCCATTTATTGATTGTAATATTCACTACTACATCAATAAGGTTTTAATATTTGAAATGCCTTTTCAAAATATATCAGTCGGTTGTAAAATAATTCCTAGTAATTTTCCACACTCAGACGTTAAAAGTCTACTCTGTCTATCATAGTCTAAATTCGGTGTTATTAAAATGGTTTTGATTGTTTTGTTGAAACATGTAATGATAGTGTACGAAGTATAATAATAACGTAAACAGATTGTATATTTACATATGTTAAATCTTATGTTAAATGTTCTATACAATAACCTACTTAGAGTCAGCTATGCATTTATTAATAGGAATTTTGTTATTGTGACAGTTCTGAATAATTTAGTTTTAACACTGAGAATATGATTTACATCTGGATGACTTCCACCCCTGAGGGTTTATTTAACTTTTCTTGTAAATGTAAGAATGTTATTTCAATCTGTCAAAATGTAGAAACCTATAGTTTCGTCACTACATTTCTGACAATTAAGTGGGTTTTCAAGTAGAAACTTTAAAATAAATAAATAATAATTACAAAAATTATATTCCTTAACAAATTCAAATCATTTGCAGCATGCAAGTTTTGATAGTCAGAACATTTGAAAGTTAATGTGAACTATTTATGCAGAATGTACAAACTAGTCTTCACTGTGGAGTTAGTAGTTTGGTAAAAATTGTTTACTTATCTAGGCGACGGTTTTTTGATCGTTGGTTGAAGGTTTGGGATGGTTGTTTTAGTTAAATGCGTCCTAGAAATCTGGATGAGAAATAATAATGGCTATAATTATGCATCTCTTTTTGACTACATTATTTTAGTAAGAATTTTACAAGTTCAATGACATAGGGCACAATATTATACTTGACAGGGGTTGTATCTTTAAACATTTCGCGTGTCTCAACACATAATTTTCTTAACAGAAGCATAACTATTGTCAACTCTTGACTTATTTTGTAATTCAAAGTTTACGTGTTTTTATAAAAAAATGTCCAAAAATCTGCTTATACTTTTTTTAACAAATTTCAGTGACATTAGTTATATCTATTATTTTATTGATGCAAAAGTGAATTAGGCGTCTATCAATTTGATATCTACTTGTAAATTAACCCAAAATACTCGATAATTAAATGGCGATAAAGGCAAACCGATAATTGCATTAATGGTGCACCCTGTAAACAATATAATAATGAAATGTATTTGGTTGTTAGTGATATCAAACATGTGATAGATATTTGTATATTCGGGTAAATTGTCTGTAAGAATTGGTAAAGCTAATTAAGGTAACTTACGTTGGTTTTATAAATCTCGAAATGATGAAACATGGCCCTCTTTCGTATCAACTTCTGTTGACTTTAGTTGTGGAAACAATTTTTTTAATTTTAGTTTAATTTTCAAATATTAATTCTGAATATTCATCTTCTAATTTTAGAACATCCTCTAGTTCAAATTCGGCTGTTGCGTCATTTACTACTCTGTCAACTAATGTGTGATATTCTATGAGTATACCTATGATTGTTTCTTGATATTCATTTAGTTTATTTGTGATTTGTAGCGGTGTATATTTATATCTATCTATAACGAAATGTATAATTATTGTTTTGGCGATATTGTTGATTTTACCCATAATCCATTTAGCTTTCCTTTGAAAAGTCGTGTATCACAATTTTTATGGATATTTGTATTACTATTAAACACAGATATACATGAATTATTAAAAAGCTTAATGTATGTAATGGAATAATAAAGCTTTAAATAATATTGACCTATTCATCAGATTATTTGTATTTTTTTTTAAAGCATTTTTCTTTATAAAAGATTATCACCAACTGTTTTATGTGCGTAAAAATAAACTTGCGTTATGTTAAAACCGATACATAGAGGTGTACATCTGTTTATGAAAAATGTTTTAATATATAAACGAGATTACATTTTTATGTTTTATACTGAATAGAAGCGGACAATAGTCGCTGTAGCGCACGTAGTTGACTACTCGTCTAACAAAGAATGCAAAATGTCAAGATGCCGACATGACATTTAAAAGGTAATTAAAATAGTAATTGATTTTTTTTTCCTTTGAAGATAAAAGTATAATCCCAACTTGTTTATAACATCTGACAGTCGAGAACCAAAAAAAAAAATCATTTTAAATTCTAAAATAATTTTAAAGATTGAATTTTATAATTTTAATAATTATAGGGGACAAGTTAATTAACGAAAATTAATAACTTAATTTAACCATGTAGAAATACACAGATGACTCACTATTTTTTTTACTTTTTAGAACTAATAAGTGTATTTTTTTTACCATAATATGCAGTTGTGTTTAGTGGTGTATGTTTAGCTGTTACCAACCGACGATACGAAATGTTCAATTTTGTTCCAGCTAGAACCTTTATAGACACTGTATTAGGTTCATACACAAATTAGTGCACATATTTATACACTCATTAGAGAATACTTATATTTGAATGTCAATAATGCAGACTCCTGATTCGGGGGTCGAGACTTTGCATGTATAGTAAAACGAGCGTAGCCAGTTTTGAACGAAATTTGTAGTTAATTAGCCGTTCCACGCGGAAATTGTTCCAAGAAAACACAAACTATCATTATCTGTGAGTGTATCGATCTATGACGGGAAACTGTATGGAAGTTTGTTCGTTAAGGATGGTTAATTAGGTCTATATTTAACAATAGTATTGAAGAAATTGGGGAACGTTGATCTTTCAATGCTTAAACGTGCACCAAAGCCTTTAACTTTAGCTGAGTATATATATATATATATATATATATATATATATATATTCTTTTAATAAACAACGATTAACTTTATAAAAGAAACAATTTGACACTTGGTTTGCTTTAACAAACTATAACCAAAAGCACCCCATATCAGTCATTTGTTTCAATATAGTTATATCGTAAAATACTTAATTATCATCTCTTTTAGTTGTTAGATATAAAAGTTTTTAAATTAAGATACCTGTTAGTCATGTTATAGGTTTAGAGAACGTACATGTAAAGGTAATTTAAAATTCCAAAATTAACTAAATAAATTTATTTGGTACTATTTAATAAATATTTTACTATCCAAATAAATTTAAACGCAATGTGCCACCAAAAACCCCATTTATATGTTTAACACATATACAAGACGGCGTTTTAATTATTAAGTCGTCCTCAGTTGTTACATGCACACAAACACTATCGACAGTGGACTGTTAATGGTGTGATTGGTTATGTAATTTAACTAAAACTAATCGTTATTTAATATTAATATTTATTTATAATTTTTTTTTATTAATTCAATATTACAACTAAGTATTTACCCATCTAGCAATTTACACTTCATACATTTTTACACTTGTAAGGGATATGACCCGATGGTTATTCCCTATCACTCTAGTCTATCAGATCTGAAAGCTTGGCCTCTTCAGTCTTGTCTCCACCCGAGTGACATCCAACAGTCCCTGTACCACGTGGTACATGATGAAGATATATGCGTTGTTTGTGTTTCCTTGCCTGTTTTTTGATTTCATCACTGACTAAGTCTATCTGTAGGTCCCTATGTAGATTATCGTTCCTGATGTACCAGGGTACATCAATAATACATCTAAGGCACTTTATTTTGGAACACTTGAATGATATTTACATTTGTCTTGTTAGTGTAGCTCCCTAGCTGAAATCCGTAGATCCTCACTTGTATTAAGACCAGCTTATAAATCAATAGCTTGTTGTGTCTCTTTGTAGTTTCCACATTAGTCCCTCATGCCAAACCATGTCAAAGGCCTTAGCCACATCCAAGAAGACACTTGCACGTGTTTCCTTTTTCTCAAGCGCATTCTCCACTACACTCGTGATCCTATGGACTTGGTATGTGGTAGAATGGCCTCGCCTGATGGTAGAACCAAACTGATGGTCGGGGATAAGCTTTCTATCCTCAATGATTGGCATCAGCTTCTTTAATAATAGCTTCTCGAATAACTTTGTGGATTATTGGTAGTAGCGATATAGGTCTATACGGTTTATCGTCATTTGGTTGTTTGTCAGGTTTTAGTATCATTATTACTTCACCCACCTTCCACTGAAGAGGAACATATATAATCCTTAAACATGCATTGATTATATAGAGCAATTTCCTAAAACCCTTCTCTGGTAAGGCTTTTACTATTTGGCCAGAGATCAAGTCAAACCCTGGGGCCTTCTTTGCATTTAAGTTAGTTTTAATTTCCTTTTTTAATTCCTGGAGTGTCACAGGAGTTATGTCTACATCATCCTGTTTTCCTATTGAAGGAATGCTTTCTTCACAAGTTTGTCGTGGTATAGGTTGAAACGTTTCCTCTAGATATTCCGCGAAGAGGTTTGCTTTTTGCTGTGCACTTCTAGCCAATGTACCATCTTTATTTTTGATTGGAGGGACTTGCGTTATGGGTCTTTTAATTCCTTTTGTTGCCTTACAGAGGAAGTGCTTTCCATTTTTTTCTTTTTCTTTTTCTTTTTTTTTTTTTAGTGGAAAGATTTTCTAGAATCTATTGACTGATTAATTCTTCAGCTCTCTAATATAGGATTTTATTATGTTACACAATTTATTTAGTGTTGTTTTTAACTGATTTGCCATAGGGTCCCAATTCATTTGACTGTCTTTTCTTGTCTTCCTTTTGTTCTTAAATTAATTTTCTTAGTTCAAATGGATAGTTGATTTCTCTATTCTCTATAGGTGTACTCTCCCACGCAGCCCGTTGTAAGATTTCATTAAACATATCAAGCTCTTCTTCCAAATGTACTAGATTTTTTATGGGCACAATAATATTTATATATTCCTCCACCAGGACGCCAAACAGAGTTCAGTCCGTTTTAGCATTTGTTAGTTTTGGGGTTGTTACCTTGATTGATATTACGAGTTCACTAATTGTCAATATAACTGGAGATTGGTCCGACGAGAGGCTCTCATTATTTTCGTCGTGAATGTATGTTTCTGATATTGCTTTGGTTATGTAAAAATCAATAATATCTGGTATCTTGTTTGTGTCCGCCAGCCAGTAAATAGGTCTACCTCCGGAGTGGAAACCACATCCTAAAGCTGCTCCTGCTGCATACAGTTCTTTCCCTTTTGGGGTAATTATTCTTGACCCCCAATATGTATGCTTTGCAATAAAGTCTCCCCCGAGAAGGAAGCTTCTTCCTAGAGTTTCAAACATCTACTTGAACACTTCTCGTTTTATATATTAATTTTGGAAGGCAGTAGATAGCACCAACATTATATTCTTTGAATTTGTTTGTTTGAGTCCTGACAACAAGTACCTGGAAGAATTCTTCTTCAATCCTTATATCCTCATAGTGCGGTAGATTATCTTTAATAATTAATACAGCCCCTCCTCTAGCTCTTCCTGCAGGGTGGATAACAGAATAACAACAATAGCCATGTATCTTGACATATGATGTCTTTGTGAAGTGGCTTTCGGATATTAGACACATATCTATTTTGTCGGTGTTAAGAAATATTTCTAGTTCTTGAATGTGCTGCTTTAGACCATTTGCGTTCCAGGTTGCTATTCTGAGAGTTATATTTATAGCTAAAGTACCTATTTATATCTGCGAGGTTTGTGGCGACCTCATCAACCTTCCTATCGTTAGAGTCTAGCCGCTTTTCAATAGTCGCCAATCTCCTTAGTATATTTTCGAGTGTTAGATTATTTTTTAATATATATCCCTCCTTAACAGGTCTACTCTGCGCTACTTGGGAGAAGGTTCTTCTATTATCTTCTAGGTTTTGAATCCTGGGCTTTGGAGTCACCCTTATCTCCTCCCATTTTCCATGTCATGGTTGAGGTTTACTTGCTCTGTCCCTTATTTTTTGCAGCTCTTTGCAACTTAACACCCTCGGTAATTGGCAGGGTGTAGTCCTCCACAATTTAAACATTTTGGTGAACATCCTTACCTATTAGACACTGGATTGTAGGATGTTTCCCTATGCATTTCACACGTCTATATTCTCAATGGCAGTAATTTGTTGTTGTATTTTGTTAAAGACCTGGCAGTTTTTCATTGTGCATATTTGAGGTTCTTCTTAATGGCTCGATCTTCACCTTCATATTTATGAAGTATTGTTTTTATATTATAGATTTTTCCTGAGTCTTCTCTATTATCAAAGGTGAGAATGTATAACGGTTGTCCTCTCTTAATGATTGATTCATCCCCGTCTTTATCTGTTTTTTTTTTCTCTTTTTTGAAAATGTTGACAGCATCATTTTTTTTTTAATTCGGCTTTGCTGGTTATGTCCTCTATTATCTATTCTTTAGTACAGGATGGGTGCAGTCCCCTGACCATTACCTTGATGGGCCTGTCCTTCTTATCATCATATGTATACCATTGAAAGCTATTTTTGTTTAACTTAGTTATTATATTAATATTGATTGATATTTAAAATATATATATTCAATTTAAATATTATACCATAATAATTTGTGATTTTTCAGTCAATTTGCTTAGACCTTAGTTATTTAAATATCTAAAGTCAGCTTGTCAGTTGTTTAGATTTGTTGGGATGAACTTTGTTCCATAAACGTGCCGACATGTTACATTGTAAGATTCGTGAATGTTTTGCTTTTTTGTAAATCTGAATAATTTATATTTATTAAAATGTTACATTTATTAATAACAGGTTTTCAAATAATATTGTTTTAAATGAGATGTTAAACATAATGGGAAATCCCCGAAATTGAAATAAATAAAGAGTTTCTGTAATAATTTTACAGCCTGAATATGGATCAGTATTTTATAACTATAGTAGAAGCTAGACATGAACTAACATGGATCATTACAAATTTTCAACGTTATTGCAAAGTTTTACTAACCTTTACCAAAATCTAATTACATAATTTAATTTTGATAGATGTCGGGTTACAGGATAGATGTTGATTCTTTCATGTCTGTTAAGAGGGTCATTTTAAATCTATCTATCTATCTATCTATCTATCTATTTATCTATCTATCTATCTATCTATCTATCTATCTATCTATCTATCTATCTATCTATCTATCTATCTATCTATCTATATATATATATATATATATCTATCTATCTATCTATCTATTTATCTATATTTCTATCTATCTATCTATCTATCTATCTATCTAACTATCTGTCTATATAAACACACACACACACACACACACACACACACACACACACACACACACACACACACACACACACACACACACATGTTTAAGTTGGGCTAATCTATAAATATCAATAGAGGATTTTTGAAGATGTCAGCGCAATCAGCATAATAGACGATATGACCGACACCTTAGGAATGAGTTGAAGCTGGGGTGCCGGTATTAAAACGCCTAATTTAATATCAGAAAATATTTGAATATAAATACATACGTAAATTGTATATATCAATTTAACACTTTTAATTAATTAGCTACAATACTTATTTGTGTCCTGTAGAAGAAAATGTTAAAACAATTTTAAAGTAATAAGCACATTCCTTATGAAAACGTGTAATACTAATTACCTTATTACAACCAAAATGTCAAATACTTGACTGTTACATTGCAATTTATCACACTATTCCGTTTAGATAAAAAATAAACGCTTTGAAACACAGAATTTCTAGCTACTAATACACAGGCACACTATATATAAATATATAGTAATAACAAATAATTATTATATTCAAATGAATTAGAGAAATGGTAAACCAAGATAAGATGAACTTTGTGACAGACAAGACGTTGGCTTGTTTTCCCAAACTTACTTAAATAAGTTGCCTCGCACCATTAGCAGTTTCGTTAAAAAACACTTTGGAAAATTGTTTTATACTTTCTTTTTGTACATAGATCATTTAATAGAGAAAACATTTAGCGTGTTTACATTTGCTTAAGTAAATTAATTGGTACCAAGTTATTACAAATTTTTACATATTTTCCCTTAAAAACAAATTTTATCAATGATATATTCAAATTACTGAAATGTTACATTAAGGTATGTTTTAATTACTTTAATGTAAAAGAGGAAGAGTTTCAGTAAAGCATCGTTAATAAGATTTAGATTACCTTTAAGTGTGTCATTAAAGTTTTCCAAGTGGTAAGTTTTGAAATTAAGAACCTAGCGTTACATTGGTTAGAAGTAGATAGTTTAATAAGAACCAAAGGTAAATATCTGACTTTATTTGATAGAGGTCTACACTCTCTCGTACACGATGTTATCTGTCACAGCTCGGTAGATTAACACTCGTAAATTTTAAAATTGGTGGCATTAATAATTATTCTAAATATATTCATTAGTGTTATATTTAGATTAAAATTTTAGACGTTTGGATTGTGAATCTTCATAACTAAGTCACCCATTTTCGCGGGTTTTATTAAAACAAATTTATCATTAAAATTGTATTATTTTTGTCGTAATGTCTTCGGAAAGACTATTTGAATGAACGAAGAGAAGAAGTCAAAAACTGAAAATAACCTATGAAGTAAACATTGCTCAAACTGTCTCACTCACCCATCCCAAAACCTAATAAAATACAACCTAAAGTTATCTTCAACGAAAGTAGTTGATAGTGAAAAATTGTACAGTAATCGTTGACAAAGTTTTTCAAATATATATTCAAGAAGGCTCACTTCACTTGTAGAATTCATAAATAAAATCTGCAGTCAATTATCAACTTCGTTCCTACAGCAGTAACTTCCGTCCCTTGACAGGTGCTGCCGCGTAGCAGCTTTCTCTAGAAAGAAACGGGTGATGCATGTAAGATACAAAGTATAACGGGTGGTTAGCCTACCTGATCTAAAACAGGTAGTTACTCTGTCTAGATTCTCAACATGTACAAGAAACCTTCATCGCTCCGTTAGTTTTTTTTAAAGGTTACATCATGACAAATTATGTTTCAGTTTCATAGATAAAATGTAATATCAGTTCACAATTAAGTGATGTGTTCTTTTGGTGTTCTAACAAATAGTTGAGTAAATTTTTTTTTCTCACGACACATGTTCAAGTAAACTTCGACAGGATTTCCAGGTAACCACATTTACAGATTTTCTCATATCATAAATTTTGTTAATGTTTTAAAATTTATTCATTAAAATATGTATTTCATGTTTTATTTAATATTCAATGTTTTTCAGAAACTAAATAATTATAAAAATTTATGCATTTCTTGAAACGTAGTTTACAAAAACTTAACCAGTCAGATTTTAAGTTTTGAGCAATTATGTGAAATTAGTGCAAACTAGTGTTAAACATTAAACCATCAGAATATCTTATTAAACATGTCAAATATAAAACTATTAAAGAAATCTCTTCTAGATCAGAATATTCGTTTTACAGATTTTTACAGATTTTTGCAAGTTTTATACAAGCTTTGTTTTAAGCAAAACCAAGTATATATAAATAGCTTTATAATCATCTAAGAAGCATTTAATTATAAGCTTAATGAATTTCTGTGATGCAATCAATATTCTCGAATTTTGACAAATAACCAGATATTTTTAATAAAGAACATTAATGCTACAACATGTCTGATTTTGCACAGATACTAGTAAACGTGTTTTTTGCTTTAGCTAAAACGCTGGTAGAAGAAACTCACCAATCTTGTTTCATTTTTCATACTCCAGCAAAAGTGCATAACATGTTTCTGCCTGCCTTTTAAAACATGTTTTACATAATAAATCAAAAACTTCCAAGTGGACAAAAGTGATCTTTTTTGAAAACTGCCTCTACAAAACTTTGTTTAAATTTATATTGTACATGTACCTAATTTGGTTTAGTGAAATGTGTTCTTAAAACTGTCATCTAAATGTAATCTTGTATAGCTATTTATAAATTATTTAAAAATAATTGGGTGGTGCCTGCATGCAAACTTTTCGGCTCTTACATCCTCCAAGAGGTTATTTTCTAAATTAATAATAAAAATTGACGTCAATTTATAAAACTTCAGTATTCAAAATTTTCATTCTTTTTTTTATATAAACTTCTCATATTATAACAAATTCTTTTATTTAAAATATATATGTATATTGGCCAATTTAGTATTTAAGAAATTTAACAAACAAATCATATTATGTAACATTTAATCTAATAATGAACTTGTTAGAATTAATGTAATTTTTTTTTTTGAATTTAAAATATCAACCTCGTTTATAGAATCTTTTCATTGTTAATTTCTGTAACTGTTTTAAAAAACTATTATCTCATAAACTAAAAAGGGGGGGAATAAATATCAGAATCTTTTCATCATTTTTTTTTATATTGTAATTTTACATTAAGGGCGTATAACCTTTTTTTTTTAGGATTAATTATAATCCTGTTAATTATTAAGCTGTGCTCATAATTTTTTTTTTTATTGTTAAATTTTGTAACCGTTTATATAAACTAAAAAAGGGGGGATAAATTTTCAGAATCTATTCATCAATTTTTTTTTAAATTATTATATTTTACATTAAGGGCGTATAACTTCTTTTGATTAATTATAATCTTGTTAATTAATAAGCTGTGCTTATGATAGTCTATCTCAGGATGTTTTTTGCTTTGTAAATGATAAAATCTGAACCGTCGAAATTTCTTTTTTTGTTTAATAAACTTGAGCCTTGTTAATTACTATATTTGTCTTTGTCTTTTTTTTTAAATTTTCTAAACATTGTTACCCTTTTGGTTCCGCCTTTTCTTAAATATAAGTCCCCTGGTAAATGTTTCTGGTAGCAGAGCGTGGTTTGCTTTAAATTCTAGCGTGGGTGATTTTAAATTCTGGAACCGTAGTTAATTTTCAAAATTTCGTATTGGAACCATATAAATTTAAATACTTAACAAATTTTTTCTTTCGTTAAACAAGGCTCAATTTTCATGTTTTTGCAGCTTTCTCGAATACTGTACAACTATTGCTGGTGAAATTTTTTTTTTTATATTTAAATCTATATAAACTTATTAGTCTCTTTTTTTATTTTTCATATAAACACTTTACACAAAAACGTCTAAACCAATTTTGATAAAATTTGTTTTTCTTTATTTTTCTCTGCTTAAATAAATTTTTTTATATATACATATATTGCACACTCTAGTCATTCACTGAATTTTATCCAGACAGGCGGGCTCATTCGGGAATTCAAAAAAAATATTAAATAAATAATAAAACCCAAAAATAGATAGAAACAAAAAAAAAACAAAAAAAATATATTCAAAATTTTCTTTAAAAAAAAATTTTTTCTCGAGTTTACTTTTGCTTGTCTGTATTAATTCATACTTACACACACTCATATACACAACATGTATACTACATACCTAAATCTCGAGTCATCTATTGTCCTTTTCACTTCAATTTTTTTTGTCACCTTAAGAAAATTTTTTTTAAATCACCTTCTCAATTTTCATCAGCAATCATTAAAATGGCAGTGGACTTGCTGAGATTAGTAGACTCACTAAAGAACACTGAGCTTGCTTTTGAGGTCGTAGCTAGAGGTGGTGAGAAAGACACTGTAGCTAAAATGCGAACCTCTCTTAGGTCCCTCCTACTGAATAGCGTTAAGCCCGAAATGGGAAATTTTACCGAAGAGATCCTCTTGCAACAGATATCGTTAGCCCGGAACTCCCTGTTTGTCTTACAAGACGACCTGGAGAACCTAGACTCCGAAAGAGGAATCAAAATGATTCGAGTTCGTGCGCGCATGAACGTTTTCGGGAGACGACTAGAGTTTCTAACTCGGGTGCATACTGAGCAACTAAAAGTTGCAGATAACAACGTGCCACGGGATCTGGCCGAACTACAGAACAATTTTATCACACTCAAAGAAAAATTTAAAGCTTTCGAGCAAACCATAGCTCCTTTAAAATTGAACGTAAGCATCCCGCTAACGCCCTCTGGGGGAACCACTAAAGCCAGCTCTGCAGAGCCATCCCGTTCTAATGGGCCGAATCTCATTTCGGACACGCCGCAGGCCTATCCTCAGCAACCAACTCCCAGCAGTTCGAAAAGCTTTTCATACGTTTCATTATACGGAAAACTAAGCCATCCTGCTGAACAGATTATTAAAACCATTCCTCAGACAGATGGGTTCGACCTCGATAAATTACTAAATTTTTTTAGAATAGCATTGAAAATTGTAAAAACTTATCCAGATGTAGCTGTAAATATCAATAATGTTCTGATGCCCTATGCACAGGGACCTTTAAATTCATGTCTGATTAGACATCAGGCATTTAATACTTTTCACAAAGAGGCCTTAAGTCTCTTTATACCTTCGAAAAGGTTGGTTTCTCTAGTGCAGGAGTTATTCTATAGGCCCCAGAAGACTAACGAGGGGGTGCACATTTTTGTGAATGAAATTAAAGAAGCTGCAGAAACATTAAATTTAGATAAGTCCGAATTGGAGGTCACGGACGTCATTCTGGAGGGACTGTCTCCGGAAGTCCGCAACTGTTTAGTTTTTGCGACTAAGCCCAAAAATTTTGCAGATTTAGATAGACTCTGCGCTCACGTTAACAATGTCATGTACACTGACAAGCAGAGGGTTCCATTAACAAGACCTGAGGTTAGAAGTCCTGATTTTAGACCTACAAGACCAGTTGTCTGTTACAGTTGCGGTCAGCCGGGACATAGAAGCCCAGAATGCCGAAACCGGCCTCCAACAAGGCAATATCCTCCAAAAACGGAGGCAGGTTTGGAGTCTAGTTGGTAGCTCCAGGCCAGCCTCCCGTCAAAAAAACAACCACATCGGATTCAGATATAACTTCAACCCACATTTCACTAATAGACAATTCTTTCAAAATTTAAATTCAATTTCCCATCAAAGTAGAAACAATTTAGGCAAAAAACTTCAAAATTACTTAACTCCCATTTGTCATCATTGTGGCATGCCCGGTCATTATATCTGGGGTTGTAAATTCTTCTCCTTACGGAATAGGCGCAGGCAGACCTATTCCAGCTCCAAGCTTTCCAACTACAAACTTCAAAAAAAATAATAATATTTCTCTTAAATCTAGGGGTCTGAACGATCAGTTTTTGCCTTTGGTGGAAGTAGCTTTTGGGCAAATTAAAGTTAAGGCTCTGCTGGACTCCGGTTCAGTAAGATGCGTCATATCTAAAGCCCTTTTTAAGAAATTAAAGAATACCAAAGCTTTTAAATCCATAACAAGGGTGAAGGCTGATTGTGTCACGGCTTCTGGAAAAAGGTTGCCCATTTCCTACTCTTGTCTCCTTCATCTTAAAATGGAACATTGTAGTTGGAATGTAGATTTTCTGGTGGCGCATAAGTTGTCGTGTCCTCTGATCCTTGGGTCAGATTTCATCTCTAAAACGGGACTGGTACTTGATCTTTCAGCAAAAAACTTCTATTTTAAATTTTCAAGGTCTATTGTTTTTCCTCTGTGTAATTTCAGTAATTCTGCTCATAAACCCATAGTGTCTTCAACATCTGAAGCTACTGCTCCTGATCCTTTAGGTCATCTTCAAAAGAATGATAAAAACGCCGTTTTAAAAATAATTAATGATTTTCCTCAGGTACTCACAAAAAGGTTAGGACTAACACATCTAGTTGAATACGATATTCAACTGAAGGATAACACTCCAGTCAAGTGTTCTCCATACCAATTGGCACCCCCAAAAATGGAATACCTCCGTGAACACATTAACGAATTGTTAGATTCAGGAGTAGTAGAACCTAGCCGTTCGGCATATGCATCCCCTGTTTTTCTGGTTCAACATCCCGAAAAGAAAACAAGGATGGTGATTGATTATCGGAGACTCAATCAAAACATCGTCGTCGAAGCGGTGCCGCTACCTAATTTACACCAAAGTTTTAACTGGTTTGTCGGTGCCAAATATTTCACAGTATTCGATCTAAATTCAGCTTATCATCAAATCCCTTTGTCTCAAAAGTCCAAACAAATTTACAGCTTTTGTACTCCTTGGATGCTCTACCAATTCACTCGAGTCCCTTTCGGACTCTGCACTGGTGTCCAAGTGCTTACTAGACTTCTGGATCAGGTCTTCCATGACATCAAATTTAAATTCATTTATAATTATCTGGATGACCTAGTCATCTACTCCAAAACTTGGGAAGAGCATCAAAAACATCTTCGGAAGTCCTTACTCGTTTGCGGCGGGCTGGCTTGACTGTTAACCCAGATAAGGTCCGTTTCGCTGTGAATGAGATAAGCTTTTTAGGACACCTAGTTTCTTCTCGTGGCGTGCAAATCGACCCATCTAGAACTAAGGCAATTAGAAATTTTCCGCAACCCAAGAACCCTAAGGCCGTTTCCAGATTTATTGGAATGGTCAACTTCTTTGCTAAATTCATTCCTAATTTCGCGGAGCACGCTGCGCCTCTAAATCTGCTTCGAAGGAAGGGCCAAAAATTCTCTTGGCAAGCTGAACAAGAGAAAGCTTTTAAACATCTTCGGGAGGCAATAACACAGCCTCCGGTTCTCCGGATGGCCGATTTCGCCAAACCATTCATCCTGCAAACGGATGCGAGCTCGGTGGCCCTTGGAGCAGTTCTACTCCAAGAAATTGACGGCTCACGACAGCCCATAGCGTACGCTTCACGTACTTTAACACCTGCAGAAAGAAAAGCCTCATCTGCATATGAAGCCGAATGCCTAGCAGTAGTTTTTGGAGTGGGGAAATTTAGGCAGTATCTAGAACATCGGGAATTCCTATTAGAAACCAACAACCAAGCCCTTTCTTGGCTTTTAGCACGTCCTCGTCAACTTGGTAAATTAGGCCGATGGATTGCCAAGTTGACTTCATTGAAATTTAAGGTAGCGCACATAAGAGGAACTCAAAATATCATAGCAGACTCCCTCTCGCGCATGTTCGAACCAGAAAATTTCAACGAAGAAAATGCCACCTTTTCGTGTACCAGTCTCCTCACAAATTTTCCTCTAGCTTTTCATGACATCCAGACTCATCAGAAGGCCGACCCTATTTTGAAAAATATCATTGCCGACCTTGAACAGAACATCTCTTCGGAAAAGTACTGTTTAAGTAAAGGTGTACTTTGCCTGAAAAATCATTTGGAAAAGCCCACCAGAATTTATTTACCTCAGTCCTTAGTCGACCTGGTAATTAATTACCATCACGACTCCGTTGTGGGTGGTCATCTTGGAATACTTAAAACTTTGTTTAAGGTAAAGGAGAATTTTTATTGGCCAACTTTAAAACAGGATGTCACTTCTAAAGTGCGAGCTTGTTCGGTGTGCGCTGTAAGCAAACCTGCTCACAACTCCAAATTAGGATACCTTGCCTCAACGGTCCCCAATCGTCCCATGGAAAAATTACATATTGACTACGTCGGACAGCTTCCTAGGACAAAACAGGGCTATAACATGATACTGGTCGCAGTTGACCAGTTCTCAAAATTCACCTGGCTCATGCCTGTCAGAGATGCAACTTCCCACAGTACAATTAAGGCCTTAAGCCAAAACATTTTTCAAAATTTCGGTTTTCCAAAGATAATAATCTCTGACAATGCACAATGTTTTGTATCACATGTCTTCCGCAACTTTTGTTTTTCTCGCGGTATTAAGCATGCAACTTTATCTCCTTATCACCCCCAACCTAATAATGCGGAAAGACTCAACAGAAACCTTAAGGCAGCCCTCATCGCCTATCACTCCAAAAATCAATCCTCTTGGGACGACTCCCTTTGCTGGCTTCAGCTGGCTTTCAATTTCGCACATCATGAGACTCTTAAAGCAACACCTTTTAGCATTCTTTTTAATTTTCTCCCCAATACACCACTGAGTCTCAGCTGGAACATACACGATCTCCTTCCAAAACCTAATACTAATCCATCACAAGTTTGGCGCCAGGCCAAAGACAATATAATGAAAGCGCACCAAAAGGCCGAAAAGACCTATAACAAATTCAGGAAGCCTCATCTGTATAAAATCAACGATCTTGTCTGGTGTAAAACACACCCTCTGAGCTCCGCCATAGACAAGCGAGCTGCTAAATTGATGCCTCGATGGTCCGGCCCTTTCCGGATCATTGATTTTCTTACTCCTGTTACCGTTGCGCTTTCTTTCGCCAATTCACCTCGTTTCATTAAAAAAGCACACGTCGAGCAACTCAAACCTCATCATATAAATTAAATATTAACAAAATTTCTATAACCTTCTCCTTTACGATTTATTTGACTTTCTGATCTTTCTTGGCCCGCACAAATTGTCATCTGGTAGTCTTCTTTCCGTGCACTGCAGAACATAACAAAATACGGAACCAAGCCGTATTTCCTCTAAGCTAAATGCGCATCTGTATGTTTGGGCATCGGTGGGTTGAGCTCTCCTAGAGCCCCTCCGTGCCGTAATCTGTATAGATGTTTGCAGGCGAAGAGATCTTGATTTTCCTTGTCCAGTGATATATCTCACTGTTTCCCGGACTTGACGCTTTTCAACCCATAGTCTGATCAACTATGAGGTCCCACTTTACGACAATGGCCGCTACATGTACCTGACATGTTTCCCTATCTAGACATATCTTAACATCGAGCACTCCGCGGGTGTAATCGATGCGACGAGAATATAGAGAGCGTCATGAGCTCTTCTGTTTCTTCGTCACAATAACGTCTTCGGACGAGGACATAGTGAGTCCATTTCCTTAACACATTGAGTGCGGCTGGGACGCCGGCGGGGCGGGCCTGCCGTGCGTGCCCTACTGCCGCGACGCTGGCGGGGCAGACAGAAGCATTGTTTTCCATTGCTCAGTGTGGCCTAGCCATTTGTGATAGAAGGGTCGAGTTTGCCCGCATTTTAAGGTTATCCCTTGTGTTTGTTTACAACTTGCTTCGTTTGTGGATCGGAGGCTCGGCGTTCGTTTGTGGTGACTGATACCTTTACGTCGCGCTTACAGAGTTCGCGGCTGGTGACGAGTGTGTTTTATTGATATTTATTTTGTGTTTTTTAGTTATTTTACTTTCAATATCCCTTGTGTTTGTTTACGACTTCATCGTTTGTGTATCGTGGGCTCAGCGTTCGTTTGTGGTGACCGATACCTTTACATCGCGCTTACAGGGTTCGCGATCGGTGACGAGTGTTTTATTGATATTTATTTTGTGTTTTTTAGTTATTTTACTTTCAATATCCCTTGTGTTTGTTTACGACTTCCTTCGTTTGTGGATCTTGGGCTCGTCGTTCGTTTGTGGTGACCGATACCTTTACGTCGTGGCCAAGACATCGGTGATGGGCAATGGTGGACGTGGTATGATGCGGCCAGGACGCCGGCGGGGCATGACTTCAAAGTCCTGGATTTGAAGGAAGTCGAGCTGGAATTGAGTTTTAAACCCTAAAACTGAACTTCTACATTAGAAAGTTAAGGTTTGGTGATAAAAAAAAATTTTAGTATTATCCAACCCTAATGGTCATTTTTACAGCAGTGAATGTGTTAATAGTTAAGTTTGGTGTATTTGTTCTTTCTTGTTTATCTTAGTGAAGGTATATTGACCGGTTCTGTCGAACTACATATAATTAATGTGGCACTCGCTATGCATGTTAGTCTTAAGTTTTTTTTTATCTCGAGGTCTAAAACACCTGTCTGAGAGAATTTTTTTTTCTTTTCTCTTCACCTCTTCACGCTCTCTCTCTCTCTCTCTCTCTCTCTCCTTTTTCAAAATTTTGCGGGAGGCCCTTCTGGCCCCCTTTTCTTTTCCACCCTAACTCCGTCCTTCGGGGGGGGGGGGGAGAGCTGTAGCATTCATAAATAAAATCTGCAGTCAATTATCAACTTCGTTCCTACAGCAGTAACTTCCGTCCCTTGACAGGTGCTGCCGCGTAGCAGCTTTCTCTAGAAAGAATCGGGTGATGCATGTAAGATACAAAGTACAACGGGTGGTTAGCCTACCTGATCTAAAACAGGTAGTTACTCTGTCTAGATTCTCAACATGTACAAGAAACCTTTATCGCTCCGTCAGTTTTTTTTTAAAGGTTACATCATGACAAATTATGTTTCAGTTTCATAGATAAAATGTAATATCAGTTCACAATTAAGTGATGTGTTCTTTTGGTGTTCTAATAAATAGTTGAGTAAATTTTTTTTTCTCACGACACATGTTCAAGTAAACTTCGACAGGATTTCCAGGTAACCACATTTACAGATTTTCTCATATCATAAATTTTGTTAATGTTTTAAAATTTATTCATTAAAATATGTATTTCATGTTTTATTTAATATTCAATGTTTTTCAGAAACTAAATAATTATAAAAATTTTTGCATTTCTTGAAACGTAGTTTACAAAACCTTAACCAGTCAGATTTTAAGTTTTGAGCAATTATGTGAAATTAGTGCAAACTAGTGTTAAACATTAAACAATCAGAATATCTTATTAAACATGTCAAATATAAAACTATTAAAGAAATCTCTTCTAGATCAGAATATTCGTTTTACAGATTTTTACAGATTTTTGCAAGTTTTATACAAGCTTTGTTTTAAGCAAAACCAAGTATATATAAATAGCTTTATAATCATCTAAGAAGCATTTAATTATAAGCTTAATGAATTTCTGTGATGCAATCAATATTCTCGAATTTTGACAAATAACCAGATATTTTTAATAAAGAACATTAATGCTACAACATGTCTGATTTTGCACAGATACTAGTAAACGTGTTTTTTGCTTTAGCTAAAACGCTGGTAGAAGAAACTCACCAATCTTGTTTCATTTTGCATACTCCAGCAAAAGTGCATAACATGTTTCTGCCTGCCTTTTAAAACATGTTTTACATAATAAATCAAAAACTTCCAAGTGGACAAAAGTGATCTTTTTTGAAAACTGCCTCTACAAAACTTTGTTTAAATTTATATTGTACATGTACCTAATTTGGTTTAGTGAAATGTGTTCTTAAAACTGTCATCTAAATGTAATCTTGTATAGCTATTTATAAATTATATAAAAATAATTGGGTGGTGCCTGCATGCAAACTTTTCGGCCCTTACAGCCTCCAAGAGGTTATTTTCTAAATTAATAATAAAAATTGACGTCAATTTATAAAACTTCAGTATTCAAAATTTTCATTCTTTTTTTTATATAAACTTCTCATATTATAACAAATTCTTTTATTTAAAATATATATGTATATTGGCCAATTTAGTATTTAAGAAATTTAACAAACAAATCATATTATGTAACATTTAATCTAATAATGAACTTGTTAGAATTAATGTAAATTTTTTTTTTTTGAATTTAAAATATCAACCTCATTTATAGAATCTTTTCATTGTTAATTTCTGTAACTGTTTTAAAAAACTATTATCTCATAAACTAAAAAGGGGGGGAATAAATATCAGAATCTTTTCATCAATTTTTTTTATATTGTAGTTTTACATTAAGGGCGTATAACCTTTTTTTTTTAGGATTAATTATAATCCTGTTAATTATTAAGCTGTGCTCATAATTTTTTTTTTTTTTATTGTTAAATTTTGTAACCGTTTATATAAACTAAAAAAGGGGGGATAAATTATCAGAATCTATTCATCAATTTTTTTTTAAATTATTATATTTTACATTAAGGGCGTATAACTTCTTTTGATTAATTATAATCTTGGTAATTATTAAGCTGTGCTTATGATAGTCTATCTCAGGATGTTTTTTGCTTTGTAAATGATAAAATCTGAACCGTCGAAATTTCTTTTTTTGTTTAATAAACTTGAGCCTTGTTAATTACTATATTTGTCTTTGTCTTTTTTTTTTATTTTCTAAACATTGTTACACTTTTGGTTCCGCCTTTTCTTAAATTTAAGTCCCCTGGTAACACACTTGTGCCAAAAACGAGACCTCAGTGTTATTCGTATATTTGATTTAAATTTATCAGCAAAAAAGATTTTTTAAGGTTCATTGTTGTTTTTGACAATAATTTTGTACGTATTATTGTATATTTATATACAATATGTATATATATATATATATATATATATATATATATATATATATACAATATGTATATATATATATATATATATATATATATATACATACATATAAATATATACATATTGTATATATACAATATATACATATTGTTATATAAACACCTATATATATATATATATATATATATATTACAATTGATATTTTTCAAACATGTTTGGATTATAAATACTATGAAATCAACTTCAATATCATGGGTCATGGGTATATGTGATTTTGAGATATGGCCTCTTTTACAACAAAATAATAGTCGGTTTTTAGGTTTTTGTTTTAGCGAGAAATTACGATCCTAACCAAACAAAATTAGTACGACAAATAATACTGATTGACCTGGAACCACTTTTAAAAATATTGGAAACTAACCTTTGTAAAATAAATCATAGGGCTATATTGAGTATTAGATAAATTATTATTTTCTTTTAATTTTAGTACTAATATATATTCATTTATTTCTAAAACTAATGTCCCTTCCAGAAATAAAGCACGCGAAATTAAATGTAAGGTTCAAACAGTAGGGTACTCAATATTTGACCAGAAAAGATACTAGGATATGCTAAATAAATCAAGAGTAGAGACGATAATGAATTGCTTATAACCTATACGGGTTTTTAGGAAAGACATGTCCAATGGCCAATGCCTGAAACTCCAAAAGATGCTTCAGGAATTGCTTTAGTACCAACCGGTAGGAAGAAGAATGAAATATAGAGATCTCAATTATGTAAATGTACGAGTGACATTTTGAATGTACAATAGTAGATTTATATTAAATTAATGTGTACATATATATATATATATATAACAAATATTATGTAAATGAATTACAAAATGTTAGTTTACTTTAAATATTTCAAAATATTATTTCTCAAACAATATTTTGGTTAGACAGTCGTATGTGAGGCTATTTCACTTAGAGAAAAGTATCTAAGTGTAAGAAAAACGATCCACACTGAACATTTGTAATACCTTTAAACCAAAACTTTATTTTTTAATTGAGTTTGATGTTCCATCAATAATTGTTTAAATTCCGGTAAAAATACCCAATTTTACAGCCAAATTTCCTTAACCTTCTGGTGATAATATTATCAAAATCTATCCATTGTAATCGCTCCTTTACTACGTATTTCTAAAATATAATAACAAAATGTTAATGCTCGATTATCATTGCTATTTATTTACATGATTAATATAATTATATATATATATATATATATATATATATATATATATATATATATATATATATAAGTTATGTCGTTGCTCCTTAAAAATCTCTTTTTAAAAAAAACAACAAACTTTATTTTATTATAACTTTATTTAAATGAATTAAATGTGATTATAATAATACAGTACTCTTATCCACAGAGCGAACTGTCTTGAGTGAGTCTGTAAAGAACACTGACTATAGTGGCTTACAAAGGCTAGGAAATACAAAATGCTTACTCTATCTTATTCTAGGAAAACTACCACTATTGTGTTTACTAAAGCTAAATATTGTTCACATAACTCCTCCATCCCTAAACAAAACTTCCGGGGGTTGTTGAGAGTTAGGTCCAGGTTGGAGTTTTTTACAAAATATTTTATAAGTTAAGTATAGGATTCCAACTAGCAACATTACATAAATTATTATTGTCCATACACTAATTTCTGTCACAATTATTGTCTTTTGTGGAATTGATGAGATGGTGTCCAAATTTATTTTGTCAAATTCTATATTCTTTAGGTTAATTGAAAATTCTGGTTGTTGATTAACTGAAAGACGTAGTTCAGAAGCATCTAAGAGTTTTGGATGTCCTCCTTCGGTTTTGGATGAGTGATAGAGCTGTTTATCTTTGTAGAAAATTGTATCACTGTTTGGGTTAATTAAATAAATACCCTGAAGTGTCTTAGTTAAAGTTTCTTTTTGATTTGTTATTTTAATGGTTTCCTTTTGAGGGAATATTGCTAAATATTGGTTCATCTCAGGTATCCATTTAATTAGATTGTCTATGATCTCCAAAGCGGTGTATTTGCAATTGTCTGTTGTGCCATGTTGAACAATAGATGTTTCACAGTTAAGTTCATTGTGGGATATTTGTTCCAATGAGCATAAGAATTTTGATTGGATTTTGTCGTTACATTTATTATCCAAACCTAATATTCTAAATTTACTTAATTTACTTTTTGATACTAACAAATATTTTACTGTAGGGATTATAGTTACGTAACCTGACTCATATTTAGTGGGTACAGAATACAATTTGTAAATATTGAAATCTGTTTCATCTACAATTGGTAAATCAAGAGAATATACAATTTCATTTTTGCCAATTTTACAACTTACTTCTAACAAATTTTCGAATTCCCAAATATTTTCTATTTTGGGTTCTAATGGCAATTTATTATTATAGTATTTGTGAATTTTCTCTATTTCATAAAATAATTCCTTTGTGGAAATTATACTTGGGTGTAGCGTTCCTAGTTTACAGAATGTTAGTGAGTTCTCTATATCTTGTACTAAACTTAACAACATATTACATAGAATATTTAATTGATTTAGTACATCTCTAAATTTTTCTAATTCTACATAATCATCTAACTTCTTATTTATAAATAACATTTTATTCCTTAATTCACTAAAGTTTTCTTCAATTATATTTACAGTTTTGTTAAATTCTACAATAATGTCTGTACTAACAGAATATTGAGATGCAATTTGGCTTTTTATGTTGAATTGATCGTTCTTAATATTTTCTATTAGTTTATCATATTTTTGCCCGTCATAAGCGTCCAAATTTCCAGTTTACAATTTCAATATTGAGCCTAAACCATCAGCAATACCTCTTTTTCTTTTCGTTTTATCGTTATTTCTTACAGAGATTATTTCTAATTTTTCTGTTATTGTTTCTCTAGTATGGTTAATAAACTTAAAGTAATTAACAACATCTCTTATCTTACTACCATTGTCTGTTACAAATTCAATATTTCCATCTAGACTTGCTAAGCAATTACCACAATTCTGATTAAAACAATTTGACACAATTCTATAACAAAACTCTAAATTATTTACTTGCTTAAATATTCCTTCTAAACTAAAATAATGAATAAAAGTATGATAGGTTGACTTTAGTTTTGCCTGCCCTTGATCAATTGGGATTACTCCTAAATTTTGAGTAATGTCTCTTATTTCAGTTGTTTCTAAGGCGGCTTCTTTGAGGAACAGGAGGGACCTGGAACAGGATTTACAGAAGAATTAGATTGTGGAATTACATTGATTTTTCTTGGTCTTTTTATTTTTGATAAATGAATTTTTTGTTTAGTGTTGTGGTGTCTTCTTTCAATTTTACCTGTTTTCCTTTCTGGGTTTACCGAGGTTATCTGTTCTTTATTATATTTATTTTTGGTTTTACTTTGTTTTTGTACTGTTTTAATATAAACATCAGTTGGAATTTCGGGAAGTGGTTCCTTGTTGATATTCCTTTTGGCTTGGACATTTTCTTTTGTTACTTGATTAATTTCCCTAATATGGTCATAGAGTTTTCGCGTTTTTTCTTTGTAGGTTGTAATATAATAACTTATAAATTGTCTTCCTATATCAATGTCTAAAATTGAATTTGAGTCAATGTGTCCGTACAATACTTCAAATGGAGTTAATTTTGTGACTGAATGTATACTATTGTTGTAAGCAATGATTGCATATTTTACTTTATTTCCAATTGATTCGTTCTTGAATTCGGGTTGATTGTTTAATAGCCGTATGTGTTCAATTAATGTAGAATGCAATCTTTCTCCCATTCCGTTGGACGCTGGGTGTTGCGTGCTTATAAAATGGATCTTTATTTTATGCAAGTCCATCAATTCTTTCACTAGCTTGTTATTAAATTCCGTCCCGTTGTCTGAAATGATAACTTCTGGTATGCCGTGGTGAGCAAAATAGTTTAACAGTTTATCAACTATCTCGGCTGCTTGTGCACCTGCAATACGATACACTTGGGCGTATCTGGAAAAGCTGTCAACTATACTCAGAAAGTTTTGCTTGTCAAGAGATAAGCTATCTACATGGATTGTTTGAAGCGGTCTTGAAGCTGTGGGCGTTAAATTCATCTCTAATCTAAGAGGCGTTCTTTCATATTTTGTTTTTAAACATATCTCACAGTTGTTTATAAAATTTTGTACGTAATTTTTTATATTTGGCCAATAATATTTCCTTTTTATTTTTTCATATGTTTCTTGAACTCCTCGATGATTAGTTTTTCCTGTATGATAATTATTGATTATTTCTTGAATCTCATTCTCATTTTCGATATCTAATAATTTAGTTGTGCATTTAACCAACCATAGTTGTGAACTTTTAAAGGTCCTAGCTAAACAAGTTGCAAACTTCTCGTAAAAATCACTTTCAAAATATAGACTATATTTTATATTTGGTTCTAAATATTCCTTTACGAACTTTACTATATCGTTATCAAAATTATTTTCAGATATCTCTACAATTAATCTGGTTTTGTTATTTTTAAATAATTTCTGTATTCTAACTTTTTGGGGTTCATATTTTATTAATGACAATACGACCTGGTTTTTTCCAAAATTTACGGGTTCGTCTAAAATAGGTATTTCGGTTACGGTGTTCCCTTCATAATTCGAATGTACAGTTTGGTCACTATCTTCTATTGTTTCCGTGTCCGAAATTATGTCCTCGGTTTCGTCTAAGTTGGCAATCATTGATTGGTTTTCTTCTAATTCTGGGAAGTATCTGGAAATTATGTTCGCTGAGTCTGATATTGCATCAAGGCTGTCTTCGTTAATCGTTGTGTCAGTAATTTTTGGATTATTGTCAGTAATATTTAATTGTATCCTTGAGAGTGCGTCAGCATTCTGATTTAATTTACCCTTTTTATACACTATTTGATAGTCATATTCTTCTAATTTAAGTCTCCACCGAAGAAGTTTTGAGTTCGGCTCTTTTACGGAAAATAGCCATTGCAGCGGATTGTGGTCAGAAAAGATTTTAAATTTTCTTCCGTACAAATATGGTCGAAAGTATTTTTTTGCCCAAACTATTGCAAGCAATTCTTTTTCTATAGCCGAATAATTAACTTCGTTGTCATTCAATGTTCGACTCGCATAAATATGCGATAGGTAAATCAGCGCCGTTCTTTTTTTGGCTGAGTATTGCTCCGATTGCGAAATTACTGGCATCTGTAGTTAAATTAAATTCTTTGTCGAAGTCTGGATATTGTAGCAAGGGTTCATTTGATAATATATTTTTACAGGTTTCAAAACAATTAATATACTCTGGATTATTTATGTCAATTTTAGCGCCTTTCTTTAAACAGGTGGTAAATGGTTTTGTTATGTTAGCAAAGCTTTTAATAAATTTCCTATAATACCCTAGTGTACCAATCTTAGCAAAACGAATAAATAAAGAAACGGAAGCTACACTGGGCCACATAGATTGGACATGTTCAAAACTTACCTCTAGAGTAAAAAAAAAATAATCACCAAGGTGGAAATGTTTAAGCCGTTCACTCACAATTCATATGATACCTAGAGGATAAGTCAATAAACCAGAGAAATAGATATAAATTCAAATTTACTTACCAAATTTTAGTGAAAGATTTATATCCCCTTAATTGATAAATAAAAAAATTAGTTATACGCCCTTAAGTACAAAGAAAAGATGTGATTACAAAAAAAATACATGTATAAATTTAATTTGAATTGAAAATCCCTCCCCAAAAATAAAATCAAAAAAACCCTCCCTTTTAGCAATGATTACAAAATTTATACAAAATTAATTAAACAAGATTACAAAGAAAATATAAACATGTTATACCATGGATTTTTGTAATTAACCTTTCATATAGTTGGCCAACTGTAAACTTAAGTATAATTAAATAATAAAAAAAAATTTAGAATTATGAGACGTCTCTCTATTTTTATTAATTTAGAAAATAACCTCTTTGAGGTTGTCAGGACCGAAAATTTGCTATAGCTGCTCCTCCCAAGTTATTTAATGCTAAAGACATATTTTTTATTTAATACAAAAGACACATTTATATATTATTAAATTTCATCACAAAAATACAAGAACACAGCCTATTTAAAGTTCCTTATAAAGTCCACTGCAGGTTTTTAAAGTTTATAAATTTTTGTACATAGCCACATAAATAAAAGCACTATTGCAGAAAGTATCTAATAAAGTTGCATGATGATGATTGCCTTTAACAGCAGAACATGAGTGTAGTACTTGGAATTAACTCTAATTCTTGGACCAGTCAAAACTGCATTAAACAAAATAACAATTCTTTTTTAGAATGCAAGTAGGCTTTAAGACAAGCATTGTAAAGCAGTTAGTTTTAAGAGTTTGCCTTTGTAATATTTTAATACAAGGTGACAAGTAGGCACTTTAACAAAGATGGTAATTGTTACTACAGGACTTAACCAAGTTTGTCTTGTCATGTTACTTTTAAATGTTTCTACATGTCAGCAGAGCACATGTTAAAATTAAAAATGTTCTTAACTTGTAACACAAAATATATCAGAGATACAAACTTTGGATTTAAAAGTTTCTTTTCTTTTTAAAAGCCATAAGTATTCTAGGTTACACTGCTTTAAGTTTGTACAGAAAATAACTGTTTAGGCTAGGCCTTGATAAAATTGGCTAGGTGTGGTAAAATGCATAAGATTTAATATTTTAGGCTGTAAAGTTAAAAATTTAGGCTGTAGAAAAATGAAATATATAGATTTTGAATTAAACCCTATGAGTTTGAAATATTATTTACAAAATAAAATGTAATTCTAACTTTATAAAACTTACAAAAGCACATGTCCTAATCACATGAAAAGCTAAAACATTTTAACCTGGCAAAAACAATTCACATACCTGGTATTCAGAAGAAAGCACTTATAATAAGCCATGTTAATTAGCCACACACAGTTGTAACTCGCGACTAAAATAATTAGAAAGGTCACGACATAATTATTAATTCTTTGATCTCACAAGGCAGTCCTAATGAAGTCATTACAAGCAGTGTAATGGCGGACCTTGTTACAGAGCAAAAAAAAAGACGAACGATAAAGTCAGCTGTTCATTTTTCAGATAAAGGTTCTCGGACTCTAAAATTTAGATACTGTATGGAGTCGCCGCTCAGCGGAGAATAGTGCAACTACGTGAGAGTGTTCAGACGGTACAGAGAAAGTTGTGGTCTGTATACAAGCGTAACACTAGTAGTCCAAAAAATCCTTTAATTTCTTTAGGTGTTCTAGGAATCGTATAACATTTTATAGCCTTAACTTTATCTGGATTTGGTTTGACACCTTCTGCGGTTACTATATGCCCTAAATACGCTACTTCTTTTCTAAGGAATTCTGTTTTATCTAGTTGAATTTTAAGGTTTGCATTCCGTAATCTCTCAAAAACATCCCTAAGTCTTTCTGCGTGTTCTTGAAGACTGGTTGAATATATTATGATGTCATCTAAATATACTATGTTTCGTTTTGAATTCCCCTTAGAATGTTGTTCATAATTCTTTGAAAAGTAGGAGGACTATTCTTAAGACCAAAAGCCATGCGTAAAAATTCGTAATGTCCAGTTTCCGTTGAGAATGCAGTTTTTTCTACGCTTGAAGGATCCATTTCTACCTGGTGAAATCCTGAAGTTAAATCTAATGTTGTAAAGTATTGAGATCGACCTAATTTGTCTAGGATATCGGTAATATTTGGCAATGGAAACCTGTCGTCTATGGTTTTAGAATTTAGGCCCCTAAAGTCTATTACAAATTTTGTTTTCCAGATGCATCTTGCTTTTTTAGGTACGATCCAAACTGGAGAATTCCATGGGGAATGAGAAGGTTGGATGATTTTTTGTTTTAACATATCTTCGATTTGATTGTTTACTTCGGTTTTGTAAATTTCCGGGTATCGATAATTTTTGGAATAAACGGGAATTTCATCAGTGGTCCTAATTACGTGTTTAATTTGATTCGTAAAAGTCAAATTATCTCCTTCAACATAAAATATATCAGAATATTCTTCTACTAGTTTAATTATTGCTTTTCTTTCTTCTAAATTCATGTGGTCCACCCTAATTTTTGACAGATCTAGTCTAGGTTTTTTTTTCTTGTGATCAAATATATTTAAATTTATTTTATTTTCTTGATTTTTTGTAAAAGTGTTTGTTTGAAAAATGTTGTAATTATTTAAAGTTTCTAGTTCAAGTGGTTTCAGCGACAATCTCTTGTTTTCAGTTGTGTTATTTATTATAGGACAATAGGCTTCACCTTCGCGCACTGTGACTATACATTGGGGAATTTCTAATCCGTCCATATTTTTATAAGATAACAATCCTTCATCGTTATTTTTACCTTTTATTTTAATTTTAACTATTTGGCTGGTACGAGCCTGGATATGATAGCTTGACATATCTTTGACTGATACGTCCTTAGTTTTTGTGTTTAGAACATCCGTTTCTGTATTAAGATAAAGAATTGGGATCCTTTCATTGCAACATATTAGTTTATTATTTATGAAGTCTAAGTTTATTTTTAGATCTTTAATACTATCCAATCCTAATAGTAGATCAAAGCTATTGTGAAAGTCAAATAGGTAGAATTTAGTTAATTTTTTACCTAATAGGGGTGTATAGTACTTCCGGACCTTTGGATTGGTCGTTGGCTTCTAGCGACAAACCACGACTCGTCCGATTGATGTCGGGAGCTAACTAGAAAAAAGTAGTATGACTAGAGTTGTTACACAAGACGAGTTTAAAGAGACAACACGTGGATTTTTCGCTCCGCAATTCCTGTCGTTTTTTTTTCACGCTAATTAACGCAGCAGTTTACTTTTAATTTTAAATAAATATCACTTAATTCTTTTTCTATGTTATGTTACCTTTTATAAAAATATTCATCTTTGTGAAAGTATTAATTGTATTGTATGTGTAATATGGGAACTATATTATTTGTGTGAACTGTGTTTTATTATACAATATATGGTTACAAGTATCGGCCAAGAACAGTTGAAGTGCTATACAACGCCTCCCATGGACATTGGACACCGTGAGTACTCTAACATACAATTATTCTGTAGCTTAGATGAATATTAAAATTTCTTGTTATTTGCTTTCTCATTAAAAGCAGTGGTCCTCCGAGCCTATGTAAAACCCAATTTTTTTTTATTACATTACCGAATATTACATAATTTGTGAACATTTTGGTCCTCCGGGCCCGATATACGATAAAATGTACCTAGTTCATTTCATTCGTCGTATATGTTGAACCACGCTAGGATTCAGTTTATCAATTTTCAATACTCCATATTGATCTTATCGATCGAATCCACTTTCGTCTGAACTTATTCAACTCTGCGCATGCCACATCAAACGCTACGATTGGCTGAAATTGTAAACAACGTCAGCTGTGTTAAAACATAACCTGATTTCAAAACCAAGCATAATTTTTGTATCAACACTCATGATATTGAGTTATGAATCAATTTATTGCTGTTTAACTAATTCAATGTGGTTAAACATTTTTCTTTTAAATAAATAAAAATTTAGTTGCTTTTAGAATTTATTAAAATTTACAATTTGAAAAACAAAATTCTTAAATTTGGAATTTCTATCTTTGTTTTTTTAATTTTTGAATACGCTTCTGGTATTAGGCTTACAACCTAAAATTAGTTTCTATCAATTTTTAAACAAAAATGATGCGTTACAAAGCTTTTACACGACAAGCTGAACTATTATCTAAAAGATTAGCTAAAATTAATACTGCGATAACGGAGATTGCAGAAGAATGTAAAGACAATATACCGCAACAGACTGAACGGAAAGTTTTAGAATATCATGGTGAAGTATGCAGAAAATTTCTTGACTTCGAAACATGGGTTGACCGAGTCACAAACAACGAAGAGATTTCAGACCAGGAACTCGATCAAATTAGCTCGGTGCAGGAAAATATATCTGAACTCGTAATTAACGCCAAAACTAACATTAAAACTTTAATGCCAAATATTGGTCAGGCAAATGAATTAAATCAAACCACTTCATCTCAAGTTTCTGAATTACACAAAACAGCGATAAAATTACCTAGATTGTCATTACCTCATTTTAATGGCCTACTTTCTGATTGGTCAAATTTCTTTCACATTTTTTCAAACTCTATTCATCAAAATGATTCTTTAACTCCTGTTGAAAAATTTACATATCTTTTGTCTTGTTTGCAAGGGGAACCATTGAACCTTGTCAAGTCCCTACCAATCAGTCCAGAAAATTATAGGATAGCTTGGGACACAATCTGTAGTCGTTATCAAAACACTCGCCGCTTAGTTAATTTTCATATCAATAACATTATTGATCTACCTAATATAACGCACGCTACGCTTAAAAACATAAGACAGTTTTTAGACACATATTCTGAAAACAGTCAAGCCTTGTTCGCTCTTAAATACGACATCAGTAAAGAGTTAACCCTTTTAACTCTTTTACTACGCAAATTGGATTCATCTTCAAGAAAACGGTTTGAAAATCAACGTTCAATAGACCATAAATTACCTACAATTAAAGAACTTATCACATTCTTAGAAGCGGAATGTATTCATTTAGAAGATTCAATTACAACCGCCTCTGGTTCACAGTTAAACACTGTCGTCAAACCTAACCTAACCTATTCTAGACCGCTCGTTACTCAACCTAAAGTACTACCATCTTCAAAACAAGTGTACACAGCGGTACCTTCTCACGCTTTATGTCCCTATTGTAATAAATCTGACCATAAGATTTATATGTGTTCTCCGTTCAAGGAACTAACTGTCAACAAACGATTTGAATTCATTAAATCTAATCAGCATTGTTTCAACTGTTTAAGCGCATTACATTCAACTTCTCACTGCAAATCAACTAATACTTGTAACCACTGTAACCATAAACATCATACATTACTTCATTTTGATACACGCAAACCCAACGCACATGAAATTACCACAAGCTGACTATCTAAGAATAAACAGACACATTTCAGTCCGCAATCTAAACATAACCTTCAACCTGTTAACAAAACACCAAATTATTATAGCATTTCTCATCAGGCAAGTGTTCCATTCAACAATGATGGACTCTTTACTATATTAAGCACCGCTAAAATTTATTTAACCTGTAATACAAACAAATCTCTCGTTGTGACTGCATTACTCGACTCAGGTAGTCAAATTTCACTAATTACGACCGACTGTGCTAACAGGTTAGGTCTATACATTAAACCATCTTCTATGCAATTAAATGGAATTTCTAATGTCTCTACAACAATAAGAGGCTTTGCTAAACTCAACATTTCTACACTAAGTGGTTATACACTTAAACACAATCACAATGTTATTGTTTTGGACAAAATCGCTTGTAATCTTCCTAAATGGAAAAACACTTCACATCTACGCTCTAAATTGAAAAATTTAAAATTAGCAGACCCTAGGTTCAATAATCCAGATAAAATTGATTTTTTATTAGGCGCTGACTTATATGCAAATGTAATTACAGGCCATAAAATTCATTTAGGCCACAATCTGCCTATCGCAATAGGAACCATTTTTGGTTACACACTAATTGGGTCAATAAAAACCACTTTACTAAACAAAGCTCCTTTGTCGTTATTAGTAACACAGGACCTAGATCTTAGTAACATATTACAACAATTTTGGACTATTGAAGAACCTCCAGTCATAACTAAAACTTCTGTTGATGATCTGGAATGTGAAAACCATTACATTTCAACCATTTCTCGCAACAAAAATGGGCGTTACACTGCATCATTACCATTTAAATCCAACCCACTTCTTTTAGGCAACTCGTTTGATCAAGCTAAGAGACGTTTCTTCGCTCTTGAAAAAACATTAAATTCTAACCATGAATTAAAAATCGCTTACACAGATTTTATGAACGACTATATAAAATCGGGTCACATGACCTTAATTGACGACTCTGTCTTAACCTCGCCAAACTATTTCTTACCACATCACGCTGTTCATAAAGAACAAAGTTCTACAACCAAATTAAGAGTTGTTTTCGATGCTAGTACCAAAACTAGTAACGGTATATCTCTAAATGAAACTCTACATTGTGGTCCTAAACTCCAAAATGACATTTCCGATGTCATCTTTCAGTTTCGACGCTACAACATTGTCTTTTCATGTGACATACGCCAAATGTATCGCCAGATACAAATATCTCCAACCGATCAAAATTACCAGTTGATTCTTTGGAGAGAAAAATCTGATCTTCCGCTCGCAATATACAAATTAACTACTGTTACTTACGGGGTTAAATCCGCACCTTATCTTGCAATACGCACGCTAAATCAATTAGCAGAGGACGAAGGTCCTAATTTTCCGCTCGCTTCACAAGTCATAAAACACAACATTTATGTTGATGACATCGTCACAGGTGCTTGTGACATACCAAACGCGCTCAATTTACAACAAGAACTAATTTCTTTGTTGGACAAAGGCCAATTTCAGCTTCGAAAATGGTCGTCAAACGCTCCTGAACTCTTAAACGCAGTTCCCGCACCTGATAGAGAATCACCACTATACTTTAGATCTCCAGATCAACCTTTGTTCTCTATCTTAGGAATCAAATGGCTACCCATCTCAGATGAGTTCTCCTATGAAATGGATATTCCAAATCACGCTTTCACTAAACGCTCTGTCTTATCAATCATAGCCCGCATTTATGATCCTTGTGGTTGGCTTACACCAATCACTTTTTACGCGAAGTGCTTACTTCAACGCTTATGGACCATGGGTCTAAGTTGGGACGATCCTTTGCCCGACAACATCGGACAAGAATGGCAAGCTTTTACGATTGACGTACATTCTTTAAGCTCTATAAGAATACCACGCTGTCTTGAACTCAGCAACGCTCTTGACGTTCAACTTCACGGTTTCAGTGACGCTTCCGAACAAGGATACTCCGCTGTTGTCTACTTACGCACTACTGACGCTAACAACATAATAAAAACCATTATTTTGATCTCCAAATCAAAGGTGGCTCCTCTGAAGAGAATTTCGCTACCCCGCTTAGAATTGTGTGGTGCACATTTGCTCGCAAAATTAATGCACTACTGTATTAATTTAGTACAACCGCATCATCATATCAGTGTGACTCGCTGTTGGACTGATTCATCGGTAACTTTGGCATGGATTCAAACTTCATCATACAGATTAAAAGTCTACGTCGCCAATAGAGTCAGCCAAATACAAGATTGGGTATCACCAGAACATTGGTCTCATGTCCCCTCTTGCTACAATCCAGCTGATTGTGCCACGCGTAACATTTCTCCGTCTGCACTCATAAACCATCCTTTGTGGTGGTCGGGGCCAACTTGGCTAACATCTTCTACCCATGAGTGGCCAAAATCACTGTTGCCGGTTATGGACACTTTGCCAGAAATCCGTAGTAACCCCCTCCACATTGGTATTGTTTCAACGACGACAGAATGGGACCTCTTAACACACTACTCTAATTGGACGACTACGAAACGTATACTTGCTTACGTTATCAGATTTATAAACAACTGTAAAGACAAAATTAAAAATACAAAACCATTAACTGTTCAGGAACTAAAAACCGCTGAAATCAAAATTATAAAGCTGGTTCAACACCATAACTTTTCGGATGAAATTCAACTACTCAAAAATCATAAATCATGTACGATGAAATTACAACGACTATCACCCTTTTTAGACACTAATCAGATTTTACGAGTTGGAGGAAGACTTCCACAATCTTCTCTTAACTATCACGCAATGCACCCAGTGATACTTCCCAAGAAACATCACATTACAACAATTATAATCCAGTACTATCACATCACGCATCTTCACGCAGGACCTCAGTTACTGCAATCGCTCATTTCACAACATTTTTGGATTCTGTCTGCCAGAAGTATTATCCGCACTTGCATTTTCAAATGTATAATCTGCTTTCGAGCTAAACCAGCTCAAACAATTCCACTTATGGGAAATCTCCCACGTGAACGCATCACACCTACACCTCCTTTCTTAAAAACCGGTGTTGATTATGCAGGGCCTTTCTTGGTAAAAATTCATACTTTACGTAGAGCCCAAAAGGTCAAAGTTTATTTATGTCTTTTTGTCTGTTTCGCTACTAAAGCGGTCCATTTAGAAGTCGCTATGGACTTATCTACTGAGGCATACATCGATGCTTTAACTAGATTCATCTCGCGCCGAGGGTTATGTTCCGATATTTACTCTGATTGTGGAACTAATTTCACGGGCGCCGCCGCAAAACTTAACAACATTAACTCTTCATTTTGTAAACTCCATAACTTTCAAGCTGATGTCAGCACTTTCGCAACCAACCATCACATAAATTTTCATTTTTTACCGCCAGCTGCACCTCACCAAGGAGGTCTCTGGGAAAGCGCCGTCAAAAGTGCTAAACATCATCTCAAACGCATTCTCCATAATCAGTGTCTAACACTTACGGATTTTATCACGCTTACCATAAGAGTAGAGGCCATTCTGAACTCGCGACCTCTAACTCCGCTTTCTTCTGATCCCACAGAACTCGCTACGCTAACTCCAGGACATTTCCTGATAGGTCGACCTCTTCTATTGCCTCCTGAAGAAGATGTAACGCTTTTATCACCGAACCGCCTAAAGCAATGGCAACAAGTTCAACGCTATACCCAGATGCTCTGGAAACGATGGAACGTAGAGTATCTACACACGCTTCAACAAAGGTCTAAATGGACACGTCCTTCTGACAACGTGTTAATAGGAGATCTTGTGCTCATACTAGAACCTAACACGAAACCCATGACTTGGCCGCTAGGCCGTATTCTTCACACTCATCCTGGCAAGGATGGTGTTGTCCGCGTAGTCACATTACAAACTCAGTCTGGAATTCTTTCTCGCCCAGTCACCAAAATCTTCAAGTTACCCCTTGAAGTCTAAATCTATTTCATTTTAATTTTCTTACTTTTCAAAATTAGATTAAGTATGGACATAGTTGCACCCATCTTCCTACCGCATACTCTTCGGGTACCTTATAACTCCCAGTCCTTCTCGCACTCACATACCTTTCCTCATGTCAATACTTGTTGAAACATTGTTTCAAGGGCGCCGCTATGTATAGTACTTCCGGACCTTTGGATTGGTCGTTGGCTTTTAGCGACAAACCACGACTCGTCCGATTGATGTCGGGAGCTAACTAGAAAAAAGTAGTATGACTAGAGTTGTTACACAAGACGAGTTTAAAGAGACAACACGTGGATTTTTCGCTCCGCAATTCCTGTCGTTTTTTTTTCACGCTAATTAACGCAGCAGTTTACTTTTAATTTTAAATAAATATCACTTAATTCTTTTTCTATGTTATGTTACCTTTTATAAAAATATTCATCTTTGTGAAAGTATTAATTGTATTGTATGTGTAATATGGGAACTATATTATTTGTGTGAACTGTGTTTTATTATACAATATATGGTTACAAGTATCGGCCAAGAACAGTTGAAGTGCTATACAACGCCTCCCATGGACATTGGACACCGTGAGTACTCTAACATACAATTATTCTGTAGCTTAGATGAATATTAAAATTTCTTGTTATTTGCTTTCTCATTAAAAGCAGTGGTCCTCCGAGCCTATGTAAAACCCAATTTTTTTTTATTACATTACCGAATATTACATAATTTGTGAACAAGGGGTATTTTACAACTGTAATTTTCTTTTGAAACTCCGTGTGCAGTAGCTACTTCAAATGGTTCTTTAATTAGGCTTGTTTTAAAACTTTTGAATCCTAATGATTTCTTTATGAAAGATCTTGTGCTACCGGTGTCTATTAAAATTTTTAGATTGGTGTTCGGGTCGTATATGTAGGGTAGTTCATTATTATCATTTTGAATATTCATAATTGAAAAATGGTTCTTAGGTTCTGTTATCCTAAAAAATGATTCTCTTCTGTCTGGTCTAAAAAATAATTCTGTTCTGTCTGAGAATTTGTCTCTTCTACACAGTAGTCTGATGGATCGTTGTCTGATGGATATTCGGGAAAAGTTTCGTCATGACTTGGATTTTCTTGGATCGGTGTTTGATACATAGTATAATCCTCGTTATTTTCGGTACTTCGTGTCGTCATCTGGTAGAGTTTAGGATTTTGCCTAGATATTCCATCCGATTGTCTGGTTGACGTACTCATAGGAGTGGGTTGGTACGTTTGTTTTTGATTTGATTGAGGTCTCGAATTGTGGTTATTATTAAACTGTCCACGTTGAAGTTGACCAGATGTAGTAGGAAAAGGTTTATAGTACGGGTTTGGTTGTTGGTACATTTGTCTGGGAATTTGGGGGTTTGATTGTTGGTACATTTGTCTCGGATTTTGGTTAAATGTGGCATTAAATGGTCTCTTAACAAAACTATTTTGATCTTTAGGAACAACATTTTGCTTATTAGAATATGTCATCATTTTATTATTTTTAAATTGAAAATCATTAGTTAACATGATAAGGGCGTCCCCAAGAGTTGTGGGATTTTTGGTTCTCATGAGAGAGCCAAGTGGTTCGTGTAGACCTCTTAACAAAACTCTTAAAGCTAAATTTTGTGTATAACTGCACAATACAACTTGTGCCCCTGGTTCTTTGTTAACAAAATATGCTATCTGAAGATTTAACAATTTTTGTATTTTCTCATAAAATTTAAATGGTGTTTCACCGGCTTCCTGCTTTAGTTCCGACATTTCAAGATTTAATGTATAACAATCTCTTTTGTCTAAATAACTTGATAAAAGTGTTTTTCTAACATCTAACCAAGAGTAACTATTTGAGCTTACAACTAATTCCAAAGCTGTACCTTTTAATTTTGTCAAAATAGTAGAAAGCAAATATTCATTTTGAAAATAATCTGGGTTAGCAGATACATAAAATTTATTATATATTTTGTCACAAATCGATATGAATCTATTAAGCATTGTGGGTTCACCCGAAAATTCCGGGATCATGTCTAGGTACTCTTTCTTTAAGACTGGAGTCGTCATTTTGAATAATAAAAGCTTAAATAATCTAATAAAATTCTAATAACTAAATAACTAAGAGCTAAAGTTCTGCAAATTAAAATATTATTACACAATATATTCTTACAAATTATCTTATTTTAATTACTCACAAAATCCAAAATCTTATGCTCATTTCGCGTATCAATTAACACTTGGATAACAATAATTTCACACACTTTTCACTTTTGCTTTCACTTTTTCTTCACTTAATAATATACTTTTATTAAGTTTGAATTTATACTTAATAATATGCGTTTATTAAGTATTGTTCGCACTCCATTAACGGTTAAAACCGAAGATAATTATTTTCACTAATTTCTTGGAGTGTCCTACCGACTGCGCCAGTTATGTCGTTGCTCCTTAAAAATCTCTTTTTAAAAAAAACAACAAACTTTATTTTATTATAACTTTATTTAAATGAATTAAATGTGATTATAATAATACAGTACTCTTATCCACAGAGCGAACTGTCTTGAGTGAGTCTGTAAAGAACACTGACTATAGTGGCTTACAAAGGCTAGGAAATACAAAATGCTTACTCTATCTTATTCTAGGAAAACTACCACTATTGTGTTTACTAAAGCTAAATATTGTTCACATAACTTATATAAATGTTTACTCTTACAGTATCTTCGAAAAAAGCTATTATTCTTTAAGATCGTTTGAAAAACATCAAAAAGTGTTATAGAGGTAAATACAGTTTAAAAAAATGCAGAACGATGTCTAATAAAAACATTAGACTTTATTATCACTATTATTTGTATAGAAAAACAGCATGAAGCTGGGATATACATGTAAAATGAGTACGCAGAAGCCTAGTGCTATTAATTTTTTAACATTGTTTGGGGTAGGTCTGTAGAAGCGAACGTAGGAAGGGTTTTGAAAATGTTCCACACCAACAGGGTGGAAACATTACTCGGGATCTAAGAAAAATAGAACTATGCATTTATTATCATGGTTTGGGGTAGGTCTATGGACACGTATTAGGGTTTCACTCAAAACTTCGAATTTAAATTATTCGCGTCCGAAGCCACTGGTAACAGCTAAGTACTTAAATAATAGTGCAATTATCATCAATTTGTTTCCGACATTCAAAGTCGTATTATTTGTGTAAAATTTACAAAATCACAATTTTGACACTCATAAACAATTCGCAATTTTTTTTTTACTTTATTTTAAACGAAAATATATGTATATAAACTTTTAGAATTGATTAATTCTACCCACTTCCATTTTTTAAAATTAAATATATATATATATATATATATATATATATATATATATATATATATATATATATTTCTGTGAACTATTGAAACTTTTTTTTTTCTTAAACAAATATCAATGTTTTTATCACTATTTTAGTGAATTGTACAACTCATTGAGACGTTTAAATCTTATTTATAATATCCAGTTGCGTAATACGGCGTAGGATATTTATGATACTTCTTATAATATACCTCTCTTATATACATATATGTAAGTTTTCAAACATACATATATTGTATGAAAATGACAGTATTATATCGCACTCGGGGGAAATACAAAGAGAGTAAAGAACGAGATTCAGACCATTTGCATTTACACCCGCCTTTGTCTTCTTTTGCCCGAATTGTAATGCAATGTTGGTTTCTAATATTATTATTCTTAGTGGAAAATTTAAACTTTTGTCATTATTCAGGTTTAGGTGTTTGCAAACAACCATTTTACAATTAAAGTGAGACCATTTAAACAAGTTGTCGCCTCTTTGTTCTAAAATAATTTCAACGTGAAATAAGAGATGGAATTTATTTCCATTTTACAATTGTATGTGATTAAATCAATCCTTATTTGCGTCATGTTACAATAGTTGATTTTAACCTTTGTGTAACTATATTCATTCTTAGTTTACAAAAGTTACTTTGACGAAAAATGTTTTATTGTACGCGGAATGACAGTTTTTATTAATTATTATTATTTTTTAAATCTGCAAATTTTAATGTTTCTCTCATTCATTTCGTACAACTTTATGTTCTTTTCCTAATTCTAAGATAGAATTGTCACATAATACGAGGATAAAACAGAGGGTTTCTCTAAATACTTTCCTTGTTTTCTATCTGCACCAACATCTCACAAATTTTTCACATAAAGTTTATACTATATAGGTATTTCTTTTAATCATCTCTTCAACACAAATATAACAATTATTCAACTCTTATTACCTCACTCTTACAAATTGTAAATTATTCCGAATGCGAAATACTAAATTCTAGCTCAGCCTTCTAAATGAAAAATTCCATCCATTAATTTCAAAAAATATTTAAGTCATATTAACATATAAAATCGAAAATTATAATATTACTGTTATTATTATTTTTATTTTTTTTTGTGTTATTTATTTTATTTTCTATACATTTGGATAAATTTAGTTATTTGAAATCAATTCCTTCTTTAAAAAAAATATAGTCATGAAAACTTACGATAAGATAAATAAATACATATAGATTTAATAGATTGTGCTACTACATTTCACATATCACAAAAGAGTAATTTTAATTTTTTTTATGAAGATATCAATATAAAATAACTTAAAATAATTTCATAAAGATGAGTTACTTTCTAAAGATACATCTGAGAAAAAATAGTCTTGTGAACCCCAACATCTCTGCTGACGCCTGAATTTAGTGTGTTTGTCTTAAAATGTCATTATGTAACGTGAATGTAACATTTTGTGTATATCGAAAAATGCATTCTTGAATAAATGTATATGTTACAAGCATATTTCGATACACATCTACATACAAACATACACATACACTCACAAAATAAATACATTTAAACTCACGACAGTAAAATCTCACATAAAAGCTAGCATAGCACATAAGGAGGCAGACGTTTACAAACTCAATAAACGCACTTAAAGAAACATACAACTATACATTTTTGAAGTAAATATTTTGTGGCATTCAGACACCTCAAAATTGGACTATTGTGAAACGTTTTCTTAACTATTTATTTTTCTTTGTAATTTTATTCATTCAATAAATCGGAAAAACAAAATTGAGATAAGTAAAGTGTTCTAATAGAAGTATTAGTTTGGAACCATCGATATGTAAATATCGGCATGTTTAAAGCATTACAAGACATTAATTTCTTTCAAATTAAGCCAATCAATTTACATTATTGACAGCTGTTTCTTAAAGAGTATTTTTTCTCGCATATAAAGATCCTTATTTTATAATATATAAACTAATGGTCTTGTTAAAAGATATGGATTCAACTTCTAACAAGTTTTTTAAAGAGTACTTGGCTGTGTGAATAGAGTGATTGTTAGTCCGGCAAATATCATCAAATATCCTTTTATGTTCTAAACAGCATGTTTTACGACAAATAAATGGACATATTTCCTTCTTCTATAGCAAACTTTCTATGGACGAAAGATTATTGAAAGGATATGGTTGCCTATGCAATTATGTGTAGAAAATGATATGATAACTATAGAAAAACATGTTCATATCTAAAAAATTGCAGAAGTTTCCACAATTTGTATCTATTGCATTATTTTTGAGTATTTTAAAACATATTTTTAAATAACACATTCCATTGTTTGAAATAAAATTGATATAGAAAATTTTACTAATGATAATATTAGTTACCCTATACCCATTTTCTAAATTCATGGAGAAAAAAACTTTTATCTTTTAATCTTAAATTGAAGTATAGATATGTTTGTATATTGCGGAATTTATTGTATTATTTTCAGTTATACCATGTTATATTCAATTTATCATTACCTTCGATGGAGTATCGCCTTATAAGATATATAGTGACATTAAAACAAGTTGGTTTTTAATAAAATTTATGATTCATGTCAATATTTATTTTATATTTAAGACTTAATTTGTAAGATTCAAATATTTTTGTCACAACACCCTTACAAAAATTTGCTCTTTAGCAATTTTAAAAACGCGCTGTAATACATCGTTGTATAGATAAAAATTATTTTTAATATAATTTGTTTAAAAACAGCTATACTTTTCAAAAATTAATAGCTAGTGGCAGATTTGTTTCTTTCCAGCCAGACTTTATGATATCTTGCGATTGCTTGTTTCCTAATGATTAATTTTAAAATTCATTGTAATTGTAAAATTACTTACAATAAATATATCACGGAATATTACTGTCAATGTCACGAAATATATCTAAACGTTCAAAAATTATTCTTTTTCGTAGTCTTTTCCCTCTGTTATACTGCACAGATAATATTAGTTGGTTAATTCTTGGAATCAATCATGAACTTTTTTATAATAAGAAGCGACAATTCCTTGTTTCAGTTCCCTAATTTACTTCGGATTGTCATAGTTTTTAAAGCTTGTACGTTATTTTTTCAAATTAAAAACAAACTTAGAAAATTGGACATTTAAGTGCATTTAGTTTGAGTAGGTATTTTTGTTTTTCTGTAATTCAACAATACCCTTGTTACATGTTTTTCTATTCAGTAATATGTCCTGCGAAAATATATTTACTTTATTTAAAACGTTTACCCTAAATTGTGTAAATTTCTTTTGTAATAACCTTTGAAAAAGTATGACGATATTATTTATATGAGCATTTAAAGAATAATAGTTTATATTACCTAATATTACCCTCATACAGGTTTTGGATTATTTCTTTACCACCCGACTCCTGCTCTCACGTCACAGATCGACGCCTCTTCAAAACTCAACCCGTGGCCACCCGTATAGGGAATTAAACGGACAAATCCGGGCAACGGCAGCATCTTCCTTCACCCTAGTCGACTCCTGAAAAGGAAATGGTAGGTGCTTTGGCGCCAGCGATGTAGGTTAACATCCATCATAGAGGCCAGATCACGTACTACCTCTCCTAACTTCACTTGAGACCGACTGGCTCTTTTCAGGGCCAGAACTACTTCTAGGTTCCTTTCGTCTAGAGCCATTTTCATGGTTACAAAGAGTGCCGTATTTCTTTCACCATTCCCCGCACAAATCCTCCGAAACCATCCCTAGTCAGTAATCTGATCGCTACCTTCCTCTAACAGTCGCCTCCCGGCTCGTGCAACCTACTTCAGGGCCAAATCCTCATCCCCTGCACACCTCTTCCTCTTCCACTCACCCGACCCTACGTCATTTGGCGCCCAACGTAGGGCAACAATTATCAACACACAACCTGACCCGGCATTTTGCGCCCAACGTGGGGCTAACATTCTTAACACACAACCTGACCCTACGTCAAATGTAAATTTTATTTTAATATTTATACATTTTTTTATTTTAATTTTAAATTTGTTTAATCTGTTTACTTTAAATAGCTTTGAGTTTTTTTCAATTTTGGTTATCACTTAATTTTAATTAATTATTTATTTCGCATATTCCTTTTTATGATTTTATTTATTCCTGATTTTACTAAATTTTTGAATTTAAATTTTTTAAAGTTTTGAAAGATTTTTATTTTGAAATTCTGGTTATTTGTGGTAACTTTTTAAGTTGAGTAGAGCAGATATATTCTCTCTCAGACTTTGGATGACTGTGGTCCCTAAAGAATTGGCCAAGTGATGTCTTCCTGAAGTGATTCTTCAAAAATCCTTCTTCCTTCTTTTCTTTTTCAGTTCCATAGATTCTTCCAAAATACTTCTTTTATTAATTTATTCTTCACGGCAATAACGACAGGATATTGACTTTAATATTTGCCGGAGTTCGTTCTAACCTCGCTTCGGCAAGCTGAGTTCGGATGTAGTGAAGTCTTCTTCGAAGGCCGACCCTTCTTTTGGTAATCGTACTTAACATCAAGAAGTACTGAACACTAACTTTATTTTTATTTTTTTACGAAGATAACCGTTTTCAGTCTTACAAGAAACGTGGTTAATTCCTTGAAGCTAGCACAATACTGTCCATCTAACTATTTTCAATTTAGATCTCAAATTTCTTTTTTCTTTCATTCATTTTTGTGTTCCCGCTTAGTACGTTTTTTAACTCCACATGACTTATGTATTATTACTAATTATTCTGACACGGTTTTCTAATGTTTTTTTATCTATTTTTCATTTTCTTTTAGTTTATTTCAGTGTTTAGATTTTCTTGTATTTTGCCTTTTGGAGGTAGGCCTTCCTCCACTCTGCATAGCAAGATACGTAATCGCTCGACCTTCAATTCCGGTGACGAGCTGAAAATTGTATTTTCTACCATTGATTTCTTTAACTCGAAATAACTCCCGTTCGCTTCACTCGATCTTCTTTTGGATTGGCTCATTTTGAATCCCCTGTTTTTCCTGGTTCTGTCGAAACTTTATTTGAATCTGTGCGACCTTCCTTTCTTGAGTTAGGGTGACTTTAAAATTTCGTGAATTTTCCAATTTTATTTTCCTTATTTTTGGATTACTTAATAATGTTCTTTTGGATTATTCCTCCTATTTCAAAATTCTCAAAACTGTTCCCCTCTTTTTCCTGGCATCTTTTGTTCCCGAGTTATGACACTTCCTTCCTTTTTGGTTTTCTTTATCCTTTTTATTTTATTATTTTTAAATTTGGGTTAATTATTTTTAATAATTGGTCTTATGAACACATTAATTATTATTACTTTTTCGATTAATTTTGATTTACGAAAGTTTTTTGTTTTACACCTCTTTCTTTCGACTATAATTTTTAAATATTTATTTTAGAGTTATGTTTTATTATTATTTGTTTTTCTATTTTAATTACTCTACAAGATGATATTATTATATAGTTAAATTCTAATTTCGATCATTTAACATGTACTTTTATGGAGCTTTGCAGATCGAGACCGGAATACTTGGATTTTTCTGTCCGTACAATCTTACGTCGCTGCAAGCCTTGGCTAGTTACATTACATTTCCCTTTACTGAATTTATTTATCACCCTTATTTCTACTTCTATATATATTTTTTTAGTTTATTACAATCATTTAAGAAAGTATTACACACACACACACACACACACACACACACACACACACACACACACACACACAAACACACACACACACACACACACACACACACACACACACACACACACACACACATACACATACATACACATACACACACACACTAACACACACACACACACACACACACACACACACACACACACACACACACACACACACACACACACACACACACACACACACACACACACACAAACACACACACACACACACTGCAACGGTTTAATTGAACCGCCTGCAAGGAGCAATTTTGGAAAATAGCTAAATTCCAAAATTTCAATTAAATCAAATAATAATTGTAGGAATGACAAAAACATTTCTAAATATAATGTAACACATGTAAAGTTAAAGGGAATATGTAGGTTAGCCAAGCCAAGGTCACGCGCCTTGACAGGAAATATCTAGCGTTCCGGATTGAACAGGAATGCGTCCATAGGTTTTTATGCAAAAAACATCAAAATCCGTAAACTTAAATTAAAATGATATAATCGTGTAGAGCTAGGAAAACCTAATAATAAATAATAAGAGAATAAACTCGTCAAATTATTAATAAAAAAGTTATAGCCATAATAAAACGTCATAAAACATAAAAAACCCTTAAAATGAAGAAATTCCAAAATCTAATAATAACAACGCATAACTATAATATAAACTAGAAATAAATAAGACTCGAAATCAAAATTTAATAAAAGACCATAAAGTAATTAAATAATAAATAACCAAAAATGTAGAAAGTACCGTAACTTGTGAAACCCAGAAGCGAGGAAGAAGAGGAAAGCAGTTTTGGAACTTTCAGCATCAGAGGAACAACTTACAAAAAGAAGATTTTCAAAATTTCCAAAATTAGAAAAACTAAATTTTGAAAAACTACGAAATTTTCAAATCTCCGTAAAAGTAAAAATATACGTCGTATCGCTACAAATGAAGATGGAAAATCATCAGGGAAAGAAGGGCTTCAAAATGAAATCACCCAGAAGAAGATCGAGCGAAGCGAACGGGATATATGAAGAAAAGAAGAATTCGCAAGTAAAAAATTAGAAATTTCAGGAATCAACTTGTCTTGAACGTCGTGCGCAGAGTAGGCAGTAGACGCATGGAGAGGCAAAGATACCAACCCCAACACAAATCCACCATAAGAAATTAAACTAATTATAACAAATAATAATAGAAATAGATAATTTAAAATGAAAAAAATAGACAAACAATAGAAGAATAAGCCAAGGGAAGTTCATCGTAGTGCAAATAAATAAATAAAATTAATTAAATTGTGAAATAAAACAGTAACAATAATCAGTGAAGGTTGGCCACACTGAAAGGCCTAAATTTCGACGAGTTAACTTTCTTCAAGTTAATTCGACAGTCTCGTTTAGTACCAGCTCCAGGGAAGTCTTCTAATAGCAGCTCCAGGAAAGATCACCAACTTTACTCAAGTCTGAACAGGAAATCGTCGTGAAAATATATTGTCAACGCTCTGTACTTCGCCAGGTTAATAACGGTGCCCACAGAAAGGATCGGCCTTGTAGGAGACAACGTGACATCCTACAACAGCTTAGTATAAGAGATCTTCACTACGGACTCCGGCAAACATTCTTCTAGAACTTGTCGTCATCAAAAGATTCATCGAGAACTGGACTTCGAGATATTCTAGACAACTCTCAGAAAACATCTCCAAGATCCTCTAACATTCTCAGAATCAGGAAGAGCGGACTTGTGCACTTCACAACAACAAGGTACTGCATAAATCAAGCTTTTTTAATAAATAAAATATTTTTTAATAAACTTGAATTACGTCCAAAATTATTAAACTCAATAAAGTTAAATAATAACATTTTAAAGACAAAGTAAAGTCAAAATAAAGCCAATTTTAAATTCATTCAAATAAAGAGATATAAAATACAATAAAATTCGAGTCAAATAATAAAGCAATCAAGTAACAGATTGAAAAGGAATAAATAATAGGATTCATATTTATGTGTATTAGAATAAGAATATAATTTGTTAGTTTTAGTTAATGTTAAAATTGTTTAATATAGTAGATTTTCAGTTTGTTAAAAGATAAAGCATTTAATATAAATTGTCAGAAAAGGCGACATTAATTGTTGTAAGAGATTCGAAAGAAATCCATTGTTTCTCACAATAAAAATTAAATTGTAGACTTTTAAATAAATTTGTTAAATTTCACTGTTGAATATTTTAATTAAAAATAACCCATTCAAAGAAACCCATTACATTAGAAAGAAGAAAAAGTAAGTGCTCACCAGTATAAAGTTAAAAATTCAAAAAAGAGCAAATTTTGGTGTTAATGAATTAAAGAGCTCCAAAGGGCACACCCTTTGAAAAAGAGTCTGGAGTTTTAAGAAAGGTAAGCTAGTATAAGAAGTGAATATATTAATATAGTAAAATTTCCTGTGTTAGCATAAGTTGATTAAAATTAATTATTCTTGTGTGACATAAGAATCAAGAGCCTTATCAAAACTATTAAACTGCGAGGGAATCACTCTCTATATATCGCGGTGTTTAGTTGGTAGGGTCTTGCGAGCGTCCCCGGAGGGTCCGTCCGTCTGTCCGCCGCCCGAGCGGGGGGGTGCGTTGCAAGTGGCGTCCAACATTGTAGGCTCGAAAGTAACCAAACAGAAAATTGTTAAAATTACTTTAGGGTTGAAAACGAACAGCTTAAATTCATTAAAATCAAAATTAAAACTTAAAACTCAAAACTTAAATAAATAAACAGTAGCAAACCTAATAAATAAATCTAAATAAATAAAATGGCAGCTCCGAAAGAAACAGAAACGGAAATGCAGAAGTTCATGAGATATTTCCAGGCGAAAGAAAAAGAACGCGAAGCCAAAGAAGAAGCGAAAGAAAAACAACGCGAAGCTAGGGAATTAGAACGTACAGCTAGGGAAGAAGCGGATAAAAAAGAACGCGAATCGGAGAGGAAAAAAGAGAAAAAAGAACGCGAAGCTAGGGAATTAGAACGGGAGACTAGGGAAAACGAAGAGAGAAGGGAACGAGAAGCGAAAGAAAGAGAACGCGAAGCTAGGGAATTAGCACGCGAAGAAAGCGAACAAGCGAGTAGGGAAGAACTCTTACAAGCGGTAGGCGGTTTAGGAGAAGACGTAAAGAAAAATTTTGAAGCAATTCAAAATAGAGTAGGAAATTGCGAAGACGAAATAGTCGTTTTGAAAGGGGAAATTCAGGAAATAGGGGAAACAATTAAAGGACAGGATGACAAAATTAAACAAAATAAAGTTAATTGCGAAACGTTAAGTAAAAATATTATAACATTTGAGATGTTATATAATATTTTAATCTTAATTTACTATTTATTTAAACAAAAGCCACACGTTGGTGAGCCAAATATAACATTTGAAACTTTGTTATATGTATTTTATCTTGCCACACGTTGTGCGACCAAATATAACATAAAAGACTTTATGTATATATATATTTTATCTTTGATTACACTAAAGTTAATTTATTTTAATTATCTTGAAAACTAGGATGGTTTAGTTAAATTAGTTCCACAAAACAAGTTTTTACCCTTTAACTATCTTCAGGATTTATTATCAAACAATTATTTATAACAAACAAGTATCAATTCGATTAACTATTCATTGAATATCTTAAGACTACTTCATTCTCTCACACTTGCATTCTTTAAAACTAATTTACTCTAATACACAATATTATGGACGACAAATTTTAAAATCTAAATTGATTATTCAATTTACATAAAAAACAAAACTCTACAAATGTTTCTACAGATCTTGTCCAAAATGTTCTTATTAAATTTATATCAATTTTATAACAAAAAAACAAGACAAATTTCTTTAATTAACTTATATTTCCAAATTTACTTTTATTTTGCCGGCTAGCTCAATTACTTTACTTTTAAATTAATTATAAAAAAAACTTGACTCTTATCTCGGGCATGGGAACTTTTATGACTCATCAAAGTGAAATACTAACTCTAATGATTATTTATTATGAAATTTTGTACTTATCAAACAATTCTCCTCGTCCGCTATAATTTTGGCACTTTTACACAACACAATCACTAACGATGCACAAACACAAGGCGTATCCTTATCCTGGGAGGTCGGATGCTGCTATCACTGGTTCATTGACGGATGGTGAATCTCTGGTGATACGTCCGCTAAACTCTGTTTGGTCTCCTTACTCGTTCTCGACTACTATGGATTTCGACGCGATGATTCTCTCCTCTTCTTTTATGAATTTTATACTCTTTGACTCTATTTAAATTATGATTCTAACAAACTTCAAAAGAAACTACTAAATTTTGTGGCGCTGTGCCTTTAAATTACCCGATGACTTTGAATTAAACCCTCAGGTTAATTCTTAACACTTAACATCTCCTACTCTGATTCCTAGCTGTAAGCCAAGACCTACACGCTCTTAACCCCAGTTTTAGACTGCCTCTCCTTACCGTTGGATTTCACCTCTCCCGAAATTCAAGTGTAGCGTCCTCTTCGCTTATTGGTCAAAATCTCATTTTTTAAAACTCAGGCCTCTTCTGATTGGACCTCTAACTTTCTAAAATCGTTAATTTTTTCTTACACGCGCTGGCTTCGCCCTCGGAGATTCCGTTAGGTATTCGCTTTCTCATTTTTTCTTGGTTCCCAGTTTTTATGACACGCAGCTGCGTTGAATAGCAAAACTCCGTTATGTTTTCTACTTATTTTTTATTTGTGTCGGCGAACTTTCTTCTCTTAAGTAAAACAGAATGTCTTCTTTCCCTTGTTCTTGTCACGTTTGTCAATTTGTACAGTTATCTTCCAAACTTAACCTTGCAGCTGCTCTTTCGGTAAGGTTGCTTGTTCACATGTGTTTTTGTCTCCATTTACACATTCATACAATTATCTATTAATGTTAACTTTTTGATTGATTATTATTATTATTTTAATATTTGATACTCGGCCTAATTAATTATTTATACATTGTGGTCGTTTGAGATCGTTATAATATAAAATCGTTAGAAACCAAAATGAGACAGACAAGTATAGGGCAAAGTTTAGTAGGGGCTGGGAGAAGCGTAGTATACGTACAACCCGGTGCAGCAGGGAATAAAACTGTCGAATTTTGGGGAAGTTCTAAAGAAAGTCCAATGAAATTTCTAGCCGAAATAGAAGAGATTTTCATGGAAATCGATCCACAATTAGACGAAGGGGAGAAATTAAAAATCGTGGAACGACACATAAAAGGGCCGGTAATAGAATGGTGGAACGTAATCAAAGATAATAAAGATAGATACGGACAATTTAGGGTTAAATTTATAAAAAAATTATTGGGGATATCAAGCCCAGCAACATATCCGAAATTTAATTGAAAACGGACAATATCGCGATACAGGATATATGTCAAGAGTTAATTATTTTTGCAAAATGGTGGCTGAAGGACAATATCTTTATCCACCAATCCCAGAAAAATTTATGATTAATAGAATCATGCGACATTTTGAACAAAAGGTACAATTTGCGATTATAGGAAGTCATAGTGAAACCGTTGAAAGCGCGATAGAATTTCTTAGAACGTTTGAAACGATGGAAGGCGAACCACGTAGGGAAAATCGAGAAGATAGACCAGCGTATAAGGGGAACCTTGATACGAAAATGGCAGGAGCCATGGACTCTCAAACCTATCCTAGAACACCTAACCTTAGATCCTATGGGAATAGACCGCAAAACAAACCAAAACCAAAGTAACCAAAAACCCAATCCTACACTACCTAACAATCCGAGACCCAGTCCAAAAAACTATGTTATAAGGTCCCGGAAAAAAGCAAAAGAAAACGGTTACAGGCAAAGACAGGATTCGGGGCTGCAGATCAAAATGTAAAAAATAAAATCAAAACGGAGAAACCTTTAGAAAACTTTTCAAAAATTAAAAATCCAACATTAAAATCAGTAGGGAAATTACAAAACATTTCATGCGATATTAGGGAAGAATTAATGACAGAAGGCGAAAATATCAACATTCAAACAAAATTATTAGAAAAATGTCCGGAAATAAACGTCAAAATTCATCAAACAAATATAAAAGTTTTAGTAGACACGGGAGCGCAGTGGTCGTGTATACAAGCTGAATACTTGGAGGAGTTAAAAAGACGAGGAAACAAAATTTTAGAATTACCAGTTTATAACGTCGAAGTAGTAACAGCCATTAAACAGAAGAGACAAAGAGTTTCAAAACAAGTATCAATAACCGTGCAATTTAACGACAGAGTAGTAGATATAAATTTTCTGGTAGTACCAAAGTTAACTAGTTTAGGTATATTAGGATGTAATAGCCTATTCGAGTTAAACGCGAAAATTAATATGGAGGAAAGATACGTAATAATAAACGTAGAAGGGGAAAACATAAAAATAAATTTCATCGAAGAAGCTAAAAAAGTAACTTCAAAAACCAATCTATTAAATAGATTGGACATAGAACAACCGTCAGCTAAAATCTGTGTACGGAAATTGCGAAATCAAAGTAGCAATATAGGAGGTCCAAATACTATAATGCGGGCGAATGGGGCGTTATATGTTACTACATTACCCAGTGTAGAAGTAAAAAATGAGGGAACCGAACGTGACCAAGCCGAACGTGACAAAGGGGGAGAAAATACCAGAATTGACCAAACAGGACGTGTAAACAACAAACGTGACGGGAAGAAAGAAAAAACCGAAGCCGACAACACCAGACGAGACAATACAGGAAGGAACAGGAGAAGGGGAGACTTAGAGAGGGGATGGGAGTTTGAACTCAAAGGAAAACAGGAGATAAGCCTTAGAAACCAAAGCACGGTCGAAAGGAAGATGCCAATTCAAGGAAGGAACTTTAAAATCCAAAAAGAGATTAAAAGTGGAGCAACCTATCCAAGAAGAAGCAGGAAGAAGAGCGAAGCGAGCGAGAAAAGGGAAGAACTATATCCAAAAAAGCTTCAGAGTCGTGAGTTATTCGTACAAGGGCTAAGCAAAGTCGTCGTAAATAAAGAAGTAAGTCTTAAGCACCAAATACAAAATGGAGACCACGCAAAAATGAAGGGATCACTGGTAAACATACCTAAGTTCGAATTGAGCTTAATTCCAAAAGGGGAGTCAAGTAGTCAATCAAACCCAAACCTTAAAAAGTTAGGAGCGAACGAAACAAAAAAGTTCAAAAATCGAGACGTAACCAAAAGGGTTAAATTCAAAACAAAATTAAAATATAGTCAAAAAAGGAAGGGGACGAATAAATTTAAGTTTAAAAGGAAGGGAAACGTATTCGTAAAACTAAAAATAAAAAATAAACCAACGGTAAAGTTAAAACTAGAAATAAAGGTTAGGATAGTAAAATAATAGTAAACATAAAGTAGAATAGGTAAAGTCGTAAATTCATAATCATAAACATCGTCCATAATAATATGTAATAAATCTAAAAAGAATAAAGTTCAGAATAAATCGCAACGGTAGAAAAAAACCAGCTGTTTCGATAAAAGCGAGGGGAAGAATTGGGACAAGTTGCGTAGGTCAGTTACTAAATAAACAAGCATCCGGAAGACATGAAAATATGTACAGTTAATTAAGGTAGAGAGGGGTTCTTTCGTTATATCGATAACGGAAACGGGAAATGTCAACATTCAAAAGAATTTCAATCTGTTACTTGGCGTAATCTAACCTAGCACGAAATCAATTAAAAGTAAGGATGGCTTGATTTATGTAACTTACCTTAGTGCAAAAGTGATTAAATTTGTGTCAAAATTTAAATTTTAAAAAAAGTTAGGATAAAGTGTAAATGTGTATAACTATGTATAATCATGCTAAATAGACTGTTTCAGATGAAAGAGAGACGAAATGAACTATCGAACATGAAAAATATATATGTATTTGTATAAAATAAGGATTGTTTTCATATGAATATGTCATGTTTATTACCATGTTTTTGAAAAATATATATGTCACCAATTAATCATTTATGTTAGAAATATGATTGTTTTATAGATAGTAAGTTTTCATGTTATATAAATAAATATGTTTTTTAAAAAGAAAGGAAGTAAATATGTAAAGAGAATAGAAAAGTTTAAGGAACATAAAATTTTAAAATCTAAAAAAAGGATTTTAAAGTCAAAATTTTAAGTTTTTGAGAGGGGAATTTGCAACGGTTTAATTGAACCGCCTGCAAGGAGCAATTTTGGAAAATAGCTAAATTCCAAAATTTCAATTAAATCAAATAATAATTGTAGGAATGACAAAAACATTTCTAAATATAATGTAACACATGTAAAGTTAAAGGGAATATGTAGGTTAGCCAAGCCAAGGTCACGCGCCTTGACAGGAAATATCTAGCGTTCCGGATTGAACAGGAATACGTCCATAGGTTTTTATGCAAAAAACATCAAAATCCGAAAACTTAAATTAAAATGATATAATCGTGTAGAGCTAGGAAACCCTAATAATAAATAATAAGAGAATAAACTCGTCAAATTAATAATAAAAAAGTTATAGCCATAATAAAACGTCATAAAACATAAAAAACCCTTAAAATGAAGATATTCCAAAATCTAATAATAACAACGCATAACTATAATATAAACTAGAAATAAATAAGACTCGAAATCAAAATTTAATAAAAGACCATAAAGTAATTAAATAATAAATAACCAAAAATGCAGAAAGTACCGTAACTTGTGAAACCCAGAAGCGAGGAAGAAGAGGAAAGCAGTTTTGGAACTTTCAGCATCAGAGGAACAACTTACAAAAAGAAGATTTTCAAAATTTCCAAAATTAGAAAAACTAAATTTTGAAAAACTACGAAATTTTCAAATCTCCGTAAAAGTAAAAATATACGTCGTATCGCTACAAATGAAGATGGAAAATCATCAGGGAAAGAAGGGCTTCAAAATGAAATCACCCAGAAGAAGATCGAGCGAAGCGAACGGGATATATGAAGAAAAGAAGAATTCGCAAGTAAAAAATTAGAAATTTCAGGAATCAACTTGTCTTGAACGTCGTGCGCAGAGTAGGCAGTAGACGCATGGAGAGGGAAAGATACCAACCCCAACACAAATCCACCATAAGAAATTAAACTAATTATAACAAATAATAATAGAAATAGATAATTTAAAATGAAAAAAATAGACAAACAATAGAAGAATAAGCCAAGGGAAGTTCATCGTAGTGCAAATAAATAAATAAAATTAATTAAATTGTGAAATAAAACAGTAACAATAATCAGTGAAGGTTGGCCACACTGAAAGGCCTAAATTTCGACGAGTTAACTTTCTTCAAGTTAATTCGACAGTCTCGTTTAGTACCAGCTCCAGGGAAGTCTTCTAATAGCAGCTCCAGGAAAGATCACCAACTTTACTCAAGTCTGAACAGGAAATCGTCGTGAAAATATATTGTCAACGCTCTGTACTTCGCCAGGTTAATAACGGTGCCCACAGAAAGGATCGGCCTTGTAGGAGACAACGTGACATCCTACAACAGCTTAGTATAAGAGATCTTCACTACGGACTCCGGCAAACATTCTTCTAGAACTTGTCGTCATCAAAAGATTCATCGAGAACTGGACTTCGAGATATTCTAGACAACTCTCAGAAAACATCTCCAAGATCCTCTAACATTCTCAGAATCAGGAAGAGCGGACTTGTGCACTTCACAACAACAAGGTACTGCATAAATCAAGCTTTTTTAATAAATAAAATATTTTTTAATAAACTTGAATTACGTCCAAAATTATTAAACTCAATAAAGTTAAATAATAACATTTTAAAGACAAAGTAAAGTCAAAATAAAGCCAATTTTAAATTCATTCAAATAAAGAGATATAAAATACAATAAAATTCGAGTCAAATAATAAAGCAATCAAGTAACAGATTGAAAAGGAATAAATAATAGGATTCATATTTATGTGTATTAGAATAAGAATATAATTTGTTAGTTTTAGTTAATGTTAAAATTGTTTAATATAGTAGATTTTCAGTTTGTTAAAAGAGAAAGCATTTAATATAAATTGTCAGAAAAGGCGACATTAATTGTTGTAAGAGATTCGAAAGAAATCCATTGTTTCTCACAATAAAAATTAAATTGTAGACTTTTAAATAAATTTGTTAAATTTCACTGTTGAATATTTTAATTAAAAATAACCCATTCAAAGAAACTCATTACATTAGAAAGAAGAAAAAGTAAGTGCTCACCAGTATAAAGTTAAAAATTCAAAAAAGAGCAAATTTTGGTGTTAATGAATTAAAGAGCTCCAAAGGGCACACCCTTTGAAAAAGAGTCTGGAGTTTTAAGAAAGGTAAGCTAGTATAAGAAGTGAATATATTAATATAGTAAAATTTCCTGTGTTAGCATAAGTTGATTAAAATTAATTATTCTTGTGTGACATAAGAATCAAGAGCCTTATCAAAACTATTAAACTGCGAGGGAATCACTCTCTATATATCGCGGTGTTTAGTTGGTAGGGTCTTGCGAGCGTCCCCGTAGGTCCGTCTGTCCGCCGCCCGAGCGGGGGGGTGCGTTGCAACACACACACACACACACACACACACACACACACACACACACACACACACTAAAGTTAGTCAGTATATCAGAGTATCTCAGTCTGTCAGTATGTAAATTAGTCAGACGAACAATTACTCATATTTTATATCTCAAGGCGTAAGTACCAGTCAGTAAATGAGAAATTATTTAAATTAGTCAGTCAGTCTTTGAATGAATCTGTCACTAAGCAGTCAGCCATTTAGATAGCTATAACTACAGAACTGTAACAAACACAAATAAATTTCCTGGTGCCAATCCATTACATCTGAGAAGGATTTATTTCACATCGAGTTTCTTTTTCACACCATTCTGGTTGATTTAGTGCTGGCATTTTAAAAAATAAGCTTGGAATAGAGCTTATAGAGCGAACGCATATAGTAAAAGGTGTTATATTATGTAAATGGTCTGCATTACTAAAATGTAACAAAGAAACCTTGATTCCAACTTATCAAAATATCAAATTTAATACATAATACCTTAAAATCAATAATATAAGAAAGTAAATTAACTTCATAATACTTGTCGTCGGGAAGTCTATTAATATCCCCTGGATTACCAGTTTCGGCAGGATAAACCACTATCTTCAGAACTAAATCCTCTAAATTTTATTCCTCTAAGGAGCAAGTATTTAAAATCTGGGTTATATATATATATATATATATATATATATATATATATATATATATATATATATATATATATATATATATATATATATATTCTTATTCAAATAACGTACGATAAAGTAAGGTGAAAGTAACAAAGTGATTGAACATGTTACATATTTTTACAAATTTATATTCTGCAGTAATTTACATGTGTGATATCAAATTTATTTAGCATAGTAAGATTTCAATCGATTCTTACTTGTATAAGATAAAACATAAAAACCAAGTGGAATTTGTATGTCATGCACTTTGGAGGAATTCGGATCTGAAGAGCAAAGATTCTGATAGTCAAATAAACAAAAAACATCATTTATGTTATTAATAGTGCAATTTAGGAAGTTTTACAACATTTTGTTTCAAATCAAACTGCAGATTTAAAATAATAACTTTAAAAAATAAATTGATTAATTATGTCAACGTTATAAGACTTATTCAAAAATATTTATTTATGGCTCTAATTCATGAACGCACGTTCTCTAGGAAACAATACAACACCCATTCTCTAGAACAAAATATAATTACATGCAGACGAACAAAACAATTCAAATGAAAAATATAATCTTAATTTATTTTAACCTTTGAAAAATAGTTGAATTAATTTGTATTAATCTGTGGAATAACGTTGACTTGATGATAAGTCTTAAAAATTTTAAAAAAAGGGAATCATCACCAAACTATCATAGATGTTGAAATGTTTTAAATTAATCAAATTATTTGTCATTCGCGTAAGGGCGACTTTATATGACCCTTGCTCTTTCCTCTAAACCTTGGTATAATTTTCGCTTATTCATCTATATTTGTATCGATATAAATTAGCGTGATATATTACAGTAATTAGATCGCTTAATCTTTAAATAAAATGGCCACCGGTTATGGGAGGGGGAGAGGGTTTGTTTTTAGAATATGTTAGTCATCAGACCAGGGTATACACGCATCAATATTATAGCAAAATATTAACTACCACCATGAATCCAAAGAATCACAATCACAATGCAAGAAGCGTAGAACTTGCATAATTTATTCTGTACTATTTATCACCATGAGAATTGTTTTGTTCAAATGTACATTATGTGTTGTATTTTGTAATATTACTTCTTGTTCTATAAATATTGTTAAGATTGGGCGCCACGTAGTAACCACATGGGTTTACAGAAGAATTTTTTTAAAATAGTAAAATATAGAAAATAACGTGATCTAAAATTAATAGATCTAGTAGTAAATAGAACTATATTTTATTATCTTTTTGTTACTACTAAATAACAAATAGTTTGTCGAATCACACCGAACTGGAAAACCAATGTGACACACAAATATTTCGAGAAATAAAAAAGTCTGACTTATTCATAAACATTTTATTAAACAGGTTTTTTAAAATATTTTTCACAAAATCCATTACTGACTTCAAGAAAAGAAAACAATTGTAATGTAAAATATAACACAAACTTACAAGAACGATAGAGTATGTCAAGTCACACAAAACAGACGCTTCCCAGACATGTTTATTTATTTGTCCCAACAGAGAGCTTGACATTTGCTAATGACTTGTTTGCAAATAGCATTTGTTCTTCGTCGTAAAACTTATTGTCCACAGTCTTTTACAACCTTGTCGTACTAACTAATTGACAAATATCACTTTAAAGTTGTTTTCTTGATATATAGAAATACTTACTTTTAGCCAATCTTTTTAAAGTATATTTCAACAATGTTTCACGATAACTAAAGAAATGTTATCTCAAAAATTTTCATTTAACGTGAATATAAAATTATAATTTATTTTTGCATTTTAAATTTTGGTGATAACAGTTTAAATTTATTTAATTCTTTTCCCCCCTTTTACGATAGGCTACAACCCAACCTCATAGGTTTTAGTGTATAGTTAATATAATTAGTCTCATAGGTTTCATATAATTAGTTAATACTGTGATTTGTAATTAGCACAATGTTACTGATATATTTTTTTTTGATTTTTATAAGAAATAATAATTTTTAAACGTAAGTCTCCATTATATATATATATATATATATATATATATATATATATATATATATATATATAAACACAATATTAGACATTTCTAATATCTAATGGTAGATACAATTATAGTAAAAAATTGGACAATCTGTTTAGAGTAGCTCTATTAGCCAACATGGTAATAGTAGGTTTCGTTCGGTATAAAAACCTTCTCAATTAATTGTAGGAACCTAAATATGGTGCATTTATAGTGCACACATTTTTTTCACATTTAAAAAAAAAAAAAAAAAAAACACACACAAACACACACAAACACAAACAATATAATTACCATTATTGTCTCTATGCTACTTATTTTTAACGTATGCTAACTTGAGTTGGTATAAGAGGATTCAAAAACTTTGATAGAAATATATTAAAACATATCTATGCGTTTAATACTCAATAAGCTTCCTTCCTTTATACAACAAATTCATGTCAAGCGTAAACCTTACCCATTTGAAATAATAATGGTCAAGGTAATTTTTTCCACATAGAAAAGCATTAATTTTCTTTTGCAAGTGATTTCTTATACAGTACGTATGTTATTAGTTTAAATATTATATTAATATTACACAGAAATTGGTAACACCAATATGAAAAAAATAATGGTTATAATGATATTAATGTGGATTCTTTCTTTTTCTTCTTTTTTTGCCGATAACTGGCGAGCATAACAATAACTGGCGATATTTTGGTAGGTGGCATGAAATGTGAGAGCCTCATTCCTTAGAATCTACAGTTTAGAAAAATATTATATGTATTTAAAGCATATTTTGAGACAATAAAGTGTGGTTTTATGACAACCATCTACATATTTTGAGTCATCGACTAAATTGGACCCCTTAAAAAAGTGTCCATCATATGGTTTCATATTAATTTCGACCAAATAATTTGAAATATAGACTACTGTGCAGATAATAGGCACACAATATAAAATAAAATATATATAAAAAAAAAAAAACATTTACACTATGGCTATGGGAACACATGGCTCCTCTAAAATGTTAACTTCAATATTTATCTCCACTACGTACATGTGCTAAAATAAATAAGTAATTTCTTATATTTATTTGTTTTTATTTATTTTGTTTGTGTGTTCAAATTTTTTAGTTTATAGTAAATGGTAAAAGGACTACGAATAGTTTTCTCTCCTTTATTGTTATTTTGCTCTACAGATGTAATTTCATTTTCTTTCATTAATTTATGTGTAGTGGAAAATCCTGACAACTTATTTTAACAGATGATTTAATTAATATCATTCTCAAAGTGTTTCTTGCATCTATATTAAAAGAAGTGCCTTGATTTAAGTTACTCCAGTTATTTAACTTAAAGTTTTAAGAATCTCACAGTGATAAAGATATCAGTATTTGAATTCAGAAAATATTGTAATTGTAAAAATAAAATGTTATTTCTAAATTTTTTCTTAATAAATTTGAATTTCTCTATTCACGAGTAAACGTTTCATTGCCCTTTTTAAAAGATTCGTTTTGTTATTTGTTTGTCCTTTTAACAGCATAAGATTAATTGAAACTGCAATTAACAGTTGTTATTTTTTAACCAAATCATAATCACAAATAGGTAATTTTTCGCGCTCTTTAAGTAAGTACATTCTTGATATTGCTTTGATAACGGAGACTATGAAATATTCATCGACCATGTAGAGACTACCTAGGTCTCTATCTTTTTGTGAAAATATGAGGGGTTGTAAAGTTAAGGTAAAACATATTACTGAGGTTCGTTTTAATTAATCTTGAAGAGAACTACGGATTGTGTTTAAAGTTAGAACATCAATTAATTGTTTATGACTTATATACCTTTTTGTATGAGACGATAGAGAGAAAAAATGTTTCTTGGTTGTTAAATGTAAGATATACTTATACTAATATGTGCGAATCTAAATTACTTCTCTTTTTTGGTGTATTCAAAAGATGGTTAACGGTAACTTTGTAGGTAACAGTGTATTTACAAAAAAAAAGAAATAAAGGAAATTATTAAATGTTAAAGACAAACGCCCATTTGTAATGGACATTGGTGCTCTGTTTATTTCTAACCTCCTCATAAAAAAACTCCTGTAAATTCTAATTATCAAATTGTTTCCAATTTCAAATTTTACGCAATCTAAAACAATATAAATCGCTTCAAGAGGTGGCGCATAGTAATTTTGTACGGTCTCTCTACATTTTATTCCCTTTAGATTTGTCTTAATAATCCAATATTTCTCCTTATTATGATTATTTTTTACATATACCGACATAACCCTATATCCTATACAATTTAAATTATTATGTTATCATTAATATTTTTATATTTTAAGTGTGAAAAATCTTGCCGTTTTTGTGATAGTTAGATTTATTCTAGTAATTCCATCAATATTAAGTTATTTTCCTTTGCAGTATTTATTTTCCCGAAGGCTCGATTCGACACATTCTTTACTGCTGCATTACCACATTGGCCACAACGCTAGTACTTGGTATAAGTTAAACACACCATTACAGTTTTTTATTCTTCCTCCATAATTTGTAAGAGTAGTGCTTTTATTCCTAAATTGTTCTATTATTAAATTATTTCGTAGTAATTTACTACTAACCCTGAAACCGAAACTTCTGCTAAAATGATCGAACGATGCTAACAGGTACAACGTTATCATCTGTGAATCGTTTGACCTAAGCCTAATAGGTAGGTAATGTTTCTCAACTTGAGTATGCAGTATATTGTTTGATAATACAATACGTAAATCATTGATAATGTACTTATATATATATATTTTCTAATTAAGGAGAATAAACAAACGTTACACTATTCCTATATAGATCCTGCAGTCCACTCTCTCTTTCATGATAAGCCTAAACACCTGTTGGTTTAACTTCTAATAATTTAATAAATATATAACATTACAATTGCACTAGTTTTAAGTATACTACATAAGTTATAAAATAATACCAAAAACAATTTATTTGTAAATCCTGAAATTTATAACATTGTCATGTTACTTGTGTTTTATACAATAAGTAACTTACTATTACAATTAAATGGATTGTTTTTACACTAATTGGCAAAGGTAGGCGTAGGGAACTATACAGTATGAGGTACAATTCGTGTTCCGAAATGGGTGACCTAATATATTATGCTATATTTCTAAGATAGAAAGACACTTCGTAAACTCTGGTAGGAAATTCCATTGGTTATTTTTCGGATATAACAACGTGTAACCAATTTCGTCATTATTGGTTGATAGTAGATTTAGATAAAATTGAGTTAATACATGGTTTATCCACGTAAAACATAGCAATTTTTAATTTTTAAATTTAAAGTTAAAATGACAAATATTTGAACTTCCTCGTGGCATTTCACTTAACATCTTATTTCATATTCATTCTAAAAAAATTATATTAATAACAAATAAAATTAAAAAATATATTAAGAATTTATTTTGAATCATAGAAATATAGGATCAGAATTAGAATATATTTTAAGAAAATGTGGCATGAAATAAGAAGACATGAACAAATAATGATTGCTGTAATTATGTAATATAGCAATTTTTAATAACGGCTGATAATATATTTTGTGACTGGTTTAATTTTATAAATGTACATCAAGTCATGCAGCACTATGATAGCTTATCGGAACATTATTTATAGAAAGTTGCTTTGATATTGGAGAGTATATTGTAATTGTTTTGTTATCTATTTGAAATTAAAGTAATTCATATGTGATTATTGTTAAACCACAAATTATCTCAAACTTTATATTATCAAGTTGGTAAAATTGAACGATGAAAATTTAAATATGTATTTGTATGGACTTTTTAATACTTAAGGGTAATTAGAAACTCATCTTATTGAATATTCAAATATGTTTACTTTTACACAAAAAAAATCAAAACTAGAATTAATTTATAATTTTTAAGTTGATATAAAACTGGTGTAGTAATTAACGTTCTCGTTATATAAGTGAGCACTCAGTAGTATTATAACGAAGACAGATAAAAATTTACGGTGTTGTCAAATTATAGTGAGGTGCATTGTTAAAATATAATGTGATAATGAACTCTGGTTGAAAATGCTAACAAAACATTACCTAATTGAATAGCTATCTAGCAGTCCTATGCCCTTCAGAGCTGTTAAGGTAAAGAGTTATGAGTTTAATAAGACCGAGTATGTTGTGAAAATTTAACTAATGATAATCAATGGTAGGCTTACTTTACAGTTTTCTACTGAGATTTTAATGATGTCGTTGGCACGTTGTAAGTTAAGCCTAATTATCTTAAATATTTCTTCCATCTTTTCTCTTAAACTGCTATCCTTGGTTTTGTTATTTGAGCCTAACTTTAAGGCGGAGACAATAGTAACTAGTTCCCTTAGTTAAAGGCTTCGTCTAGAAAATTAAAAGACCTACCTCTTTCTCTCTGTCTGTTGGTCAGTAATATTTTATTATTTCTATATATACCTATATATACTTAAGTATTATTATCCTTCTTCTTTTTCTACATCATGTATAACCAACAGACACAAAAAGATGTTGTACGATAATGTACGGGATTTTGTTATGTATTTCTATGTGAAAAAATACTGGAATTTTTCCGGAGGACCAATCAGTGACAATGCAAAGCATAAATTCTGCATATAGAATAATTACAATATATGATTAACAATTGTAGGTTTGTACTTACGTGATTGTCTGAAAGTCTGTTCTGAGACGTCTCGTTAGATGGGCGCACTGTAAGACACTTAAAAAATTGTTTTAGTTTCATACCAAAACTTCACATTTTATTAAATATACAAACCAAAATCTCACACATAGCACAATCCACATACAGAAAAACTAGAACTGCACTGATGATAGAAAAATATGATGGTAAATTGGAACTGGAACAAAATAAAATATGATTTGTCAGTTGCTGGTGAAATTCATCATGACGCTGATGAGTTACGTAGTCGGAATCTGGGGCCAAACTGAGCGAAATGAAGCCAAAGCTTGACAAGGGTAGGAAAATGACGCCTTTCAAGAACCAATCAGAATTCAATATCTGAAGGACAATATCTGATGTTATATGGGGTGATGTGATGACGTAACATGGTGTACGTGACATTTCGCAGGTAAATTATAGGATGCAGGTGTTAACAACAATACAGGCAAATTAGAGCGTTGTTGCCAAACTTTGGACAGCCAATATTTCACACCTGACGAAAGAAGAAAGCTTTGTCATACTGGAAGTCTGGCAATGATGTGCGTTATTGTTTTATATTATTACATTGAACGAAACAGGAAGAACAATCGTCGCTGTGCGAATTGAAGTTTTTTTTAGAAATATCATTTATACGTTTTGTTAGTTGGACTTGAATACATTATTTTCTTCTTGTTTTTAATCAAAATAAAAGGGTTAATAAAATGACGTAATATTTACGAAACAGATGTATAATAAAAATTCTCAAAATTTGGAAAAGAATAGCCACAAAAGTTAGTAATAATCAATTTTGGAACAATGTTAAAACTTTAATTGAACATATTTATTTTTGAGGAGGGCACCAACTACAAAACCAAATAGGACTTGGTCAAGAAAATGCAATACCAACCACTTCCTCCCTGTCTGTTGGTCATTATTATTATGTTGATTTATTATATATACCTAAGTAACATATACTTCTTTTTTACATCAGGTATATTTAATTACCAAGAGACATAGAGAGGAAAACGCTCTTGTCCAAAATGAATAACAGCCAGATTATTGGCAAGAAATTATGTGTCGATTAAACTAAATCTTTCAATTTGAAATCTAAAATATCTGGTGATTAAACTAAATTTCGTGTATAATGGGAGTCTGATCATGGTAAAAATTTAGGAAGAAACAATCACTCTCCTCTCTCTGCCTATTGGTTATTAAGTAAACATGATGTAGATGGAGAAGAATATAATATATACTTATAGAAATAATTATACACACAGACAGACAAATACTTCCAGACAGAGTGGAAGAGATAGTATTCTAACCTAATCTATGTTACCTCTACCTCTCCGTTTCTTGGTCAGTATTGTTTTCTTATTTCTATGTACTGTATACTGAATATAGTTATGCAAAATATATTTCTGTATATCTTGTATACTGAGTGACCAACAGATAGGTGTAAAAGTTTCGTCATATATTCTAACCGTAATCAGCACCAATGTGAATTCGTTTAATCACCAGATAATTTAGATATTGTAATCAACTGTCCTTAATTTAAATTATCGGGTGAATATTCTGTACGGTTGTATGAGAGAACTTATTTTAAATGTAAATCCTGAATGTATTCCCATATGCTTGCATCATATTGCATCAATTACCACAGAATTAGGAATTATATTCTCGATTACAATCTTTCCCCTTCAAACTGAGGTGGCTTGTTTAGTATATAATGGTGAATTTAAAATTCAATATACCCTAAATGAAACACGAATACCTTACTGCCGTCCATTATCACTCATTAAGTTTGCTGTTACTCCAAACTTTAAGATGACTCTTGGTATGAATTGTTGAGTTACAGTGGTTGGAGTGGCACTTCTAATAATTGTGGATACAGTAGATATGAGATAATATCAAGGATATGTGAAACTGCATTACGTAGTCAAGTGTTCAGAGTATTCAATAACTATAATTTTATCTAAGGTTTCCGCAGAGAATATTTGTTCTCCGTTCAGAGCTGATGTGTCTTTTCAGTTTTGGATGTAACTTGCATAATCTATAAACATTATATGCCTAAAGTAGAGTTTCGCTTTCCAATTGATTGTCTTAGATCTCCCACTTGTTCTGCTGTTTCGAGTTAGAATTTGCTCAAAAGACAGTATGCTGTTTTTTTTTAGGTGAAGGATGACTAAAAACGTTTTCATCTCTGATTTGAATAGCTTGTCCTATTCCACGTGATCCTCCACTGAACTACATGTAAAATATAATAATAATAATAATAATAAATTATACCAGTGGTTATTTTCCAATTCTTAATTTGTGTTGTTCTGGGTTTTGTTCTCTACGACTACAATGTTTTGTTCTCTACGACTACCATAATTCCAATAGAGTAGATAATTCCCCACTGGTGACTTTGGGAAACGCCGTTTGTATTGATGAATAACGTAACCTAACAATAGGCGCAATCTTGCCCACGAACCCCACACTACCCCTATACTCCCCGCCCCTAACGTAAAATAACATAACCTATCATAACTTTTCTTAACTTAACATAACCCAACCTAACCTAATCCCCCAATCCCTAATCCGTAACCTAACCAAACCTGACATCATATAACATTCTCTCTCTCTCTCTCTCTCTCTCTCTCTCTCTCTCTCTCTCTCTCTCTCTCTCTCTCTCTCTCTCTCTCTCTCTCTCTCTCTCTCTCTCTCTCTCTCTCTCTCTCTCTCTCGTGTGTGTAAGAGAGAGTGAGAGAGAGAGAGAGAGAGATAGAGCGTGTGTGCATGCGTGCGAGTGTGTGTGACTATCATATAATTATGTGTTCCTGCCACCGCTGTCTATGTGTGTACGTGTATATAAATGTACAAGTTTGTGATTTATAGTTTCACCGTTTATAGCGTAGCACAATCAGGTCACTAGTTGCGGCACAATGTTAATGTAATATGTATCATATTTAAATTGAGATATATTGTGGTTATAAACTCTATGCCCTTTTCATGTCAGTGAGCATTGCTGTGTTGGAGAGGTATATATTGTTCATTATATTATCACGTTATTAATATTTATTTATTATAAGAAATTTTTTTTCAAGCAAACACATATTTGAAAATACTGGGCGTCAGAACGCTTTGAAAAACTCTTTTAACTTCCGAAATAATTTAAATCCTGTACCTGAATATGAACGATAATTTTTTTAAAATAAACAAAAATTTAAAACGTGTTCAGTTTAATAATTGATTTACCTTTTACTTTTCACAAATTGATTTTGTTATTGTTGTTAGGTAGGTATTTTGACAATATTTCACAGAAATTTGCTAAAAAATTATTAGACCCGTGGATAAATGAATTTCGATTGTACAGCTCTGGACTACTTTTTTGATATTTGGGGACAAGGATACGAAGATTTTTGTAAAAACTTGAAAACATTCGTTGCAATTTCAATAACAATAAAAAGTTACGACTTAATCCATAAGATTGGTCATAGTTTACTAATATGTATTCTGTGAGTGCTCAAATAAAACGTATTGATTGTAATATTTTCATAAATCACGATTCAGAAGTTAGTGTTAAAGAAACTACAGATAAAATTTTATAAAATAAATACTTGTCAATAGAATTGTCATAAAAATCTATTTCTTCAAATTGGCTCCACGGTTTTCATCCAATGTTTGGCGATATTTCAATATCCAAACAAGTAGACAAGTAACTCGATTTCAATTACTAGATAATCTACTTACAGGTTTATAGCACAAACTAAGTAATATTTAATATTTTATTCAAATAAAAAATAAAAAGTCTAAACCTTTTTCTATGGTCTCTTCGGTTTCAACTTATCTACAGTACATTAATTTACTCATTTACTGCTGGAGAAAGCTCAGCAGAATAAAACATTACATTTGTTTTCCAAACACATATAATTATTATTAGACACGAGAGACTCTAGTGATGATGACGTCAAGTAATTTACCTATAGTTCTTAAATAAATATCTTTATCCTTCAAATGTGTACAACTTTCCGATGTAAATAATTTGCAAAATTTATAAAATCTTCATAAATTTAGAAACTTCTTTGAAAGACTTTAATGAAACACTTAAAAGGTAATTTAAATATTTCAAGTAACTTTCCAAAACTTGGACTTTGAAAACTATTTCTCTCATTACTTAAAAGTAATTAAAAGATAAATTAAAACGTTTAATTACGTTGAACTTCTCATTTAAAAGTTTGCTGTTATTACCACTAGAACCTGTATAAGAATATTGTACTGAATTGTGTATTATATAAATTATGTTGTTTTTTATCAATGTTGTTTTTCTTATTCAAGAATATGACCTATCTGAACGATATGTAGTCTAAATTATATGTAGACTATATGTAGTCTAAATATATATTGCATTGTTTTATAGCTTACTTAGTTCATTTTATACAAAACATAGATAAATGTTTCAAATGGCTTCCATAAAATCAAGCCATATCCCAAGAAAAAGTTATTATTGTTATTATTTTAATTACTATGTTCAAACGTTAAAAAAGGTATTCAATAATGCTACTAATAACTAAAAGGGCTGTACTAAAACTTGACAAGAGGTTGAAAAACTATATATATATATATATATATATATATATATATATATATATATATATATATATATATATATATATATATATATATATATATACCGTTCACTGTCATGAATAATAGGTTTTTAAAAATAACTTTTTTTTTTATAATACCGTTTATTTATTATGACTAATAACATATGTACTGAAATTAATATATTTACAGGTTAGTGGATACAATTGATTTGCATTCAATGTGTGCCGAGTGAGAAGCTTAACTACTTGATTAGTTAAAATAAAAATATTGAATTTTCATATATTATTTATTTACATAACTCCTCCATCCCTAAATAAAATTTCGGAGTGTGGAGAAGTTTCTGCTTCCTTACCTCGGAGTTTTCGTACCAGCTTGATGAATGCTAGGTATAGAAACCCGCTGAATGAGGCGCCATAAAGGGCGATAGTCCATACACTGATGTGGTGGGTTATTGTCATCTTTTGATTAACTTTAGAAATGATTTCTACAACAATCTCGTCATATTCTAATCGCTTAACCATGATTTTTAAACTATTGGCTGCCGTCCATCTTCAGGTCAAAGTTGGAGATGTTCATAAATATGGGATGACCTTCAATTGTTTTTGAAGTGTGGGTAGGCTTCCTGTTAATATACAAAACAGAATCACCATTAGTTTTTATTAGGAATATACCTTTGAGGGTAATCCTTGGTTGTAGTAGCATTTTTACCATTAATCTCTAAATTATCCTTTTGGGGGAAAGTCGCCAGATATTGTTAATTACTAGGAACCAGTTAATCATGTTGTCAGTGACTTCTAAAGCGGTATATCCACAGTTGTCTGCATTGTTGTTTCTGATGATGGAAATTTCACATTCTAGTTTTGATGGGAAACATTGTCAAATGAGCAAAATTATTTGAAGTTTGTCTTACTATTACAATTACTGTCTAAGCCTACAATTACAGAATTAGATACTAACATGTTTTTACTTTTGGTATTATGGTTGCATGTCTGGTTTTATATTTCGTGGTTATAGAATTCAATTTATACAAATTAAAATTAGCTTTTTACACAATAGGCAAATTTATAAAGTATACAATATTATCCGAATCTATCTTACAATTTGCTTTTTCTAATTCCAACATTTTTCCTGTTTTAGGTTCCAACGGTTATCTTTCATTGTAAAATTCATAGACTTCAATTATCTCGTCGTACTGTTCTTGCATTGATATAAGACTATAGCATGTACAACACACAATAATTTACAAAAAGTTAAGGAGTTTTCCAAATCTGTGACTTCTGGAAGCAACATATTATATCAAATGTTCAATTGATTCAGAATACTTCTCTATTTTTCCAGTTCAATAAAATCGTTTATCCAATAATTTACAATTTCTAACTTATTTTTTTAATTCTGCGAAGTATTCATAAATGATATTAAAAGTTTTATTGAACTCTGCCATGATATTAATATTAATAGAGTACTCAAGTTGATAAATTATATTAGAGTGCTCATTTTCAATATCGTTAATAATTTTGTCTATTACTTACAATCATATGTACCTATATTACCAGTTATGGATTTTATAACAGATCTTATTACGTCTATTAGACCTCTTTTCGTTCATGTATCACTGTTATTCCCTATCAGTAAAATTTCGTACTTTTCATGTATAATTTTTCGACTATGATTAAAATATCTAAAATAGTTCGCAATATCTTACCTGCATTTTCTGTTAAAAATCATTACTTCCACCTAAGCTACCGTTACAATTACTGCAGTTATTCTTAAAGTGTTTTAACACAACATAATAATAGGGATCAATGCCATTTAAATGGTTAACAAGATTTCTTAAACTAAAATAGTGCACAAAGGTGTAGTAGAAGGATTCTTGATTGGCCGGTTAAGGTTTCTCGGGATTATTCTAAGGTTGTTGGTGATGTCCCTGATATCGGCTTGGTCGGTGGCTGTGCCGAGGACGAAAAGGAGGAACCTGTAAAATGATTTTGAGTATTATTTCTTTACTTTTCTTCCTAGGCCTCTTAATTTTGACAAGTGTATTTTTTTCCTAGTATTGTGGTGTCTGGGCTTGCTAACGTCACCACAACATGGAACTAGTTTACCCGACTAGTTTCCCAACACTCACACTGCAAAACCTGCCAAAACACACACGCCATGCAAACACATAAATTCCACGACCTCAAACGGCTTTGCCACGGCCAATCTCACCTTACAGGTCTCGCACTCGTAACTTGTCTCTAATAGGCCGACAGATCACGTCGACCGCGATAGCGCTTAAAATCCCGCGACTTCGAACAATGACGCTCTGCGACACTATTCCGAACCAAACAGGGTAATCTGAGAACGAGTTAACGATAGAAGAGAAACAAATTATTTTATTACTAGTTTATGCCTCATTTCAATAGATAGGTGATTTTTATTTATTTCAAAGACGGTATCAATGGTTAATATTCACAATATTTATTGACTTGATTCAAACTGATATTTCAGGAAACGAATATATTTTCCATTGGTAATGGGGAAATATTGTGAACGGTTTTTTTCAAGACATTTATTTCTTTTTCACATAATGGTTGATTTCAACAAAGAGTTTCAAATTAAAAATATTCTCTCTGTAGTATATATTTGTGCTGTTTCTGAATATAAAAATAGGACAAGACGTAAATAAATCCATGAAGATTTATAGAAATAAATAAATAAATTTGCTGTTAAATAAATAAATTTATTTATAAGACTGTTTAGTATGTTTTAATGTTAATTCCTTTAAATGTATAAGATTTGAATTTGCTAAGAGGATCTAATTTTTGTACACAAGTTTTTGTGTATAACAACTATATGTCCAGATTTACACTGAAATGAAAAATTATATGTCTAAAATAAAATCTGATTTTACTTTTTGTTTTACAAAATGTTTTTCGATAATCTAAAAAACAATGTTTTTTTCCAACTTCCTTGAACTCCTGAAAAAAAAAAATAGGATTGCTAGAGTGGAACTTTATCGGATCATTGAACGTTGAAATAAATATTGAAGTGGAGAGAACATCGCTTCAACAAAAATGCTGTCAATATCTCGTAATTTTTATTTTTTTAAAAGTTTTTTTAATAATACAAAAAATATATGTTTCTCTTTTAAAATTAATAAAATACTTTACAACATTGAAGGTTGATGTTTCTAAGATGTTATATATCATTTTTGTTATGCATTCTCTTATATGATTCTATTTATACAGACGACAGATAAATGTCATTCCGATAACACTTTTTGAGTTCAAGATGTCGCAAAACGTAATTACTGATATTAATTTTGAATCCGTTAAGTAACTTTATTTATACCACGTATGTGTGAAAATTGCCTAATAACATAAATATTGTTATTTGTAAATACTTAAATTTTAGGCGAAGTTATATAAACTGCCCCTTACATTTTCCTCACTTATAAAATTGTGTTTAATAGTGAGAGAGTACATTTTCATTTATTTATAAAATATATACATGTACTTTTTAATTTGAAATTTTCATACTAAAGAATAATATGGCTTAGGTTTGCTACATTCTGAACCGTATTATCAGCAGCGTACTATATATTGAACAAAGCCTATTGTGTGAAAAAATATTTAATATGTGTTAAGTAAAGTAAGAGATACAAAAAATAACACAAAGCTCTGCTAAGTTCAGAATGAGTGTTTAGTAAAATCAATATAGATCAGTGTAAAATTGTGTCAAAAGCCCTATTTAGGCTGACACTGTTGTATGCGTGAATTTAAATTTGTATCGTTAATATTGGAGTAATTAGGTAGATAATATTACTATCCATGCTTATATATTTACAACTTATGTTTTGTTATTTTATGTCACACCTATGCTTTTTACGATCTCCGTATTAATATTTATGAATATGATATTTTGTTACATTTTACAGGTAAATTAAATAATTATACTTTTTATTTTTAACCGAACAAGTAAGCAACAATTAAAAATTTGTTATATATATATATATATATATATATATATATATATATATATATATATATAGTTTCTTTATATGCTAATACAATAAATTAGTATTTAAGACAAATATATAATCCTATCAAACATCGAAATATAAAACAAAGGGGTTTGAAAAAAACAACACTTAATTATAACGGGTAAAATTCCTTATAATTAGATCACATTTATGTAATAAAAAAAAATGATCGTTACAAAATCATGTAGACACTTTCTCACCCCCCCCCCATCCTCAAATCAAAATCAAAACAATGCGTCGTCACATAATTGTCACTCAAAACGTAAGAATAATCGGCTTTGAATATTCATACATATTTTATAACAGCCTTATGTGTAATTTGTTTAATTTTATCTATAACTGTGGAGATTATAACACTACGTTTGTATCCTTAGTGGCTACACTTCAGCAAATTGTGATCAAAATCGTTAGTAAATTCTAGGAAATCTGAATTTTAAGTTGTTTTTTTTTAATTTTCTAAACTTAAACTATTAGACTGTTACTCAAATCGTTATCTTGAAGATATTCTAAGTTGTAAAACTTGGTTGTTATATTGCCTAATAATACATTTAAAAATCACTTAATTTTTTACGCAATCATCTATTAATTTGTAAAAGTAACAAGCAAAACGATATATTAGTTTTTTTTCACAATTTATGTGAATGAATGTACTGAAACACAAATTTAGATAAGATTTAATCATCAAAATTTCAATGATATATCAAGATTGAAATACTAACGAGAGTTTTGCAAAACTAAACTATATATAGAAATCTGTAGAAGTTTAAATGTTTGAAAACTCGTAACCATAAGGGATTCAAAAGATCTTGTTGTTGAATAAAGAGCTATTTGTATTATTTGATTAATTGTATACCTAAACATTCAATTTTAATTTTAATACGCTGAGTAACTGTATGTAGTAGAATTTAAAATTTAACAATAAAAAAATAATATTAGTAACAAATAAAACGCTAAACGTAGGATGTTAAGAGTTCTGCCAGAAACTAAAGATTAAGCCTGCGAAAACTACTCTTTATTGTTCTGTGCCTTTGGAAAAGTGGATCGATTTTTTGAAGCCTTAAAGAGGATTTTATTTTATGTGAAACAAGAACTTGTTGATCTGCCTCCGATTTGATCCCTATAAATAGTGATTATGCTACAAACGTAACACATAAAAATAACGCACAAGAATTTCTCACCTAGCGGTGACCGATGGCTTTAGTATGGAAAGGTTTAATATGATGGAACCTGAGAGAACCTTACATATCTTAATCCGCACTTGGGAAATATCTAAATTTCTAATGCTCCCTCAAATAATACAAATATTTTGCACTGTCGAAACGGTTAATCAGTTGGATAAACCTCAATAAGTTATATTACATTTTCAGAGATACAGAATTATTAAAGTAAAAACGATAGCCCCTATGATTGGTAGACGAAAAAATACAAATGAAAAACTATAACTGAATTATCAATATTTCCTATACAACCGATTTTGACCATATGCACGTCGGGTCCAACAAGTCGGCGATTTCAACAATCGTATTATGCACGAGAGTCATCACCGTACCTCTACTTTGACAAGTTTTGAAGCAAGGCTCCGATATTATCTTTTAATCGATTTTTCTAGATTATTTTTTTTTAAATCCTTACCAGTGGAGGTGAGACTAGTACTTATAGGATTCGATAAAATATCTGCAATTGTTTTATCTGGTTCTACATGACTCTCACGTTGTGAGTAATATTCTTTCAGTGCCGTAATAACAGGGTATGTTGTAGCCAATGAAGGAGCTGTTATATGACGTAGTTTATAAACCCTAAAAAGATCAGCATTCTTCAGGTAAAATCAGTTCCGTCGACAAATCTGCATACGTTTTGGGCGGTGAGATATTTTATATTCTATAATAGCCATATTTCCGGTTATGTTGATTCTTTAACTGAAACTCAATAACTGATATTTCAGATAATGTGTCGATTTATACTCTTTTTCTTTTCTTTTTTTTTTTCAACCGGAGTGATTTACTTAAGATATATTTGACAAAATTGTAATTTTGTATTTTTCTTTTGACATCTACGTATGTATTCTTACGTTTTTTCCACAAGTGAGAGATGATATTCACTAGACGACCAACAGATATTATTCCAAAAGAGTATTTTAGACTCAGGACACCTACATATCAGCAAAAAAATAAAATAAAATAAATAAAAAACAAAATAGCGCAAATTGTCAAATAACTTTTACTAAAAACATATATTTAAATTGATGTCACCTTTTTTAAGGAAATGTCCATTTGAGGTCCCATGAAACACAAATTGGAAAGAAATAGAAAAAACTTTTTAAAAATTAGATTTTTACAACATACAAATTTAGTTCTTTACAAGAGACTTGTGTTGTTTGTACTAAACAAGTGAAAATAACTACACTACTAGTCTATTTTATAAAAATAATGTATATCAAAATATCTTATGTATTTACGTAAAAGTTGTCATTTTATATTTAAAGTTTTAAATTAAATTTTTAAAAACTACAGATCACGAATGTTGTCTCTTTTTCATTTTTAAAGACTTTGGTTGATATAAATTAAAACAGTGAAGTTAAACATGAAATTGAATGAGTCCTTTCACGTAAGTAAACTCAAAACTTCTTCTTCTTCGGTTATAGAATAATGTCAAGTAGTAATACATATATTAATTCTGTATATTGCAACGAGACGTTATATATGTTTTTTTTTTTTAATTGCTACGTCAACAACTGAAGAAGTTCTTACTTGTTCACTAAAAGCTTTGCAGTAATCGTAAATAGTTGTCCTTTCTTTCAGGCTACGTACAGTTCAAGTAAATCGGCCAAAACATTTATTATCGTTCTCATCACACACATAAAAAAAAATATTAATAATATATATATATATATATATATATATATATATATTACTCACCAGCTCTCCAAAACTGTTTTTACACTTGATAAATTAAAATAATAAATTTAAATTCCGATAATATATCACAACTGTAATATAAAACGAATTCGAATCTGCATAGATTAAAAAATAATCTTGGAATTAGATGAATTTATGTAGGAATAAATTTAGACTTACTCTGTTGATGTTTTAGATATTGTTTTAATAAATTTAAAAAATATGAATAAAGTTTACCTTAGTTGTCAATTAGGTGAAAAATGTAACAGATAATAATTCGCTCGGTATGAAATTAATATTAATTGCTCTGTTATTGCCAACGACACAATTTTTTATTTAGATACTTTTGTAATCCATAATAAAAATGGTATTATTCTTTTAACGAATAACTCCCTTATAGAAAAATAAATAATTCATAAATATTTTAAAAGATTAGTTTATACTTTAAAAATTTATAATTATTTCCAAAACGTTTAAAGATTGAAATAAAATATTTAAAGTGGGCAACCATTTACTACAAAATAGCAGTTATTTGCTTTCTGAAGTCCAGTCCTACATTTACATCTAACAAACTACCTAACTTGTTTCTATTTTTTATTAATATTTTGTTTTAACTACACGACACAGTTATGTTACAAATTGGATTAAATGATAATGACTCTAAATTGTAACTTTTTAGGAATAGGTATAATTAATTAATTGTCACATATGATGTTACAATACAAAATAGAATAGAATGTACGTATTTATGTAAGTATGTATGTATGTGTGTAAGTATGTATGTATGTATGTATGTATGTATGTATGTATGTATGTATGTATGTATGTATGTATGTATGTATGTATGTATGTATGTATGTATGTATGTATGTATGTATGTATGTATGTATGTATGTATGTATGTATGTATGTATGTATGTATGTATGTATGTATGTATGTATGTATGTATGTATGTATGTATGTATGTATGTATGTATGTATGTATGTATGTATTTATGTATGTATGTATGTATGTATGTATGTATGTATGTATGTATGTATGTATGTATGTATGTATGTATGTATGTATGTATGTATGTATGTATGTATGTACGTACGTACGTATGTATGTATGTATGTATGTATGTATGTATGTATGTATGTATGTATGTATGTATGTATGTATGTATGTATGTATGTATGCATGTATGTATACATTATCTCAAGTAAACTTTAGATATATTTGGGAAAAGTTATGAAAGGTATTTTTAAAATGAATTTGTTTAATATTTTAAAATTATATATAAGTATAATTCCAATAAAATAATATATATTTATTCCTTTTATAATTTCGAAATATGATAGCCTAGGTTATATTACCAAATATTTAGTGATATATTATTTGTACGAGTATTACAACTTGCCGAGACCTAATTTTACTCTTTGTAATGTTTGTTAGTCTTAATTATGTGTTAGTAATTTACTATATAAGTGAATATAATACCATTTATATATTGTTTATTAATTTCCAAAACGAGTCAAATCTAAACAATATAAACTGACTCTTTTCAGTCTTAGAAATGTGACATGCGTTGAATGGCTGTTCTAAATTACGTAATACAAATCTGAACTCACTCAAATATCGGAAACCCGATAATAAACTTTAGATTTTTTTCTTTCTTGAATGTAAAATATTTCGTTTGTTTATTTCAAAATCAATAGGTCAAATGTAAAACACGAGAGTGGATGTTGTTCTATAAAATCTAAAATTACATAAATATCGGAAAACAATAAAATTGATGATAAAATAAGATTTACCTCATCATATCATATCAATCAATTTCATTCTTACCACAAATCAACTAAGCTATTGTGAAAAATATCAATACATAAACTTTAACTTATTTATCGAGACATTATTGAGACCGTTGAACTATATTTGGCAATACAAATCTGAATGATCAAAATATTGCAAGTCCATTGAAGATAAATCTAGATATTCCCGTTTCTAGAATATAAAACATTTTATATATTTATTTAAAAATCAATAAGGTGAATGTTAAACATCTGAATAAATAAACTTCAACCCTAGGTAAACGTAATTTCTTAAAATGATGTACTATATTTTAAAATTTAGTACAGTACCGACACCGTACTATTATATATTGTTTATCTATCCACACTAATTCATCTTAAAAAAAGTATGTCATCAAGGGTTATGAGACGTGATAGGCAATCCAGAGGGGTCTTATTAGGATTAAATTTTTTCCATGTAGTATTGGGTTATATTCCTCTCTTTCGTCTTTTCTACCACGTCTTTCTTGACAAACTCTTGTTATATTCCTAACTTTTCTTTATATTATATTTTATCTTCTTTTCTTTATATTATTTAAAGCGAAGATTACCAAGAGTTTTATTTTTATTTTTTTCAAATTTAAACAAAAACAGAAAAGAAATTCCTAAATGTATTCTGATTAATATCACTAACTTTATTATTAAATAATTTCAATATTTTTGTGAATAAATCACATGCTTAATTAAATTAATAAGAATTGATAATGATAAATGCATTAAAATTCTATTACTGAGGAACTTGGGACAACGATGTATTCATTTTTAACAAATTAAAGACAGCAATTGCTGGAAAAAAAACATTCATCCCTAAATAAGTACCTATTCCAAATAATATTCTGGTACAATTTATAATACTTTTGTCGATCACCTCCAAGGTAAAAATGTCATAGAATGTAAAACACCATTTTACATAGTTCATCATAGCATTAAAAATATTTAATATTTTAAATAACTATTAGAGGTTTATCGTTCAATTGTGGATTAATTAAGATTTCAATTTTTAAAATAAATATTGTTTTGTTAATTTTATTTATTTAACTAAATATTATCTTTATGTCCATTTATTAACGTAATCGTTTTGGACTACATTACTACAACTAACTAAAATATGGTTGGGAAGAAATTCTTCCCCCCCCCCTTACACTTGACTAGGGAGTTGCATGGAATATGGGAGAGTACACCAGTGTAAGGAAAAATAATGGTGATGAGAGACCTGGTCATGGGGTCGTGTTTATTCTTCAGTTTAATGTAGAGTTATACCGAAATAAATATGACGCTGATGTTTCATCACACCTCATTGTATATTAAAATAATAATATGTCGACACATATATACGTGTGACTTTTTTTATTTAAAAAGTATTTCTTTGCTTGTTGATTATATTGTATAACACAAAATCATACATAGCTTATGATAATTTCAAACCCATCCGACCATCTCCTTTGAAATCACAAACTCCGAAACTTTTTCCGAGACTTCGGTTTCCGTATCTTTCTCTCGCTCCTCGAATACAAAAAATATTATCTTTCTATCATCCGGTAGATCAGTTTCAATGACTTGTCAGAATAGTTTTTGTTTAGGTAAACCCAGAAATGACCCACCTTATTTATTCTATTTAAATATTCAACGAAACTTAAGCAAATGTTTCCGACAAATACATTATAAATTAACGATGATAGTGACTTATAGAAGAAACCTTGTTCATAAATGCCATACCAAGGAACCTCGAAATAAGAAAATGCCATTTTAAATAAAAAATGTGATCCCTTAAAAAGAATTTACCTATTTGATGAGAAAGAAAATGCCGGCACCTCTATAGACGTTATGTTTCCTTACAAAACTATCCCAAATGCCACCGTAACTAGGGGATACTTTAACTGAACAAATAATAACTGTCTTTTAATATAATTAAAAATCAATTTAAGCAAAGTATTTCTTTTTGATGTCATTACAGTACGCAGGCGCTATTACTACGTTTTGTTTTTTTCGAAATTACAGTGTTTTTAAATAATCGTTACTATTAGATAGCTATCAAAACACAATTCTAACCATAATATATTGTTTCTGTGCATTAGGGAAGGAGTTTAGACTGAAGGTACATTGGTTAATAAAACTGATACGTTTGCTCAACCTTATAATTATAGTTCAACATTACTTTTATAGAGACACGACCTTCTTCTAAATCCAAATATTTTGCGTAAATGTCTCTATACGTACGTAAAATAAACTTTAAGAGAATTGGGTGATTGAAGTGTTTATTATATTAACTCCTTAATATAATTATGTTTGAAGTGATCACAGAAGTAAAAATATATAGAAAAGCATAATAGTTACAGGTGAAACCATGTTCACAAGACGTATGGCATGGGTAGAAACTGAAGAGGATCTCGGAAGAATATTATCTTCATGGACGAGACCATTTTGAAAACATGGACTGAACACGTCAGCTATGAAAAACTAAAGATAATAAATGTGTACAGAAACAAACTCAAAATGGAAAGTTACAGGAGTAGGTATGTATAAAAAAAAAAGTTGAGTTTAACTTCCTACGAAGAAAAATATCAATTGTAAGTTTCTAAACGATATTAAACAAAAAAGTGAAAGAGTTGCCAGATTTATAAAATATTGAAAGATATAATATGGCAACAAAATATAAGAAAAAGGATCGAAAACAATGATGTATAAAATATATTATCAACCAGTTTTAACAAATATGTTGAATGAGGACGAAAGAAATTGCTTACAGTCAGGCCAGTGAGAAAATTGAGAGGAATAGGACGTGTTGTATATAGCTATGAAAAATACAATTAATTCTTGGAGGAGCAACCACAATTTCTAATCAATTAAAGAGGCAATTTAGGGTAAAATTTTACAATGACATGTGTACATAATAATGTTAATGATGTCAGCAAGCGTAAAAGTGGCATAGGGAACTTTAACAACGAGAAAGAAGTTCTATCGGATACAATCGAACATGAAATATGATAGAAAGTTCAAGTTCATAATGATATGTAAGCTACGGGATTAAACTGGAGACTAGTGAACTACGATCAGGTGTAAAGAGATTGATAGAAATATAACTGGTAGTAACAGACGACCTTCGGATGAGTAAACGTAGCATGATGATAATGATATTCAGAACAAAAATATAGAATACATTTAAAGACACTGCAAAATTTAAACGTAAACAAAAATGCAAACGAAGTTGTCGTTTAGAATATTAATATGTCTGGAAATGCCTTTTTATTACATCCAAAAGCAATTAAAAGAAGATACTAAAGCCAGTTATGTCCATTCAGTGGAAGAAGTTATCTGAAACTTTACAAATTATCGCAAATCACACTAATTACTTGACTGTATTATCTTTCATTGCCACCATCTAAGATTACATCTAAAATGAGATTTTATAAAAAAAGTTTTTATAAATTATTTAAATTGAAAAATAAAGTTTTCACAACTATTACTATTCACAAATGTGTAGAAGAGAATGACTTTCAGCAATTACACTCATAGCGTCTTTTAATATTTGCGAACAACCTGCGATGTTTGTGTACAAATAGAACGTCTTTTATGATTAAAATGGTAATGCAAATATTTCATTTTATGTTTAATAATATTTTACTAAAATAAGATTTAAAACTCACTGGAATCCTTTAATATCTCAGAAACGATCTTACTGACAGAGCATTTTTGACCTTTTTTTTCCACTAGTCTACCATATTTTCCTTACGTTAATTGTTCTCTCAACAAGTCTGGTCAGAGCCTGAAGGTAATATTGCTAATTAACTTTGTGAAAAAAGGGTCACAATTTTATCTATGATCAAAGATCGTTATTACTATAATATGATTAATTTTGACTTGCTCAAACTGACGTTTTTCGGACGTAGTAGTGTTTTTAAATACATCGAAGGTTGCGTTCTTTCATAATAATATTGGTTAAACCACATATTGTAAGGTTTGATGAAATTTTCTACCCAGTCGATTTCTGCTGTTTATTTTTTCATGAAGTCATTTCGAATCGCATTCATTCTCATACTGAGATTTGTGTGAAATATCTTCCAGACTTTTTACATGCTCAGATGATCATGTAGAAATTCCTGACTGACCGTTTGTTATAATTAACCAAGTTTGCTATTATATCCGTTTTTTAATCTGCTACAGTTGTGAACCATTTCATGAATTTCACAACTTTTGATTTTATTTTTGCCCAGTAGGAGTGACCAGCTTGTTTGTCATCTTAATTGGTGTATTTACACTGATAAAAATATTCGAATATACCAGGGTAAACTTTATAAAGCAGTAGTCCCATACTTTGACCGCAATTGAAAATTGTTAATTCGCAAATAATAATTAGAAAAGATGTATATAAACTGTAGAAAGAATCCACCATGAAGTAATACGAGTACAATCCCGGAGTAGTTTTATACCTGAAGAGGTGGTTTTCCTGTCTTAGTGTGTGAATTAGATAAACTAGAAGTCCCAAATTCTATGCTTAATGTATTTTTATGGATCTAAAATTGAAATAAATAATAGGATGAAAATTGTTATCAAGGCTGCAAGATCAGATTCACATATAGCACAAACAGCCACAAAACCAACATGTTGGCAACAGTATATGGTAGTAGAAGAAGAATAACTGTTCCTATTCTTTAGTATCTATTATTAGCTTGATACCCCATTATTAGTGTGCAAGCCCTTTCTCCCCTAGGCTTATTTAAACTGTCCTGCTACACGACAGTGTTTCTGAATACTTACTTCAGTGACATTATAATAATTGGCTATACAGTAGATCTTTGGTAAACTAAATAGGAAGACTGGTCGTACAACCAAGCTCGCCATCCCGTTACCACAACGAACCTCTTCCACCTGTACTTTCACGCTGCCCTGTTTATCAAATGTATTGAGGGGAGGATATCTTCAACTTCATTCTCCATACGATTCTTTCGTTTGTGGTATACCAATATTGGACATACTATTCTTCGACATATATTTAAAGTTAAAGTGACCTAAAGATCTGATTCCATTTACTTCTAAAAGGTACAAGGTTAAAATTATGTAGGTGAATAAGTATAAATTTCTTAGTAATAAAAATACATTTTCATATTTGGCAATTTAAATACTTAGAGTACATTGGAAGTAGTACTTATTGTATTTGTTTAAGGAGTATTTTGTTATGTGTTGTATGTATGGTGCAAAATAAATTTTGGTACAGTTAATGTATTTCTTATAATATATATATTTTATGTAATGAATTGTTTATATTATTAATTTGGGTTGAAAATAAATTTCAAATGTGGATAAAATAAACTGAATTGATAACTTATCTCGATGAAGGAGTTTAAATGTGGTGTCCTTTTGTAGGAAAGGAATTTTACATTCATATTTGCGTGATTTTATATTTATTGGCTTACAGTTCTAGAGGTTGCAGTTTGTGTTCTACTTTGTTTAAACAAGTTTATAACTCCGGTACTAGGAATCATTAAAGATGTTGATTAAAGGAAATATGAATTGCCAAAAGTTGACTTGTCACTAATTTTAAATATTTCAGAAAGTAGTGTTCAGATTATCTGTGATACAATAACTAAATATTTTCAACATCCAAGACGGATTTAGTTAATGTTCATGTTTTTTTTAACGAGAAAAATAAACAAAAAAAAACTTGGATAAAAAAAGAAATCACTAAAACTTTAAAATTACAAGGAATCAGCATTAACACTCCCCTCTCTCATTATCTAAAAATGTTAACCAGATAATGAATACAATAGGTGAATTTCCATCATTTTGTTTATCTTTGAATAGACTAGAATTCTCAGTTAATAAAAGACGAAAATTTTTGCGAATTAAAGTAAAATGTAAAATGGTAATTTATTACAGTTTAGTAAACTCTAATTTACCGGTCAAACATTCAGTTTGTTAATTATGTATTTTTATAAAAACACAAAAGAGAATTGGTTTTAGTTTAAATAAATACGCACAGGAAGCATATTTACAGTTTATCAATATGTATTATACAGCAAAAAAGGAAAAACATAGATACCTTTTGTTTTTTAAAATAAATGATAGTTTTAGGCACACATATTTATTTTCAGAAATATTATTCAAGCTCAAAAATGACTAAAACTAATCCCAAAGGATATTAATATGTCAAAGTTGACGAGAAATGACGATTTTAGAAACGTTTAACCTGAATTATTAGTTTTGAGGTTATAATTACATAAGGCCAAATAAAAATTTCAAAACGGCTACGCAAATTCCCTCAGCTTATCATGGATTTGGAAAATGGCTATCGCAAAGAGAAGTAAATTTTTCACAATAAACACTTAATTTGTGTTCATGTGATATTTCAAAAACATCATAATATTTATTTGCTACATGTACACCAACTAAAAAAATAGGATTGTTTACAGTTAAAATCTATACAGTACCAAGATACTTGTAAAAGAAACAAATGAAGATTATGTTAACTTAGTCTTGTGACAATAAACTAATTAAGGTGGCATTTAGAAAATATATATTTGGCAACAGTAAATATAAACATAATTTTTCAAGTTTTGTTAAAAACGCTACTTAATGTGACAAGTTTAGTGTATAGTAAAAATAGATATTTAAAAATTTTATTTTGGATTACGTACAATTTATTTCATTTTGTTAATTTGTTTGACCAATCATGAGGGCTGTTATTCTTTCATTCTTAATAAAACGTATATTTTAAATGTTCATTATAATTTATTGCGCTAACTCTTTAAACATATTTTTTTGAAGAGATAGCAATAAATGTGTTTGTTTAGTTATAGGGTTCGGTCATGAGCATTAATTTGTGAGAAAGTTATTGCACATTTTATTCTCTCTCTGAAATAATATTAGTAATAGGATACAGGCCTAGTTTCGATGAAAAGAAAGCACAACCTTCTGTCATTAAATGTGATCCAATCTTACTACCAATTATCACAAAATTAATTAAAATTAAAGTATTATTTCACCAAGTTTCAGCGTTTTATTCGACCTTTTTAAACTATGACACAATTCAAACAACGAGATAATGAAATATGTTAAGGAGATCCTTCTTTGTTGGAAAAATTTTATTTTTATTTCACCAGAATTACCTTGACCGCTACTTCTGTATTATTTGTAACTTCTCAAAATTTGTGTGTTTGTTGTAACAAGGTATTTCCTGAATAGAAATGTCATTGGGAGAACATGAAGACACTGAAATTAGAGTTTCAGAGGCAGACTCCCGCTAGTCTTAATATGTTTATCTGCACTGTTCGTTACACGTAATTTTCGCCAAAGCAAAGGTAAGCTGGTATGAATAGAAATATGATAGTGGTAACTTAAGCTCGGGATTGTTCTCGACTCTGACAGAGAATCTACACACTACAGTATGTTAAACGTAATATCAACTAAGACTATTGCTAGACTGGTTTGAATATAAATATATCATTGTTGTAGCGTTGAATCGGAATTGTTCTGAAACCAGAATCGCACTTGAACGAATAAAGCTACTCTACACAGAATGATAGTCGTAATTTCCACCAATACAAAAGATATCATTACAATTATCATTATAAAAAATAACTTTCAGTTTCGTATAGACTAAGGCTAGACGAGTATGAACGTTATTGTAATAACCTGAACTCCCCGACACCAGAGTTTCAGGTTAAATAATTATTGTTGATTTCCCTGTATGATCGAGATTTCCCCCCAAAAGTCATACTCGTACAATTGCAGTTACTCTACAGTATATTACATTTAATATTTGCCCAAACGAAGAGTAGACAAGTGTGAATAGAAGTATAATCCTTTTTTTTTTTTTTTTACAATTATATTGACAATTACCTAACTGATATTTTTAGGGATTCAAATTTTTGACTGAGTTTCATTTAGTTCCGGAGATGAGTGAGTGTCAAAATTTGTTTAATTTTTGTGCATCCATTATTTATCTTCTAACAATTTTTAAATGGATACAATAACGAATTATTGGTTTGTGTGAATCAATTTTACGTTAAATGTAACAATAAAAAGTACAATGTTATAAACATATTGTGTTGTAAATAAAACGTCCAGATATTGCTTCAGTGTAAATAATAAACTTGACTCTACCTCGAATACAAAGAAAATAATTGCAAAGAGGATTTGTTAAAGGAATATCAAGAGAACAAGATATAGTCAGGTCGTTTAAATTGTGGTTAGGTTACCGTTAGAGTTTGTTTAACTAAGCAACAAAAGAGATCAAACTGTAATTCTTTTTTTGAAATAAAATAATCTCTAATAAAACCGTAAGCTTTAATCAGATTTTAGATTAATAAACTTAAGATATTTAAAATAAATTACTTTTAAGTATCAAATTACAAAATAACATGTTGTTATTAATACCATAGTTAATTGCTTACTAATTATTATCTTTACTTTTGTTATACAAATTTAGTTTTTCTATTGAGATAAAAGTTGCAAGAACACTAATCTATAAAACGAAATGCTTACCAACCATAACAATCCTCATAATGACGACACATAACTGTACTTATAAAAAAACAATACAAATTAAAGTAATTTATTTGAATTAATAATTTTAAACAGTTTTTAATAAAACAACTCCTACTAGGAATTTAATTAACTGTATAGTGCAGCAATATCGACAAAATCTAGTCGCTCCTAAGTCAGTTATGTATTATTAATGCTGTTCAATACAGTTTCGCTATAAACGTATTCACTTGTATTCAGTTTATAATAATATTTTACTTGAGGCAGTTAATTACATTGCAGTCTTGTGTAAACTGAATTAAAAATGTCTTGTAACTTTAACACAGATATAAATTAATAATTAAGAACTCTAAAAAGAAAAAATGTGATTATTTATGAATAGGATATCATGTGCAAAATCACTATTTTATTTTGATGATTTAAAATAATGATCATGTCATAAATATATATATATATATATATATATATATATATATATATATATATATATATATATATATGAATTTTATGAATTCTTCATAACGTTTTGCATTTGACCTTTACGTAACTTTTAAACAATGCACGATAGAAAGAGAATGTGATGAAGCAATCATAATTACATTCTGACGAGCATATTTTATGAGTCTTTTGGTAAATTTCAATCCATCAAATGTGTTCCTTCAGATGCTAATACTCTGTTTCAGGAAGCATCCTTGAACAGATCACTGAGTTGAAGGTCACTTTCGTAATACGGTCTTACATCTCAGAAGCTAAAAAAAATATAATTTTCAAAATTTGCAAGGTGCTCTAACCGTTACAGGTGGTAAGTCTACAATTTTAATATATATATATATATATATATATATATATATATATATATATATATATATGTATATATGGACATGCTATACATTGAAACGAGTTGAGGAGCTATATGACATGGATAAGGGAATTAGATGAGCACTTATATGAACCAGTTTAGTAAACTTGAATTTCCGTAGTGTATATATTAATTATTTTATATTACCCTATATATTATTGAGGTTCACATATTCGAAATTGATTTAATATATATGTACGGTAATGTATGGGATTTTGTAATATAATATTTCTACGTGAAAACAATGGATTATTTCGGAGGACCAATCAATGACAGTTCAAACATAAGTTCTGCATATAGATAATGACAATATATGATTAATTTAATTGTATGTTTGTATTTACGTGAATAATTGAAATGTCAGCTCTACGACGTATTGTTAGATGTGCACACTGAAAACACTCAAAATTTATATTAGTTTTTGTATCACAGTTTAACATTCACTAGACGCACAAACCACAATTTTTCACACACTGCACAAATCCACAAACAGAAAAAGAGAACTGCATTGATAAAATGAGAGAGAATACAATGGTACTAGGAAAGTACGAACTATCACTTTTCAGTTGCCTGAAGTAGCATTCATCATGACGTTGATGTCTTACGGAGTCGGAGACTGTAGCCTAACTAACTGTAGCGAAACCAAGTCCTCGACAAGGGTGGAAAAAGGACGCCTTCAATGACCAATTTGAAACCAATATCCGAAGGACACGATATGGGGTGATCTGGTGACTCAACACTGTGTACGTGATATCTCGCAGGTAGATTGTATGATTCAGATGGTATAACAATGCAAGGCAAATTAGAGCGCTGTTGCCAAACTTTGGACACCCATTATTTCGTACTTGACAAAAGAAGAAAGCTTTGTCACACATGAAGTCTGGCCATGATGTGCACTATTGTTTAATAATATTACATTGAACGGAAAACAGGAAGCCCAATAATGCGAATTGAAGTTTTTTTAGAAATATCATTTATACGTTTTGTTAGTTGGACTTGAATACATTTTTTTCTTCTTGTTTTTAAACAAAACAAAAGGGTTAATAAAATGACGTAATATTTACGCAACAATATAACTTAACAAAATTCAAACTTATAAAAAGCTGAAAATATAGCAGCTTTATTTTTATATTTTAGCTCCTCGCTTTGTTAACTATATAAAGAGTTCCGATTGAATACAAAACTTCCTTTGAATAATAAATATTATTTTAGATATTTAAACTATAATTTACCTGTTACTCAACCGTATGATAATTTTAAGTTAAATGTTTAATGTCTGTGTTTTGTTGACAAAGACAAAAGTAAATATATGCTATGCTTTATAAAATTGCATCTAGTTGTAATACAATGTTGTTTTAACCAGAGTAATATATGTCTGTACTGTAATTATATAATAGGATAGAATACAAATGCTTATTATTTATTTATTCGGTTAGTTTTAATAAAACAAGTATTGTTCTTTTATTGTTTTTATTTATTTATAATTGCAAACTGAGATATGGATAATTTACAATTCATAGTGTATAAATTGCGTCTGAGTTTAACATAAAAGATATACGATGTTAACAGTATAAAATAAACATTGTTTCTCATTGAAAGATTAAGAGCATAAATGATTACAAAAAGCAAATAACACATGAAGCGGTTTAAAAAACGTACTATTATGTACACACACACACACACACACACACACACACACACACACACACACACACACACACCGAAAACATTTCAATACGTTCGATAGTCAAAACCATTCATGAATATTTGTTCCGATCCAATTAACCAAAATCAGTTAAAACAGATAAGTACAGACGCACTTATTGATTCAACAAAGGAGTCACGATCGGTTTAGGTAATTGAGTTGTTATAAGTATTTTGATTAATCCAATTATTATTCCACCAACTGCTTATTTGTTAATAAATCTCATTTCCTGAATATACAATACAAATGGTCATTTGTATCTTTAGGTTAGTTATACGCTGAATTAATTTTTTTAAACACTCACACAAAGATCAACGGTATTTTTGTTCCTACGTACAATAGTATAAAAGATATATATGAAAAATTTATTTGAAACTAATTGTTTATAATAATTCGCAGGGATGACAGCATGAGCGAGATTTTTGAGAACAAGTTTGCTTTTTCCCCAGAATTCAAATAAAAATAAAAATGTACTACACTAAATTGACTACACTACAGGAAATATGGTATTCAATGGTTTTACAAGATAAACTTTTTTTCTTTTTTCTTTTTAGGAAAGAATTTGTCTAATGTTATTCAAAATCAGTTTAGATAAGTGAGATATTATAACCATTAACCCAATGATAAAATCTCCCTCTCTACATTATTTGTTTCATATATCATTTGTCAGTGATTAATTACATTAGAGTAAACCTTGAGACTGATAAGGTGAATGGATGGATGTGTGTTTGAACGACTGTAAACTCACAGATTATTTTACTTCATCGATAGACGGATTTTCGAGTCAAAAAAATTATCTTTGATGAAGTTCGATCGATTCACTCAATTCACAAACCATCTGCAAACTTGTTTTACAAATTTCAATTTAAATTAAATATTATGGAGAAGGTAAACAACAAATGAGTAAAACTAGAGCAAAACTTATTCAATATAAACATGGAATAAACATGGAATGTTTTGCCCAAGATGGAAAATTTTTAACGTTTTCGGTTCTTATCTATAAGTATCAATCTCTTAAATACCTACCATATACTTCAATTTTCTACTCAATCCACTTGTACATTTGATTCAAAATTTCACTCATAATTTATTTGTATTCATCTTTTTTTTATAGATGATATATACTCAATATATGAAAATAACGTTAATACTTTATGTTACGTTTAAGTTAAGTTGACATTAAGAGTCAAAAAATCAGTTTGAGATATTTGGGCAATAATCTAATTTGCTTAGATAGACTCATAAAACTTAGTTTTTGGATTAATGTTTTTCCTGTCTGTCTGATATATGAAATCTTTGTATAGCTTTACATTCTTACAGATTGAAGTTATTTTAATCAATTTTAGAAATTGGGAATGATTTAAGCATATCTCAGAATCTTAATTATTTTATTTTTTCGTTATGGAAACATTTGGAAGTACTTAGAAAAAACAAAAACATAAATGTGCAGTTTTCGCAAAATCTGTCATAATGACATTGATAAAGTTCTACCTTAAATGTAGCTCCCAATTATCCAAAGAAATGGTATTTGTCAAAATTTCTCTAACAGTGACGCTACGTAAGCTATCGGAAATACCAAAATACCTACAATATTCTAAATATGATTTTTATTTCATTTAAATTTTAGGGAAATGTAAATATTTGACACTGTAAAAAATGGCAAATAATAGTAAATTATTGCGTTAATAATTTACCCATGATGAACATTGAATTTATTTCAACTTAATGTAAATGAATAATTATTATTCTTAAGACGAATTTATAATAATAAATAAATAAAACCTAAACGTAAAGTAAATTTAGATATATATTTTTTTTAAACAATATATATTGTTTAAAATAATTTACAAAGGCAAGGACGACGCGTCATGGTTTAATTTTTTCTGTTTTTATAAAACAACTATAATCCTTACTCATTGGATACGAATTAGGCACATTAATATTTGGATCGTTTAAGGGTATTTAGGAAGTTTGGGCATTGTTGGTTTTATTTGGGATATTATTTTCTTTAAATAATTTGTAACGATTGTAGTTGCGTGATTCTAATAGTACAAGTTACGTTTTAAATCAAACAAAATTATAGTGTTTTGGCATATTAATCGAATTAGTAATTATTAATTTGTGTTCCTAATATATCACCCTTTTTCTATGGATTAATCTTTTCAAAGTCCCCGATTCTTTAAAAGTATTCGGATGTTTGGGTTCTTTATTTTATCTTTTTTTCTCTTTTAAATTCGTTGATGCCTGAAATCTTTTCTGTCTTTAAACAATGATACGTACATATTTTACTTTTATCCGAGTTTTACCACCCTTTTATTCATTCTAGTTTAATAACTATAATAGGAAATAACTGGACTATCTAAGGTGATGTTTTTAAGGAGAGTTTTTTTGGACCTAATCGTTGTTTGTAATTTTTCCTCCATAAACTACATTGATAGTTATGCATTTTCTAAGATTCTTTTGTCTTGACTATACAAAACAGTTGTCAACTAATCCTCCTAACTTTGGAATTTTTTTTTTAATTCTAAACAAAATAGGGAGCTCATGATTTTTATCAGAGCATTGTTTATTGTCTAATTTTAATTAGACTAAATTTAATTACGTTCTATAAACAATTCGCTTGAAAAAAGTGAAGGAACTGTGTTTTGTAAACTGTATTCATGCTACACATTGAACTCAACTTATAATTCCCATTTCGGATTATCGCCTTTGTTTATCACAACTCATTTCAACATTTTGGAAATGGACAACTACAATTTACTCATTTTGTCATTTGATCCTGAAATATCACCGCCCTCATCCACCCCATGTCAATGCACAGGATAGGTCGATGCGCCTATGATTTGGTAGGTCTGGTTGGCATTCATATAATTTTCATTCGATTCCTTTGTTAGTTCGATTTTAAGAGAATAATGTTAGCCGTGTTATATCAATGTTCATCTTTGTGTTTAATAGAATAAACTAAATAATTATTATTCGTGTATTTGAGGTTAGGAGAATTAGTTATAACTAATTAAATTTTGTAACTGTGATAAAAGTATCTCACAATCGTTTAATGTTGCACCTGGGTTAAAGTGTGACTCCGTTTACCAGGTGAAATCTAAGACTGCTTACTTCGGCTAAGGGTTTGAAGAAATACTAAGGACATGATAAAATTTAATAACTTTAATTTGATCTTTTATGCTCTAAAAACCTTATTCAGTTGTTTCTGCATTAAAAAAAAAGATAGTGTTATATTTTTTTCAACGGGAATGAAAATTTTAGTATTATTCTAAAATATTTGTTTAGTTTCTTATATAAAAATAGCAGAAATATACAATATTATAAAAATAGAAAAAAAGTTATTAGTTATAATTCTGCAAAGCGATGGTGTATCCCAGTATTTTCTCAATAATGTTAACTTAATAATACAATTTGACGGGTTTTTTTTTATTACGCCATAATGACCGTTCATGCTTGTACAAAAAAAAATCGAAACACATTTCTTGATAGATGGCAAATAAAACGCCATTTTGCATCATTAGAATATACCGTATTATCAAAGTTGTTACGACCAATTTTTATGCAGTAAATACTTTGTGTTTTGGTCCTATTGTTGATAGCCCCTAATTTGTTTAATAGCATGTAATAATTTAACCTAAAAACCATAATTAGCATATTTAGTTTATTCTGCTTCTACCCCATTCCAATCCAATTGTAATTTAAATGCCCAATTTTGCTTTTATTTTAAATTTAGTTTTTTACTTGTAAAATTACCAGTACCTTTCGAAACCATTCGTGAAAGATAATAAACTTATTTTAGGATTGTAAACTATCTAATTATATTCGTTTTTGGAATTTGTTTACAGGTACGATTTAACTATGCAATTCGAGAAACTATGTAATGTTATATTTTTTATAGGTGTTATACGATGACAGGACGTTTTTGAATATATAAATCTGTTTTATGTTTCCGTCAGTTAAATGAGCGAAAATGCAAAATCATGAGTCAAAATAATTAAAGAAAAAACTCATTTCAAAATGCCTTAAATTTTAATAACTTTAGAGATTCCTTTTAAAATGTGATTTAATAATTATACTAATTGTATTTTCTCCCTACACTTTGTTAATTTCTCCCTAAACTTAATTTTCATGATTTTGGCTTCGGAAATTCGGAATTTCGGAATTCGGAGAGAGAGAGAGAGAGAGAGAGAGAGAGAGAGAGAGAGAGAGAGAGAGAGAGAGAGAGAGAGAGAGAGAGAGAGAGAGAGAGAGAGAGAGAGAGAGAGAGAGAGAGAGAGAGAGAGAGAGAGAGAGAGAGAATATTTACAGCAAATAGAATGCAATTTCTTTTCTTTTCGTTATAAATTACGTCATAAAATTTATGTGGAAAAATATATGTATTATTAAATGAAGGATGGAATTTGGATAAAACACCTTTGGATGCAAAGGCCTCAAGTACATTTGTATCCCTTTTAAAATGTTATTCAGATGTCCAGAAGATTATATCATAAAATTTTTAATGGGAAACAGGAATTTAATGTTAACTTAATTTAAACAGTTAAGGAGTTCATCAAATTTAAATGCAATTGTAATAGCAAATGGATATGATAAAATCAGTTTTTATATAAATTAAATATATTCTAAAAATCCTTACGTTTGAGTAGCAGATGATTATAATTTAACACTTTTGAGATTGACGGATAAAGTTCTATGTATTTCAATGGAATTTAGACGATGGATGTTACAAAATATCCCGCTTTAACTTTAACTAAAAATTGAACTTGTACCGTGAAAACTGCCACACATACTTATAAACCAATGTATGTTATTGTCGATTTTCAAACCGATAGAAAAAAATGTAAACACAAATATTCTGAACATTTTGATTTTTGCAAGTTACAAAACATTAAACTAGATGTCAATTCATAATATTATCCGTACGATAATTATTGAAATCGAAACCGAGCGATTATATACTATATTTTTGCAAAATTTCAAACATCCTATCGTCACGACGGAGAAGATAAACCATCAATCGAAAGCGTATCATTCTTTGAAAAATATCACTCTTCATTATAAACTGTTTAAGACGAAATGATAAGTGAAAACCGAAGCACTGGACAACCGTTTAGAAATTGAAGCACATGATATTATTCATGTAAAAAAACAGCAGCTTTCTCTCTCATACTTCAAGTAAAACTTGTAGATTACACTCCTTTCTCCTGCTTTTTACGAAAAATATTTTAATGTGTATAAATTAATTATGCACACAATTTAAAAAAATAGAAATAAAATAAATATACACTTGAATATATATATTTTTATTAATTGTACAATTCTTCCCTATATTTTTTATTCCAATAAAATGTGGCTGGAGGATATTTAATGTGCAAACAGTATGGGCAGTAATTATGATTGTTCTCGTTTGGATTATAATCGCCTTCTTTTGAAACCATATATCTAGCAGCTGCTAGATAATAGTTTAACACTCGAAGTCCATTTAATTCACATGTTTTATCAACTATAAAACTGTGACGTACAGACAACCGAATTACACATAGTATGATTCTTTGAAACCATAATAAGAGATGAAATCACCAACTCGAATCTCATACCAGTTATGTAACATTTCTCCAGGAATAGAATATAACTCTGCAACACTCTAAAAACTATCTTGAGTGGAGGCTGCAGAATGGATTTTAAACAATCTTGGAACTGACCTTAGGCATACTGTAAAAATAAACAAAACAAACGAATACATTTAGTAGTTTTTTTTAGTTATCTGTAAATGGTATATGTATTACACAACCTTTAAAGAGGGTAGATAGAGAACTTAAAAAAAAAAAAAAAAAAAAAAAAAGCATCATATATGTCTTTGTCCTTATTTTGCAACCATATTATGTATTAATGAGCTTCCAATATTTTATTCCACTTCGTATAAAATAGCAAAAATTAAATTTGTTTTCATTTATACCACCTACCAGCAAACAAACATGATCTCTAACATGTGTAATCTATTTACGATAAACGTTTTTATTTATATAAATATAGGAAATTAAAATCAGATATGTTTTGAATAATCGAAAAGTCTTTTGTTCTTCATTTGCTGTGTTTGCTGTGTTCATCTACATGTGTATGCGCTATATTTGTTCTTCCAGGGAACGATATATTAAGTAAATTTATCCTCCACTTTATAGTTACCACTGTGTACGTAGTAATAAGTTATGCGACGTGTAAAAAATTGATGTTTTCTGTTTCGGAAAATATTCATTATGAGGTCTCCTGGGCATATAAAGTGATTTTCTAAAGAATGTCTTTTTTGACATATTTCTTCTCTGTGTAATTTCTTATCTGTTGAATATTCAATAGTTTGTAACAAAAACTATTACACAACTTTTGTTCAAATTTTGATCGTTAATGCTAGATTGAGTCGTGGGGTTGTTCATATTTGTAAGAACAAAAAAATATTACAGATGACACTTACTTGGACAAGTTGATCTTATTCTTTCACACAAACTGATGTCCCACACAAAGATAACTTTTAATTGATAGATTGACACCACTCTCTGACAAGTTTCCTGGCTATTGGATTCAAAGAAAAAGTTCTCTCATTTTGTAACTAAAAGGCCGATCTGACCCACTATAGAAATTTTATTTTCGGATTAAGTTAAAAACATGGTGTTCAATGAGAAAATATAAGATCTACACTATTCAGGAGAACAAAATGTTTTGTTATGATTGACCGTCTATGAACGTAAATGGACTAAATGTTTAATATTTATCAGGATGCTCATATTGAAACTTAATTATGTAATGTTAAAAACTTAAATATTATCTACTTTGAAGAATTTAGTTATTTTACCTTCAAATGATGGACACCATTATAGATAAGACCGTACATTAGTCGTGATGAACATAAACAATTACTTATAATATGTTGAAATAGGAATTTTATAAATTAAATATTAAATAGAAATATTTTTAAAAGAGTGGAATGTGTTCTTGAGTTAAAAAATTTAAAATAAAAACATTCTCTGTAACAAATGGTTAAATGCGGTTTCACATAAACAGTCAGTTTCGTAGCTTTTACTTCGGTGTATTATTTATTAATTAAAAAAAACAACTTATTCTTTCTATCCATTTACATTTCTCTGCAATGTATAGTTTATGAGAGTAAATGTTTATACACAATAACATATTGTAACATATTGACAATTGCATTTCGAACGAAATGGAATGTTGTGGGATTTCAGAAAACTTGAAATGTGGCTATCTAGAAGGTAATGGAAACAAGGGATTCTTATCATTCCAAAGAAACAATAATACGAAATACAGTGTTTAAACTAGTGGAGGAAAAAATATATTTACACTGGTTACGGCTTCATCTATCACAAATATAATCAGATATTATTACGTTTTATGATTTTAAATGGTTCTGAAGGATAAAGTGGTTTGCGGAGCTCTGGGAGAGTTAAAACAAGTTTAAATGTATTTGTAGAAAACATTTACATTATCTACAAAACTGATAATGGATGTAAAATATAAAATAAAAGTATGTGATCATTTCTTTTTTAATTTTTTTTTTACTATTTCTCTACAATAAACATTACAGAGTCTTCACGTTTTTAAGATTCTTCGCAGTCAAATACCTTCATGGTAGAGTGTTAGTGTTTCTGATGAACTTGGCAAATAGTGACATTATAAAAAACACTTAAAAAAAATAATAAACTTCCTTGTGATCAGTATATAGATAACGAACACGGTGATATTATTAAATGAAAAACTAAATTTTGCATCTAACTGTTTGTATGATACTCTAGCCATCCTAGATAAGAATTCCAAAGTCAACAAGTTCTAACGTACTGCACCAGTAAGTAGTTACCTACAGCAAGAGTAGGATGTGGCCACATAAACATTATTTTTAATTTGACTTGTACAGTAATTCGCTAGTACCAATTCATATATATATATATATATATATATATATATATATATATATATATTGTGCATTGTGTGTTGGTGTTTAAATGTTCAAAGAGTTGTGTTGTATGATGATGGTATGATAGTACCGAAACAGCTGTAACAAAGGATATATTCAAATATGTCTGATTGACGTAAGAACTAACATTGAAAAAATTACCAAAGCAGTTACGAGAAAAATTTTGGAAATTATAATAACAAACATCTTTACATCAGAGAATGCTACCCTCAGATCAATTTTGCCAAATCCTTCTCGAGATGAATACTACTTGGAGCAGTTTTTTAAGAGTACTATAATCTAACTGAGGATTATAACTTAATTACGTAACGTTGGAATTGATAAACTCAAGGTGTGATTTACCCGATTATGTACTTTCTTTAGAAAATACGCTTAAATTTGGTGTTTAAAATGTGAAAGATTATTATGACCTCATGTTTGAATATAATATCAATAGTTCAAACATACAGACATCAAATATATATATATATATATGTTATAATATATAAGTATATATGTTTATAAAGTTAAAAATTACCACACAATCATACCACGTTCATATTATTTGAATGGAATGATTCTATAAGCTCGTGCTTATATTCCAACATTAGTCGGTTCAACTGTTGAAATTCATCTTGATTTCGATGAAGATTAGTGTGTTGAAAAAATCACAGTTACTGTTTACTTGAACAAACAGGTTATACCGTGTTTAATTTAATGAAATTAGACATGCTATAGGTTTAATTAATTCTAATAACCCATCATCAATTACGTTCCTTATTAAATTAAAATTAGTAAAATAGACGCGTACGAAATATCAGATATTGAAAGTTTTTATAGAATATAACTCTTACATAATAACTATATCTTTAATAAAAAGTAAAAGACTACTACATGTTGTCCTATATCACCAAGAGGTCCAACAACAACAATTACACCTTTTGCAAAATATAAGCAACGTAAAAAATATTATAACGAATATAATTTTGAATGAACATTTGTATTTATTTTACAAGGAGTGAGTCTGGTTACCTAAGTGAGTCCCTTGCTGGTCACCTGCAACATTTTCTTTTTTAGACAATCGTATTGCATCGCAGCATCGGCCTTAAGTAGAGCTTCGTATCTTAACCGACTTTAAAACTCAGCGACGGCTTTAAGAAACAAGGATACAGCATTTCTTATAGGACAGACAACAGTTTAGGTCGATTAATAAATCAAAAGGATCGGTATCATGATAAATACAGTAATAGCGGGATATACAAATTAAACTGTATCGAATGCTCACAATACTACATAGGACAAACCGGAAGGGCATTTAAAACAAGATTTAAGGAACATCTACCCAAAAGAAACCCCAACACAACCACATCCGCATTTACCGAACACCTGATTGATAGCAACCATTCATACAAAAACATAGAAGACCATATGGAAATACTGCATAAAACACAAAAAAGAAAAATTATGGATGTACTAGAGGAATTTGAGATCTATAAACACACTAAAAACAACCCAAATAATATATTAAATGATAAACTAAAATTTAATTCTAACTGTATATATGATCTAATAAATCGTATATCTCAAGCTCAGACAACATAACACAGAAGGGTAAACCTATCTAAACAAATCTAGATTAGACCTTAGATTTCATCCAGTCAAGTAGTAGAACCAGCTGGAGTAACATGTGGCTACTTAAAGACAGTTTTAATTTATATAACGTGTACAAATGTACAAGAATAACTTCTTCTTTTTAGTGTTGATAAATGTTGTTAATATTTAGTGTCTTGTGTTTGTAAAGTGTAGCTTGATAATGCCGTCTGTGTAACGGCGAAACATGTCGCACACAATATAAGGATTGTTTGACAAACAAGGTATTTATAACCATTCATATATAAATATAACAATCCATTAGTCTACAATGAATTCTAATTATACTTCTGTTCAATAATGCACCATGTATCTTTTAAAACATGGTCGAGACTTAATATATTTCTTGTTCTATATTTGAAATCGATAGTTTTAAAGTAAAACACAAGGTTATGAGCAATCCATGTCGTGTTGGTATTTATTTATTTGTTATAACTCCAGTGAATATTTTGAGAACATATAGGCCTAATACTCTTTTGTTTATTTTTGTTTTTAAAGTTATTTGATAATTATGATTTTTTTTAATATTATTAATATAATTTAATCAGACATTCACTATCATTTTTATTTATAAAAACTAATACACGATATTTTGAGAGCTTAAATCAACTCTCGTTATCATGTGTATAACTACAACGTAAAATAGACTAAAAAATAAGATATTAAAATATGATTGGGGAAAGGCAATTATAACACGTTGATAAAAAACCTATATAAACATTAATTATTTGAAGCCTTATGTATAAAACTATGAGACAAATTCTATCACCCAAGGCAGTTTATTAATGAAGACATTATGGCTTACTTTAATGAAATCTGAATTATTAATCTTTGATAAGGATTATTTCCTCAGAGAAAGATAGCTATTAATCCAAGAGTGTGGAGTCCTACTGATACCACTTTTCACATAGACTATCTAAGAGAATTGTATGATCAACTTCATCAAACGATTTAGTTATATCGACATACTTTTTTACTTTTTGATTTAAAGCCTCGTATACTATTTATAAGAATGTGATTGACGCATCTTTAGTAGACTGCCCATTTCAAAAATATAACTGGTTATGACTACATACATATGTTTTATTATTTTTTTTTAAATTAATAATACCTTCTTGACTATTCGCTCAAATATTTTTTGAGAAACTTGGTAAAAGAGAATTGGCCTATAATTGTCTGCGTCATATCTATCAACTTGCCAAATAACGCTAACCACAACTGCTGTTCTTAGGTAAGAAAGAAATTCACCAAATTCAAAACTAAAATTCAACATAAATGCTAGAGTTTATTTCTTATATAGTGGCGCTTGACCTTCATCTGGCAAACAGGTACCCGTCACTTTTTAGGTATTACGAACAACCTCCCCACACCAAGCCAGACCACCCTCCCTCCAAGCGCCACCACATAACAAATGAGCTATAACTCATCACATTATAAGGAAATATATTTTTAATAGAAAGCAACCTAAAAAGGAAGCTTACCATCCTGTGTAGAGTGAGTATTTCAACAATCATCTGTTTATAGTTTTATCTGTTTATGATTTTATTTAGTCTTACCAATAAAAAAGATGTATATTTCATTGATTGTAGATTTACTTTCCCACACAGGTCATGTCGGTGTTTCTCTCAGTTATGTTACTGTTTTACAATTGATAACGAGTGTTGATTTATATTCTCTAAACATCGATTATTAGTGTTCATACACACAAATAATGCAAACACCACATTATTAATTATTTACGTTATATTATATTTAAAAAAAAATTCATTATGATCTAAAAAAGAAGGAGAGGACAATAAATGAATTAAAGGTAAATTGCTTTCTAACTGAAATATCCTTTAGTTGAAAATAGGCTACATTTCTTATCGTAAAAATAAACCATTAATAATTGATGGTTTATTAATTATTAATGGTGACTACTATTAGGTTATTACAAAGGTGACTATTTTTTGAGTAGTCACATTTGAGGCACTATTCATTTTTACCAGTGAAAAATGTTATATCTTATATTAAACTCAAGATTGTGAACTTATACACCACCGTTCCTGTTAGTGAAACAGTAACAATACTGGAGAACAATTTACGCGTAAATAAGAAATTAAAAAACGTATCGATAAGCGAATAATTCAATTTACTGAACGGTTGCTTAGCACAAAACTATTTCACGTTTAACAACAAATTCTACAACCAAAGACAAAGACAGGATATGAGTTCACCGTTGTCTAGCATTTTGGCGGAAATATTTTTAAACTACGTCGAAACCACCTACATCATGACCGACTACAACAGGCACCACAACAAAATAATATAATAAATTTGATATGTGGATGACACCATGTGCTTATACAATGGTAACCCAAGACAGACCGATTTATTATTGATCTTTCTCAATAAATGTCACCCCAACCTAAAGTTAACCAGCTAAGTATAAAGTGAAAAAAAACTAAACTTCTTAGACAACTCCATCACTAAAGATGAGTAGAAACATACGTTTAAAATACATAGAAAACGCAAGCAGACTAACCACACCATTCATGCTTCCTCTAACCACCCAATATCGCATAAAATGGCAGCGTACAATAGTTAGGTCCACAGACTACTAAGCATCCCCGTGAATTCGGACGATTACAAACAGGAAATCAATACTATCAAATATATAGCAGCTTCTAACGACTACAGCACCTCAATAATCGACAACATAATAAAGAAACAAATGAAAAGAAGAAAAGGTAACAAAATCATTCTTCCAAAGCCCAATTATATTGCTGTCGATATCAACAAAGCCTTAGAACATACTGCACACAACATCTTCCACAAACAAGGCTACCACCTTTCATACAGAACTTCCAACAGCTTTAAATAAAGTTTTAAACCCAGCAAAAGCAAGAGACCCAGACATTTTAACAGCAGTGGCGTATATAAACTTTTATGCAATGATTGGCCAAAAACGTACATAGGCCAAACCGGACGCACGTTTCAAACCCGCTTCAAAGAGCACATCCCATCTTCCAAACGATAACACAACCCCCTCCACTTACTTAACAACAAGCTTCAATTTCATTCCCATATCATCTTTGACTTAATTGATAATATAGAAACCATACCTGTGATTCACGATGTACACACTGTATATGTGCCCCCTCTCAATAACGAAGATCATTTTCAGCTGACCAGGGATTAATTGATTTTACGATCGTGAGTCAACGAGAACGGTCACTGACAAAGCGCGTCGTCCGTGTATTTATGTTTTTAAACGTGTTTTTTAAATGTGAATTAATATGTGTCGTTAAGTGTTTATATTTGTTTTTATATTTGAAAATGACTGTTCGACGGTAACACCTCAATACAAGGTAATTAAATAGTAATTTAGATTATACTAATTGTTTGACGCAGATCGAGTATACCATCAAGGAAGGTGATAATATTTTTTAATATACGACACAAATTTCTATATTAAATTGTGTCTCTAAAATTTGTATTCCTTTGATTTTTTTTTCGGTGGTTCCACTCTTACAAGAACAGTAAAATATCGTTGAAGTATATGGTTGTTCTCTGTAACGAACGTTTATATTTTATTGTAAAATTGAGCTGAGGGCCAATTTTACTTAAAATTTATTTTGAAATATCAAATATTCATGGAACACTTTGGTAAAATACACAATAAGAAAAACAAATAATTAGCAAACCACAACAACTTCCTCTTTTTGATGCTTAGGAATTTTTTCATATCCATCATTTCTTTTAAAGATAATTTTGTTTTCAAATTAAAATAATTTATCTTGCCTTTAAAATTAAACAAACAATATGCATTTCTAAGTTATCTACAAATTACGAAACATGATAAAATAAAATCCGTTTTCCTTCAATTCGGCTCATTATTTTATTATTTCTGGATAATCACTGTGCAATAACCATTTTTTCTTAACATATGAGGTTCTAGTCTATTGACGTAAATAATTTGTAAACCGAAAGTATAAAATATAATTTGATTAAATACCATATATTTATATCTATATGTTAATTTTTTATAATTTATATTTTGTTAAAAAAACTAATTTTTAAAAAATAAAAATGAATTGTATATACTGTAGGTTCAATCAATTGATTATAAGTATATATAAAGGAACTTATAAGTATATTTCTAGAAATTCAATGTTTCATTTTAAGTGAATTTTTACAACTATTGTGAGCACTACTGATACTTTATTTTCACTTAATTTTTATCTTTAAGAAAGTCTTGCTTACATGTATTGATAATATTTATGTTGTACACTTTATAATGTTTAGGAATTGTTGAAAACTGTGAATTCTTTCATTCGCTGACTTACGTTTTTAAATGTGTAGATGATTACAAATTAACATGACATTGTAATTATTACCATATTTATCTCAATAAATATGTTCATAACACATATAAATTTTTTTAAATACAATTAATATTATATTTTAAAATTTGTTTTATTAGTTTACAGTAAACTAATTGAACTAAAAACATAGTTAAATAACGAGTAAAGAAAAACAAGAGATGTTCAATAACCCTAAATCTCTAGAGAATAAATTCCTACAAAGCCCTACATGTCTAAGAAGATAGGACCTACTTCGACGAAAACATCTACTAAATCACTTCCTTTCAATTAAATACGTCCGCCCGTTCCATTTGAGTAAAGAAGCTTAAAACTAAAGAACTCTGGAAGTTGGCCAAAAGGTTTTATGAGTTTTCATAATAATCTTATAAACGTTATATCTATTTAAATTTGTTTGTCTCAATTTAAAATGAAACTACTGTTAAAATTCTTGGAATAAATAATAAATAACATATTTTCTAATTACAATGAAAAGTTGTCTTTGGAGATATTACATAATTTCTCAATTAAACCTTTTAAATTATTCAATATTTTTAAATTAACAATTGACAAATTTGTTGTGTGTGCTTTTAAAATTTAATTGTGAGACAATGACATTGAGTAAAAAGATGCCATTTTTTTCCATATCTGGCATATTTTGAGATACTAATTCGTCCTTAGCTTCATTTTAAATTTTTTAAATTATTTGTTTGTATAAAGATATTGCAAAAAAAGTTTCTTTATGGATACTTAACTATACATTATTGTAAAAGTAATTATTAAAATATGAACAAATTGATTGAATGAGATTTAACTGCTATATTTCATACAGTTAACTATAAATATAAATAGATGTACTTTTTTATTTATATTTTTAAGCTAAGAGCAGTGTATTATAAATATATAAAGAAATATATATTTTATATTATATATATATTATATTATATTATATTATATTATATTATATTATATTATATTATATTATATTATATTATATTATATTATATTATATTATATTATATTATATTATATTATATTATATTATATTATATTATATTATATTATATTATATTATATTATATTATATTATATTATATTATATTATATTACATTACATTACATTATATTATATTATATTATATTATATTATATTATATTATATTATATTATATTATATTATATTATATTATATTATATTATATTATATTATATTATATTATATTATATTATATTACGTGACAATTATGTACTTCCATTAAAATGTATCTTATTTTTAAACAATTTCAAAAAATTGTTAATTAAGTTCTCCCTTTGTAAAATTGAATTAGTTTGTATTCGATTTACACAGCTTGCACTCGTTTTACTATACACAAAATTCGTGATTACATTCGTAATCGTATTGGGTCGGCCGATACTCCCTCCTACCCCTATAATATTTTTTATTTTATTTTATTTTTTGCTGTAATTTTTAATATATTTTCTTCATCTTCACTTCCTCTGGGCACTGAAGTGTCATTACAATTTAAAACCACTTACAATACTATAATAATTAAAACTGGAACTAAAAATAAACATTTACAAAGAAAATTACAAGGAAAACAGGGAAAATAATGAAGAAAAATATGTAAAATAAAGTTACGTTATAAGTATAAATTCAGAAAAATTACGATAGCACTGCCCTACAGACAACACGTGTGCGTTTATATCAAGTTTGACACTGTTCCTGGCCTTAGTATTGTTTGGGGAGAACTTACACAAAGGCATGGTACACACCGCGCAAAACCAATAGAGTACCAGCAAAAAATCAACATGTGCTCATAAAAATCACGAGTAAAAATCATTCCAGGGTTAAGAACTTTTATGAAGACAAAATTATATCCAAGGACTAAGGACTAGGTCTTCTAGACTTTTTCCCATAGATCTGTTTCTCTACAGCTATTTAAAAAGATTTTTAAGATTATTCAAAAATAATCTCAGCGCTTATTGTAAGATAAAATGAACATAATTGAAGTAGCGTTTAACAAAATCCGTAATGTTTAGGCTGAGGTACGTTATAAAAATTAAATATTTGACAACAGATTGGTCACTAAGTAGGGTGTCAGATTTTAGGAAGTGATTCTGGATATCAAAAAGAAGAAACAATTGCTGTAAACATATGTCCAAAATGCATGAATTTACGTCTAATCGAATTGCTTAATAGATACCAACTTTTGTAGAATGTTTTATGCTTATAGTTTAGTGTTCTAAATTGTGGTAATTTTTCACTTCGTCTTTTCAAAATGACCCTCCTTAAAACTTTTCAATTGCAAGTATTTTGAAAACGGTTGCTTTTACAAAGTATTCGACTTAAACGCTGAACACGATATTATTTGTATGTTTGTTGAATGGCACCAAAGATATAAACAAATGTAGGTACCCACTTCAGCACTCGCTTGATCTTCTAATAGTAAATTTTGTGAATATTTATTAACAGATTGTATTACATTTTATTTAGATAAGGATATGGCCTTCTATAAATTCTTAATTTGTTTGTTTAAGTTTTATATGGTTTTACACAAGTGGTTCGATTTATTTTCAGGTTTTAAAGAATAGAATGCTGATGTTGGTTTAAAAAAATAAATTTATATAGCATAGTGTTCCAATATATTTATTGTTCTGTTTTTATTTCCTTCGTAGAAGTTTTCAAACAAATTTAAATTATGAAACGTATTGTTCATAACTATTGCCAAAAAGTGTTTTTTCGACGCTTGCACGAATTGTTCTATGAGGAACTTGTTCTAGTAAAAAGCACAAATGAAATAAACTATTTTCTTTCTTTTACGCACATTTTTATTTTTATTTAACATAAAATATTTTACTGTGTTTTTTTCGCATTTGGTTTAAATTCTAGTGCATATTTTCTCAAAAAATATAATTTTAATCAAAATAATATTAGGATATAACACCACATTCCGTTGACTAAAGTTACAGTCTGTAGTAAAATACCAATTATATACGCCCCCTAACTTCGTATGAATAATTCAAAGCAGACACTAATTGGTTTCCTACTGTCATGAATTTGGGTTATGACTTGAGGAACATGGTTGGATTTGTATCACATATATTAGTAGCAGACGTGTAAATGAATATTGTTATTAATACAACTCACAATTAATTAATAGAGTATATTATGTTGTTTCATTTAATATTACTTGCCTCAACTTTCATAATATCTATATGGTTACACTGTTTACTTTAATATAAAATCCTAGTAAAGAGTAAATTGTACGCTGTAATATTTGAAGTTTAATATTTGATAAGATATTTGCAGTCACTTATACTTGAAGTGGTTTTATCAAAGATAAAATGTTACGAATTATTTGACCGTGGATATTTTGCTTAATATACCCTCATAAATCAACGTACATTGCTGCCAATTTTCAAACCAACGGTCCAAAAAACCAAAAGTTATTTCTGCAAAAATTTCATGTTCTGTTCCTAATTTGAAGTGGTCAATTGTCTTCGGCTTCCTAATATTTGTACAAACACTCCCCTGCGTGTGTTGGACTGTAACAGACAGTTTATGAATTGAAACGGCTTTACCGAATACTCGAATACTATTTGCAAAGTACTTAAAACGTCTCACCTGCATTTTTCATGAAAATAACTATAACGATTAAAGAGACTCCAAGCATGTCAATATACTCCTTTATTTTTAATGATAGTTGACAATGGATGGCTAATAACTAAATAAATTCTGTTCATGTATTTTTGAAGTAGAAATCCGTCAACACGATGTGCTTGGCGAAACTGAAAATCGAAGATCTGTCAATTATGGTCTAAACGCGCATATTTATTTTCGCTATACGGAAATGAATACCCAACCTCATAAAGTCGTTAATGTGATGTTCTTCAAACACTCGTTTACGATCCGTACAATAATAACAAAAACTCCTCTATACTCAAGACGTATACAAGATTCTAACGATCCTATAACATACACGACCCGTCACGGTATCTCAACTTGGAGAAGCTCTCCAAGAGTAATTTTGAAATCGTTGGTTCCAAGGAAAAAATGTTATTAAATCAAGTCACGTGGACGGTAAAAAGAGGTTTGAATAACGACCATTTTCTGATTCCAAAAAACACTCATATTGTCCATTAATTTATCGTTAAAATGTTGGTAGTGATAGCAGGTTTACTCTTATTTCGCTCACTAATTGATACTCTATTTTGCGAAACTGGTTATTCATAGAAGGGAATCCGTACGATCTGCACCATATATTTAGAAATTGTTCACGCCGTCTTAAGGTATGTTCCTAAAAATATGTTATCGGATTTATATCACTTAATTTGCATCTATTCATTTGAAAGTAAACCGAATTATATTTGTGGCTTGTTAATAGAGGTATTCATCCAAGACTGATACCTCAGTAACAACAAATATGTACGTGGATGTAGAGCAATAAAATAATTGTTAAATCAAGTATATGTATATTTTAGGGTAGGCTTTCATCAGCGATCGAAAGTATATCCAACGCTACCAAAATTTCTACATATACGTTTTATTGATTTCTGTAAGAACAATTTATCATTGCTGTTTTTGTGACGGCTGTGAAGGGAAGGATAGTGAAAATATAAAATACTTACTATTTTATTTCGACAACCCACGATTCCTGGACTGTCTTCTCGTACAAAATTATCTGGATTTTGACTTCGAATCGATTGGTTTGACAAGGAATTTAAAACATAATTTTAAGTGGAAGTGTTGGTAGTTTGAAGACGGTAGTATCCTAGTTGTTTGTGGGTCGTGTGAAACTATGGATTTGAGCAGTTAATACTGTTTTCTACCCCTCGAATTTTAATAAATGCTATAACAATAAAAGCGCAAGCTTTGATATATATCTGATTTACTTTAATTAAAAGCCACACGTTGTGCGACCAAATATAACATAAAAGATGTTATATTTCAATTTTAAGTAATTAACCTTTTCAATTATTTATTAGCCACACTTTGTAGTGCCAAATATAACATTGAAGTTGTTATCTTTCAATTAATTTAAACTCTACTAAACACAATTCAATTTATAATTATACTCATTAACAAACAACGTTTACCTGGATGAAATCTTTCTTTTAATTTGTCATGAATAAATTACAACAAAAACAATGAACATGTACATGAAATAATTCACTCCTTACTTAGAGAGAGAGAGAGAGAGAGAGAGAGAGAGGGAGAGAGAGAGAGAGAGAGAGAGAGAGAGAGAGAGAGAGAGAGAGAGAGAGAGAGAGAGAGAGAGAGAGAGAGAGAGAGAGAGAGAGAGAGAGAGAGAGAGAGAGAGAGAGAGAGAGAGAGAGAGAGAGAGAGAGAGAGAGAGAGAGAGAGAGAGAGAGAGAGAGAGAGGGGGGGAGAGAGAGAGAGAGAGAGGGGGGAAGAGAGAGAGAGAGAGAGAGAGAGAGAGACAGAGACAGAGACAGAGAGCACCAAAACACATACTTATATATCAATGAATACTAATATATCATAGCCCCGAGTGTTTGGGTTTCTGAATGAGGATGAACGCGATATTCTATAATAACTAGATATCATTATTTATCTTCTTAAGAGACGGTTGGATAACTTTACTGACGTGTTATTTCTTGTGTCATTTATCAAAACAAAATAATGATGCATATAAGGAGGACGGTAATAACGACGGGAATATAATTTGACGGCGATGATTAACGACAACTGTTTAGGAGACACCAGTAATAAAATGAGAAACAACAGACCAAGCTTTAACAGTGAAAAAAGTAACACAAAAGGTTGTGGAATATGAAATGAAAATATATACTGATCATTTCAGTTTATAATTGACATATGAATACGTGCTATAGTATGTTTACCCATTTGTATCAAAAGCTATTGAAATGACACTCCTCTTTTCTTTATATTATTTCTTAAGGAACCATAAACTTCAAAGTATATCTACTCTGGTTTTTTAAACGGCTTATCTAATTTCCAAGTTGTTTGATTTTCTACGTAGATACAATATCAGGTCAGATTTTATTCTGTCTGTTTAATATTTATTCAGTAGTTTGTAAAGAACAACAACATCAACGCTCACACACTTTCTTAAACTCTACTATGACTAGTACCTGATTTGAACTCGAATTGTAACCGAAAATACTTTTTTTTTTAATGGCACAATACATTCCAAGTTATACAAAATGAGAATGTAGAGTAATCTCGATTTCCTGTGAAGCCATGAAATTTACTTTTTTATTTAAAAACCTGAACAAACCACATTATTCTTTATTTTGAATTTCATAAATAGTAGGATATTTTTAATTTATGTACAGAGACCGTGCTCCTCACATGTTATGTGGATCACGTTCACGTGCAAATTCCAGCTGCTATATTCCACAATTTGACAACTAATGTATAAATAATAATAATATTGATCGAAAAGACGTACTAAGTTGAAAAGACTCCTCTGTTATGTTTTCGTATTATATTTTCTCAGATCTAACAATAAAATGTAAGAGTAAAATAAATTAAAAAATAAATGCATAAGTGAATTTATTTCTCCAAACTCTACTGTACGTTGTCAGTGAAACTACAAAAGGTGACATCAACAAAATAATAATTAATGTTTTAGGAATTAATTATACATACGATAACAATCTAAGAAAAACCACAATGAACTTTCAATATTATTTGAGGAACAACCTACTTCTCATATTATTTAAATATTTATTTATTTTGTTGAGAAAATAAAAGAAAGAGACTCTAAAATTAAATAATAAGGAAGATTGAAAACAACATTTTCCGACATTATTTTTTTCAACTCACCTATTTTTCACAGTGGTTAAAATGATATTACTAAAATTAGAGAAGAAAACAAATTTGGGCTCTAAATAATTTCACCAAATATTATTTATATTCTTGTGCAGTATGTACCAAAAACAACGCTCTCCTCCCTATTCCTTTATGTTGGTCGTAACACTAATCATACCAAGCGTTACTGCTCCCTATGTACGTTTATTTCTTTATGTATTTTATAAACTAATTTTCTAATACATTGGGAATAAAACAAGTTATTTACTTTATTCGATACTAAAATATTTCTTGAAGTATATTTAATTAATTGTGCATTAAACATACCATGTTATGAAGACAACGTTTTTTAATTACGCAACTAACATTGAGATTGAAGAAAAACACCTTTATCAATCATTACAACATACGTCTAATAAATTAATTCTATAGGTATAAAACATGTGCTGTCTACAAAAGAGAAAAGTAAATGTCCCTATAATATTTCTGTTTAAGTGCGACTTCTAAAGTATTACGTCCAGTCACTCTCTGACGACACAACATTTACCAATTAATAATTTTTACAAATTGACGATAATAATTGGACAGTTGGAATGACATATCATTCATCACCATACAATATTTAAATGTTGAGAAATAATTAAAAATGTAAAATAAGTATTTTACAATGAAGCAATAAAAATATTAATAGTAATATCAATAGGTTAAAAAAAAAAAGCACAAACTTATTTAATTTATTTTGTTCATAACTTAATTATTATGTAGTCAGTTATTATCATTTTTTTACAATACAATAACTATTAAAACTAAAAATCAGAGTAAAACATATTCCAGGGCTTACAGTGTAGTTCAGCACTAATCTACATCTCATGTAAACTATACCAAGGCAGTACAAGATTTGCTGTAGTTGTAATTAAAAAATAACGAAAGATTATTTTAAACACAAACCTAAACTAAGGAAGTTTATGTCGTCAAAAGCCTACACTTGGTAGACGATATTTATGACAGTTAATGTTTAGTTATCACAACGACATTCGTATTCCTGTTATTCTACCAATATCATACCCAAGATAGCTACCATCGGTTTCACATGACCCACAAACAACTATGATACTACCGTCTTCAAACTATCAACACTTCCACTTAAAATTATTTTTTAAACCCCTTGTCAATTCAATCGAGTCAAAGTCAAAATCCAGATAATTTTGTACGAGAAGACAGTCCAGGAATCGTGGGTTGTCGAAATAAAATAGTAAGTATTTTATATTTTCACTATCCTTCCCTTCACAGCCGTCACAAAAACAGCAATGATAAATTGTTCTTACAGAAATCAATAAAACGTATATGTAGAAATTTTTGTAGCGTTGGATATACTTTCGATCGCTGATGAAAGCCTACCCTAAAATATACATATACTTGATTTAACAATTATTTTATTGCTCTACATCCACGTACATATTTGTTGTTACTGAGGTATCAGTCTTGGATGAATACCTCGTTTAACAAGCCACAAATATAATTCGGTTTACTTTCAAATGAATAGATGCAAATTAAGTGATGTAAATCCGATAACATATTTTTAGGAACATACCTTAAGACGGCGTGAACAATTTCTAAATATATGGTGCAGATCGTACGGATTCCCTTCTATGAATAACCAGTTTCGCAAAATAGAGTATCAATTAGTGAGCGAAATAAGAGTAAACCTGCTATCACTACCAACATTTTAACGATAAATTAATGGACAATATGAGTGTTTTTTGGAATCAGAAAATGGTCGTTATTCAAACCTCTTTTTACCGTCCACGTGACTTGATTTAATAACATTTTTTCCTTGGAACCAACGATTTCAAAATTACTCTTGGAGAGCTTCTCCAAGTTGAGATACCGTGACGGGTCGTGTATGTTATAGGATCGTTAGAATCTTGTATACGTCTTGAGTATAGAGGAGTTTTTGTTATTATTGTACGGATCGTAAACGAGTGTTTGAAGAACATCACATTAACGATTTTATGAGGTTGGGTATTCATTTCCGTATAGCGAAAATAAATATGCGCGTTTAGACCATAATTGACAGATCTTCGATTTTCAGTTTCGTCAAGCACATCGTGTTGACGGATTTCTACTTCAAAAATACATGAACAGAAATTATTTAGTTATTAGCCATCCATTGTCAACTATCATTAAAAATAAAGGAGTATATTGACATGCTTGGAGTCTCTATTAATCGTTATAGTTATTTTCATGAAAAATGCAGGTGAGACGTTTTAAGTACTTTGCAAATAGTATTCGAGTATTCGGTAAAGCCGTTTCAATTCATAAAATGTCTGTTACAGTCCAACACACACGAAGGGGAGTGTTTGTACAAATATTAAGTAGCCGAAGACAATTGACCACATCAAATCAGGAACAGAACATGAAATATTTGCAGAAATAACTGCATGCGGGAAGAGCATTGAAGTTTGTAATGACGGGTCAATGCCGCTAAATCTATAGTTATACCATTCACTAGGAAACAGAACATAGTGTCATTTTCTCGTCTGAATCTAGGAGCAACTCACCTTGCAATCTCTAAGTCAGATACATAATTAGGACTAGTCATGGATTGAAAATTACTTGGATTTATTATTTAAGCACCGTCCTTCGTAAGGTCACATGGTCACTTATACAGACTCAACAACTGGTACATTGGCCGTTCGGCTCTATAGTGCGGTAGTAAGACCGCAATTTATTTATTAAGGGTTTGTCTGTTGGTTACAGGTGAATTTAGTGACTGCCATCCCCACACAGGCTTGAACTCAATCTTGCTTTTATTTTCTGGTTCTCACGTTTGCGTATTACAATATTACGCTACGTGTCAAAAGTGCGATGTTGAGTGTTTCGTGAATTTATTATATTTTAAATTGACAGAGTTTAAAAAGCAAATCATGTTTGTCTGTCGTTTGTGTAAACCAAACTAATGAATCGGTTTTAATAACATTTAGTAAGTGGACACATTTGGATCAAATCTCAAGGTGGTTTTTCTTTTGTTTTTACTTTAGACATGGTAGTTGTAGAAAGACGACGAAAAATTGTAATTTTTGTAAAATCAGTTTTACCGATTTTCTTAAAATGTTATGAAAATACAGATTTAAAAACAGAAATCGATCTCTTAAAAAATTGGATCCGAAAGTTATTATTAGAAATAAAATACCTACAAATTTTAAGCTGAGTAACTTTTATATATTCCTTACAGCTGATATTCCAAAGCTACTTTTCATAAAATAGACTTAACGGATTACGTTAATATTGTTGTGGTAAATTATCATTAATACATTATTGGCCCACATTAGTGTACGCTTAAGTTTCAAAATTAGTTGACAAACAGTGAACATGAACGTTATCCTAAAGTGATTTCAATCTAGTACAATTTATAAGACGCCACATTTATTGTTGAAGGGAAACAAGTCAAAACACTAACTTCAAAATATTTCTAAACCTTAAGGCTGTTCACCAGATTTGATACTAAAAACCTTAGTATACCAACTTATCTCTTATATGAAATTATTGAAAAATAAAATTAAGTAAGTAAATTACAAGTATTTATTTATCACGTATAATATAACCAGATATCTCTATGAGATGTTGGGTATAAATATTATTTATTGTTTCGTATTTGGTTTTTGGATCTAAATAGTAATTAGCCAAATGGTATTACCAACATAGTTTAATTAGATAAAAAATAAGTGCATAAATTACCTTTAGCCGAATGGTCGACAAAACGTAGCAGTATGTTTCTGGTTAAAAGTTTATTCACGCAAGCAGAAAAAGTGAGACCCGTAATTTATTTTTCTGTAATGAATGAAAATACGGGTTTTCCGCAACATGTTATTATAGTTTTTTGTTAAATATGTTCTTTAAAAAAATATAAATAAAACTATTAGAACCAAAATCACGTTTGTTTTTCTTCGCCATATTGCAGTGAGATTTAATATAATACGTGATTGTAACTCCATGCAATACAATGTGAATGAATACCTTCAGAAAAATAAATTACTGACCTACATTTCGTAAAGTCTTGTATATATTTAACAATATATAACATACAATATTGCTGGCTACTTAGGAGAACAGACTTAACATTTTTTTAACATTTACTTTAAACCTGCTTTAGCGCTTTACGTTATCTCCCACCAACCGCATACATTTACAAGGGAATATATAACAGTGTAAGATTAGATAATTGGGGTATGATGACTCAAGATAATTGTAAGTCAATCTAAGCTTATCAAATAATCCAAGGACGTTCTAGCAAGGCAACCCGATATCTGTTCTCTCAACAAGGCTCAAGATCATCCGTCCTATGTTAGGATCAATGTCATCACCCAGTTGTAATTACCTAAAGATGGCTCTTCTTTTGTTCCCAAGAATCACGCATACTACAATGATATGCCTAGTAGTCTCATAATATTGTTTATGTAGTCTACAAGCTGGATCACTCTTGATGATCCTGAATGTTAGGAAATGTTTCTTATAGTGGCAGTTAGCAGTAAGTAAGGCCTTAATTTATTTTACACGCGATCTATTTAGGCTCATTATTGAGTGGGTTAGGTGTTAAGCAGTGCTTTGATAATTTTTTGCCATGCATTTGTTCAGAGGAATCCAGTCATCGTTTAAAATGCCGGTCTTTGGACCATTTTATATATCATAGTAGCTAAAATATTTTGATATGCTACAGACAGGCTCTGGACCCAAAGGGGCTAATTTTCATACCTTCATGACCAGTTCATGTGCACATTCATTATCACTAATGCCTGCGCGACCAGATGTACCAGCTTAGGGTTACAGAGATGGTGGAAGCTAGTGTGTAGGGAGCCTGGTAGGAATTCCACGCCGGCTTAGAATTAATTTTTAAGAATCAAGTGTTTTAAGTACTTTCTACCTTACTATCAGATAGTATAACAATGGGTTTGTTGGAATAATGCTTAGTTAAACCTAAATTGGCACCAACTAGAATAGCAGAAAACTCGGCTTGGTAAGTTGTGCTATCCTTTCCCAAACTTGTGCTTAGGTCACTTATGACAGACACCCAGTATACGCTATCCGAACTATCCATCAGTGTACCAGCGAATACTGGCTTGTTCTATAGTTATACATTCTATTCCTTTATATTATTCAAGAGAATGAAAAATCTCCTAAAAATATCTCGTCAATATATACTCTGTATCCATGTCAACTGAAGTCATCTTGAGTATAGAGATATCTAGAATTAACATAGCATTACAATTGTTCTATGACCAGTCCTGATCAGGCCCTCACGCCATTGACCACAAAAACCCAGTCTATAGGCTGATTTGGCAGCTTCCGATTTAATTGAAATTATCTCAAAGTAGAAGCCCTAGGGTGAACTCTAAGGCAGCCAGTTTACTATTTGTGAAAGCTCTATTGACTAAAATTCTGATGTCTTTTCTCTTTTATATACAACTTTCTTTTTTTAAGTTTCACAATTAAATAATATTAAGTGTCCTGTTTTTTTTCTTCATAACATAACAGTTGTAACATGTTTTCTGTTTCAAATTACTTAAAAGTAACGAAAAAATTATTTTTTGCCACTCAATGTTAAAGTTTAAAGATTTTATTTTTATTTTAGAAAGGCTAATTCTTCTCAAGTTATGATATATATATATATATATATATATATATATATATATATATATATATATATATATGTAAAATCAACGTTTAACGAGATATTTAACCTTAAAAAGTTGTAATCATTATTGAAATAGTTTGATGGAAGATTATGCTACACTGTAACCTAATAGTATAAAAATCCCATTAAAAAGTTTATGTTCCTAACGTAATCCGTTTTGATAGCATCTTTTTTTTTTTTTTTTTTTTTTTTTTTTTTTTTTTTTTTATACAACTGGAAGGAAAACAAAGTATTTTTGACTTATGTGTTTTCAAAAGCATTTTATGTCCTCAACTTACATTTGAAAGTTTGGCATCCTACTTACTGATGTTTTCTATAAAATGGTTTTATTTATTAGGAAACGACTACAAACAATCAAACATTGCATGGATAGCTAGCACTTTACTCGTAACAGTCATCAATTATTATTGTTGTACATAGTGTACAATTAACTGTACTTTATTGTTACACGCTCGTGCCTTATCTGCTTTTACTTACCAACGAGAGGTAACAAAGTGTCAAAAGCGTAGCTAAAGTGTACATAATAATATCTCCAAAGTAGTAAAAGTGAAATGGAATAACCGATAATTCAATAAAGGGTTATCCAAGTTCTTGACAATTTTATTTATTGTTTTTATATATCTTTGTAGTATATTTAATATTTCTTGAATAACAGCTTAACATAATCATTATTTAATTAAACATTACTTTTTATGAGAAGCAAATTGACTGACAAGGCGATGTTTTATTAGATGAATATTTTTTGTTGATTTAAATTGACATTACGAGTTTTCATAAATTCGATCTAACACTTGGATAGTTTTTCTTTTTAAACCGATAATTAAGAAACAACCGTTTTTTAAAAATATGGCGACTAATAGGTTCACTTGGATTTACAGTATTGCAATGTTTTGTAAAAACTATGAAAGATATATTAATTTTAAACTTTATTGTGAATTTTTAATTCTTATAGCAGCTTTTTAGTCATAATAATATTCAGTTTTGTATATGGGTGTGAGCAAATATGTCCAACATTTTGTACCGATTATATTTGTGTCATAGGCCGCTTTAAAATGACGTACTACATGACGTAAACTTATGTCAAACCTAACCTAACCTCGCCCTGTAATCATCAAGTTGTTTTCCAATGAGGAGAGACAGTTATTTAATTTTTAGGTTTAGTTACAGATAATTGATTACCGTAATTATTATTGTGTTTATAATACAACAGTGTGTTTGAATTTCAAAATGTTAGGTATAATATAGGATTTGTTTAAAATGCTTTTTAACTAGCATTATTGCGTATTTGCGCAATGTGTAGTGTAATTACGTTTGAGGTTATATATGCAAGTTGTAGTTACATGGGTAAAACTCGTAATGTCAAAAATTAGCATTATTGTTTTATATTTTAACAAACCACACATTATTCCAATTTTGTAAAACCAGTCGGTCAATGATAGTAAGTAAAACAAGTTATCAAACATTTTTGAATGTTGTTATTAATATGAAGGAAATGAAATCATATCTTCATTGCTTTTTAATCTTGTTGTAATTGAGTAAAGTAACAATGACCAATTTATTAAACATGTTATGTTTTGTCTTCATTATTATGTAGGACCATGAATTATTTTAACTGTTTATAATATACTATAGTGCATGGGGTATTTTAAATTGACTTATTTCATTTAGCTCATCACGAGCAGTGAATGAAACTAATATAATAATGAAAAGAAAAGGACTGACACATCATTTGTTTGAAACTGAAAAAGGGGAGATTTCTCTGTCATATCTTTACCGATTTTGAGTAACTGTTGAAAAGTAAAGAAAAAATCGTATTCTGAAGAATATAATAAACACGTATATCTTGATTTATAGAAGTAAAGTATATATTTATTAATATACAGGGTTATCATAAAAGAACGGTGGGGTTTCATTAATTCATACAGAGACACTTGAGTAATTTTGTGGTGTTGTAATGGTATCGGTGATAGCCTATAAGCATGAAGTTTGTTTAACAGGTGTTGTAACCTCAAAATTTGTTCTTACACTGTTGTGGTAGTGTGCTTTGTGATCTCTGGAATGTTCTGTGTGGAGTGTGTTATTATGTTCTCAAATAAAGAAAGAGCAAAGTGCTTTGTTGCTGGATGAATTCAAGCCTGTAAATTCAGTGCAACGTACACTTTGACGCGAATACAGAAAAGATCCACCATACGAAAATAACATACAACGTTGGTTCACACAATTCGAAGAAACGGCATTAATTCAAAATCAGAAATCATCTGGAAGGCCAAATGTATCGAAATAAGACGAAATGTTGAACTTATTACACAATTTGCAATCAGAACAACTAAGAAGTCTACACTTTGACGAAACCTACAGTTAAGTAAATCAAAAACAACAATCCATAAAGTTTTACACAAAAAACTGAAATTGAAGGAATTAAAATGTGATGATTGTGTGAAACGTTTTAATTCGCTGTCGAAATGTTGAACAAGATTGATGAAAACCAATCATTTTTAGATGATATAATTTTTCAGGCAAAGCTACATTCCATATCAATGGGTCTGTTGACAGACACAATTTACGCATATGAGGACTTGAAAACTCACATAAAATGATTGAGAAAATGTTTGAATTGCCTAAAATTAATGTTTGGTGGGGTATGATGAAATATCCTCTGATATGGAATTTCTTCTTTGCTGATAAAAAGACAATTATTGGAATGGTGTATCTCGATATGTTAATCATTTATTGTTTCCCTTAGCTGAATAATCTCGAAAACATTCAATAACTTCATTTCCAACAAGATGGCGTACCCCGCACATTATTGCATTTACACAGACACGTTGAATGAAACATTTGGACATCGAGGGATAGGCCGTCAAGGACCTATACGCTGACCTCCAAAGACCCAAAGAGTCCAGACGTGACACCTTGGGATTTCTTCTTGTGGTGGTACATCAAAAACATTGTTTACTGAGAAAAATTCGTAATCCAAATCATTTAGGGAACAGGATTAATGAAGCAATGGCAACCGTTAACAATGCCAAGTTAACTAACGTTTCGGCAGAACTTGATTGTCGATTGGACATTTGCCGAGCGACTAATGGCGCACATATCGAAATTTATTAGTAATATAAAAACAATGTTTCAGACAACGATTAAGATACATAAACAACGTCAGCTGTAAGTAATTCTGTTTTCATTTAAATCATGTTCAAACTCCTCCATTCTTTTTAAGATAACCCTGTAATAAAAAAACTTATTGCAATTGAGTTTGTACAATAAATAAAAATTGCAACACCTTTATCCCGCAACCATACCTAAAAAACCGACAAAATATATCGTTAACAATAATCAACTAAACCAAAGGGTTATATTGAAAATATTTATATAAATAAATGGGACATAAACTTACTTAATAATGCCATGAACGCGTCCTCAGTGTATATAGAATGCGATTAAAATCGAGGTTTTAACGACGGGAGTAAAGGTTCATTTTTGTTTTATGCCTGTTATACCATATTTTATTACTTGCGATATTTAAAGCGTGTTTGAGTAATTTATTTTCACATAACATCAAAATATGAACAAAAATTAACAAAAACTTTGTTTTTTTCGTAATAACACTATATTTGAAAGAAACTGATATAGGACCTAATCGAAAAAAAAAAGACGTAAATTCATGAAACCGTTTTTTCATTTTATTTAAATGTCGAAGCAAAATTGAAAGGTTAAAGAAGCAAATCAGATGCCAAATCATTAGAAAAACTACACTGCTTTACAGTAGTTTTTAAAAGAACTATCATTCCTCACTGTTGTAAAAAACTTAAGTTCTATCAAATACCATTTACATTTAGGACTAGTTTATGACACATACCAAATCTTATGATATAAATAAACAATATTGATCATTGGTAAACTGGTAACAGAATTAAGGAGGAATTTAATTGTTACGGTACTTTTTTATGAAATAAGAAAGTGTCCAAAAACAGTTAGTCATCATGCAAACCGTCATTTAAGTAATCAGACAATCAGGTAAATAGATGAGACTTAATATTACAATATTTTGGTAGATGAAAGTTGATTGCTCATTAGACTAGTGTTATTAAATATTAATAATTCTTTAGTTGGAGTAAGTTTTATTTTACCAATTTATTTAGGTATATCGAACCCAATGTGGAAGTACTGTGAGTAATGAAATTTAATTTATTTATCATAACGATAGTTCTTTATTCCTGATATAAAAGCTGTTCTTTAAGAAGATAAACAAACTTTTGTATATTAATTCATGGAACAAACAACAAGCATTTTATAAGCAATGTGTAAATAAAATATTTTATAAAATAATTCCCTAAACTACAATTACATGAAAACATAGTTAATAACATATTATTAAGGAAGGAAGTTTATAACAATTATTCCTAATATGAAAGACTAATTATCAACTGTGACTCTTTTTAACAGAAATAATTGAACATAGTATACAGATATAAGTTTTATATTTCAAAAAAAATATTAAAGGTAATAAGTTCTTTAAACTTACATGTGAATAATTATAAAAAGGATGGTTATTTCGAGAAGTCGTTATTTAACTATAGTTATTATATTCGATTGCAGCTCTGGAATTTCAATTATGCAAATTAAAATCTAATATTAAAACGTTTAATTTGGGATACCATAAAAATACGCTAAAATATATAAAAGTATTTTAAATTAAATTTTGTTCTCAATGAAGTTAAAAATGAGGTACAATATAATTTACATATGCATTGAAATTTTTGAGTTAAGGGGGTTTCGAAAGATCCTAAATTGGGGCACTATGGGTATATTTTCAAAACGTGGAATTGCAGTTCATATTAACTCAAAATATCTTCTAAAGTTTTATTTTGAAATGAATGATTTTTATATCATGGAAAAATTAGAAGAAGTAAAACATAACTACTTGTTTGGGTAACCACTAGGAAAATACAAAACAATGAATTATTGGAAGTTTCGGTGTAAACTTGTCATCGTCACCTTTTTCGTTAGGTTTTCTATTATTTTATAAAACGAAAAGTATAATTGGAAGTAATCAGTTATAAGTTCCTGTTTTCTACTCCATGAACTGTACGTGTGTTATATAATGACCCAGCGTGACGTACATTTTATTTGGACCTAACAAAAGAAACAAAAAAGGATAACAGAGAAAATAAAACAAGATGAGAAATTTGGCTTTCGTTTTATTCAGAGAGGGTGAATATCGCAGGTTTCCATAAAAGTTCAACTTCCGTTGTTTTTGGTTTCCTGTTTCATACGGGATAGAAATTGATGAAATAATAATAGAACTCCTTAAAAACGTACTAGTTATAACCACAATGTAATTGTCTTTATTAAATTTATAACGGTACGCTTTTAAATTATTACAATAAAAGGGACTCGCGTACTTCCATACTGTGTTTAAAAAGAGGTGCTTCAAATAGAGTGAAATTACATTTTTGATAACGTAATTTTTTTTCGTATATTTCCGCCATATTATAAAATACGGATTTTTTGACATTCTGTTTAGCTTAAAAGAATCTCCCCTCCCCTCCCTCATCCTCTAAACAACTTGTTTTTAAATAAAAAAGACAACCTTGGTTTTAAACAACGGTTTTTGAATTTAGGAACTGTTTTCAAGGCCAGACGTACTTCAGTTTTGCACCTCAAATAAAGGGAAGGTAATGTGGTATGTACAAAGTTTGTCAATTGTTCACATTTTTTGTGGAATATCATTTTAAGAACTCGAAGAGGGAAAAAAAAGAATGAAGTATTTTGATAGTTAAGCCCTTTCCACCCTCTAAGAGCCCAAAAGAGAAAACAAAATAGGTATTAACTTATGTAACTTGGAACTTAATTGATTATAAATTAAAGTGGGCGATACGTTTTCCTTTTTAACCATCTTGATAAATAACTTTAACTCCTGAATTCTAGTCACGACGATTAAAAAAAATTCCTTCAAGAAGGTTATCTTGTTCTTTGAAATAATGTACCAATGATAAAATTACATTCTATTTGAAATTGTGGTAATCAATTTGACTTCTCCCCATTCCCTGATGTTCAAAACTGATAACCGTGATTAAATAGATGAAGTCTTTCACTACAAAGAATGTTGAATTAAACAGTATTAAGCTATCTTAATAATACAAAATTGAATGGGGTGGGAAGTTGAATATTTTGGCCAACCACTCTGTATAGACTCTTCAAATATATACTGTCGTAAAATACTTTTTATCGCACTGCTCTCGTGATGAGTGTAACATTGTGTCGTGATATTGGGAAGGTATTTTTTTTAAATTTGTTTAATATTCAAATAAATTAAAAAGGTTAAAATAAATTCAATGAGAAATATGTACATTTTAAAATTGTGAATGTGTAAAAAAAAGTAAAACAACTTATTCTATTTGCAACTAGATATTTGATCAACTGGACTTTCTGCTGTCGTATTTTACAACAAGATTATTTGATTGCACGATTTGAGAAAATGTGTAGTACACAACAGGTTTGCTGTTCTTCAATAATAAGGATGTATTTATTCATGAACATTATACTTCAAACTTACTAATAAATACTTTATACAAATGTGTAGATAAATGTTATATGTGATTACCATTGATTTAAAAAATTGAGCCCACCTCACACTCACAACAAAATCCATCCCATTCCACCATAAACTAACCGCAACCCATAACGTAAACTGCCCCAATAGTTTTTATAACTAAGTGAATTGGAATAATCACTTCGCATGGATGATGCGATAAACCGAAACTTTGAGAAACCACCGACATCCGTAGTGAGCTGCTTAGGTTACCAAAAGAACTAAAACAATGACTTAAACATATTTTGGTATTATCTTCCCACGTTGAAATATTTATCCTAATTTTCACGTTCTTAGCATTATTCTGTTAGTTATACAAACAGTGATGTAAGCGTGATTTATTAATAGATGTTTTCATAGTTCCATCGTTTTTAAATAGACTCAAATATTATTTTATTTTGAAATGAAATTTGTTTGATTTGTTTCTGTTCAATTTTACAATGCATAATTTTAAAATATATTTTTCCTTAAAAAAAAAAAAATAATAATAATAATCGTTTAATCTTCATAAATTGTAACATGATGAAATTAAAATATGGTATTTAAAATTAATTCTATAGAAATTCTTATTAAACGCATATCCCTGCATTTGGCATGCAGTTTGATTTAGTGCATCTCGACTAGTGCTAACCTAAATAAATATGTCTGAGTGTCGGACTTAAGACCATAAATCAATTGACGGCCAATTACTGAAGTAAAGTTCATAATATATTATTACCAATGATTAATTATGTACGACAGCACCACCACAATCCAGTACAATCGATAGATCTTTGTTAGAACTGACGTAGTTCTTTTAATAATAAATATAATTAATGTAGTTTTCATTTATTAAAAGCATCTACATTATAATCAATTAATGAATAGTGTTTTAATTATCTTTTACCTGTCATTGAAGAAGTGTAGAAGTGATTTATTTTTTTTTTAAATACGTACCTAGGTAATTACTAAACGTTTTAAAATTTTACATAGTAGGGGTTACTAGCGCCACAGAAAAATTCTTAACTGATAGAAATTTAGCCTAGTTTTACCATTGTATTTTGAATAAATTTGCCCGGAGGTCGTAGGTAAAGTAGATTGGGAAAAGAGAGATATTATTAGTTATTACTTGACTTGGTTATTTTATTGTCCAAAAATTTTAAATAAAATACGCATTTGACATCATAAATATGGTATAAACTTTATACAATTATGTAAAAAATATATAATGTCGCATTCAAAAATATTTTATTAATTTTATTAACCACTGATTATTTTAAAATTATTTAACTTAATGTTGAAACATTCTTAGCCTTCAGATACTAAAACAGTTATGATGTAAACTACTAACGAATGAATTTTTTAAAAGCACACCAAAAGTACTATCATAATTCATATTTTATATCAATACATAGAAATATTAATAATTAATATCAGCTATTTACTAGTAATTTGCAATAATATTAACAATTATTGAATTACTTTTCAGTAAACTTAATATCACATAATACATACTTGCATCACATAATATATTTGTTAATTTCCTTTTATCTATTCAAACGCTATACAGATATGTATAGATCATCTAGAAATATAGCAACATAATGAGGATATAATAGCACTTGCAGTATTTAATCTCAAAGCTACAGACAGAAATTTTCATCTTCAAATAGGTATGTAATCAAACGTTAGCTCTACTTCTTTAGTTTTGAGCGTTTTATACATTGAATCATCAATGCAACATTTTAAAGTTGGAATCATGAGTAGACTTACAGCCTAATTTAAGGAGAAAGAAATGTTATATCTTTGCGTATTCTCTGAACAACTATATAGTCTTTATCATATTAAATGTTGAGCTTGACTTATGAGAAAAAGTATACAGTATAACAAACATACAGAACACAATTCTCACAAAAAATACGCCTAAGTATCAGACGCGTTTCAACGACAAGGTCGTCCTCTTCAGTGATAAACGAGCTACAACAATCAAACTATAACACATGTATGTATTGTGTTATGTGTGTTTTTTATACTGTAGTCTTTATCAGTCCCATATAACAGCCATGGCATTCATAACATACTCCAATTAATTATATCTGTTTTTTAAAGTATGTCTCCAAACACGGATTTTCATTCATTGTGTTTCATCATCATTCATATACCGATCTATTGTATATCCTACTTTTCCTTGGGACATGTACAATACGTACATCAATAATTATTTTGACTTATTGACTTTGTGATACATTGAAATTTATTTATGTTATGATGACTTCCCAATTGGGTATTTCCTCAATCTTTATTAGGTTTTTATTGTGTCTATACTAATACGTCTTTTATTCCTTTAAGGTGATTAGATTCAGAGGGATAATTTTTTTTTTAATAGGAAAAGAGGGCCACGCGTGTATATAATTGAGATCAATAACCTCATTTGATGTAGCAAAAAAAACTGTTGAAGTCATTTCCAAATAGGACAATTCAACCAGGGATAGCATTAAAAAGAGATAACTTAAGCTTCGATACAGACTATTAAACTTTCAAGAGTTACACAGAAACATTCTGACTAGAAAAGTGTACTCAAGTGACAAATTCGATTTACTAATCGATCAAATGGAGGTAGTGTGTTAACGATATTAATATTAAATATTTACTTAAATTTGTACATATTTCCGATTAAGTTATACTTTTATTCATACTTAGGTAGGCTAATTATATTTAAACGATAGATATCGTATATGTTTGGGAAGCGTCATATAAACATTGTAACTTGTTTTTATAGCTTTGGGACAATGTTAGTTTCAATTTAAGTATCATTAGGATGTTGTGTCTTAGCAAATGTGACAAGAGCATTAAACAAGGGGAGAGTTTTAGAAAAAAGGGACATGGTGTTGTTAACACGATCGCAATGGACCATACTAGTAGATTATGACTAAAGGGAGATTGTAGGAGAAAGTAGAAAACTGGAAGAAATTGTAGAAAATAAAAAAGTATATTTAAAAAGCTAAATTTAAAACTGAAATAAAAAACAATAGTTCCATAGACACGTCCTATTTATATATAAAATTTGAAGCCAAATTCTCAAATAGAGGACATTTTAAAGGGATATATCTCAGAAATAAACGACAATGTAGCCTATCACTTATACCGACAGACATTGCAAAAGAGCTATTATAGAATCTAGCGGTACACTTCTAAAAACTTTATATTGTACAATGGACAATCAAGACATGGAAACTATAAGTAAAACATTGGTCAAGATAGGGGATTTTTCGGAAGACCTATATCATAACTTAGATGAACAAATATCGATACTGAAGGAGGCTAACGTTCATATCGTAACTAAAACACTATATATATAAAGAGCGTAGAGTGCAAAGTGGCGTTACAACGTGGGGTAAGAAGAACCCAACGACCTCGAGTGTAGCGTGGCAACACACACACACACACACACACACACACACACACACACACACACACACACACACACACACACACACACATTTCCTTAAAGAAATGTTACATTTCCACATGCTTGCCATGCAAAAAATGTCGTTGGTTCGTTATTATCGAGTTGTGGTTGTTATATTGGACACAAAAATATTTCCCTTATCGAATTTTGATTTATGTAATACTCTGGGAGTGGGGGTTCGATCTTCTTTGCCAATGTCTATGGGCCGCGCTGCAATATGACTCGGGTGTTGTCCTAGAATGTTCACACTTTTATTGACGTGGCATTTTACACATGAGTGAATCAGAGAGAGCCCCGTTTTCGGATTTGTTTTCCTTTGAAGTATATGCATGCAAAATACAAAATAATAAGTACTAATACAAAATAAATTATTGTAGCAGAACAAAGTTTGTCGAGTATTTGTTTTTCATAAAAATAAATATATATAAGCAATTAAATTCACCATTGTAAGGAAAGGATACTTTTTTTTTCCTTTTTTTTTACATGGAGCAAGCCACACAAAAGCCTTAAAAGAGTTAAAAACCATACAAGTAGGAAGAAATAAAATATAGGCCCCTACTATATTAAAAAATATTATCCCTTCATATAAACAAAATTCGGAGATAAGTATTTATTGATAAAGGAATTTAAAGTAGGCTATCGGAATAAAGGGGAATGTGTTATAAGGAAATTATAATAATAAGATATGTAATATTGATAAGGCATAAGTATTATAAAATAGGATGTAATTATTGTGATGTGTGGGATTTTGTTTTGTAAGGAAATGTATTTTTCAGCCCATAATCACTACATACCGAAGTAGAGACGTCTACTTTTGTTAACCCTCATGATGTCCTTGGGGATGGCGTTTTTCATATTATAAATTGGTAAGACGTTTTGTTTGAATGTAGCATATTATTTGATAATTAACAGAATTTTACTTTAGAACCGATGTAACTCTTACAATATTTACCTTATCTTGGGAAGGGCCTAAAATCTATGTTAGCAATTGCATCTTTATTTCATAGGCGCCTACGCCGAACCTACTCATCTTTTATCTGTTTATTTCAAACTTCTAGACTAGGAGTTTAGGGTTTTTATAGAGGTGTCCTAAAATATTATATAACCATTATCATGTAGAGATAATTAACTTGCAAAATTTGGATCTGCATCAAAGCAAGCAACATTTAAATTATACAAAGTTCACATATTAAAACAATGAGTAACATGGCTATTGCTCTTTGACATATTGTACGAATTAAGGACCACTAAAAATACCAAAAATACGTAATCCATAGCTGAATAAATAAATAAGACAGCTCGTAAGTACGTAGTACGACTTCATTAAAGTTGTTTGAAAAAAGGAATTCAATAAGAAAACTTGGAACGAGAGACGGTACTTGATGTGAAGTCCTACAAAATATAAGAGGAACTTGAAATAGGTTAGAACAAACTAAGAGCTGTGAGTTGACGTTTACTTAACAATGTAGACTGTTAGCTAATTAAATTAAGCTATAAAGACTAGATTTAAAATGAAATTGAATGAAATTAAAAATATTAATATATGTTATTATAAGCTACTGCAAAAATCAACATTTGTCGTGTATGTTTATTTCACAGTTACAACTAAACGCATCTACCAATTACTATGAAATTTGGAAATAATCGTCATTCCAATGAGGTTGAATGTCGAGAAAATAATGTTTTATATGTATTTTTGTTTTTGTGACATAGCGGCTACTCAAAACAGTTACTACTGTATATGAACGCAATAAGTATTAGGCATACAACGATCATTACACAATATTGGAAACGAGCGGTTGTACAAACAAAACTGATATGAAATATGAATTGTGAACTGTTCATAATATACTATAATAGTTTAATATATTATTAAAATTATACTTCTTCAAAACTTCCAATAATAAATTGCAAGCGACAATTGCTAATGAATGGAAAATATAACCAGTAGTTAAATTTGATTAACCATTCAACTAGTCATCGACGCCCAACAATAGTAAGGAATACATTCGAAGGAAGTCAGTATATACATTGACGTTTACAGAAAATACACACTACCACTGCGATCCCAAATAAATTATAAATCATATTCATAGCAATATATGATTAATTTTCAATGAATGTACGCCCTATTTGATAGTCTCATTAGGATTAAATGAACGATTGTTTGAATTAAAAATGTATTAATATCCAAGAAGCAAGGTCTACCTTTGGCAATAAAACTATATAAAATGAACAATAAACATTTTGTGAAAACCCATATTAACAAACTATGTGGCAATATCTATGATATTATATAGATGAGTGATATTATATTGATTAGTATCAAAATGACATTTTTTAAAATCCATATATTTATATACAGATGTTATGAGAACAAAATTATTATCAGTGGTCGTCAATTTATAATATATATATATATATATATATATATATATATATATATATTTTTTTTTTTTTATTAGACTACATAATTCATATAAAGCAAATAGATTATATTATACAATACACATCACTTTACAAAATAATTAACGACATTTGAAATATTTACAAATGCAATTACCATTGCTCGTAATGTAGAGTGGAAGTCCGTCATTTGCTGACAGCGTGAAATTGCATTTACGTGTCGATTTAACTAATTTAAATATCTCTTTTTTCAAGTAAACGTTTTTGTACTAAAGGAGTGAAGTAATTTATAACTTACAAATAGGGGAGAATATTATTTTACAGACTATATTACATGTAAACTTTAAACCATGTAAATATGAATGATATATTTTTAGACATTTCGATATCAGATTGAGACGACATAAAATTGAAAATTAATTTTAAGCCAAATATAACAAATTATTTATACTTTAAATATGTATACAATATTATTTAAAAAAATTACATCTTTTATTTCGTTTCAATCTGATACCAACACCTCTGGAGATATATAATTGACTTTTTACTGTTTTAATTTTTACATTAGATTCTAGTTTGTAATTTAGTTCGTATGTTGGAAGAAATGGCTTTTAAATCAGACATTTATGATTTTTTTATTATTTTATAATACAAATATGTATATATATATATATATATATATATATATATATATATATATATATATATATTATATTCAATATCTTTATAAACTTTTAATCTAATGTCCATTTCGTCAACAACCAGATTGGCTATTGTTTTGGCATCAAAAGTATTTCTTTGGATCTAATTTAAGGAAAAATTGTCATTATTGAAAAACAGCAAAGACATGTTTTACAATATTATATATTAGAAGAGTGTCCGAATTTCATCAAATCTATGCAAAATCCTGCAACGTAAAAAGTTTATTTATTACATGTAAAGATACATTGTATATTTTATTGTTTTATTGATTGTTATTTTCTGGTTTCAAATTGATTGTGTTTCTTATATATAAATATATATATATATATATATATATATATATATATATATAGAGAGAGAGAGAGAGAGAGAGAGAGAGAGAGAGAGAGAGAGATTTTATACTTTCTATTAGGTTAAAATATGGCCTAAGTTTTATTTTAAGTAACCTACTACTCTTATGTTGATTGTGTTTTTTAATATTATGTTGCATCTATTATATATCTATTTAATCAGTGTATGGTTTTATATACATAATATATTGATATATATTACGTATATATATATATATATATATATATATATATATATATATATATATATATATATATATCATTAACTTCCCAATGTAAAATAATGATATTTTAAATTCCACAAAATTTAATTGAAATTATTTAAAACATCGGTCTAAATCAGTATTAAGAATAACTACTCATTTTAGTCTCTTAAGGTTTGAGGGTTACTCAAACAATATAAATAAGGTTACGGTCGTGTGATTCGTCATTCGGAACTTAAGACATTTGACTTTGTCATTAAGTAAGAAAAAGTATATTGAAAATATTTTCAATAAACATGAATGACTACCGAAAACTAAACTTGAAATAAATTAGTAAAATTAATTATTTTTAAATTTGCATATTATTTCTATTTTCACAATTTGTTTGTTAATAACTGATATTTTTTTCTCAAATAGAAACATTTACATTTTTGTACCTCTATTCAACAGGATAAAGCTCTAACACATAGATACCAAGGGTTGGGGTATTTTAAAAATTATTATATTCTAAGAGATCGCATGACCAGCTCGGTCTTCTGACCTACATCAACTAAAATTATTTCATACAGGGATTTTAAATTACTGTATACATCTCAACACAGCATCATTTGTAGATTTATGAATCATAATTTAAGATGAATGCAGAGACATATCAATAGAGATGTTTTCAAAGGTTTGAGATGTTTTTTACCAGTAGTTGTACAACTGCATAGACACAAATGGATATTAATTTGAATATTTTTTTGAAGTGAACATATTGTTACAAACAATAATTCATCTAATATAAAGTAACATAAAAATACATTTTGATTTGTAAACCATTATAAAGTTTTATTTTATTATTTTAATACCATCCATTTTTCGGCCGTAATTAATTGTTTGTATAGTGTATAATATCACTTCTTAAATGACGTATTTCCCATCTAACTAAACCCTTAAAATGACAATCACATAACGATAAACTACAATTAAAATTAATCACCATACTTCTCCTCTTCTTCCTCGAAGGACCCAATACCAATATAAAATTAATTGAGATAACCCTCCTTCTCTGAGAGGATTTTCCAATAACCATAAATTTTTATTATAATGCAAAATTTCCATTTTTATTAAATCATATTATCAACCGCCATTTAAGTTAGAGTAACCCAACAAAATATTTCTTAAAATCATTTATTCATATTGAGCTCTTAAGAATTATTTATTTCATAACCATTTTTGAATTATCATTATTTTACCGCCTTCCTTACCATCTTCTGAAGTCAAAAGTTGAAAATTGTGGGCTTATAGAAGAAGACCGTTTATATAAAAATTCCAGAAATCCATGTTTATCCATATTTGTTGTTAAGAAATCAAGAGGAAATTGCAGGTTTATTTTTAACCACCCTGTATATGCTATTTATATAGGATTTGAAGGCGTAGTTAAAATATATCGTAGTTGCTATCTGCATAATTCATTTCATTAGCCTATCGTAATTTATCAACACAGGGTGATATATATGTCACCTGAAGTCTTATTATGTAATGTTATTTATTGTTTAAAAGAGTTAAGTTATAGTATTAGGTATAGTAGGTTATTACTTGTGTATCAGAACATAACAAAAAGTTATTATTTTATTGGTTTGCTTGATAAACAGACCATTACATATTAGGTTCAATGCGATTTGTACTATAAGAAACTATATAATTTACAGTAATCGTACGATATCATAAACGGATAAGCTATTTAATTTAAACTACTAAAATATTTTGAGAAATTAAGTTTGATAATTTAAAAACCTAGGATTCCATCTGTAAAAGGGAATAATGTTGTGAAAGGTACAAAACAAGATGTGCAGTCGGGATATCATGATTTTTTAAGTTAAAAATTATATTTCTGTACAAGTTTAGACTCTAATTTGATTTTCTATTTTTAAATTAGAGAGAAAGATTACTTTTTAATCAACTACGACGGTAATATAAAAGCATGCAAAGCTTTAATGAAATGGAAGTTTTTAATTTATGGTTTAAACTTTACTTTGCTTCAAGTTTTGTTTAATATTAGACTATACACAGTGGCTTCATTATTGTTGCTAAATAAGGCCTCTTCTTTTGGAGAAATTTTTATAATAAACTTAATTTTTTCCGAAACTCCTTTCATAAATTAGTTTCAGTTATTTCAAACTGTTCAAATTGTATTTATTAGTCTTCTTTGTTTGTCGTAATGTCAAACTGTACAAATAAATAATGTCCTTTATCAAATATTAATATAGTTGTTTCGCTATTGACTTTCTATGATTTTTTAAAAAATAAATTTAATTCATAAAAAGATATTTGAGGATTTTATCAGACATTTCTAGTTCTTAAAGGTACAATATTAAAACGAAATTATAAAGTAGTATTGATCTTGACAACGTTGTCTTGTTTTAATTCTAACATTTTACATTTCAACTGCAGTAATTTCATATGATGTATTTATTTTTTATTGCCACAAATCAAAACGGGTACTGCACAAGTAAGCGCAAATAACAAGGAAATGCATAAAAAAATAAATTGAAGTAATAATGACATTTTAACTGTTAAAAAACGGACAAGACAAGGGAAAAAGTAGTTCTTAACACTTTTTTTGTGGTTCTTTAAAACCTCTCGGTCATCATGACTTCCGAAATTAATAATTACTTTATGGTTACAAGTGTTTCTTTACAGTGAATTATTTAAAAAAAATATATAACTGTAACACGTATATTTTACGCCAATATGAATTAAAGTGAAATATAAACAGTCGTTAGGTACTACAAGTATCTAACGAATTAGGTCACAGACACCGAGGCCATACTAAAGGTCGGGGCGGGGGCCGGTAGTGATCCCAACGCTCGGATCAGCCATCCATAAAGTATTAAAATTTATTGAATTTCCTTGTTGTTGATGTTTTGTTCAAGTGTACAGTAACTGTGATATTAGTAACCGTTATCTTGGTCTATATTAATTGTTGTGTGCTATGTCGCGCAATATTTATTAGGTTTAAAAAACGATTTATTAAATATATCTAAATACCGCAGTCTACATTTGGGAGAAGGAATAGTATTTTTTTATTTAGGACAAAACTACTCGATCATTTAATATATATTTAAAAGATATAGTAACCTTGTAAGGTAATATGAAGGTTCTTAATACACCTCTTGTAAATACCAGTTTCTGTTTGTCTAAGTGTAATGAGATTTATGGATTGTGAGAATCCTTACAACGTAACACTTTTTCTAAGGATGTATTCATAGGCTTGTTTAAAGGTTATTAATACAGTATGAATCGTGGTATTACATCATAACATTCCAATTGATTCGAAGCTATTAAATCTGATCTATCGCTGACCTTTCTCTTGAATCAGAAATGATAATTTCCAGGATTTTTGTAATAAGTAGAGGACAAGGCCTATTCCGATTTTTTTTTTCAAAAACTTTAACTAATTAAGGTGGGTGTATCCTTCAAAAAAGTTACTACATTAATTTGAAACAGATTTACAGTTTTATAGATTAACCAAAAAGATTTGAAACATTAATACCGTCTTATAGATTAACATGAAAGATTTGAAACATTAATACCGTTTTATAAATTAACATTAAAGATTTGAAACATTAATACCATCTTATAGATTAACATTAAAGATTTGAAACATTAATACCGTCTTATAGAATAATATTATAGATTTGAAACATTAATACTGTCTTATACAAATTGTAAAAACACGTCTGAAACAACATACTTAAAATTTTAAGAAATATTCTTGTACCCTACTTTTATTCAAATCGACATGGAAATTATAATTATATAAATTATAAAGTATACTCTAAAAATAATAACGTAAATTATGAACTCTATTATGTTAATTTTGTTATTTCTCAAATTTATTTATTTATTTTCTGTATTTGTTTTTAATCATTTAAATGGAGTTGTATATCGCCATATTTTACTACATCTTTATCGATATCGGCTTAATTGATTTTTAAAAAGACCTAAACGTCAAAACAAAGAATAATTTTAATTTTGTTTTCCAACTCCCACACTGGTTACCATTTTATATCACTACCAACTTTATTGGACTTTGGATTTTTTTATGGTTGAGTTAAAAGTTGACGAATTGTTGGTGGTTTCATTTGCCATCAGGAGTATGTCACAACATCAGAGGGACGCTAGTCTGTAACGGATTAGACGCATTATAGAAATAAAAACAGAGTGGCCGTTTTAAAACTAATCTTTTACTTTTACCAGTAATTGTCTAAGTTTAAACCACAATTTTGCTTAATGATAGAATCCAGTATTTGACTTCTTGTTCTAGTCAACGACAGGTTAGTGATTTGTTCTATGTTAGCGCCTGTTGATTAGTTTCATTGGTATTAGTCCCTTCACAGCTGGGCTAGTTACCAAATTGGTTTGGTTGTTTGTTTCCAAAAGTATCTCAAAGAGTCAAGTAGTTTTTTTAAATTTATTGCCACCTAGCCTTTGGGTGAAAATCAGTTCAAGTTTCGAGAAAACCCTTCTTTAGTAGACCAGCCTAACGTTGGCCCTATTGAAACTGATTCGCCTCTGATATAAACCGATTCAAACAATTATATTTTTTTTATTTTTCATGTTGTTCATGATCTTGACATAGAGATATCATATAGTTCCATAGTATACGTATTAAATTTGTCAGTTTTCTTTAGTTTGGTGTAAATATGCACATTTGAATGGAAACAATGCATCACCCTAAATATCAACAATAAGCTATTCAAATTTTATGTTATGAATTAATCAAATTTTGTGGTAATCAAGTTTTATTTACTACAATAATAATATTAATAGCGTGTCCTTTATCTTTAATGTGTATGTTTTTACAGGTAATAATGGCAGAATTGTTAGTAAGTGATCATTTATAATAGAACTATTAATTTTTACAGTAATTTAGTTTTAGTTTTTTTTAAAATTCCCTGTAGTATATTGAGTTAGCTTAGGTCTAAGACACAGGTATTATATATCGCATAATAGAGTTGTAAACTGTATAAATAAATATCATTCTCCAATCTACAATCGTCTATGCTATAGAATGTTTCTTTCTTAGCCATTTTAAAATATCTAATTTAAAAAGCTTATTAATTTTTGTTCTTGAACTTAATGAAAATCTATTAAAAATGTGTACAGCAAGAGATTTATAACTCTGCTAAGATTTGATTAGCCTAACATATACTCCATAAGAACCATAATTATATATATATATATATATATATATATATATCACTACATATATAAACGGCTTTGTCCTGACTGACTGACTGAATGAATGACTGACAGAGAATCAACGTAGAGCAAAAACCAACAAAGATATTGATACCAAAATTTAAAGGCATATTTGTATGAGGTCATAGACGCTCACTAAGAAAGGATTTTGCGAAATTTTAATTTTAAAGGGTATTAAATACAAAAAGAAAAAAAAGTCAATTTCATTCATTTAATTTTAAACGTCAACATACACGCGCCTAGCGGCAAAAAGATAAGACTCGAATCTAAACAAATTCTAAATCTAATACTTTCCGACCCAATTATAACTAATCCAGAAAATTGTCAATCTAAAACAAATCAAAACCTATATTAAAATTGCGCCTAAGAATTTGATTAATCCATAAAAAATAACAACACACAGTTAAAGACAAGAAAACTTAAATAATTTGTTTTTATCTAGACGTGAAAGGTCAACTTGGAAAATAACCGAATTGAAAATATAACTCCGATCTTTCGCCGATTATAAAAATACAGAAGACCTAGAGACAAAATGAGATATACAGAAATACGAAGTAGATATTTCTAAATATAAAACATCACCTGAGTTCATATAAATATTTAATAACAAAGACATAATCTGTGGAAATATGAACGAAAATCTGGAATTAAGATGGCGACCATTAGAAGCAAGACGTTAGTTATAAAATACACGCCCACAGAAGTTTGTGATTGGAGAAGAATATCGCGGGACTTTCTTCGCCGATACGAATAGAAATTGTATATATATATTTTATAAATAATAACTTTTTTAAAACAGGTTATTGTACACAATGTTATTTTCTCGGGAATATTAATTAGGACAGAGATTTTGTATTGTTATAAATAAAAGAGGCAATTTTCAATTTATAAAATATATCATTTACCATATATAAATTGGCCTACTATTAAATTCTAATAAGTCTTTTTTTTAAAATTAGATTGTAACATATTGTTTTCTTAATTTTAAATATCTTAACGCAAGCTTTTATTGGTTTGTGTGTGTTGAAACATGTGTTGGTTCAATCTAGGCCTAACTTAAAAATATTATTTGTACTAGCTGGACATCCGAATCAACTGTTTCATCAGTTATTTTATTAAATTGGCTGCTATGGTAATGAATGCAAATAGGTACATTCAAGAAATATGTATTGGTTCATCTTTCTAGGCCTAACCTAAAATTATATTTAATTTATTTTACCTACCTTAATGGCAACATACACATATAATTTATGTTGTTGTGCACATCTTTGGCATAGTACGTTTCTATTGATATTTATAAATTTCATCTTTCAATAGTATTTTTTTAGTTTTTCATAATGTTGTTTATTTATTGATACTACAGCTGCTAGACGCTGGGTTTAATGCCCAACGATTCTTTACGATTTTCAAAATAAATTTACAAATAGCCTATGGAATATAAAAAATGTTTTTATCCAAATGAATCCTACTCTATGTTACTCTGGGATTGTGTAGTTTTTTTATTTAAAAAAATGTTTCAATTGGTTCAGTAGTTCCAGAGATTAACCCTATACATACAACAAAGAAATAAATTTTAAGTCTTTATAATATTAGTATGGATATAAATACAAAACCAATTGATATATTATATATATTTTTATTATTATTAATATGACATAACAATAAGTAATAGATACAATTTAAAATTTTTTTTTGGAAATAAAATTTTCTTTAATATAGTTAGTTATTATTTTTTTATGTCTTTTATTTATTTTCCATTTAACCAGATGAGCCACAGCAACGCGTGGCCGGGTACAGCTAGTATATATATATAACTTTTCTTACTTGTACACAGGTATACTGACAATTTTGTTTAATAAAGCCAGGTAATACACCGTTAATAAACATTCAATTGATATTTTAGGCATGTAGAATTCACAAACTCTCACCATATTGTTTAAATACAGAATTTAAAAACCCATAGATATTCTCTGCTATAGAATTACCAAATCAATCAATTGTATTATTTACATCATTTGGACTAACTTCATGACAATTAAAGTATTAGCTAGTTGGTACCTTAACATTACTAGATTTCAATATATATATATATATATATATATATATATATATATATATATATAACATTTAACATTGTCAAGGTCATCTTCACGTCCGTTTTTAGATATAAAATTGTCAATTTCGGCAAAAATCTATTTAATGTATCACGTGTTTTACAATCTTATTTTTACAGATTAATTTATCAACCTTCATCTCCGTTTACTTTTATTGTTAGCACTCAATCAGCAAGGGTTTGATATTGTGTACCGTTATTTGTATACAGCTTTATATATATATATATATATATATATATATATATATATATATATATATATGTGTTTGTGTATTAAAATATTTGAGATTACTTACTAGTCATAAAATAATAATTTCACATGACATTTAAAGAAAATTGTTTACTTGCAGTTCAATAAATTATTTTTTAAAATATCTCATTCATTCTAAACAAATAAATATAAATGATGTGTAGTTAGACTACAAACATAACGAACTAATATTGACCATTGAAGTACTGACGCTCTGAACTGTTGAGAGGAAGACAAATAATTACAACCTCATTTCTGTATATATTTGCAATAAGCTCAACTAAGCACATGACATTGCAATTTAGGCACAAAAACATGAGGCACTTTTACTAAACAACTGGAGTGATACTCTTTAGGGTTATATTAATTCTTAATGAAGAGTATACAAAATAAAAATAATTAGTTAGTTTTTAAATTATAGAGTAATCCTCACATCGGTTGATAAGGATAGCCAGCATAAATTATATGACCAACCGGTTTAAGTTTATTCGATATACGCTATTAAAAAGTAGAAGCTCTTTAAATCATTTAAAAAGTAAAAGACCATGTCAACAATTTACAACCCTACGTAATGTATATTCTGGAAATGAAGCTAATATATATACATGAGGAGAATTAGCTATACGTTGTGTTAAAATTTATTCATCCATGTTGCAGTAAGATATATATATATATATATATATATATATATATATATATATATATATATATATATATATATATATTCTCAAATTATAAAATGAGCTTAATAATTTACAGTGGGAGGGTTATCTTCCCTCCTTTTAGAACTGCTCCATTTTAGATCCTCGTATATTTTTAACTTTGAAGATTTACCTTTGAAGCTTTTAATGTTTAACATTCATTTTTTGTTACTTACTTTATTTTTCATCATAATGATATCCTGACTCATTTATATTGTAACTACCTAACGTAGGATCGATCATTATAAGTAATTTTCTCGGAAATGTGAATGCTTTTTATAGACATCCCATTTTCTTATAAAGAGGGTTAATTACGAAGTGTGGTCACAAAATACAGTGACTGATGTTATGATGAGCTAATTAGTTGAGTTAGGGAAGAGGGTTGTGTATGGCCGTTGACATAGATATGATGCAAGGGGGAAAAAGTGTGGTGAGATGATTTATTTACCAGCTACTATAGGAGTGAAGCGGAATGTCAGGTCACCACTAGAGTACCAGTCATCCGTTTCCATGATACTGTTTTTACTTCCCTCTTTCAAAGCATTTTACTTTTAGTTAACTAAAAGAAGCCAACTTCTGTGTGTTGCATGCTACAGACGTGAACGTGTTTCTTTTATAATATAATGAACTAATAGATAGAGGTCTTTTGAACTACCACCTGTAGTTACGGTTGCTTCGTGCCGTCTTAATGTAGTATTAACAGCGTCGGGCCAGATCCGTTCTATCCTTTTTCATTCTAGTTATTATTGCAGTTCTGTATGCATCTTAAAGGATTTATTTGAAAGCGTTAAAAGTAAGGAACAGTAATTCCGTCAACAATTCGCAATGATGAAATCTTTGGAATATTTAGCACAATCAATTAATATAATCTCTGTCAATTAAGCAAATAGCAAAGCAATAAGTTAAACATCTTTGTCGCATCGTTTCAATTCATTTTGGCTTTTGCTTTATTCACTATAGATGTGATAGTAAAGTTTATTCCATATCGAGTGACAGTTGAGGAAAGAAATTTGTGTGTAATTCAATTCAACAATTATAACACTTAATGAAATGTAGGTGTCTATATACGTTTAACTTTTTTTTTTAAATGAGGGGATGCGTCTGTTATGACATTACATTAACATCACTGAACAACTTATCGAATTGAAAAAGCATTATTACGTCGCAAACAAAATACCATCTCATCAAAGAAAGAATATTGGTAGGGTAATATGTTACTGACAGTAAGTGTCATTATAGATATTACTGTATACAACAAAAATTCCGTAATTAGATAAATATAATTGTAATAACTATTCACAAATTATCTTCCAGTAATTGTTGAATAATATAAAACTCTTGATAAGCCCAATAATATATTACAAACAATAGGTGCCAATAATGGATAAAATTTGTGTTTTTGTTATTTTTTCAAATCAGTATAACGACACTAAAAAATATTAAATTTCAATAAAGCATAAATAAATTTATTCTTAACTTAAACTATATTAGGGTAATTGTAGAACAACGCTGCATTGCTGTTTGGTAACGCTATATGTCTCATATTGCACAAATATAACATTCTACTTGTGCTCTAGAATTGTTAATCACTTGAGAAATCAATGGAATATCATTTCAATACATGCAGTTATAAGCTCGAGGCATAATATCTAATTATATCAAATGGATTCGTAATGGTAGTTACATATCAATGTTCTGCAAAACAAGCTCTTCTGAATCTCAGAATTGTCTATGTCGTCTCATAATAGGCCCTATCATTCGTCATACAGCGTTATCTATGAAACACTATTTCTTAAAGCTGATCTCTTCGAAACTGTACAGATGAGAAGTTCACTTGCGTGATTTGAGAATAAAGTTATAATTTTAAATATACAGTTTTTCTTTGTTATATATATATATATATGTGTGTGTGTGTGTGTGTGTGTGTTTTAAATGTTATTATTATTCTTTTGTAATAAAGAGAGTTGTTTTTTAAACCATTATGCACATAATTACGTTTGACAAGTAGGCCCTACCTCCCTAACTTGGACTAAATACATTTCGTTAATTTAATTTTAAATTCAATTAAATTTTTAGCTACTAAAATATTTAAAACTACTGTATGAAAGTTTACTATGCATAGCAAAACTGGATAAAACTTTTATTCTTGGAGTTAATTATTAATTTCTATTTCTATTAAATTAAAAATCGATGCATCAGACTTGACCTTAAAGATCAATGACTCGTTGTCCTAGACTAGAACTTGGTTCTGATTGTGTTCACATTTGAATGTAACATGTGTGATTGCAACCCATAAATTACAACCTTAGACTTGCTAATGATAATGAGAGAACTTCGCTACTCCACAAGAGACGTGACTAGAAGTCATTTATCAGAATTTTACCTTGCGCTACAGTATAATTTTAAGGTTACCGACTTTTTAATTTATTAATATAGCTAAATTTTTTAGATGTATAAAAGTAGAGTGTGGGGCACTTGAGGACAAGAATGGTGGGGATACCCCCTCCCCCTTGGCCCCTCCCCCTTGGCCCCTCCCCATTGCCCCTCCCCTCCCCCTCCCCCTCCCCTCCCTTTGCCCCTCCCCCTTTGCCCCTCCCCCTTTGACCCTCCCCTTTGCCCCTTCCCCTTTGCCCCTCCCCCTTGGCCCCTCCCCCTTGGCCCCTCCCCATTGACCTCTCCCCTTTGCCCCTCCCCTGTAGGCCCCTCCCCTGTAGGCCCCTCCCACCCCTCCCCCTGCCCCTCCCCTGTAGGCCCCTCCCCTTTAGGCCCCTTCCCTTCCCCCATTGGTCCCCCCACTCGTGACGTATCGTCGAGACACACACACACACACACAAGACGCCATACACGCATGACGTCATACACTTAACTTTTTTAATACCAGCGGGATTCGAACCTGTGAAGTTTGGATTCGAAGGCGGACACGCTACCGACTGAGCTATCGTGCATAGTATTACAAGTCGGATATTTAACGCAGTATATAAGCCGCCATGTTTTAACGGCAATAATGTGTTATATATATAATGTGTTAAGATAGTTAACCTAACCTATAAGTGTCCTACTTTTGCCCATCCACAGCCTATCAGCTGTTACAATAATGTGTTATATAATTATATAATGTGTTAAGATAGTTAACCTAAAGTTTCCCACTTTTGCCCATCCACAGCCAATCAGCTGTTACAATAATGTGTTATATATATATATAATGTGTTATATATTTATATAATGTGTTAAGATAGTTAACCTAACCTCATAGTATTACAAGTCGGATATTTAACGCAGTATATAAGCCGCCATGTTGTAACCGAACGTCAGAACATTTCGTAGAAGTTCGGACACGAACCCCTTACCGTAAGACGTACCGAGTTTTTCGCGACCGCGAAAAACTCGGTACGTCTTACGGTATGGGTTCTGAGTCGTACCTCTAGGTTACTCTGACAACAAATAGTAGTGTTAAAATTGTAATGTGCTTGTGTTAACCTAACCTATAAGTTTCTGCCTACCACAGCCTATCAGCTGTTACAATAATGTGTTATATATAATGTGTTATATATTTATATAATGTGTTAAGATAGTTAACCTAAAGTTTCCTACTTTTACCCATCCACAGCCAATCAGCTGTTACAATAATGTGTTATATATATATATATATATATATAATGTGTTATATATTTATATAATGTGTTATATAACGTGTTAAGATAGTTAACCTATTAGAGTTTCCTACTTTTGCCCACCACGACCTAGGTACATTTAATGACATTAGTCTTGCCACTGTTTGATGGGCCGCACACTATAGATCGAACTGTGTTTGGTAATAAAGAACTGTGACGGTGCATTGTTGACCCGCCTCCTGCAATAACGTCAAAGTTTCTTACACGTAGTTTATCCGCTGTGTTTTTTAAACGCATTACGCAACGTTTGTCTAAATACTGTGGAAAACTAACAGTGCTATCCTATTAAATACCTAAACAACAAGCTTGGTTTTATCAATCCAACTGTCGTGTTCCTTGTCAAACCCTAACCACCGCACCAGTACTTTGTTACCCTTTTTGCGTAATACTTTTTCAACAAGATATACGTTGCCGATCCTTGACCTGCTTAATTCTTCGGCATAGAATCCCCCTTTCAGAATGTCACCTTTCGAGTCTTGTAGAATGTACGTTACAGGATTGGTCGGTACAACAGCGTACACGGTAAACACTTCGTTTGTCCAGTTGGGTAGATATCCTTTAGCAAAAGTCTTTTTAAATTTCGATATTCTAACTTTGTCGTCCACTTTAAATCGCGCCAGTGCTTTTGTACTCTTGCGTGCTGTTTTGTCCAGTAACATTTTCTCGTGCTTTTTCAACACTTGAGCGGGTTTCATGCCTATAGTACTGTGCACAGTGTTATTGTAGGTCTTTACTACGTTTTTCAACAGCTCCACCCACTCGTAACTACCGCGTGCCGTAAATTCACGCCACATTATATTTTTCAAAGTACGGTTCAGACGCTCCACCATAGACGCTTTCTTGTCTGAAAAAGTGGCGTAGTGATTTATATTGTATTTTTTCATTAATCTCTTTACGTGCATATTGAAAAACTCCTTCCCCTGATCGGTCTGAAGGTTATTCATAGGATGTTTTTTCAGTATCGGTTCTAACGCTGTAGATACGTCTAGAGCCGACTTTGTCTTTAGCGGTTCTGCAAACGCAAATTTTGTTAGACAATTTATCATTGTCAGTATATATTTGTAGCCTCGGTTTTCCTTAGCATATGGAATCATTTCCACTAGATCGGCTTGATAAAGGTCGTTAACTCCTTTCAGTGTCACACTACGTGTTTTGAAATTTCTTCGAGCGGGCTTGTGGAGCTCCGCCGCAATGGCTCGCCTTACATCCATTGGGTAAATGAGTGTGTTTACAGATTGGTGGCACTATTTATTTCGTGGAGATACTCTGGTGCAGGTAATCTCGAAATTATCGCTGCTTGTTCCCGCCTCACCGTTGCTTTGGATTAGTCCGCCAAAGATTGTCCATAAGAGATCGACAGAGATGTCGGAAGCTTTACGAAAAGCAACGTATCCAGGAGTCTTTGTTTTAAAATTGAGACTAGTAAAAGTAAAGCCCAACAGATCACCATCAGCTGTTCCATTTTTCATTTTGTCCACCAAACATTCAAAGCCTCTTTTTATCCAATCAATTTCCGTGACATTCTCGGGTGGTGGATGAAATTTAAACTGAATTTTAGTCATTAGAGTACGAAATTTTTTCGCCACCCTACTTTGCGAGGAAACAATGTAAATTGGCTCCATAGTTCTTTTCAAGTAACTCTAACCGTGTGAGTCACCTTGTTTTAACTTGGTTGACCGGTGCTACACTCTGGTAGTAGATGGAGTAAACCTGTGGACACTCTCCTTTCAGTTAATCGCGAGTAGTACGCATGCGCACTGTTACGCACTGTTGTACAATCCGGCTAGACCAGTCAGAACCTGTCTACACACCTTGGAATGGTAGCCGAAACGAGGTAGTCGAAAGCGACGCGACCCCCCTTTCTTACCTATATGAATATTGTTGGGGAGAGTAGAGGGATTTGGCCTGAGACCGATATGCTGTCACTTCAACGCACGCTCTGGTGGGAGGTGGGGGGTTCCCGCAGCCAGTGGGGGGTTCCCGCAGGGGGAAGCATTTCTCGTCCACTGCTGTCACTTCAACGCACACACACACGCTCTGGTGGGAGGTGGTGGTGGGGGGTTCCCGCAGGGGGGAGCAAAGTCCGCGGGTCGGGGTATATCGGTTATATGTTTGGGTTGCTAAAAGTGTATTTCGGTTGGAAAATCGGTTGCTAAAAGTATATTTCGGTTGGTAAAAGTATATTTTGGTTGGTAAATCGGTTGGTTTTGGTTGGTAAATCGGTTGGTTTTGGTTGGTAGATCGGTTGGTTTTGGTTGGTAAATCGGTTGGTTTTGGTTGGTACATCGGTTGGTAAATCGGTTGGTAATTTCGGTTCGGTTAAATAGTGGCCAGACTAACACCCGTGTGGGCTGTGGTAAGCATAGGTTTAGGCAGGAATTAAGTCTAGGTTAACAATGTCTTAACACGATATATAAACACATGTGCTACACCCTGGTAGACAACGGAGGAAACTACGTTTAACACATTAAATGTACCTAGGTCGTGGTGGGCAAAAGTAGGAAACTCTAATAGGTTAACTATCTTAACACGTTATATAACACATTATATAAATATATAACACATTATATATATATATAACACATTATTGTAACAGCTGATTGGCTGTGGATGGGTAAAAGTAGGAAACTTTAGGTTAACTATCTTAACACATTATATAAATATATAACACATTATATATATAACACATTATTGTAACAGCTGATAGGCTGTGGTAGGCAAAAGTAGGAAACTTATAGGTTAGGTTACCACAAGCACATTACAATTTGGACACTACTATTTGTTGTCAGAGTAACCTAGAGGTACGACTCAGAACCCATACCGTAAGACGTACGCGAGACGAGTAGAGATTGGGACGGTTTAGGACAAAAATGGTGGGGGTACCCCCACCCCTCCCTCCTTTGCCCCTCCCCCCTCCCCCTTTGCCCCTCCCCCTTGGCCCCCCTGGCCCCTCCCCTTGGCCCCTCCCACCCCTCCCCCTTGGCTCCTCCCCTTTGCCCCTCCCACCCCTCCCCTGTAGGCCCCTCCCACCCCTTTCCATGCCCCTCCCCTGTAGGCCCCTCCCACCCCCTTCCCTGTAGGCCCCTTCCCTTCCCCCATTGGTCCCCCCACTCGTGACGTATTGTCGAGACACACACATGACGTCATACACACATGACGTCATACACTTAACTTTTTTAATACCGGTTTGATTCGAACCTGTGAAGTTTGGATTTGAAGGCGGACACGCTACCGACTGAGCTATCGTGCATAGTATTACAAGTCGGATATTTAATGCAGTATATAAGCCGCCAACGCCAGAACATTTCGTAGAAGTTCGGACACGAACCCCTTACCGTAAGACTTACCGAGTTTTTCGCGACCGCGAAAAACTCGCGTACGTTTTACGGTATGGGTTCTGAGTCGTACCTCTAGGTTACTCTGACAACAAATCAAAATAGTAGTGTCCAAATTTAATGTGCTTGTGTTAACCTAACCTATAAGTTTTCCTACTTTTGCCTATGTTCACCACAGCCTATTTGTATCATATACCATACTTAAAAAAACCTATCACCAACCTAACCTATTATAATGTATGAAAAGTTACTACTTTTGCTCGTCCACCAATTACAACGTGGACAGATTAGGTTAAACTAGAAGGTGTAACCTAGGGTAAATATCTACCAAATCTATAGAAGGTGTAACCTGATGTACATATTAACCAATTTTATAAATGGTGTAACCTAGAACACCTATTTACCAACCCAATAGAAGATGTAACCTGATGTAAATATTTACCAAATTCGCAAAATTGTTTTGAGATTTACAATGCTTTGAGGGTGCTAAAGGAAGGTTATATCTGAGTTGACATAAGTGTTTATTAGTATATATTAATATAATGTGTTAAGATAGTTAAACTAACCTATTAAAGTTTCCTACGTTTTGGATATGTTCACCACGGCCTACTTGTATCAGCTGGTACATTTAATGTGTTATATAATGTGTTAAGATAGTTAAACTAACCTATGTATGAAAAGTTTTTGCCCATGTTCACCACGGCCTATCAGCTGGTAAAATTAATGTGTTATATATTTATATAATGTGTTAAGATAGTTAACCTAACCTATGTATGAAAAGTTTTTACCTATGTTCACCACAGCCTACTTGTATCAGCTGGTACAATTAATGTGTATTTATATAATGTGTTATATATTTATATAATGTGATAAGATAGTTAACCTAACCTATAAGTTTCCTACTTTTGCCTATGTTCACCACAGCCAATCGGCTGGTACAATTAATGTGTTATATATTTATATAATGTGTTATATATGTATATAATGTGTTAAGATAGTTAACCTAACCTATAAGTTTCCTACTAATGCCTATGTTCACCACAGCCAATCAGCTGGTACAATAATGTGTTATATATTTATATAATGTGTTATATATGTATATAATGTGTTAAGATAGTTAATCTAACCTATGTATGAAAAGTTTTTACCTATGTTCACCACAGCCTACTTGTAACAGTTGGTACAATCAATGTGTATTTATATAATGTGTTATATATTTATATAATGTGTTGAGATAGTTAACCTAACCTATAAGTTTCCTACTTTTGCCTATGTTCACCACAGCCTACTTGAATCAGCTGGTACAATTAATGTGTTATATATTTATATAATGTGTTATATATGTATATAATGTGTTAAGATAGTTAACCTATGTGTTATATATTTATATAATGTGTTAAGATAGTTAACCTAACCTATAAGTTTCCTACTTTTACCCATCCACAGCCAATCAGCTGTTACAATAATGTGTTATATATATATATATATATATATATATATATATATATATATATATATATATATATATATATATATATATATATAATGTGTTATATATTTATATAATGTGTTAAGATAGTTAACCTAACCTATAAGTTTCCTACTTTTACCCATCCACAGCCAATCAGCTGTTACAATAATGTGTTATATATATATATATAATGTGTTATATATTTATATAATGTGTTAAGATAGTTAACCTAACCTATAAGTGTCCTACTTTTACCCATCCACAGCCAATCAGCTGTTACAATAATGTGTTATATATATATATATATATATATACAATGTGTTATATATTTATATAATGTGTTAAGATAGTTAACCTAACCTATAAGTGTCCTACTTTTACCCATCCACATACTATCAGCTGGTACAATTAATGTGTTATATATTTTATATAATGTGTTATATATTTATATAATGTGTTAAGATAGTTAACCTAACCTATAAGTTTCCTACTTTTACCCATCCACAGCCAATCAGCTGTTACAATAATGTGTTATATATATATATATATATAATGTGTTATATATTTATATAATGTGTTAAGATAGTTAACCTAACCTATAAGTGTCCTACTTTTACCCATCCACAGCCAATCAGCTGTTACAATAATGTGTTATATATATATAATGTGTTATATATTTATATAATGTGTTAAGATAGTTAACCTATACTGCCCACCTAAGCAAAAGTGCCGTAAGTCCAAAAATTGGATTTTGCGAAAACATTGTTTAAAGTTTACCACATTGCTGTATTATTTCATATGACACTAATATATTTTTTTTTTACTCAGTTGTTGGATGCATTTATGTAAAACACATGTGGGATGTTTTACTGTATGTCCTTAATGTTTAATAGGTTTAAAAAATAGAAATAAAGAAAATACCGTACATACGGCACTTTTGCTTAGTTAATGTGTTCAATAATTGTTTTTTAAGTGCCGTTAGTATTCATATCAAACACTAGTATATGGTTTTCTGGTACCACTGGCAAAATAACAGTATCTGATAATGTTTCATTTGCAACATTGTCTCCTGCCAATATTTGGCATACACTGAAACTTGACGGTCCAGGTTCTTCATTAGACTTTGTTTTTAATAAATCACTACATATATTATTATCATCTTTAGGTAGAACTGTTAGCGATTTACCATCCATCTTGTTCATCTGAACCCGTCTTGGTGCTTTCAAGAGCTAAGTTAAATATAAGTTTTGAACGAGCTGACACAGTTTTACACTTTAGATTACTCATGTTCCATAAAAAAACCAAAATACGTTAACTTTAAATACCTTAAATGTCCACTAAACAAACAAATATCAACTATAAATATATTTTCTCTTCATACTTAACATGCACAGTAACTCAAAATAAACTGATTTGCAACCAAACATAACCTCGAAAATTCACTGACAACAAATAAACAGTGCAGTATGTTCACCAGCTGTTAAACATCTACTAAGCAAGACTGCAGTATGTACACCAACTGCTAAGCAAAACTGCCGTAAGTACAGAGGTCTAAGCATAAACGCAGTAACTCCAACGGAGTTACTGCACTTTTGATTAGAATTGTGTACTTGCGGCAGTCTTGCTTAGAAACATGGTACTTTATACTGGACATACTGCAATAGAAACCCTAATATCTCATTATGTGTTGGAGATACGTCAATTTTGACTAGTCCATTGGATTCCCCGTGGTCTAAAATGTAGGAAACCATATCTAACTCAAAATTGACATTTTTGGACTTACGGCACTTTTGCTTAGGTGGGCAGTATAAGTGTCCTACTTTTACCCATCCACAGCCTATCAGCTGTTACAATAATGTGTTATTATATAATGTGTTAAGATAGTTAACCTAACCTATAAGTTTCCTACCTTTGCCCATCCACAGCCAATCAGCTGGTACAATTAATGTGTTATATATATATATATATATATATATATATATATATATATATATATAATGTGTTATATATTTATATAATGTGTTAAGATAGTTAACCTAACCTATAAGTTTCCTACTTTTACCCATCCACAGCCAATCAGCTGTTACAATAATGTGTTATATATATATATATATATATATATATATATATATATATATATAATGTGTTATATATTTATATAATGTGTTAAGATAGTTAACCTAACCTATAAGTTTCCTACTTTTACCCATCCACAGCCAATCAGCTGTTACAATAATGTGTTATATATATATATAATGTGTTATATATTTATATAATGTGTTAAGATAGTTAACCTAACCTATAAGTGTCCTACTTTTACCCATCCACAGCCAATCAGCTGTTACAATAATGTGTTATATATATATATATATATACAATGTGTTATATATTTATATAATGTGTTAAGATAGTTAACCTAACCTATAAGTGTCCTACTTTTACCCATCCACAGCCTATCAGCTGGTACAATTAATGTGTTATATATTTTATATAATGTGTTAAGATATAATGTGTTAAGATAGTTAACCTAACCTATAAGTTTCCTACATTTGCCCATCCACAGCCTATCAGCTGGTACAATTAATGTGTTATATATAATGTGTTAAGATATAATGTGTTAAGATAGTTAACCTAACCTATAAGTTTCCTACTTTTGCCCATCCACAGCCAATCAGCTGTTACAATAATGTGTTATATATATATATAATGTGTTATATATTTATATAATGTGTTATATAATGTGTTAAGATAGTTAACCTAACCTATTAGAGTTTCCTACTTTTGCCCACCACGGCCTAGGTACATTTAATGTGTATAATCTGTTAAACGTAGTTTCCTCCGTTGTCTACCAGGGTGTAGCACATGTTTTTATGTATCGTGTTAAAATATTGTTAACCTAGACTTAATTCCTACTTTTGCCTAAACCTATGCTTACCACAGTCCAAACGGGTGTTAGTCTGGCCACTATTTAACCGAACCGAAATTACCAACCGATTTACCAACCAAATCCAACCGATTTACCAACCAAAACCAACCGATTTACCAACCGAAATATACTTTTACCAACCGATTTACCAACCACAATATATTTTTACCAACCGATTTACTAACCAAAACCAACCGATTTACCAACCAAAACCAACCGATTTACCAACCAAAACCAACCGATTTACCAACCAAAACCAACCGATTTACTGTCTGGAGTTAATATAAAACCACTAACTCCGCTTACAAAACCATTCCGCGACATCATAATGCTTGTTAAAATAACCGACACTTCGGATTGCGAACAAGGGAAGAGCCTCGTAAAGAAGAATATCTGTGGAGTATTTAACAGTTATCTTCGTGGGAAATTTACGGATTTTGTTTCCGCAAGACATGGCGTAAAAGTAAAATTACCATTCCCTTTGAATGGAAAGAGACCTATGGCGAAACGTGTATGCAATATTATTGGAGCAGATGGGATGCAAGCCATTGCAAAGAAATTTAAAAATCCCATTGCAATCCCCTACAAGGTAGAGTTAGCGGATGTTGAGTTGGCTACTCTACAGGAAAAAATGCCCGAAATACTATTGGCTTCTACCTTATGGATTTGGACATTACACAAGATTTTGTGGGGATCTTTAACAAGCGAGAGATGTGTGAGCATTTAGTACGTCATTAAAAATAAATAAATAAATGTTTTAAAATAATATTCTTTGTAATTTGTTACCTCCATTCCACCAAAACTCTTTTTAGTAGAGATGAAGATATTTGATGTGACCTTGGAATTGTAGCCGAAAACGACACGACCCCCCAATCCCCATTTTTCCTTTTTAAATATATAACGTCGTAACGTTTGTTTGGAACCGATTTACCAAACCGTAGATAAAATTACCAAGATTTGGTTGGTAAATTGGTTGCAAAAAGTATATTTTGGTTGGTAAATCGGTTGGTATTGGTTAGGTTAGGTTAGGTTAGGTCTGGTTAGGATAGGTTAGGATAGGTTAGGTTAGGTTAGGTCTGGTTAGGATAGGTTAGGATAGGTTAGGTTATGTTAGGTTAGGTTAGGATAGGATAGGTTAGGTTAGGTTAGGTTAGGATAGGTTAGGTTAGGATAGGTTATGTTAGGTGAGGTTAGGTTAGGTTAGGATAGGTTAGGTTAGGTTAGGTTTTTAGGAGAATGGTTGTTAGGTTAGGTTAGGATAGGATAGGTTAGGTTAGGTTAGGTTAGGTTAGGATAGGTTAGGTTAGGTTTGGTCTGGTTAGGATAGGTTAGGTTATGTTAGGTTAGGTTAGGATAGGATAGGTTAGGTTAGGTTAGGTTAGGATAGGTTAGGTTAGGATAGGTTATGTTAGGTGAGGTTAGGTTAGGTTAGGATAGGTTAGGTTAGGTTAGGTCTGGTTAGGATAGGTTAGGATAGGTTAGGTTAGGATAGATTAGGTTATGTTAGGTTAGGTTAGGATAGGATAGGTTAGGTTAGGTTAGGTTAGGATAGGTTAGGTTAGGTTAGGATAGGTTATGTTAGGTGAGGTTAGGTTAGATTAGGATAGGTTAGGTTAGGTTAGGTTAGATTTTTAGGAGAATGGTTGTTATGTTAGGTTAGGACAGGATAGGTTAGGTTAGGTTAGGTTAGGATAGGTAAGGTTAGGTTAGGATAGGTTATGTTATGTTAGGTTAGGTTAGGTTAGGATAGGTTAGGTTAGGTTAGGTTAGGTTTTTAGGAGAATGGTTGCCACACGCCTACCAACCTCCACCCCACCCCTACCATCTCCCGGGCGTGTGGCAACCATTCTCCTAAAAACCTAACCTAACCTAACCTAACCTATCCTAACGTAACCTAACCTAACCTAACATAACCTATCCTAACCTAACCTTACCTATCCTAACCTAACCTAACCTAACCTAACCTATCCTATCCTAACCTAACATAACAACCATTCTCCTAAAAACCTAACCTAACCTAACCTAACCTATCCTAATCTAACCTAACCTCACCTAACATAACCTATCCTAACCTAACCTAACCTATCCTAACCTAACCTAACCTAACCTATCCTATCCTAACCTAACCTAACATAACCTAATCTATCCTAACCTAACCTATCCTAACCTATCCTAACCAGACCTAACCTAACCTAACCTATCCTAACCTATCCTAACCAGACCTAACCTAACCTAACCTATCCTAACCTATCCTAACCAGACCTAACCTAACCTAACCTAACCAATACCAACCGATTTACCAACCAAAATATACTTTTTGCAACCAATTTACCAACCAAATCTTGGTAATTTTATCTACGGTTTGGTAAATCGGTTCCAAACAAACGTTACGACGTTATATATTTAAAAAGGAAAAATGGGGATTGGGGGGTCGTGTCGTTTTCGGCTACAATTCCAAGGTCACATCAAATATCTTCATCTCTACTAAAAAGAGTTTTGGTGGAATGGAGGTAACAAATTACAAAGAATATTATTTTAAAACATTTATTTATTTATTTTTGACGTACTAAATGCTCACACATCTCTCGCTTGTTAAAGATCCCCACAAAATCTTGTGTAATGTCCAAATCCATAAGGTAGAAGCCAATAGTATTTCGGGCATTTTTTCCTGTAGAGTAGCCAACTCAACATCCGCTAACTCTACCTTGTAGGGGATTGCAATGGGATTTTTAAATTTCTTTGCAATGGCTTGCATCCCATCTGCTCCAATAATATTGCATACACGTTTCGCCATAGGTCTCTTTCCATTCAAAGGGAATGGTAATTTTACTTTTACGCCATGTCTTGCGGAAACAAAATCCGTAAATTTCCCACGAAGATAACTGTTAAATACTCCACAGATATTCTTCTTTACGAGGCTCTTCCCTTGTTCGCAATCCGAACTGTCGGTTATTTTAACAAGCATTATGATGTCGCGGAATTGTTTTGAAAGCGGAGTTAGTGGTTTTATATTAACTCCAGACAGTAAATCGGTTGGTTTTGGTTGGTAAATCGGTTGGTTTTGGTTGGTAAATCGGTTGGTTTTGGTTGGTAAATCGGTTGGTTTTGGTTAGTAAATCGGTTGGTAAAAGTATATTGTGGTTGGTAAATCGGTTGGTAAAAGTATATTTCGGTTGGTAAATCGGTTGGTTTTGGTTGGTAAATCGGTTGGATTTGGTTGGTAAATCGGTTGGTAATTTCGGTTCGGTTAAATAGTGGCCAGACTAACACCCGTTTGGACTGTGGTAAGCATAGGTTTAGGCAAAAGTAGGAATTAAGTCTAGGTTAACAATATTTTAACACGATACATAAAAACATGTGCTACACCCTGGTAGACAACAGAGGAAACTACGTTTAACAGATTATACACATTAAATGTACCTAGGCCGTGGTGGGCAAAAGTAGGAAACTCTAATAGGTTAGGTTAACTATCTTAACACATTATATAAATATATAACACATTATATATATATATATATATATATATATATATATATATATATATATATATATATAACACATTATTGTAACAGCTGATTGGCTGTGGATGGGCAAAAGTAGGAAACTTATAGGTTAGGTTAACTATCTTAACACAATATATCTTAACACATTATATATAACACATTAATTGTACCAGCTGATAGGCTGTGGATGGGCAAATGTAGGAAACTTATAGGTTAGGTTAACTATCTTAACACATTATATCTTAACACATTATATAAAATATATAACACATTAATTGTACCAGCTGATAGGCTGTGGATGGGTAAAAGTAGGACACTTATAGGTTAGGTTAACCGTCCCCTGTATAGATTCAAAACATCAAATGTTTGTAATTGTGGCTGAAATAATCGAAATCCTGGGAGATGAAATCGTGGTGGTGGACGAGCGATTTGAACAATGGACGTAACCCAACTCAATTGAAGAATAATTACGCATGAACCCAAAAAGCCGAGGTATAATTTTCGTTATATTAGGTTAATTCTTGAGTTATAATGTTTTAGATTAGGTTGGTGATGAAGTCATTTACGACAATTTTTACAGCAGTAACTAAGGGGGTGTCACTAGTTTCAAGATGTAACCGTTTTGAGGTTTCCTGAGCTGAAACTATTTGTTTTAAAGTTATGTTTCTCTGTTGTCGGTTCCATGTTCAGTAAATCTAAAGCTTATTTCCGTGTACCGACTTTAAGGAATTTCTAATTTGGTAATATTTTTGACATATATCGCATCTATTTTCAATTCTTAAATAACTTAAAATTTAAAGATATGTGTTACAAAATACAAAAATACAAATTTATGATTTCATTTGATCACATTTTACTCAATTGTAGCATTTAAGGACCCCAAAACAAAATATTTCTTGTATGCTGCTCAAAAATACCCCACTCTAATTAGTTCATTTAGCTCTTGTAAAAAACAAAATGTTTCAAATTTTACCACACCGATTTCGTTCAAGTTTAAAATTTTTGAAGATTAATGACCTAAACCCGTTTCAAATTACAATTACATAATAATACTTTTCAAGAACTTTGCTTACTTTTGGCAGATATCAAAAATAAACTTTCAATGTCGTTATTAAGAACTTCATTTTTATTCAAATAACATATACGCTGAGGACAAGTGTATGGCTCAATAAAAGCTAGTTTATATACCCTTCTTAAAACATGTATTTTATTTTTCAAAAACGGCGTTCTTAGATAATGTTCACTTTTTCACTGACAAATACTTAACATATATAAATAAATATGTTAAGAAAAGATTGTGGTTGATTTTAATTTTGTTATGAGGACGGATAGATGCAAAAGTTCGTACAATGTTTTGTGTATATATATATATATATATATATATATATATATGTTTGTGTGGCGGTGTGTATGTGTTTGTATGTATGTGTGTGTATATGTGTGTGTGTTTACAATACATATTTGAATGAAAATAAATATGGAAGCACACATATACAATTTTCAATACAAATTGTAATTCGCAGTGCAATTTATTTCGGAGTATATCTAAATCTAGGTTAGCTTCATCTATTGGAGAGAGTATACATATATTGCAAAAAATAGCGCCTATTACGTAATATAACACAGGAATTCTCCTTCAACAAATTTGCTACTTGATTTTGTACGATTAAGGAATAACTGTTTAATTTTACAAACTACTAGTGACCTTAAATTAAACGATAATACTTGAACTATGCCATTATAACTTTATTGTATAACTAACCCTGGTATTGTTTGTTAACTAATTGTCAACAGTTAATTAATAACTAAATACAGACTACAAGTATTCATTGTCGCCGTCGCCAGCCTTTGCAGTATTCAACTTTATGCTTGTTCCCGTTTTGCGAATTTACCCTCAGTCCTTACAACCGTTTTACCCACACGTAGGCTTACAAGTCTTCACTTGATTATGGTACTTTTGTTTGGTATTAAAAGTACACGGCCCATAACACTTTATAAATTGCCAAATTTTAAACAATAGATTCTGTTTTCATTGGATACGTCTTTGTTAGTAACCTTATATTATGTTAGATAGCATTTCAGAAAATTCCACCTGTTTGATATCTCTTTCGTTTTTGATATAATTCGGAACCATTCTGTTAATTTTCTGGTCCTTACATACATGGTTTTAAAAAATATCCCTTGCGTCATCTGTACATTAACTTATTTATGTCTCGTCAAAAGTTATGTCACAACTAAACCACTGGATATAACACGTTCACAAGAATAAATCCACATTTACGATTTTTCATCTGGTAGAATAACTTCATTTAAAACGAACACATTGAATGTTGAGGTTGCTTCAAACTGTTCAAACAGGGATTTTGTTTATTAAAGATTATAGACTGACATTTATAACTTATCTAAACTGTTTTCTACAATTATATAACAGCTACCTGATTACACTCTTCAAATTGTCCACTCTATGATCATGTACATTATAATTTAACAAAGTGTGCAATGTATTGAAACCTTACTTTATATTATGCTTAATGATATTGTATATCTCTATTGGTGTCAATAACATTTTGGTATGATTTTAAAGGATTACTCTACATTATCAAGGACCTTTAATTTGTAGCTCCATTTTATATCCATAAGAACACGATTAAAGACTTTCATGTAGTCAATAAACGCTAGTAAGTTTCATTTTTGAATAAACTATTTACTAGGGAACAAACTTTCCCACTACTTCTAATTCTTTAATTCCCCCCCCTTTATTTAGATTATTTTTCTATTTAATTTTACGATTGATTTTTCCTTTTCATATTACTTGTATTATTTTTAAATATAGATTTTTGTATGTTATAAAATACCGTCTGAAGGTTTGTTCAAAGTAAACCATATTACTAGTATATAGATGAACAGTAATTTTATAACATAAAAGTTATTTTCACTTTTTTCTTTTTTAGGTAAAGTTAATTTCTCTTAATTTCTAACATTTCTATCAAACATAGCTTTCTAAAACTGTATTGAGAAGAATTTTAAAAATAGACAACACTACCAACTTTATTTATTAACTGAAGTATTAAGAAGAATGTTATTTTTTGTAATCAAATTTGATGAGAAACCAAAAAAAAAAAATAATAAAATAAACCCAATAATTCACGGTACAAATACTAGTGTATTTAATATTTAAAATTATTTTAAAAGGAATGTACTTACAAACTTTTATCCTCTGGAATTAATTTGCGTGGATGATTAAGCGTACACAAAAGTAGAATATTTCTGATAATCCTTTTTTATATATTTTAGATTTTACTATTGGTATTTTCATTAATAATTATTTTACACATAGGGTAACGATATCAAGCAGAGTAATATTCAAGTTTCTTGGTTAAATGTTCTGACCACAGTTAGTAACATAGAGACCGACACAACTCAAGGATTTAGATGGTAGAAGCTAGACACCTAAATTAGGGGTTCTGCATTCAAAGGAACATAATTAGTGTTGGCTTTTGAGATTTACCTTCTTGATTTGTCAAGTCAAAGAAACGTTACTGTGTTCCGCCCACAAACTTTTGTAATTACAATTCGTAATGCGTTGAAACCAAATAACTTTTGAGTCTGTTTCTGGCAGGCGTCTTTTGATTTAAGTATAAGCAAAATTGCAGTTAATAATAATTCACGAGAAAATATTAAGTAATAATTGTAACGACTCTAATTAAGTTTTAGATGGAGAATTTATTTATTTTTTTTTTTATGATGTCGAATAATAAAAAGCTATAAGTCCTTATTGAATTCCTGTTTTCAAGTTAACTTTTTAAAATATAATAATACTGATAAAAGTCGGATATTAAATTTGTAAAACGTTACCTTTCACGAAGTTTAAAAAATTCAGAGACTAATATAAAATTTTCCCCTTCCTTTTTAATCCCCACTGCAATATTTCGCTTTAACCCCAAATTGTTGTTTCCAGAATAGGACGGTATGAAAAAAGTTGATGATACCATCAGTTTCGTTTGTAAATAGCTGAAATGTTCCCCTATGCACATCTATGTTGTCTGAAACATTGATTTTTTTTTGCTGCAGTTTGGACAATTTTACTGTCAAAGGTTAAGCAGGTTCAAGCCCAGTTGATGGCCTTGCGATTTATCATTTCATGTGATAAAAATCCTTGAGTAAAAATTATTAATGTGAAAGCCTTGTATTGTAACGTACTTCCAGATTGCCGAATAAACATATTATGAACACCCTATTATACAGTAGAGGTTAAGATATTTTGAAACACCAAAAAACTTTATTATTTGTAACTTTTTTGTTAGAGATAATGAAATGATATATTCATACATATATATATATATATATATATATATATATATATATATATATATATATTGTAAGGGTTGTTGGAAACACCCGTATTTAATAACAATTAATCAAAAAATCTATAAATAATAATAAAAAATAATTATATTGGGAAGAAATTCAAATAAAAGAAGTTGTAATAAAACTTATATGTAAAATAAACTTATCGAGAATACAGTCGACTGGCGGACGTACAAGCGGATGTGTCGGATTAAATTTCATAAAACAAGACGCCTGCAGTTTAACAGTTTCCCAAGGAAGCTATATTGATGATAACCAGAATGTCTGCAAGATGTGCAAAAAAATAAAAACCAATCAGAAACATTTAAAATTCAAATAAAATCTAAATGACCCAATCAGAAGAAAGGAGAGAAAAGAAGTGGGAAACGTTTCTCAAAAAAACACGGTCTATCTATCGCCATCTCTCTACAGGACAACACCTAAAAACATCATCAAAAGGTCGACAAGGTTACTAAATAATCTATTCGAAATAAAAAAATATATAACAAGCTAATTATTCCATGATATATATAAAAAATAAATAAATAAATGTTTCATTGTATAAGTAAGGGTCAGTCTTTAAATAAAACTAAAAATCAAGGTAAAAACGAGAGTGTTCGCGTAAAGCGTAAAGGTGTAGTGTGAAATATAAAGGTGTAGGGTTATAAAAGGTTCAAATATAAAAAATAAAAAAAAAAAGGTGCAGTGTCTAAAGAAAGGAGGGAGTGTGTTATTTAAGTAGAATTTAATATTTATAATATGTATTTGTAAGACAGATCTCGGTGATTAAATAATAATTAAATCAAATGCCAGATTTCAAAAAACAATAAATATCAGACTAGAGCAAATTAAAATTTTAAAAGGTTTTGTACCATTTTGTTGGATTAATATCTATTAAAGAAGAAAGTAAAGGATAAGTTGTTAAATAATGTATTTTAAGAGTGTAAAATAGATAAGTAAGATTAGAACTAGACGTTTTGTAATTTAATTTTAGGGTAGATGTTGAATGATTTTATTGCATTGTAGGAAAGGTAGTTTAAAGCAAAATTTAAATCATTTATTAATTTATGAATATACTCAAATATTTCACATAGCAAATCTCTGTAATTATTGAAAACCTAGTAGTTCTTTTGGAGTGCCTCACAAACTAAGTAAAATTTTTGACTCGTTTTAAGAGTCTGGTGGAGCCCCCAAGGATAAAGGTAAAGTTTAAAAATAAGTTTAAATTCTAAAGGTTTACATACTCAAAAATAAGCCAAAATCCCACAAAGGTGTAAGTACTCAAAACCTAAATTAAAAATAAAAGAGAAAAATCTTACAGAATGTAATTTTTTTTCAACTTATTATAAATATACCATTAGGTTAGCGTTTATTGGCTTTGATTTTGCATCCTTGCTCGAGGCGGAGATACCCAGAGATGTAATAGCTTCTATTCTTTTTAGACTCTCTTTAAAATATCCCGAGCCTAAATTTATTTTATTAAATTCTATGCCGTCCTTTATTTTAATGTTTATTTTCTTTGTTTTAATCAAGGGATCTTCACTTTTAAGTCCTTCTTTTGTTTGGTAATTTTTATCAGCAAGTTAAGCTCGAATTTTACACTGAGTTTCCCCATTGTAACTAATGGTTACCTGCGGAACAAAGGTAACTGTATAATAGAGGGGACTCGCGTTATTCACTTGCCATGATCTGTACAATTATTTTTTTCTATTTGCTTAAAGACCATATGTTAAAATATTGATTTGAAAATTTTATTTTGCCACCTTTGTAACAGTCATTGAACTGATGGCTGTATCACAGGGAGAGTCATATTTTTCAAGTGCCTCTGCCATATTTATCACGCAATATTCAGATAATGCGGTTCTGCTTAAAGTATATATCAACGATAGGGTTGTTTTTGAAACAACCTAGTTTTATTCTCAACATAGCCTAAAATAATCCAATAACCTGATTTATTAAAGCGTAATAAACCATTATTTCTACTTTTGTTATACTTATTTGCAGTAACAAAACACAGATCACTATATAAAAAGTCATAAAAACAAGAGACACAAAATATAAATTACGAATGTCTCAACAAAATAAATTAGTTACTTGATATAAGTATTGTAAATTCAATTTAATGAATATAACAATATAATTTGTCGATATAAGTGGAAATACCGGCACTTAAAAACGAGTCATGTCAACTGCTGTTTGTTAGTTAATGTATTTCTTTAAAGTCACCACATTAACTAAACTTGCAAATATAGCCATTATTATAATAATCCCCTTTTCGAGTCAGTATTTTCCTCGTTATTATCGGTTATAGAAAAGAATTTATGAGAAAACTTTTGATTACCTTCACATCCTTAAAGGGTTTTGTTATAGTCGACATGGGATGTAGTCTATTTATATAACCTAACCCTGTAATTTATTAATAACTTAATAAGGACCACTTTATTCTTACACCTAAGTGTAATTCGTTAGACTGACATGAAATGTCTAAAGATATTCACCTAATTTATCCTCCTTCCTCCCACATTTAAAACAGAGGTTTTTGTTAGAAGTGAAGACGACTTTATTACAAAACAATTTCCCATTATATATATATATATATATATATATATATATATATATATATATATATATATATATATATAAAATAATTAACGGTAAATCTATTTTTATTAAAACTTATAAACCGTCTAAATGTAATAAGATAATACCAATTGGTCGATGCAATATTTAGTAACATATTAGTCAATTTAACGTCTGATATTTGATATAAATTATGAACCTTAAAACTTTATCATACCTATTACAGCCTAAATGTAGGCCTATCACAAAATAATATTAATTTCACGAAACAAGACATTTTAATAGATCAATTAATTAAACTTTCAGATTGGATACAGTCTTTTAAAACTAAAGCACATCCATGTTAATTTAAGTTTTCTAATACAGAAAGCAGCAGGCAATATCCTGGTACCGCCTGCCTAACGCTGTCGTAAAGTTAATTGATATCGAAAACCTTTTGCTCTTGATTTTCAAGTTAATTACTTTGAACTGACAAGAGCGCTACAAGGGAAGAATTGTTGTTTTATTATTTCAATATACCAACCATATAGGTTTATATTTAAACCAGTTGAACGAAAATCCCACAAAACAATGGATTGTAAAGTTAAGTCAGTTTGAAAACATAGTCGTATTTAACAAATTTTATTAAAATTGTAAAATCCATTTTCATAGTAAAGGATTTAATAGTTTTTCGGTCAGCTAAATATGTCTTTAAAAATTTATAGATCACCGATCAAATTTATTTTATAATTGTCGTTTGTTTTTGTACGACGGCTTCTAACATTGCTTAGTCTATGTATTTAAAATTTCGGTACACGTTTTGTGTTTCAACTGATGTATCTGTGAACCACATAAAAAATGTTTTAATTGGACATAATTTTATATATAAATATTTTCAAATCTCTAATGTGCACACAACAATTGGTCTTTTTTTTCAGAGTAAACTTTCCTAAATTATATAACTACGAGACGACGGATTGGACGGTAACTGTGTAAACACACAAACATACATACAGTCGAATAGCCAAATATTGAATTTTAAACAGGACCTCGATTGTATAAGTGAATATAAGTATCTGTAAAAAAATATTTATTCCATTCCGCTCCTGTTTCACGTTTTCGTTGTTGAGTCGCGGGTAAACTAATAACCTGATGTTACGTTACTTCCACTCGTACTTTTATATATTATTTGGCGTACAAAAAAAAACCTAATTTACAGCATACACTCATGTAGACCAAACAAAGTATTTGCATTTAACATAATTAATAATAACCATATACAAATTTTGTAATGTTTTTCTTTGATTTACGTCCTCTCATTTTAGTAAATAAAATTAAACGGTGAAAATATTTTACAAATAAGTCTATTTTGACGCCCCTTGAATTCAAATAAGTGTTTTTTTTTATTGATATATATTGCCTGTTCAGCCCAAACGGTTGACCCAATATGTTATATTTGGGGTCTCTGAATATTTTTTTAAATATCTACGAATTCTTTGTGATGTTTTGAGCCCTTTAAAACACAACATTACGATTTTATAAAATTCCGTAATTTCGATAAATTTGCTCATGTGTATCCGAAAAGGATGGACACTAAGCATATTCGTCTTTACATCACCAGAAATACTTGATCGTCTGTTTTCGATAAAAATAATAATTTTTTTCTGGGTTTGTACATCAATTTTCAGAATAGGTATTTGCCGAAAAAGATCAAATTTTACTCACCTGTAGCCTAATGGACACTATCAAAACGTAATTAGCCTTGTATTAAAAAGTGACAGTTCGTGAATTAACCGTAAAAAATCAAACATAATTGGCAATATTGTTGATATAAAAAACCAATTTTCTTTGTAAATTGACTTATATTGTATAATAAAGTTTTCAGAAAAGAATTGTGAAAAATGACCTAAGCCCTTGTGTAAAGATGCAAGCAAGAATGAACTTGTTCAAACATGGCTGTCAATATAAAGTATTTGAATAAAACATTTGAATCATTTTAAACCAAGTTTTTTAAATCATAAAAAATGGATGTATTTTTGAAGGTAAAGATCAATACGAAAAGAGCTAGTGAATTAGCTCTTCCTTGCAATTGCTATGAGATATCGTCAAGAAAAATAATCTGATCTGAAAGGGTTAGAGAAGAATTAATTACAACTATACGAAAAAAGAAAATATACTTCTCAAGATATAAAATGTAGAGCTGAAAGGATTCGTCATCATGATGGAGATAAAAATAAGATACTTTGTCGAATATTCCATCCGGAAAATACAGATGTCAATGAAATTCCTAAAGACACAAAACGAGCATATATTGGAGTTATTGGGAGACGTGGCGAAGGCTACAATACGATCATACAACAAAAAGTAGACACCTATATCAAAATGAGGTTCGTATCTCGCTATGATTAAGAGTGTTGGTTTGCTAAATACCAAGGTCTTTAACTGAGGACATTACAAATCTGTGGTTTTGAAAATATAAGGTATTTATCAAAGAACATATCACATCAGAGAATAAACAATTGCGGAATAAGACTATATAAGTAGCTAAAAACTATAAATATGTGTTTAGTAAAAAGGGGATATTTTTATAAGGAATGAAAACAGGGGGAAAATATCAAACATCGATTATCTACCTGATTTACTATAACATTAGTTGAGAGTAGTGGACAAAACTATGTTTCTTTGTTTTGTCAAAGTAAAAATAATTATTTTAGTTTTACTTGTGATAACGTTGTTTATTTGAAAAAATATATTTTTATGCTACGTTTGGCTTTTATACGTTTGACAGATGTTTTTTTAATATATATATATATATATATATTATATAAGATTTATAAAAAAAATTATATATAAATATATATATAATTTAGGGTTTAATTTAAATATTAGAATTATAAGAAAACATTAAACCCTATTAGCTAATTTACAACAATAATACCGTGAAATTTATGTAATTATCCTAACTGAGATTTAGATCTTTGAGAATGAGTTATGCCACTACCGCGTAAGAGGTAACAGAACACTTTTTAATTTATTTATACAACTAGTTGTATTATTACTGTTATCCTTAAATAAAAAAAATAAAGTATAATTACAAATGCCAGATATAATAATCTTAGAATATAGTTGTAGTTGGTACTTTATGTATGTAAACGTGTCAATAATATTATGAATGTTAATTTAAAAATGAAATGGAATCATGTTTACAAAACATGTTTCCAAACGTTATCTTTATTAGTGATACAAACCAGAATCTAAGGCATTAAAATATTTTGTAATTATGATATTGTATATCTTATAAACTAATATTGTACGGTAGGATATCTTAAGAGTGAGCTACTCGCATAGATTGTTCTTCTTTTTTTTGTAGAAATAAAAATTTTTTAAATTTTTTTAATAAGGTGTTATCCACGTTTATTGGTTTAACAGTAATGAAATAATTATTGTGAAAAAATAAGTACTATAAATATATTGAAAAAAAATTAATCTTGAAAGGATTATTAGGCAGGGTTTTTGTATAAATTATATTAATTCTAGACTTTGCTCACCTTTAATTGAAGACAAAAAATTCGTCCATATATAGCAGAGTCAAAAATAATAGCAAAATACTGACAAAAAGGATATTTCCTGTGTCAATCTGTTGTTGACAAATCACACATACACAGACATACACACACAACGAAGCATAATATCCTGAGACTCCTCAAAATTAATCAAGGCATTTCACGATAAAAACATATATTTCGCCTTTTTAGGGATAATCCTCTGATGGAGGTGATCGTTTCACCTCTCGGAACCCATAACACTTGAAAACTACGGGTTCTTTTGATGGTCATTCAAAGGTTCAACCCCCACTCAATTCTGCTTTAAAAAAGTTTCTGAACTTCTTTTCTAGTTAACGGTACATTATTATATGGAACACATGATAGAACTATGCTGGGAGATTTTTTTTTTTTTTTGCACATACATAATTGATGTCTGTTTAAACAACTTTTTTTCAATTTTTTACATTTATTGGGAAGGACGTTTAAAGACTTTTTGACAATATTATAATAAATAAAGGATATAAGAGGAATCGAGTGGAGCTTAAACCATTGAATGTCCTTCAACCGAGCCTACAGTTGACCATACGAAGCGATTGTTTTTTCATACTTTCTTTACTAAAGTTCGTGTCTAATCGACAGCAGTCTTGTTGTTACATGCATGTCTGTGTAATATTTTGTTCGTAACCACTGTGGACGTACAGGATATTAATATTATAATAATTTAAAATGTGAAATTGAAATTCTTTTACCAACATCACATTTTTGCTGAGCTAATCAAGTGCATATAATCTGCAATTTCAGAGTTGTGGTTGCAATTATAAATTTAAGATTTCTAAGTGGAATATTTCCGATTAAGTTAAAACAGAGTATTAACACTGCCTTATTTCCAAAGGGAGAGAGGGACATTGTTCAGTATTATAGACCTATATCATTGCTATCCAAACTGTACAATATTATCAAAATAGCAATTAATGTTAAACTTTTACTTTATTCAGCCAGAATAAATTTTTCAATTGACCTTAAGTCAGTTTTACTGAAGGTAACAAATTCGGAAACCGCCATATCATAATCGGTAGATATCATTTACAATTCTTTATAAAAATTAAAAATTTTCAAACTATTTTTATATTTTTTGAAAAATTCGAATTATCAACCTTGTTATATTAATATTGCATATAAAAGGTGCAAGAATTAGAGGTAAGTTAATGAAATGGGTACATAGCTATCTTACGGGACGTTCTCAGCCATCACGAATGCAGAATTGTTAAAGTGCAACAACAATGTTGACAAGTGACCTACTCCAATGGTAAATATTTTCATATCATTTGTCTATTATATTTAATTATAAACCCGGAATTAAGCCAATATAAGGTAAAATATTATTTTACAGAAGACTTAGCGCTTGTATTCTCAAGTACAAAATAGGACACTGTAAGTAGTTATATGAAAAATGATATAAAAAGTATCCAAGTATGGTGCGAAAACAAAGGTATGCCAGTGAATGCACCCCATACTAAATTTATTAACTTTTATTTAAGGGGTTTGTTTAGATTCAGTTTTAAAATTTCATAGAAATGAACAATGTACATGAAATACAAATTGCAGCTTTGCAACTGGTGAACAAGTGGCGTATATTAAATATTTGCCACTAAATTAGATTAAAACATGTCCTGGATACCTCATACAAGTCATCTACAAATTGAACTACGAAAGTACATTCAAAAATTTAGTTTTTGAGGGATATTTTATGTATCGAGTTCTTGGGTATTTAATATATACTAACTTGAAAATTGGTTAGGAGCTGTGAAAATAGTAACGTGTCCACTTCAATAAGACAAAATTAATTTTGTGTGGCTTAATACACAGTTCAAGACATGGGCGTCATCACCGGTTCATTATTGGGGGGGGGCATATGCCGGGGGTCTGGGGGTATTGGAAATTTTTTAAATAAACTTCTCAAAACATCGTTTTTAGGCATTTATTTTAATATTTTGTCATTTAAGATTTATATTCTTGAGCCCAAAATTGATCAATCAACTAACAGCAGAAATAAAATAAACTAATTATATTAAAAGAGTAACTGCGTTTTAAGAAAATTAACTGATTTAAATGATTTCATGATTTTTCTAGATCCATGATATGTAATTGATTTAGTAAGTAGCTTATTTTATAATACTATAAAATCACCTTGCAAATTATAATATACCGTAAGCCTTAAATATGTCTTTATTTAGGGATTCTTTTTAATTTTTGTCCATTCATCTTTTCCATTATTTCGTTTAAGTAGATTTATAATATATTTTAAGGATACAATTTTTAATTAGTTTTATAAAAATGTTAGCAAAAATTTTAAAATGTAAGTTAGTTTTAGACAGTATACACTTTGTTTAGCCACCTAAATAGCCACCTATTGTAAATAGAAGGTATTAGTCTGTATTCTACTCTTGCTAAAATAATTCATTATTTTCTAGTTATCAATTGCCAGATGATGACGACTATTGGTTCAAATATTGTAAAGGAATTAAGTATTTTTGTTTAAATTATTCCCTTATGAATTTTAGGATGTTAGTATTACTACGCAACAAAGACTTGCAACTCACTCAATATATTAGGTTTAGAGTGATTTGTTTTGGAAGTGGAGTTATTTATTTTCCCACAGGGAAAGTGCAAAGCTATACATTTTAAGTTCCAAACATTCATCTCTGCTTTGTTATTCTCAGTATGTTGAATTCATACTTTATGCAACATTAGTATATAGTTTAATATTCAGAGTGTAAAAGATGTAAATAACATCTGATTACCACATGAACGATAACAACTATGTGAGGTGCATGACAGTTTTCTATAAAAATAATTTCCATTTACAAATTGTGTATAAAATCCCAATTTTTCCTTTATATTTTCTATGCAAGATGTGAAATACAATTTTAGGTATCACAATTATGTTAATTTATTAAAAATTTGTATAGTTGAAATAAAAAGTCCGGACATACAGGTATACCAGTTGTTAATTTGTTTATGATTTTTCACAATGTTGTAAAATTTAATCTAGTTTCAAAAAAAGATAGTAACAAAAGGTAAGTTAACTGATTTGCGGCTGGTAAACCTAGTTTAGGCCGTGATTCAATATATGACATAGACAAGCAAAATGACCTTCCAAAAGTAATTGCAATCTCAGAAAACTCAACATGCCGAAATGAAACGGAAATGGGAGTAACCCATCCAACATATTTCAAAGGATGTTAAATCATGTGCAACTGCTACACAGGCTTAATGAAGATGATTTTGATCGGAAAATAGATATTTACATATGGTTTTCTAAACAATTTTATACCAACCCAAGTTTATACTAAATTACGTCTTATTGTGTCAACGAAGCTCTGTTTACTTAAATGGGAACGAAACGTGCGGTATTGGTAAGAAGCTCATCCCCACTGGTTTTCCCTTACCGAATATCAAGGGATATCTAAATTGATTGTATGGTTTTCAATTTGGCGTGCACAAGTTTTTGGTACATTTCTCTTTTAAAGTTGTGATTCATATTTTGCTATTAAAAGTAATGGATGAAGGGCGTTTCTAATCTTCAACTTAAAATGAATAAATCAACTTTCAGATGTTCTTGGATGAATTCAAATTCCCTCACCAAATATATCATCTGTCAAGCAAACGGTCATACAAGGTTTTCCTTCCCGGATTTGATAAAGAGTCTTACTCTGCTGAAGACAATGCTAACCTTTAGGTTTAGTACGTTGAGGTACTTAATATGTATGAAATGCACGAGCACTTCAATAAGAGACCCAAATCATGGTTTCTAATGGAGCTACCTTCTGATAAGATAGCAAATATTTTTAGGGATCTGTTATGTAATATTGGATTTAAACTAGTTTATACATTTTTGAAAAAGTTCACGTGTACCTTTATAATATTTATTAAACTTGATTATCGCATTCACAGTTTTACCAAATTTGGTTAGGTATTTAAAATTGCAATAGTTTCCACTTTCAACGTCTGTGTGGGGCACACATATCCATCAAGTTTCATAAGTAGGTCTTTATTTTCATGACAATATGATTCTAAGAAAGTGATTTTTCACAAACCTTACATTTGAAATGCGAATATTTCTATCTGAAATTTACTTTTGCTTTACAGAATTATTACAGATCATACATATGTGTTTGAGAGAGTTTTGTTCAACAATCAGGAAAGATCACTTATCCATTCTGTACTGTTCGTCACGTCTGTCCTTGAACTGAGGGACATAAACGACCTAATACAGCAATCGAATATTTTAAATGCTTAATGTTTGGATTTACGACCATTTGCTATAACACCAAGCCCAGATGCATAAAATGTGAGCAGGAATATGTCTTTAAAAAATGCCAAGCTACCAAAGATCATTTAAAGTGCATCCATTGTGGGATGTCGCAAACCGCGAGCTCTTGTGGAGGGTTAAGAATATATTGGTTGAAACATTATAGAGAGTTAAAATTTATTTTTTACTTCACCCTTCCTTACGATTCGTGTAATTTACGAAAACTATAGTAACTCTGTTTCAAATCCATTTTTCCCTATAACTAAAAACAATTCCGGTAAAGAACTAAAAAGATATCTTCATGTATAATTCACTAATATAGTTTGACATTGCAATTACACCACTTATCGTTTAATTGAACTCGAGAAAGTCATATATTTTCTTTTCTATTAATATATTGGCAAATGTATATTTTCCACCTCATGCAGTTGAGGTGTCAACAGGTTATTTGAAGTAAACTGAAATCAAAATAATTCTATGAATTTATTTTTTTTTTTTTTCCTGAAATATATAGGCTACCAATGGAATTTTTACATTACCATAAACATATATAACGGTTTAGTTTTACAGTTTGGTTCATTATTTTACCCATTGGTATCTTTTGTAAACTACCCACTGATGATATGTGACTACTTCCTCATATTACTGTAAAAGCAATATTTAGGTATATTTTAAAGTTTCGTCACACTTTGGAAGGGTTCCATCTTAGAAGTGAGCTTGATAATACAAAAATGGAACACAAATTCTCACAGGTAGTATGTTTATTTATTTATACGCGTTTCAACGAGAAACTCGCTTTCCCCAGTGATGCAAAAGCTACAATAACCTATATATAACTCAATCAAATACATGTTTTTCTTTCTTAATAGTACAGACGGAAAATCTTCAAAGAGAGACATTCGATCTTCCTAATAGTGTTAGATTCTTACTCACTATAAACCAACTATCTTTCCTGTATCCCTATAGCTTAGGACAAGGAAATTGGAAAGGCTTTCCATGTATCAAGCTAAGAAGCTCTCTCTATGGTCATATCCATAATGTAAATGTGAAAAATAAAGAACGGTATGTATCCACGTGGAGGGTCGTAACGATCTGAAGTGGTACAATCATGAGGATGTGTGAAAATGAACCATGCTACTTCTCACACAAAATACTAAAGTATGCCTTAAACTTCCTTATGTTGTGAGTTCTCAGCGGGAACAGATTTGAAAATTTAAGATCATTTTGATAATGACGAAAAACTATGTTTTATCTATTATTGCTAATCCTTAACGTATAGCGATTTTTCGAACGAGGTCAAATTCTTCATATTTCACCCAACTTTGAACTTTTTAAGTAAATTTAGAGAAAATGAGATTTTATGTAGCCCCACAGTAGAATGATGGTTTCGTATTTTAGCGATAATACACTACGTTTTATAGAAATAACAACCAAATAATTGTTTTCGTCCATAGAGGTTAAACTTGAGAAACGTTATGAGATCAAAACATTAGTGTCAATTTTTGTGTATTTTCTCTTATATCAGCTCCCTCCACTATCGAGTTATCGTAAAAAAAAATAATAATAATACAAGATATGTATTAAGATCTTGACGACAGTGATGCTGACCCAGAATATCTACCGGAACCAGAAGATGTACTAGATGATTCTAACGATATAATATTAGATGGTCTGGATGAAATTATTATTGTAGACGAAGCTGAAAGAGTATTTGTGGGCAATCTACTGAAACACCCAGATGTAGTAAAAAAGGTAAAAAATGTAAATAACAAAGTATTGACCAAACATCAAAGTAAAAAAGAACAAGGAAAGGCATAGATGAAAAAATATAACAAAAGTAGAAATGTTTTTGCCAGTTATCACAGTAACTACACACATTTTAATCGTAAAAGGCGGAAAGTTTGATTGGACTAATATATATGGGATAGCATTGCATGCATTGTTTTAAATATTGTGCCAAAACATTCCTTGTTTTTATGTAATTTATCTATCCTAATGAAAAATTTAGTCCCATTTAATAATTAACTCCTGGTTGTCCATCTTAACCTCAAAAATAACAATTTAATTTATGATGATTGTAAATAAACTATCTCTTTAATACCATTAGTTTCTTCTTTTTCAACTAAAATTTAATCCAAAAATGTTCCTTCTAATATAATATTTTATATATATATATATATATAAGACTTGTTCAGTCAATTCCACATGCATTCGTATATTTGGTAAACATAAACGTTTTATATTTTGATAATATTTTTCAACTTTATTGATATCTAAAATATATAAGCATTACAGATAACATCTGAATTTAAATTTAATATAAAAATATAAGTATTACTGGGAAGATAATTTTTTTTTTTTTTTAATAATAGCTTTGAATACTATCTAACACCAAACCATTTCTCTAAAAACAAATATTATTTATTTATTATACTTTATACATATTAAACCAGTATTTGATTAAACTCGTGATTAAAATGACGGGTGTCAAGGATAAGTATTTCCCCCAGATATTAATAAACCGTAATATATTTTTCAATCTGATTTTTCATTTTTTCATCCACTTTTGAGACATTAAACTTGATAATTCACTGACATTTGAACGAATCCGGTAGAAACGATTTTGAGAATAATTATCGTATTTTGTAACAGCCCCTGTATGCAATTTTATTGATAATATATGAATAATGATTTTATAGAATCGTGATGACAAACGTATTATTAGATTTTAGAGACTACATTTCACAAAATTTTATCAAAATATTTATAGCTGATAGTTTAAAAATCGTAATCTTTTGTCTCTCGGAACCTACCTCCTATTTTTAGGTAAGGAAAAAATACAAAATAAAATAAAAACACGAGGATTGTATTGAAAATATTCGGAAATAAAAAAAAAATAAGTGTAACATTTATGCTGTTTATGCTATTAAAACAACAAATACCACAATAAAATAATTTTTAAAAAATTGGACTTTAGAGACTTAAAAACGGATAAGAAATAGATTTTAACACATCACATAACTTGTTTTTATAATTCTTATACGTTAAATAGTAAACATCTACTTATAAATGAAACACTAACTCTTGAAGGAAATAAAATAAAATAAATATATTTATTCTAAATTTTACAAATATCTAACACGCTTTTTAAATTATTAAGTTAGCTGTTTCTACAGTTTTTGCAAATTACATACGCAATTATCAGTGATGAAATTATTTTATGTTGTTATATATATATCAAATAACACAGTATCCACTATATAAAAACAATTGAACTTTAAAATGTTCCAGGGTTTATCGCAGTTAAAATAGAGTTGTTTTCAGTTCATTAATTTATTCTATTAATCTAAGGAAGACATTAGTAAAAAATTGTCATTGAGAAGATTAAAGTTGTTGAAGCGAAGTTTTTGAGTATGGGGTCATAGGGACATATAAATATTTTTTTTAACATGGGGACATAGGTAATGTTTGCTTAGTTTTATTACTGGACTAGCCGGTACAAAGCTGATATTTATAATTATATTTGAGAGGGAAGGGGTGATTTATTAATTTTTGGTTGGATGTAAAATTCATCCAATAAATTGGGTTATTACCTTTGAGTATACATTTTAATTAAGAATAATTTCTTTAATATTTGATTATTATATTGCTTAAAATATAATATTATAATATAATAATTGTATAAATGTTTACTACAATTATCAAGTAAACCGGGAAAGTAAAGTAGGAAACTATATTACTCAAATTATTTGTAATTGAATTACAAAGAAATACGGACTTATAAATTATGTACTCAACGTACGAACTAATTTCAGCCAACTCAGAATTATTTCTTGCTAACTTGGGTTTACTTTATAATCATAAGTACTTTCACATTCCGTACGATCCAAAACATATGTAAGCACCTTTGCAAGCTCATCCGACACAGCAACACAGGATGATAGTATGTCAAATATCCATTTTCGAAGATGCAATTATTAATTCTCTGATATATAATACTCAAAACAACAATAAAATTTGCTGCAATTTTTCAGAAAAGCAACCGGTTCACCACTATACTGATATCTTTTTGTGCATCTCTTTTCAGGACAACTTAAACAAGTTAAGGTTATATTATGCTGATGGTAAAACGTATGGGCCTACCTCTAATCGAGTAATCTAAGATTCACATTTGTTGTGGTTACGAAATTATCTCCATTAATAATGAAATAAAGATCTTTATTTATATATAGATTTTATATATATTTATATCATAAAATGCTGAACTGAAGCTTTATTAACCACTTTGTAAAAAGAATAACAAATATATAGCACATGTGGTATTTATAAATAAATATAATACAATTATTTTTCTCTGTTTGTAGTCATAAATTGAAATATTTCATTTCATTACATTACAGCTTTCATTAAAACATTAATCCCTCAGCCCACAATATTTCTACAAAATCTCGCAATTTGAGCACGGATTTACTCGTTATAATTAAGTTAGAATATACAAATTAACAGAAGATAAGTATTAGAGCATAAGATAAAGATTTGTAAGTTTTTGTTAAACTCCTTTCCTTTCATGATTTCTCTGAATTGCTAATTTAGGCTTTCTAATTGGTTCTAAATATCCTTTAATTCCTTCTAATTAACCTGCCCGTATTTCCAACCTCTCCATATTATATATATATTTTTAAATCTTTAATCTCTCACAGTCATCAGTGACTTATACCATTGAATTTAGATCTGTGAAGAAATATCATTGTATAAGATGAGTGGTAACTACAACAGGTGAGTTAAATCGCTGTAGTTCAAGTGGAAGGATTTGGGCATCGGCTATACCATTTGGAATACTTTAACAATTTGCTGAGCCATCAAACGAAAGGTTAATACATTCTATGTCTATTGTTATTAAAAACAATTGGAAACAATTAAAGAACGTATTACGGCATTGGATATCTTTTACTTTATACGTTCAATCTGATGAATATCATTCTAATTGAACTGTCAAATATTTGCCATTCGTGTTTGGTATAATCATGAACGTCATTTCTGGTTTTCATATCAGAACTAATTATATCACTTGAATTTTTTATACAATATAAAACACTAAACAAAATGGCGATTTCTTTTTATTTTATTTTAAAAGTCATAGGGTGGAAAAATACTTACATATAAGTAAGTGGCTTTCGACCAATATTAATTCTTGTTGTGTTATAATTGAAATTATTTTGTGTATATATATATATATATATATAGTTTTAACCTCTTTAATTCATTAAGTGAAACCGTCACGAATTAAGTGATTAATAAATTAAAAGTTAACTTTTCATTTGAAATTATCTGAATTACTTTGACTACTTTTCGAACAACAAAATCGTACAAAATCGAACACACACATAATTAGTTATTAAACTCTAATTAATATAATAAAATTCCTTTATGAACTATGTGTTTTTTCGCTTTAATTATTACAATTATCTTTAGTTTTTCTTCTAGTTCATATAAAATAATAATAGCAAACCAATGATATTTAGCTCATTGAATAGGAGGTCTCACACAATGAGAAATAGAAATAAGAGGAATTGGTAATAGCAATAGTTAGGTAAAATGTCATCATTATAACCACGCTAATGTGTAATAACTTTTTTACACTTAATGATTATGAAAAAAGGTGTTGGATATTATAATTTTCTTCGTTTATTTAATTCTCTAAAATGTTTAAAAAAATATTCGTGTGTATTTTCCTATTGTTTTACCGAATTTAGGTCTACAAGACATGATAGTATAATTAATTTAAATTACTTTTATAGTGTAGTGTTATTTGAATATTCGAGTTTACAAATTGTTTTATGGTTGGGGGGAACAACTTTTGATGTTATGAGATAAAGTCAGGTAAGTTTTAAATTATACTATACAGACAAACGATATTGATCGACCAAACGCATTGTTGGCAATTTATTTTTTTCTTTCATATTTGTAGTTTTGAAATTCATACAATTTCATACGAATTCCTAAGAAGTATTAAGATTTCATTTGAAAATAATTGCTATAATATTGATATAACAATCGTACTGTTCAATAATATCTGACTTCATGACACTGTATTAAAATCGACAGTTCGATAAAAATGTCAAGATTAAATTGGCTTCTTGCCTTGAGTTAAAAATGTTAAAAACTCTCGTTTTCGTAGTTTCTATTAACCTCGGAATAATTGAAAACAAAAATATGTTTAATTTACACTAAATTCTTCTTAATAATAATTTTATAAAAATCTTTAACCAAATGTACACTTAGTATGGTGCTCTATCCTCTACATCTCGCGCTCTGAGCTATTACCCCCCCTTGCCCCCTATTGGTCCTCAACAATATATAATAATAATGTTTTTGTACTCCATTTTAATTGATGCGTTTATTTTAAAATTGTAATATAACACAGTTGTTGTCAAAGTATACAAGAAATAAAAATATTTCCATCTGAACCAGTTAATCTATTGCTACTAATAGTAATTATAAATTTGATTTCACTTCTACTCCGCAAAATTTTACTGTATTTATAAAGGTCCATTATATTTCTTCTAAGTTTAACAAAATCAATGAAACGAAATCGATTAGTTCAAAACGTCTACAATAATCAACTATCGTTAACTCCGAAAAATTTGTTGGGTGTTCCTCTTTGTTAATATATCTGGGGTCTAGTTGAAATAGAGATAAGGTACGCAGGTTCTTATTTTATATATAATGGTATATGTAAATAAGACCTTTCAATACAAAGAAGCAGAAGGAACCTAAAACAGTTAATTATACATTGGGCTATATTTATAGTTATAACAAATTTAGTGTAGTTTAACAATTATATAAAAAAAATTTATTTTGTAAAAACTATTATATAATTTTTGCAAATTAATTTTTATTAATTCATATATTGTATGACTTTGATAAAATATATATATATATATATATATATATATATATATATATATATATATATATATATATGTGTGTGTGTGTGTGTGTGTGTGTGTGTGTGTGTGTGTGTGTGTTTTAGAGAGATAGAGATCTTGTGTGGATGGCTATGTGTTAGCATATTGCGGAATTTGCAATGATTTGGGTCACATTCCTTTTACATTTCACTTACATTTTATAATTCAATACAGTATATTATCATTTCAAATCAGTTTATTTTTTTATCATTTAGCAGTTATATTTAAAAACAATTTTACTTATTTTTGTAAATTTTGTATTTTAGTCTTATAGAAACTTATAGAAGAATAGAACCTTAAAACCTAATAAAATGGCCAAAATACAACGATAAAACCTTATTGATCAAAAATTGTCCACTCGATTAGGCCGTAAGACATTAACAGGTTGATATCAAACAAAAAACAATTATTACTACTTATTTTTATAGGATGGATTTCTATCATATATCCGAAAATGTTCTTACTATCTCATAACTTTTTCTACACTCCCTGTCCGAGAGAAAGTAACCTCAGAAATGTTGCAGTATCAATTCACAAATACAAATATGTTTCCACAATTAATTTCAAATTGACGTTTTTAAATAACAAAAACCAAAACAATAATTGATCAAATGTTTGCATTTGTAAGCAAGGATTACTTAACAAATGGTAGTTCTTTAAAGTTAGTAACTTATCAATGATAATTCAAAATGTTTTTTTTTTATATATATGAATTGCTATACATACATTATATCCATGCTATAAACTCTATTTAAACTTATAAATTTAGCTTAATTTCAAAAAATTAATGTTTCACAATATCTACAAATAAAAATGGTTTTGATGAAAATATTAAAAAAAATTACTATTTGAAACTATACCCATACTACAAACTACATGAAAGGATGTGAGCATGACCAAATTTTATAATTTCATTAATCCTCGTAATTACATGTTTACTCTTCTTTAATTTTGTCACAATAAATGTAATAATTTTGTGTATATCAACATGTTTATTTAAAAATGTACATATTATTATTACACATGAAATGTTTGGTGTTATAAGAGCCTAAATAGTTCCACGACTGTGGAAATTATCTAAAATATATTTATATAGTAATGAAGTTAATTTATGTTTTAAACAATAAACATGACTGTGGATTAATTTAAAGACGGTAAAGTACGATTAAGAAAAACACATTTTCTAAATTGGCTATTAAGAAAATAAATTTTGGTTAAAAATTCTGTAATGATTAACTATCTTTATGAGAGTGAAATGCTCCAATTTTACCTGTATTTAAATTGAGTTCTTTCATATTACTTCCTTCCTTGAGTGTAGTTAAAACGGAGTTAAGGCACGTAAGTAAAACCATAAAGTAGAATAATTCATTGAATAGTTAATTCATTGAAAGAACATCTCGTATATTTCAAGTCAAATAAATAAGAATATTTAGATCTTTTATATTGTATTATTATGATAAGGTCGGATCCCTTCTGATCATGTTGGGTCAGTACCTTGGAACATCTATCGACAATACCACGCTCTAAGAGCAAACGTTGGAACTATTTAAACTATCTCGCTCTAGGAGCACACGTTGGAACTAGTTATAACACAACCATGACTTGTTTATATCAATACATTACACATTATACTTACATTAAAAATGTCTTTGGTGCAATCTAGTTGCCAAAAGTGTAACTATAAATAATATATTTGTAGTAACTACACTCAGGTGATTTATATAGGCGCTAAGAATACAATAATTATAACTATTGTGTAATAATAGCGTAATTATATATTATTGCGCATAATAGCGCAATAATATATAGTCTCTGGCTTCAAATCTAGACTTCATAGTTTCGAATCCCCCTTGGAAACAAGAAATTAATGCTGTGACGTCAGAGCAATGATGACCAAAAATAAAGTGTTGACAAAAAATACAATTTCAGCCATAAGCAAAATGACGATCAAAACAAAATGACTACTTAAAATATGGCGGACAATATAGTACTCAATACCAAAATGGCTTTTAAATTATGTTAGATCCCATAAACCACTCCCCTACAAAAGTGACGAGTCCTCCTTCCAAAAGGGGGAGGGCTTACCCCTCCACTTTTGTGGCCAAGTGGCGCAGACCTTAATATTCAAATCTGTTACATAGTGACCAATCAAAATAGTAAAATTATAAAAGCGTAATGGCAGATTATGGCGGCCAATAAAATAGTAAAATTTTGATTATTCACAACGGTAATGTTGGGACTACTCAGAAGAATAAACTGACAGTCAATCATAATTTTAATTTTGCGGCCAATAAGAAAGTTTAAGTGGCGGTAAGGTGACATTTATATATTGTCCATTTAAATAGTAGGTATCATGTTGGCCTGTTCAAACAGTAAAGTGGTTGCTATTAAAAACAATCATAGATGGGCAACTAAAATACTCAAATGGTGTCCTTTCAAAAGAGTAAAGTAGCAGCTAGTCAAAACAGATATATAAGGGCCACAAATAAGAATGAAATGGTGGGCTGTAGAAAGAATATTGTAGAACCAAGTTAAAACCGTTTATTGGCTTGTAATTTATTTTATCGTCGTTCTCTCGCTTGCTTCACTCTTGTCGATTCAAGTCGAGTATTTCCTCTATAAGTTAACTTCAGCTTTTTGGAATTTAATTTAGAACAATTAGTTACTCGTCTAAGTTTTTGAAATTAATTCGCTGTGTAAATTGTTTAACCTGGTCATGGAGCCTATGCGTCGCGGAGAGAACAACCAAAAATATAATTGTCTGACCTGGTCTGTGCTTCCCTTTACAGAGTTCAGTAACCTAAACTCCATGGAATCCCCCCCCTTATTCAAATACCTTCCAGAAATTATATTTACTTACAAATAACCGATTAGCTCCAATTTTAAATGATTATTACATTATACTAGGCCTATTGGTAATATCTGGAGCATAGGATCTTATACCCTATTTATCTGTAGTTTTCAATGAGAACAAATAATGAAATTTTATTTCAAAAATTGTTCGAATGATTTTATTGGAATTGTATTTATTATAAAGTTTGAGACTTTATATTATTTATGCAAAGCTTCTACTTGATCTGCTGTTTAGGTTAAATTGATGAAGTCGACACAAGTGTGATTTAAAAATAAACAAATTTTATTGGAACTCAAACACTTGTAACTATCAAAATATATCAAAAATCCTGCAAATAGGAAAATTACATTTTAAGAAAACAAGCAATAAACAAATTCACAATTGATAACTTTTCTTTAATTGACAAAATTTTAATTTCTTAAACTAAGGTGCATGGCAAAGCAGACTTTAAATACCAAACAAAAGAATGATCATACAAATTGAGGAATCTTTAAAAAAATAAAAATGATTTTAAACTATGTTACTATATTCTCAAATCGATATTACCTAAAAATTTACAAATTCTATTTGTGAGGAGAAGAATAATTTAAAATTGACACATTCTACCCAACTCAAAAATTCTAAGATAATTTTCATAGATATTTTAGTTTGCGACACATCCATGAATTATGCGGAGTTCAGGGTCCTGGCAGAAGATGGATCCGGGAGAGTGGTGTCTCCTTGAATAGATTCAGTTCCTGTGGTGACTTAGGTGGCGTTTTGTTTCTGTATTTGGCGGAGTTAAAGGTCTTGTTTCTGAATGTATGTATGTTTCTGAAAGATATATGTAGCAAACAAGGTCAATTGGTATTATTGTCTTATAACTGGGATACCGTAATTCTCGTGAACAAGCAGGATTACACGGGCAATGTTATTGCGTTTATCAACAATAACAACATTTTAACATTGTAACTCACTACTAAGGTTATCAATACAGACATCAATAATTGTACCGTGGATCCCAAGGTAATCTAAATTAACGTAAACCCTTCTGTCTCAAGTCTTACTGGATTACCAAAGATACACAAAGACAACAACGTGATGAGACTTTTAATTAATTACACCACAGCTCCTAGATATACGTTATTACAAAATATGCAACAAATAAGTAATGATAATATAACACTTATTATGACGGTAGCGTGAGAATTAGTTAGAATTTATCGATGAGGCAAAGTAAATCGAAAATAACCAGAACTATTTTGGTCTTATTTGAAATACTAAATCTGTATACCAAAATTCCAGTCAAGGAAATTTTAACCATTTCGAAAGAAAATCTTATTGAGACTGGGAAACTTGGTAACAGTATCATGAAATAAATCATAACTCTATTAAATATCGTCCTAAAACTGAACTACTTTGAATTTGAGGACAATTGTTATACACATTGTGAAGGTTTAGCCATGGGATTGTCAATAATTTGTTTACTTTCTAATAGTTTTTGTATCACTTAAAAATAAATTTTTTTAACAAGTAACATAATTAATACAACCAGATGACACTTATGTTGTTGACATTTTGTTAATATTACAATGATTAACCAGATAACTAAACATATTGCATAACTACGTCAAAAGTTGAAACCTCAACATACAGTTCACAATATAAAAGGAAACTAATAATACAATTAACTATCTCGACCTAATCATTTTAGGAATACAAATTATCTAAAATTTAAAATATATATGAAACTAACAACTGAAGTAATAATTCAGTCCGCATCATACCATCCTCGGTCACATAAAATTGCCGTGCTTAATTCATTTCTACATTGGTAGTAACCACACCGATGGTCGAACTCAACTATCATTATGAATTGCACACTAGAAAATATATTGCAACAGAAATTTATATAGTACAGCAATAGTTGATAAATTACTTCAAAAACAACAGAACAAAAACACAGATTTAAAAAAAATTTACAAAAATAGTTCAATGTTACGTGTCGTATGCTGTATTGATGTAGGTTTACTTTAAATTTTACGTCTTCACATTTGATTTCCCACATCAATACCTGAAAATGGGAATCTGTTCCCGAAACGCGGAGTGACATACTACAAAGTATTGCACCTAAACTATTTAGTAGAATTCAATATTTGAGTCTTGAAAAAACGGTAGAGCAACGATAGTGAGCAAGTTAGTGGCCCAAAATTCGGTTAAGGTTGACACGTCAAACATTTCTGTACTCGATTTTCACGTGTAAAAGATGTTTATTTTTCGGACATATATTATTACATTCGAATATATATTTATGTATTTATTTTTTGCTATCTTTACTCGGCCACGTGTGGCTGTGGCTAAGTCCGGTTAAACAGAAATGAAAGAAAAGAGAAAGGACGCGTTTCTAATATGTTTAATTTTACAATGTTTGTGGGTATATAATATAATTTTCTTTCATTTGATTGTCCAGATATAAAAATTGTACGTTTGCCAACTCTATACCACGCAACATATAATTGTCCATGTGAGAAGCAATCCGTGTCTATATCAAAACCACACGATTCAAAAGATTAACGTTGAGCTTTTTTGATGGTGACTGCAAATGTCAATCTAAATGGGAATTGCAATTTCTTTTGAAATGGTATATCCGTTGGAATCATACGATTGCGAGGAGTGAGGACATCTTCACCTCTTTGAAAGGTCCTGTCAAAATGGTTGCTTCTAGAATGTTGTTTATTAATTTTTTTTCTCTACGTCGAGTGCCGCATAGCTTCTTTTCGAGTAATTAATTCTTCTTTTTACTTCACTAAATTGGAAAATGTATGAGGCAATGAAAAATTAACTGAGCTCAGATCAACCGGCACCTTTCAGTCCCCAATTTCCAGTAATTGATGTGACAATATCTCAGCTAATCCACCGGTTTGCAGCTAGACACACATATTTGAAATTAATTTCAACAAATTTACGTGTCGCCACAAAGTAGAGTATTTCATGTACACCTTAATTTTACAACTCTATGAAAAACGAAATATTTCAATTCAAACAAAGATCAATTGATACTCCTCAATTATAACTCAATGAGAAACGAAATATTTCAATTCACTAGAACAAATCACTATCGAACAAATTTCACGATATAATTTAAACACAAATGAAAATGATTTGACAACGTTCAATTCCACAATCAATGCCTCTGAAATATAAGAAAAATCAGATCCAAATGAAATGTAAAAACGATAATAAACAAATAGATGGTATGGTAAAGGACACAGGTCAATTTCAACAAAATGTGGTACGAAAAAATTTAATAAAAATGAGAAATCAAAATCTATGAAAATTCAGTTTAAAAAAATGCAATCGGTAACATTGAAAATGCAAAAAGAGACAGGAGTTGTCAAGAAGTATGTTGTCCAGCATTATCATTCTTTAGTATAGCGTATGTTTAAAAAAAACAAACATGTTTTGATATATAAAAACATGCGTATATTCGAATGCAACGTTGTGTCAACATTCAGAGCAATCGGTGAAGAACTTTCGGACATTTAACATATTGAACAAACTAACGTTTACATTTTAATTTAATAGGACTGGCTTGGAAATTTAGAATTTAATAAAGGTGTAGTGCCTGATACCTTTAAAAAACTGTTTTAATTATTTGTATTTGCGTTCCATATGACAATAATGTCATTTTCGATAAAATGTCATACCTTAGTACCACCCGTACGTAGGTGAAGTAGAAAGTACTATATAACTAAAGCCAAGATGTGTGAATGCGTTAATAAGCTTTAAAAAAATCTTCGTTTAACATATTGAACGAGTGATAGCGTTTAAAAATTGTAAATTAATTTAGAGAGGACATATAATAATGTTAGTTTTACACGAGTGTATCCTAAATTATTCTAAATAATAGTTTTTTTTTTTCCGAAGAACAATGTTTGTACACTTACAACAATGATAATACACTTTTAGTTTTTATTTTCATATTTTACAATTAATTTTCAAAATATCACCATTTTATTTTTCTCTTTTAAAATAACAAATTTTTCCTGTATCTTCCTTACAACTACCAAAAAAAAATACATATGAGAGATACATACAAATAAAAAGTTTCCTCTGCGTTTTATCTTTAACTCTCGCTATATTGCATTTGTCTTGCATATCTTTTTACGTTTATTATAAATCAAGATTTGAATGAGTAAATTCCACTCTGTATAAAATATAATATTATAAATTATTTCTTATTTATTGTTATGTCACCATGATGACTGTACAATATGTTAACAAATACATTTGTTCTCTGATATGTGTAATTTTCTGTAATCTCTGATATTAATAATAAACATTTAGATTTATATAAATATAAGAAACATAAAGCAGATGAAATTAAGAAAACTCAACCTAGGTTATCTATCAGTTTTGTCATGTTTATGTCTGCTCAATATTTGTTCCTCCAGTGAACTTTATTGATAATAAATTTATTCTACCTTGTACACTGTATCACGTGTACGTTGTATGCAGAAAGTTATGTGATAGGTCAAAGTATAGATATCACACTTATCGCGGACATATGAAGCCTTCTGGACATAAGGAATGATTTTTCTCTCTGTTGTCATCTTTCTTTCTGTTATTTCTCTGTTTGTATTTCGTAACCCTCAAATTTGGAGTGCTCTAGAACACAAACTAGTAGCCTATACCGATAGTGATCAAACTTTATGTGGTTTTCCGTAATAGAGTAACTTTTTTTTGTTCCAATTTTATTAAGGATTAACAACAAACTTAAACACCGTCGAACTTTATATTTTTTCAAGACAGAAAGAGATAAGGATATATGCGTAAATGTTCAACAAGTTTTAAACTTTTCCTTTAGAGATTACCTGGCTGTTGGATTTAAAAAATAGTCCTTTGTGTCACAGAGGAAGGTGCTTTTATAAATAAAAACTACTAATACTACCGTGCTCAATAACAAATGATGTAATGATTTGACTTTGTTCTATCATTAGTTCATTGTAAAAAATCTGGATTTTATCATTAAATTTTCCTGCTATTTTATGTTTCAAAAAAAGTGTTTACATATAAATGTAATTTACTGACAAAGGTAATTGCATTTCTAAAGGCATGATGTGGGTTTACTGAAAACTAGGAATGTGGCTGGGTTAGGTAATGGAATTTAATAGCTGCTATTACAATATCTCATCCTTACGAAAAACTACAACAAAGAGTCAAATATTTAAACTCATGCCATATATATCATATTTAAATACGAAAATATATATTTATATCGATATTTGTTGTGGTTTTGTAATCCATTTAGCATACGCTGATTTTATTACATATTAAAAAGAATTAAATAATGATTGAGTTAAACCCGAAACAATATTCATTTACTAAAGGTATATTATGTCTTCAACCACATTTTTTAGAGAATATTTCTGTATATTTGTTAAAAATGTATAATTAGTTTTTTTAGTGTATATTTACTTTTGTTTTACTTTTTACAAACAAAAAAGTTTTGTTTTTTAAAAACTATTTTATACATGTACATAAAATGTATGATATTTATATATAGTGTGTCCAACATTTTTAAACAACCACCAAATACATATTATGCATCAACCAAATTGTAAGATTTTTTTCATACATATTGGTAACATATCCAAAAGTGTACCAACTAATTTTTATGCTGATGTCTGCAATATATAAATTTCAACGTCAAATAGCTTATATTAAAGGTTTAAAAACTGAATTGTGGTATCGAAATATACCACCTACTACTCGACACATCCATATTGGTTTTGTTGGATATGGTATTTTTTATAATGTTTTCATTTCTGTTTTGTTCATGAAATATTATAGTATTTATTTATTATTCACTTTTTATGAGAGTCATAATAAAAAATACTTGCACTCAGTTTATATTATCGTTGAACTATTAGAAGAAACAAGTTCTATTAATATCAATAAACAAAAGTTAACGTAATTGTTTTGGATGTGATGATACTTTAGGATTCACATTGTTATAACGATAAAAAAGTTTTCAGTTTATCTATGAATTATTCATAAATATACAAAACGATTGATCCCATGAGATTGGTAATAAAATATTTGAAATGTATTTTTTATTAGTATTAACCACCACTGTTATAAAATATGAATATATATATATATATATATATATATATATATATATATATATATATATATATATATATATATATATATATATACAAGACTCGAATTATCGTAGTTTTATTAATACTGTTTGGTTAATGTTTGTGTTAGTGGTTGAGTATGTAACAAAGTTAGTGCAATTCTTGCACTGATTATTTATTGCGATCTATAGTCGAAAATATTGTACCACATATTTTAAAGATTTGCCGAATAGACACCTAAACAAACATTTTCTTAAAACAAGATGGTTTAAATTCTTTAAATAATAATTTATTTCAATGATATAATTAGAAACTGAATAACAAGGTAATGAATATTAAAGTTCAGATTGTGACACACGTAACACGGAAATCTTTTTTTCTTTTTCTTTTTTTTAACGAGGTCAAATAATAACATTTTTACCCAACTCCCTCTTTTATGTATCGTTGGTTTTTCATATTAAATAAAATACAAATTCCTAAAAATAAGGTTAACATTGAGACTTCAAAATTATTAAAAGAAAATTCCTTTTTGAAAAATGAACCCTATTCAAATTTATATAATATAATATTTAAATTCAAAATAGCACAACTTAAATATTTTAATCTATCTGACTTTTTAACTGAAAAGACAGAGAGTAGAAATGAGCGCCTTCTAATTTTCCTTGTAATTGTTCCAACCCTGACGCTCTACCATAAAAAATAATAACTTATTTAAATAAAAGACATGAGAGTTGATCCTTAAGATTCAGTTGTAAATGCACAGTTATAGGACCCATGAGGTGCAACGGAGACTTTTTTACATTTTTATGACGTGGGTTAGCCACGGAACTGTAACACTGTTGTAGTATTTTTTAAGAATATTTAATTATTTCGTCAAACATTGGAAACATTAGAAATTATGCATTATTGTATATAGTTCTGTTAGTATAACATATTTGTATAAAAAAAAACAAATAATACTGTTGATTTTTTTACGTTGTAATAGCAAAATATTTCTTAACTTGATATACATATTTTTTTCAAACATTATACAATTAAAATTATTATTTATTAGTTATGCAATATTATACTCAATAGCAAAATATATAACTTTCTTTGATTATTTAAATACATGAATAAAAATGACAACCTCTTAAGAAACTAAATAAAGTAATATGTTGTTGTTGTTGTTATCAAATGGCTCCAGTTGGCTCACGCCATCCTCTGTCGTGCCTCCCAGTACAGACCAGTCAAATCCTTCCTCCTCTGCTTATCCATGTCCAGCTTCCTGCAGACCAAAACAACAAAAAAACATACATCCATTATTCAGGGACATCTTCAAATCCTGACCTGGCAATGGCATCAAGCGACATCTATAACAACACAACCAAATATGTCTTAGAGGATGAAGGCAGTGGGCACAGAGCGGTTGTTACCAAAACAACAATGACGACTCTGGACAGATGCAAAAATATCCAGCACAAATCATGGAACTTCAAGAAGGCAAACTGGAAAGACTTCCAAGAAGCTGTAGAACTGAGAGTGGATGAGATGAAAGAAGAGGATTGTGCTGAGGTGCAACTAAAACAATTATGTAGTGTACTGCTAGAGACCGCAAAACAACACATTCCCAGAGGAAGAACTAAAAACTACAAACCCTTTTGGAGTAAGGAGCTTGAGGCCATGAAAGAAAGAAGAAACTTGCTAAGAGATAGAGCAGACAATTCCAACAGCATGGATGATGTGCAGGAATGGCGAAGAGCAAACGCACTATATGTCAGAGAGTTGCAACAGGCAAAAAGAAACAACTTCTCCACCTTTATTGGACGGTTGAACTATAGAACAAACAGTAGTAAAGTTCACAGATATATAAACACCTTAACAAACAAATGGGAAGACAAACCAACCAATCCAATGAAATGGACATCCAGGCCATTACACTGCAACCACGAAATTGCCAGGAAATTTAACACCTATTACAAAGAAGAACACAAACTAACCCACAAAAATAAAAAACTTGATAAAACAGTTAAAAAACAACTCAAAAACAAAGACAAGCAAAACCTCGACATTTTCTCGCAGGCATATACCACTGCTGAATTGGATGTTGCAATACAGAAACTTAAAAACAAAAAATCTCCTGGCCCTGATAAGATTCATCCTGAATTCATCAAGAACCTAGGAGAAAGAAGCAAAGCATTGTTACTTGGAATCTTTAACAAAGTATGGACTGGAGCATCTAGCATGCCAACAATGTGGAAGAAAGCAGTCATCATCCCAATCAAAAAGCCAAAAACATCAGGCGAAGAAATGAACAACTATAGACCAATTTCCTTGACATCTGTGATTGCAAAAACAATAGAAAGAATGGTCGCTGCAAGGTTACAATGCTACCTGGAAAACAACAACCTGATATCGAATAATCAAGCAGGATTCAGGCCACACTGCACACCCATGAACCAGGTGTTGAGATTTACACAGAGTGTTAGGGATTCCTTCAACAGAGGAGAATCAATAATTTCCATAACATCATTTAAAAAAGAGATTGTCCTTTTCCGTTTAAGCGTTAAATTCTGTTTTTATATGAAGTTTTAAATTTCACTATAATATGTTACTATATTTCCATTTATTAGAAGTTCTCTCTATCCAAGTCTTAGAATAATTAGTGAATCTGTCAAATGAAAAAGGCAAAAAAGAAACACCACATTCATAGCCACTGAAAAAAAATTTTAGATTATGTACTTTAAATCTTGTACCTAAAAGTAAACTAATTGTTAATATTATTTTATTGAAAATAAAAACAAATTGTGGACATTTAGACGTTTAGATAAACTCTTTGCTCTATAGATGATCTAATAAAGTTGTCATTTTATCCTAACGTCATAAATTTATAACGAAAACATTTAGTAAAATGTAAAATAAAATTGTTATCTTCTAGGATACATTGTTTACGAATTAATGTATTCTTTTCGCCCTAATTCCATTTTCAATATTAATGTATAGCAGATATATTTGACCAAGGCATGTCATTACGGACATTTGACAACATTTAGAAGTTGTTGCTCATTGTTTTAAAAGAAAAAAAAAGCTAAGTATATTGCATATGGTAAGCCTCTCGACTACTCATATAATGATTTATCTTTTAAAAATTTGGAGGAGTTTACAGACCAGCTATGAATTAAGAATTAACATTTACTTGGCGATATAATAAATTGATAAAGATGAAATTGTATGACAAATATTTAATAGATACGTGATATGAATAGCAAATGCTCTCATATAATTGAGGTACAATTTTCTTTAAATTGAGGGTTTTCAAAGGGCCAAATAAATATACACTTTCATTCTACATTACTTTGTGTGAACCAAACCAAATTACCAAATTTACTTGAAAACGAAATTCACATTCTGACTACCGATTTTGTAAAAAAAGTAAGTAAGACTCTAGCAACGGTAAAACAATATATATATATATATATATATATATATATATATATATATATATATAATTATATATTTATATATATATATGTATTTTATGAGATATGAGCGTTATAATATATATACGCTCATATCTCATAAAATACATATATTAAATTTGTAACAAATGTTATTAACTGACCTACTCCGCATCTTAATATTCGTTACAATTGTTATAACGCAATTACTTTCTTCATTAGGACATGATTGTAATTTTTAAAAAAGTATCAACTATTTCTTACCTATAAGATTAAACTTTCTGCCAAATTCCCCACGCACTTTCTCTGCAAACTTTTTTTACCATAATTCAGTTTTCTCTAATCATACAGCTCTGCATATTTCTGAACCACCAAAATTATTAAATATTTGTTGTATGAATGTACCTATGTCAGTATATAAATTTGTAGGGTGTACAAAAGAGGGTGTAGAATTTTCCTTTCAACCCTGGAAAAATGAAAATAGCGTTGCCGCACGAAGTTTGTGCTGTATAACTTTGGAATGCAACAGGTAGAGCGTTGTAATTTTTAGATCACTTTGAAAAGAATAATATAACTTAACATTATTATTCTCGATCAACTATAACCGATTGTGAAGGTACTATCGGGAGAATAGGTTATGTCTTATCCATCTACCTTAATTTACCACTCTTCTTAGAGCCGGGATTACGCTAGTCTTGCTGGGATCAATCCAGAGGTCTAAACATCGGCGAGAAGAGTTTAATTGAACTTAAAATATAGACTCAGAAAGGATTTATTTTTGTTAACAAAACGTAATTGGCAAATAATACGTACCTTCAATCATCAATGTACATTTCCAATTCCTGGCCTTTAATCCCTATCCTAATCCTGCTCATTGGCGTTTCTTTTACAATAAAGCCTCTAGGTGAGCTATACGAGGCAGTACACAACGAGGAAGGAATTTAGAGGTAAGAGGGAGTGTGTGAGGCTGCAGGTAACGTGTTGTTGCGTAAAAATAATTAGTTGACTTTCAATACACTAAAGAATTAAATAACATATACTTTCTCTACAATCTCCCTCAAAATATCAAGGCTTATCTTTTAACCTCCCAAAGTATCCTGTAACCGTGTATTATAACGCACAAATTTTGGAAACTTATAGGAGGCCTTGTATCCTCTGTTGTGGCAGTTTACAACGTTGGAGATATTTATAGGTAAGAGGCCGTTTACCATCTGCGATGGCAGTGTGAAATGGTGTTGGGATTTATAAGTAAAGAGACAGTGCACCCACTACAATGGCAGAGTAGAACGCTGCAGTAATATATGGGTCATCATCGCTGGAATAGGAAAGGTTTCAATGTTTACAACGCCTAACTCTTAAATTACTTATATCCTTTCCTAAACCACCAAGTTTTATGCTAACATCAAGCTGCAGCGTACCATCTTACTTTTAACAAAATCGGGAAAAATAATAACATACTTTAATATTATGTCACTTAGATCTAATAGTATTTTACCTAGAAACATTATCGCTGTTCCGACGCATAATCAAATTATTTCTACCCAAGTACTTCAATCATAGTAAGTACTCAAATTTGATGATCTTGAAACGTTCCACTGAGTGTTTGTCTCATGAGCTCGATCACGGGGTTGAAATTCCTCTCGTGATCTCTGGTTCCAAACTGCCAAAACTTCCTCTACCGTCTGTCGCCTTTTATACAAAAACTTGTTTGCCCGCAGCAACTAGTCAGGGAAGTAGTAAAGCACTCGGTACACAGTCCTAAGATTCGTTATAGTCCTACTTCTTGTTTTGTATATACAGTACTTCAATTTGTTGCCTTAGTCCTTGACGATATACTTATCCTAACCATGACTCAATAGTTGTTGATTTTCTTTATAGCTTAGGGAGGCTAAATTCGCCTTTAACTTGATCTTAGGTATTTATGATGCTCTTAAATAAACAATTATTCACGTTTTATGGATTTGGTTGTTCTACTGTCCAAAGAAATAATCATTATTACTTTTTTTTAAATACAGTTAAAATTTGAGCAGTTAAAGGATAATATAATATTTGTAAAGTTTTAGATTAGTTGTGTTGAATATAATGTAAACAGTATAAAAATATATGATCAAATGAAACGCGGAATAATTAAAATTTAAATTTAAAAGGAATAAGAAAAGTGTAATTAATAATGATTATCGACAAGTAGTTTAAGAAGAAAAGAATAAAAAGTCGGTTAAATTGACACATTCGTTGAATGGAAATAAAGCGCAAAATATTTATACTAGAACTATCTGCTATAGTTTCCAAGTAAAATATTGTCTCCAATTTTTCTAATCCCAAAGAACATTTTCCACAGAGCAACAAGTCCGGAATCTACTTCATAAGGTGTGTGATAATTTCCCTCATAAATATATTGGTTTAACCAAATTCAACGTTCAAACTAAAGTTGAGGAACTATTTTCTCAAATTTTTTATATCAGACCAGATAAATCCATTAAACATAATTCGGATTAGTTTCATTGTGGGTAATATTGTTCTCACGAATTTCTTCAGGTACTTCAAAATATTCGATGCTTGGGAGACACTTTTTATAAATTTAATAAAAACCATAATTATTATTGGTAAGCAGACTCCAATGTTTAGCAATTAGTTTCTTTAATGTTTGTTTTTGCTAGTTTTTGGGTGTTTTCGTACCCATATTTATCTATGCACTAAATTTGAGTTATTTGTGCTTATCTCATTTTTGTATTATCTTTTTGTTTATTTAATTAATTATATTGTATTATTTTTATTTATTTTGAATTTAAATATGTACATAGTTTTTTATTGAATGGGTTTGTGTAGGTCTGGTAATAATTTTATCTTTTTAAGTAGTTTTTCTTTCCAAATTTATTTTTGATACGCGCACGTATGTGTATACGATAACACACTTTTGAATATTTTCAGCTTATACAAAATCACGGTTTTAATTAATTATGTATAACTCGCAGTAAATCAGATAACGAGCAGTTTAAAATATCTTCAAAACACACAAATATTATATCATAACTAAACCTGGAATATGATTTTCTTTATCTATATGGTATATTTCTCCACAATCTTTTAACTTTTGAATTGTTTTCCATTTTTTAAGATATTTTCAATTTTAATTTGTTACTCTGTGAAAAATATTTTCAAAATCAAACAAACGCAGTAGCTCAAAATATTGGTCAAAATATTAGGTATTAAATTATTTTACTCCCCAATAACAATATAAGTATTACTCAATCATGCCATAATGTCAGCCTTATGACCAATAAAAGGGCTAATAAAATTATTGAAAATAAACAGAATATCTCCACCTATTACAATTGATAGAAAGCAGGTTATAATAAAATACTAAAAAATGGTAGAATCAAAACCTGTAAATGGACAATCAATCTTCCAAAAATAATCTGATCGACAGTAAAACTTACAAAACAAACAAAGACTTTCGGATCAATCGACAAATATAAAACTAAAATATAAACCATGGTCTTTCTATGTACAATAAATTTTGTAGAGAATTGAGATCCCGGACCTACTGAGGTACGTATGAGTCAATGAAGGTTTTACCGGAAATAAATAGTCCTTAGTATTTAGATACTAGTGAAACTTAAAGGTCCAACTGCACAGAATTATTTACAGATTTACTTATTTAAACACAATAGTTGATAATAATTTTAGTTTTTGACATGATGGAAGACATCGTGTCTTCTAGGATTATTCATACATACTTCAATGAAAAACTGTTTTAACTTCAATTAAAGTCAATTAAATTAATTAGTTACGTGATAATAATTAAGCATTTATACGTATACATAAGTGAAAATACAAAATTTGATGGTCGATATATCTACGAATCCAATACAAAGAACGGATTTAAACCACTTTAACCATGAACAGCGTTAGCCTAGATCCAGATATGGAACAATTTATGCCTTATATCGCAAACCATAAACTCCATTTAAAGGTCTTTACCTCTGCGAATCCATTGTACATTTCACATTGTGTTTTCCAGCTTGTTATTTACGTTGGTAAGTAGATAGTTTTTCTTTATCTTGCAAACCAACGTCTTTTATGACCACAGTACAACAGTGTACAATATTTATTTGGCTTATCGAATAAAAAATACCATTTATTAATGGGTTTGATGTCGCCATATGTTCTCATTTCTATTTCTTTCTGTTTAACAATCTGAGTAAGATTTATGTCTCATTTAATGAATCTAAATATGATGAGTATTATATATTGTCTTAGATTACAAATATTGCTGTGAGTGAAGCTAATTAAAGTTTGCTCGACCTTTCAACACGACCTATGAACTATTGTGAAACTAGAGCCTCCTCATTCTAGCTTAGCAGGTTTTTTCAACTTATGAATTTTAGTAATCCACTAAGTAGGTCTTCAACATTATTTTTCCTGGAATTTATAGTCCAAAAACCTTTTGTCTCTTTTTGGTCAGGGGTTCACAACTGAATATGATTTAAATATGGTTATTTTATTAAAGGATGGGTGATTCAAACCAAAAAAACGATGTAGGATTACGACACATTATTTTAATCCATTGAGAAGGTTATTTGAGATGAGTTCTTTGGTAGAGAAATTCTCTTGCTTTCATAATTGATTTTTTAAATATTTGAGAGTTGTCTTTTTTCTAAATCATGCAGAGTTACAAGTGACAATAAATATTCAAAAGCAAAATAAAACTATATGTAAATGATAAAATTTAAAAATTAATAAATAAAAAGATCTCTTTATATTGAAAATTTCTAAAGTATCCAAATAAAACTGTGTTAAAATTATTCTATATTGCTTGTATAGATAAATATTGAACGAGTTAAGAGTGACTAAATTTACACGTCTATTTGAAGATAAAAATGGGGATGAAAAATTAAATTTATAATGATGTACTTGTTTTCTTCCTTAATTATTTTATAAGATCAAGAAAATATTCGGAATTTAAAAAAAAAATATTATTACCTATGTCTAAAAAATATGTATAAAAAAATCCAACAAACTTTCACCCAAAATATTTTTTCTAATTTTTCAGTTCTAAAAATGAAAAAAGTTTGTTAAAAAAGTTCAGTCTCTTTCCTAGATACAAGTAAATTGTTTAGTAAAAACAAATTAGTTTTAGACGTAAGATGCTCACCGATGAATCATTATTGAAATTTACGTCTCAGATCTATAAATGAAGATAAATCCTATTCAGAGATATCATGAAGCCATTTATTTGACATATTATACCATGGAATATTGATGTAATGATTGTGTATAATGCTGCGGTTAGAGATCTGACTTTTGAATTGTTTCCCTAATACATGACAACCAACAAACTCGGGTTAATGATGTCGTTAGTAATCAGGGTACAGTGAGGTATGATATTCCCCAGGATTTAATAGCTTCCTTCATTCGTAGTATACGGTGATAATATGTGTAATAGGGAATTTTGTCTTATTTTCTGATAACGCTGGACTTTTTCATAAATCAGATTGATATGATCAGCTAAAAAAGGATATAGAAGATCACCTGAATGTTTTACGTTTGTGGATTACTAAGTGTCCTAATACCAAATAAATAATATAAAAAGTTGATCTTAAGACTTTATTTTAATGAAACTAAATTAATATCATGTAATATAATTGTAAAGTGTAAATACCTAGAAATAAACAAGTACAGTAGATAACATTAAATATTTAGGATTACTTGTTGATTCTAGACTCTCCTGGAACATTTATATTGACAGTACCAAACTGCAATTAGTAAAATATTTGAAAATTTTATATTTGTTGATATCGGTGATCGGTGAAATTTTAAATGAAGCTATCGTTACTACAAAATTATTACTCTCCCAAAATCGGATAAAACGATTTAATCAAAATTTTCTTAAAATGTAGTCTTAATTTTCCTAAACAAAACTTATCGATCATCATCTAACCGAAATGCCAGTTCAAGAGCTATCGGTGAAAAACAAAAATCTGTCTTCGAGGTGTAATAAAATGCGTATTATCACAAATTTTGTATTATCAAATACCCTCAATATTTTTGACATTTAAGGATTAATTTATATTCTTAAGAAAAATAATACCTTGACTGACGTCACAAGTAAAGCATGTTTGCAATTTATAAAATAAATTAATAATTTTAAAAATACGTTTTTTTTTTAATTTAAAATGCTGTTCAATCAAGTTGGCTTTGATTTTGTAAATTCTACTGAAATATTATTTAAGAATAAATATTTGTTTTAGTAGTTTGTTTTGAACGAGTTTGTGACAAAATTTGTGCATGTTTGTGCACAGATTATTTATATTTTACTAAAAAGATACTTTAAATCGAGTTTCAATAAAAATGGGGGTTCAGATCTAAAAAAATGTTCATAAAGAAACTCCGTTCTGAAACATTGAAAAATCTCATATGCCAAAGACAGTCTTTATTTCACAATAAAGAAATAAGAGTCTACTGTTTGCACCGTTCCTATGTAAGTTATTTAGTTATATTCATTATTTATACCAAATATTTAACTGTTTGGAGACACCCAGAATTTCTATCTATTTATTAATTATTTTCCAGAGTGACATTCAAGGCCTCACTATAGTGAGTACTGACTTGACTCACATGGCTAACCTAATTGAATTTAAATATTTTTTACATAGTAAAGGATTAGGAATCTCTTTAAATAAATTGTGTTCATTTCTTAACCTTAAGCTAATGAAGTATTAAAGGACTAAGGGTTGTGGACTTCATGTCCTTTTCTTTAATTTTTATTTATATAATGTTGACCGAGAGATTTTTCGCAATTAAACAACAAAATAATAATTACACACCAGTGCGAGTGTGTTCCTGTCTCTACTTCAATATTATACTAATGGATTCATGCTATAACTGTATTAACGGGACGAGTCTGAAAACAACTAATAACGAAACCTATTTCATAAACTATAAAACAAGTAAATAGCGCAGCGCAATGCGCAAAGTGTGTTTCAAATAAATTATTCCCAATCACAACGTACGATCAGTAATAGCAAGATAACATGTTAACCGTAAAACACTAACACGTCGGTTGTTGTTATTGCAATTACTTTTACATGTAAAGTAGGTGTTGTAGTGTTTAATTTGACTAAGGGTTATCTTTTTTTTACAATTTTTAAAGTTAGAATAAAAACTTCGTAAATTGAAATAGTAAGGAATTGATGTAGGATTTATAGAATATTTATGTATAAAAAAATTATAAAAATGCATTTGCTTTCAATTTTTATAATATGTTTAGCGGTGATACCGAGAATAGACAGATATTGACGAAGTTTTAGTGGGTATAAAGCACATACGCTCTGTAGCAGTTATCTTTTAACATATTTACACCTATACTCTAGAACCACACAAAAAATACGCAGCACAAAATGATATAAATGTATTTGCGAACAAAACGTAAGCAATGTCGTAAAGGGTAACAGTTGAGTTCAATTTGAAACAAAACAGTTTGTGAGATTTTAATAATTTACACGTAACATTAATAAGGCGGATATAATCATTATTTACAAATCTTACTTCTTCTTCCGCGCCAGTCGATAACAACGTCTTAACATTTTTATTGAAAATGTAAAAAATGAAGTGTGTAAACCATGGATAATAAACCTGATTTATCAGTTTTTGTGAAGACTTAAATAGGCAAATAATTGATAATTTTTTAATTCAATTAGGTTTCCGAATGCTTTGCTTGTTAAACTAGGTTGAGTAAGTACCCTTATAGAGACAAAATATTAAATAAAATTGGATTTGTTCCCTCGAAATGACAATACTATTTAGGATCCAATTTCTTGAGTTTATTAAATGTCAATGCTTAGGCATTATTAAATTATAAATTTTGATTTACAGAGCTGCCACCAATAAATATGTAACTAACGTGTGGAGTTCCATAGCGGCGGGAAACTGATCATGGTGATAATTTGTATTGATAAGTGAGGTAGGTACGTTTTTCTTACGAAACCCTCGTCTTGACCTTTCATTTGAGGAATGAGTTTGTGAAGTTTTGTTAAAATTGGTTCTGTACCTAGGTAGATTTATACTTAATGTAGATTTTGGTTTTACTTTTAATTTTAATATTCCTTTTAAAGTTGAGATTGACATAAAATTTAAATACAATTGAAATCAGATGAGATATTAATTTTAATTTGTATGCTAATAAATTAACATGAGTTAATAACAAAGAAATATACTGTGATAAATGTTACACATGACACATTAAAATGGTGCAAATTAAGGCTACAAATTTATGACTAGGCTAGTTTAGAAACCTCTACCTTGGTACTAAGATATTCTGATTATCTATTATCCATTGAGAAAGTAGCATCATATGTGTACTTATAGTTGTGAAAGTAATATGAAACAAAACAAATGTGGACATTTTAAAATGAACTTTAGTCTTGAAATGCACAGAGTATTCTGGTTATTCAAATAACACAAAAAATAATAAAACCAAACTTATTTTCCAAACATGTCACAAAATAGGAAAATCATTTGCCTAAGATGTGACTCTGGATATTAATAGCAAACATATAAATGTTTAAATAAACAAATGTCTAAAATGCTTAGCTATGCTTCTATCTGTAATTCATTTTTTAAACAAGGTATAACTCTAAAACGAATTGAGATATCGATTTCAAATTTTACCGAATGTGTTTAATCTGTTAATTTGTAGTGTATTGTTGTACAAAATCTTATTTTATAAACAAAAGAAATGTTTTTTAAACATTTTTGATTGGAATATATTGAAAAATTTTGTTATTACGAAATATTTAAAATATTCAAAATTTACGCCTTTCAGTGCTGGTGATGTGTTTGTTTTATGATTGATAATTGCCGAATTGTCAGTAAACAGAATAATTATTGTTAACATAATAGAATACACAAAATCTTTTCTTTTTGCTTAAATCATGTAACACCTTTAGCTTGCTATAACAAGAAGAGCTTGTGTGGTTGTAGTAAAATAGATAGAATTTTGCTATTGTTTCCATTATGTTTACAAATATCTCGGATATTCTGCAACATACAACATGAGTGATGGTATAATGTTGTTCATTATTAAAAATGATAAATACTAGGTGTTTTATAATAATTTGAAATTAAAGATTTTTAACGTATTTTTTATCAATAATTTATTAATTTTTTCGATAATTTTTTTCAGCCATATCAAGGAATATCTAACTCCTTTAGAGTCAAGGATCGACACACTTGTGTAGAAAACACCATCATTAATGTTTTATTTTTTGTAACTGAAATAAATATTTTGTTTGTTTCTTAAAATACATATGAATATTATTATTTTCAAACTTATCGGTATAACGATATCTGAATATAAACGGTAATATCTGAAGATAATGTACGAAAATTTCACGTACCGTGATTTTTTCAGAAGAGTTGTAACTTTTTTCATTTGTGAACAAATATTGAGATTTGTCGAACGCAACTGTAAAATAACTCGTCGTCCAGGTACCTCATTTTAAACAGCAGCTAATTAAAAGTATATCTTTTTCTATTATACTAAAATTTGATTTTTTTTAAACCTACAACTTACTAAAACTGTTCTTCTCTTTAGGATTGATCTAAATAAGATAAAATAGTTTTCATTAAAATTCAACTAGTACTCAGAGTAATTTTGTTAGATTTGGTTTTAAATATTGTACCTTTATTTTCTAACTTATAATGTATTTTCAGATAAGTAATTGTTTTATAGTATGCCTTAAAATACATGTTTGGGCAATAATATATGTAGATTTTAAAGAAAGACAAATTTTGTTTTCTTTAATCTTTTACAAAGTTTGGTTGGCAAGTTGACCGCCAAAACAATTTTAATTTTCAATTGATGTTTTTAATGAACTGATGTTAATTAACTGATGTTTTTGAATTAACTGATGTTTTTAGGGAATAACGTGGCAGGCGAAACATCAAGGTGTAATAAATGAACGTGGAAACATTGTGTGCATTAGTTGGCAGCTGTATTTTATATTAATTGTTTTTAATTGCCTTCGTAGAATAAATTCCATAGTTTCAGTTTAACAAAGCAAGATTTAGTGCTATACATTTATGCTGACACGCCACACTAAACTTTAATAAATTACACAAGACAAAACAGAGAAATGACCCAATTTATTTGTTGTAAAACTAATTTGATTTAGTTCAAATGTATACTTGATAAGGTAATATACACTGTACGATCTTCGTTACACATAATTATAAATTACTCGCTTTTAAAGCATTTCGTAAATATTTTTAGTTTTAGACATAAAGCATTCCATGCATAAAAGATCTCACTCCTTTATATGTTCATACTTAAAAACTAATCGTTTTTGAAGATCCTATGTGGCTACTGGACAAGGTGCTAAATAAGACACAAACATTTATACATTGAAGTAAATATAATACCACAGTTACTGTGCACATGAACATAACACCACAAATAGGGAGAAATACACATTTTGATTTGTGTAGTATTTAATAATGGCGAGTGGTTCAAACCATATAAAGAATTTTCGAAAGATGTGAAACGTGTTTGAGTTCCATTTAATATAGACTTATTTTGTATTATAACTAATTTCTAACTACTTCGTACAAATCTAATGATTTTAACTTTAGAAAATAAAAACTTGGGTAGAAAAATACATTTTTTATTAAACCATATTTTTACAAAATATTCTATTTTTGAATATTTATCAGTAAATATTGATTTTGTAAGACAATGTTTAGTTTTGTCTTTGCGTAGTAGGGATTTTCGTAGGTGTTCAATCGTCAGTGCTGTCCAACGAGTAACAAAATAATAAAGCTCCTTACTTCCATATCTGGTCTACCATCATAGAGGAAAAAACCTAATGGAATAATACAGATTGGTGATCAACTGGGGGGTTTGAGCTGTCATCATAGATATCCAAAGCGGCCATTATACGCCTCATACCGCTGGGATATCAATTCATATAAAGTGTTTGTATATACTGTCTAACCGATTTTTATTCAGTTTTTCCCTATGTGTCTAATTGTAAATTACGGTAAATTTTGTGAAATGTATGTTTAATCTATATTTCAATAAACATTAAAAATAATAATGTTTGGTATCAAATCAGGAATTATATAAAATAACTGTATAAAATGTAAGTACTGTAATTAAGTAATAATTAGTGTCTCAAAACATGCCTGGAATTGAAAATAGTTGCTTCTTTCCAATTCAATATACAATTAAATGTCAATCGGATACAAAAAATATTTTTCAATATAGAATTAAAATATTTTTTTTTCAATTAAAACTTTAGGCTATTTGAAATGAGAACTTTGTCTTTTCCTTAAGAAATAATTACCTTATTCATTAAGGTAAGAGTTAAACAAATTTTTTTTTAATATTTAAATTGTGATAGAAATAATAAAATAGAATTATTGTTTACAAGACTAGCATTGAAACCCCCCACACACACATTTTGCCACATTTCCGTTAATTTAAAATATTATGGTTTCTTATTCAAATTGGACAGGAAAAAGTATTTTATTGAATGCAAATGATTTATTGGTTGTTTTCGTCGATGTGCGCTCCTCTTCTGTAGACTGTGGATTTTTAAAAGAATTTATCCTTGAGAGATTTACCGATATTAAGTCTTTAAACAATATTATTTAATTAAACCGATATTGTTTGTGTTTACAAAATATATAATATTTATTGTACTAAAAATATCAATATTTACCTAACATTATTTGTAACTGTGTTTTAAATATATTTAGTGAGGTAAATATTGTAGTAAAAACTAATAAAAGTTCACTTATAGTGATCAACACATGGAAAGCTTGAATAATCAAATGAATGAAAGCATTGGACAATTCCAAAATGGTAAAAAAATATATGACAGAAATAATACAGAGTCAAGTAGAATATAAACATCACGTTTTTGCAATAAAACTGAATAATTTTAAAACGTTTTAAACAATTTACTATCGTTATATGCACGCAATTAAAATATCTACTATACGTATACATACACTGGATATCACCACGCGCTTTGAGGACAGTGTCTGTGTGTTGTTAGTTGTGGATTAATCAACTCCTGTTAGTTTCTGAAGAACGAGATTGCAAGGACTGATAATTCTGTTATTTATTATTTTTTTAAGTTTTTAGTTTATTACGTTTTTTGAATGTTACGATTTCCATAAAAATATATTTTAACTATTTTGATTAAATGTTTGTAAAATTAAGCCTTAAAGGACCAAAACAAAATGTATTATTCACCATAAATTCTAAAATGTTTGATTACATCTTAGGATTATATACCAAAATATCGGGTACTTTGCTGTTGTGAAAGAGATAAATTATCACAATATGTTAAAATTTTAGCAATATGTGAAGAAGAAAATAATAAATGCGCAATTTTCCAAGTAATATAATATATTACTGTTCTGGAAAACTTGGCAAAAGAAAAATAAGGGAAAAAGAATATCCTTGACATTTAAAACTCAATTTTAAAGAAATACAATTAATTCTGAGTACCTATTATGGGACAAACAAACAAAGTTTGGAAGTATATATTCATAAGTATTCGTTCAGAGACAGCACATATGATTTACTTTCAGTTATTGACTGAGTATTAGCCATCTGAAATTGTCGGTGACGACTAGTTTTTGTTATTTTTTAATTTGTTTCTGGAGATGGGTGAGTGAGAAAGTTTGATTAATTTTTATTCCGTGAAAGTTTTACATTTTAATAATGGTTGTTTGTTCACTTTCGTGTATTTGAAAAAATAAAAAAAATAAAAACTGTTGGTAAGTTTCTACATATAATAACTAAGGAACTGTTTTACATTTTTTGAAATCCATATATAAATCTTCATTTAATTGATATTTATTTATTTTATTATTTTATTATTTATTGATAAATAATCTTGGTTTAATTTAGACTATAAACTTTTTTTAACTTTCTGTATCTTTAGGTAAACTACAAAATTTGTATTAATTTAATAACTAATCCCCCAACCTAAATAAATCAGGTAAATATATTCAATAAATACATTCTAAAAATGGATATTCTTGATATTTAATTAGAAATTTCTTCATCTAAATTATTCATATTTTCTTTTGTTCTTTCTGTCGTAACTGTTTTGGAACCGACTAAACTACAAAAAATGACAAATTTCCTTATGTTTGTCTTAAACCATTTTGTTATATTCTATTAGAGTATATTCCGAACCAACATACTGCAATGTAACCAGAGTTTTGTTACTTTTGTATGCGCAAACCTAATGTATTTAATACAAATCCGCCTAAAAACTTCAACTAAGTTATCGTATAATATCTTTATTATTTCCAATATGAATTCATATATTGTAATATGACTATGAAATTCCAAGTTTAATTTAGATACTGATAAGTAAAAGTATAGCTTTAATACAATTATTCCTTCTATCACGTGTATACTACATGCGTTGTTCTTCTAAACTATATTTGTTTATAGTGTGCAAATTATAACGTTTCAAAATAAAAAATAAGACACTACGTTCTTTTTTTTTCTAAAATATTGTATTGTTAACGGTTTCATAATTTTTATAGATGACAATATGATAGTTATAACTTTTGCCCTACACACCAGAAGAAACAAAATAAAATATTCACTCACAGTCACACGGAAATTGATTTTCAAGTAAAATATTTTGTTTTATTTCTGCAAAGTCTATATGCTTTAATTGGTACCTAATCTACTTTCTTCATCTGCTGTAGTTTTACTTATTTAAACATCAACGGTAATATTATATACTGTATAAAGGAAATCATTAATTAAATTCTGGTTTTGAAGTTATTGAATAATTATACATGGTTTCTGTTATTAGTATGGTTTAATTGGACATTTGCCATCATTTGTGTATATAAAATCCTATTTACTACGTTTGGAGAGTATAAATGAACTCTGTTATCAAGTGTTAAACTTAGACCATATAAGTAAAAAGACCAACATAACCTAGCAATAAATTGTAAAATAAAAATATGTATAACCTAAGAAACAGAACTTAAGAAAACAATTAGGGATGTGCTGTCAAAACTAAGATTAAATACAAACGTTATAAGATAAAATTACCCACACACAATCTGGTATTATCCAAGGATGGCAAGTAACTGATTGTTATAAGGGCAGGGAGAAGATAAAGTTATCACAACTATCAATGGGGTAAACAACGATTTTCCCTCTCTTGTAAGTTTAGACCAAGAGCAATTATTATTCCCACCTGTTAAATTAAGCAGCAAAATTTCAACCTTATTTAAAGCAGAAATATTGTATTTTGGTTTGATTTCAGCTTTTGTTAAAGACTGCCATAATCCCCTAATTTCTATATTGATTTGACAGATTGGATTGTCTGATACCAGTTGATTTTGGTTTTAAAGTTTTCTTCCTGTTGTATTATGTTTGCATCATCATAATTAAATTTATCATTGTCTGAACAAATATGTCAGGTTATTTTTGATTCTTCTGTAAGGCCTAATCGCTTGTTTCTTTTATGTTAAATCATTCTTATAATTTGATTAGTTTTTTTTTTCTGCTCAGTCCTAATATTATGATTCCGTTATTTCTCTTATGATATAGGTTTATTTTTAATTTCTAACATAACGCCGGGCTACCAGGATATGTTCGTGTTATTCAGTTTTATTCCCTGTGTTTTAATATTTGATAATGAGAGTTGATTATGCTCCAAAATAGGCTTGTATTAATTTGTATTTACCCAAATAATTGCAAACATCTGGTTAAACGATTACATGGAAAAAGTTATATAAACGACAACCAAACACGACACTGAAAGTAATTGAATAAACCTGTCACAAAAAGTAGGATTTTCCCTAATCTGAAGAGACTACTGCCTGTCATAATGCCAGTTATCAGTAATGACATGAACAGTAATTCCATAGTAACAATGATCCTCAATGTCATGTGTCATTGGATTTTAATCAATCAATTTTATTGCACTATGAGCTTTAAGTCCCTTCATATAGATTTTTTATACAATATGACCATGAGGTCCTTCTTACCATAGCTTTCATTTTTTAATAACTAAAATAAAATATCCAAATTTTAAGAACTCAATTTTTAGATTAAGACATTTTGATAACCCCTCCTGGAAGGAAATGTATAGGGTCAATTCCAATATTCTTAGTGATTAGAGAGTGAGAGTGACACATTATTATTAAGGTATTGATGGGCATAGAAAAAAGTCATGAATATGGTCTTAAATTTTATAAATCATGTAAGATATATATATATATATATATATATATATATATATATATATATATATATATATACTTATGATATATAAACTCGATTTGCTCGTGAGATAACCGCGTCCTCATAGTAAATGGTATTGGATTTAAATCCTATATTTATTTACGGGGATATGTGTTATATTTTTTGTTTTCGTCTATTATTCTTGAACCGTGATATGGTTTTGGTTTTTCATCAAGATATATTATTAATAATTGAATAAAATCGGGATGAAGGTTTTAGACAAATTATATCTTTTACTGTACAACATTAACATGAACTATTTTGTACCGATACTCACAAACCAACATTTTAGTGAGAAATACGTATTATGTGAACTACACTTGAGCAAAACTTGATCCTAAAAGTTAAAGCCGATGTTTAGAGTGTCGTAGTTTTACATTTTTCTTAGGTCAACCATATAAAATTTAGTTACTTGTTTAAATAAAGGTAACATGTAATTTGGGGGGGGGGGGGGTTATCGTCTACTACATACTATACTTCTTAAAAATAAATAATGTATTCATTGCGGAGGTCAATGCTTGTCACTGAAATATTACAATTTGCAATCCAAGGTTTTATAGGTTATACATCAAGGCCATTGCATGGTTAAATCCATGTGCATTTCACAATAATTACGATATATCGCTATTTATATGCCACGATAGATTTGGCCAGGGTATATATATATAGCCCCCTGGTAACTTCCCTAATTACGAGGCTCTTTAGCTAAATCTACATTCGTAGGTGGCGTGAGATGGATTTTTAGATATATTTTAAGGATGGGGGAGGTAGGATATTTGGTTCTTAGGATGTTAATCAAAGTTTTAAGACCGCATGTTTTGGCCATATATTGCAATAATTATATTTTGGTAAATGTTTACATAAGGTATCTTTTATTTTTCTGGTTGTTTTATCGTCTACCCTATACATTACTTCTTAAGCCTAAATAATGTTTTCATTGTGGAGGTCACCTTTTTACCCAAAAATTACAGTTTAACAATCGACTGGTTTATAGGTTATACATAATGTATATTGGCCAATGTTCACATTCAAGTCTCATACGTGACAGATCACGTGATATGCTGTCAATCTTTCATATTAATGACATTAACTTCAATTAACGTACGAGAAGTTTGATATAGCCACCTGGCCAAACCTTTCTTGACATATAACAATATCGTCCTACATATTGTAGTATGCAAATTATTAGGCCGGTGGTTTTATATATATTAGCCCGGTGGTTTTATATATATGAAAAGTTGTTAATATTTTCCGTAAATTTTAATACACATTACTTATCTAATTTTTAACTTTTTGAAAGTTCTTAAATGCTTTACTAATTTCGTAAGTATTTTGGCAAACAAAACATTTAAAAGTTTTTATTTTGTATAAACATTATAGTTAATATTTAATCGCAAGTAATTTCAAAAAAAAAATATGTTAAAAAAGATTTTTTATAGTTAAAATTATTCTTTTTATAGTTATAATTATTATACGTAAAAATTCACTTGAAAAATTCTTACGAAAAAATCGCGTGAAAGATTACCCTATTTTTTTGCGGTCCAAAATTTGACCCTACGTTCCCGGGTTTATTTCAAATGATTTTTTTATGTGAATTTTTTACGTGATTTTTTTTGTAATAGCGTCCCTTATAAAATATGTCATTAGAAACTAGTCACTGCACTAGTTATTGCTAACAGAAATTTAGTAACTTATAATACCAGTGTAAACAAAAAAGGTTAAACTTCAAATTTGTCCAACCTACCACAATTCCCACAATTATTAATTGCGGGAAAAGGAAAATGTAACAATGTGTTTGAGTAAGTTAAAGGGAATAAAACGCAAGGTCATACTTACGAAAGTTTTACCTTTTTGAAAGGTTTCTTTGTTGAGATACATTTTAAAACCTAGTTTACCTACTTCATTATATACTCTTGCCAACAATATTGAATAGAATATATATTTTCTTAAGGATTACATAAAGCAATAAAGCCAAAGTTTCAAAATTATTTTAATAATCTAAATTAACTTTAAGCTTGTATTACTTTATTTTTTCGTACATTAAATATTTCCAAATTAGCTCATGTTTCATTTGTAGAGATATTGTTATATATTTAAAAAAAATTATTTCAACATAAATATATAATTTAAAATATATTGGAAAGCATATAAGTTTGGAGGACCTTTACGTTAGAATTCATAGACAAATTTGAAGGGGAATGTTGTTCATACCGTACTTAGAGCCAAATGATGATTATTTAATTGTATATTCTTAATGTGTTTGCGTTATTTAATGTTGTGCATGCAGTATACAAGGGAGGAGGCTCTTAATGTAATGAAAGCTTGTTTATAGGAATAAGCGTAGAGGTATATCGTGTAGGCCATACTGGGATATGATCTTTACATTAGAACAGGAATTTTTTAAGGAAACTCGTAGGATAATTTACATTAGGGGGCTTTTATTTAGGTTTATAGAAAATTTAGTTCGGCATGTTAAGTAGGCCATTCATAAGAGTGGAGTTTCTTTATTTTAGGGTTATAAAAAATTGTGTATTATAATACTCAGTAGGGCCTACTTAAGGTTGTGGGATATTTTACTTTACCGAAAGACGTGTCTATTGAAACGCATAAAGTTATATTATATGGACTATATATATAGGATTTAAGACTCTAAGTTTAAGTAGGTTGTTTATTGCAATATTATTGGAATAGTTTTTAGTACGCCGTACAGAAGATTGTATCATCCTAACGGGAAGTAGGTTTATTATAGGCAAATTAGAAGGATAATCTTTGTGTAATACGGATGGTGAAATTTACGTACGAATAGAATGTTTATTACAAAGAGCATAGAGTAATGTAGTTGTGGCCGTATTTAAGAAATAAATATAATATTTTCATTACAATAGAAATAATTTTGTAAAATCCGTTGAGTGATGTTGCGAATGCCGTACACAGGAATAAAACGTCATTTCGATAGCATTTCATGTTTATAATGAATTTTTTAGGATATTGTTTTGTAGTGTGTACTTGGGAATATATGATTTTGACATTAGGTATGATATTATAAATAATGAATAAGGTACTATTTCTTAGGCCGTGTATAGCGATATATATTATATTTATTTTAATGTAGTTTGTTTAGCAGGAAAATATGTAAGATAAATTTGTATAGGTTGTACTTGGAGATATATAAGTTGTACGTTAGGATATAATGCTTAATGTAATGCACTGCAAGTAATATTTTTGAGATATATTCTCTTTTATGTAATGTAGAATCATTTTAGGAAATTCGTAGGGAAAAGTTTTGTAGGTTGTAGGTTGAGGATATATAAACTGGTTATTTTCTGTGTAAATTTTATTTTTTTGTTACATTCTGTTGTAGTTGTTGTACTATTCTTGTTATTATAGGTTAGCTATATTATAAAAGTTCATATAAAGTTAGCTAAAGGTTAGTTCATATAAAAGTAGAAAAATTCAAATGTAATTTCAATTTTCATTCTTTGAGAGCAATAAATAAAAAAAAATGTAAATGATTTATAACTTTACATTTAACTTGGCGATGTCCTTGGTGATATATGACTTTCATGTTATTACTACGATTTTTTTTTTATCAAAATGAAAATGGTAATATTATGTAGGTCATACTTAGGTATATATAGTTTGTTCTTTGATATAGTATGTATGTACGAAAATGAGTAAGGTATATTTATATGTTATGTACATAACTATATAGGATTTTTACATTATGGTAGGGTTGTTTATAGAATGCATGGTAAATAATGTTATTAATGAAGTGCTTAGGGTTATATGTTTTAGAGCAATATGTTTGTACAAAATGCGATAGGTATATTTGTGTTAATTATATATAGTGATAGTTGATGTTTTTTGCATTGTTAATAGAAAATTGGGTATGATTTAGCTGTGTAGATCGTGACATGGATATTGGAACTTTTATAATACCGCAGTTAATCATAATATGTGTTAACACAGTCGGAACTTTGTGAAATTCCATATTAACTAGTTGTCTGAAGATGCGAAACATCTGTCACAATATGTAATGATTTGTGAAATTTTACATGAGCGCTATTACTTACATTATTACACTAGATAACATCAAGATAAATGAGTAGAGGTAATGGTATCTAGGAGCTAGTTAAGAATTTTATGAACTTTACATTAAAGTAGGTTGGATATATTAAAATTGTATGGGTAATGTTGTTAATATTATAGTGATGGATTATTTATATTAGTGTAGAATGTTTAGTAGAATATGTATAGGATATTGTAGTATAGACTGTTCTTAGTTATACATGATATTGACTTTATTTGTAGTAAGTCTGCTGATAAATGCAAAGTTATCGATGATATGTTTGAGGGTTGTATAAGGATGTTTATACGTAATGCAATGATCCGTAGGTAGTAATTAGAGATATACGATATTTTATTTAATGTAGTACATTTCCAGGAGAATGCGTAAGGTATAGTTGTACAGATTCACTTGGAATGTCCAATTTGTAAGTAAGAGTAGGATGTTCCTTAGAAACACCGTAAAGTAATGTTCTGTAGGCTATGCTTAGAGGTATTTTATCTCTACTTTAATATTGTAAGTCTGCTTCAAAGTGCTTAAGATAAAGTTGTGTAGGATGTAATTGGGGATATAGGATTTTACGTCAGGGTGGACATTTATAGAAAAATTGATAAAATAATGTTCTGTAGGCCATACTTAGTGAACATAATATTAACTTTATTGAAGTATTGAGACGGTTTGGCAAGAGTCAAAAGTCCCAAGTCAATTTAAAGCAAGTTAAATTCCCGCGATAAAACCCTGTAGAGAGGAGGCGAGGTGGGGCGATGACGTCACGCCAGCTCAGGTGCAAAACTGCTGGTTTGAACAGGAAATGTCAATTTGCCTCGTTTCCTATTCTATTAAAAAACTAAATTATTAATATAAATAAATATTCAGTAGAGTGAACCGATCAATAATATCAACAAATAAATTTAGAATCATATAAAATAAAAAAGTTATTCAAGTTTTTATAGGGGCTCAAAAACCTAAAATTTGGGAAAAAGTTAAATTCAAAATTCAAAAACGTAGAGTCATAACTAAGAGGGGAACTAACAATAATCACAAATAAAAAATATGAAATAATAATACTAAAGAGGTGAGAATGGACTTAGAAAGTCATTCTTGGGGAGTTTTTTGGAATTTTTGTGTTGAAGGGGGGATTATTTAAAAAATAATAATAAGTACAATTGATGAGACCACAATAGGGCACAATAATATGTACTTAGATTCAAATTACAAATTAAAATGAGGGAGATATAATAATTACAAAAAGTAAAACCTTAAAGCCCAAAAGCGGTTAAATTTAAAGTTGAAGAGGGTAAATAACTATGTAGTTATATATTTCTAGTATGTAGAAGTGTAAAACATCAAAGCAGAGATAATAATATATAATGGGGGGGTTTATGAACTATAAACATGACGATAAAAACTTTGGAAATTCAAGGACGTATAACTCGAGAACCAAGCGAGCTATGTAAAAAGTACAAACAGATCTTTTCGTCATAGTAGAAGAGGAACAACATTTCGTCAAAAGAATTTTGAAAAAGGACTTATCTCAAAAGTTCAAAAGAAGAAAATCCGACTTTCGGGAAAAGGGCGATAACTCGCGAACGACGCGTACTAGGACGACGAATCAAGTTCCACAAGACCCACAAGATGGAAAGGAAGAAGAATCTGAAAGGAACTTGATGATCGGACCGGCCGTTCGAAAGTTATAGCGAGTTGAACGAAAAAATGACTAAAATTGAAATTTTCAGGAAAATACATGTCGAGTGACGCACGCAGCTCTCGGTGCGAGTTCAGCAGTTGGACCCTGCCATACCAACTTAGAACACAGATAACACTGAAGAATAAAAACAGTGAATTATCAATTAAAAGGTGTTTTAATGAAGAACAAAGAAAGAAAACTATTCAGTAGATAAAAACTATGATTAGTAAAATATATAGTGTAAAAATTTCAGACCAAAAGGGCCTGAAAATACTTAAAAGGAAGAAAAAACTTTTCTCTTCAAAAGGGAGAAAAATTGGCTCCAGGTTGTGGGAAGTTTCCCACAGAAAAGGAGACCACAATTTATCCGTCGAAAGACAGGTACTCTTGTTTTGGAATCGACTCGAGAAAGACGTATTTTTGGCAACAGACTCCGAGCTGAGAGGAAACTACAATTGTCACTCTACTAAATTTGACTTAGAAAAAATTCTACTCATTTCGAACTTCAAGGCAACTTAGCAGATCGAATTCGAGACCAGCATTCAACTATCTTGCAGTCTAAAGAATCTGGATTGAAGACATCGCATCAACATTAGCTAAATTAAACAACAAATTCCAAAATCAACAAGAACTTCTAATAAAGTGTGAAGGTGTCATATACTTAAGGAATAATTCGCAAATATTACCTTCATTTTAAATATACCGTTATTTGGGGAATAAATAAAAATTAAATTCATTTTTATAAATTTCTGCTTTGGTGTTATAGATAATTAATAATAAATACGACTTTTTCAGTACAGGAAAAACTGTCTGTGGTTCTGTCTGAAAAGTCTAGCGTTTTTTATTTTTGTTTAGAATATAGGAAATATTCTATTTGTACTTTGTCAAATATTTAAATTGTTTTGTTGTTGTTTAATCAACTTTGTTGTCAGATAAATTTTGAAATTGCTATTTTAACTGTTTTGAAAAGAAAGAATATATACGAAATTCATTTCTAAAATTGGTTGTGTTTTCAATATATCCATTCTCTACATGCAAATAACCTTGTCTATGATAAATATTTTATGTGTGCTCTGGAATTATAATTTGAAATTTTAAAAAAGTTATTATCAGAACTTAAGAGCCGATTTCTCCCAAAAGGCACTTCCCCAGAGAAAGTGAGTGTTACTTTAGAGAAAGAGTCAAATAATCGAGCATTGAGATAAAATTCAGGGAATTTTGCGTAGATTAAAAATTGGTAAGTTTATGAGGACAAGCTTATACTTACTAGAGCCAAGTATTGCAATATCTTTGATTGCATAAAAGGTAAAAGTGAGCATCTTGGCCTTGCCCGCGTTAGTTCCGAGCTGAAAGGTGGTTCGCACATTCGGTGGTGTGAGTACAGCGAGTTTAGGGGTACTCGGCGAGTAGCGTTCCAAAAAGGGAACGAATTTACGAAATTGCGAACTTAGCGTACGCGGCAGTATGTGTAAAAGAAAATGCATAAGATAAGTTTATGAATGTACTAGGGATGTAGAGTTTTTAAATGTAGGTAGCATGTTCACATTAAAATTTAATAGATAACCATATATTCTACTATCTAACGTGAAAACCGTAGATCTTATTTACTGCTTACGCATCGTTTCACCCGTCATCATACTAAAAATATGTTAGACTAAGGTAAAACAGGTTTCATACTATTTACTGCCTACGCTGTTTTCTCACATATCTATATATACACGTCTGCAGTTACATAAAAAGATATCTGTTCCCATTTACACCCTACATAATGTTTCTTTAAACATTTCTCTCACAAAATCCTGCTCCATGGTAAAAGATATCTGTTTCTAAATTTTCTCCCTAACAAAATATCTAAAATTTCACCATCCGTATTACACAAACATTATCCTTCTATTTGCCTATAATAAACCTACTCCCCGTTGTGATCCTACAATTTTCTGTACGGTGTACTAAAAACTATTCCAATAATATTGCAATAAACAACCTACTTAAACTTAGAGTCTTAAATCATATATATATATATATATACACCTATCTATTTGGCGGCCGTCAAAAAGTAAGCTATTTGGCTGCCACCCTTTAGAGAAGAGTATATCCATGTTTTAACTTGCTAAATTGATTGTGACCTTCTACGGATCACTGTATTAAATTTTTATTAATTTATGACTCCTTTAAGATCTTGTTTCAATATTGGTGCTATTTGGCAGCATCAAGATTGCGGCTATTCGGCGCAGAGTGTATATAGGTCCCTTTTGGCTGCCATATATGTTTGGTATGGGTACATTTAGCTGCCGGCAGTGTTGTCAAGTCGAACAGGTGTATATCTCGACTATTCGGCTGCCGGTGTCAAACCTACATAAAAGGACATTTTAAGCAACTATCAATTTTTAAAAGTGTTTTTAATTATATTTTCTTAGAAATCTTTCATAATTTTCTGGGAAAAAAGTATTTCTGTATGGCTAAATGAACTTAGCTGTGTGACTTTCTTTAATTTAAACTCCTTGTTTGAACTCCAAAGAAACCAGCTTGTATATCTTCACTCATAATGCCCTTCCTTTTTTTTACTTTCTCCCCCTATACCATAGTATATGGAGAAAGTATTGTATTCGTCAAAATTTTCGAGTTTGAGTTTTTGGTGGAAATATCCGTTTTGGGCCCCCCTGAACCTAAAAAAGTGGTTTTCGGAGTGATGTCTGTGTGTGTGTCTGTGTGTCTGCGTGTCTGTGTGGATGTTATCAGACCTAGAGCCTAAACCAGTCGTCCGATTTTGATGAAATTTGGTATGGAGGTACTAATGCACAGTATCTCCAGGCATTTTTTTCATTTTTGTGAATTTTTTAATTTTAAGGGTAATTTTCCCATAAAAAACCTTAAAATAACGGAAAAATCTACTTTTCTCAAAAACGGCTCTAACGATTTTGATTAAAATTTTACAGTTTATTAGGGACCTAAAATACTACAAACTGTAAAATTTTAATCAAAATCGTTGAGCCGTTTTTGAGAAAAGTTGGTTTTTCCGTTATTTTATAGATTTTTATGGGAAAACAACTTTAATACAAAATCACCTCTCCTCCTCGACCCTACAAGTCACCGTAAATCTGTTTATTAATTTAAATATGTTTGTGAGAAAGTATGTGCCAGTTCCTGGTACAGTTTATTTTAATAACCTATTTAGAAAATTAGTAATTAGGAACTTTTAAAATTAAAACTGCCGTTGTACGAATGTAATAATAATAATAATAATTTGTTTATTGCTGGACAAATTAAATTGCATAAAGCATGAACAACAGGAAATAAAAAACAAAATAAGTAAGTCTAGTAATAACTAACACTTATATAATAGAAGTGATGACAAGCTCTTCTTCTTTCACTCAAAAACTCTTTTAAATTGTAGTAAGTCTTAGTTTTTAACAATGTCTTGAACCCTTTCCTTTTGAACTTGTTGGTAAATGGCTAAAAAAGGTTTTCATACTTTAAATGGTGTGTCTTTTATTATTTGTTGTTTTGTGATTTGGTACGGCCAGTTTATTTGTATTCTTCAAAATTTTTATATTGAAGTATTCTTTTAAATATTCAAAATATTTTTTGGAACAAAATATATTATAAAATATAAATAGATGTAAGGGTTAATAATTAGTTTTATTTAAAGATAGTCTTGCAAGAATAATTTTGCCTTTTTTCCTGCTCGAATAGATTTCTGTTTTTGTAAAATAAATAGGTTTTGGATATTAGAATTTAAGTTGCCCCAAATTATAATAGGATAGCTCAATTTAGGGGTAATTAATAATGATACACCGATAGTAATGCAGTTTTTGTACAAAATGTCAATAACCTTCTGATAAAAAAAATATTTGATGAAATTTAATTACTCAAAGAGTTTAGATGTTCTTAAAATTTAATGTTGTTGTCTAGTTAATTGTATTATTTTGTTATATAAATTGGTCTATATATGAACAGTCACTTGCGTTTCCTTTGAAATACCCATAATACATTTTGAGGAAGGTGTTTTCGGAGTAGATTTATGACTATTTACATTCTCTATCATTGAAGCTAAAATTTCCAGTTTAACATACTAATTTCAAAGGGGAGGAGATAAATAACTAACTTTGTTTTGTTTAGATTTGATATTTTTCTTACTCAATTTGAAATATACAATTGAAAAGTATATAAAATAGCAACAAGTACGGGATATAATAAAAACGGTAGAATGAGCCGAGCAGACTATTTTTGTAGGATGCTAAATAAAGCAGGAGATTAGACCCGCCTTTTACTGAGAGCTTTTTAGTATTTACTGTAATGCAACATTTTAATGACCAAGTGGAATTAGCCAGCATAGGTAAACCAAGCGGAAATATCGAAGATGCAATTACGTTTCTAAACAACATATATATGATGGAGGAAGCGAGGCGTAGAACCGATCACAAAACACAGAAAATGTAAATAGGCCAAACCAACCACCAAATACCCAACATTTCCAAAGATCCTCTGGTCAAAACCAAAATAACTCCAATCACCCAAACAAAAATAGACCCGGTCCATCAAAACCTACTCCTAATCAGAAGCTGAAAAACTAAATAAGGAGATTGTGCCTAGGAAAACATTACTATATCGGAAAGACAGGGCCGTGGATAAAATAACAATAATTATAAATAATGGAGGGACAAAGCTAAAAGAGCTAAATAAAATAAAAAGCCAAAAAAAAATTTAGTGCCATTGGCTAGGATCGAACCTGAAATCAATGTATCTTTAACTGACAAAAATGAAAATAGTAAACAGAAATCGTTAGGAAGTATTCATTACAACATACGGGATGATTTGCTAAGTAATCAAGGTGAAGCGGAGACACAGGAAAAGCCTATAGAAGAGATTCCGGGACATTTTAGCGGAAATTGGACACAACCCGGCGGTATTAGAGATTGACACAAGTGCTGATATAATTGTAGTACAATTTAGTGATGGGTGAATTCAAATTAAAATAATCGGTTAGTCCAAATGTCAGTGCAGATACTTTAATTAGAATGTATAATCCGTTTATTTCCGATTCTTAAACGTCACAGAGTAGATTTTTCTAAAACGATCTGATTGGTCGAGCTGAATTCGAATGAATAACCCGATTATTTTTCCAATTCTTAAGGGTTAGAGTGTAGATTTTTATAATACGATCTAATTGGTCGAGCTGAATCGGATACCGATGCGCAAAACCATTCTGCGGAGATAATCGGATTCGAATGAATTATACGATTATTTCATTCGAAACCGATTAATCCTATTAACTATTTCATCCGATTATAAACATCACTAGTACAATTTGAGAATTTCAAAACCAATGATGTAGAAATTTTGGAACTTCCTGTAGTAAATGTTGAAATAGTTACCGCGTTAAAAGAACGGATACTAAAAATAAACAAGCAAGCTATGATTAAAGTTAAATTGGAGGCAAAAACAATAGCCATGAATGAAGTTGTTAGTCGTAAAAGGTCACGTGTGTTAATGGGTTGTACTCCAGTCAACGAATGATTCTAGGTGGAAAGTCATAAGAACTGACTGCAGAATTTTGTTTGTAGTTGTTAGGAGGTAAACATACTTAAAAGTCCCCATTACTAGGGGGGAGCGGGGAGGTTTAGGGGGGCTAAGAAGGTCCCTTTTTGGTTTTACGCTTATAACTTGAAATGGTTGATCCTACGAAATAAATGCTTCTTAAAAAAATATAGCTGACAAAATTCCCTACAAAAAGTATTCCATAAAATTTATTGGTATCTTCAGTGGTTTGTGAGATATGAGTCGGACAAAATCGCTAATTTATGAAAAAATTAATTTTACCGCACGTTTTTCGATAAACTTTTCCTCTGGAATTATTTACCGTCGATTACAGAGACAAACTTTGTCAATGAGGTTATAAAGAATTAAATTTCATACAAAACGAATATACTATTCATTGGTTTATCTTCATTGGAAAAACGTTTGTGATTTTCTACGAATTTATAAAAATAAGCCTCATAGCCACAAATAAGTCTCCAGCAATAAAGTTTGCATTTTGTCATTTAAATTGTTATGAAACAAAAATTCTTTGTATGTGGACATGAAACCTCTCGTAATTATTATATGTACTTCTATTCATAAGGTAGTTGAAGGGGGGGGGGTAATGCAAATAGTAGGCCCTACCTAGTACCTAACATGCATGTTATACATTACTTTGTGGCCATTAGGAAAATAAAATGAAAATGTTTTAATATAAACTCAAGGTATAAAAATAATAAAAAAGGAGTTAACGGAGTATAAATAAATAAAAACAATTCAAGTCAAATTGATTAAGTGTTATAAGAGGTTGGAGACGCTGGTATTGAAAAAGGATGTAAAGGGACGCAGATGGGCACAATTGCTAGGGAGAAAAACGCGGATAGGTTACAAACGGAAATAGGGTTGAAGCAATTCGTATCTAAAAAATTGCGACTTCAATGAGTGTTAAATATATATAAAATAAATAGAAGATTTCACATAGGAAGCACACAAAAATAATAATAAAAAGAATAGAAGTTGCCTATTAAAGAGTTATCCAATGGTAAATTGTTGGCAAAACACTGTAACGTCGAAAACATCACTTTATGAGAAGTATGAGAGCAACACAAACCACTGTAATTCGACAAGGTAGGCTATTACTGAACAACTGGACGTGACACTGAATGGAGCGAAAGGAAACCTTTAAGTAAGATTTAAACTGTCGGGTGCAAGCAATCGAATTTATAATAACGGGAATTTTGTACGGAAATACGTTAAATTAAGCAAAAGCTTACAATTGCGCTCGGAACTGTTAGTTCAGTGTGTAGCACGTGACGTAGCTACGCGGGCCGGACGAGTTCACGCTCCTCGATGCACACACATTCTTTAATACGCCTTGCGTATAGCCTACGAGTCACGAAGACGAGAACAATACACATACATCCTGTTGTTGTTGGAATTTGGAATAGACAGAAAACGTGGGGGGGGGGGGGAAACAGAGTGGAGCGCTGTTCGGGCTAATTGGCGAGGCAACCATAACTAGTGATTTACCCTAATTTGATTACGTTTTACAAATTCATTTATACATAAAATTTAATCAAAATTAATTTACTACAAAAGTCTTGTTAAACAGCAATTAAAAAACAAAAAACATGGCATTTAAAGTGTAAAAGGTTTGGATTAATTCGGCGGAAAATTAGCGTGACAACAGTTAATATATATTATTACTTACCTTTTCGGTGATTAGCAAACATTTCGGTGATTGGTAACATTTATGTGTGTTTAGCCTACAAACACGGATATAGCTTTTGTTTGCTTTTCTTACGATGTACTTATTAAAATCACAATAATTTAGTTTAGTTGGTAACATTTATGTGTGTTTAGCCTACAAACACGAATATAGCATTTGTTTGCTTTTCTTACGATATGTACTTATTAAAATCATAATAATTTAGTTTAGTTGGTAACATTTATGTGAGTTTAGCCTACAAACACAGATATAGCTTTTGTTTGCTTTTCTTACGATGTACTTATTAAAATCACAATAATTTAGTTTAGTTGGTAACATTTATGTGTGTGTTAGCCTACAAACACGAATATAGCTTTTGTTTGCTTTTCTTACGATGTACTTATTAAAATCACAATAATTTAGTTTAGTTGGTAACATTTATGTGTGTTTAGCCTACAAACACGAATATAGCTTTTGTTTGCTTTTCTTACGATGTACTTATTAAAATCACAATAATTTAGTTTAGTTGGTAACATTTATGTGTGTTTAGCCTACAAACACGAATATAGCATTTGTTTGCTTTTCATACGATATGTACTTATTAAAATCACAATAATTTAGTTTAGTTGGTAACATTTATGTGAGTTTAGCCTACAAACACAGATATAGCTTTTGTTTGCTTTTCTTACGATGTACTTATTAAAATCACAATAATTAAGTTTAGTTGATAACATTTGTTTATATGACATAAAACATTCATGAATTATTGTTTTGTTTTGTTTTTTTTTAACGTCCTGCTGTTATGCACTTTAAGGTTAATGAAGACAGTTTTACGTGGAATCCGAACCACAGCCAATTATGTCCGTTAAAAAACCATTTAGAAATATTGTGTTTTATATTTCTTTCATGAAATAAGTAGAATATCTTGTACAGCAAATAGTTTTATTTTAACCCCTTATCATGTTCACTAAACAGCTTAATTTCATTTATTTTATTTTAAATTCCATATTAAATTTATTTTATTTATAGCAAAAATTTTACCTCAAATGCGCCCCCCCCTCAAGAAATTCCTAGATCCGCTCCTGCTTTGTCTACATACAGACATACAGACATACAGACAGACATACAGACATACAGACATACATACAGACAGACATTTTGTAAAAACCACTTTTTTGGACTCAGGGGGTCCCAAAACGGATATTTCCACAAAAATCTCAACATCGACTTTTTTTGCGATCACTATACTTTCTCTATACTATAGTATAGTGAGAAAGTAAAAGCAAATAAATGGGCTCTATTAAAAAAAGACTACAGGAGAACTGATGAAAGGCGAACTGACCAACAAATTCAAGAGGAAGACAATGCCGGATGCAGTCGCGTGGGAAAGAAAAAGCTTCGAAGTTTCCAAGAAGATAAGTAAGCAACTTGGTAAACAGGTTAAAAAATACTAAAAACAATGTACTTCAACTCATCGTTCTGGTTTTGGATAGAATTTAAAACAAAGTACCTAACTCGTTTAATTTATTAAATACATAAAGTTATTTATGTACATCGTAGGCCTAATTCATTTTGGTCTGTGACACAAATACTAGTTTATTATAAGTTACAATAACATTGTAGACAGCAAACTAGTTGAACCCTGTTACGTATATACACATGGAAAACTAAGTTCTTATGAATACAGTTACTAAACCTAATTTTGAAGGTAAAAACATTGTTTATTAATTATATTTTTGCAATGTAGATGAAATTATCCAAATGCACCATTTGCATTTTAGCATTTTTAATTTTCCTAAATTCCATAATTCCTCAATTTCCGGGGGAAGATCACCGGACCTCAAGTAAGGTCTCGGAACAGAGTTTCCTATTTTTGAAGTTACCCGTCTGGTAACCCTAAATAAATATAGTAGTCATAGTAGTGTCTACAGTTGTAGAGCAAACACCAGCAGAGTGTCGAACCGGGCCTCTCGTCAACTATCAGACCTTCTGAGTCATGTTAAGATATTATTCGTCCATCTTCTCGCCTGCATTTAAAATCATTGGGCTTGCACAGTCTTATCAAACAAACCTGATGTCATCGGTTTAATTAACCATTATTTCAAGCTAGGCCTAACGTTAAATCATTTTAATCTAAATTTCTTAACGAACTAATTATCCATTATTGTTTATTAATTTTTTCTGTTTAAACATAGTTTTTACTAAAGAAAAGGACAATTTATGATTAGTGGGTCTCGGCCGGTATTTAAGCGTTTTGTTGATCTTCAGTAGGCTATTCCATACTAAAATAAGTCACTATCGTATATATTATAAAACCAATATTTACATACAATACTAGTGTACACGTTAGTGTAATTTATTTATTGCAGTTAATTGGATGTGTTTTGTTCAAAATTATTTGGACAAGTTTACAAGATACAATCATACGAAAACAATTTTTCTAAATAGTAGGCCTGTGGAGTGTGACCCGTGTAGGGCCTACCGATTTTTTGTCCGCAATTTTCGGGTGACTCGGAGAGCCCTTCTCCCTGACCGGCTTAGTTCTTGGTATTTATCTACCGTATGATTTTCCTATGTCATACTGTACAAATATAATTAAATAAAGTTATCGTAAAAAAAAATTGAAATGCCTTTGTTACTGAATAAAATAAATAAATAGGGAATAAAAAGATACGCAAAGTAATACAGGAAATAATAGGATATATCATATCAGTCTTCAAAGATTTAAATCCAGCTGTCTGATCCATGAAATCACCACTTCATCAAGCTTATAATTATAATATATATAATATAAATATAAATTATAAAATAAAATATAAACGACAAGAAAATCACAAAATGTTCCTCTAATCTTTACAAGACTACAATTATTCCAGTATGAATAACTTCAAACTTGTAGTTCTACAGAATTATTCAAATTAAAAAATAAATAAATGTTTTTTAAAAATATATATTGAATTTTTTGTGCATATGCTACGGGAAAACATAATTTACGCTCATGGATTTAAACAACAGTTTCCAAATATTTAATTCCGGTTAAGAGCATATAACAATTATTTAAAACCTTTTAAAACAAAAATACTTCAGTACAAAAAGTAAAAGGATTTATGTTTCAGATTTGTTTAACATCTTGTCTTAAAACAAGCGTTAGTATAAGGTATTCAAAATGTTACTGATTGTCGAACGTGTACCATTATGTTAGCGTAAAATAAGTTGATAGTCGTCAGTTAAAAAACACAAGCAAATAATGTTTTTATTACTTGCGGTTCGATAAGCGAAAAGTGAACTTATGTGTGGCCGTTCGGCATCTTTGACAGTCTGAAGACAGGATGGAAGAAGGATGTCTGTTTATATCTCGTCCGGTTGGTTATAGATGTTTTTTCGGAATATACCTATCAGTTATTCTATATCAATAATAATAAGAAAATTTATTAATGAATATATTTGAAATTTTTATGTGTTATTAATATAGTTATATAGAATAATATATATGTAGAAAGTTTGAATCAAATCGGTTAATAATTATAGGTTTTCGAGTAAAATTTATAAAAAAGGTTCGAAAATTGGGTACATTATTATAGAAAAACGTTTATGTCTTAAAAACTAATTATTGGAAGTTATTTTTAAAAACAAATATATATTCTTCATGAAATTTACTATAAATTATCAAGTTTTTATTAATATGTATTAGTAATAATTGTACGAATACCATTCGATATAATGTAAATGCTGATTAAATAAATATTTATTTATAATATTTCTTTTTCGAAAACTTATAATTATTAACAGATTTGGTTCAAACTTTCCACATATGTTCTAAATAACTATATAAAAAATGTTATTAAAACTTCATAAAGATTCGTTATTAGTTATGCAAGTTATTAACGTTTACGGTAAAAAGTTAAATAACTTAATCGATTTTAATTTTATAGGCCTAGTTAGTAAACGTATTAAATATTAATTTAAAAGTTTAATTTTTTCATATCATTATTATATATATATATATATGTTTTTTATATGTGGTATAAATTTCATTGAAATTGGTTGAATATTTTCAAAGTTATTACATTTTTATTGGAAACAGGTAATTAAAAATATGAATATTGTTTTAAATATTACATTATACAACTTGTAAAATAATACATATTAATAAAAACATGATAATTTATAGTAAATTTCATGAGGAATCTATATCTGTTTTTAAAAATAACTTACGACAACTAGCTTTTAAGATATACCTTACACGGTTTTGTATAATAATGTACTCAATTTTGGATTTTTTAAAATAAATTTTAATCGAAAACTTATAATTATTAACCGATTTGGTTCAAACTTTCCACATATGTTCTAATTAACTATATAAAACAGATATTAAAATTTTATAAATATAATAATTACGTAAGTTATTAACGTTTATAGTAAAAGTTCAAATAATCGATTGTGTCGTCTCGTAATGTCGAAATATAAATTTATAATAAACCATTTAACGAATTTCAATAAAATTTAACACAAATACTAATAGAGTATATATACACATTCTGTGAGAAAATCATCAAGATACGATAAAATTTAATGACTTTATTATAAAAAAACTAAATTAATTAACACAGAAGATTCAATGTCGAAGCTAAACCAATAACTGTTACTAAATTATTTGGTAAATTTCTTTATAAAATACCTTAGGCTACCTATTTTTTTATGTTTGCTTTTCTATTTTTTTATAAATAAGATTCAAATGAAGTGATTAGCAAAATATTTATATTTAACAGTTGCAATTAAATTTAAAGGAACAAATAGAACCATGAATTTTTAGTTAATGAATTTGCTGCAGGGAGATAATGAAAAGATAGTTTTTTTATCAAATTTCCATATGAAGAAATTTTTGTATGAAGAAATAATTTGACCATGCAGCTGAACAGTGACTTTAGTAGAGAGAATTAAGAAAATTATTTTAATTTCTTGCTAAACTAAGGCTCAACAAGCGTAAACTAACGATAAACGAACGATTTAATTAATTTTTGGGGTAAATATGCTTTATGGGCGCTACTGGTGTGAACCTAGCAGCGCCCACATTTTTTGGCTATGTATGGTTTACAGAGCCTAAACAAATGATGAAAATGGCTAACGTAAACAAACGATTCCACTTATTTTTGGAAAGATTTTTGAATTGGGCGCAGCACCCATTTGAACCTAGCAGCACCCATTTTTTAATAACTCTTGAACTAAGGCTAAACAAACTATGAACATAGCTAAACAAACGTAAACAAACGATAAACAAACGAAACTAATAATTTATTTTTTAATTTTGGAATTGGGCCCTGCCAGCTTCACACACCTCTATGGGTGCTTTGACACGGCCTTGGGGTTGGGTTTGGTTTGTTCACATTGCGCTTTTAGCTCATCCTCTTAAGCCTAGTCCACACTTACAAACATGTTTGCGGAAACATTGTTTACAAACTGTTTTCCAATTGTTTACCTATTTCTCATTTGTTTCTTCGATGTTTGCCGAAAGTTTTCAAAATGTTTTCGAACAGTTTGCAAACAAATGACAAACATTTAACTTGTTTCAGCAAACAAAAAACATTGTTTTCTGTTCCCAAACCAAATGGAAAATACGGAAACATGTAGACCAGGCAAAGTAGGCTACTAAAAAAAAATTCATAAATTTTTGCCTACAGTTCCGGATTTGGTTGCAGTTTTCTGCAACGTGTTCAGAAAACAGGAAAAAAGTGTAGATATGACCAGTTTTGGGAGAAAGCGGAAATGCATCACAAGTGAATAAAGTGTAGGCTATCTCTAAAAGTGCATAATTTTTTTGACACCTCTAAAAATGGATGAAAAGCCGTGAAAATCGGTAATCGGGGGTTTCTGGGGCGCTAATCTCATTTCCGGCCATACGAATGCCCAATATTTATACGTAGGCATAAATATTGAGTCGTAGACTTATTAAAACTAACCTAATCGGCTCCAACCTGCACAGCGTTAAGCTCCGTGGCAATGTGTAGTGTGTACCTCATTCAAATTTAAAAATTGGCTATTTCTATACATATGAAATCTGAATGTTTCTTATTTTAAAATCTATTCTTATGCATTATCGAACATTAAAAATTCCAATGTCTTAGCTATTAAATGGATCTGCCGCTCATAAGTATTATGTATGTATTAAAATTATTTACAATTGCAAAAACCATATAAGGAGCATTATAAATGTTTACTTTCTAGCACTACAAAACAAATAAATGTCTTCTGTATTCAAATGTAATTACTCTTTATAAACTAGATTTGTATTGTCACTCTTAGAATGAACCTTTTAAATAATATTTTCAACTATGAAAATAAAATGCGATAATGAGACTACGGTCTCGAAACACGTCGTAGTAAAACGAATCAAAGAAGTCACACGACGGACTAACAAGCAGGTAATATACTGATAGTTATTTCCTGTATTTATTTCATATAGTTTATGTTTATACAGCTACACAGACCCGCGGAGAAAAAGAAGAGCGATGATTCGAAAGAAAGAAACAGAAACCATCGTTTAGTCAATAAAAATCCAATATAAAAACAACCTTAGAGGCAGAGTTTTTCTAAATAAGGAAATAATCAGGAGTTCCTGCAAACGAGAGACAGAGCTTCGAGCCACATCCGTTAAAACAGGATGCAGTGTCTCATTGCAGCGTTGCCAGACCTCGGCCGCCAGATTTGCGCCGAAATTGATAAAATGAATATCCACTTGTGAACCGTAGCGATGCTAGCACTCCAAGACATAACTTTTTGGAACTAAAAATATACACTAGGGTCCCATTTGACTGCCAATACAAATCAATTTTATTCGTCATTAATCATCATTATAAGACAGAATAACAGGGTCTGCAATTTGGCGGCCGTATACGGCTTCCATTTAGAACCAGCCGCCAAATCGAATGCAAATCGTGCCATATAAGGCAGCCAAATGGTACCTAATCTTTATATATATATATATATATATATATATAGTCCACATAATAGAACTCTATGCGTTTCAATAGACACGTCGTACACTAACGTACAGGACCTTCGTTTCAATATAAAGATTATATTTCCCATCTCATCGTCTTATAAACATTCAACACTAATGTAATAAAAATATGTAGTTTACCGCATAGATTATTTTCCCCCACTCATGGCAATAAAACACCAACATTGACGTACCATCACCAAAAGTATGGGAACATAACTTTCCACAAAAACCACAATTTTCGCAATCAAATTATAAGAAGACGTGTCAAAAACTAAGTCATCGTCATCAGATATTAAATACTCACAAATCCTACTGATACTGTACTGTGATTTGAAAAACCCTTACACAGATAACAATGGAAGCAATTTGGCTACGCCAAGTCCAATAAAATAAAATATATTTCATGATAAAATATCTAAAGCTATTACATTGGAACATGTTCAATATAAGTAAAACATATGCCATTAACATTCACTTTATATTGTTATTTTAATTATGATTTTGTGTTTCTGTTTATTTGGTTTCATTTCGTCTTCTTTCTTTTTGTTTTTTAGTGTTTATATTTTTTCGTATATGTATGCGTGTGTACGTGCTATTTATACGTCTGTATTATTCTATGTTATTTTAAACATGTTTCTTAATAATTAATTTATATTTTACGAGTTATTTTTGTTTTGTTTTTTGTAATGTTACTGTCTCGCTACTAATTTTTCCCCCCCTTTTTTCTTTCTTTTTTTTTCTTTTTTTTGCAGTGTAAAGAATCATTACAAATATTATACTGTATATTTATCTTCTTTATTATGTTATATTTATTTACATTATTATCATTTACAATAGTTGTTATTATTGTTTTTTTTAAGATATAATAATTTATTTATTTATTTGATATTCTTCTCTTACATCTATACGTGTGGATATGTGTATGTATTTTTCTAAGATACTTTAACCAGGTTTTAATTTCTATTTATCTTGTATAAATATTTTAATGTGAAGAAGGAAGTAAGTATTTAGAGTTATTTATAATGTTTTTTTTGTTTCTTTTATGTATTCATCTTCTTATATATATTTGCCTCTTTTCAAGTTGATATTTATATATCGTTTCTATACTTTGTTTAATATTTCCGTCATTATTATTATTTATAATTTTCATTTATCTTTTGCATGTGCTTTGTTTATGTGTGTATACATTTTATTTATCATTAGGCACTGTAATTTTATTATCATTATATTTTATTTATATATTCATTTGTTTAATTTTGTTATAATAGTGATATATTTTTATATAGTGTCTTTATTCTTTTATTACTTGGTAATGTATTTTATATGATTTGTGATTAATTCTTTTGTTTTGTGTTTGTGTATATTTTGTTTGTAGGTGTAAAACTACTTAGATGTACATTTATTAAGCATATTGTAGGTATTTATTCTTTTGTGTTGTTTCTGATATTATTCTTCAAACCTTTTTTAGTTGTAGTTATTATAATCTTTGACTTCTATATGTGTTTTAATCATTTTTTAGTTATTTTTTTAATCTTAATTATTTTTATATTTACGTGTATGTGTGGTATACATAAGTATGTTTTTTTTAATTAGTATATATATATATATAACCATCATAAGAGTTCCCGCTCATATCAATTAAAACTTCCACACTAATGTAATAAAACTCTCTTCCTACTTACGCCCTATAAACGTTTCCCCGCTTATATCTCTATAAACAACCTATACTAATGTAATAAAAGTCTGTTATTTCTTAGGCCTAAACAACTCTTCTCCTATAAAAGAACTTACTTTAACGAAATAAAACTATGTTCCTACCTTCGGCCTAAACAACTGTTTCCAGCCCGTATCCTTAAAACAACATTCATTAAAGTTTAAAAACTCCCTTACTATTTACAACCTACACAACATTTTTCCACATGTCTCCATTAAACATCTTACACCTTATATAAATAAGGACGTCAACAATATTGAATTTAAAACAGAATAATTTTGATTCCTGAATGTTGAAATAGAATTTAACCAAAACATTTGTGAAGTGAAATATTACACTCTATAATATTTCAGGACTACAGTACTAAATCAAGATAATCAACAATTTGCCCATCACAAATCTTAAAATGAATAGACTATCTCCAGTTGAAAATAATTGCAATACAAACTTTACTGATTCCAATGAACACATATAAATTTCTATCAACTTTAAGGTGCATCATTTATCCAATGTAGTAAATCTACAATTTATCACACTATATGATGATCAATTAGACAATTACCTTTTCTACCTTTCTACAATTACCTTTCTGCAATTACCTTTACTACAATTACCTTTCTGCGTATTAAACAAATAGACCCAAAATAAACCTTGTATCCAATCCTAGAATTAAGTATTGTAATCATATTGGACTAGATTTTTTTATAAATAGTTTGAGCTGAGAGGTACTAAGTTATTGTCAAATGCGTATTTTTTATTTCTATTTGTTTGTTTAAGTTAAGTTGATTATTTATAAATAAATCATCAATCAGTTGTAATTAGAGAGAGGATCTCTATAAGGGGGTTTCAATTAGAGAGTTCTACAAGGATATTTTTAGTGCCTTCATTATTAAAATTTATATAAATGATGTTCATTCGTCATTGAAATATTGTAATTTTTGTTTATATGTGTTTGATTTTAAAACAATACATACTAGAAGAGCGATGCAGTTCAACAACAAGGATATTGGGAGTATCTCTGTATTGGCCAGGAAACCTGATTTAAACATTAACAACACTAAAACAAAGTATCATACTACGATATTTCGGATTATTTGATAAGATAAACTTTGATAATTTCCCGAGAATCCAGTTTGTCAATTACATTGTGGACTACTGTAACAAATATAAACGATCTAGGACTTCTTAATGACTGGAAATTGACATGGAATAACAACGAGACTGAAACATGTAACAGGGTTTTTGAAGAAGTAATGTTTTTGAAATAAATGTAAGATATCCTGCCGCTACATAGTAATGGAAGGAAATGTTGCTTAAAAATAATGAACAAAGACTAAAGAGAGGGACCTACCTTGCCTTATTAATTAAATAAAACTGACGTTAGTACAAGAAACAAATTAAACAAAACCTCAATAACTATTCAGAGAAAAAACAATAACAGCTCTACTAAAAAACAAAAACTAAAAATATAAAAAAAGAAGAAAAACTACTTTTGATTTGACAGAAAGAAATTCATACGCTCAAAAGATATTATCATATATAAAAAAGAATAGTGATTCAAATGACACGATATCTATTAAGTAAAAAAGTTCATGTTACGTGGACGTTTCTAAATAGATTAAATAATTTAATCATTTTTTGTGAAAACAAAAATAATTAAGAAAACCGTTTTACATTTAATTGCGTAATATATAATTTTATGTAAAAAAAAAAAAATGAAAATTATTGTCATTATTGTAATCAAACACAAATATATTGTTCAAAATAAATGACATATCATCACAGAACAGATAATACTTATATATACAAAGAAACATTCTAACATGAAATTTCTACAACTAGCGACTGTGATAAAGAGCTAGGCAAAATCGAATCTGCAATAACTATGAAAAACATCAATTTTAAAAGTGCGTAATAGACAAAAGGCCGACCAAATCAAGGAACTAATTGCCACAATCACGCACATCAACCATATCTAAACTTTATGATAAGTATACCCAGCTGTCGAGATTATCTACATCATATAATCGGTCATGCTAACATTGCTCCTCCATTGGTGGTCTGATGATTTACCAATAGAAAACTAGTCCGAATAACATACACACTTGTTCATACTCATACACATAAATATAATGAAGAACTGAAATAACACAAAAAAGATTCACACGTGGTAAATATTTACTCATATGAATAAATGTTATAGATTTATGAATTAATGCATTAAATTTTGTCAAATCAAAGAAAAAGTTTCATTTTGTATCTTAGATAGTCTAAAATAGGTAAATATGTGTGAAATGGTTTAAAGCTCAAAGTATTTTACTTCGATAAAATATAACTTGGAGAATAACTCCTTCACACCACAAGTATGAAACATCCACAGAGTGATCTCTTCCTCACACAATGGAGACTACGTCTGTGAAAGAAACAACATGAACTAAATTGTAACATATAAGTTATGAGTTTACATAAAAAAAAATATCAAAAAAAATTAAACCTAATAATGGTAGTTTAGTTTTCGTGACTGGGACTTGAAGATTGTTTATTGTGTATACATTTATTAAATGTATATTGTTTTAATCCAACTATATATTATCATCCTATTTTTTTTACTTTATCGTACACATCAAGACCCAATTTTAATTCTCCTCACATTGAAGTCACGAAATTGAAACCATGGAGAAAATAGAGCTTTGTCACATTGTCACACAAACTTGCGAAAATCAATGAAAAGGAACTTTTCGAAGTACTCATTGCAATGTCTGTTACGTTAGGTTTTGTGCATTTTTGACTTACTGAAAATCTATTGAAGCAAGCATTAGCCAGTCATAAGAATGACGCAAAAACGCAAAGGGAAAAATGCTTCTGAGAGAGCAAAGAGTGGACTGCATGTCATAAGAAACCCATGTTGAAAATATGCAAAGATCTCATTAATAAATAGTATTAATCTACTAATAAAGTTCTAAAGAAGTCATCAGTTTGCAAGGGTTAAATCAAGTAATTCCAGTGTTTAAACAAAGTTAAGTTTTCTACATTGAATAAAACATTATTTCATCAGATTCTCGATAAGTGTGTGAATTCAGAAGTGTTTTACTTGTTTTAAAGGATTTAATAAAAGTATATTATAAACCATGTGAGTCAACTATTGTAATTCAAATTTGATTCATATATTACACTACAAAATATTATCATAATAGTCCCCAAGATTCTAGAACAAACATACTGTATTTGAACTATGTTTACTATTTAAAATACCCAAGTATTATAAGGAGACTATAAGATTATATAACAGTTTGTAAAACTTTTATTAGACATCAATACTAAAATGTAAGCAACAATTATTACTAAATAGTATAAATGTTTTGAATGAAAGATTTCAATACGTTAACTAATTTAGACGATATTTACTTCTAATATGTTTACAATTAATTTAATGTTAGTCAGAAGGTATGTGTCATATCTTAAATCAAAAACAAAAAAATCATTATACTGTGAAGTTGTGTTTGTCTTACGGTAATTAAACTCTATCACAGATATAAACTGAGTAAGTGTCTATACTAAACTTGTGTAGTTGACTTTTATTCATACACAAACAAAAAATATATTACTTACAATATTCAATAAGTTCCAAAAGGGCGTTTAAATTTTAACTCCTCATAAAATTATTGTTATTCAGTTAAAATTTTACTCTTTCATATTACTACATGCTTAACTTTAGGTTTGTATCACCACTATTAACTATCCACACATTTAAATAATTTGGTCAAATATTCAATAATTTGTGGATAACATAACACCAGAAGATCAAGTAATAGCCTATTTGTTTTCAAATATTTGAACTCTAGCAAACAAATCTTATTTCCCAGTGTTAATCCATTTAACCAGTAAAAGATTAATTTAAAATGAGCTTCGATTTCACATAATTGTAGATGATTAATATTTGATTTTTATATCTTTTTTAGAAAGAACCCTGCATGAAACCCGTTGGCCAAAAATGTCTTAAGAACATTTCATTTTAAATGTTGTGGTAAATGTATTGTTAAAATGTATACTTTATCTTTTGTGTAAACAATTAATTAGTATAAATTTAATTATAATTATAAAAAAGAAACTTTTTCGTCTTACTTATTATGATATTAGAAGAGAAACAATAAATGTGACATTCAAACTAGATTAAAGTTATTTGAAATTATTTTATTTGTAATTTATAAAAAATCTTGTAAAGAATACAATAAGATCTGTCTTATAAATTTTTATGCACTGAACTTTTGTTTTTTGTTTTTGTTTTTTTGTTTTTTTTCCAGAAATTATTAAGTGAATATTAGTAGTTGGTATAAAGATTGTCGAAATAAAAACTTACATCCTTTTTAATTTGGATATTAATAAAGATAGCTTTATTACATAGCAATTATCTTCGCATTGAGCGACTGATTTTATGATCCTACGAATTAAAATTTTTTAATTCACTTAGTAAATTGTAACGAGATAATTCATAATCATTCGTTTGCGCGATGTGATCATATGATACGTCATTTCAAAAGAATAGATAGGGAGGAAAAGACAGGAAGGAAATTTGTTCTATACTATTACATCTAAAATGACTCCAGTTAACTTCATATTAAAATAGGTAATACAATTTTTTTTTCTACCACCATAATAAATCTTCTCAATTAATTAAAAAGGTGATATAAGTTACCTCGAATAATTTTTAAAAAGCTAAATAAAAAATAAATGTTGGAACGACATTTTTATGTATACCATTGTATCTAAAATACTGCTGTAATTTAGTTACCCACAAACACACAACCACACAAATACACACACACACACACACACACACACACACACACACACACACACACACACACACACACACACACACACACACACACACACACACACACACACACACACAAACACACACACACACACACACACACACACACACACAAACACACACTCACACGAGAGAGAGAGAGAGAGAGAGAGAGAGAGAGAGAGAGAGAGAGAGAGAGAGAGAGAGAGAGAGAGAGAGAGAGAGAGAGAGAGAGAGAGAGAGAGAGAGAGAGAGAGAGAGAGAGAGAGAGAGAGAGAGAGAGAGAGAGAGAGAGAGAGAGAGAACTTGATATAATGGATTTTCTTTCTCTTCAAACCCGTGATTAGTAGAGCTGGATTATTATTTTATCTCTTTTGGTTCCAATCACTTTTATATTTATATTTGCCGATAAATTCTCTTTTGTCTATGTGATTGATTTTATCCTAAAAACGTCTGATAGGATGAGTTAAGGTAAACAATTTAATAATACCTATTTTTGAAATTACTATCTATATATCCTTGGAAAATTAAAATCGTAAATTTATTAATAGGAAGAATTCAGAAACAAAATAAAAATTAAATTTTATATTTGTTGTAAATAATATTTAATAATAATTAAATTTGTAGATTATAAATGTAGTAAAGAGATTAGCAAAAAGTTTGCAAACATTTACGCAAGCACCACGAAATAAAATATCAAGTAGTTAACAAACAGGTGTGTTTCTTAATCTACCAAATTAGGGTTAGAATTTATAAAAGGCTTTGCTAATTATAATTAGAAAAGTTACTTTTTCGTAAATAGTTTGATTTTACATGTATAGGTTTTACTCCGTTCATTGAAACAGTTTAACACTTTCATGCTTCAGTTTCTTTCCATCTTCAGAAATTGTACGTCTGGTTATTTACAGAAAAATTGTTATATATATTTTTTAAATCAAACTACATGTTTATAATAATTACCATGTCATCTGTCAATTTGATAACCATATTTCGGTTAATTCTAAGTAAATGACTTTGGATAGATAAAGTATAATTTTTTTATTACATATTTTTAATACCTTCTATATAAACTAACTGTTTTTAACAAATAGTGTACTATGTTTGAGACACAATTGGCGGAATTCGTAATGAATTGTCTTTTAACAAAACATTAGAGCTTCTAGTTATTATAGAACTACTAGTTATTATGATCAAAATAAGGTCAACTCAAAATTTCTCGTTCTAAATTTAAAAAGGAGAACGTTACCGGCTTCATTAACGTTTTTACAGTTTAATGTTTAGATTAGTTTTGTTCATAATACATTGTTACTTGTTCTGTTAAAATATTATATTTAATTTTGGTAACTTTTTTAAATTAATTGATAGGTACCTAATAGCGCATCCTTAATCCTTCAAATATTAAATACACAACGTGAACACAATTTAAAACGGGAAATATTAGTGTGTTACATTTCCAGAGATATAATATTTCACATGTACTACAGCCCGACATAAGGATAAAACGCAATTTCGATATAAAGCCTGTGAGCTTGTGCAAAATACAAAGATATGAGAACTCTTTGGAATGTTCGCTATCATAAAACACGTATCTTATTGAAATATATATTCCGTATATTATAATTCGTTAATGTGATATTAAATATTTATCAAAAATAATAAGAAATATTACAATAATAATGTATAAAATAAAACTATATATTTTTTGCATGTGTAAGTTTTTACATTAGTAGCCTAAAGCTGCAACGTAATATATTCGAAATAATACAGTTTAATTAACGATTTTAATAGTTTAATGAAACGTGTTAAAAGTATATATGTATTTTTTTGTCAAATTCATACTTAATAATAAATTTATTGTGTAATAGTTTTAGAAACGATATAACACGAATTCTTGAATGAAGATGTGTTAAATTTGTTTTAGTCTTTGAGTTTTAAAAAGATAATATCTAACACTAACAAAATTATTAATTTTAATAATTATTATATTTTAAATTAAAATTTTCTCTATTGTTTTAAAATTAAATCAATCATATTGTATGGCATTGATGGATGAGGATTTAGAAAGAAAACAAAAAAGTTAAGCAAGTGTCATTTGTCACTTGATTTCACACGGTACATTTTTATCACTGAAACTCACAAATTCAGATTGTAATAAAAATTTCAATTATTTACCTTCTAACTAAAACAGTAAAATGATACTAATAATCAAAATCAAATAATCATAGATTTTTCTTGTCAACTTAATAATACTTATATGTTGACAAGTTTTTTTATATGTTTTTTTATAGTTCAAAATTAAATACATGTTTAATTTCCATTTAGAATGTTTAATAAATTCTGACTCATACGTAAAAGTCAGTAGTTATCTAAATATGTTTATATAATGGGGATTATACATTTGACCTCAAATAGTTTGTATGGAAATGTATCTATAAAAAGAAACTTCGTTTTTCATGTCTGAGATATTTCTATTGTTTATACAAAACTAGGTCATTTTAAATAAGACCTTACTATACCACTAATGGTTTTTAAATTACTAAATTAGTCTTCTCTACATTTACTGAAAAGAGGCGACTTTAATGATTTGTGTAGTTTCGAGATTACTTTAAAGAAAACCGTAGCTATAGAATAGCCCAATATTTTGTTCAGAAATACAACTATACAATTGATGATATTAACCTATTATTTGTTTAATTCAAAAACTACAGATACATTCATTTTGAAATATTAGTTTATGAGTACCTGCTAACATCATTGTGAGAGTTTTTATATTATATTTTATGTCAAACTCATTCATTAATACCTCAAAATATCCAAGAGACTGTAACATTGTTAAATAATAATTTTTATATTTGATTTATTTTGAAACTTTTACTCTAAACACGCGCTAAGATAACGACGACCACCTATCAGTAGTTTGAACATTCTAGATAAAGCAGATTAGTTTATGTGTAAATAATATTTTAGCGTTTTTTATTAATTTACATTCACTAAAGCAATATTGATGAAATGTATTAGTGACTTGGAAGCCAAAATTGCACATAAACTGAAACTATATTTATATCCCACATCAATTACGTTCCCAGAGTTGACCAAGTTTCTATAAATTTCAAGCCTTTTTAAAATAATGAAAAATAGTGCCAACCTTAAACTACCTCTACGCAATTTAAATGTAATATGAATATTTATATTTACTAAACCAGATCTAATATTGTTTTATTTAAATATTGAGTGAGCATATCATAAATAAATGTAAGCAGTAGCACCCAAGCGATATACACTGATAGTTGTATTTGGTAAACATCGAATATCCTTCAATATTGATCGTGTACATAATCTTTAACCCAAATATCTGACAACTATGACGTCAGGTTGTTTGTCTAACCAATTTATTGGAGTAAACATAAAATTGATCAAAGTTCTTGAAACAAGCTTTGTATGTTCAGCTGCATTATATTAACCTTATTTGACCCTTTATAAAATGAACTAATCCTTTAGTATTTATCTTATATTAATTTAAATAATATAAATTATTATGTATTTATTATGTATGTAAAACTTATTATGTATGTAACTTAACTGAAACTATGTTTATCTTATTTCATACAACACAATAGAAAATTTAATAGAGATAAAACAAAATAAACGTTTTTTTAAAAATATAGTACATATTCATATATACGACATACGATACATCAAAGTTGTACAACACCACAATAGCTTACTTCACAAATGACGAAGCTGTATTCGTAGTTGTTGCTAAAAGCATAAACGATGGAACCCATAATATGCAATACCCACTTAACTAGATTAATATGTGGACAAAGAAATTATTGACTAAAACTAACTAAAACATATCTGAGCGCGTCCACTATTATACAGAACCGTAACGTCCTCAGTTACAACTAAACTGTCTCGAAGTTATAACTATATAGCCATGCCAACGAGTTGTATTCAGTTATACGATGGTAGATTAAAAACGGAGGTCAAAAAACACGTAAAAATGTAAAAAGGAGAGATTTAACATTAAACTCAAGAAGTTTCAATTGCTAATGAGCAAAACTCACAGCTTTATCTGGTATTATCCCAGCACAAGGATTGTATATGCAAATCCAAGAGGCTGTGTAGACGTACGGAACCTAACTATCGGATTACACGAAGAGAACCATAGAATAGAATTATTCTAAAAAAAACTACCTCTTGGTATGTGTAAGGTACAATAGTAAATTATATCAAATTTTTTATAATTAGTTGTAATACAAATTAATTACAATTAAAGCGAATTTAAGATATAAATATTTTGTCGTACATAAATAAGATCATAAGAAATAGAATGACACAAAAAAAATGTTTCCTTAAAACCAACAAAGTGTACTTAAGAGTGTCTTAACGAATTTCAAATAACTACAATAAACATTTATTGTTTATCTGTATTATAAAGATATTCTATAATCCGTTAAAAGTTTTGTGCTTAAATACGTACAATAAAAAAAAAGATAGAAGTATTTTAGTATATGAAGAAATTACCGTTTTATTTATTTATTACATGAATTATTTTAGGTAAACATGTAAAATTTAATTCTAAGAATTATACTACTTATTTCATTTGTCTGACTTATAAGCTTAAATTACGCAAGTCAGTAGAAAATAAAAACTGATAAACGCTATTAAAACTAAGATTCTCTCTCTCTCTCTCTCTCTCTCTCTCTCTCTCTCTCTCTCTCTCTCTCTCTCTCTCTCTCTCTCTCTCTCTCTCTCTCTCTCTCTCTCTCTCTCTCTCTCTCTCTCTCTCTCTCTCTCTCTCTCTCTCTCTCTCTCTCTCTCTCTCTCTCTCTCTCTCTCTCTCTCTCTCTCTCTCTCTCTCTCTCTCTCTCTCTCTCTCTCTCTCTCTCTCTCTCTCTCTCTCTCTCTCTCTCTCTCTATATATATATATATATATATATATATATATAAATCTTAATATTTATATATAATTTTCAATATATTTTTGATTAAATAAGCTCATCAAGTGGTTTAATGCACTACTAATCCCTCCAAGATATAATTATCCAGTGTTCAATGACACAACAAATAGTATACAGCACTGAATTCACTGAACACTCTACATATTTTCAATAAACATATTACAGGTTTTCAACAAGAGTTATTAAGGCTCTGTTATTATCTTTGTTAAAGTAACAACAACAACAGCGACTGGTCTGTTTTAAATCATTTATGTTTATACTTTATAATATTTTGAAAAAAAAATAGGTGTGAATAAAACACATTAACAATTAAGAGTATATGAAAATATTTGTGATAGCTCACTAGTTATATATTAAAATAACACTAAGTTTTACCAAGAATAACTTCTACATTCGAGTATGTGTAGTTATTCAATACTAGTAAATCCCATCAACTGTAAAGAAACACTATCAAAGATGAGATAACGTAAGGCTTGTCTACCAAAATAACTAATAAGTTATAGGTCATTGTCATGCTAAGTTACTCTGTAACTGTAGTGAGAGGGTAGATGGATAGTAAACTACATTCTCAAAACTCTCCGCATGGATACTGAATAATCAATATTTTAACCTACCAGAAATATAGGTCACAACAATTTATTCATGCACTCCGTTGTTTTAAACAATAACAATAGCCCCTTTTACCATAAACTATCATTAATTCAGTTTAACAGTTTGTATTCCTTTTTTAATAATTGTTATTTGAAATATGTACTAAACTGAAGGAATACTCAAATTTTGATTGGATGAATCGTCACGGGTATCAACTCTGAATGGTCTTTATAAAATCTATTCAATAAATAAAAAAGTGTAACCTAAACTACAAACATTCGTGAAATGCATGGCATGTGTGGAATGTTCATTATCAGTTTGTGAGAGAATTTATCCTGCCTTTGTTTCAAGTCGCCTAGAGAACAATACAGTACATTCAAAACTTTTTGAAATAAACGTTATAGCCTTGTATTCAGTGTAAGTGAAGTTTAGTGGTTTTTGTTGTTGTTATTTTTGTTTTGTTTTAGCGTTATTTTGTTTTCATAAATCACACATCTTAAATAAATTACTTCTAAGGAATATAAATACATATTTTTATATAAACATTTAGTAAATGCGATCTCTTGACAATACGTAAACTTAATAACGTTTATGTAATGACTCTCAAAATTTATTCCAGTTACTTTACCGAATTTCGTTGAAAATTACAAGAGTAATCAGTAAAATATCTTATATTATAAAAATTATCTAATAATTTTAATAATTTTCTTTTTGCAGTAATTTTTAATCTAAAAATCATCAATAACATCAATAATCTACTTAATTACTTGCTTACTTTACTTTATCCAACGATATCCGTCCTTATCATTAAGCTATTTTATTGTTGTTAGAAATAAGAAAGATCAGACTGTCTAAAAGCTATTCCTAAGAAATTTACTCGGTTTGATTTGTGTTAATTATTCATCCTTGGAGTTTTCCAAAGTGTAACCCTAAAACTGGATAATTTAAGTAGATTGTTAAAAAAAAATAAATTAATGAAATTCATCAAAGAATCCTATATATTTGAATCGCCACTCTAGGCCTAATCTTCTTAAAAATAACATTGCATATACGTTATTAATTGTGAAAATAAACAAATTTTAATTTATATTGTCCGATTTGTATTGATTTGCACTTATAAATCGCATTGACTTAAATATAACTTGGCACTTGAAAACTAGATGTTTCTGGAATCGATAATTTGGCCTGTATATTCGCTTATCCATACATTATTAGAGAATATTCCAATAATATAAGAAATTGTGTAAACTTCGGTTTTCAGTTATTTCAGTTACTTGAGGCCAATTGTTTATTCAGAACTACTGTAAACTTTAAGATGTACCGTAATTGTTCATATTCGGAAAAATACTTGTAATTCATAGAATACAAAGTAAAACTTCGAATATTAAATAACAATAACCTGACGGTTTCAAACGGATACTAATTCCTAACCCAATATATATTCTCTGCATTACAAGAAATATATACAAACATGCGTGAATATTTTTCGTAAGGAAAATAGTGGATAAAAAAATGTATAATTAATTTTTGTCCATGACATGGAAAAGTAAAATATATACAACTGGACAAAATCAATAATAATTTAATTGTAACCCATACATATTTATTCGATTTTCAGTTTATCTTCTACATGACCTTTAAAATATATTAAGACTCTATACTATGGTGTGCTGTATTGCAAAAATATCTAATGCACACAGAGACACTTTTCTATAAAAACCAAAACATAATCATACAAGCAAACTTGTACGTATAAAATTTTACTTTAATAAAATAAGTTTAAAATATTTAAAGAATAAATTTAGAGATGTCTTAATATTATTATATGATTATATAATAATATGATATAAGTTATCATATGATATTATTATGATTATATGATTATATTATATATTATATGATTTTATTAGAAATAGTTTCTTGAATCAATATAAAATCAATTTTCTCCAACTAATTCTATCTTTTAATTAACATTAAATGTTAAATTAAAGATAAATTGATCGTATTTAGCATAAGTGATTTGGGTTTAGGTTCATTTTTAAATTTGAACTAAGTGTTCTTTTACATCGTTGCAATAAAAACTGTAATAGACGTATGATTTTATTTAGTAAAGTTGCTTGACAACTAATAGTTTGCATTATATTATAGGCTACACCCAAATTTGTTTTAATAGAAAGATTCTGTTTTCCTGACAAAAATTCTGACACTTTTATACTCGCTCATTTTATACCAAATCACCTGGATAATTCCTCTATATACTAATCGATACTGTGTATTGACTTTTGATTTTAATCAATTCTTTATTGTTTATATTGGTTTTAAATTTTTAATTAATAACACTCGGGTGATAATTTAAAAGGTGTTAATATTCAGCCACTCTTTATTACTCGTTTTAATCTACTATGTAACGATGTTAATATAACATCAAATTTTTATGGTATCAGAACATTTTCATCTTCTGGCTTCATTTCTGCCTTTCTTCTTCCGAAATGACGGTCTTCGTCTTTCGTTTTTTCTCTGATCCTTCAAGTGTGACGTCTGGTACTTTTCCTCTGAACCATTTTCCTTTTCTCATTATCAGATCTCCTCTAGGTCTCGGTGAACTTCTCATACTCAAGGTATTTATATTTTAGTGTTTTTAGAAAATTTCAGCACTGTTTATGTCCGTTATTTTTATTTGTAATAAGTACTCAAAGATATATCCCGTAGATGAAACAAAGGTGACTACAAAAATTGTCAAGTTCTACAAACTGACTTTAACAAGGTCAAACAAGTTATGGGTTATACAACAGGTTTGCTACAAATATTTATTCTTATTTTTTTAAAGACAATTATTACATATAATTCTTTATATAATAATTTAAAACAATATAAGAAAGTTTTGTATGATCACTTGTCTTATTATTCTAGGTGGATTTAGAATCACAGCAATCCAATTTACGAAAGAAAATTGTGTAAAAGTTACCTGATTATTTTCTATTGCTTTATAATTTCAGAATAAACATATAGTAGTGTAGTATATTATTTTAATTTGTTTTAACTCACGAAAATTTAAAACATGCATTCTTGTGCCAATTTACATTCCGTTTTGAGTACCTCTGGTCTAGTAATGAATAGAAAGAAGATTTTCTCATTGTATTTGAGTTATAGATAAAAGAGGATCCTGTCGATCAGCTCAAGGTATTTAAGGGTATTTATTAATATCTACGTTCAGTGTATTCTTTAAATAATTAATCATAAAGTTAGTAAAACGTCGTTATTATAACTAAAATGTAATTGAGAATTGTTTATAACACCATATTTCATTAAATATATATTTTTACCATTTTAAATAAGTTAATTTCAAAGCTGTATACAGTACTGCTCTCACTTTAGATGTAACAATTTATGGTCTCACTACTAGAAGGTTAAAGAAAACCAAAATCTCTCTCTCAATAACCAACATACTTATCTTTCCTTCTTGGATGCAACGTAGTACTCTGTTTGCAATTAACTCTGTAAATATCCATGTTATCAAAAATTTTGGGGCGTCGAATATTTAAAAATTAAAATCACTTATATATCAAATAGAATCTTTGACTCTTTATATATATATATATATATATATATATATATATATATATATAAAGAATCAAAGATTATAGTTTTTCATATTTTTAATAAATTATGTTACTGACATTTAACTACTTACTGACATTAAGATCTTACTGACATTAATGACTACAAACAATAAAAAAAAGTCTAATTGTAGACATACATTTTTGTGACTCGGTTATTTATATTTAATTTTCTATATATATATATATATATATATATATATATATATATATATATATATATATATATATATATATATATATATATATATATTCCATTTTTGTAACTATCTAAATTGACATTTTTTTTTTTTACAATAGATTGAAATTGAAAACGAAAAAAACATATTTTATAGTTCAATAGGAAATTGCTAAGATATGAGGGGAATATTTGCTACTTGAGTCTAGAGAGCTATAGATAAAAATACATTTTCTTTTATAAATGTATTGCTATATATTATGGAACATATGCTCAAATATTGCTGTTTTCTGGAGATTTTTTTCGGTTTTCGAATGGTTGATAATAATTTGTATATTGTTTGTAAAATAATGTTCTTAATCGCGAGATTTTCATAATAGATCTGGGTTATTAAAAAAGATGTACACACTTACATATGGCTATAAAACATGATATATATATATATATATATATATATATATATATATATATATATATATATATATATATATATATATATATATAGTCTCATAAGGTATCAATGGATGCCAAATATCTTCCGAACAGCTGATTGTATTCTTCTGTTATCAACAAAATGACCAATACTCCAACGGAGAGATCTTTCTGTGTGCTTGCGTTAAAAAGGAACTCAATCTGTTACTTTCAGTAACGTCATTTTTGAAATCGTTATCAAACATATTATACAACTAGGAATTCAATAAACGACTGATACAAGACGTTTAAGAATACAATCTGTTCGTGTAAAAGGAAAAACATAGTTAGGCCAGGAACACCTGGAGACCAAGTTCAAATCATAATGTTTATATCTCGTAAGTCGTCTACAAAAATAATTTGTCCATGCAAATATAAGCAATAAATTTTAAATAATTTGGTACAAGATCACAGAATTCCACTACAATTTATCCCTTAACTTAATCAAACGAACAGGAAAAATAATATTTCATTTTTTCTAACTAATGACTAATAGAACAGTAAAATGTACTTAACATAATAACCCCCAAAAGTTCTACTAATAAAACTCTCCTCTCTATGCTTACAAATTTTATATAAAAGAATAAAATACAAAAACTGGAAAGTACTTAGTATTTAATTTACCTTGTTAGTTTGTTTTAGTTTTCGTTTACAGTGTTTTTTTTTTTTTTTTTTTTTTTTTTTTTTTTTTTTTTTTTTTTTTTTTTTTTTTTACTTTGACTTGCTGTAAGCTGAGTATCTTTCGCTTGAATGTTTTTGTTCTTTAATAATTTATTTTGCCAGTGACGTTGATTAATGTTATTACTCATTGGTTAGATTATGAAATTTACTTTTTTCTTGTTGCACATCCAATTTATACATTGGAGATATGTTTACATTGATCTTGTACTGAATGTAAGTGAAGACATTAAAATTATTTTTGAGTGTGGTCTGAAGATGATTATTTAATCATTAAAACATCGCGTCTTCTTAAAATTTGGTCTTATTTTTAATTTGCGTTTTCTTATATTTTATTCTTGAAGTTGAACAAATTTTACTCACTTTGAGTAATGTTTATTGATATCACGACATATTCCCGTGATTCTTATAATTAAATCATAATTTAAATAGAAACTTTTTTTACAAAAAATATCTAGTTTATGACTAATATTTCATTGCTGAATAACATGCTATTTATCATTGAATTGTTATAAAGATTTATATATAAAGCGTCGAAAGTCATCGATATTACAACAGAAGTTTTTTGAATAAATTTATTTTAAATTTAAAGTGTAGAAGTGTAAATTCCGTAACGCTGGTTTACAGCAGGTCATGTGTAACGAACCATATCATAGGCACACTGTTAATTTAATAAGCTTAACGAGCTTTGTGGTGTAATATATTCCTTGTTTATGTTTGTAAAGTTAGGGATACAGATTACCTTTAGATATAAAATGAATTTTAAGTGACTTAAATTAAAGACATAATTTCGTATCTGTAACTAAATATATATACTTTATTTTTATTTATACCATATTTGTATTTATATCAAACACTTTCATTTTTCCATAGTGGACTTTTTATCTCACATCGACCTATAACTTTTTTACTCTCAGTACTTTGTTTCTCAGTACACCGATTATAATTAAACCACTTTCATTAGTTTACATAACAATCTGCAAATATCACATAGATCTTTCTTTTCATAGATCTGTGTTATCATTGACTTTGTGAAAAATTCACATACAAACACAAACACACACAAACACACACACACACACACACACACACACACACCTTTATATATATATATATATATATATATATATATATATATATATATATATATATATATATATATATATATATAAACCTGCTGCAAAAACAAATTGAATGCACCGATAGGAAGTGCAGGCGTTTTGCTTATTGAAACGTTATGATTATTTAAAAATTTGAGATTGATAATAACTTTAGAAGGTGTTAAAAAAATTAGTGAAAAGTCAACCTAAAATAGGCGTACATTTGTTGATAAGCATTTCTTCCAGTGTATATCTGTCAAATTTGTACACGTATAACATTCGTTAATGACATTTTTTTATTTTCTGTCTGGGATTTGGGAGATATCAGAAACAAATTACAAATCTAAGCCGATAGAGAAAACTCCATTTTTATTCCAGACTCAAGAGTTGAGATATTTTGACAAAGTTGGACTAACCAGTTCCTAAACTGTTTAGTAAATGTTTACAACAACATCGAAATATGTTAAACTTATAATAAAAAATAAAATAAAAACAACATTCAATCTTTACAATAAATAATAAACATTGAAAACCTATGACAGCAATATCCATAGCTTATATTCTTGAAATCCTAGTTTTTAGTTTAATATTGTTAGTTGTTGTAATTTTAAAAGTTCTGAAAGTATAAAACATTAATTTTAATCGATATAAATTTGTTACTTTTACATGATACATTTTTGTTGCTTTTCTTGTTCCAGTTTAAATCTTCTTGTCATTCTCTGCGATTATGTTGGCAAATCAAACACAAGTCTGAAAATTAGATATTCAATTACACTCTCATTTTATGACTACACTACTTACAAATTTTCCCCTTGCATTTTATGACAATCACCAATTTAGGAGCTGGCGTCGTTTCAATAAAGAATAGTACGTTCCACGCACCATACAGACATACCTATAAAACGTTATGTACCCCAATCCTTGGTCGATCGAATCACCTCAATCTACCTTGACTCACCTATAGGAGGTCAGTTAGGGACTTCGAAACTAAAATATAAATGAGTATATTTTTCTTCTGGCCTTAGCTCAATACAGATTTTCCTGCTGGCATTTGTTCAAGATATGCTTAATCTCTCACTTACGCTATTTTCTTAAAAGAGAAAAATATAGTTTATTACAGAATTTAGGATATTTAGCTTTACTACAATTAGCCTTACTACATATGCTTGTAATGTTGTGATTTATGTAAGAACATTGTTCTACGCTGCAAAAGAGACGGCATCGTGTAAATCAGTTTAAAAACTCCAGCCTGCCAGACCACACTACTCAACAAAAGAAGGTATGCCCAACAATGTACCTTCCATTTGGGCATACCAATGTACCTCAAAACACTAAACACACAAATATATATATATATATATTATTTTATTTATATTATATTATATTATATATATTATCTTTATATATATTTTTTTAATGACGGAATTTCTGTTTTGTCAGTATCATTAATATCGGAGCGATTTTTATCGGTAAAACTTTGACGACCTTAAAAATATTTTTTTATTTGTAAACATCAATTTTCGTTCAATCATTTCCTGATTTATTAGTAAATTCTAAACATTTTCAGGAGCTAGTTTACTTCTCAATTGTTTCTCCTGTAAACGCAATTGAGGAACTTTTGTAAAATTATGTTATGCTGTCTAATATGGACATTAGTCTATGATTGCTTTTCCTTCCATTTCATACATCTATTCTTCCCAAAATAATATAGCATGTCTGAGTCTGTTTCATTATAATTTTCAGCAAAGTCACATTCACTTTGTTAACTTTCAGTATCGTGTTGTGATTCAACAATATAATCTTGATCGTTATCACTGTCTTGCACAGAGACTTCATTATCATCTGAATCATCACCTAATATAGGCTATGTTTAACAAAATCACCCAAATTGTTATCCCACATAAACATACCCGAATGATTAGATGATGGATATGCCATTCTAAAATGTACAATGAATAAACTAATACATTTAAGTCAATAAAAATAAAAACAATAATAAAACACCAAAATATAGTCAATGGACAATTATCCATGAACATAAGTTCAATACTAAACTAATAAAATGACAAAAAAAACAAACAAAAAAACAAGATAACTGGAAAATAATTCAAAATTGGTTACTATAAAATCATGAACGTAAATAGCTAGATCGGTATGAGATACCGCAGCACGTTTATATCTACTCATACGCATGTGATGAAATCTAAACAACAACTGAAATTAAAGGATACTGGCTAGTTGGGAAGGTTCCAGGATTGCCAAATTTTGCAAAACAAAACTTCCTTCCTGAGAACCGATGACGTAAATACGCGCGGTATGTAATACCGATGTCACTACTAGTAAGTTAAAGAGTACATAGTAGACAATGTCTATGACTATTTTTCTCATTGTATATAGTATATTTATCTTTTGCACCACGATTGTAAAAGTGAGAAAATACAAGGAACCTATTAGTATTTAAATAGTTATCTAACATGTGTAATATGAGATATTTTACAATAGTATGAAGTGAATCTCTTCTTTTCAAAGTTTTTACGTTCTTGGAATGCTGTAAGAACCGCATAATCAGTCCGGCCTAGATATGTGGAAATATAAGATGTGTCTCTTTGTGACTCTGTGTTTGGGTAGGTGCTGGTTGACGATTGTTGTAAGCATTATTTGAATTTTTATAAACATATTATTAATACTCTCTCTAATAAGCGGCTCCAAGAACTATGCTCACTCTTATATTATTATGTTTAGAAAAAGTAGATAAATACATCTTTAGGTCTGCGAAAATACTTAGAGATCTGCATTATTTATGAGATACTATGTAAAATGTTGTGTAAATTATTTGATATCGATTAATTAAAGTACAAAATAATACTGAAATAAATATGGCAAACAAACAAAATATTTTAAATATGTTTATTGTGAACAATTTGAATTTGATGAGATTTTCGTTGACAGAAAGTAGAATATTTGTATGTTATAAGAAGAACCAAGAAATTCGAAAGCATATAATATAATAGAAGTTGTAATTTATGTTTATTATGTATAAACTGCATCCAACAAATCATACAAACACTAAAGTTCGTTTATAAAATCCTTTTCAGTAAACAATATATTTAGGTCACGATTCAGGTTGAAGGATGATTAATGCCCGGGAGCTTTTCAGACAGACAATTATCCTTTTCCTGAAGTTTACTAAAGAACATTATTTTACAATTTTGTGGAATTTAACGATTCCTTTAATAAAATTTTTATCAGTTACTTTAACGAATAGGTGTGTTGAAAATTTATAAAAATGTTCTGACTGGTAAATTTGATTAAATATTCAAAGTTAAAGAAGCTATTTTCATATTTTGCTATTAGAAATATAATATTTATAGAAATATTAAATATGCTGTTTCTATCTACGATGTTCATTAATGATAAGTTTAATATACCGGATGTTCAGAATGTTTTGAATTAATTTATCAAATTCTATTTCATTTCATTTTTTAAATTAGTAATGACAACTAAATATGCATATAGCATAAAACTTCAATAATATTATTATTATTATTATTATATATATTATATATTATATATATATATATATAACGAATTATGAAGATATTTATCCAAGTTCCTCATTACGTCAGACATATATATGGATTCAGAAGTCAATGTATTTATATAACGAGTACTCAATCATTTTAATGTGTTCTCATGTTCTCTCTCTCTCTCTCTCTCTCTCTCTCTCTCTCTCTCTCTCTCTCTCTCTCTCTCTCTCAAAAAAACCAAAAACAAATATATATATATATATATATATATATATATATATATATATATATATATATATATATATATATAACGAGTCAAAGATTATTAAGATATTTATCCAAATTCCTCATTACGTCAGACTTATATATGGATTCATAAGTCTTTAAGTATTTAATCTTAAACAGAACATATTTTAGTATGTTACCAAACGTAGGTTTATCATCGTTAGACTCTGTATGTCCCATCTATAAGAATTAGTTTCTATAACAAATTATAGTATAATATTGTTCGTAACAATATTATTATTTTGGGGTGAATGTATTAATACTATTAAAAAAGGATATTCTGATAAACATATTCTAGCCTAATTAGTTGATGGTAATAATGGTAGTGACTTCTCTGACAGGGGAGAGCAAAAGGAATTTAGAGAACTGGTCCACATCGAACGGAATCATGTTATTGATTTTCTTGATTGTAGGGAGATTCTCTATGGATTGGATTTTCTGATAGGATAGGTTGATACGACGGTAGAAAAATATCCTAGAATGATATTTTGAGAGATTCCTTGTTGGGGCAAATAGAACAGCCAAGAACAATACTAAAATCGTCCATATTAAGCGAAAGTTAGAAAATATACGTTTTCTTATTTTAATTAAGGCTTAAGTTTTATTTTTGTAAGAGCTCGTATAGGTGAATTTTGATGTTAGTAGATCACTAGGTCTTTGAAACCCTGTAGAAATAAATTTGGGTGGGTATGACAAGCAGTTTGTCAGACATAGAAAAACTTTACCCTGTACAAAAACAGTTTTCCAGATCGCTGTGGATGGCACGTAAGATGGGATCTGCTTGTTGAGAACATCTAATGTCAGTGAATGAAAGAGTAAAGTGGTTTAACAGACTTGTAGGAACATTGTCTAAAGGAGGTAAGATTTCTTTACGTGTCTCCTCCTTATGTGATTAAAAATGGATATTGACTGTTATATGTAAAGGAACCTGACTGGATAGCACAACAGATGACATGGCAAAGTGAACTTTTATTTTACTCAACTAGTTTCCGTTTTAAGAAATTCTAGACCTTTCTGCAATTAATAAAAAAATTATGAAAATGTGAAAATTACACAAGATTTAAACATATTGGGTTGAAATATCCGAAATAGATAAACACAACCTCTTGTTATTTCAGTGTTAAAAAATATATTTTCTCGTTCAAACTAATGTAATAAAATAATCAAATAGAGATAAATATTTTGTTCTTTACTGAAATAGAATGAACCATCTTTAACAGAAGTTAAAGAACAATGTAATTTGTGTGTGTCTTCCATATTTTTAATTTTATTGTTAGCCCTACATGTTATCACGTATCTGCAAATCTATGTTATATTAGAAGTTGTCACTATCCCCATTCCAAATTAAAATTTTAGTTTTTTCTTTCATATTTTATTTAAATAACTGTTAAAATATCATTTGATAATAAAACCTTCTCTAGATAAATAAAATAATATTGAAATTTTTTTTATTTATTATAGGCTTACAAATGTTATTCATCTGTTTTACTTAATTAATAAAAAAAAAAAATTTAAAAAACACCTATTTGTTCACTTGAAATTATGAACACTTATAGAAATTTCAATAACCAAATGAACAAACCCATAAATCTCCACAATAACATTTTAATAATTCAAAACTAAGTGTCCATAACCAAATCACTATTTTCATTTGCTATATGTACACAAGCTGAATTAACACTGAACTAAAAGACAAAATGAAACTTGCAGTTCGGTGCAAATTAAGCTTGAAACTGATTAGTTAGTCCTTGAAACGTTATGTTGAACAAAACATTCTTTATTATTGAACATATTGTCTTCTTTCATTTGGTGAAGCGTTACTTTTGTCTAATAAATATTGTGTCAGTTCTACAAATAAATTTAAATGTTTCAAACTATTTATATGAAATTATCATTTTATATTTTAAGCTACTAGATGAAGGCCTCATCATGATTGAGGGTTATTATAATCTATTTAGAATAGAGAACTTTTCAGGAAAAACCAATACAAAATATTTTCTTTTATAAGTATTTCAAACAATATATATATTTGGCGTAAAGATAAATCTTATGTAACACTACATAATTGAAACTGAATAAGGGAACTGAATTGGAAATTTATATTACAATGTTTATAAAGGAACCAGAATTAATAAAGTAAAGAAAACACAATTTCCTACAATAGAATCTTCATTTATTCAAGGAAACATTTCAATGACTGAGGCATCATACTTGGCTGTAACGTATTCACAAACCATCTTGGTACCGAATTACAACAGACAAGACAAGACCTTTAACCAGATACCAATTGGGAAGCACGCCTACATGTTCAGTACTATCTTAATAAGGACAACGTTATAGTCGTATTATTCAAAATTATTTGTTTGAGTTGATTTTCTAAATTTGATTATTTGTACATGAATTGTGCCACTGGAATAATATTCAAGGCGAAGAACAATATCCTAAAATTTAATCTTAACTAATCTGAGATTTATGTCTGTGTTAAGCTGCCTGTCTAAATCATTGTCGGAAAATCTCAATGAATTGCAAAATTTTATTAAATATTGTGTTTTTCTTACATTGAAAACAATTTTTGTGAATAAAAAAAAGAGGGATAAACGAGTGGTATATTTACTTACTAAGTTGCTTCTTGAACATTCTCTATATTCTAATAAGGAAATATATTATACTAAAGTTTTATTGCTTCAAGTAATTCCTTTATAACACAACAACATTACTACTGAAAGAGCCTCAGTATTGAGTAAAACTTGTATAAACAAATTTTCCAGCAAGATACTTTAAATACATTACCAGAAAACCTTCTCATAAAATGGTCCAGGATGATCGGAGATTTAGGTCCACATCGTTTTACATATTGTGTTTAACAAACGTTGAGCCGATATCATTTACAGTAATAAATACTTATGATTATAATTAAATAACTTTTCGAAGTTACATAAAAATATAATAATTAATTTTTATTTTAAAGTTAGTAGATTATTTTGTTTAAGTTATTTGTACGAGTATATAATACACGACGTTCCTAGAGTTTGAATAAATTTCCTTTTTAAAGTGATAAGCTTAGACAGATACATTGGCGACACAAAATTACATCAAAATATAAAAATTAGTGAACACAATGAATCGTGCGATTAGACTTAATTAATAAATCGAAAATAATCTATTAATTAGGAAGAGCCAAAGAACCATCTTAATTTTATATTCAATAAATTAACATGATTATTTTACTTCCATTTTAAATATTTACTAATGTTATATATATATATATATATATATATATATATATATATATATATATATATCGTCTATATCTGAAGAAGTACTACTTGGTAATCATTTTACCTTAGGTCAAATATTTTTTAAATTTTTTAAACATTGAAAGCAATATGGTTTTAAAGTATATACAACTTCCACAGTAAATTTTGAAGTTAAATAACTAGACTCGAAAAACAAACAAAAACAAATATGATAAACATAATTTTTCCTTATAAGTAGTAGGTATAAATGTATAAATATGTAAAATCACTCTGATTTATTAAATAATAATTTCTGAACATCAAAAGCAATACATCCTACACAATAATCGAATGATAGAGAAGTATGGTATAGTGGTTGTATCACGAAATGCTTTCTTGTGTTTCAAATAAACTTTCCAAATAAAACGTATCAGGGGATATTTATTGTCTGTGTTATTTCTCTTCTGTTGATTTGAAATTTATTTTTATAGGTTGACTTAACTTTAACTTTACAAAAAAAATTTAACTAACTTTCATAAACACTCATTTACAAAATTTACTAAAAATATGTGACGTCATTTTCCCCATCCCCCTATGTAATTTGTATACAAAACTTTATAGGTAAGAAAGAAAACAATGTAAGTACTATTGATTACTAGGTCTTGCCACTTTTTATATAGTGTACTAGTTTACAATTGTACATAAGTCACATATTTAAAAAAAATATATTATTATTATTATTATTGTTCTTGAAGATATTTATATTCTTAAACAAATGTAACTAATTATAAATCGCATATTTCTTGATAAACAGCATATTTCTATAAGTTATCGACCATAACAATTTAGTTAAATTTATTAACTAAATATATTACAATATAATTCAGTTTAAGACGCAAAATGTATTAGATCATTTGAATTGTAAATGGGATAGAAAACGGTACAACTTAAGCTCATTTATCTTAATTAATATTCTCTAGAACAGACGGCAGCAATGCTATATAATAGTGCCGCATCGTTAACTTTGTCATGAAGATAATTGTTTTTAAAACGCTTTTATTTTCTAATGTGGACACTAATTTTTCAATGCACTAACAAGTAAATACTTTAAAATGGAAGTAAAATAATCATGTTAAATTACTCAATACAAATTTATGATTTTATTTTATTTTTTACTGCTAATAAATATTAAAAATTAAAGTTTTTTATAGTTAACATGAATTAATTATTTTTATAATATTAAATAAATTGAATAAATCTATAGTATATATATATATATATATATATATATATATATATATATATATATACCGGGTGTTCACAAAGTCTGGAAACCCCTTAATATTTATTTTATTAATAAATGCAGAGCAATGAAACTCTAAGATTACGTCCTCACTGTAGTTACTGACTTTTTGCTCATTTTAAATGTCTTTTTTCATTTTGGGGGGTCGTCTTGCGGAGGAAGTCTAATAATCTTTAAATGTAGGCACAGATCGAAATATACCTCGTTTTAAAGGTCTTTGTTAGAGGAACACATTGCCGCAATCCCGACTGAAAATGGACCATTCGTTTGGAAATGGCAGCCTCTTAAAGTTTGTTAAGTTTACTTTGCGGACATTAAGAGGCAGAAGTGAATACTCAACCGAGTTGGTTATGTTATTGTTTTGAGAATTTCATAGCTGAGGTGTGGAGGGATAGGAAATATCAGTAATGGTCAATTTATTTGTTTAAAAACGTTAAGAGTGTACAGATGTAATAGGGGACAATAATCATTTTTAATAAATTTGAACATACAGTATGTCAGTTGTTTATGTTTAAATTACTTACTTTGCAAAACAATAATTATAAAAAATGAACAAACATTAAGATTTGATTAGTGATCAAAACAAAATAACTAATATAATTTTACAGTCCATAGCATGAGGGAGATCTCGCATATTTGAGATATCCCTCTCACCTCTCCTCCTCTTTCTGTGATACCATGCAAATAAAGAGATCGTACACAATAGGAAGCACTCAATCTATCAATTGTGAGTATATTCAGTAGTCCTAGGCAGATGTTAATCCCAAGCATTGTATCTATCAATCATGTACGGAAAATTGTTTGTCATAATGTAGCTTGTAATATGAAAATAGAACAATTATTGATCTACGACTAGCCATTTGTGTATTAAAAACTTCGACGTCACCAAATTGTGGCAATAACCTTCGTTCTACTGTTATGAAAAATATATCTGAGTGATTACAAAGTTAATAAATATCAGAATTTTTCAAAAAGCACCCTCTATAATATGCTAAAAAATTTCATTCTTTAAAAACCAATAGCATTTACTATATCATATATATTATGTTTATTTTAATAGATTTGATATTACAAATAATTTGAATTAATATGCATTTTATTATGAGAGACAGTTTTCTTTCACATTTTTTTATATGTGTGGTTCAAAATACAAACTTCCTGTTGGACTAAAGAAGAAGGCGAGTAGTGTAACGTACGAATTATTCCAATATACCAAACCGATTCGAACCAGAGTACCAAGTTCGTTGTACAATGGCGTATATATTACTATCTAATTTCGCCACTCCAATCCGCATTCCCACCCACAATTGTTATAATATTTATTTAACATTAACATAAACCCAACATAATCTCAAACTAGTGTTTTATTTATTAAATTAAATCCCCTCGTTTGAAAGGCAAAATAAAATATTCCACTAATATGGTTGTCATGGTTACCAATAGCTCAAAAGCTTTTTCTGTAAATAAAATGACAATGCGTACAATATTTTTAATCTTTTACTCATTATTGAGAGTTAAAAAACATTTCAAAATAAATTACTATTGTTTCTCTTCCACACATTACCAACTCTTTATCGATCTGTAAGCCCTTTGTGTTATTAACAAAGTTTGAATCGCCTACTTGTAGAAAAGACATTTAATAAGTGCCAAACTCAAAACTCATTTGTTGAACAATGTTTTCACATTAACTTTATAAACTTTTATCAGCGTCAATAAATAAGTAACCAAAGAACGTATTATAATAAATATATTTGTTAACATTTTATCGGTTTCCTTGCAATATATACTCGATAACATACACATAAATTAAATTAATTGTAACACATTATATTTATTTTTTGTAATATTCTTTGAAGAACTGATATTTTATAATGTATAGCAAGGAAAATACAAAGTGCCATAGGATATTATTAAAGGAAAAAACATATATTTTCAATATTTTGTATTCTGTTAACAACAAAAAATGTTAGGTGATAATTCCTTTAAGGCTAAAGTCCACGTACTTATATTTGGGATGTAATCCAAGTTTCTTTACTTGAACACTTGAATATGGCAAAATATTTGCAATCTGCAACATTGTATAGAAATGATATTGAGTAGTATAGTCTGTTAAGCACATCAACTCTTGGATTATACGTACACTATATCCTTCATCAACAATCGATGGATAGACACAAATGGTAATATATGCCTATACGGTCAACAGACCTTATTCTTTTGAATTTTTATTGTTGGAGGTGGGGGAATAAAAAATATAAAGTATATACAACCAAACTAAATATCTGAAACTCTTGAATAGAATTTATTATTATGCCGTTTACTTTGAATTTCTGTAATAACTTCGTACTGTGTGAAAACATATATAAGAAAACATCTTTTTTAATATATATATATATATATATATATATATATATATATATATATATTATATTACATAACAAAAAAATATAAAAATATTAATAAGTGCTTACTCGAACTAAGGCTGAGCGGGAGCAATATTTGTATATAGCAATGATATAAACATTATATAGAAGAAGTGTCAAAAAATCCACAACAACAATATTATAACAAACATAACAGTTATGATAAAACATCATAGATAAAAAGGAAACTGAACTAGTAAAAGAAGTCATATAAGAACTGCATACACAAAATATCCTAATATAATAATGTCACTGTGGCTCCAAACCACTACACAGTAGTTAAATTAAATTGTATATCGTTACGCATATCAATTAGGAAGATTAGATATAAGTAAAGACACCATTATTCTTCAAGTAATGTAATAGAGTAATGTACGGATAGAACAAGAAATGGTGAAAAGAGACCTGGGAGAGAAGGAGAAAGAGAGGAATCTCAACCAATACTAGATAAAGGAAAGATGTAGTTCTAGAAAGGATACCTCGAAATTATAACACTCGTGTACACTATAGGTTAGCCTTTAACCAAAGAATGAATAACACCCTATTTCCTACAACTGGTTGAAAACAACTAATTATATTTCGAAAACAAAATCACAGATAGTAACCAAAAAATTGTTGTACAAATTCTTTATTCTCATTACAATTCCTTAAAAATGACGAGTAAAAAACACAAACCTATTCCACGCGGCCGTCGACTAGACCTATCGTTTCTTCCGACATATGAACGTCGTTGCAGTCAAATTCGACTTGCCAACACATACTTCGGAATTCATGCATTCAGACGTGTAAATTGAATTGAAAAAACAACACTCAAAAAAATAGAACGAATAAAGTTAAAATTAAACCCGTGGGGCTAAAATAGAACATCTATAACACTGTACAAAAAAAACTTGAAATCTCCTCATTGTAAAGCTACTATTTCATTTATTCTCTTGATTAAAACCATTTTACTATGCTAATTAAATATTGTCTATTTCATTTAGAATAACCCTGTATATTACTTATAAACTGTAGAAAAAATTATTTTAGGATTAATTATATAAAAGCGGCATTTAGTCCTGCCAATAACATCATCAACAAGAACCTGGCTAAACATGATTGATTAATGTGACCTAGTGAAGTGAACAACTGCGGTGCAGGTCTATTTGTGATATCCAGTTTCAGTTCCTAAAAGAGTGAAAATATTAAAATGGAAAGAACTTCCTAGCTCAGTATAAGAATAATGTAATGAATTTGTACGGTACTTTCACATTAAAGAAGATGGGAATTTCCTTCACATATTGATTCGTAAAATTTAAAGCAACTTCTACTTTTTCTCTTTGCAACGAAACCTCTTAGGGGATAATAATGTGTTAATTAAAGAACTGCACATTATTACTCACAAACATGTGGCAACTGCATTTTTGACACAGAATTTCTTATATATAATCAATCACAAACCATAATTCCATACGGCAGAAAGTGCAGGTACAATTAATTAGTATAACATAAAAGTGAAAAAAAAAAAATAAATAAATAAAATATTGCACAATAAGAATTGGCCATAACTCAATATAAACATACTTCATTAAACATTGAAATAAAATATACTATATATTTGGCTTGAACGGTCAAGTTAAATTTCTAATTGTTTGATCTGGTGGTCAAAATATATATACAACATCGAAATACGTGGTGTTATTTTGTATATTAGAAAAACTTATTTATCAATGAGTATTAACATGCAAACAAGAATTTCGGTATGAACAACATTGAACAAAATGTGAACTATAAAGATTTGAAATAAATCAAAATTCAATCTTTTTCATATCCATATCCTTAGTCTGTTGGGGATTGATTACTACTGCCGTATCTAATTTAAAGTTTAAATAAACCAATTCTTTTTAGTCCATTTAATATAATAATATCTCCCTTCAAGATTGTGGGAGATTGCATTTAATCTCTTCTATTGTAAATTATTATATTGTGTAATTAGTTTTGAGTGTTTCAAAATAGAATTCGTGTTATAGGAAATTAAACTTTCAAGTACTAATCCAATCGGTCAAACGTAGATGAGGAGTGATGTATCTCAATTGGTAGAGCACACTAGTCAACCATCAAAGTTCATGTAGTTGTGAGTAAGGTTGTGTTATATAATTAATTCCCAGTCTTAATTAATATAATAAACATAATCATGAGTTACTATTATTATATATATATATATATTTAAATGGTATTTTGAAGTTATTTTAAACGAACTTTTTATCACAGAATTTTAATAATATTTATACCCTTAAAAATATATAAGGTAAATTTTGTTTTCTCTAATAATATTATTAAATATTTAAATAAAATTATTAATAATACGTATATAATATTAAATTAAATAACCATGTGTAAAACTCATTTATGTGAAGCTGCTTAAGACGTAGATATGTGAAAACTAGACAATTTGTCTAGTTAATTGTTAATTACCATCTTTTCAAAACTACTTTTTTTTTTAATTAGGTCTTGTGGCTTTTGGTAATTTAGAAAATATATATTTCAATAAATAACAGTAAAATTTATTAATTCAATTAAAAATAGTAATAAATAGCTTACACAAGAAACATAATAATAAATTAAAAATAAATAACCAACTGATATTGATACTATAAAATAAATATAGTGGAGTTATTGCTACACGAGTATAATACAAAACACAAATAATAGAGAAACTACCACTTATAAGTAATAATAATTAATTACAAGAATAATAGCCCACTATGGAAGCAATGTCTGTGTTGAATTTGCTAAAACGTAAAATATAACAAAGAATGTGTCATGAGGTGATGAACTGTGTAATTATTTCATTATATCAATTAAATATAAAATAGTGTTATTTGTAACCATAATATTAACAATCCACACAATCATTATTTTATATTACTCCAAATAATAATAAAACAGATGTATACAGTCTCTCAACGTTGTTACTAACAATAACCTGTCAAAACATGATCAATTATTGTTACCTAATTAAGTAAATAACAGCGGTGTAGGCTTATTTGTGTGTATCCACTTTCAACTCCTAAATGAGTGTAAATATTGAATAGGAAACAATTACCACCTCAATATTCAGATTAAAATATTAAATGTATTTTTTTTTTAATTTATAGAACTTATCAAACTCTGCACTATACTTAAACAATATTATAGAATTTAAAAGTACTAATAAATATTAAATGGAGAATTCTTCGGTAATAAGAATATATAAATTATGGAACTTCAGTTAGTTTAACGTATACAATGAAAAGTCCGTTTTTGAAACAATGTACCTTATATCAAATAAATAAATATATTAATATACAAATATATTCAAGGGTTAGCATAAAATATACAAACACAATTTAACAAACCATAATTAAAAAAATTATTAAGGGGCATTACCTTTGTTGGGGTTGCTAACACAAAGTACAAAGAAATTGTCAAGTGAATACCAGCTGTGTATATCATTTTATTTTAAATATATATTAAAAATAAAGTAGTGATATTTTTATTAGAGTAATAATGACAATAGAAACATAAATAATTTCATTATTTTTACAAGTCCAAAGAATTTACTTCGGAGTAAATTTAAATAAATAAATGTAGTATTTCAGCAATAAGTCTCCGTTGAAAAATATATGTTTAAATACGTAAAACCTCGCACTCAAACAAACACACATACACACACACGCACGTATACGCACACGCACACACACACACACACACACACACACACACACACACACACACACACACACACACACACACACACACACACACACACACACACACACACACACACACACACACACACACACACACACACACACACACACACTGCGACGGTTTGGAAAAAGCCAAACGTCTCAAGTCCATTTAAAACAAGTTAAATTGCCGCGCTAAACCTTGTAGAGTGGGGACGAGGTGGGGCGATGACGTCACGCCAGTTCGAGAGCAAACTTGCTTGTTCGGACGTGAAAAGTCAAACTGCCTTAGTTCCTATTTTATTAAGAAACTAAATTATTAATATAAATAAATATTCAGTAGAGTCAACCGACCAATAATATCAACAAATAAATTTAAAATCACATAAAACAAAAAAGTTATTCAAGTTTTTAGAAGGGCTCAAAAACCTAAAATTTGGAAGAAGAATAAATTCAAAATTCAAAAATCGTAGAGTCATAACCAAGTGGGGAAGTAACAATAATCACAAATAAAAAATATGAATTAATAATAATTAACAGGTGAGAATGGACTTAGAAAGTCATTCTTGGGGAGTTTTTTGGAATTTTTGAGTTGAAGGGGGGATCATTTAAAAAATAATAATAAGTACTATTGTAGAGACCACAATAGGGCACAATAATAGGTACTTAGAATCAAATTTGAAAATAAAATAAGGGAGATATAATAATTACAAAACGTAAAACTTCAAAGCCCAAAGGCGGGTAAAATAAAAGTTAAAGGGGTAAAGTAACATGATAATTATATGTATCTAGCCTGTAAAATTGTAACACACCAAAGCAGAAGTAATAATACATAATGGGGGGGTTTTAATGAACGTAAATTCATACGACACAAATTTAAGGACTTCAAAGGCGAATAACTCAATAACCAAACGAGTTATGTAAAAAGTAAAAACATAGTATTTCGTCGTAGTAGAAGAGGAACAAGATTTCGTCAAAAGAATTTTGAGAAAGGACTTATCTCAAAATTTGAAAAGGGGAAAAATCAAATTTCAGGAAAAGGGCGATAACTCGCGAACGAAGCGTAGTAGAGCGATGAATCAAGTTCCACAAGACCCACAAGATGGAAAGGAAGAAGAATCCGAAAGGAACTTTAAAATCGGTTCGAGCGTTCGAAAGTTATAGCGAGTTGAACGAAAAAACGTCAAAAGTAGAGATTTTCATGCAAAAACATGAAAAGTTGCGCGCGCATCTTCAAGCAGAGTCTAAAGTCAGAATCATCATGTTGCCAACATGGATCAAAGATAACGTTAAAGAAAAAATACTATAAATTATTAATTAAAAGGTGTTTTAATTAATAATTAAGGAAGAAAACTATTCATTAGTCAAAAAATAGGACTAATAAAACATATAGTGTAAATATTTCAGACCAAAAGGGCCTGAAAACACATAATATATGGAAAATACCTTTTTCCCAAAAAGGGAGGAAAATTGGCTCCAGAAAAGTGGATTAATTCCCACTGTCAGGGAGACCGAGATTTAACCGTCGAAAGACGATTACTTTTGATTTGGAATCGACGCTTAAAGGACGTTTCTTCTGCAACCGACTCTGAGCTGAGAGGAAGATTCAACTGTCACTCTACTAATTGGACTTAGAATAATTTCAACTTTAATCGATCTTCAAGGCGACTTAGAAGAATTCGAGACCAGCATTCAACTACATAGCAGCTTACAGACTCTGGATAGAAAACATCACATCACCATCATCCTAATAATACAACAAATTCCAAATCCAACTAGAACTTCTATTAAAGTGTGAAGGTATCTTATACTTAAGGAATAATTCGCAAATATTAACTTCTTTTCAAATATAACGTCATTAGGGGAATTATTAAAAATTAAATTCATTTTTAAACCTCTGCTTTGGTGTTAAAAATAATTAATAATTTAAATACGACTTTTTCAGGACAGGAAAAACTGTTTGTGGTTCTGTCTGAAAAGTCAAGCGTTGTTATTTTTGTTTAATATATAGATAATATTACATTAATTAATGTTGTTAAATAAATAAATAGTTGTGTTATTGTTCAAATTAAATTGTTTTGTGTGATTAAAAAAGTTTTGAATATAAAATTTTTCTGTGCAAAAGAGGAAATAATATACGAATAATTCATTTCTAAATTTTGTTGTGTTTTTAATATAAATCCATTCTGTGTATGCTATTAACTTTGTTTTAACATAAATTTTATATATGTGCTCTGGTAATATAATTTGAAAATTTTAAAAGTTATCATCAGAACTTAAGAGCCGATTTCTCCCAAAAGGCACGACCTTGGAGAGAGAGAGAGTTAATCTTAAAAGAGTTAAATAATCGAGCATTGAGATAAAATTCAGGGAATTTTGCGTTAATTAAAATTTGGTAAGTTTATGAGGACAAGCTCATACTTATTAGAGCCAAGAGTTGCAAAATCTTTGATTTAAAAAAGTAAAAGTGAGCACCTTGGCCTTGCCCGCGCTTGCTCTGAAAAGACAGGTGGTTCGCACAGTCGGTGGTGATCGTACAGCGAGTTTAAGAGTTCGTGATAATAGTGTTCCAAAAAAGGGAACAAGAATCTTAAACTCGTCGAAGTCAAAGAGGGAGACGCAGCGTGGCGAGTGGCGTTCCAACGTAGCTGCAAGAAGAACCCTACTCGAACTCACTAACGCAAGAGGAGCGTAGCGCGGCAAGTGGCGCCCAATAGCGTGGAGCACGAAAAAGCAAAGTTTTGGAACAAATTTTCAAAATTTTGAATTTTTTAGTGTTTCATACGAACGAGAATATCTTAAGTTCTGATATAATTTATATGTACATGTGTGTTAGTAATAAGTTGTGCTGGTAATTACAACGACAAATATACTAAATTGCAAGAATAATAATAATTAAAAGTAGAGTCCAAATTAAACCGAAATTTAAATTTTTTAACTAATAAATAAAACCAAGTGAATAAGTGAAGTGAAAATGGGACCAGCGAAAGATCCAGCAAAACAGGAGGTTTCAAAGGAACAGGAGACAGAAATGCAGAAAATGGTGAGGTACCTGAACCAAATGGAGGATAGAAGAAAGCAAGAGAGGGAACAGGACAAAGCGGAACAAGAGAGAAAAGAAAAGGAGATGGAAGACAACGAACAAATAAGAAGAATAGAAGAAAGAATCGAGAAAAACAAGGAGAAAGAAGAGATGGAGGCCAAGCAGATCCAAATGGAAGCCAGATGGATGAAGAGAGATGAAGAATTGGAAGCCAAAAGGAAGCAAGAAAAGGAGGAGATGGAGGCCAAGCAGAAACGAGAGAGAGAAGAATTGGAAGCAAGATGGAAGCAAGAAAGAGAAGAAGCAGAAGCCAAGAGAATAAAGAGAGAGGAAGAAATGGAGACTAAACGTATCCAAAGGGAAGACGCACGTAAACAGGAAATAAGGAAATATATGGAGGAAATAAAGGAATCTATAGATAGTAATATGGCCGAAAACACGAGACGAATAGAAACTTGCGAAGAAAAAGTGGAAGAGTGCGTAGGGGAAATTAAAAAAATGACGGACAGTTTAAAGGAACAGGGAAAGTCGACTATAGAAATTGGGGAGAAAGTTAAAAAATTAGAAGTTAAAATTAGGGAAGTTGCCAAAATTAAAGAAACCGGTGGTAATGCTAAAAATATAATTTATTTAGATAGGGCTAATTTAGAATCAAAAACTATAGAATTTTGGGGAAATTCAAGAGATAATCCTGTGCAATTTTTGAAACAAATTGAGGAGGTATTCCAAGAAATAAATCCGGTTATGGAAGAAAGTGATAAACTAAAAGTAGTGGAGAAAAAATTGAAAGGAGCTGCCATGGAATGGTGGGAAATAATCAAGCGAGATACAGAAGAATATAGCCAATTTAAATTGTTATTTTTAGAGCATTATTGGGGTTATCAAACGCAACAAGTAGTTAGGAATCAGATAGAAAACCATAGATATAATCCTAACGGAAATATGAGTAGGGTTGATTATTTTTGTAAAATGGTGCGAAAGGCCGAATATTTGGAACCCAAAATTCCGGAAGAGTTCCTTATATACCAACTAATGAGGCATTTCGACCAAAAAGTTCAATTAGCGTGTATTGGTAGGGCTAGTGAGCATTTGGAGGACGCTATCAAGTTTTTGAGGACCATTGAAAACGTAGACGGAATGACGAGAGAAGTTCGCCGACCAGATAGTTTCGAAAGGAGGGACGGACCACAAAGAGATCAAAATTTCAGGCAAAGGAATCAAGACTACTCAAAACCATCCCAAAACCCTAACCCTCGATCCTATGGTCAAACCCAGAATAAACCTCAACCACAGATACCTCAAAACCCTGGTCCTTCAAACCAAAAATTCCCACCCAAGGTCACAAAAAACTAAAATACGAGATCTCAAGGCAAAATTTTTGGCAGAAAAAGGATAATACAAACGGAATTGAGATCGACGATAAAAACAAATTTAGCAAACATAAAAGGGGGGATCTGAAAATAAATAAAATTAAATTGGGGATTTTAAACACAGAAATTAAGGAAGATTTAATGGAGGAAAGAGATAATAAAATTTTAAATAGTGAAGCTTACGAAAAATGTCCGGAAGTAGGGATAGAAATCGAAAATATAAAAGTAAATATGTGCATTGACACCGGAGCTCAAATGTCCTGTGTTCAAGAGGATTTTTATAAAAATGTGCTTAAAAATAGGAACGATAAAATCTTGGAATTACCAGTTGTAAATACGGAAATGGTGACAGCGATAAAAAGCCAGCGACAGAAGATTAAATTACAGGCATTATTGGAGATTAGAATAAATAACCAATCAATCAGAGGGGTATTTATGGTGGTACCAAAGCTGGAAAGCAAAATAATAATGGGTTGTGATTTAATGTGCAAATATCGAAGTCGAATTAATATGGAAAAGGGTTTCCTACAACTGGTAAAGGAAAATGAATTTATTGTTGTAGATTTTCTTAAGGAGAATAGGAGATTAAGATTGAGCAAAAGCGACGCGCAGACCGAACATCAAAATGGCGGCGAAACCGGTAAAATGGTAGAGTCGTCAGCTGCAAATAATGGAGGCTCAAATTCGTACAAGCGAGTATCAGGGGCTTATACGTTGTCTACCAAAATGCCGGTAGACATAAAACCAAAAGCAAAGGACGTGTCTAGACCGAGTAGTGACAAATCAGAAAGTGGTCAAAAGCGAGGAAGCAAGTTAAGTGCAAGGAAGGAATCGGCGAAGAGGAAAAATGCAAATTTTAACAATGATGAAGTGCTGTTAAAAGCGTGGGATAAAGGTAACCAATTAATTAATAAAGATGAAGGGCTGAAAGGAGCGGAGAATAAAGGAAATAAAAATGTGCCAAAGGCAACAATCGACGAAAATAATAAAATAATAAAATACGACGAAAATTTGCAAAATAACTCTGAAAACGATTCAGAACTTACACAAGACAGATTCGACGCCAGAGACGGGAGAGAAAGGAGAGCTATAATAACAATGGCGGATCCGGAAAGACAAAATGGACGAAATTTAAGGTATCGAAAGAAGAAAGTCAAGTTCAAAAATTATACGAAGTGTAAAATGAAAGAAAGGAGGCCCGAAGGGAAAGTAAAATTTAGATGTGAAGGACTTAGGAGATATTAATAGAAAGTAAGAAATTTCATGAATAAAATGTATAAGTTGTAATGTTTAAAAGTTGTAATATGTAAAGTGTAGAAGCGAGTGAGGTAAAAGGGAAATAACGGAATCTCAGCTGATTAAAAGAATGTAACCTAGGTCAGTGAATAACAGGATAAAGCTTCAATAAATTCCTAAGTGTACAAGGTCAGGAGCCTAGCGGTAACACGCATCTGCAAGCCGCACCTGAATAAACAAAGTATAGACGAGGAGGTGAAGGGGAGAACCGGACGTCGATTAACCAATATTGACATACTGCGTGTTCAACAAATTAGCTGAGGGGGAATGGAATGAATGAAAGTATAAATGTGTACTGTTTTGTTTTTTATTAGAGGGAAATTTCCAATAGCATAAATAATTTTTTCTTTTTAACTACAATTAGGATAATAATCGTTGTAGTTACCAAGTACTTTATATATATGTAGGCATAGTTTTAAATTCAACCAAAGCAGATAAATAGAATCATATAAGACGAATTATTCCTTATATAAATGTAATATGTTTTGTGTGTGATAATGTGTTTATTTACAGCAAGGACGTTTAGATGAAACGGCTGTAATGGACTAAAAGAACGGTTAAGCAAATTTGTATGTATACCATAATAAATAACATGTGTTTTGAATATATAAATATTATACTATCATGAATAAAATGTGTTTTGAATATATAAATATTATACTATAATGAATAAAATGTGTTTTGAGTATATCAATATATGGAATGATGGAGGAGATGTTTTTTAGATATAAATAAATGTGTTTATATAAGTTGTTAGGTTAATATGTCAAACTTTATGTTGATGATTAATAGAGATGATAAATAAATAGTTAATATGAAATGTGATATGTCGAAAAAGGGGTTTAATACTAAAATTTTAGTTTTTTAAAAAATGAAAAATAGGAATTTTTCATTTTAACCGAAAATTTTAGTTCAAAGGGGGGATTTTGCGACGGTTTGGAAAAAGCCAAACGTCTCAAGTCCATTTAAAACAAGTTAAATTGCCGCGCTAAACCTTGTAGAGTGGGGACGAGGTGGGGCGATGACGTCACGCCAGTTCGAGAGCAAACTTGCTTGTTCGGACGTGAAAAGTCAAACTGCCTTAGTTCCTATTTTATTAAGAAACTAAATTATTAATATAAATAAATATTCAGTAGAGTCAACCGACCAATAATATCAACAAATAAATTTAAAATCACATAAAACAAAAAAGTTATTCAAGTTTTTAGAAGGGCTCAAAAACCTAAAATTTGGAAGAAGAATAAATTCAAAATTCAAAAATCGTAGAGTCATAACCAAGTGGGGAAGTAACAATAATCACAAATAAAAAATATGAATTAATAATAATTAACAGGTGAGAATGGACTTAGAAAGTCATTCTTGGGGAGTTTTTTGGAATTTTTGAGTTGAAGGGGGGATCATTTAAAAAATAATAATAAGTACTATTGTAGAGACCACAATAGGGCACAATAATAGGTACTTAGAATCAAATTTGAAAATAAAATAAGGGAGATATAATAATTACAAAACGTAAAACTTCAAAGCCCAAAGGCGGGTAAAATAAAAGTTAAAGGGGTAAAGTAACATGATAATTATATGTATCTAGCCTGTAAAATTGTAACACACCAAAGCAGAAGTAATAATACATAATGGGGGGGTTTTAATGAACGTAAATTCATACGACACAAATTTAAGGACTTCAAAGGCGAATAACTCAATAACCAAACGAGTTATGTAAAAAGTAAAAACATAGTATTTCGTCGTAGTAGAAGAGGAACAAGATTTCGTCAAAAGAATTTTGAGAAAGGACTTATCTCAAAATTTGAAAAGGGGAAAAATCAAATTTCAGGAAAAGGGCGATAACTCGCGAACGAAGCGTAGTAGAGCGATGAATCAAGTTCCACAAGACCCACAAGATGGAAAGGAAGAAGAATCCGAAAGGAACTTTAAAATCGGTTCGAGCGTTCGAAAGTTATAGCGAGTTGAACGAAAAAACGTCAAAAGTAGAGATTTTCATGCAAAAACATGAAAAGTTGCGCGCGCATCTTCAAGCAGAGTCTAAAGTCAGAATCATCATGTTGCCAACATGGATCAAAGATAACGTTAAAGAAAAAATACTATAAATTATTAATTAAAAGGTGTTTTAATTAATAATTAAGGAAGAAAACTATTCATTAGTCAAAAAATAGGACTAATAAAACATATAGTGTAAATATTTCAGACCAAAAGGGCCTGAAAACACATAATATATGGAAAATACCTTTTTCCCAAAAAGGGAGGAAAATTGGCTCCAGAAAAGTGGATTAATTCCCACTGTCAGGGAGACCGAGATTTAACCGTCGAAAGACGATTACTTTTGATTTGGAATCGACGCTTAAAGGACGTTTCTTCTGCAACCGACTCTGAGCTGAGAGGAAGATTCAACTGTCACTCTACTAATTGGACTTAGAATAATTTCAACTTTAATCGATCTTCAAGGCGACTTAGAAGAATTCGAGACCAGCATTCAACTACATAGCAGCTTACAGACTCTGGATAGAAAACATCACATCACCATCATCCTAATAATACAACAAATTCCAAATCCAACTAGAACTTCTATTAAAGTGTGAAGGTATCTTATACTTAAGGAATAATTCGCAAATATTAACTTCTTTTCAAATATAACGTCATTAGGGGAATTATTAAAAATTAAATTCATTTTTAAACCTCTGCTTTGGTGTTAAAAATAATTAATAATTTAAATACGACTTTTTCAGGACAGGAAAAACTGTTTGTGGTTCTGTCTGAAAAGTCAAGCGTTGTTATTTTTGTTTAATATATAGATAATATTACATTAATTAATGTTGTTAAATAAATAAATAGTTGTGTTATTGTTCAAATTAAATTGTTTTGTGTGATTAAAAAAGTTTTGAATATAAAATTTTTCTGTGCAAAAGAGGAAATAATATACAAATAATTCATTTCTAAATTTTGTTGTGTTTTTAATATAAATCCATTCTGTGTATGCTATTAACTTTGTTTTAACATAAATTTTATATATGTGCTCTGGTAATATAATTTGAAAATTTTAAAAGTTATCATCAGAACTTAAGAGCCGATTTCTCCCAAAAGGCACGACCTTGGAGAGAGAGAGAGTTAATCTTAAAAGAGTTAAATAATCGAGCATTGAGATAAAATTCAGGGAATTTTGCGTTAATTAAAATTTGGTAAGTTTATGAGGACAAGCTCATACTTATTAGAGCCAAGAGTTGCAAAATCTTTGATTTAAAAAAGTAAAAGTGAGCACCTTGGCCTTGCCCGCGCTTGCTCTGAAAAGAAAGGTGGTTCGCACAGTCGGTGGTGATCGTACAGCGAGTTTAAGAGTTCGTGATAATAGTGTTCCAAAAAAGGGAACAAGAATCTTAAACTCGTCGAAGTCAAAGAGGGAGACGCAGCGTGGCGAGTGGCGTTCCAACGTAGCTGCAAGAAGAACCCTACTCGAACTCACTAACGCAAGAGGAGCGTAGCGCGGCAACACACACACACATACTCATTCAATCATACTAAAAATTATTATATTTATATGTTAATTAAAGGGTTAACGCATTAAGGACAAATAATCCCAGAGATGGCAGCAGAGTATGATAATCACAATTACATCTGAGGAAGCTACCTTCAGGACCTCTGTCCGCGACGAAAAGCCGCATCCTGCTCGAAGTGACTGTGCTTAACACAACCGATTCCGACCGAATGGTCAACTAACATTCCCCAATATAAGGTAAAACGTATCCTTACGGTAATCTGGGCCGATGAATGAATTTTACAATTGTATTTGTAAAATTAACGGAGCCAATGGAGGACCAGGAAACTTGTGGGCAATAACTAGAGCTCTATAACATAAAAACTAAATCATAAAATACTGTTGCGAGCTTAGACATCATTACTGATAATGAAGCAGTCACAATTTCAGTTACTTTTGAGTCAAATGTCAAGGTCAAAGGAAGGGATATGAGCTATACCAATATAATTATACCAATATTATTTTCGACTTTACAAATTATCTCATTGTAAAGTCATAAATAACTGGAAACTGCAGCATTCCATTGTTGATGTAATAACTAATTAAAGATGTAATATATGTTTCGTACACTTTAACACTTTCAAAGGAAATATTTATGGCAGTAATTGTTGTTTTATCAGTTAGATAAATTACTTTTAGTTATAATATTATGTTCATGAGTATTATAGAAGTTTCTATCGACTAAATTGGTATTGAGTTATTATTAAAACATAGTTATTGTTTGTGCATGTAAAATAATTTGTTAATTATATATTTTATATAAATGTATAACTTTTTTTTCATTTATAAAACAAATCCTGTAACATTTCATATTTTATACAACACAGTATGTAAACGTAGTAATGTATTTGTTAATTACAATTACAAAAAAGGTAGATATTCTTGAAATATCACACTTTTGATGTTCAGTCTATAAAAATTATATAGTCTATATAAATGTTAACACATTTCATATATTTCAATCTTAATATTTTTGTAATATAGTTAATATACGTCGAAAAATGGGATATGTTAAAGTCAATAAGATTTCTATCCGGAATGTTTTGTACAAAAGCTTTATTCACATTCCACTTCATTGAGAATGACACGTAAATAACAATTATATAAGTGGTAGATTATCTATTAAATGTCACACTTGTGATGTTCCTTCCATAAAAGTTAGATATTACATATTGTTTAATAATGCAAATAAAAATGGGATATATTATTGATATTAGGAGTTGGTAACCTAAAAGTTAAAAAAAAATGTTTTACTCGTTCTAATACTTAGAGAAAGACGCATAAAAATTTAGTGATATAAATATGAATTTTTTTTTATCGAAAAATGAATAGAAATATCAGAATTCGATAGGTATTCAATAGTTGTTCTAGTCAATTTTTTGTTTCGATTAGCTTATGCAATTTTCTTGACAGACTTCGATTTAATATCTATAGGTGCCATTATGGTTATCTAGGCACAGCAATAAACTATTCTTCTTACTAATAACAGAGACTCGCAGTATGGAAAGTTCACCTGCTGAGCTTCAGAAAGGTAGTAAAACATGGAATTTCATTTACACTATGGCTAGAAACACAAGGACTGAGTCATATTGGCGATCGATGCAATCGCCGAATCGATGTATCAAACCCATGTTACAGTATAACAAACACACAGAACACAATTCTCACAAAAAATACGCCTAAGTATCAGACGTGTTTCAACGACAAGGTCGTCCTCTTCAGTGATATACAAGCTACACCAATCAAACTATAAATAATAGTTTGATTGGTGTAGCTTGTGTATCACTGAAAAGGACGACATTGTCGTTGAAACACGTCTGATACTTAGGCGTATTTTGTTTGAGAATTGTGTTCTGTGTGTGTTGTTATACTGTATAATTTTTCTCATAAGTCAAGCTCAACATTTAATATAAACCCATGTTAAACAATGACTATAAACACACAACAATGATGTGGTGTTTACGCCGTTCTTCCGTTGACTCGACATGTCTTTTCTCGCCACATTCGAGCGGAGTTGCTTTTGAAGACGAACAATCAATCTAAATCTCGTAAATTGTTTATTCAGGCCTGTAAATTGAGTCTTGATAAAACAAGAATTGATAAATACATAACAAAAAAGTTAAAATGAAATATTGAGTAACACAAAGAACACAATTTATTAATTATATATTTACTATTTTGTTCTGTACTATAAAGACTTTAACCCGATTTTTGTATTATGATATTTTTAGGCCTATTATTAATTATTTGAATAATATTATATAGATCTGGTAAAACATTTTGGTAACATCCACTATCGACGATTTTTAAAAAAAATATTTAACTCAAATTATATTAAATAATTCAATATTTTGAGTTTCATACATTTGATTAAATTATTTCTTAATAATAGATACTACTTCGCGACGTCTAGTTGACCAAGTGGACGCCGCTTCTCCTGAACAATATTGAAAATTTGTCATGTCTACTGTAGACTAGACATAAAACTCTTTGTGTGTTTTTAGCCTTTATCAAAACCTGTAATATTTCGTAGTTTATACTAAGGAATATTGTAAGTAAACCAAATGCATTTGATTCATATTTCAAGGGGATGAAGTCAGTATTGTTCTTATAATAAGAGAAATGACTTTAAAGTATTTATAAATTAATTATGAACAATTTATCTAATTTTTGAAACTAACCAAGTCCACTGTCTATTTTTAATCTGAATTTTATTGCTTGGACTATTTCATCTTTCTATATCAATGTTATATTATTTTTATTTGACAGTAGCATAAATAGAATTGGGCTCATATATTTATTATCTCAAGTGATGCTAGAATTATTGGAACTGTAAAATAAATATATAAATTTCTTGAATTGAACTGTGTAATTTGGTCACCGACAGACGCATCTTTCTTAAACCAACAATTGAGATACAAGGAATGTAATTGAATGGCAAAAATACTTTACTTATTTAGGTATAGAACTTCATATAACGAAACAAAAGGAAGAATATTAGGGGTTTAGTAACATATTTTTTAAGTAACTCCAATTTTCGTAGAAGCTTTGCCTGAAACCGCAACGAAAAGAAAGTTGTTATTTGTTCACAGATTTATAGGAGTAAGCATCAGCGGAATAGCGTACGAAATGAGGTTTCTGAAGTAACAAGATCTCTACTTATAGATCTACAGGAAATGGAAAAAAACGTATATGTATATGAATTATGCTGCAGACTAGTTTTTTAGAGCTGTAACAAACAAAGAGATATCCAGAGTGGCAGTCAGATATCCATCTTCTTTAAAAAAGGCTCCACTGGAACACCGGCAAAACAAGATGATGATTGTTTCTCGGCAAGCAGATGGAAACTTCGTAAGACAACCAACTCGGAGAATTAATATACTATACTAAATAAAACACTATTCTGCCATGGATAAAGACATTTAAACTATTGAACGCATAATCTGTACTTCCTGTAAATATAAATAAAACTATGCATTAAATATGCTTTTTAACTATAATGAGTGGACAGAGAACTATAAGCAATGAAGTTGAAAGCACGTTAGGAAATAACAAAAATAGAAAAGTAGATTCGTTAATGATTGATTCAGAAAAGAAATTTTTTATAACTCTGTAAAATGAAGAAGAAAGTACTTCGCCTGAAATAAATCACTAGCGAAGACATATATTTCATTTAATAGCGACTCAACTACGATATCAGAAGCATATCTAGGAATGAAGATGCAAACAAATTAATATATATATAACCAGAAGTCAGTTGTACTTCTATCAGCTGTTCCTCGATAGTATTGTTTTATTGTTAGATATTTGTGTTTGTGTTTAATAGTATGTATGAATTAATTTTTCCTTTGTCTGATTGCACCAAGGATGAAATACGAGCAATGATACGTTTCATCAATTCAAAAGGTATGGAACCAGGAGATATTATTCGTCGAATGAAGCAGCAATATGGAGAGAGTAGTTTAAGAGGAAACAGGATCTACGAATTGATCGATAGCAAATATTAGGGAATATTTTAACCCAAACTATAAGTCAACACATTGGTCTAAATAATGACGTTTCGGGCCTCATTGTTAAGTTGCTTTCTATATGTATGATTTATATATTAGGTAAATTAATACAAAATTTTAATTGCACCTACCAAATGGGTTTACATAAATGACAATTTATTATCACCACTTCTCTTTATATATATATATATATATATATATATATATATATATATATATATATATATATATATATATATATATTTTTTTTTTTTTTTTTAATTTGATGGGACTGTTATTCTTATTTCATGATTTTTTATAAATAAACATTACTTTCCTATCCTTAGTTTGTGAATTACACTTTGATACAAACGATTTAAGAACTTATTCATATGTACACTTTTTGTATAATGTCTCATTTGCTTGCAAAAAATACACATACATAGTCACACACGCGCACACACACACACACACACACACACACACACACACACACACACACACACACACACACACACACACACACACACACACACACACACACTAATATATAATATAATGTTAAACATTTTAGTGTCATATTACATACAAGAGAAATAACAAACGTACTAAAGTGTTGAGGCTCAGACACTTACATTTACCACCTTCATTGTCCTAATTTGCCTTAATTATCGCGCTATGTTGGTGTAATTCTTAGAGGAAAATTTTAAACTTCTATCATTATTCAACTTTAGTTTTTTGCAAATTATAATTATATTATAATTGTAATGAAAACAATAAAAGAGGTTGTATCATGTTTGTTATAAAACAATTTAAACTTAAGGAAGTAAAAACGCAATGCTTACCGAGTGGGTACGTCATCAGATGGAATGATATTTAGCTATATCTTATTTAATGTAAATAAATCACACCTTATTTGAGACATATTATAAATGTACTTTAAAACGTTATTGAGCCTATTCATATTTTTTTTGCATATTACTTACATTTTTTTTAGAACTGCTACTATGTCTTAAATTAAAGTAATTGAATGTTGACTTCTTGATTCTTTTGACAAAAAGTCAAAACTTTTGATGTTGAAACTTCTCCTTTCTCGAAAATATTTCTCTATCTGCATCTGAAAGTTGTAGTTTATACAAACGTCTGCCCGAAATATGCCTCAAACATATTCAAATAGTCTGAGGATAATACAATTTCCTAGGATATGTTAGAAGCGAAGTAGTAGCATTTGTGAACATTTGACCAGGATGTACCACAAACGATTTAGATAGTTAAAATGCAACGTTTATGCAGACCATGTTCTGTAACATTTTAGATATATTATAGTAACAAGTGCTCAGCATGTGCCTTCTTTGTCTTAATTGGTTGTAATATAGGTATAATATGCCTAAATGAAGGTGAGAATCTTACTTAGATATGTAACTATGTAACCATATTTTCCAAATATCATTAAAACGTCCATTGTTCACATTTGATATTGTGAATTAATTTTAATATATGAAAGATATACTAACTTAAAAGTGTATTCATGTCTGCAGAACGTGTTTTAATTACATGGGTAATAAAAATGCCTATGATATCCACGCATCCCGTATGTTCATAAATGTTCCTGACACATAAAAATATGCTTTTTGTATTTATTGAGAATATTCTGAGCACATAACGGTACTTCTCAGTACGTATTTGGAAGTAGTAAAGTTTTTTGTGTGCAAATTTTATGACAAATAAATATGTAAACAAACTAATGTAAATCTGCATAATTCAAAATATAAATCAAGGCAATAGGAAATTACTTAGTATCCCTGGAAATAAATAGAAATGTTTCAGAGCAAACCAGATGCCACTGCGAACGAAAACATTTGTCTAAATCCATTGTAACGGCTTAAATAAATTGAATCTTGTTTGTTAATGCTGTCATTCGTTACCTTCATTTCAAGTTGTCGCTACAATTCTTTCTCATAACTTTCAGTTTACTTTTAACTATTGTCAGCTTCAACGTTATATTAAAATCTATATTAAGTTCAAAGAACAAATTTTACTTTAATTATATTACGTTTGTCTTCAAGTTTATTAAAGTCTGGGCAATAATTAAAGATTCTTCCAAAATCCTCACCTCTCAACCCTTATCTTTAAGTTTTTAAAACGATATTGTACAAGGGTAAAAAGTGTACTTGAAAATTATTTTTTACAGATAAATGAAACTACATTTATTTTACCATCGTTTTATATATTTAATATAATGCCATCTATTTGTTTGTTTTGTAATTTACTATATAGACTTGATTGTTTACGAGCACTATGGTGAAATTTGGAAAAAAGAATGTTGATTACCGTACTAAAAAAAGCTACAATAACAAAAAATAATGATTTATAACATTATTGAACCACATTTCGCTACTATAATTCCTTAATGGTTATTTCGGTAACCATTTTACCATCATATAATTTTGAAGTTAGATCTAATTTTTGCTAGAACCCTCCAAAGACGGTAATACAGTATGGTTACCGAAATGTACAATATGGAATTAGATTAACTAAATATAGTTAATTTATTTTTGAATTAATTACGTTTAGCTTTTGAACCTTATATTAGTACATGAATCAACAACCTTTGTGATTATAATGTCAGTTTAAAATCTGTCGTCTCTTTCAGTGTTAACCAATTAGTGTTTTACACCTAACGAAGCTACCAGTGTGAAACAGAGCTTTAGGATTTTACTTTATAACAACAATTAAGTAATTTATATAGTAATTTTTAGGTTAACTGTGGATTTTTAAAACCAATTACCAAATATTAACACCCAACTTACTGAAGACTCTGTATAGGTCCTAATATATTAATGATATTTTAAAGGGTGAATATTTGTTTATAATATTAAATAGCTCAGGGTTGTAGGTGTTATTATGAATCAGTAAAAGATATTACAATTATCAAAAATGTTATGTAAAAAGTCACATTGATATCAATAACGTATTGTTATGTACGACTATCTGACAAAGCGTAGCAAATATCTGTTTCGACTCGAATGCAAAAATTGTATTGATATCTGTTACTCAGTGGATGGCCAATCGAGTGTACTAATATTTATGAAAAATAGTTTTGCGATTCTAGGTAACTAGGTGGAGCGATATTATAAAAATTATTTTTTTAGATTATTATTTTTATTATACTAAAGCGGAGGCTTGTCTAAACAGTGACTGCACAGTACTACGTCATAGACAAGGATTCTCTGATTAGGAATAAAGCGCTTATTACGTAATATAGATATTATTGTAATATTATATATAATAGTATGAATATGTATTGAACCTCTCAAACTTTCTTAAGGATCTTGGACATAAGGCGAACAATGTACTTATCGTCATTCTGAAGTTATTGGTATTTATAGGTCTTCTTTTTGAGATGTTTGGGGACATTACAAAATCTATTTATATTTGGGTAGAAAAACATAACAAATAAAAAAAGACACGTCACAATAAAAAAGATTTCATCTTTATTGCAAAATTAATGACGATGATTGACAACCAAATCAACGAATAAATTACATCAAATAGAATAATTCTACACGTTTCACAAAAAAATGTAAGATAGGTGGAAATATCGCATAAATACACATCTGTTCAATATTAACAACTGTATTACTCCACAATTCACAAACTCCTGTCAAATATACTTTTAACCAACCTACATGTTCGTAAACAAAATAATCAAACTCATATTGAGGTAAATTTAACCTTTAAATACGTTTGAAAAAAGTTATAATTTTACGACTATTATATTTCTAACTTATGACCAACCAACGCTAAGTCCTGTTTTAGCCCTACCTTTGGAATTCTATTTTTACAAATTGTTATGCCATTAATATATAAGGTTTTCTCCAAGTATAGAAAAAGTTATACGATTTACACTATTGACCGATGGTACTTGGTAGAACTCCATTTTTATGAAAAACAAACACAATATTTAGTAAATTCTACAATTTATTTGAGTCTTGCCGACCATGGTTTCGCCAACAACGGCATTTACAAGGCAGCTTAACAAAGTCTTTGTTAAGCTGCCTTGTAAATGCCGTTGTTGGCGAAACCATGGTCGGCAAGACTCAAATAAATTGTAGAATTTACTAAATATTGTGTTTGTTTTTCATAAAAAGTTATACGTTAAACGTGTTTCATTAATGTTATTTTAATATATAAGTACCCTTAGCGTAATTCTGAGTAAATTAATTTTTAAAGCTGCTTCCATGGAGTGATATTTGGTTCAACAGTGTTAATAGTTTAAAATAATTATATTCAAGTGTTGAGAAATTGGTGTAACTGTTTTACAAAACTTCGTGTCTAATATAGGTTTATCACGATACCCCGTATTACCCGCATAATTGTAGCATCACAATCCGTTGCAAGTGGTAGCAGAACATACCGTTGCAATTAGTGCCAGAGGAGTAGTTTCTCCCATATATTTTTCATGTCTTCCAATTACACGTACCGAATACTAAATAATGTTCACTGAGCATATCCAGTGTCCAATGAAAATTGGTGTGAAAATTGGGCCTAATCTAAACATAGAGGAACGCAGTAGTATGTACACCTTATTACCTAAATCGGGTCCCTGAAGAAATAAACCGTAGCAATACGTTAGTCATTCGTACTAAATGACTAAGATACAAATTATACAAAACTACATATCGGTTGAAGCGAGGCCCTGATACCGAGAGTATTCCAATTGTGAAACTAGACATGGATGATCTGACACTTATGGATAACGAGATCGTAATCAAATTGTATGATGGAAAAATTCGAGAGGATTATAGGGAATAGAGGAAGGAACCAAAAGTAACTGTCTCTCATGGCCGTCTACCAAGGGGGAAACAGAAGAAGCCCCGCTATTTAGGAGAAAGTTCTATCAAAGAGGGAAGGACTTTATCTATGGTAGAATAAGAACAGAGCACATGGGAGGACAGCAAATGAAACAGGACTCTCTGGGTTTTGGGATATTTTACGCTTAACCTGTACCATTGAAAGTCTTCTGTAAAAAATAACTTACTTACCCTTCTTTCTGTGTGTAGGTGTGTGTAAGTGAATAAGTTGAGTATTAATATAAGTTGACAATAATATTGGATTATAAATTACACATATCTACAAACAGAAAATACAGTAGTGGGACTTCAATGTTCTCAAACTCCCATCCTTCCATATATGGATATATTAATATGAATAGTGGGTAAGTAAATATTCTAAATTCAAATGGAAGTATGCTTTTTAACATATAATATAAAGGGTTATTATTTGAGCTTAAAAAAAGAAAATAAATAAATAAATAAAAACCACTTTTACTGTTTCATATTTTGTCAAAAGTAGGATATAAATTATAAATTTAGACAGTTTGATTCTAATAATTATATCTGAGGTTTGGTGAAATTACTGCATAACATCAATAAATAAGAATATCATATATGCAGTAGTTGGATTTAAATTCCCAATGAATGATGATCAGACACCAAGGCCTACTAGTTCTTGCCCCACCTTAAATGTTACAATAGCAACTTTAACAATTATGAATTATGAAACTTTTGAATTATGAACAAGATAGAGTACTTACTTTAAATGGGGAACCTTCCTATCTCTTCAATTTTTTTTTTAAATGTTTTTTTATTGTTATAAATTGCCGCCATTTTCCAATATAGCACCAACCTTGAAATTAGTTATAGAATATACTGTATTTTATGGTTTCTTCAGGTTTAAAACAATATTTTTAAATTGTTTTATTCTTGGGTATTTGTTTTAAATCTTAACGGTTTAGGCATACAGGGACTTAAAGTTAAGAAAATTAAACGTTAGATAGGCCTACAAATAATTGATTCCCACATCAAATGTTACAATAGCTAACTTTTAAACAACTTGTGATACAAAAACGTTTTATAAGGAACTCCCATTATTTTTGTAAGATCTAAAATGACGAGGAATTCAATTTTGAAAAAGATGGGGAATTTCATTCAAAATAGGAATTTGATTTTTTTTAATTGGTAACCCCCCCCCATTTTTATAATGACAAGTTATTCTTTGGTCAAGTTTGAGAGTTTCTAAATTGTCACTTTCCCAAAATTAATTGAACAATTTTTTACCAACTATACTCTTTCTGAAATACTAATATTTATTTTTTTTTTACGATCCTGAGATGTTACTAAAAAGTTTTTTTTTTTTTCATAAGGAGGCAAAAAAATAACGACGAAAGAAGTAACACATCTTCTATTCCGAATTAATTAAATACAAAGTAAACATGTGACGGGCCTAAATACTTAAAACACGTACTTAGGAAAATTACTTAAGTTACATACAAGAGGGTAACTTAAGTTACTTAAGTTATATACTCTCTTGTCTGTTATTGGGGAAACAAATGCTATATTCCAACAATGACCACCCTTATCAGCTGGCTTGGCTGCCGGTCGTTATCGATTGAAGTCCCTTCCCTTCCCTGCTGCACAACGATATCACAGGCTATGCATAATAATGGTTAAATGACTCTTATTTTTGTGATACTGGTTTTTAATATAGTTGTTATTTCAATCTTTAGTTCTTTTAAATATTAATCAGGAAGTAATGAGAAAGAAACTCAAATCATATTAAGAAGAAGTCATATTTTAAATAATTATTTATTTCTCAAAAAATCCTCTTGTTCTTTATAATGAGGATATATTGTTGACAACTGTGGAACTTTTATTTTGAAAGTCACGAAATTATAATATTTTGTATTAGGATTTTAGTAAACATTAAAAAATATATATATATATATATATATATATATATATATATATATATATATATATATATACATATATATATCTTAATTGTGTTTTACTATCATTTATTTTGTTATAGGGAGATGTTTATTTCATTTCATTTGAAACTAAATCGAGAAGAAACTCTCATTTGATTAGGTATTTTAACGTTTTTTTATATTAAATTTTATCGACTTAAAAATAGCCTACAATTATGGATAATATAGTTATTACCGTTAAAAAAATACAGGTCAGTCATCGAATAGTAAAGATCCGTAACAACAGCGAGTGCCTATTCTCCTCTCTGTTCTACTTGGTGCACAGTGATGTCTCAATGGCTACTGAATATGGCTGACATCGTGCCCTAATTGTCCAACAACTGACAGAGGTTCTAGCCCATCCCTGAGATGCAGACTGTGGTCCCATCCAAACTTAAAATTGGGTTCCTCGTCAAAATGTCTAGGTCTTGCACTTATAGTAGTATTTGCAAGCTCAAGGCTACGGGTTAGAGTTACCCTTATTAGTTGCATGTGTCACAATATGGAATCATTCTTGCTCAGTTTGGAAACCTACAATAGCAAGTCAATACAATTTCAGTTCACAGTCGATTAGAAAGGCGACTTTGATAATATTGATTTCTAATTATAGCGGGTAACCCAACAATAGAGTGTCAATTGAATGTGAACAGAAATTTTAATATAAATGGTTTGTCTTAGCCAGAGCTAACTCCGTAACCGTTAAAAGGAAAGAGCGGTAAGAATCAGGAAGCGCGTATATTGTTATAAAAATGTAAGAAAAGGAAACTGCTACAAATTAAAACTAAAAGAATTAGCTACAAAACGGTGTTTTCAAAGTCATCTCGGAGTCATCCTGGAATGTGATGGAGTGGCGGTAACGTTCTTTTCCCTGTCCTTGAATCCTACCTATAAACCGTATATACAGAATCCTAACTCATCAGGAAATGCTAGAGTACTTATTATATGTTCCTTTTACAAACAATAGATGCTTAAAAGTTAGGTATTTTGGAACCAGGAAGGTGAGGGAGGGCAAAGTTTTGGCATTATTGAACGTGCAGGCGTTAGTTTACCGCAGTATATGAAATCTCATGCCAAAGCCTCAGCGAAATCTTTCATTTTATAAGGCTGATGTTACCTCTCTTATATGTTTAACTGATAGCACACATAGATGAAGTCGAAGCCTTTCTAAAGTCATCATTCTTATAAACTTATTTTTAGGTTCTTTAGGTGTGAGAGTAAACTTAGGTGACTACTTCTAACGTGACTTAAAGGCAGAGTATTTTCTAACTTATTGCATTATATTGGTGATTATGGTAATATATAAGAATTTTTGGTGAGGAGAGAAGAACTAATATCCTGGGTAACCTGTGCAATGTTGTAGTAGATAAGATAAGCTTAATTGACAAAACATTATCAAATGGGTGACTAACAACATAGTCAGCCAAATGAATTAAGAACTATCTCTTGGAGATGTTGTCAACTAACCATGTGAAGTATGAGTTTGTGGACTATATGTTGTAGGTAAAATATGCTATGCATAACTACGTGGTAATCTTAAATACTCCCGACAGAAAAATATTACCCCTCTACTCCTCTACTTCAACGCTGGCGCACAAACCCTAATGTTGCGCAATTAAACCCTCGGTAATTTTGCAATGAAACCAGACTTCAAGTGAAAATTCTGCAGAAACATGTTATCGAAGACACGACTTTTATAGATGTCAGTCAGGGAGAAGCCGTCTTCATCAACCTAATTTCTCTGACCCCATCAAACTACCGCTCTCTATCTGGTTTATAAATCTTTAATTTCCCGTTAAAAAGTGCTTAGCCATGACCATCAATAAGTCACAGCAATAGATTTTGAACGTTGATAGTGTGAATTTGAGGTGTGGCTGTTCTTCCATGACCCAGTTGTACGTTCCTTATTCCATAGTCTGTAAATCTTGCCATCTTCCAACCGGAGAGGAAAATCGTTGTTTAGAATTAGGTATTGACTACTTATACTGAGGAAGGAATTGAGAGTTTATGCTAAGCAAGTTATTAGCTATGCTACGTAAACAAAGAAGCTAAGGATGTTGGTTGTATCAAAGGGATTATAGCCATTTATATTACTGCTTTGAGATTGTCTTCTAAAACCTTCTCTAATTAATTAGTACACGATCAATTTTAACAAATAGTTGATTGATAAAGCCATAACAATTGGATCCTCACCAAATTGATAGGCCTCAAAAAAATTTTAAGTTTCCTTCAGCTTCGAAATATTAGTACCTAAATTTCACAAAAAAATTATATTATTTTTTGTTTTTGTATGATAATCACCGTAGCAAAACAATGATATGACGGTAATAGCAATAAATAACTAAAGTGATTCGAAATTTACACTATAATTTCTAATTATTAAAAAGGTAACTAACTTCCTTAATAATAGCACCAGTGTGTATAATATTCAAAATACAATAATAATATAATTGAAAATTAACTGATCAATTGTTTTATTGATGAAAACTACGTTAGACATTACCGTATTGTCACAGAACGATTTTCTTCTGACCGACCGGGAGGAAATATCTTATGAAACAAGACACACAAACTTTGAGGGGCAATAATTCAGAAACAATGGTCAAGGAGATTGTAGTGAAATTAGATTTAGAACTTCAAAACAAAGGGGCAAGTCTTACCACATAACGACATTGTTTGAACCTTCTTGTACAGTGTAGAATAGTTCTTCATAACTCAAATTTAATGAAGTAAATAGCAATCTGAATTAAATTTATGCTATCAACTCTCGATATAGTATTAAAATTTGGTACAATTAGGGAATTTGCTTTTCAACTAATTCAAATTAAAAACCCGATTTTCAGTATATTTATGTTGGTAACAATTACAATTGAACTTCAGACAAACACAGATAAAATATAACGCTATACATCAAAACTATTAAAAATATCGCACCTATTGTCAATCAAAGTAATAACCAAACATAATTAGCCATATCATTAAATGTCAGTTAGAATAAAAAATTATAATTAACGATGGACACATTTGTGTATTTTGTACAGTGTTTAATAATTATTGTATACGTTAAATAAAGTACAAATTAGCATCACTTTTGTCTTAAATATAAATATTATTAATTAAAACTAAGTTTTAGTGAAGCCTGTAAAGGTTGGTTTTGACTTTTAACAATTAGTTCTTAAGAGTAATTTTCTGTTATTTAGAATTTTTCGCATAGATTTCGATTTTATTTTCATATTTTACTAAACTTTTGTCGATTTCTTTTTACCAATAACTAGCGATTTGTTATTGTATGACATATGGCAACCACACTTTCTTACTAGGTTAAGGGGCTCACTTTAAACTAAAATAATAACAGCAAATATTTAGAAATTCTTAATTTTTTTATGTTTATGATAGCTAACGCTAAAATATAATAATTTCATTCGAAATTTGATTAAAATATGTCCACATGTCTGGACCAAAGAGCGCTGTATAGATGACAGACGACCATCGCCAGTCAGCCAGAAAGACATAATTTTAAAACAAAACACTTATTTGGTCTGAAGGTACCTTAAAAAAAATATACCCGAATAAAAGGTGATAATAATATCTTTTCCCACTACTTATCTTTCTCTATACTAAGCATATATTAAAATAAGAAGAGAGACGAAAACCCTTACACGTTAAATATATTGTCCTTTACAAAAATCAGCTTTTTTCAATTTCACAAAAAAAAACTAGGTTAACAGAATCCACCTACAGTAGAATTATATTTTATAAAAATCAAGGATAATGAAAGTAGTTACTTATAAAACTACGGCAATCAAAAGGATGTACTTCTTTTATACCTTATACGTCTACATCAGGCAAAGCACACCTCATAATAATATTTATATTCTTGTGCTACATTTATAAAACTAATAATTATGAAATATTTCTATTTTTCATGTATAAAGACTTAGTTGGTATTATAAAACTAAAACTTCCATAATATAAGTATAAAGTGTAACAAATCCTTTCATATAAGTACCGTCAAATCCTCTTAAAAGTTATTTTAATGAATAAGTTTCAAGTAATATCAATTCTCTTAATTCTGTACATTATTCTGAAATTTTATAAAAATTGCAATGTCAGCGACTGAAGTAATTCTTACTTCACATTAAACTTTTTACAGTAATCGTAAAGATTTGTCCTCTTGATTAGGTTAATTTTATTCAACTAAAATTGCCAACATTTCATCATCTTCCTCAAACACACATTCTACAAAACCAAACATTAAAAAAATATATTACTTGCTACCGCTTCAAAAAAAAATTCAACTAAGTGATAATTATAAGTAAATGATTTTAATACTGAAAATCTCTTCGATATTACAAAATGAACTGGACGCTAAATTAATTGACTGCGAAATTTACTATAATTAAATGAACTCATAATGAAATCTATAATGTATTATCAAGTAACATTGACTTCTTGTGCACCTGTTATAGATGTTATGTTTTAATTTGAAATATATAGGAATATATAATAAATCTTTACATTTAAATCGGCAGAATATTTTCTACAAATATTTTAGGCTTGAAAATATATCAAGGTGTCCATGTAAACAGGCGAAACATGTGAACTCAGAACTCCAATATTTGCAGCAATCTTTAAATGAAAGACTTCACTTACTATTTAGTTACCATTAAAAATAAGAAATATGAATTTCGAAGTTCGTCCTTCATTTTACAATGTTTGTTGACTATACGTCGGAATCAGTTACATCGGCAAATATATCAGTGTTACTATAGACTGGTTTTTCCTCTAGCAAATGGACGAATATAAACATGGGGTGTCCGCTTTTTTTGTTATTACATAAAATGTCTAGTAGGGGCAAGAATGAACACTTTAGTGATATATTTTATCATGTACTTTACTTTCAATTGGAAAAAGCGCGCTAATACGTCATGTCCGTTGCGAGACTCTAGAATTAGTTTAAAGAGTTCTACGACTTTGGGCTATTTATGATTACAGCGAAATGTCATAAAGTGATCCGGATGTCCAAACACCTCACACACTTATAACATATTCAGACTGTTCATGTACAGTATATAGCGAGGTCCTAAATTAAAAGAAAACGAAAACTCTTAATATCTCGCCAACTATGTGGTAATTGAGTTATCGCTTGGGTAAATTCTGCTCATGGTTTTCTTCCATGTAAACAAAATGACAGTATATGAGAGGGTACTGTAGAGCATCAAGGACACTGTGCGTCTCAAAGATTTATCAATGAATCTGTTATCTCTTCTGTGGGGAATGATGTCCCTTTTAAAAAAATACTATACCAAAAATGAGAGTCCTATAAACGATCTTGACCTATTCGATGAGAAGCTGTAAAACTACGGAACTGAAAGGAGACTTATTCTTGAAATTAACTAAATTAATCTTTAAAAAATAAATAAAGTAAACTAACAACTGTTAGTTTAAAATCAGTTACACAAAAACAATATAATAAAATAGTGTTATACGTACCCTGTCAGTTTTTTTGTGCAGCAGAAGTTAACACAAACAATGAGCAGAGGTACTTGACAATGTTCTAGAGCTACCATGAGCAGAACTGATTAACCACTTGTTGTAAATCCGCACAAGTAACAGGAGGGTAAGAGGTGGTCAGCTGATAACAACCGGCAGCCAAGTCTGCTGATAAACGAGATCATTGTTGTAATATATCATTTATTTAATTAAGCCGAGACTAGGGAGAGCTCATGTCTTTTACTTAAGTACGTGGTTATAGTATTTAGGTCCGTCACATGATTAATTGCAACTAATAGGGATAGGGACAGTTTTAGCTGTTTGTCGCTATTTTTGAGCATCATTCTGGTTAAAGGTTGGATGAAAAAAAAAAAAAAAAAAAAAAAAACTCTTTCAGTAACTGCCCAGAACCCTAACAGATATTACAATATGAATATTAGTCTCTCAGGAAGAGTATTGTTGAGGGGAAAAGCTGCAATTAAATTCGTATTACGCGATCATCACGATTTTTGTAAACCATTTTTTTAGCCAATTTTCAAGTTTGTAAGCTACACAGTTCTACGAATTTCGTGATGAGTCAGTGATAGTTGCCTTTCAAATATAGGAATAGATATATAGATTGAGGGTTCAACAGCATGTATTAACAAGACATCTATTCCAATATATTATATATTATTATGGAAAAGAACTAATTTTATTTATTTGTTATAATGAAGCAATTATACGTTCACTGTTAAATTTCGCAGCGGAAATTGAAAGCTTAAATAAATATTACAAATAAAACTATTGTCTGCGAAATAAATAGCGAAAGTTAAAGCTAATATTTTTTTACCCTTTTAATAAATCAAATATTCACTTATATATATATATATATATATATATATATATATATATATATATATATAATAAATTATTGCTCTATTGTGACACAAATTAAAGGGAGGAAAAAGTGTGTCAATACATAAAGACATCAGGATATATTGTTCTTATAATAGTTATGTATTTTAAAATTATGTATAACATTTATTGATACAATTAAACAAACATATTAGCGTGACTAGATAAAATACTCTTATCAGACGTTACTCAAGCAACCTACTTATTTTTCTGTAGTCGTTATTGAAAATATATCGTCTAATTTCATATTTTTAATAATTTTAATACTATTCAAAATAATCAACTAGATCATATAACCTACACTCATATCTTGAATGGATTTAAACTGTGTTTCTAACCGCTTATTCAGCCAAATTCTACTTCTTACAAAACGCCTTTTTTATGAAAGAATTACATTTATTTACACTTAAATATAAATTAAACTGCAGTAATGATAATATTAAATAAAATATTATTACACGATTTTATAACAAAAAATAATAAATGTGTAAATTGTATTATTTAAAAAGAATGTGTATAAAGTTTTAGTAATTTCGCTAAAATAGTAGCAATTCTTATTCAACCTTAACCAAACACATGTTTAAATATTGATTTCAAACTATTTGTTGCAATTCATATGTTTTAAATAATGGCATTAGAACTTCTCCGTCATAAACATGATTTTTTTTTTAATGAAAAATATCGGTGGGTTTGTATTCTATTTATTTTTATATTTTTAATTTAATAATTAAAATAATAAAATGAACAAAACCACAATTTTCCACAAAAAACTCTTCATTTGTGCACACAAAAAATACAAACTGACGTTACAATGACTAAGTTATCCTCTTCAGCTGCTAAATGTGCTACACTCTCAGTAGGGTTTGTGTGCATATAGCACATAGAGGTTGATGACTTAGTAATTGAATTGTCGTCTTCCATTTTTGTTCGATAAATAAAGAGATTTTTTGTGGTTAATTGTATTTCCTTTATTTTGTTGTTGAAGTTTCCACAAGTATAGCTCATTACAGTTTATTATTTATTATATAACCTTTCATTTAATTAAATGCTCTTTTGAGTCTGACAACAAATTGTAAAACATTTATAATCCTCTTAATTTCTATTCATGTTTAGGACATGGAACGTTCTTGTTAGCAACTCAAAGTTTAAATATCATTGAAATTTTGGTTATTCAATCGTATTTAAAAAGTTTTCGGTCAATCCTTTCAAATAAATTGTGAATACAAAGTCATCATTTTTTTTTTGATGTTCTATGTCATTTCATGATGCCATATTTATAAATTAATTCATGATTGCGTATACAAAATCAGTGATATTTTCTTTCTATTAATAATAAATATATTCAGTAATCTTTTTAATGTAGGATATTTTGAAGGCCCTAATTTTACTAACATTGTTACAGTTTATATTCTTACAATAAAAGGAAAAAACGGTAAAATTACAATTGACCTATATTAGTTGTAACGATATTGATGATAATTTACTGCGATGAAATCTCTTAGGAATGAAAATTATTTACGATATGTCAACATATTCCAGTTCATCAGTTATAAGGTAACAAACGAAATATCGCTCAAGAGCTGTTATAAAATACGTGTGGACGATATCAGACTTTTATTGTAACTTTTTAACTGACAATTACTGAAATGATGTGTGGTGCGGAATACTTATATTGTTTTTATTTTGTTAGGGATATGAGTAATGTACATGTGTACGTGTTTTTTGACGGTTGATTTTTAATTCTAAAAAATACTCACGTAAAATTTGTATTATAACAATTTTTTATTTATGTAGTATATAATATATTATTTTCAAATTCTTTGGATATTTATATATTGTGTGATTTTTTTTTTTTTTTGATTTTTTAGTACCAATTTAAAGTAGCAACGTATAAGTTATTGACACAAATTAATTTATTTTGGCAAGATATTTTGTTGAAAATTTATAAGTATAAACACAATACTATACTTTATAATATTTAAAAAAATACTCATATTATGGGATTATAAAAAATAATAGTTATAATGAAAACAATAATATAAAAGTTGTGATGTGAACACATATGGATAGTAATACAACATAAAAACTTCAATCGACAATATATTAATGGAATTGTTAATAGAAATAAGTTATTAGATAATTTCAGAGAAAATAAGGGAATAGCCAGAAAAACGTTTAGATCATCAGCCATGATGAAGTGTAAGGGTAATTGCTATAGAAGAACAAGAAGATAAACAACAAAGTTCAATTCCACCAATAACCTCTACTACATTGACATCAAGGAAGCCACTGACGACGAGGTACAAAATACCTTCCCTTTTAGTTGTCATAGGTGTAAAACAAAGTGAATGTAGTTAACTGAAGCCATTAAAGAAATCTCTTTAGAAAATATTATCAACAAGATAAGCTACGTTTGTGATATTTCTTAAAAGTTAGTACACAAAATCATTTTGACAAATGGTTGGACAGACGTATTCATAAATCATATCTAAACTGATGTTTGCCAGCTACAATATATTACGTATCTATATAGAAGAAAATGTAAACAATGAATTTAATAAAATAACTTTAATTCTGCTGTATCTCATTTAGGGCTCAATTATGAAAATGAAAATTCATTATTGTTATTTTTTAGTGGTTGTTTAGCGACTCTTCAAAAATTTATTGAATTTGTATTTGATTGATTCTAAAATATAATTTATGAAAATTTAATTCCATTCAAAGAACATTTTCAGTCTATTTAATAAATTTAAACAAAATTATAACTTGAAATATTTTACATTAACTCCCCAATCGCTCGGAACTTTCTCAAACGATGATTGTAAATGTTGTCCTTCGATTGAGTTAATAGTAGTAAAAAGATGTTCACGCAATAAGCTTTGCTCCATATATAGTTATATTAATATTGTGTTTTTACATGATCACATAGTTGTAGAGAAAGTAAATTGGAGTATTTATAAGTCAAAAAAAGTAAACACTCTAACTTTTAATACTTAAACTCATTACACCTATCATACTATTATTTTGTTGTTATAATTAGTTATCGTGGTATAAATAAAATTATGATATGGATCAAAAATCAATATCAGTATTTACGTATTGTGACACCTTAAGGGCAAAGAGTGTTTTATTTTCATGAAATCTGTCTGTCTTCAGTATAAATAATGTAATATATTAATAATATTAATGGAAATTAATATCTCTTTATATAAACTTTACACTTCAATGTCGCAATGTGTTTAATACATTTCAAAATGAAAACCAAGTGTCTTTTGTCGTAACAAATCTAACTTTGATGAACAAGTTACACTTGCCTTTTTTGTTAAAGCAATTCTCTTTCCACGTCAACGTTTATTTTGTTGTTCAGTAATCCGATAAAGTTCCGCTTTAGCTGTCTTAAATGTTTTTTTTTATTTTCTGCGAAATTTAAAGATATATTGTTTGGTACAACAGTGTAAATACGTTTATAAAATACTTTTTTTAAATCAGAAGTTTATTTTAGATTCTTTTTCATTAATATCAGTGTAAAAATGGATATATTAAATTGTATATAGACTTAAAATTATTTACATACATTTCCTCTGAGAGCCGTTCAACTAATGTAAAGCTTGTTAGTTAAAGAGGATAAGGAACATTACTAATTATTATTTTTATATATAATCTTTTCATCTCTTTAACGTTATTATTACGTGTTATTTTTTATTTTCAAAAATATGGTGGATATTATTATTTTTAAAATAAAGATAGAAGATATTTAATTTTTGAAAACATAACTGTGCGGAAATCGTAAATTATGTTGTATGGTCATAAACGGCGCTACACACAGTGCATATCCTTTCTCAATACCATAAAAAAACAAATCAATATAAATATTTACACAAATTGTTCAATATCAGAAATGTCAGCTGAGAAGTCATCAATCAAAATTGAAAATGAATGATGGGCACACGGTTAATGAATTTTGTTCATGAAATTTCATTATTCATTTAAATTGTTAAGAAATCTACTTCTACTTCTACTCCACTCTATTTCTACTTCTACTTTTATTTAGTTTCTAAGCCCTGTTTGTATTCAAAAATTATTTTGTACTTTAGCAACAGCTAATATTAGGTCTATAACACTGATAATATTTTCTATATTTATTGAAAACATTCTTCCAACGTGTTTACATAAACGTGATTGCAATTTTGTTAAACCTATAGTACACAAGTCTTCCCAAATAACAATTTACAACTTTAATAAGGTAAGTGTTGTGTAGGATGGTATTTAGGAGTATTACAACTTCTTTAGGCTTATGTGAAGAAACGTCCAATTAAAATTATTTGTTAAGTTTTGCTTATGTATTGAATAGCCTACAGTATAGCGGAGATATTTCAAAGTGTGATATAATCTATTAACTACTATATTATATTCGTCATTTTACAATCATTGAGGTATGACTCCGCACACTATTCTAAAAACGTAGGACTGATAAATATGATGTACTGTTGTGATATAGGAAGTCAAAATTCATCTTCGTTAAATTGATATTATGGTGAATAATTCGTCTAGTTTTGCATCCATTCAATCTTGAGTGATTTAAATGTTTGATTACAGGAACAATGATTTACTTACATAGAATAATAATATTTTTTTAAATGAACACAATATATAAATTACTGTAAAGATGGTAGTCAATTATAATAATATCACCAGTAATCTAAAATGTTTATATACATTGTAACTTATTATTACATTTGAGTCGCCTTCCTAATTTTTCCTCCATAATATCCTACATCCTACATCCTATAGTCCTTATAAAGTATACTAGATGCCTATGCTTTGCTCAATATTAGTATATATTAGTTACTTTTTTTTAGTAGTCAGAGCAATTCTTTTTATTTTGTAGAAACACATCTAAGAAAATTGTTTCTACAAAATAAAAAGAATTGCTCTGACTACTGAATAAAAATGTAACTAATATATATATATATATATATATATATATATATATATATATATATATATATATATATTGGCAATTCGTAAAAAGCTAATAGACTTTTTAGTTCTACATAGGATTATAAGGAATATAATATCAATATTAGGACAAGAATAATTACGAAGTTATTATACGTATAAACATCGAAAGATTTTTCATATTTTTATTTATTTATTATCTATTTTTAGCTAGGTCATAATTTTACAAATGCCATTTAGAAGGTTTATCACTATTTGTGTACATAATAAACTACCACTAAGGTAATGAACAAAACAAAGCAAAACATTTACCAAATACTATACTAAACATTCTGGATTATACGTAACTTTTAAAAATAAAAATCTTTAAAAAATATAAAAATCCATATTAAATAGTTGTAGAGTTTCCTAAAGTAATCATATTAAATTGTAAAATGAGAAATTCAACATTGAAAATGTTTTAATATTTTATATTTAAGAGACCTTATATAAGGAGGGAAATAGTTTATCAAAGATCAAGTTTATAATGTAAAGGGTTAATATAAATATTGAAATTAACTTTCATTTGATCAATAAAGTTTTACATACCACTTGCTAAAGTTATGTTGACATTATTAGTATAAAGATATTTAAATACGAACTGTAATTTCAGCAGAGTGTCTCGCGTCTCTAATGATATTTTTATATGCTAGATAAACAAATATAATGTTCGTTTCTTCTGAGTTTTCTTTGTCATATTCTTATTGGAGATAAGTTGATATACTAAAGTACGAGATATTTTCTAAGTAAATGTTTAGGATTTTTATTCTAAATTTGAATAGAATATCATACCTTCCTTTGCTTGTACCATAAATGTTGGTTGTTTGTGTTTTGGGCAACGTACCAAAATTCCTTTTCGTAGAATCACAATCTCATGTTCTAGCGTTGACAGATGGAGTGTTAAGTGCTAAATTATGAATAATAGAAACACTGCCAAGAAATTCAGAATTATCATTGAAATATTTGAAATCATTCAACTGTGGAACGATATTTAGAAAGATAAAATCATTGTATGGATTGTCCGAGAAATAAAAATATCATCTGTCTGCACTTTTTCGTTACCGTAATTTCTATGGTCACCTACGAGTTACTGGACTCAATTATGTATCACTTTTGACTTGTATTGAACTGTCCATTGTATTTTGATTCTATTAATTTAATTGGTGGGTTATGGACAATGGTAGTTTATTTTAAGTATTGATTTTGCTGTTCCGTCAGCGTTTGGAGATAAACTCAATATTTGCTATGAACGTTCTTCTAAAAATTCTGGTTCTTTGTACAAGTAGATTCTTTGCTTCCGTTGACTATACAAGACGTTTAACCTACATAAATCAAAATGAATAAGATAAAATTTGGTAAAAATAACGAACGATGTTTTTTTTTTTTTAGTTTTCCGTTTTATCACTGTTTACTAAAACACTTATGTCGTTTGGTACATGAACAGATACCGTTTGTTTATCCATACTGTAAATAGGTTCAATAATATATATAAAGATTCATTGGAATAATCATCTTTCTTATTGGTTTCCTTTTCTACATGGTTTTGACTTTTCTGACCTCTAAAATTCTCAAAATAGATGAAAAATAAGTAAAGTTTAAAGTGAATGCATCTAATGTTAGGTTTGGTTAGGTTACGGAAAGATAAAACTACAACTAATAAAATAAAACTCTGAACTTATTCACAGAGACTCAGATTATGTTAATTATTGTGTTATTTCAAAATAGATTCTACAACAACAATATTTGATGTTGTTTCTATGTTAGTTTTGCTATAATTCAAAAATGATTCACGGAAACATCGGAAATACGCTTGGTACAGGTACGTGCTTAGACACAGATGTTTGGTTACAGGGCCAATACATTATAAAAACACAATTTGTGGTGGTAGTTGTGGTGATCCCAGGTTGTTCTGCACTCTAGTAGTCATAAAAGTGTGATAAGTAGTGTCATATAAACATATAAAATACATTATTATTATTATTATTATTATATTAGTACTCACGTTGGGTGTTTGCTCTATCAACCCTGGGGTAAGGAGGAAGCTTAAGTATAATAACAAAGCCGGTAGTGTGCTCTACTGATCCTAACAATAACATAAAGTGCTACGCTCTGGAACACAAAGGAGGAACTATAATTCATATATTACACATAAATAGTACCGGAAGAGGAACACATAAATAATACGGAGGAACTATATAAATATATAAACACACATACACACATACACATACACAACCCCCCCCCACACACACACATATACATATATATATATATATATATATATATATATATATATATATAAACTTCAGTTGTTATTGAATTAAATCGTTATTGAATACATTCCTTTAATGTATTATTTTCACTGAAAATAATGTAAATGACATTTTCTTAGGAAAGGAAATTTAATACAACTCACATTCGTTAGTCTATAAGATTAGTTTGCATTACTGTGAATAATCTTTCTTCGTAGATGGATTCAGGATAATCAGGGAAAAAACAATTGTTATGGAAAATAATAATATATTATTCTAAACAAATTTATAGATATAATTTTAATTTTTTATAGAAAAGTGGAAATATTGTCCATTACCTTACGTTCAATGTAAACCAATTTAATTCAAAAATATAGTCTTTCCTTTTCGTTATTAATTTACCCATTGTGAATATAGCTTCTATAGCAGTAGATAAGGACGCTAGAAGAAATTTTGAAGGAATATTCCAATTTATAAAAATACCAGCGATATGGGGGAATTGAATTTCCTTTTTCAAAAGTTCCCAATTACAAATATTACTAATACGTCAAGTTCACAACCACTAATAAAATAGAAGATTCATTGACGGAGTGAAATATCTGCTGAGTCCTCTTCCTAATTTAATTTTTGTTTTAAATAGGGAAAACGTAGATAACAATTCAACAATTGAAATTTAAAAATTGCCAAAAATTCTATAATTTGTAGTTCATATATTTCTCTAAATAGCTATTAATTAAATAAATATTTATACTTTTTTTAGTAATTAAATAATTAATTTGGTAAAAAATTAGAAAAAATTTAGAAAATATTTTCTTAACTTGTTGCGTGAAGAATTCACAAACTACCCCAAAGTACCAGAAGTTATCCCAATTCTGATACAAGTTGTGGCCGTGGTCCGCTTTTTGCCGGCAGAAAATCCCCTGCTGAAAAATCAGAAGTTCTCTGCTGGCTGAAGACTGCATCCACGTTGGTAGAAATCTGTCAGGATGGCAACGAGGACGCGATCTCAGGCGATAAAATAATCAATACATAAAACTTAATAAAATGCTAAACAAAATTTAAGTGACGTGTTAAACTTAGATTTTTAAAACAGTGTTAGTTTACAAATTTATACAATTTCCCCTGCCAAAAAAGGCATCACGGTTAATGAAAAGTTTTTATTTGCTAAAAGGGGACCGACCTCGCGGAACAGACTGCCCGCCTACAATACTCGAAGCAGACTCGAAATGGACTCGAGGCGTATTGACTCCAAATACTCCGTATCCCAGTTGTGGTTTGGTTGGTGTAGCTGGTGTATCACTGAAGAGGACGACCTTGTCGTTGAAATGCGTCTGATACTTAGGCGTATTTTTTATGAGAATTGTGTTCTGTGTGTTTGTTATACTGTACTCCGTATCTATTTTCTCTCTCCCCCCCCCCCATTTAGTGATCTCGCTATCTCACCATACGTCTATTACTTTATAGAAAATGTCAAATTAGGATCCCTTTCCAATAAATATCATTTTTAATTATATGTTATACATGGTGTGCTCCTTGGCTGGGCCACATAGGAAATTATTTAAATTTAAATTTTGTATAAATAGTTGATATAACATCTTTAAACCTTGTACAAACAATTGTCCATACAAATATTTTCAAAATAAGGTACGTGTAAATTGTTTAATGTCAAATATCTCTAAAAAAAACTTTACAAAATAATTTCAAGAAACTGAAAAAAAATCAATATTTAATGAACAACAAAACGCTTTTTAATTATTTTCTCTAACTTTAAAAATAACATAGTTATTGGCTAAATACGAAAAAACCTTCTTCGTGTTAGTTTTCATAATATTAAACCAACTTTAAAACCAAATTATGAGACACACTTCATAAAATCATTTTAATGAAGTCCATAATAAATTATAAAAAACTTTAAAAAAAAGTTTAAATTACACTAAAACAAAACAGAACTGTAAACAGAAATAAAACTCACTACGAAAACTCTTTTAAAATTCGGTTGAAGATGAATACAAAAATGAGAAATTTAATTTCCTAGTTTGTCAGTAGACTCCTAAAGTATAATAAAAATATTCTCATAATTTTGTAATATTATTTAGCCTAAAGTATATTATACTAGCCTACAGGACACATTATGTAACAAGGCCACTACCCTCAGGAAGATAAATAAACCTATATAAGTTTGTAAACTTCCGTTGTTGTCGTTCACTTTGCATATTCGTCAAATATCTCCAACAAACTATGTTCTCTATTTATATGCAAATATATAAACAAAACTACATGGATCTTATGACATAACACTATATTGAAAATTGTTTTGAATGAATTGAAAACTTTATATAAGTCAAAGATATGCATTTAGAATTTTTGGTTTTAAAACTCTATTAGTTATTAGACACTGATTATTATTTTTAAGTTTACTTACATAGTTTTAAAAATGTGTTTATTATATTATAAGTGTGTTAAGTTCAGTTAAGGGTACAACCTAACAATGATATTCCGCGCCACATATATAAAACATGCACATGACAAATATAAATAATTTAAAATAAATGAACATATATTTGGTACAGAGTTTCTCTATGTGTAGGTCTACTTCTTATTTGTGAAAGGTTTGTATAGAAGGGTTCAAAACGATTAAAATTTGGTTATTTATTTTTTCGAAAGATACATTTAAATAAAACTTAGGCTTTCTTCTAAGTTTATCCTAATCTTCAATACTGTTTAAATGAAAACCAGTTTTAAATCGCTCGGTAAAGGATAATTTTTATTTTAGGGCAATTATTATTTGACAATAATTTTACTAGACTCTTAATTTAGCCATTGGTGATGACATTTAATCATCATTTTCCATTAAAATTTTGAACGAAAATGGTTGATCTGATTTGGAGTAATTAGTTATTTTTATACATTCATATATATATATATATATATATATATATATATATATATATATATATATATATATATATATATATATACGGTCAGACGTTCATATATATATGCGGTCAGACGTCTCGTCATCGAGCGTATCTACATCATTTTGAGCCATATTACTTCCGTAACGAGCTCCACACGGAGTGAAAATTATGTTTGCGCTAGGGTTGTGTACTGTGTGTTAATGTATTCTAATTTCCTGACGAAGGTCGAATTGACCGAAATCGCGATATATAATTATATATATATATATATATATATATATATATATATATATATATATATATAATTATATATATAAAGATTCCATTTTTTTCAACTTATAAACTACAACCTAAACAATATGTCGTGACGTAACTTATATATATATATATATATATATATATATATATATATATATATATATATATATAAGTTTAGCATAGGTTTAGTTGAGTAAGCATAGGTAATAAATAGCAGTAGAATCCTTAATACTTTAGTGTTAGTCAGAAGCTCACTTCGTACATTCTAAATGTATATTAGTTGTGACAAAACACAATTATTGTTAAAATCTAAATGTATGTTGGATTATTAATAGTAATTAAAGGTTTTTATTATAAGAAAGTAGGTTTTCTTTAACATAACTTTCCGGAAACGAAACGTAACTGGCGCAGTCGGTATGACCGCAATTCAAGGATTTTAATAAGTATACTTTCTTTTAATATCAATTGTTAATCGGAAAGCGCAACAACAACAGAATTTCGGAGTTCTTAATGAACATAAGTACTTTCAACGACAGTTGTTAACCGAAAAACAAAAACAAACAAAATAATCTGGTATGCGAAATTTACATAAAATTTCAATTCAATAAACTATAAGATAAAGAATAAACTAGATTTAAATAAAATTATGACAGATCACGTGAATTTTGAGGAAAATGAGGAGATATTAAAATTAATTCGAGAATATTCAGATATTGAAAAGGACGACCTAACTTTCAATAACCAATAAAGTCAACACACATAATGAGAACACCAGATGAAATTCCAAACATTTGACTATCAGAAGTTCCAGCATTATTGTGCTTCCGAAGTTTTTATTCACAGGTCGCCTTTTGTATTTATTTTTTACTTCATTTATGACGAAATTCATTTCTAGGTCTAGATAAAAGACACACACACATGCTTAAGTATAACTTGTAATTGATGCCCCTCCAACTGTTTTAGGTATTTACACATTCAATTTCATGGTTCAATAACAAAATTCCAACACATATCTTCAGAATGTGTTTATAAGTTATTAACTCAATACTTATCTCAGGAATATTACATAGAATATTAGATTAATTCCTATTCATAATGTTTATTTCTTCTCGTGGTTTTTTCATTTTACCTTGCATAAAATATTCCAAATAATAAATATACTTAAGTTATTCCCCAAGTACATTATTATGCTAGCATACTTATATTAAAAGTTAATTTATTATTATTAGTTTTGATTTGACATTATTACATTTAAAGTTGATGTGAGTAGTTCGTATTCATCAATTTTCCCTTTATTGTGTCATTTTTATTACTTTATACACAGTGTCTGCAATTGTTCAGCTGCCCCTCCATGACAACTATGTCATTACAATATTATATGTTAGTGTAAATATAAATTCAAATGTAAGTATGTCTCTGTTGTATAAGTAGAAGACAGGATTGAGATAACTATCTTACGTTATTTTTGATTTTGATACTTTATAATTAAACCACTTTAAAAAACATTTAATACAAATTTCAATTTTAAAACTATATATATATAAATATTTACTGTTTATTTTGATGAGATAATAGTAAACATTTATCATTAATTTTTGATGATTTTATATTTTGAATAACGTTGTTGAATATTCTTGGTGAAATGTTGACGAATAAGTTATACAAATATTGGTTTGATATTGGTACTTATTCCTTTTACTGAAATAAACATTGTAACTTTACCCGACATTAACAATATTTCGTAAGAATATAATTCAATTACAATATGTGGTTGCACACATCTATATTATATAATATAATATATAAGGTGATTCAAAGGAAATATTTAAATTGAGGTAATATTAGTAATAAAATAGTGAAATATCACTTCATTCATTATTATTGTTAATTTAATAGGCCTACAGGGTTACCTAGAATAAAATATGCACTCCACTCCCCCCCCCCTCTTATGGTTTGTGGAAATGGCCATTGTAGTGACGGACTACTTGAATGAACGCACTGTCATAAATAGTCTGTAAACTGGGAGAGGGCAGGATGAAGTTTAAAAGTCAAACGGGTAAGATAGTCATATTAAAGGTATTGATAAAACAAAGTTATTGGGTGCAATTTGGTCACCTCTCCAGGCCGATCACACAATGAAATATAAACAGACACTTCGAATGTAATGCCTAAATTTTGGTTTCTTTGGCCTTGTAGTAAAAGTTAAATTACATTACCACAAGGAGAATTTTCCAGTAATTTACGTATTTGTAAAAAGTGGTTTCAGGGACCTCGTAATTGAATATACCCCCACATTCTTGATATCGGTTAGGCATTAACGTTGGTCAGAGATCTGTAAATATTAAAACAACCCCACTTCGTCTTCATTCGTGTCATCGTATCGGTTGCCCGGTTTCGAAGCTATACCTCCTTTCCTACGCTAGAGACTGTGACTCGGCCTTGCCAGATATCGTAAAAAAATGTCTCATTTTCTTGAGAGGTCGGACTCGAAGTTATACTTCTTAAAATAACTTTGCAATTTATCATTATAGTGAGGTAATTACATTTGTGCTATTACATGTAGTATTGAAATATGATTTTTTTTTTTTTTATATATAATATAAATTGAATGACGTACAACATAAATGTAACACTGATTACATTGTGTATACTTTGGCATATTCAATTTTATCTATCTAAATTTAATTAGGGTTATATCATGAGTACAATACATAATTTGTTTTTCCCTTTAGGCTATGTTTATTTCTTAATGAAATAGTGATTAACCTACAGATATATGAAAACGATAACAACCCTAAAAACCCCTACTATAATGGACGGACACCATGTCGAAAATAATTTTTTGGGATTTTTTAAGCCGTAAGAAGTGAATAGCAGTAAACACCAGAGGTCGATTTAATGGCGATTACCAAACATCTTTTATTATTCGTATACTGTGTTGGTAAAAGACAGAAAATAAATGTTTGGACCTCCTTCATTAAAATTTCGCGCGATAACTTGGTTGTATTTACAAAGCCAAACCAACTATTACATCTCTCCTCCTTATCCTTAATCTTAAAAAACCTTCTACTTTAAATCTTCAATTTTGTTTTTTATCTCTCTTTGATATATAGATATTTAAGGATTTTGTGTGTGAATATTAGATAAACATCACTTATTTAAAACTTATTTAAACCTCCATCCTGTGAATGGCCAAAACAAGAAAATTATAACTTTTTGTGGTAGCCAATATTATATGAGCAGATTCTACAATAACAAAAATCTTATGGTAAATAGATGGGATTTATTCTTTAGCTATAATTTATACCATCAGTTACAATGGTGACCAAAACATTTTCTTTGTATCTTTTTTTCCAATGTTTGAAACATTGGATCCACCTTTGGTCCTCCATCAACTTGGAATCCAAAATTGATAAATATGGATTCATAGAAGCAGCTATCACTTCAAACGAAACTGCCGCAATCCGTGCTGTCATATTAAATAACAAGGTTATTAATAGTACGCGTTCGTTGCAAATAAACTATAAATATTCAAAATTGTGTTTTATAACATCTTTAGAAGGAATGAACCACAAAACCTGTGATAAAGTTTTCTTCAGTTGCAAGCCTAAAGGCCCAAACAAAACACACAAGCACGAAGGCGTACACACAGGTAGGCTACATATAAGCATGTAATAATAAATTGTTGAATAATTATAGTCATAAAGTCAAATTCTTACATCATCTCATATAAACAGATCAAAATGTATGTTAGCTGTATCTATGATATTGGATGTCATAATATTGGTTTACAATAATACAATATTTTTAAATGTTTGTATATTGTGCAAAATAATAATATTTACATTTATTTTATATTTAACAACACAAAAAACTGTTTGTTAATATCAACCCAAGTTCCAATTGATAATAAATAATTGCTTCTATTTTTGTTTGAGGTAAAATCGTTCTAATCCTATTAAAACCTGTTATTGTTTCTACGTACATATATATATATATATATATATATATATATATATATATATATATATATATATATATATAGGATTTACGAATAACATATTAATTGTGTAGCGTTATTCAATTTTAAAGTCAGTATTACAGAAACTAGTGATAATTTATATCCACGGTGATTATATTTCCATAGTCAAATTTGGGACAGGCAGTCAGAGTCCTTGCCATTTTTTAATAAATAGGATTTAATGCACAAAACACTTTTTACCCCAGATATTTTTTAAAAATATAACATTATATTATAATATGTAACATTATATTGTAACAAAATATAACATTATATTTTATGTAAATATGTAGTAATTAAATGTAAAACAATTGGAGATTATATATTTTTTTAAATATTTCACATAAAAACATGATATTGTTGAACATTTACAATATTCAAACAAAAATAAATTGAATCCACGTAGTTTTAAACTATTCACATGATTATTATATTAATATTGTATACTGACTACAAGTGAAAATGATGTTATTTTAAATAAAAATAACGTTTAATTGTATGTCCCCCATATTCGCAATATTCTTAATGAGTTTATTTTGCTGGAATGTTCAAAGTTGATGGTTTGAACCAAATCTTACTTTTCTGAAGAAAGCAACTTCTTTATGAACACTTTTTTATCTCATTTTTTCATGCATTTGTAACAAGACTCAGAATTATTCTATGGAATAGTTAACATGATATTGACACATTCTATTCTTATTGATGACTTCTCCGATCCCCAGAAGATATTCAATTATGAAAAGACCCTTTCTTACCAACTATTTGTCTCAGGAAGTGACAACATGAACTCATACATTTTCTTCAAATGTGGGATGATTACCTTACATGGTTTTAAGTCTTGAAGAACCGATGTCCTTCTGTTTTGTACTTTAGTTTAGACCAATTAGCCAATAAATTGTCTTGAAGTACAAGTTAAATACATAAAGCTCGTTGGGCATTTATGGAGTGACAAAAAATCAGATGATAAAATGTTTTCAAATGAGTGCAATTCTGTTAAAATATTCATTTCTGTAACTTAAGTTTTTATTAAAAATCTTGAAAAACGTTTATATTTACTGACTAGATTATTGATTTCATCTGAAATTCCTTAATATTAACTACAAGAAATAAAACATGCATACAAAATTATACGCTGAGATCACTGTCAGATAAATTTTTTATACATTAAATTTATATATTGTTTTTTAAATGATGAAATAAATTTTACATTTGTATTAAAGCTATCTCTACAAAAATTTCGATAATAATATCCTATAATAATAGAAATCGACCATACTGGTTAAAGTTGGTAATTCCTCAAAATCACTGTTCTATTGGTTTTGATCAAATTTCTCTCAAGTTTGGTCTCAAAGGAAATAAAACTCTCCACTGATCACCTAGCCTGTCTCACATTTAACGCTATCAAATTAATTTTTTCAAACAATTATTATAATTTTCTACCTCGTGAGATCAATAATTTATATTTAGAGTTTTTTCTATATTATGACTTCAAATAATTTATTTTTAAATACTTATGTTGATGAATTACTCGTTCTTATTTAATCTTCGTAAAATTCAATATATTTTCCCAGATATTTTGAAAATTAGAAAAGCAATATAGTTTTTTTTTATCATCCCCCATTAAAAAGCATTCTATTTGAAAAATACTTAACCGAAATATATCGAATTAAGAGCCAAAGTAAAGTTAGTTTTTAAAATTTAAATACACATTATTTTATTAGAAACATTAAAATGGTTTAAGATAATTCATTTTGTTAACACTAATGGAAAAAAAAATAAAAATTTCCCAGCTGAATTCTTCACCTATTCCTTTCAACTGTTAATTTTTTTATTAAAAGCATCGTTTATTAAAAGCAAACCTTCAATCCCTGCCTACAGAGTAAGGGAAGAAAACACAGTACCAGACGGGATTTCAATCCACAAACTTAATATCACTGTTGAAAAAGGAAGAGAAAAGATAAACCTTGTGTCTACCAGAATATTTCAAAATTGATACTTTTTCTTTTAAAAAAAAAATATGGTAAATTTTTCAACCAATATCCTTTAACCAATAGAGTCTAAAAAGCCATTACATATAAAGGTTTTAACAAAAAGAAGTATTAACTACTATAAAGTAAAATCAGTAAAATCAATAGAAGTGGCTAAAATACAAAGCATCAAATTTAGAATTTGTTTCTGTTTCAAAAATCGAACACATCAATCACTTAAAATAAACTTTTTCCCCCGCTTACAAACTGTTATCGTTATATAAAGAAAATACTAAATTTGACGAAAATTCATTATAACTTACTACATTCAATGTGTAAATATGGGAACTTTCTAGGATTGGGATTATGTCAGTATGGAAAAACTGGCGTTACTCTTGAACTTTAAAGACATTTATTACTGATAAGTTCCCCCTATTTGTGTAGAGGAACTTTCCTGAGTTCAAATTATGTGTTGGGTGTTCCAAATATTACAGGACAATATAATTACTTCAAGTTATAATAAAGAGAAAAAGTCAAAAATATAATTTAAGAGGTGTATTTTCTTATGAGGTTGTACTATATATTACATAATATACATAATATATTACAAAATGGCGAAAAAAGTATTTTATTCGAGCATCAAAAATTATAGAAATATCAAGTTTTATGGAAATAAACAATAAAAATCGGTGTTGTTATTTTGTGTGTGTTTTATAAAGTATATCTGATATGCAAAAATTATGTAAAGCATACAAATGAATTTTACCCTAAATATTTACTGTTTCACACAACGCTACGAAATCCATAACTATGTATTACACTACTTTCACAGCACTGAATACCGAGACTATATTTTCACTATTTTATAAGTATGTATTTTCAATAAATATTACTAAGTACGACTTCAATATAACACAATTTAGAAAAAGTGTCAGAATACGAGGAGTATGATTAAGTTATAAAACTCCATGTCCTTGTGAAGTAGTTATGTTGCTAGACCTGGAGGAAAACTGATTATGAACTAGTTGCGATTAAGAACATGTCCTTATATTAATTGGATACTTTATAAAATTAGTCCTTAATTATTAAAGTCTTGATTAGTAACAAGTTATTCGGTTTTTTGTGTGAACTGAATATAAGCTTTGTATTAAAGACATAATTCTTTTGAGATGACAAATATTGGATCGTAATGTTATTTAAGTTTAAACATTGTCATGTCTTTTATATTTTTATAATTACAATACACAAATTATTAGTTTTCAAATGAAGTCACAATTTAGTAAACATGTGGTGTTTAAACAATGCTCCATAAATTAACGCTTTTCCCCTTTCGTTTTAAATTGCGCTCAAATGTATACACGTAAAAAGCACAGAATAACATATATAATTTTTAAACTAAATTGAAATTACAGTTATCCGTCTTGAAATATTTATTTTAATATTATTAACCAAACCTAATATAGTATAAATTACAATAAAATATGAGTGTATTAATTAACATATTTTGGTATCATCCTTCATTTTTCATAACTTAGTTTTGCGAACTATGTCCATAAGACGTAATAGTTGTGTTATGTTCAAAATGATGACGGTTTGTGATGTAATAATTAAGTAAAGTAAATTTAAATTACAATTTTCCTTCTTTTTGTAAAATTTTATCACCTGTACTAAACTGCTAATCAACAATAGGAAGCAAAGTCATGACACTAAAGCATCAAGCCAGACTATAACAAACATGTGTTTCCTTAACAACGTTTTAAAAATTGAAATTAACTTACTATGGTGATTTGAAATACCCGTGCAATGTTTAAATTGTTTTGTTTTTTGTCGTTCTGTCTGTTGCAAAACGAGGTATGAAAAAATCGCGTTACATGTGTTATAACACAGCAAGTCATGCGCAGACAATATCCCACTCCCCTAGCATATTATAAGACTACAAGAATGGACTATTGCATTTATTAAAATATTATATATTTCTTCTAGACAATTTTGCTGAGTACAATATTATACAACACCTTCTACAGTTGTCACCATATTATTACGTGTTTATGCGTTCTAGAATACATCCATCTTTGATAATTAATAATATGAAACAAATGCTGTACTACCGTTATTTAATAAAGATAAAATTTAACAAATAAATGCTTAAATAATAAAAATTGTATCACATTTAGAGAGAGAATATGAAAATGTGTAGTTAAGGAGTCAGTGATGGAGGTTGCTGATTACTAGCAATAATAACGTGACAAAGCTAGGAATGATTGAAATCTGAAACTCCACGACTATTCCACATATTAAAGAATATATCGAAAAATATCATAAAACAATTCCTAATACTAATAAAAGATTTTAAAATGTACTGGTGTATTTGTTTCCGAATACTTCTATGATAGTGATAACTCGCAAATTGCAAAGTAGACTGATATACGAAAAAGTGCCGCTTCTTATTGTTATCTACAATTTCCTTCATATCGATTTAGGGCCAAATGAAATTTATACCTAATTGATGAAGGATGGAAACAAATTTTATATTATAATCAGTTCATGAGCCGTGATATTGTATAAGACTCAATGGTATTACGTATAAGATAATATTGTGCTCATCTCAATTATGGAGTCTCTTTTTATTATCGATTTCAGTATAAGTAAACCATTATAAATTGTTGAAATTTAAATATAATTTTCATCTTTATGTGTATTCATATCTAAAAAGTTTGAAGTTGTGTAAAAATTAGAATAAAACATACTGTTTAATAAGTAATAATTATAAATAATTGTGACACTGAACTCAGCTCTGGAAAACAATGTTTAATTATATGTTGCATGATGTTACCATAAAAATAAAAAAACTAAAGTCTAAGATGGCGTAAATAATAACTGATATCGTAAAGAGTAGTAAGATAGATAACGTATAAACTTCATTTCATTATAAATTTATATTGAAAAAAATTATTGTAAAAAATAGGAGGACTTATTAAATCTGCTGTATATAAAAGACTTTAAGCTTTATTCTCTAAAATGTCTGAGATTGATCTGTAGTGATAAGCCTATAGTATTATAACCCTATAGTACTATTAATTGTAAGAATACGATCATATGCTGCAAGATAGAGAGGGTAAGCAAATCAGTGACCCTACAACTTGTTAACCTATAGACTACCATCAGTAGTAAAATAACACATAAAGTGTGGAATGAGAGTGTTCTATTTTATTGTTTAAATCAGTTTACGAGGACATTTTTAACTTGTGGAAAAACTGTTCCTTAATTGCAAGTAAGAGTAATTTGGTAATAATAATTTACATTGCAAAACGATACCTTTTTAAAATCTATCTTTTCGTATGGCTCCTAAAAATAGTTGTCATAAAGAATGTACTATTGATTTGTGAATTTAGTGAGATTTTAGTAACCTCAAATATTTTTCTCTTGGTTTATTTTAAATAATTAACTACTGCCAATTCGTGAATTTGACTGAAAATTTACAAAATAAAAAATTTATAAATAATATAAATCAAAACAAATTATAAGTAAAAAGTCACACAACAATGAAACAAGATTAAGACCGTGTAGTAAAATGTCAATAATCATACAGATTTCAATTGTTTCAAATTGTAGCTGTATACAAAAATGTACTTTGGAATGCAAAATAGAAAAAAAAAATATGTTTCATTTTTATAAAGGTTATATAAATCTGATTTTTAATAAAGAATGAGCCTGTTTTAAACCCTTAAGAATGGAACATTTAAAACAAATACTTTAAATATAAGCAAGACACCTTATAATTTCCGGTTTAACAATTTATTCGTAAATGCAGCGATAGATTGAGCATGATTGTATTCATCTTAGCTCTTTGTACATAAACATAATTCTAAAATAAAGTAACAACACAAGTTTATTACGATGTACTACGATTAATCCAGTTTTTGAAACAACAAATTAAAAAATATATATATAATCTCTACGACGTTTTAGTCTATGTATAAAAGTAATCAAATTAAGAAGAAAAGAATCTTTTTTAATTTAAAATATTTTGATTCTAAATTAATCGCGGATATTATACTTTATGAAAAAGATAAATACACACACACACACACACACACACACACACACACACATATATATATATATATATATATATATATATATATATATATATATATATATATATATATATATATATATATTGCAACGAGCCACTCCTTGACCGGGAGTTTATACGCCGATTTTGCAAAGTAGAAATCGACCAAGCCACTGGAAGTTTATGCTTTTTATGCAATCTAGCCTGGCTTGATTGATTTCCGTCAACTCACTCAGTATCCCGAGATCGTTGGAAACCTCCTATTTGTTTTAAATACTTCCGTTTATTGTATTTATAATTACGTGACTCACGTACTAGCTCAGTTATTTAAAAATTACTCTCCCCTCAGAGCCGTGAAGTTCACTGGTTATTTTTTTAATGCAATCACTACCATTTACTATCGATAACATACATAAGTTATCCTCAGAAATTGGTATATTTTAATTCAAATTTAATGTTAATAAAAATTATGTAATTACTTAGGTTTGATCAAAATTTGGAGGTATTGCAAAAATTTACTCTCACTAATTATATGGAAAACTATTTCTGCCTTGTTATTCAGGTTCAACACAATAATAAATTCTGCAATGAAATTAATAAAATCAATATAATTTTTTCTTCTTTTAATCTTTAAATGAACAACGAAAACACGTAAAATGTTGACAAATTTAAATTTTGGATTATAAAAATCTTGGAACTTACTTTAAACATACATATATGAAATGAAATAAAACTTATCCTAACATACATAAAATATATTAAATTGTAAGGCAGAATAAAAAATTAAAATTACAGGTTATTTCCACAGTGAGTCATAAATAATGACAATGACAAATTAAATGAATTACTATGCGTTAAATATTAGGATTAAAAATGTTATTTAATTTTAAAATTTAATTCCTTTTTTATATTGATATTAAAATTACTAAAATTTTATATAAAAATGTGAAAAATATTTCCAGCTCAGATTTTAAAATAATTCCAAAAGTCTTGGCAATCGAATTATACGGGAAAAAACTCACAATTTGTGGTGTTTTGAACCTTGTTGGAGTGATGTCGATATTAGCCTGGATGTGTTGATCTCTCTAGGAATCCCTTCTTGCTTGTCCTGTATATTAATGGTATCGGAATTCGCTAAGTTAGCTGCTCATTACCCTGGAGGATTAGCCTGGTCTGTTGCCTTCAGATCCCGTCCTGGTTCCCTGGTCCAGCTACTGCATTCCCTGGTGGTTTGAACTTTTTTATAGTAAAAAAAAACTTTTTTTTTAAATATTTATGTCAAAAATTTTTATGAAGAAGCTGCTGTTGGAGCTCGTGCGCTCTCGTATCAATGCAAGGCTAGGACTGCTCCCCGTAGCTGAACTTGTGGACTTTGGTTGTCCCCAATCGTTCCAAACTTGTTCAACCACTTTACACACGACTAACATCCACTAACATTTCCTAATTTTTATAAAAATTACGATTTTTACAAAAATCTGAAATTTTTCAATTTTGTAAACGTTAATCCGTTGCAAATATATATATATATATATATATATATATATATATATATATATATATATATATATATATATATATATATATGTGTGTGTGTGTGTGTGTGTGTGTGTGTGTGTGTGTGTGTGTGTGTGTGTGTGTGTGTGCGTGTGTGTGTGTATGGTTTGAAAACGACTCAACACGTAGGTTTTGACGTCCCAGTTCTGGACTGATAAATATTTGAATCCCTAGGCACCCTATGTAGTTTCGATCAGTTAGAGAAAGAAGACTATATTATCGAACTCATTTCAAAGTTTACAAAAAACCTGAGATTGGATTGATGAAGAAGATCTTGTGAATGAGGGTGCACAATATAATATTCAGCCACAAGGGAAAGGCAATACTGGTATCTTTTGCCTCTACAAAACTTATATTTCGTCAATACAATAACTAAACAGAGTAGTTGAAACAACTCATTCTTTCCTATCTACTCTGATCCTGTTTATTTTGACATCTTATACCCAATGTGATTATTATAAAAAATTTTCAGATGATTTAACAAATAATTGTGTTAGCCTCTCTTTCTACAACGATATAAAACGGGAAATTTAATCTTCATTTCAAATTACTTCAGAAAAAGATTCGGTTGTTTTAGTTCATATTTAAACAAAATGTAAACCTTACCATTATTTTGAGACAAGTTTTATTTTATTGTGCCAGGCGTTTTGAATTCAAATCCAAAACAATCGATGTTGACCAATCTTCGCAAGAATACGTGTCACATTAAAATTGTATCGAAATATGCTCATGACTGCTGTAACTACGTAAAAGGAATATTTCTGACAACAAATAATTCGACTCAAAACCTAAGCTTTTCAATTGATCTTTTGGCCAGTGCTATGATCATATATATTATTATGTACAAATTATATATTGTCGGTATTGCAAAATGAAAATTATAAATCACAAAAATGGTCTTTATCGTTGGTTTTTTGTCTTGAAATGTGAGAAAAATATACCTAGAAGGCTACACTATTAAACGAATGAAACTTATTGGTGTTATAATCGCATTTCATAGTTTATATTAATCGATTTTTAATAAAGCTGGCCTTTAAATAAAACTTGCTGTACTCTCTCCTGCCATCAATCATTTAAATATATGGTTCGATATCAATAAAATCTGTAAAAAAACACGTTTCACAAAGTCTCGTTTTGAATTACAAACAAGTTAGCTTATACGAAATAATTAATAATTTGGTGGACCCTCGCACAGCATCGACTTTGTTCGCTTGAGTCATTAAAACCATTCTTTCACCATTTGCGAAGTTGTGTATATCAGTTTATATTGGTTACAACTTTTGATAACCATAGGCATGCTGGAAAAAATGATCCTGATTATATTAGTACAATTTAAAAAAAAATAAAAATACATTTATTTGTAATAATATTGTTTGCAAAAAGGGGAAAATATAATTTCATTCAGATAAAAAAATAATAAATATGCTAACACCAAAACTACAACACTTTATTTCAAATTTCTATGTAAAATAAATTTTTTTAAACACTAATATATGATTTTTTTTTAAATAACCACCAAAAATTGAAACATAATTATGTTTCAATTAAACCATTACAAATAAATACAATATTGCAAAAATTTTATCCAGTCTACAATTTCCGTTATATGTCGATTATAATGCTCTGTCGTCAAACACACCCACAATTCCACAGATGGGGGAAACAATTAGCGCATGCTTTGAATTCAACTGAACGTGATGAGGGCGGGAGGATTATCCGGTTGATACTAAACGATGCACGTTTCCTTTAATCGACGAACAGACGTGTTGAAATTTGACTGTTCTCAGTTTCCAAGTTTAATGTTTCGAAGCATTTGTTAATTAATATTTAAGGTGACTTTAAACAATAATAACAATAATAATAATAATAATAAGACATTTAAGAAAGAAGATTTTTAAGTGTGAGACAAAAAATACTCACGACTCCAAAATTTACAATTACTCATGTTATTTTTTATACATCTTTTTCACCCTATTATTATTAGTAGTAATCAGCCTATTCTCTCATGAACTGTGCTACTACACGTATTTCATTACTTTGAACATTTATCTTTAACAATTTATCAAATCCCACCTACAAAACCAAATATAATATTCGTCACTCTCTTCACATTTTTTTAAATATTTTTTTTTACTAACATTTGTTATTTTTTACATAATATCTTTGTCATTGTCCGTGTATCATATTACTTATGGGAAATGAACTGATATGGAAGATTTATGTTTTAAAAATTCAACATTAAACATGTCTAAAGCTATTTATATATTCAATTAAGGTCTAAAATCGCTTTGTTTCTTCAATAAACTAACACTAAGTTTAAATTTAAATTATAGACATTAAAGTACATACATTGTTTATTGGCAATTTTTAATTATATTACTTTTTTGAACCAAATGATAGCGATGCTTTTGATAAATGCGCCATTTAAGTCATACCCATGGAAGATATATATTATTTCTATTTTACTAAAGGCTCTCGAACCAGTATTTTTTATGAAGTTTTGATCAATACGTTGTGTTAAAGTCATGTAATAATTTAGTAAATTTTATGAAATTAGTATAGATATAGCCAATTTTTAAAACAATCTGTTCTCTTGTTTCGTTGTCGACAGATGGCCGACAGGCTTTTTTTGTAAAAGTTTTTTTTTTGGTTTATTTTCAGAGGTTCTCAAAACTAATATTTCCCTAAAATATGTTTTATTGAATTTTTGAACTCAATACATAACATGGTGTCATACTATAAACGTAAGAGAAAGTAAAAATAATGTAATATTATAAATGTGATTTTTTCTAATCATTGTAATTTCAAGTAAAATTTATATAACCAACAAAAATTGAAATACATTAACTAAGTTTATGTAATGTCGTTTAATAAATACATGTTACTATATATTTATGGTTTGAATGTTTCTTGATAAGTTGATGCTACTTAAATAAAATTGAGAAAGCTAAATGACACATGACATTAGGGATCAGTGTGAATATGGATTTATTTCAATGTCATTACTAATTAATGGGAAAGTGACAAGCAATATTCTTTTACAGGATTTCTACATTTTTTGACATGTTTATTCGATTATGATTATCATGTCAGTGTCACATTATATTCCCCATTTATATTCTTTCCAGAACTTTAAGCTGATAATGTTACATTTATTATTGAATGTCAAATTTAAAGAACATCCTCTTTCAAACTAAAATATAGAAAACTTTTCCAAATGTTCTTCAATTAGATCCCTCTTTCATTATTTATATCAAGAATCTTTTGACAACCTCATGTTTTTTAAACTCTGATTCTATTTGAGTATTCGAGGACGACGGTTTTTTGTTCTTATAGCTTATCTTCTTAATTTTAGTTTATAATGAAGGTTTTCTCTTCAGGAGAATTGTGTTAAATCGATGGTCTTTTGGGTTAAAAATAAAAAAGGTTAGAAAATATAAATTTAAAAAAGGCTTAGTCACGCGAAATATGTGAATTATTTGAGACATCAGCGCCATTTGTGGCAGTATGCCAAAAGATTGTAACTTTGCGCTTGCATACCGGCATCGCCTTTCAAGACTTAGGGTGGGAGGCTAAAAAGACATGGAAATAGATCTTTAGTCGTGTCGACAAATAGTTTAACATACGACGCTCAAGCAAAAAGTAGTGATACTTCCCCATGACCAGGGAATAATAATACCGTGTCCCTAACAGAGTAGAGAGAGTAGTGGAATTCAAATGTTTTGGCCACAACTTAATTTCAGGCACAGTTTTACATATATGGTACCACGAACTCGGATGTCACCAAACATCATGTGGCTGCAAACATCACCTTCATATACTCAAACCATACATCCGTAGTTACGTTGGCATAAATCACGGTTATCTTGCCTCAGTTTGTACTACTGATGAGTCAAATGATGGTACTTTTGCTTTGTTACCTTTGATTTCTTATTTACAGCCTTCATTTTTTTTTTTTTTTTTTTTTTTTTTTAGCATAAACCAAAATCTCTGAGGACAGAAAGTCAACAATAAGGATCATAGATTCGAGGTCTACTGAAACCATGACACCAAATGGCATAGTTAGCAATTTAGTATTTATGTTTGTTAACCCGTTACTGCCGTTACATGTACAAATAATTAAACATTTAGATATATCGTGTTTATTATAAGTAAACTGAAAGACTGAACAACTGAAATGGTTACTTTAGGGAAGTCCATTCGAACATTTTCTGAACAATTCCAAGATATATATATATATATATATATATATATATATATATATATATATATATATATATATATATATATATATATATATATATATATATATATATAGTGGTCCTATTAGAATTAAAGTGTGGAACAGATATATTTAATATATGGGAACGAATAAGGTATAAAGAGCAGTCGTAACGAAAAAGAAAAAAGAAAAATCAAATAACACACTATTTTGACACTGCGAGGTCACTGGACTTCTTTAAACTTCACGAGGATATATTTAATTTAATGATTTTATTAATTTTAATTAAAATTTATTTTATTTTTATAATGTAAAAATATCTAAAAAAATTAATATTTTCCTATTGTTATTTTTCTATTGTTATTATTTTCCTATCAGGGATAACAATTAGACGGTTTTTCCCTGATATTTTCTCTAAAACTTGAGAAATTTAAATTGTATAAATATGCATCAGTAGGAATTAAATTAAAATAACAAACCGTAGATAGATCATTTGCCTGTCTACTGAATTACGCCACCAGTCACTGAGTATCATAAGTAGTAAGTTAAAACTTTGAGTTTCTTAAAATTAAGCATTTAATTTTTTATGATTTCTCTTTACAAATATGATTTTTTTCAAGAGTTAGGATGTATTGGTATTCTCACTATTACTTCTTAGTTTATGAATACTGTTTTGTGTCAAGTAGTGATAGGTAGTCAAGTGTGTCAAATGATTAAACAATCTAATTACATCATCTCGTAGTATCATCTATTCCAGACGAAAGTTTGACAAGGGTTGAGGAACGCAACGCAGGTATGCGGAGGTTCATGACCTCTGTGATTTTGTGCCCTTGTACAGCTGAGGAATCTCCGTGGAATATCACCGCTCCTCCACCCCTTTGTTTATAAATGGACACTGCGAATATCATTACCTTATTCGTATGCGTGACCTCATGAGCTTTACGTCTCTACGTTTATGGAGTTCTCTACAACTACAAGAGGTAAACCCTGTTTGCTGTTAAACGGCTATCGTTTTACCAGGAAGAAGGAGAAGAAGTGCAGTGAAGTTGTGTGGCATTGTGTAAATTGTTCATGTAACGGGAAAGTAGTAACTAGTAACAGTGATATTATTAAAGAAGAGAGTCATAACCTAACCTAACCTAACCCCACACTCGTGGAATCGGGACGAGATGTTACCGGGACGAAATGTTACTACACCTATAAAAGACCATAACGTAATATCCAGATAGCCACGTTACTAGTATAACATAAGCGACTCTTGCTTTGCTATTTTATTTTAATTTACCTTTAATTAATATAATTTAATCTTGCCACACGTTGTGGGACCAAATATAACAATGAAGTTGTTATATTATAATAATTTAATTTACTTTACTATAATTTATTCTAAAAGCCACACGTTGTCATGTCAATCTAACATTTAAGATGTTATCAATTATTTATTTACTGCTCTACTTCTACTAAAGGAACTATTTATGATTATTAAACTCATAGACAAACACCGTTTACCTGGATAAACAAACTCTTTCTTTTAATTTATAAAAGAATAAATTACTACAGCAATAAACATATACATGAAATCAATACTTACTTATCTAAAAAAACCATTTACTCCTCATTCATTCCTTAAAGTTAAATTGATTTATAATAGATATTTTTTTTTTTATTACAAAATTTACTTTATTTTAACGCTTGTTAAAAGCGGTATCTTCAAATTATTAGTTCCTTTTGATTTATTATTTTTTTACAAATTTTATTTATTACTTTAATTTATTATTAACATTGATCATCTTTTTTATTAATCTCAGCTAGCTCAGTTTTTAACTTAATTTAAAGCAACAATATCTCTTTATCTCGGGTCTCGGGTTTTTTGAATGGCTCAATTGAAAGTGAAATCGAATCTAATGAATTTAATAATTAACAATTTGTTTTGTACTTATCAATTTTTGCTGGTCCTTCTGATCGGTCGATTTGCACTATGCACTACACATAACTTTAATTTACTTTTTTTATTAACAAAAAACAAAACACCACACTGCTTAAACACTTTCTTCGTTGGTAATTAACGCTGTCTCTCCTACCCTGAAGTCGTTCCAAAATAGGTCTCTCTTTCTGAAATTGTTCCAAAATTCCAGCGCCTTTCTGCGATGACTTGTATCCTTTGCCTCTGGTGAATTTAAAACTCCTTTTCTTGATCTGCCTTTTTATTAGAAACTCCACAAAACTCCAAATCTAAACTTCCTATTCTTACTTAAAACTTCCTTTCCCTTGATTCTACTTTAATTTAAACTTATCAAAACTTTTCAATATAAAGAGACTTCTAGTCCCTTATTCGCTGTTAAAAAACAATTCTTTGGTACACAGCGCAGTCTAGCTGTGTACATGACCTTACGTCTCGGCGACCCTTGTAAGACTCCCCCTTGAAACTATTTTTTAACACTCCTTCTCTAAAACACTGGTTTTCGCGCCCTGTTCGCTGATTTGTGGATTTTTACCAACTTTCTCTACATATGAACATTTGCGATTTCTACTGGTTGTTTTTGAATCTTTCCGTTGTGTTTTTTAAGTTTGAAAACGTCTCCGATTGGCCGACCTACTTTCTCCTTACGTTTTTGTGTTTTTTCTGAAGTACCGTTATGATGCTGCTTTCCCTTGATTTCTCTTTTTTTGTAAAAAACTCTGCTACCCCAAGAATTCCGTTATTGTACACACGTGTTGGCTTCAAGGTTCTTGAAATCCTAGTGCTATTGTAACCTAACACGTACATTTTTTAATTGCAGGTGACATCTGCCGTCTCTCCTCATTTGTTTAACATTGTTCTATATTTATTATTTTATTCAAGTTATTTTAATTATTTTTATTTATTAGATTTCACGATTGATGTTTTATTTAGTTGGGATCATGATATCGTTACACTAGTTGTCGATATAATATTTAATATGTTATGTTTTATACTAGAGGCCTTCAAATTTAAAATTATTTTATGAATTAAACTTTGTATATTGATTATAGTGTAATTGATAGTATTACAATTATTTATTATCGTACAAACTATTGTTTTATGTTTTTCCCTCCAACTACAAACAATTTTACATAGGTACCTCGTCTATTCGGAGGCTCTGCGGTCTTCTTCTAATTTAATATTTTCCAAATAACTACGTCTCTAACACTTCTTTTTAAATCTTTTCCTTTTCTATCCTTTACACATATCAAGCTTAACGTAGTCTATTTCCCAAGGGGGTCACTGCGTCCTATCTTCCACCATGTTAACATATGTCCCTTTTTATCAGCAACTAATAATGATATCATAATTCTGTTTTTTCCCCTGAAAATATATGCCTTTTTACATATGTGGAAACTCTAAAATAAATTTTTTACTAATTTTTAAAAATAAGAGTATTTAAAAAAAATGTTTTGAATTTGAAAAAATACGATATATATATATATATATATATATATATATATATATATATATATATATATATTGAATAGGCCAGTTTTAATTTTTAAACTATACTTGAGTTTCCAGTAATTTGGATAGGTTTTATAAGTGTGCACAAAACATTTCAAGCAGATACCTTTGGTAGATCCTGAGATAAAAGGGCATTTGTATTAAAAAATCAAACTTTCGGAAAACACCAAAAAACTTTTATAACGTCCAAAATACAGTGATTATCTTACTTCTAATACATTCCTGGTGCATATGATGGTTTTTCTCCCTCTTCCTCCTCAAATTTATCTTCTAGTTTTCTCTTTTGAAGACTCTGGTGTTGCCTTGCCTTTTTTTCTAGATCCTTGCGAGCCTTATTCTCTCGCCGCTGGTCTAGCCGTTTCATTGCGTCAACTAAATGTTTGCCTGGTTTTAGACCACATTTTTCAATCAACGTGCAGGTACTTATGTTTCCTTCATTGAAGTTACAAACTACCATGTATATTCCACACTTCAGGGTGTTTAGTCTAACAAAAATTGTTTAAGGAGCGTAACTCCATATGACATTGTTTAATGATTCGTTCGGATTCTGGGTTTTACCTTTCACACATTTTTCTAACAAGCTTGTTACAATTAGATCTCTGAAAACAGGTTCGATGAACTCCATTATATCAGTAGGTAGGTGGAAATGTTTAGTATGATCATACCTTTCTTTGGTTTTCATTGCTGTATGGTATTTACACCAAGTTCCTTCCTCACTGGGACATAGGCCATGCTACGCATTTTCATTAGAGGACAAAATGTGAAAATACTCTGCCCAAATGCCATTTCTCATGTCTTATACCTTTGCATGGTTTCTTCTAATTGCTAGGCCATAGTATTTCTGGATTTGAAGAATAGCCGCATCAGTCAGTCGGCCTTTACCGCCTACTGATTTACCATCTGCAAGTTTCTTTGCCTTCAACTTCAAAGCTCTTAGCCTATTCCCTATTCTTTTCCGGATATGCCCAATGTACTCAATTATAACACAAAGAATAAAAACATATGTCAACAATACAAAATATAAAAACATTGCAATATACTAGTTTTGTGTATTATAACAAGTAATTGTATTGTTGGTGTAAGCTAGGAAAGAGTAGAGGGTGGGGATCAATTTTCTAGCTGAAAACCCAAGAACAGGGTCTATTCAAATATAAATAAAATAGGTTTAAATTTGTGTATTATATAAGTGTTGTATAAAATTGTAAACAGAAGAGAATAAGCTATAACTTACACCAAAAAAACAAAAAATGAAAAGGAAAAAAAAAATTATGTGCAGTGACCCCCTGTGTAATTCAGATATTACCTGTATAAAATTAATGCAGGTAACTAATATGTTATGTGAGTTTATGTTACGTAATTTATAAATCTATTATTGGTAGTATACATTTTCTTCTAAATATTAATTCACTTCCCATAAGCCGTCAAAATGCTTGCAGTTATACTTTCTCTCCTACTATTTTCATTTAAAATTTTGTTTTCAAATGCATACTAAACTTATACACGGCACTTCAGGCCCATGAAAAACTACTGGCGTAATATACCTATTATATAACTGCAATTTAATTTACTTTGACAGTTGTCGTGACATACGATTACTGTTCCAAAGTAAGATCAATTCTCTTAAGTAATAATCCCCTTTTGAACTACGAAGCAGATTTTGTTTTAGTTGTTGTGGTACAAACAGAAGTATGTAAATCTAGTATCACTTTCAATGAAGAAGAAATTTAGATTGATTATTTAAATTCATTTTCTACTTCTAGATGTAGATAATTCAATACCTTTTGTTTCAGATTACTATACAGAGTGATTCACATAAGTGTGCTAGCGAGCTGTTTTACTTGAAAAATATTTGACATATTAAAAGCAGTGAAAGGGAAACTCACATAAAGTTTTTTTATTGCCTTATTTTGGAGGTTTAAAATTTTCAAACCATAAGTTATTTTTTCTATTTATCGGTCAACTTTAAACGTATCTATAAAAGTAACATTTGTTTTATGGTTATACAATGGATGGTAAATATAATTTTAAGAAATTTTTATTTTTGTTTACTTTTATATAAATCGGACTGTTTAGTAGTGAAAAACTAAATTTTAGACATTTTCATAAATTCATTTGCTATACTTACAACTGTTGAACCTAAATTAAATTTTGAATGTAAATGGAATAAAAACTACTAAAAATTTTAAAATCAACGAAATAGATATTTTTTACTCAATGTAAGGTCTAAAAAGTGGGGAAATTTATTAAAAAATAATTAATAATAATTTTTTTCTAATTAAAGTTTTAAACTAGAAATTTCTAGTTCTTCAAAAATCATATATTGGTTCACTTACGTGTTTTCAAAATGGTGGCTTAACAAAAAAAATACTAGTTTTAGTTCCTTTAATGATATCTTACTAGCAAGGTGGTTTAGCATGGTAATATCTGTATATAATATAGTTTTTCACTACTTTGAGACTATGTAGCTTCTAATAGAAGAAAATACACGATAATAAAAGCGTCTATAATTACATCTAGAATCTATAAACATTCAAATAATAGATATTTATATAAGACATTTTAAAGTTGTCGGCCATATTGGAAAATTGTTATTGTATTCAAATGCAAAATCCCCCATTTAAGACAACATTAAAAGATCAGGTGATTGCAATTTGACTTTTTTAATTATGTAATACTTTCCAAGTAAAACAGCTGGCGCTCTTATATTAGTCACTCTTTATATTAAATTAAATTACTATATTATGTAAATAATAAGATTTATATTAATTTTATTATACATAAGTTTTGCCACATTGGCATACATACAGGGAAGACCATTGAAACATTAACTTAACATCAAAGCAAAATAGAAATTCATTATAAACAAAATCAATTTGTAGTACAATAAAACATATATATATATATATATATATATATATATATATATATATATATATATATATATATATATATATATATATATATATATATATATATATATATGTGTGTGTGTGTGTGTGTGTGTGTGTGTGTATGTGTTTGCATATATATATATATATATATATATATATATATATATATATATATATATACGTAATTGCATAACTTACATTTTATGAACTTAAACGAATTGCTGACTTATAAACAACTTTGGCATTAGTATCAATACTATTGTTTACAAAACCTGTTACATATTTTATTAAATATAAACTGTACAAGACAAGCAAAAAATTAAGACTCTCATAGGCCTTTTTGGTAAAAACATCAAAAATTAAGTCACTTCCCTCAAAATTGTATCCCACACAGACCAAAATAAAATGGATTACTTGACTTAAAAACCAGACAAATATTTTTAGGTTTGAAATTGATTTTTCACTATGATGAATGATTATGTTATATTTCCCACCTGCAAGACGTATCTGAGATTTTTAAAATGCACAGTTGACACCATTTACAATATTAATGCTCACCCAAACTAAAGCTACTCAATTGGCGGTACACTAAACTAAATTTACTATTTAAAACATTATCTATTTGCACACAATTTAGGTTCTTATCGAATTTTGAAATCAGATCGCTTTAGATTTTATGAGTTCACAATGATTACAATGATAGATAAGTCATCAGCACCAATCCTTCGAGGCATATCCTTCATCCTATTAACCCGATTGAATGAAGCCAAAGTAGCATGCAAGTTAAGTAACTGATTGTTAGTAATATAATGAAAAAGCTCGCAATTTTTGTAAAGTATATATAACCAAATGGCTTTTATATATTTTGTTATTAGAATAGTTAAAACAAACGCTTCAAGTCTGAGAACATTTTAATTGTATCGCACATTGAATAAAAAATAACATTATTTAGTAATTAAATTTAAATTGACGTATATGAGTTTTTACATATGATTAAACTAATTTCAAAAATGACAATAATATCTGCATAATGTAAACATCAATAAAACGTAAACATGTTATCATGGTTACATTTTAATATTTGGAAAAAAAGTTAAAGTTCGTCGAACCTTCGTGTATTAGTTTTTTATACACAATAATGAATATTAAATTTGTAAAAGTAACTTCAATGTAAATTTTGTGTATTACTACACGAATTTTATAACTCTATATTCAACTTAGATTATATAAACCATTCAATAAAGTAATTAAACACTGCAACAAACTGATTAATCGGCTAATTTATATGTAAAATGATTCCAGTCCATTAATTACTATCTCCAGATTCCCTCTGTTTACCACTAACGTTTTACATCCCAACAGAAATCATTCACTGTAATTAAAAGTTATTTATTGGAAACGCAATTTGACCATTGCGTTGCAATGTCTATTTATAGATCTGTTACCTAATTTTGTAATTTATGAACAGCAACTGTCATTAGTTCAGCTCACGTCCATTATAACAATTTGCCTAGCTAATAGACTACTGAAATGCAATTTTTGAAGAAGAATTTTTTTAAAATAATTACAAGAAAAAGTGTTTGAATTAAATATTAATATTTGTGTACATAACATATTTGCCTTTATTTATTTTAACATAGTACTATCATATAATTTTTACATAACCAATGGACGTTAATAAAAAAGGCAGTGTGTAAAAATACTTTCTTTGAAATTATAGTCACATTTATACAAATTCGATTGAAGACATTGACATCATTTTGAAATTTATACCTTACGTTTCTAGAAGATAGTGTTTATTTACTTGTCGTTTCGCTTACAGTTTTCATAGTAAACAAATAATGATATAACCTTTATATATATATATATATATATATATATATATATATATATATATAATGCATGTGTTTTTTATTACGAGAGTGTGAGTGGTAAATCAGTAATAAATTCTTGGTCTGCCGAATACGATGCAAGAAAAAAAATTGTAAAGTATTTATTATTAATCAACTGTAGCGATCTATACTTGTAGAAACTTCAACAACCAAATGAATGAAAACTCAAATTGTGTGTAATAATTTATTAATATTCACAACGTTTACAGACAAAATTGTTAAGAATAAAGTTATTCTTTTTGATTTGGAAGTTTAAAAATAATTGATCCACCGTATAAAAATGTGTAAACCTTGTAAAAATATGGTATTTGCTAACGTTAATAAACTAAACGATTTGTGAAACTCATTCCAAGGAAAGTGCGATTAGTATCTAGACTAAATTTCCAAATAATTTCATTCATTTGTCCCTATATATTATTAAATTGTAATTAGTATTTTAAAATAATCATATAATCTTTTATTAACAATATATTTGAAAAATACATAATGAGAATGGGCACTGATTATTTAAGAAAAAATCCTGGTGATCCATAAAACAAAGAAACGATAAAATACTTCATTATTAATAATTACGGCAAATGAAAAGTTTTTTATAAATAGTAACAATTTAATTGCATATTTTGGGATTATTTGAAAACATATTTATATAGTCGTATTCGTATTGATAGCGTACAAAAAATAAAAATTGTATCTTTGGTATATTAGTAAAACAACAACTCAAACGTTTTTGATAAATACTCAGTATTAGAAAATTTTATTTATTAAGTAATTAATAGAAAAATGTAAATTTTGCCTATCATTAAAAACTATCACGACGTAAGAGGTACGATTAGAATCAAGTTTTAGAGTATATCGATTAAGAAAAAAATATGAATACTGGTATTCCTTGAAAACGAAATGGATTATAATTCCATATTGCTTAATAAAGTATCAAAGTTGTTAATAATTCAATTAAATTTAAATACAATATATATTTAGTACAAAAATTTTATACCATCCGACGCCAAATGCAAAATGTCATTGGAAAACAAACATAAAAATAAATAAAAATGTATACTCTGTTGTGTGACGTACTTGACGCTGCATTCTCTAAAATATGCCGTCGCGATCTGTAGATTTGGGTGAAATTTTACTACTATAACTTATATATAAAATAAATACAAGTACAGTCGTTTTGGTCACAGATCGAAACTATAAAATGTAATTTTTATTTTATTAAACTTGTGTTATCTTCCTATCAAATATTAACGTTAGTGCTAGAATAATAATGTAAATGTACACTTTACATGGATTAAGGAATTATCATGTTAAATCGAAGATTATATTCATTCTAGACTAATTCCAGTTTTATCTTTCAACTTAATCAATAACCTATGTAAAATATATCATCCTTGGACTAAACGTACTTCTTACTAAAAATGTTATATTAGGCCTAATTACAAATTTCCTCGTGACATTTCTCAATTTTCCGTGATCTTTTGCATACGAGTTTTATGCTATTCAGAGCGTGAATATCCTGTTTTCTTTCCCACATTTTTACAGTATCGGAATTGGTAGTCCTGATTTTATTTTTATAACCAACTAATTGTATTTCTTGCACAAAAAGGTACAAACTCACACCCCCCTCCCCATTATAGTGGTCCGGCTTTGGAAGAGCAAACCCGTTGCAAGAAAGGATTCTAAGACATAAAAACTTTACATTAACTATGCGAATAGAAACGATTTATTCTTTTCAGTTTAAAAATAGAAGAAAATATTGTAATACACAAAAATATAAGGAAATTACTTACAACAATGGATTTTTTTGTATAGGAAAAAAATGTATTATTAATTTATGATCTTAGAAAGAAATCCTAATATATACAATAAATTGATGTTCAGTTTAAAAACATTTCTTTTAAAGTGAAACTAAAGTTTAAAACATTTCTGAAGTTCAGGATCAACAAGGGTTAGAACAACAGGCTTTGAGATATATTACAACAATTTATCATATTTTTCTCACATAACTCGTGAATATTTTAGAAGACGTTCTCACTACATACGCAGATGATTAATTATAATTTAAGAAAGTTTGAAAGCACTTAAGACGTTGTGGCGTTGTGTGTAATACTATGCAACAAACGGTTCATATTCGTAAAAACATAATAAAAAACCACCGTAAATTATTTATATTAGTCTAACATTTTAATAAATAAAACACTTTTGTGTAATAACAAGTTTAATCAAACTTGCTGACAATGGTTTCGATAGTTACAACATTGTCAAGGTATTTTACATGAATAAGGAAAAATTTACAGTACATATTATAGTCAATAGCTGGGTATTCCCCATTGGAACCTTTATTAGAATGTAGTGAGCGGGAACAAAGGACTATGACCTGGCTAAAGGTTTGAGGAGTAGGGAGTTATTTAATAAAAGTAGTATTTTACTTATTGAAATGCAATACCACAAATTACCTACGGTCCTTGGTATAAATAGTTTAAACAATATTTCCATGTATCGTAAACTAGTCTTTAGCAACAATGTTATAAAAAACGAATTTTGAATAATTTACAGCTTCAAGTAAATTATTAAACTTATTAAACAGCTTAAAGTAAATAGTTTTTTAAACGTATTCTTAACAATAATTTTCAATAATTAGAAACTTTATACAGTTGATCAATAATCGTCACATTGTACAAAAAAACAAAAAAATAAATTATTTAAAATACCTTTACTATTTGAGATGATTTTGAGAAATTGCGTCTTTTATAAAAGCTTTTACACCAAACTCTATGTTTTTTACTGATAACACAGAAGCGAGTGTATTTCGAAATATTTCAAAAAATAACTTTTTTGCGTTCTTAGAGACCCCAAGTGAACTATATTTTCGCTTAGTTCATACAGTTTATTTGTTTTGTTATCTTATAGCAGGTACCTCCAAATTTTGAGTTAAAGAGTTTTACGTTTAAAAGTATTGCATACAGGATGGACACAATTCAAACTATTTTTATTTACTCATAGGACCTCAATGGATGCATAATAGCAAAATATTAAAAATTTATCAAAGAAACAATAAGATGGAAATCCACTAAGTTTCAGATGGTTAAGAATTTTCTTTTTCTCATTAATTTAATTTTTTTATATATATAATTTTTGTTCGAATAACATCACTTCCAAATTGTAGAGAGTAGAGTAGGGATATGAGAGCAGGATCAGAATTATTTATACATAGTGAAATTTGTTAAATAAAAATATTATATGACATGCATGGAAAAACAAGTACCATCGAAACTATCATTTTTGCATACCTACGGAAATAGTAGTCCTATATCGGAGATGGATTTTTAAATCTTTTATATTATAATACTTATCAGTAAATGAGGTAAATTATGCTTTCGTACTTAGAAGTGGTTCTTCTATTGAATATACATGTAATTATGGCCTCAAATTTGTACCAGTAAAACTATTAACAATATATTCTTAGATTAAAACCATTATGAAACAAAGTTTCTTTTTATTTACAATTCCCAAAATCAAATATAAATAGGAGGCGAAAACTGACATGATTAAAATATTTAATTTCTATTATCTTTTTTTATCTTTTGGGCTTTTAAATGCAATTTCTGAAACAAGAAATCTTACAACTATTATTTCGATATTATTTTTAATATTATTATCGACCAGGTATTATTTAGCCACAGAGATTAATTTATAATTAATTCTCAAGATATACCAGAGAAATAGTCGAAATAAAGTTTGCTTGAAACCAAAATTTTACACAAAAGAGATGAAAAATGTCTGATATGATCTTAAATTACAATAATTCCTTTCTTTAAATAATCAATGTATCTGAAATACACTACACATTCTAGAGCATGTAAAATTTATTTTCTAAGGAGCACAAAATTAGAACGTATGTCAATGTAGATCTTACCCGATTATCAATGTGACCTGTCATGGGACTACTTCACTTAAAAAAAAATCGATTTAATGAATTTAACTCTTTAAAATAAGAACTTCGTCCAATATCTTGGATTTCGTGATTAAATTTTGGCAAGTATTCGTTAATTTTTCAAAAGTATAAGCATTACATATAAATGTACAATTCATACAACCAAAGCGAAATGTATGTATACAAATGGCGATAGTGAAACCTTCGGCTTCACCTAATACCGGATGCTACTCGGCCGTGTCGGTTGCAAGACGAAACAGTTAAGTTTATTGCTACAATCCAGGATTGTTTTTGTTTTTGATTTATTAATGTAGATGTTACAGATCTCACTCCAAGAAAAACATTGTCGTGGTGAAAAGACACAGTCTTAACAAGACGAAAAAGACCCAACAGGAAAGGTAAAAACTATTTTATAATCTAGAGCGAAATTTCAGCTAACATGGTTGGTGAAAGTGGGAGATGAAGACACTTTTTTAAAGCTGTGGGTTCACTTTGCCAAGATTACACTTAAGGATTTATTAGCTACAACTAAAAATAACTTCACCAAGATAGAGAAGATCGAGAAAATATAAGAATAGGACTCTTTATGCCCAACTCAACCTAACAAGATTCAAAATGTCCTACGGAAGCACCTTACAAGGTAAGTCTTTTTGATAAACTTATCTTAATATCTGAATGTCATGGAAATGGTGACAGGAGTTATGAAAGCAAGAATCCTAAAAGGATCAGACGAACGAGATATGAGTTTCACAACACGTTTCCCAGTGGCTGAACTTAAATTATGGATTCTACAACAAATAAAGTCTCGAATTTTAAAAGAGTGGGGCCTTCTGTTTTCGTTATACTATTGTTGGGAACAATGAAGAGTTTTGAGGATATTTCTCTTGGCTTCTCGTTGTAGGTGGTCTCCCATAGGCGCACCTACGGATGTATCTAGGACTGGACGCTACCCCACTCAGTTGGTTGCAAGACGAAACTTATGAATTTCTTGCTGCAACTTTTATTATTATTTTTAAATGCATTAATGTTTGTGATACAGGTTTTTTTTCTGAAATTTGCCATTCTTAAAATGGAAAACAATATTTAGTAATTTCTCTAATTTGTGGTATTTAAACATGTTTTCAACAATTCATATTATTTGTTTATTTAAAAATAAAACTAGAACACAATTTTTCACAAGTAGAAACTTAATAAATTAAACGGTTTTTAACCGCAACTGCAAAATTCAAACTAAAACTCTACATATTAATAAGCAGTTATACATAGTTTGATTATTCCACCTCATATATCTCACAACATTGCCGTTGAAAAGCGTTTGATTTGATTAACGTGTTAATTGTGTTCAATTTATACTTATATTTTAAACACCTCGAAAGTCATTATCGGTATTTATTTATGTATATATTATATTATTTATTTATTTATTATCTTGTACAAACTTTTCTATTTATGCCAACAATATTTTCCCAATATATTTCCTTCCAAAGCAGGAAAATATACATAATTCTTTTATAATATAATGAGTAGTTGATGGTGTTTGTGTGGCTAACAATCACTTCATACACATAGCTCAGCGCTCTTTTTGTGAAAACTTGTTCAAAGTTGAACCCATATCATTAAAAAGTTCATTTTCCCTTCTATATCATAAACTATATATTTATGTTCAATACAAACATTTAATATCATTTAATGAACAGCTTTCATTATTATCTGATTAGTTTAAGATTTTATCGTGATGATTGTTTTATTTAGAGATCTGAGCTGGAGTCCAGTATTTTCTATTCAGAGTTATTTCAAAATTGCCCAATTTATATTTCTAATTCTATACTGAAGACAATTATTGAAGTAATGTTTAAACCATATCGGTTTTTATGAGTGACTAAGTTAGATGTAGTTACAGCTTTCAGTTCAGATTGATAAAAGAAAAATCCTTAGTGGAATCAGACATTTTAATCTGGTTAACTATGACATTTCGTACAGGCAAGTACGTACCCATTCAGTAAGCAATATTTTTGACCTATTTAAGTTTAAAATATTTTATAACAAAGAAGAAATAACTCGATTAAATGCCTTTAATGAATTGTATAATATTTTTTTCCAAACATCTAAATTTCAATAATGACATAAGCTTAAAGGTTTCCTCTAGGAATTATGTTAGTAGAAGAATAATGCTTATTGATTAAAACAAAATAAGACCAATACGGAGGTTAAATTCAAATATTTGAACCTTTTTCCTTTAGCGTGTTTGCCATTTCCTCCTGTGTGCTATCGAACACTTCTATCTTCATATTATAAATAGATGTTTGAAAACCCCTGTAGTATATCATGTAGATAATAAAGAAGCAACCTAATTTATACGATGCATTTTTAAAACATGAAAAACAGAGTGGGCACAAAATGATTGTTTTAATCCCTTGTAATAAAAATAATTCACAATAATTATACAAAAGGAAGAGATATTTTTAATTAATTACGATAGTTTACTAAAATTGCTTTATATGGCTTTTAATAAAAATAATCACGGGTAATGAATTGAAAATCTAAACTCTTGCATAATGTTTTATTTAAAATTAACTTAATTTAAAAATCGAGAATGAATCTAAATTTGTGTTTTAAATACTCTGTTTTTATCGTAGTTACTATTTTTTAAGTTGTGTTAATTCTAAATTAATATTTGTTCATTGAAATTTTATGTTGGTATAATTTATTTTACTATACAAAATATTTTCATGATATATACAATTTCACTATAGGCCTACTTTGTAAACAAGTTATGAAATAACGATTTTTATTATTCATGGAAAAGCCACACATAAATCGAAATATCAACGTTTTCAAATATTTTTAAACGATATACATTACTAATTAGAAAACAACCTATACTTGTTAAATTTGACAATGATTTATACAAGAATTTTCACATTATTTTTTCTAAACCATTAAGTTCTAGTCAGCTTTACAAGCTTTTCCTAAATACAAATCATTATTTATAAAAATATCGTGGATGCAAAAACTCTTCTTTTTTACCATACGCTCTCCTCAATTTCATAATATTTTTGTTTATTTAAGTTTTTTTTTCTCTATTCTTTATGGATATTTTCAAACCATTATTCTTTATGGAGAATAATCTTTTTAATAACAAAAACAGAAAAGACGATATAAAACGTTAGTTATTATTGGCCAATCGTTTAACAAAAGAACAATATATATTCGAACTTTGATATTTCTGTTTCTTATACTGTCAAGCCGTGAGCAATCACGTGATTGGATTTAGATTTCATTCCCTTTTTTGAGATTAACTAGTAGAACAAAAAAATTAATATTTTGACAAAAACAATATATTTTGCTATACAGCACAATAATGTGATCCACGTCACTTTATTTGTCATCTTGCTAGCCTTCTTAATGATTCACAAATCCACACCTCTTAAATAGAGCTCTGACTATATCAATTAAAGCAACCACAGTTGCAGCCAATTTATTATATTTAATAACAACTCAATAACCAGAACAAACAAAATAATAAGAATTTTTATGTGGGTGTAGACCTCGATCAAGAAAATTCAATTTTTTACTTTAAGTTCAAATTCTTTATCTCTTACCAAGCGATGAAAGGCTAATTCTTAACTTTAAAACTTATAACTTAGAAAACGTTTATGATACACGAAAAAAATCTTTTAGCAGATTTACTCTCTTCAAGATAGGTAATAACTATGTACAAATCGGTTTACACAATCTATTACATAAATGTATTATTTAATACAATAACTAGTTAATTGAGGGTGCATATTAAACGATACAACACTTTTATTCTTCTTCTTTTCGCTGGAAAATAAAGCGACACACTGTTTCGTCCGTCATACATGCCAACTGCTGTTCGTTCATCCAACCTTTCAAATTTTCAAAAATTTATTAAGTAAATTAAATAAATATATATATAAATAGTATGTGTGTCTTTTAAGTATGTTATATTAGATTTTACATCTAACGCGCGTGATGGCTACGCACACACACTATTATATTTATCATTTAATATTTACATTATATAAATATACAGAGAAAATGCTATGCAACAACTATCTTACAAACCCATCTACAACGCTAAATACTAACAAAAATAAAATTATCTTTGGTCTTATATAAAATATTCTAAATCTGTGTAAGATAATTAAATATAATTTTCAAAATTTAATGGTAGGAGTTATGGTTTATTACAAAAAAATGTGTAATCCATTGACAATAATGGAATTGTTTTTCGATATTAGCCGGTTATTATTCTTGCACAGCTGTTATTATGTATGGAAGGAGAAACTCTCCTCTTGTGATGGTTGCACAATGATTTTATCGTACTCCTCATCATAGAGTCAGAAATGTTCATCTTTAAGTTTATATGAAGACTTACTTTGTACGGCGTCGAATATAAACCTTTTATTTTTCAATTTCTCAATTAATTAGCCTACGAATAGTAATGCATAGAGTACAGGTGTCCTTAAACTTTACAGCAATAGTCTACAGTAAGATGTATCTATTGCCTTTTCAAAAGCAGTGTAAAAAAAATAAAAAATAAATTAAATTAAAATAAACATAGAGAATAAAAAACTGACCTTAAATAATTATTCATTTTGCTTTTATGGACTTTAACGGTTAAGGAAATACAGAGTAATATTATACAGTACAACTATAGCACACTTTAACGGCAACTTCCATTGTTTATTGTATTACTTTAGGATACCTGGTTAGTCTAGTGGCAAGAAATTTCTCGCTAAGTGTGCAAGAGGTTCTGGGTTAATCTACCGTAGGTATTTAACATGTTTAGATATTAACCCAAAATCTTGAGAATATTTGGGAAAGTAATATTAGTAGTGAATCATGGTCACTAAAACTATAATAACATAGATCATACCTATAAATTAAAAACATATACAAAACATTTCCTAATATGTATCCAAGAAATGGCATTTATTGTGAAATTAAATCTGTCGTGAAAAGTAGTAATTAACTTAGTGTCTAATTTTGACGTATCTACGTCTTTAACACACGTAAATGTGTACTATAGAAAGTTATTTTATTTATAATTATTATAACAACTATTTTCTGCATTTAAAATAAAATATTACCTTTTGCAATTGCGAGGTATTAACTATAAATATTAGTTAAATTCCAAGAATTAAATTTAATTCTAATTTAATTAATTAAATTTAAATTAATTTAATTAAATTTAATTTCAAATTAAATTCCAATGAAAACTTCAACAATCTTAATTAATTTTATAACAATTGTATAGAAATTCAATTTTAGATAATAAAAAATTACCACAAAAACACCCGTTGGTTTAAGTAGTATGATTCTTTTATAAACGTCTTTACTTTATGTTCGCTAGCCTAAACAAAGTGGAGGAGTAAGTTACAAATCGAAAAATTTAATTCCCACATCTTGATTTGTTATGTATGGCGATTGATAACGAATATTAGACGATTGACTATTCCGAACTGAGGCAAGAATGATTTTCTCCTGGTTGTTATTTGTGTTTTAAATCTTCTATATTTCTTCTATATTAATATTATTAAAACAATTAAAGATTATTTCGCTTACGTTATATGATAAACCTCCTGTGATTACAAATTCAAAATAGGAAATTTGTAAACACGGGATGTTCGTCATGTAACATAATTGATGTAACTTTAAGGAGTGATAATATAGATAAAAATAATGTTTTTTATCCATTTCATGGTTTGCACAGTAAAAAGTAGCTACTGCCTTGCTTTTTATTTTGTTTGTTTTTTAATGGAAAAAATAGTCGCAATCATTACCTCATGAAAAAAAAGCGACCCTAGCCCTCGAACTTTCGAATGACATCAGGGATAGAAGAGAACAAGGGTGGTCTTAGAGAGATTTGTAAACAAATATAATAGAGATGAATTTACCCTAAGTATATCATTGAAAGGTGTTTTTCCAATAACGATATCTATTGATATACTACAACCCCCCCCACTTACTAAAGATAGGTGAACCTCAGGGTACCATTACACTACTGTTTATCCGGAATTATACACACAATGTATTTAGTATCCCAAAAAAAGGATCCCTAGAAATGACTTTGACATATAATATGCATTCATGTATTTATTTAATGAATATACAGATTTTAAAGTCTTGGTACCCAGGTTAATGGTGTTATGTCCAAGTAATTATTCCGAAATTATTATTTATGTCCTCTTTTACTTAGGCTAAAATTGTTTTTGTCCTAAATGTTTTAGGTCTGTTTACTGTTTTTCAAAGAAGGTTCATTTCGAAAGTACCTGAACTGATTATGGTTAAATAGTATATATCTGAATTGCATTGCTATTATTTGTATATCAACATAAAGTAAATACTTAGTTCTAAAAAATAAATATTAACTTGCCATAATTATATGACTGTTAAATTAAACTGATTTAATGTAGCTTAATTTGGATTACTTTCTTCTTTCCTGCTCTACCATTTTTCTAAAAACGTATTGTATTATATATGTTTATATAATTATATTCAGTATAGTAATATTTACTATTGTGTTTTGATTGAAAATATACATTTTTTCTCAAGTTGTTTCTATCTATCTAAATGTAAAAAAATTAAAATATTATAATCTAGATATTCGTGTAGGATATTGTCTATACCGTTATATTTGTAATCACCAACTAATAATTTTGGAAACGAGTATTGCTAAACGTCAATTGCATTGTTTGTAAGCTTAATGTATCTTAAATCATAGACATTCTACGTAAATAGAGGAAATATTCAAAGATTTTTTGAATAAAATATATTTATTATCACTTGAAATTAAATTACTTTTGGAACATAATGATTTATTTCATAATTACCAAATGTAGGAGAAAGGTATTTATATATAATTTTGAGTTCACAAAATGTCTGTCAACGTATTTAATAACTGTTCAAAACACAATTTACAAATAGAATAATTTTCTTCGGATTGTTACTATAAATAGTATCTGAAACTGCAAAGGTGTCTACAGAGGTTCTTCTTGTAATGGTTACATTGATCACTCGTTTTAAGGTTTGACGTTTATCTTAAATATTGTGGTATTCAGATGGATGTAAAAAGTAGTTTAACATTCAATAAACAACTTTTTTGGTTTTAAATTTTTATGTTTTTGTTATTCTTCTAATATAACTATGGTTGTCACGTTACTAAAATATATGTAGAATTACTCCTTCCTTATTGTTATATTTATAGTCATGGTCGTCCTTTACATAGACGACCATGACTATAAATATAACAATAAGGAAAGAGTAATTCTTTAATTACATAATTAAGTAATCCTTTGCATATGCCAAAATTTTGTAAATATGTTTATTTAAATTAAAATTTTAATCATAAGATAAAACATGTATGGACACAATACAAACTATTCCTCTGACCGTCATTCAAAAAGTCTTGTTAAACGAACTATTTTTTATTGTGCTAAGCGTACATATTTAGAATCCATTTGTTAATTGTTTAACTTATATTTCATATTATTTGTCCTCACATCATCGCCAACGCTAAAGTTTCTGCTTAGTGTACAAAGTTTGTATATGTCTTACGATTTTTTTTTTAAATTTAGTTTACCCTATTTTCCACTTAGATGTGTTATCAATTTTGGTCCTATAGTTTAAGTATTATTCTTCCACAACTTGTCTCGTTACTACCTGATATTGTGATTGTGTCTTTTAAAATTAATCACTTTCACCAACTGAGGTTTAAAGTTATGCTACATTCTATAATCTGAAATTATAGTACAGATTTAGTCTACATAGTTCAATAGTATGGGATTAATTACTTATTTTTTATTATTGCCAATCATTTGTGATATTTAGTAATGGATAAACTTAAACAGGACTATACCGCAGTTAAGCACTTCTGATCTAATAATAATCAATCAATTTGTTATTGATGACGTCATTGACAGAACTGTATTTAGCTGTTAGATAATTAATCTTAAACCATTACCGAAATATTAAAAAAATATTTACGAAATATTGTTAAATTTTATTTTTCATGTCACAACCCGTCTTCCATTACATGAGTGCTGATTAGAGGAAGTTGAATTAATATCAAAAACATTTTTAATGTATGAAGACTATTTTAAGGGAGAAATATAAATTTTCACACTATGTATTCTGTTTAGAGTGAAATATAATATGAGTAACATCTTAGTGACTAAAGCTATATGTGTGGGTTTCGTTGCTATAATCACAAATTTTTCTCCTATGTATTTAAAGTGGATGCATTAAAAACCAACTCCACGAATTTTCAGCGTCAGGTTATTTATGTTTCTCGTTAGCAGCGATATTTCAACAAGATTTCTATACACATCGGTCATTTAAAACCGATATATTTTGAACTTATTTCTGAAAATTTATCTCATCTGAAGGAAGTTCTTGCATTATTTTGAATTTAGTGTTTCGTATTGTCTCAGCAACTCTTTATTTAAATTTTGTTGTTTTTAAATTAAAAAATTGTAATTACTTTTTTATAAATGTATTTGTTTTTTTTCCCATCTATGTTTATTCTAGTATTTTTTATTTCATAGTGCGAAAGTTTTAAATTGACTAAGGTTCAGGGTGTTCCATCAATATTTATTATTTGTATGAATATGTACGTTTGTGGTTAATGCATGACTCTTTTTTATTTGTTCAGTTTTATTTCATCTCTGATAATTGTTATATTTGTTTAATATTAGGATATCATTACCTTTAATTAATAAGTATAAAATATGTTTGGATATATGCTCTACAATGAGTAATATTTACGTGACGTGAGAGTCATGAGAACGTTTATCTCTCGTAACTCAGAGTTGGTACGGCTAAAATCGGTTCGTTTACAATAGTTGCCGTTGGATTTTTCTGTGCGTTATTCTATTTCCGCCTCTTCATGACTTCAACGGTAATAAAATTAAGGCATTATGCCACAGTTAAAATAATACATATAATTTTGTGGTAAATGAAAACTGGCACTAATATGTAAAAACGAATTAATCAATTCTCTTTTTTTCAATGTTAAAATCTCTGAAAAAAATCATAGTTTAGAGTTATAAATGTCAATACACTAAACGATTTCTGTTAAGTCTATTAGAAGACATTTTTTCTTCAATTTGTTGTTACAGACGAATTTTAACGTAGAACTTTTTATCTTTAAATTGAAGATCAACGGCTTATGTAACAATTCAGTGACTCAGAAATTTTTTACGTCAATAATCTGAAGTCATTCACCATTGAATAAGATCCATTGTTTAAGATGGATATAATTCCATTTAAGAATATACAATACGTCGGTTTTCCACGTATGATCGATAGATAAAATTCATGTGCGTAAAATGTATTTAGGCCTAACGCAATGACACAACTGATAGATAGTTTGTTTCGTATTGTGTTGAATCTACTTATTTGTATGTTATTTGTAGAGATGAGAGAGAAAAACTGTCTACAACATATGTTTTCTTCTGTCTGTCTGAAATTTACCCTCTAAGGACTCAGACTAAACATATTTTCACACTATCCTTAAAATTATTATTTTGGTATTTACTGGAGGGAGGAATAAATAAAAGAACTAATTTATCGAAATCAGGATTAACAAATTCAATAAAATGTTTGTGATATCTAAAGAATTATAATCGAAGCTAAGATACCAAATTGCGAGTAGAATACGATTCAGAAAAATATGAAGAAAATTGCATACTACCATGTAACCTTGTCATAAAAATCTGTTTGAAATAAGTATGATTTTAACTAAAACAAGGTTAGGCTATATTTAAGTAGATAAATACCTTTTATTATAATTATAACAATAACAATAATAAACATCTAACAAGAAAAGCGTTTCGCCTTATTTGTAATGTGACTGTTGCTGTTTAGAAAGAGTTTAATATCCGCAGAAATTTTGATATAAAGCACAAAAGAAATTTATTTTAATTTAACAGGTAAACCTTCAGGGGTAAATATCTTCTTTGAAAAATTCATTGACATCTTAGAGACAGATTATTACCAAGCAAACACAAAAAAAAAAGTCTGGTTTTCGAATCAGATTTAAAGTCAGCCACATTTTGGTCAATTAGTAAAGGAGTGTATCTTGATGGCCGTGGAATAATTCTGTCATGATAAACTTTCATTATTTATTGCCATTAGATTGTCAGCGAACACAGTGGCACGACGAACAAAAGATATTGGAAGTAACTATGCGCATCAAATGAAAGACGTTTGCAAGGATTTTTTCAATCGCTCTTGATGAATCCATGGAGGGACGAGAGACAGGAATATTTGCCAAGGTGAAAGAAACCATGAGTTGGACTTGATTTCAAAAATTTGAAATTTGTAACTACAGACGTGGAAACATATGCGGTACGAAATAGGGTGTAGTGAGAAATCTTTGTAACTCCGTAGAAACAACCGGAGGTTTCAAGACAAAAATAAACCATTGCATCATTCACCAACAGGTGTTGTGCAGACAACATAATGAAGTAGTAGAAGTGATGAATGTGGTTGTAAAAACAATAAACTTGATTGGGTCAAGTGCGCTCAGACAAGGCCAATTCAAAAGTTTTTCTTGTTCAAGTGGACAGTATATATCCAGATGTTCCCTGTCATTACGAATTTTGATGGTTGAGCAGAGGAAAGGTGTTGCAGAGGTTTATGAAACTTCGCGTAATGGTAGACATCTTTAGGACTGAACAGCATTAACCTGTATCAGAAATTTCTGTCTGTTTCTGTGGACATTGGCTTTTATTATGGATCGAACGAAGCATAGCAACGGCTTAAACTTCAAAGTGCAAGGTGAGGATTTTATAGTTTGTGACGTATACTCACACCTCAATGCTTTTAAAAAACTGCTCAAACTTTTCGAAAAGCGTTTGGCATCTATGAAGATTGATAACTTTGAAACCTGTAAGAGCTTCTCTGCACAAAACAATAGTAATTTTTCCAAATATTACGTTTTGGGAATCACGTCCAAGCTAAGACAAGGGTTTGAGAATCGTATTGAAAATTATGATCTTTCATAAGAAAATATACAGTTAGTTCAAAATACTTTTAATTTTTACATTGACAAATTGCCCTCTGAATGTCAACTTGAAGTCATAGATTTAACAATCAACGACTGAATCGAGTTTATTTCCAGATAAGCTACAGTACAAGGGAGGTAACTTCCTTCCATTTTACAGCTCTCTTTCTAAAAAGTTTTTTTTTTTTTTTTTTAAACCACGCCCGAACAATGTTTTCTCTTATTGTATCCACGTATTGTGAACAGACTTTTTCTAAAATTAGGTATGTGAAATCAAAGTACAGATCGTCCTTGTATGATGAACATCTAACAAAAATATTAATAATATAAACAACATAAAAGTTTGACTCCAAAAGAATTTAAATTTTAGGTAACAAACAAATGTAGTCTTCTCACCATTGTGACATTGTGATTTTTGGATTTTCCGTATATATATATATATATATATATATATATATATATATATATATTAAATTTAATACAAAGAATACTGTTTGTATCTTATGAATATTTAGTATTTACAATTAGTTAAATACAATGCTATGGTTTTATAACTTCTCTTTAAAAAAAAAAAAAGAAAGAAAGAATTGCATACAAGGCACTAGTGTAGCCTAAAAACACAACATTGTGCCATTAATGTATAATTTTTATTCATCCAGGAACATTTTATATTCCCCAAACCCCCCGGAATGTGGCAGGCCCGACAGGCTTTCTAAAGTTTTCAATTTAGAAAAACCTTCGTTAAAATTGGTTGGAGACCACTGCCGTAGAAATCAGAATTCTGTTACAGGTGCTATGTGATTTTGGGGTTTTGTGGAGTCACTCATGATTGGTTTTCTATTATCTATCACAGAGGGAGCAATGTGTGAAGATACGTACAAGTGTTTGTAATTGGGGGAGTTAAATATAGAGGGGGGTTAAATAAAACCTACCTTATTCTTTTATATATGTACAGTTCATGTAATTGTAAGTTTAAGGGAAAAGTAATCTCTTCGAAGATGATACTACTTTAGTATACTGAAGTCAGTATAGTACTTGGAACCTTAATAAAACAGCGATGAAAGTAGACTAAGATTATGGTTCTCGATAAACCGAGTAACTAAATAATTATGTAAATATTTCACTCAAAAAACCACTTGCAAATCAATTACAATCATAGTCTATGAGTGTTAGGAGTGCATGGACACAAAGAATGATTGCTTTTAATGCTATTAAATAGGGGAGGTTCATTCAGTGAAGTATTTGGGAGTTTATGTAAATGATGCTCTGTTATAGAAATTACAAGTCCCTAACTTGTGTAACAAATTTAATTCAATAAATAAGAATATTTCATTTTTTAAGAAACACTACACCTTTATAAATTGTTAGAAAATTGTACTTTCCTCTTGTATAGAATAGACTGGAATATGTCACTAACTGTTAGGGATTTTTATATATGTCTCAACTTCATATCCGGTTTCAATAACTCAAAAGAGCTTCATTCCAATTATCCTAAAAAAGTGATATACTACCCCTTCTACTGCACTATTCCAAAATCTAGGATTACTGCCCCTAACCCATTTATAAATTTATAAAGTGCTTAAAGTTTCTTTTAGGAGTGGTAATCAGCCTATCATTAGAATTTGTTACAAAGTGAACTTACGTTCTGGTAAACAGTTTCCAATTACTCAAGCTAATAAAACTTGCTTTATCAATTTATATACTTTTATTTCACTTCAATTATTCAATAGCTTTAAAGAAAATATAAAGTTGTTTGAAACTTCTCAGAATTTTGAAAAAAGACCAAGCAGTTTCTCCTAAACATGGATGACATCGATTGTTTACTTTGTAGCTATAATTAGGTTACTAAATTTTATTTTATAAAGTATAATGTTTTGCCTTGGACTGTTTAATATATAATATAGTTAATTACCTTAGAGGTTGTTTTTCAGGTTAAAGTACTTGTAGGCAATTTTTGCGTGACTAGCATTATTCATTTTATAAAGTATAATGCGTTGCCTTGGACTGTTTAATATATAATATGTTAGTGCGGGCCTGACGAAGCCGACAGTGTTCGGCGAAACAGCGCTGTAGCCATAACTATAATACGGACTGAGGACAACCTCTAAGGTAACTATATTATAAATTTTATTGTATTATATTGTATTTCTAAGTGGTAGTTTTATTCTGTTTTTCCCTTAGTATTGATTTTTCAATACGCAATTGTAATACGCAAAACGTGCCTTATGTGATCTGGGCAGTTGGGCTCTATCACCAGCTGGCAACTTTAAAACTAGCTTTACAAATGAGATGCCTAATTTTCCTTCTCACTTTTTCCTTCCTCATTATAAGCTTTACTTATACATCAGTTTGTCAGCAAACATGGTGAAACAATGAACGGAAGATATAAGAAATATTTCACGTCAAATGAAAGACTTCTTATATATGTATCTAATATGTAGACGGTAATTACTATATTTCTACTTAAATATTAATTGTATGTGTAGTAATAATTACAAAGAAAATATATAATTTATATTAAAAGATTGATACAATGTTATTAAATATATCTAACCAATAAATTAAGCCCAATAATTAAAATGCTTTAATAATCCAGTACCATAAATAACTTATTATATATCAAAAACATAATTGATTTTTTTTTTATTTTAGTTTATTTCGACAATATAAAAAAAACTAATAGAGTATTATGGTGCGTTATTTGGTAAGTGCATTTTCATTATTCAAAAAATGTATCTCTCATTTCGGTATTATGTCGCGAATATAAAATTTATAGTTGTGTTAATTTTTGTACAGCTATATGCTACAATAAAAATAGAATTAAATTTTAAACTTTCATGAGATAAGAAATGCTTATGTAACAAATTCTTAGAAATGCTCCATTGGTTTTTTCAATTCTTATGCTTTTTTACGGAAAGAAATTTATTAAAATAAAATGTTTTAGAGAATTATTTAAATAGCTATATTTTATATAGCATGTCCAATAAATAATTTTGGAAATAAGTAGATAGTATTAAAACCATCACAAAATATCACCAAGAACTGACAAAGAATTTTATATTATTGAAGTAGCAAAGTACGGTTTTTGTTTATTGAAAGAAAACATCTAATAAATGAGGAACTCTTACAAAGACTAATATTTGTTTACAAATCCTTTCTTGTAAATACTAGTCTATTTAGGTCACGAGCCATAATTCAGGATGAAGCAAGAAAAATACCACTTAGCTGTTTTTACAGACATTTATATACTTTTTCTAAAATATAACGAAGAACGTTATTGATGGAATTTTGAAATTCTTTATTATCAAATATTTTGCTGTTTGTTTTTACGTGAGGCTGAATTTTAAAGTTGAATCAAACCTTTTAAAAATTATTGGTCGAACTCATGGATTTTATCTTGAATATAAACCAAAATATGTATTTATAATATTCTTCAAACAACATTTCGTGGATCCGATATATATTATAATTTGCTGTGATATAATATTCGTGGAAAATAAAAGCTACAGCAGACATCATGCACCCTCGACCCCAGCACTTAACCAAGAGAGAGACTCAGGTGGAAGACCTTTAGCCTTATACAAAAACCGATGATGGAAAGATGCGCTTGTTAAATCATTTCAAGAATACAAAGAGATTGAAAAGGTATACTGCATACTGCTTTTAAAAGTATATCGTTCCAAATATGTTATACAACTTTTAAATACTAACAACTGCTTTTCCAACCTCTCTTTATTATCATGGTTAAAAACCTCAATATGTAGTACGAAATTAATTGTTGTTTTTTTCTGTCTTATATTGTTTACCATTTTTTTTCACGAACTGAAGACTATTTCCACGTAATTTCCACTTCCCAAACGCCTACACAATTAATGATTTCATTTCATACTAAGTCATCTCGAAACTACATTAGGATTTCAAAGTAACATAAAATTGAGATTTTTGCAATAAAATTGTATAATGACAAGTTCGGTTTCTTCACATACAATGTGAATTGATAGTAATTGGTCGTTTTTATTTGGATGTTTAAAATTTCACTACGTAGAATTATATATTATTAAAATTTATTTTGCAAGATGTACTGTATGAACAGCATATGGATATACATTATTTAGACTCTCACATTAATTTCTATACATATAAAAATATAATACAGGGTGTCCCGGAACTCTCTGGAACATTTCATAAAAAAATGTTCCTTAGGTCGAGACAAACATATTTCACAATATAAACATGGGTCTCCGGTGACTAGTTTTCTGTCTGTCGGTCTGTATTTGTTTTTTACAAAGGATTTTATAACTCAATATTCATTTAAGATAGAAACTTAAAACTTGGTATAAATACGTACCTTAATAGGTAGAATAAGTGTATAAAATTTCGTTGCTGGAACTAAATCCATTTCAAAATGGCGGCAGTTTAAATGTTTTAGTGTCAAATTCCACGAAAACCGTTATAGCTATAAAAAATTATTAAGATAGGTAAAAGATGCACAATTAAAAGACAAATCGAATAACACCTTACTTACTAAAATCGAATAATAAACAAGCAAGTTGTGACAATTTTTGCAAATCAATGTAATTTCCATACTACCACAATACATACCTAAAACATTGTTTAACAGCACCTATGAGACACTGCGTATCATTAATCAGCTGATTTCTGTCCACTTCGTGTTAATAATAATATAAAAATATAAAGTAATATAAAAATAATAAAATAAATTTAAAGTAATACATTTATTGCAAGGAAGTACAAATAGTAACAAACCAGATGTAACAATGTGAAGAATCGTGATTGTAAGTTCATATTACATATTCCGTCATTTATTTCCCAGTAATAAAATTGTATTTATATAAGAAGTGTGAAATATTAAAAGGTTGACTTTCGTCGTTTATTAAGTCGTTCTGAGTAAGTGTATAATGAAACTTATTCTCTGAGAATCATGGCATTATTTTTTGATGGGAATATTACATTAAATTTTAAGTCAACAAATGATTGTGTAACAGTATAATTTAACCAGTGGTTTACACCTAGACCACTTCACATATTCCTAACGTTTTTTAGTTAGTTTTTAATGTTTTCAGCGACCATTATTCTCATAAGTTCTATCGATTTAGACTAGTTATCTTCCCTCTCCAGATCTTCAGTCAGTTTGCAAAATGGAGGCCATGTATTCTTAAATTTTCAAGTTATTGACGGAAAATATATTAACGTAATTATTGTTTTCTTAGTACCTAATTGTGATTTTAAAGTATTAAATAACTTTTTTCTTTAAAATATTATTTTCCGTTGAATTATTATTTGTTTGTGTAAAGTGTAATATTTTTTTTTTTTTAATTTTTATTATTTTTTTTAGGTTAGACCTAAAATTAGAAAATTAGATATAACAATTAGTAAGAAAATGTACAAAATTAAATTTCATAAAATGAGTGTTATAGTTTATATTTTATATATTTATATTTACCTACTTAATGAGATTGTATATGTTAGTTTAGATTATTACTATGACAAAAATGAAATATAGATTTTGTTGGGATTGATCTGTTTTTTTTTTTTTTTTTTTTTTATCATATATTAAATTTTTCTTTCATCATTATAGAAGTAAAACTGAAAAATTGTATTACGATTTTAAAGCACCTCTGTTTATCATGACATTATTTGCCACAGGCGAATTAAATAAATTCTATAAGAGAATTTTAAAACTATTGCTTTACTCATGTACCTCCAACTTTGTAATTATTTTGTTATTATTATTTATTTAATTTGTTTTATTTTTATAGAACAAACAATTACCTCACGTTACGCAATATTTGTAGCTCCTTTTCATTACTGCTCTAGCTGCATTATCTGTATCAGTTCAAGACTAACCCATTCGTTGTAATTTTGTTTTCTTTCGTCACTTATAATTTATATAAAGTAGTTTTATTTATTTATTATGTAAAGTTTGAAACTCATGTAATAATAATTTGTAATATATTTGTTTATATATGTTGATAATAGCGATATTATCTGAAGAAAATATATAAAACTCCGAATATGAGGAAACTAAATTTTCCACCATAAACATTTATTTACTCTTCTTAGCATTAAACTACGTAGACTTATTAAATAGTTACTTCAATGGTTGTTATGCAAATAATTCATCTTAAGATGAGAAGAAAATTCTTTTAGTTGTTTTTCAAAAACCAAAAACAAGGGTCTCAGTTACAGTATAACTTGAAAATTAATCAGAACTAAAGAGCAAACGCTGTATTTAAATATGTATAGATACCGATTATAACAAATCCATAATGTTTTATAAAAAAAATAATTTATACATATCATAACATGTAGTGGAATATATTTACATATCGTTGTCCTAGATATACCTGGTTTTAGAAAAGAAGTTGATCGGTTAGTTTTAGTTTACGGAATGTCTAGTAAAATTGAGTTCAGTATTATGGAAGTTCGTATTTTCCCATAGGCGGATTGCCTTGTCATCTATGAGACTTCGCGAAGGTACTCTTTCAGCTCAAAACAGTTAGAGGCTGTTTTCATTGGTAAGATATTTTTATGAACAAATGATTTTTGTTTATTTTTTACTAAATATCAAGAAATAGTATTATTTATAACAATGTTGATTTATATATTGAGGAAGTATTATGAGGTAACACATTATATGCAAAATACAATGAAACTGAATTTACTTATATGAAATAACATTGCTGCCTTTCTCACTCACACCGAATGAAAACTAAACATATCAGTAGAGTGGGGTTGTGAGTAGAAAATTAAAATAACCAATGATACCGTATTGTAAAAGTATATTTATATAGTGAAATATAACCTATACTTCTTTGCTTTTGTCATAAATGTGTCCTTAATGTAGATTGTATTAGGATAAAATTCAATTTCTAATAACAGAAAACAAGGTTAAAATTTCATTTATCCTTGCATTTATTCCAGGATTTTGGTACCTAATCTTGGGTTTTATAACACATCCATGTGCAATGATGGGTGTATGTGTTTTTTTTAAATTTTATAACAGACAGAGGTGACACCCAACATATTTTATTTGGGTATTTAAAGGATCAACAGTCTATAAAAATACCTTTAATTCATAATATACGATTATGAGAAGAAAAAATTGTCTTTTCGTTATATGATAGGTAACAACAATTATTATTTGTTCAAAATGGGGGTTAAATGTATATAAACAAAACATGCTTACTTGTCAAATTAAAATCTATCCACTCGTTTTTGCTGAATCGCATTCACATACATCATACAAAAATCAAATTGTATAAGGGAACCTCAGAATGATATTTCCGTGAAAAAATCTATATCAATTTTAGGTTTGGTTCCATCGCTTTCTATACGTACCTATAGCAAAGTAAAAATAACAAATTTCTTATAAATTTTCAAATTTAACAGCATATATTTTTACACAAACATGTCAAAATGTTATAAAATAACCTATAAAACATTTTGATTAATTGGATTTCTGTATAATTAGTGTTGAAATATAAACCTGAAAAATAATCTACAAGCTAATGATATACAATTATTCATTATATAATGTTCGTTAGGTTGATCCCTATTATAAAATATAATATGAAATACATACTAATTTATCTTGTTTTATAGCAATATATTTGGAAATCTTACACAAGATATTTTTGTCGGATTTTCCTTAAAATCGGCAATATTTTCTGTTTACAAATCAACTTCGAGTTTTCGATATCATTGTCTGAACTCAAAAAAAAAAGTTTTGGGATAATCTTCAATCTGCTCCGTACCCATTTTGATCCAACTTAGTATGTCCCACATCCTACGTCTTGTTTTTTTTCTATAACAGAAAATCTGTTCGTAGCTACTATAAGAGAATAAAATACAACTCTCAATTAATATCGCTTAAAATTATTATAATTATATTTTCGAATGTAGCTACTAAATACTTAAACAAAAGTTGTGTGTTGCCATTGCAAAAATACAGAGTGGAGAATTATCTACAACAAAATAAAATATCGTTCTTGGAGACTTTGAACCTCGACGTCGGTTTTCATGTGTAATTTTCGATGGACTGCTATGACTACTTTTCAAACATATCCAAATCACAAATGACCTAAAATTATGGTTGGATAATAAACGAAAATAAACCTTGACCAGATTAATTTAAAACTTGAATAATATTAAATATGATTTAAACTTAAGACGGGTGAATGAATTAATTGAGGGGCCCCTAAATATTTAAATATCTGTACACGAAGTTTTTATGTTATATGCAAATAGTTTTTGGAAGGACCTTTGTATTATATCAACTTTTCTTCAGTAAGAAATTCATAATCAATAAGAATTGGCGGTGAATATTATTTCCGGTTTTACGGGGGTTGTGTGAAAAGGTAGTGTAATTTTTTGCATCATTTGTTTTATAACGTAATCCAACCCGTAAGTGATGAAAATATAATAATCTGCGGAAATCCAATGAATGAATTTTTAGAAATCCTTTTGCAATAGCTTTTATTACAAATAAATAACAAAATCATTAGGGTCTAGTTTATACCAAAAGCATAAAAATAATTTTTTAATATCAAAAAATTGATACTTTTATGAACTAAATGAATAAAAATGTTGTGTGATATATTTTAACTTATAAATCACTGTTAAAATGGCATCCAAGGATGTTTTTACGTATCGCTAATTACCAATGTGTGATCAAAATATAAAAATGACAATTCTTGTGTTAAACAAATTTAGGTTGTTTATTTAAATTAGAAAGTGGTTTTACATTATTATTTTGGAAGTTTTAGTGAACTTGAATTTTTATGTAACAAATTTCCAATTCTAAAATGGTCAGTATAGAATGACTACATATAGCCTGAGATTCTAGTAAAAGCTTTGACATTTTTATGTATTCCCCCACATTCTTGTTCCTAAAAGATTAAATTCTATTACTTTATCTAACCAAAATGACGAATGGACACAAAAAATGTCTACACTATCCATAGGTTTTTATTATTGCTAGTCTTTGTATGGAAGCCTGTGTGCTTTATAAAAGTTAACACTCTACGTACTATGTACAACCAGAATTACACTCTTATTCACGTTAAGAATAGAAGTGTGAAATCTATACTTTATAGCAGAAAAAAGCAAGTTCTTATCATAATGCCTCTACTTGTGTTTGGTTCATTCATTTTATACTTCAACAATACGTCAGTATAAATAAATCATTATTTATTATTATAATAAACTATACTTTTACTTACTTGTAAACTATTTCATTTACTCTTTTGTAGAAGAAAATCCCTTTATAATGTCTTTTAATGAACATCCTTTAAACTCTAAATTATTCAATTACTTTGAAATTAAAAAAAAAAAAGAAGAAGTTTTTATGTCTTTTGAAAAACCTACATGTTGATCCAACATTTTATAATACATTACAAATAAGTACAGTATATTTAAATATAAAAACCTAAACTATAGACAGAAAACCGACCTCATGAATCCAATGCACATTCCAGCCGAAAACTGAAAGTAATAGAAACAGCTCTTGAAATATAGGCAATGTTTTGAGAAGGAAATAATCTTATATTGGATTGGAATTAAATTTTTTAACAATAACACATAAAACTGAAACACAAGTGCTCACAAAAATGACGTTTACTTAAACAAACTCGTTGCTTTAACAAATTCGCCATCCTCAATGATACATGAGAGCAACAATAACTCAATTATTGTCGCTCAAGTATCACTGAGGATGACTTTGACGTTGAAACGCGTTTGATTAAGTAAACGTTATCTTTTGTGAGATTTTGTGTTCTAGTTATATTCTATCTAATATTATCTGACAAGTTAAACTCAATATTTATTTGTACTAACACATACATTAAACGTTTTGTGTGTTCAATTAAAAATAAGATAACAAAAAGAAAATCTATGCTAAAAATATGTTTATAACCTTCTATTTTACTTTGTTTTCTTAGCATATATCTTTCATGGGAAGGATTATTGTTTCCAAAAGTCATAGACAAATCTCTTTAAGTTATAGTGTATTATAAAATTTTATATAATTGGTAATATTTTCACAATTTCCCAATGACAAATTGACATGTAACAGCTGATTACATTTTAAACATGACTACAAAATATTGTATAGATTTTGCTCTTTGTTCTGTAGATTTATCAATTGAAAAGAGACATATAGATAACAAAAAAACTATTAGTTTAACAGAACAATTTGACTAACGTTTATAACTTTAACAGTTTAGAATATATATATATATATATACACACACACACACACACACATTTTTGTAAATCATTATTTTAAGTTATTGTTTCTATTACATTTTTAAATATTTATGATTATTTAATAGGGAAATATTATATAAACCTATTTATAATTTTTAAAAAATATAATGAAACATTGATGGTTTTTTTTCATTATATAACATAATATACTGAAAATAATATTTAATTAGTTAAAATAGTCTTTCCTGCACACAACTATAAAATAAACGTTTAGGTTTCAACCATCATTGCTTTCTTTTTTCGTACCCTATATCAAAACTTAATATTATAGTACAAATACAATAATAAATTTCAAATTATTAAATTTTAAAACCTTTTTCTGTAAAACAAAATAAAACAAACAAATTGTGAGAATTTGTAAGACTCACAATCTATATACATCAAATAAACCTATATAACTAAGAATAAACTAAGCAGTTTAGATTTTTTTTTGTACCGAAAGTAAAATATTATAACATAAGCGAAGCTTTGCTATATTTATTTACTTTACTCTACTAATTTGCCTCTACGTTGGAGCGACAAATATGACATTAGCGTTATAAACAATTATTAAAGCCTTTTAAATATTTATTATTTAATACTCATTTAACAACAACATTTACCTTTTCTAAAATCTTTAGTTTAATTTAGCATGAATCGAGAAATATAGAACATGTACATCAATTTATTTAAATCTAACTTAACTAGATCATTCATTCCTCAATCATTCCTTATATTATTTATTATAACAATTTGGTTCTTTAACTTCTAATTTACTATTTTAAGAATATTCAAGGCCTTTTTTCTGCCTTTTCCTTGAATATTAATACAACAAATTTATCTCAAACTTGACTTAAATTAGAATGAGTTTATGAATTGATTCTACAATTATAATACAAAATTATTTTATTTTCTAACATTAACTATTACTTGATTATTCAAATTATTAGCTCCTTTTTAGAATTTTATTATATTTTCCTTTACCAATTGATTTTACTTTACATTTAAATTATTATCTCTTTATAGGCTAGCTCAGTTTTAAATTTATTTAACAAAAAAACAATCTCTTATCTCGGGTCAATAGGTTCTTTTAATGGCTCAATTGAAAGTGAAATTTTTTATGATAAATTTAAAATAATTAACAAAATTTTGTACTTATCAAGGTTGGTCCTTTCAATCGGTCGATGTGCACATTTCACCACACAAAAAAATATAATTGACTCTTTTTTAAAACACCACACTGCTCAAAAACACTTTATTCTTTGATTAATCCTTTCTCTCGCGCTCTTGGTTGATCCAATTTCCAGCTCCCTCCTCTGCGATGATGATAACACCTTGGCACTGTCGATCGAACTCCTTTCTTTATCTGATCTAAAAACTCCACAAGACTTCTAATCTGCAATTCTTACTGTTAAATATTTCTTCTTTTCTTTTACTCTACTTTAAATTAAATTTATTAAACTTTTCTAAATTAACTCGGAGACGTCTTGTCTCTTTCTTCAATTTTGATGAAACTTGATCGACCACAGAGCAGACTCTCTGTCCCTAGAACCTTCCTTCAAGACTTCCCTTCCAAGACTCCCTTCTTTTTCGAATCCCTAGTCCCTGTAGAACTCTCTCCCTTCTTCCGAACACGAGTTTCGCGCCCTGTTCGCTGATTCGTTAATATTCCCTAACTTTCTCAACATGTGTCCTTTTTCGCTTCTTAGTGGTCGTTTTAAATCTGTCCGTTGGTTTTTTAAGCGTGAGATCGTATTCGATTGGTCGACCTACTTTCTCCTTTCCGTTTTTGGGTTTTTTGAAGCACCGTTAGGCTTTCTACTCGATGTACCGTTAGGACGCTGGCTTTTCCTTCAATTTCTCTCTTTTTATTATAAAAAAACTTTGAGCTCCCCTAAGATCCCGTTACTGTTGTTACTTTAATGTAACCCATGTGTTTTCTTCAAGGTTGTAGAAATCCTGGTTCTATTGTAATTGACACGTACACTTTTAACTGCAAGCGACAGCTGTCGTCTCCCTTTATTTATTTAATATTGATCCATTTTTTTCATATTTATTATTTTATGTTATTTTAAATTTTAGTTTTTTATAAGTTATTTTAATTATTTAATATTATATGTCATGATATCAATTGTTTATCTAGGTGATATTATGATATCGTTACAATATCTAAACAGCCCCAAACAGCCCCTTGTGGATATAATTAATTTTTCAATTTTTTCTTATATCTTTTTAATTCCTTTTCTTATAAAAACAAAATATTTTATTTAATTTGATGTGTAGTGATTTGTTATATTTTCCATAAAATCTTCAAATGTAAATATATATATATATATATATTAAAATTAAATACTAAATGTGTAAAAAATTCTGGTATCATTTGAATGTTCTCAAATGATAAAAAAAAAGGATCAGGGCCATACAACTATTATTCGAGTTTTCCTTTGTAAACAAGCCACTTTTTACGACTGTGGTTCTGTGTTGATTTAGTTTCAGTTTAAATTAAGATTACTTCTGCATATTGGGTCTTGACAATATTACTAATGTAATAATATAATTTTTAAAAAACATACGTCTATATTTTTAAATTGTTATCATACATGTGTAAAAATATATCTATGTATTACTAGTTAATTTCTAGTCCCATAAATATTAGCAAAGAGATTTAAAATATATTACCATTACCGGGATTTTAGTAAATCTCTTCCTCTAAATAAAAACTGTTAAACCACGATAGAAAGCATGACTTGTCAACTAATATAATGAACTAACATTGACTCAGTAATGCTTTCCACCATTTACTGAATAGTACGGTAAACTTCAACATAAGTATAGTATGTATTTGTTATTGTATATTATATTGGCATATGGCATGGTGATATAACAAGGACGACTTTCGATATCCTACAGGAGAACACCAGGCACTTTTATTAGACATTTCCATACACTTTTATTGGACACATATAAACTTTTTAACGGTTTTATAGCTTCTGAATTTAACATTCATAAAAACGTACACGAATTATTTTGTAAAAAAAATTAATTAAAATTGTGTATTTTTAAAGTGTAAAATGATCCTCAAACCCTATATTTCCATATATATTTTTGTAGGTAGTACAAAATAATAATGTTGTTATCATTGTTTAGCGACTGAATTTAACTCATAAAATTAAAATGTGTTTAATACTTGAGTTTGAATTTCACATCACATGGCCCAGCGTCTTTCATATTTATCTCAGATATGATTTTATAATATCATGGATATATAAAAATCATTTCTTTCTCTTGCTGGAGGCAGTTGTGCAATTTCAATTACGTGGTTCATTTATTTTTCAATAACACTTCCATTTTCACTATACATTACGCAAAAAGCTACGGAAAATAAGCCAATTATGGAACTGAAATGGATAACAATCTACAACTGCTATGAAATTCTCTGATAAATTATCAGAGTTGTCATTGGTTTTAGTTTCCCTTATTTGTTTAATTGATTTGACTACACACAAGAAATTTATAATTAATAAATTAATATAAACACTCAAGTAAATGTTTTAATAATTATTACACCAAAAAAGTTATTGTTTTCTATTACATATAAATGCATTTCTTTAAATTAAGGAGCAACATTACCCATGCTATTGAACGATTGTAATTCTAATCAAGAATACAGCATATTTTACACAGCACTCAACCATTTAATATTATTATATTTCAATAGTTATTTAATAGTATTATTTTAATTAATTTGTAGATTGAATCAATCATTATGTCTGTTTTATGTGAAAATATGAAAAGATGTTATGACAAACAAAACGTATCTTGATAAAATTAAATTTTAAGTAACTAGATAGATGCATAAGTGAAAGAAATATGGGTTTTACTATTAGGATTACGATACACCAGTTCATTAAGTTAAAAGCTCAAATTTTAATTATAAAAATCCTACAGAAATCTGTCAATAAAAATTACGTTATTAAAGTATATATGATTTATTATTTTGTGTTAAATCAAATAATAAAAAATACATTTTCTGCAAATTGTTGTAACTTACTTTTCATGTATTTATTTATCCTGATATTTATTAAACTATCTCGTTTAATATGTTTGACTGCTTTTTATCTTTTGAGATGTTTTTATAAAACAAAAAATAAACCTCAAAAGAAGACATTTAACTTACAGTTAATAAAATGGCAGCCGCACTGTCCAATTAGACTGAAGATTGTATGTATGGGTCTCTTGGTGACTTTCCTTTCTGAAATAAATTATTTGGATATTGTGTACTCTATTTGAGACGCTCCAAGCTTGCGTTTAAGATTTTGTACAATTATTTTATACTATCCTAACTCAACTTATATATATATATATATATATATATATATATATATATATATATATATATATATATATATATATATATAGTTTTAATTTACAGGAGGTTCTACGTTTATATTAAGGAAAATGTTCATTTTGTTTTGGTCAGATTATTGATTATTTATGTTATATGAATATCTTGTTAAGCTAGTTAGTTAAAAAATCTAAATATCTTGTATTTAAATAGAAAATTCCGAAATTTTAAACATAATGTAAACTTTTGGAGATTATTTTTTTAAAGATAATTTTACATATTACGTAAATCCTGAAGTTATGTATGGATTCTTAATATGGTCTATATACACAAGTTGTTCGAAACTTTTTTGTCCTAAACATGAGAGTCGTAACACTTGTTGGGGAATATGTTTTTGTACATACGTTGATAAGTACTCATAAAAATTGCACCAATTTTAGACGATCAGTTTTGCTTGACAATCGTTTGAGTGTGTCGATTTGAATGTTTTTTGTGAAAGTTGAAAAATTGAATTCGAGCTGTCATTAAATATTTCTTTTTGAAAGGCTATACGCCAACACGAAGTGAAGACAAGTTGAACGCTGTGGACGGGGACTCTGCAGCATCATTTACCACGATGAAATTTTGGGTAGCTCAATTGAAACGGGGCCGTACCAGCTTGGGTGACGATGAACTTTTGATATGACCAAAAACTGTAACCACTGATTAAAACATTGCACAAGTTTACCAAATGGTGCTGGAAGACCGTCTAATTATAGTTAGAGAGACAGTAGAGGCTGTGAACATGTCCAAGATTGTGTTTATCATATATTGAATCAAGATTTAGCCATAAGATAGTCTGCCGGTCAACAATTATTGTTACGTAAAACACTCTCTATGATTTGAGAGTAAAAGATAAAGCTCCAAAATCATCTTCCACCAAAGCAACTGTGGTTAAATGGATGTAGGATATGAAGATTTCGTTCAGGTTTGATCTGCGCAAACCTTTGCTATATGAACTTGTCCGACTACACAAACCACCGCAAACAACATACGTCATCGATGTAGAGGTGATTAAAAAGCGATTCAAGATCATCAGCCTACCATCGTACCTCTGCCATTATAACCTCAATGAAATACTGTTGTAAAACCTGAAGGACTGTGCGAAGAAATCGAAATACTTCGTTCAAATTCAAAGATGTCCAGAATCTATTCATGGAGTCGATAGACAATTTTACGATATAAAAGTGGTGAAACATGTGGAAGGTGTGGAAAAAATTATGGAGAAGCCTGGAAGTGTGACGCCCTTGATGAGTCAAGTGAACAACAACAATTCATCATCAACTTGGGGACGTGCCATGTGACTACTGGAGCGGTGACAAATGGAGCTTGGACGAATTTGAGGACATAGGCTTATTACCCCCTACAATAAACAGCCGGATTTTTCAAAAAAAGAGTGAAACATGAAATAACAACTTTTGATTTTTTTTTGTAAATATCGTAATTATTTCTTGTTCTGACAAAGTAACTCCTAGAAAAAACGAAAAAAAAAAACTATAACAAAATTTGTTAATGCCTCCTTTGGCAGTCTCAAGCTTGCAAAACATGTTTTGAAAACAGAGAGGAAGTTTTTTATATTTATAAGTAATAGCTACTTTCCAGTAATGTGGTCGTGTTTGGACTTAATTTTTCTTGTAATTTAGTTTACATGCCGATAATATAATCGTAACAAAACCATTCTAAAACTTGTACAAAATCATAGTAGCATACTAGGCGTCTTGTTATGAGTGACAGGTAGTTTGCCCAGGCATTGGCTGGATGTCCGTCATTGTGCGTGCGAGAGCGAAGGGTCTACTAAACACTAAACCGATGCACGCCATCCGAGACTGGCCAGATTGTAACTACTTCACAAGTGAGAGGTTTTTGGTTCAATCTCCGTGGAGCTGGTTTTAAACTCTTTTTGAGGTAGTTAAAACAACGGCGTCTGGAATTTCGATACACTAACCACTAGTTACTTGACTGATAAGTTGTGTATCAAATCTAGGTCCATTACGAGTTGTTGTGTAGTAGAGTTTTGTCTCAGTGTGTATTATTATAACTAATTTTCAGTGAAATACATCCTAATCCAATCCGACAATTTTAAGTGTATCATACTCCAATACACTTTTTCACATGAATACACATAGTTTCTATTTAGAAACATAAACATATTAGTTTTTATTTATAATTTAGCGGTTTTTTTTCGAAAGTGGTCAAGTGTGTGTTTTTATTTTCGTCAGAATCTATTATGATTCTAAGATGAAACTTTCTTCCATAATTAATAAATAGGGTAATGATAAATGTGTGTGCATGGGAATTGTGTATAGACTATATACTTGTGTGTATAGACTATATACAAGACCAAGTATATAGTTGTTTTTAAGTGTGAATTCGTGTTATATTATTCCATTTATGAAGTCATTTCTGTAATTTTTTGTATTTAGATTCTTTATGTAACACGTTTTAAGTAATATTTTGTTGAATGTTTATTACTTCCTTACAAGTACTAGAACGACAATTATATGTTAGTGAATATATATGATGGATATTTTGAAAACATTATACGTTTAAGTCAACTATTTTTGAAAAAGAAATTTTTAATTTATCATGACCAGCTTATGGTATTTTCAGAATTACAACGTAGAATTGTAACTGTTTTTGTTTTCCACATTTTGTTAAGTAAACATATCTAAGTGCTTAAACTGATTTTGTTTGCTATTAGGCCTATGTACCATTTAATAATAGGCCTCTAACAAAGAATTTTGCCAACTCTTCTAAAATTACGGTAAGAAATGTTCTCCCTACCTCTCTGTCGTTACAACCCTGGTTGCGTCCTTAGTCTCTTGCTAATCTTCCTATATTCCCATCTTATGCGATCTTCTTCATCTTATGAATTCATTAATTCTTCATGTATGAGGTTTTCCTTCACTTCCTCGATCGACTTGTTTCTTAGTCTTTCAAATTTTGTTCAAAATTCAATAAAAAGTATCTGAATCTCCAATAAAATGTTTAAAAAAACACCAAATAGATCTATGCTTGATTAATAATATGCATGTTTAGTCACACGATAGTTCAGTAAAATTTTAAGTAACTGATTATTTTAACTGATGTTCTGATGGAGTAAAATTAAAATTATAAATTTTGGATATCCGATTGATTTTTTTTTCTGTGTAGAAAATTAATAAAAGTTCACGGTTAGTTTTATGACTTAGAGTAAAAATGTACTGCCTAAAATATAACATTTAAATAAACTACTATCTGAGTGTGAGGTACACGGTAATAAATAATATCACAGTACACTTGAATAAAAAACACTCAAAGGGCGGAGTATGAGAATTTAAATGTTTATTTTTTGACCTTCTACTTCCATTGTAATTGTGGTTTATTATTCATTTATATGCAATAGAGGTGAATACATTAATTTTTTTATAATCATGTACTCATCAATGTATATAATCCGTAGAATGCCGATTGTCATTGCCAAAAATGGGTTGTGTATCAATAATTATTCTTTGGGTAGGAGAAAGAAACAACTAATATTTTACATTTTACTCTACCTCATGAATACATACACAATATTTTGAAGTTGAATGAGCAATGTATCAAGATTTATAATAAATTAATAGGAACATAATAGTACAATGTAAATAATACCTTATTTTATGTTACTTTATTTTAACCTTGTAAGATTTGAGAAGATATAAAACAATTCAATTCAAATATTTCAATTGTCGAATATTTTTAATTTGTTTCTTAAAACTTTATATGTACGAAAATTAAAAACTTGTTTTTCATTTGATAATTGTTTGTAATATAAGGTTTACGTTTACGAATTTATGCATAATTATTAATAGTAAGATTTGATTTGCAGTAGTAGTTCCAGTGTTCTTGCCTTGTGATTGTGAACGAATTCTTTTGCATTACATCCGATTTGAAACAACATTTTAAACATATATTGTTCGCCCTAGTTAGAAATATCTTTATTCCTAAATGGTTGAAACAAGACCTCGCTTAGCACGGTCGATAACGTTGGTCCTCGTCCATTACGTCAGAAACAAACGGGGTTGGATGTATGTGATTAAAGTTATTAAACCGAATGTAAACTTTAAAGCATACTTCAATTGGTTTTCTTTCTTTCATGTAGATTGTTAAAATTGTTACAAATTGTTAGATAAACACCAGAAGAATTCCACATAATATCCTTGTATTATTTATTTAAATTGCCTAATATATGACTGTTTAGATATAGTTAATTACCTATCGCAAATCTATTCTTACTATGGAAATCTTTGCTTATTGTATAGTAGAGGTGAAGACTTATTTATGTGACAGTAATAATATAGTATGCATATACTGTGTACGGAAATATTTAATAATGTTGTTGTTAATAGTGAGTGATTTACAAACATTTCCGTCCGTTTATTTATAAACTTTTATCTTGGATATGTCTGTATCCTTTAGCTATGGCTATATGATTTGATATGGGTAATTATTTCTGAATGATTTCATGCTTCATTGAGATATTGGGTAACCAATACAGTATGTCATCATTCTATGTCTAGTATTGTGACAACATGGATTGGTTGGATATTACGTGAATGATATGATCACATTCAGTTAGTTCAACTTTTTATTTTTTTCTTCTAATATTCTGTGTTTCAAATATTTGTGGTTTTTATCTCCTTCTGTTTTGATTCTTCGTGCAAGTATTGCAATGTATAAGTATAAATTCAAGTATTTTTTACAATAATTCACTATCATTTGGTTTCATCAAATAAACATATGACCTCTACAATAAACCAATTGGTTATTACCATATGGATTCTTTATTAAGATAAACTAACAACTTAATGTTCACCGTCTCAACCAACAAGAGAATACGGAATACTTGCTCATTTCAACCTATTAACGACAGAAAATAAATTGAATATTTCACGTTTGTCTGCATGAGAGTTCTTTTATAATGTTATTTAATGTTGCATAACTTATTTTTATGCCGTTATCTTACGTTAATGACGTACACGACCTTTCACAATAAATAATAACTTTTTCTTGCTTTTTTACCAACTTTAAATGAAGCTCGGTTATGTTCAAGACCTCTAATGAGTTAAAACATTTTCATATTAAGTGAAATTCGGTAATAAAATTACCTTTTTTAGTATTAGTTGCTCACTTTAGGTGTAGAGAAACTTATGTGATCTGTCAAATAATTGATGTCGGCGTATTTTTATGGAAATATCGTTTAGAGGTCCACATGATGGTATTTTGTCTGTATCTCTTCTGTTAACGTCACCACAACAGGGAACTAGTTCACCCGACTAGTTTCCCAATAGGCTACTCACATGGCAAAACTTGCCAACACACACACACGCATCAATTCCCCGGTCTTTAACGGCTTTGCTTCGGCCAATCTCACCTTACAAGTCCTGCACTCGCAACTTGTCTCTGATTGGCCGACAGCTCACGTCGAGCGCCTAAAATGCCCCGGCTTCAAACAATGGAGCTCCGCGACAATATTCCGAACCGATAACACCCACCTCGCTCGTCGATTGGTTCGCTTCTCGTAGAACTTAACAATGGACAGCTTGTCTAGGTCTCAAGTAATCCTAGGCTCTGCTACAATCTGGCAGAGCTAAAGTTGTGTAAGTACTCGCACAAAATATCCATAAATACACTTCTCCTCCGGAAGACCAAGAGAGATAATCTACACTTCCCCTCCGGGAGACCAGCAGTCAACACTACGACACTTCTCCTCCTGGAAACCTACCGAGAACAAATCATCACTTCACCTCTTCTCTCCAGAGAGACCAGCCATCTTCACTGGCTCCACACTCACTTCTCATTCACCTCTACATTCCTGTTACACTGAGCCACCTGCCACCTACCAACTGCCTGTTCAACACCTATACGTTTTTGGTATATTCAAACACCTGACACCTGCTCCTCGATGACAAGATCGTCGCCTCTCCAAGGATCACCCCGTAGCTTCCCGTAAGGGAAAATATACGGAGAAATCCGGGCAACGGCAGCATCTTGCTTCACCCGCGTCGCCTCGTGAAAAGGAAATTGTAGGTGCTTTGGCGCCGGCGATAATGGGTGGACACTCAACCATAGCGGCCAAGATTGCATCCTACCTATCTCCTCAACCTCAACTGAGACCGACTGACTCTTTTCATAGCCAACGATAAGTCCTCAGCCGGCCGAATCCTTCATCACCATTCCCCGCATAAAGCCCTCTCAACCTTCACGGATCCAACCGCCCCACCGTACCTTCCTCTACCAATCGCCTACCGGCCTGACTAAGGGTACCTCAGGGCCAATCCTACGCTCCCTGAACCCCTCACCATATACGCCCACCTCCTTGAATCTCTACCCCAAACCTCATCACTTCTATGTAATGATCTAAAGCCAAGCCCATAACGAATAAAAACAATTTAATGAATTTGGTATGTCTACATGAAATGTTTCCTTTAAGAATGTAAACAAAACCTTTATATGGTTTATTATAAACTCAAATATTTAAGTTCAAGGGTAATCGTTAAATATATAAAATTGACAAAGGAGCTGTTAAAATATCAGTTCTACTACTTACTTATATTTGTAATATGTAAAAAATAATATTAAAAACCACAATTACAAGAAATTTACAGTTGATGAATAAATGGTATTTAAGAAATTCGATTTCGATGAACTATGATTTACTGTTACGACTAATTGTTTGGCATAAGGGAAACAAGCTTAGATTTTAATAAATTAAATAAATACCGTTTAAGATATTGTTTAGTTTATTTTCACAAATATTTGAAACTTCTAAACCATGTTATAACCCACAAGATATAGATGGGAAACTAAATAATACAAAAATTACATTACAGTATAACAAACACACAGAACACAATTCTCTGGCGCCCCCTTCAGTTTGTTTAAATATGGGGTTCGGCGCAACGTTGGATTCAGTTGTTGTTTGGTTGGTGAAGCTGGTGTATCACTGAAGAAGACGACCTTGTCGTTGACACGCGTCTGATACTTAGGCGTATTTTTTATGAGAATTGTGTTTTGTGTGTTTGTTATACTGTATAATTTTTCTCATAAGTCAAGCTCATCATTTAGTATAAAAATTACATTCTTTTGTTCTCAAGTATAAGTAGTATTTCAGACAATTTTAGGATATGGCGATAGATATTATTTTTAATTATTATTTGGTTTTTTGAATCGGTGTGTGAGAAGGTTTGGGTAATCTTTTTCACAGTTTATTGATTATTTTACATGCTTAACATAAGAAGGTGGCTGTCATTGGAAGGTGACATATTCCATTTGATGGTGTATGAAATGTTTGTTTTCAACAGACCATTAAAGTGAGATAGAAAGTAGCCTATATAGTCGTTTGCAAACCTCTTGATATAAAAATCATAACATAGATCTTTGAAAATCGAAATTCAATAACAAATATTATCTTATAACTTATTTAAAAACAAATCAGTAGATCAACTGTACATCTATATCCTTCCCTACAATAAATTTGAGATATGTAGAAATATACAATATTTTTGATATATCATATTTTAAAATATTTATCCTAAATACCGTAGGTGCTTGGTGGTATTCTATTTTAATAATTAAAACAAATGCTTTTTCGTATAAACCACAACTTAATTGTAGAATGTGATGTAAAAATAAATAATCTATTTAAAACTCTGCAAAATTTTTCACTTTGCGTTATGCAAAAAACACTCGGAACTGTATTGGCCTGATAAGAACAGATTATTGGCAGCTCCAGACCATGGTTCAAGATTTATGTGAATATCGTTTTCCAATATTTTTATACGTTTGTTCTACTTTTGGCCGAGCACTCTTAACTGAAGTTCAGATTATTAGTTTGTTAAAGAGAGGTATCATACGATTTTTATTTTCGCACATTTTTTAATTTTTGCTTATAATTATAGTGCATAATTTCCAGAAATAAATGCTACCTAATTTAGGTTTCTATCTAATTTAAAAAAAATTAAATATTGCATGTAAATTTTACAGTCAGTTTTTCAGAACACTCCGTAAATCCAGTGGTTTCAGACTCTTTATAGTATCACAATATTCTAACTTGTAATATTTGCTTTAAAAAAACTTTTTTCAAATGTCTGAGTCGTATCATTCTTTTTTTAAACGAGGGAAGTACAATTTTTGTGTACACTTTTGTCTAGACACATAAAAGGTAGAACATTGATTTATTCAGGACTAGCGATAGCTAGGGATGGTGAACCCATGAACCTTTTAGGGGTAGGTAATGTAACAGGATAGGCAAGGATTGGTACCGAAGGTTGTGGGTTCAATCCCACATAAGGCACGAGGTTATTCTGTGCAGTTTGGTTCATTCCAACTTGTGGTAATTAGGAGAGGCCCACAATAAATTAATGGTGGTTAGCTTGAGTTGAAGTTTACGGGGTTGGTTTGTCAAAAAAATAGCACAGAAAACCCCGAATTTGCAAGTTGTATTTTTTCAGTCTAAAAAAAAAAACCATAAATTTTTTTGTAACCTTTGTATTAGAGTATATAAGAATTTGACACTTATGTAAAGTGCAACATTTTATGGTCCAGGATTGTTTTAAAGTAAGTGTAAATACATTGTAACTTAGCTTAAACGCGGTTTCTGAAAAACTTCTTTTTTTTACAAATGTGAAAAATAATGTATATCTCGCTTACACAATCATTTTGTATATAGGGTTATTTATTATATCTTATAGACTTTTCCATTATGGTTCGTGAGAAAAATGTACATGAATTTTCTCAATTTAACATTATCAAGATAGGGCAATCCTACTCCCCTAAATATTTTCAACATATTTATTTTCCATCAACAAATTACAACGAATCCTAAAAAAATAATATACATAGTTGTTTCCTATCTGGTTTTCTTTCAGGCAACTGCACTACAACGACTTTTCTATTTAACTGACGAAGGAAGGCTGTATCGCATTGAAATTAGAGTTCTCATTTGCATTTATCTAACTGTATGGACTGTGTTATTCTTTTGTTGCAGCTGGTGAAATTAGTAATATGCCTTTGATTCCTGAAAATATTACACGAATCCAGTATTTTTTCTTGGATGAACTCGACGTGGAGGGAGTAGGTCTGGTTGGAATTCTCTTTATAGTTGATTTCACCACTGGTCGGTTTAAGGAAATGTATTACGCCTTAAAATATTTTAATTTCATCGGTACGCTAACGACTTTAAATTATATTTTATTACATGATTGGCTATATTAGTAGAGCTTTGGAACTTATAATAATATTCAAAACGTTTCCCTGTAAGCCAGGATATATGGTTTGAAGATGAACAAAGCAAAAACTAAATTTGGATATTCATTGTTATTAACCACATTGATATTAAATAAGGTTCCAAAGTACAGTTCATATTGACTTTTAGAATATTCTAAAAAGTAATATATATTCTTCTGATTATTGACAGTAGACTGACATGAAGTGACAACGTAACTGAATTTTTTTTCTAGAATGAATATATCTTTATCTTTGTTTTAAATCGCAATTGTTACGTATGCTTCCTATTATAATTAACTACAAATGTTCTGAAACTCAATATATTTAGGTTCTTAATATACTTCCATTAAGCTACATTCCGCGCTACATTGGAGTGCCGGATTACTTCCCACAAAAGATGTGTATAGCTCTAATGCAAATGTAAAAAGCATGTGATGAAGAGCACACAGTGTTCGCCATACTACTACACAGAACAGTTATATTTAACATAATATGTCCGCTTGCTGCATGTGGAATTTACTCCCGTAATAAATCAACTCTGTGGATTGACTTCTGAGTTTTTAAAATTTCTAAACACACTTTTGAATGAAAACGGGTAATGGATCTTGGCTTCTAGATTTGATTTAAGTATTTCTTATTCATATAAAATGGGTGTATATATTTATGTGAGAGGATTTTGTATTTTAAATTGTATTTTTGTTTCTGTAATTTGATCAGATTATTGTCATGTTTTTTATTTGTTTTATTTGACAGGTGACAAAAATGTCATTTAATTTAACCCAAATTTATTATATTGATAATTTTTCTTTTTATTTTATTATACTTTCTTTATTTATATTTCTAAATATTTATACATATATTATTGTATTTTGTAATTTTTTGTAATAATGGAAATATTTATATATGTAAATATGTATGTAGACAAGAATACTTCACATTGTTAACATAGCACAGAAAAAATACATAATTAATAATTCATTCATTATTCGTCTATATACAAAAAAAATCGCTCTGTCTCTCTTCTTCTGTCTATCTGTCTCTAGTTCTTAATGTCTCTTTACACATATCTGACACTCTCAGCGTCTCCCACCTAACCTCATATTACCTAACATACTGTCAATGTAACTGATATGTAAAGTAAGAAGTAACAAATACGTTTCTTTAAATTGTTGTAAATATGTTGAAGTATGACAATATTTATAATATAAAGTTCAAAAGGTTCTTGTAAATTATAAAATACGCTCTGTAATTTATCGAAGAAGGGTTGTCTAGCCCTCTTTGACAACGGTTCCACTTTAGACCCTCCTTCCCCCCCTTTGATGAATTGCCTTTGAAGCTTTTAATTTATGACGCTCGTTTACTGTTTCTCAGAATTTACTTTGTCAGCAAAATTATACCTTGGTTAAGTTATATTCTAATTACCTGAAGTAGATTGTCGTTCTTTAAGAATAATTAGATAGAAAATGTGATGCGTTCTTACTAATTACGAAATGCAATTACTAATTAACTCACGGAATTTTATCCAAAAATACTAATTTGCCAATATGCATGTCTAGAGACTGATTTTACTGTATACTAACTTGGAGAGAGTTTTTAGTATGGTCCTTGCCATTGAAGGGGAAACTCCCGTAACGAGATGACTTACATCGCTACGATGCAAGATACGGATTGCGGAGAGGACTTTGCCGTAACACTTTCTTTCCATGGTAATACTTCTATACATTCCCTGAAAGCGATTTTTTAGTTGACTTAATCAAACCAATTCGTGTGTTGAACTTTGAATAAGATAGTGAATTTATTGTAACAAATATTGGCCATAATAGGATTCTGGCCATATCTCACAGTAGTCTAAGCGACGAGCTAGATTGGCTGTGTCGTTTGTGCACGATGTTAGCGAAGTTCTGTTTTGCTCATGGATGAACGACATTTAAATTATAAAGAGATTAACGTAATGGATGTTTGTCAACAGGCAGCAATGATGAATTCAAAGAACAAATTCTTACACCTATCCACAGATATTCTGATCTGATATCCGCGTCTTAGCGACATATTGAACGCCTATTTTAAATAATTAAAATATTGTTTATTTCTTCATAAGTGGTGTGACAGTGAGTCACGTTGTAAAACTCCTGACAGTCCATCACATTGAGGTACGTGGCAAGCAACATAACACTAGATAAGACGAATAGGAAGAGGAGAGATCCTCAACCTAATTATATAAGTTATCAACAACTCTAAGGCAACTATTGATGAGCTTTTAAAGGCACCTGTGACAAGCATGCTTCCTAGCCGCTGCAAGCTCACATGTTTGATGCCCGCTGTGGCTTGTGGCGTTTTTGTCCACCATACCAGGGTTCTTGCATGTAGTTCAGTTGCGGTATGACAATCGGCTTACCAATCCAGAGGTGACCTTCGGATTTAGCCCCCATTCATATTATATAAGTCGTCTTGTTACCATCAGTGAAGACTTTGGCTTTAATATGTTATAGTCCAGATGAGCACTCCAAGTCGGTTACTTATCCAGGATTACTCCCTGATATTTCACCTATTGAGAAAAGCCCAATCTCTAACTTGTATATATTCCCATTGCTTATGGCATTTTCCTATTAAATAGGACAATGCCCGTCTTGGAGGGATCGGCTCGAAGTGTTTCCCTCCAAAAACAGTTGCAGGTGAGTCCCAGATAGTAAGTAGGTAAGCAGCTCATCAAGTGAATTTGGGAACTCGCCTTCAATCGTGATGACTATGTTATGTGCGTAAACCTGAGAATATACCATTGCACAATTAAGATCTCCATAGAGGTCGTCGACCACCAAACCCTCCCTGAGGCATAATAACTTCCCCCAGAGGACAACCTATGGCTCCGTCAAATTCTAGTAACTAGTGGCGAAGGGAGGATCGTACCAAAGCATGTAGCCTATCCACCTGCATCTCCGTGACATGGCGCTGCTTTCACAATTGCATCAAATTAGATGTTGGTTCTATCTTCAATGTATAAATGTCACTTTCCGTATATAAAAGTCGCACATTGCCGTCTCTTTCATCGATAAGGACTTCTCAATCCTACTTATTATTTGATGTAAGGCGGATTCACAGGACTTCAAAGGCTGGTATGCATGTTGTTCCTACTGATTGGATTACTTGACTAAACCCAGTACCGAATGTATATACCAATCAGTCTCTCCAGAGTTTTCTTGATAAACGAGGTAAAACTTAATGGCCTAAAAGATTTAGAATGAGTAGCCTATGATCTGAACAACCGCGTTATGGAATAAAAACTACTCTCCTGACTCTCCAGATCCGAGGTATGAATCCGTTTGATAAGCTGGCTCTGAAAATGTTACAGAGTTCTACAAAGAGTAAACCCGGTTCTCCCTCCAACGACGGCGGGAATATGCATATTTAAATTGGCTGAACCTCTGTACTGCCCAATTATTGTTTGAAACTGTAACATGAGTCTAGCTAACATCCCGTCTTTCCGAGCCGCCCTCAGCTAAGGGCTATTCTCAATTGACTGATGCCCTCCGTCGTCTCCTAACTAGTTAAAAACAATAATCTAAACTTTGTAAAGGTTCATTTGTGGATTGGTGGAAATTTTTTCATTAATGTAGTATAATCAAATTAGTTATGTTGTGTTTCTCTATCAATTTGGATTAATTTTCTCTTGTAATTTGAGGAATTTATTTTTATGTAAGTGTGATGTCGATGTCACTTCAACTCTAAGTGTAAAACCACTTCACTTTAAACTTCAAAGGAGCAAGAGCAGAACATTACTAAGAACAAATAGTTTACTATGAAAACATATTAAATGATTAATGATTAATTTATTGTTTTTAATGCTTATACGTTTTTACCATCTAGTATTAAAATCAATAAAATCACTTGAAATATTATTGCATAACTTATGATTTAATTGTTTTTAAATATCCTCATAATATCAGTTCACACTGAAGTATTTCCTATTAAATTATTACTTTCGTGTTTATAACTGAATCCAAAAAAAAAAGTTAAAATAATTGTAAAACTGAAACAAAGTTATCGTATGTTACTCTAAAAACAAAAATGTAATTCGATTGAACATTGATGACTTTGATAACTAATAGTAAATAAAGAGAGAGGAGAGAGATGGAGGGGAGTTATGTGTTGAAGACGAGATGGTGAAGTAGGAAGAAGGAATTTGACTAATCGTGGGAAAACAAACAGCAACAACGTTATTATTTGGTTAGAAATTATATCATATTAAGAAACTATAATGAAATTTTAATATTCAGTCTAAAACAGTGGAGTGGATGCTTATATATATTAGACAGACAGATCTAAATTTATTCAGATCTTCTAAATTAGTCAAACGTGTTACAGAAAATATATCCGGAAATGTTTCATTTGATCTTTCTGTCAATTTCTATACTTCAGTTAAAATACATAAATACTTATATCTGAGGAATGTATTATTTTAAGAGTTTGAATACATGGTTTGTTAATATTTTAAACGTAAATACCCATGAGAGCAGCGTAGTGTATCTATCATAATTATTGGCAGCGAGCACACTTCAAACTTTCTGTATGTTACCTTCTTCGTTAGTCTAACATAAAGTAATTACGTTAAATTAATTTATATTTAACGTGTTTACAAAACATTATAGTCTTATGCGCAATTGTTATAAAATGACATTTATTTCCGAAAACCCCCCAAAAATACTTTGTTTTGTTTTTTTAACGAAAGTGGTATCTTTATATGTATAGTACGTCTTATGATAACTAATTTTATCGATTAAAAGTAACGTTTTCACACAAAATAAATAAGTTTCAAATGTGTGATTATTATTATTTTTAATAGAATGTTATGCGAGACGTATTTTTCGTTTGACGCACCTCGGACAACTTACAGCGGCCAAAACGGTTTATTTTAGTCCTTCTAGGACAAAATTGTATGTAATTCGTTGAAGGAGACTTTATCACAAACGAATTTAAACCTTATGACAAGTGTTCCTATATTTTAAATTATAGTTGAAACAAATTAATAATAAAGAAACAAAATAATAAATGTATTGACACAACTATCTCCATAAAACAAATTTGATTGTAATTATTGAGCCTCACCGTGTGTGCTGTAGATCATTACACAGAAGGCAGACATCACTATATAAAATTAGTTCATGATTTAGAGGACTTCTAAATATCAGAAAATAAATTATTGGTAAGAATTTCAAGTAGCTTATATTAGAAAATGAAATAACTAAATAAATTTTTCTTTCTTTGTAAATCACGACAAGCGTAAGTTTTTAATAAATTAATTTAACGTCAGTAGAATTGAATTTAATTAAGACATTATTCTATAAATTGTTAAAACGAGAATAATTGTTAAGTGCCCTCAAACCAAATGAACGCTAGTTCAAGACCTGCAGCCAATTTAAATAAATTACAAAAACAAAACTGAGTTTCTATAACTTTGGACCTGAATATAAGAATTATAATTGCATTATCTAAGTAGTATTAAATCCATGAATAGACAATTAATATTCAACCTTTGTAATTGGGTTTTATATTAATAGCATTTTATAAAAATAGCACTCTGTTTGCACACTACATATTTCAATTACATAATTTTTTATAATAATATTACATAATATTTGAAAACAAACACTGTTAAGTTCAGAGATTAACCTTAGAATTCGCGTACTTGGAGCGTTGGTTGGATATCGAAGTTTGTTTGCTGATAAGGACGTTGCTTTGCTCTGAATGAAGATGAATTGAATATAGAAAGACGTAAGAAAAGAAATCATAAACAAAGAATGTGTATGCTAAAACTATATGTTAACTCAACAGTTTACTGTTGTAAGATCAAAAGTAACAATCTTAAAAACGGTAGTCGATATTACAGAGTGGCTGTAAAGCAACTTGCACGTTCTTCAAATATCGTATTAATTAATAAATCTAAACCAGATCTGTGTTAATTTGCTTTGTAGCGAAGGGCTGCTTTTATGAAACTAGGGTTTTCAATTTTGGGTACCGAGTGAGAGGGCAGTAAGAAAATCAAAATTTCAAATAGCACATATTGGTCATCGTTTTAAAGGGTTCCATTAGTCAAGAAAAATGATACGAAGTAAATATGATACGATATGAGTAGTTAAAATGAAAACGGATTTTGTTTCTTCTGAATATAGATAATTATTTTTTAAATAATACAAATTTTATTACAGTTCTCTGATCTTAAAAATATAACCCCAATCTTACAATAAATTTATATGTAAATTTATGTCCTTATTATTATTAATATATATTATTTTACTAAATGATTTATTTCATATCTAAAAATAACTGTTAAATGATATCTTTAATTTAAAATATTTAAACTAAACTATTAGTAAGGTTATTTTGGGCTTCAAAATTATTCTACCATTTACAAAAATTACATCTTTCTTTAATAGCAAATTTACTTTGATTAATATGTACTATAGAATTTCGTTCCCATTTTACAATAAATATGATAAAAAATTGCAATATATTAATTTGGTTGATATACAGTTAATTTAACCTTTCTACAGAAAATATATGATCAAATATCTCGGCTTTTATTTAAATACTACGATGTTGTAACCATAAAAATCTCAATGTGCACTAATAAACTAAGCCTATTGCGTATCACGCTATTGATATGTTTATTTATTCACTTGTTTATGCTAAAGGTATACTGCAAAGAATTTCCTTTGCTGTAAATTTATATAACATATTATCTCTAAAATTGAACTTTAAATGGTAAACGTAACAACGAATCTATTTATCTACTACAAACATAAACACGATGTTACACATTTAATATTCGTTGATTATGTTAAACATGTCGTAATTTTACTTTTGTTTTAGTTTTACGTTTGTTTGTTGTGTTGTAGTTTTGTTTGTTTTTGTTTGTAGTTTGGCAAAGCTTAACGTAAATTACCTAAAATACAAACTAAAAACCAATATGTATTTCGCCATTATTATTTTTTCTTACAAAGATATTTGTGTTGGTAACTACACAACGGAATGTTCACAGATACAACATTAAATTCTTAATAATATAAGTAATAATTGAATTTGTTCAAGCTAGTTTTAGTTATAAGTTTATATTTATTGGTTGTAAAACAAAAAGATTCATTCTTTATTAACAAGGAAAAGAATCAACAAAAGAAGGTGTTACACCACGGAAGGTGTAATTAGACATTTTCAACTAGATACGAAAAATATTACTAACAGGATTCTATACAACATTTCAATAATAAATAATAAAAGGAATAAAATCCCATTTAGAAGTTCAAATTTTCAAGAGGTTTCTCCAACTAAAATCGGACTGACATAGGACATCGAGAAGCATTGGATTTTTTTTCTTTATAATATGAATAGAAAATTTTAAAAATATTATGTTTCTTGAAACATATGTTTTTATTAAAGCACAATTATTATTATTATTGTTATTATTATTATTATTATTATTATTATTATTATTATTAGTAAAGTAATACATATCTTCTAAAACTAACACACCCAAAATAAATGATAAGGCGTACACTGCTATAACAACAAAAAGAAATACTGAATATAAGGAAAACTGTGTAGGAAAAAAAGGTTTTATTCATTCTACCTTTTAAATGTTATAGGTATATTTAGGAGGAGGCCATGAAGAACATTATTTGAGGAACTTATATTGTTTTTTGTATGATAAAATATGTGTAATATTTTGGCATAGTTCTTTTCAAAGTTACTTAAAGACACATAAAACTATAAAAATAATTACAGTCTTTTTCTCTAAGCTCATATGCTCATCATTGTTTAAAACTTAGAAATACCTTGTATTCAGTGACGTTGACAAAATTAAAAAAATTACTGCAAATGACATTTAAAGTTATATTCGTTAACTCACTATCTTAAATTTCATAATCTGTGGCTTATAAACATAAATAGTAGAAGGAAGTTATAAATATTATACAATTACAATTTAGCACTCTAAAACATATTATTACCCGGTCTTTATTACGTCGATTGAAAATTAATTATATCATGGAATACTTGTTGTCAATCTGGTCAGTAATTCTTTGACAAGGATGGATGTAATTTAAAAAAAATCAATTTAAGTAACTACAATGTAAAGTGTTTGAGAACTATCGTAATTTTATATGACAAATTTAGATCACAATAATAATTTGGTCACTTCGTAGAATTAAACTTAGTGTTATAATATGCATATGTGTAGTGAATTTGATCACAATTAATGAACAAAATGTTTTATAATTTCTATTCTATAAATTTATATGTTGGCTCTGAGAGTGTTGGTACAAACAGTGTTTTTGCCCACCATATTGAAAACACAACTGGCAATTGAAAAAGTTTTAAAATGGGTAATTACATTTTTCAGAAATAGTTAAGGATTTGGGAAATATTTGGACACACTTCCTATGTGTAGACACTATTTTATAGATCTGTCATAGCTGATGTCTGAAGCGATTTTTGTTTATTTGGGTTTTTAAAACTAATCGAGTTTTACGGTAATACAGCTGTAAGTATAATCCAATATTTAACATTTTATATTGGACTGCCATATTAAAACCGTGAAAGGTCCGAAATCTTTTATTCTAAAATATTTGCTTTCAACGTCGTTTAAATTGACGTACAATTTTACCTTTGATACAGGGAAAATGTTTATAAAGGTTTATAAAGGGAAAATGTCTACTCCAAATACATAACATTTTGGAAACTCCAAAACAAAAACTATCTAAATTCTTCATATGCAAATTAGTGAGCTAACGTTTACACTACTTTCAAGCATAAACACTTTGTGCAAATAAATTTCATATTTGTGATCAGATACTTTGTGATCAGATACTTTGTGAAAAATTTTTGGATTGGTAATCATTGAAATATATTTTTACTCATGTAGTAAAACATAATGGACATGAAACATGGCGTTACCTAAGGGTCAGACGTACTGGTTATATATTTTATCGCTTATATTTGGTAAATTATTTCTATAAAATAATGAATTGTTTTAAATTTTTGTTGCTTAAAAAACAGCTTTTACGTACGATTTACTAAAACGAGAAACAATTTATAAATAACAATATATGAATTATCCGATCCAAACAATCATATGACATACTCAGAAGTTACACAATGTGTACAAATTAATTTATCAAATTTTAGAGTAATGCCGTTTTTTACTTCAAACAATTATTCTGATTTATTCTATTTTGTATTTTTATCAAATATATTTCCCAATATAAATTTACAGAGTCTGTGCAAAATTTTGCATAGACCTTTGGATATTTGTTACTATATATTTATGTTATGAAATAGGGATATGTATTGTAGATTAGTTTGTTTTCCATAAACACATGTAGAAGAAGGCAAGGAATAAATAGATAAATAACTATAATCTATAAACGAGAGAAATTGGAAATCTTTACAATTGAAATGAATGAATGTTTATTGTTTTTAGTATATGAGTTTAATTTACCGCTACTCTCAAAATGAAGTCTGGTGAGAAAACCATTTTAAAATATAATTCTGAAATGATGGATATATAATTTTATTCCTTACATAGTAGAAAAATTACAGTACTCATCAATAGTGTTGAAATTTATGTAGTTAAAAAAACACACAGGTATAGGTTATTCTGTACACAACCATCTTCATCAGATGTAAACTTACAACACTTATATGGTAAATAGTTAAAAATAATTCGAAATTCAATACAAAATACAATACATACTCGAATACAATTCAAGGTTAATAAAACTTAGTATCGAAAGTGGCACATTTCTATTTTGCACCTTCCATGATTTATAGAATTTGTAGGGTACAGTTAAACTTTTCATTAATCATATGTTATAATATTAAATTTTTAAATAATGATTCCAATAAAATGGTGGTCCAGCGATGACGAAAGTCAAATAGCTTCACTTTTATAAAAGAATTTGAATATCGTAACAAATACAATACATGAAATTTCTCTTCCGTATATTTTCACCATTTAGCTTTGACTTACAACTGCAATAAGTTTATTTCTCTCTCCCCCCTTACAAAATATGGAGTTACTAGTTCTTTGTGTTATGAACAAAGTTTGACTTGTTCGCTAGTAGGAAAGATATTAAATAATTGTTAAACTTACTTTTTAACAATTGCAACCATACTTCTTATACTTTTAGCTGCTATCATAATATGTTTCTCTGATACTGTTTTATTTAACCAAAGCGTTAATATTATATTAGGTTTGTTTTAAATGTTTTTATTTATTTTTCTTTCACACTCTAGGAATCGAACATGCATTGAATTGTAGAACTTGTTATTTATTATAAATATGGTAAAGTTAATAAGTATATTCATTTTATATCGGGCAATAAGGGAAGGATTACGACTGTTAAGAATTTTTATTGTACATTAGAAGCAGTATAAACCATATTGTAAATTATATCTGTGGACAATTTGTCACAAATTATTCTAAAAAGCTTTTGTACGATTTACTAACAACATTTAGGGTTTTAATAAAAATTAAACATCTTATATGGGTAAAGTGATTTAAAACAAAAAAATTAACATTAACTAGACAATTTAGGATATTTATTTGTTATAACATCCCTTAAATATTGTTATGTGTACAGCGACTTACAGACTTCTTGAAATAAGTAGTAATATTTTAACTAGTAATTCATCAAATATGTATTACAGTTCTCAAGATTATTTATGGAATACAACAAAATCGTTAATATTTGACCCGAGACTAAATAAACAACTTTAAAGTTTGTTTATCTCTTTAGTATAGCTAAATTTTCAAATATCTTACCAAACAAGGTTTATCCATATCTATAATCTCATTTGAAAAAATCAACAACAGAGCAGCATGTAGGATAAATATACTAATAACAATACTGATTGTTTATTATCTTTTTTTTTAAACAATTTGAACTTGATTGACTGACATTACAATCTGTTTCTCCATTAAACAGAACTGTCTTCAAAACAAGAGGTCAAGAAATTGTGATTGAGTTGTCTAATATTGTACAACAAGTACTGCCACCTTGAGATATCTTCACTCTGTTGTAACTGACAACTATAACGATGTATTTTAATTATATTTAAATTAATGTCGGAAATGTAAAGTATGGAAACATTAAATTAAAGCAACATTTAATTAGGATTGACTGACAGGTATTTACCATATAGAGGTTAATTATGTACTTTGTTGTTTAAATTTATTTATTGACAATATTATTCAAAATTAAATCTGTAACTTCATGTATTAAAACTAAGCTATTTCAAGTGTATATTTCTTTAAAGGAAATAATTCATAAAAATTACTTTATTAATAATAATTTTTATTCTTTTATAATGTAACGTTACCCTGTTAAACAAATCATAATTCGTTAATGGTTTAAATATAGCAGAGAATTTACGAGAAACCTCTTGCATTCTAAGCATAAGCCTTCCTCTACAAGTTAAGTGCATTTAGGCCCTTATAGGGAATAATCTACAATGTTAACATCCAATCTTTTTAATATTACTCCTACCATTGTTAAATTACACAGTGTTTTATTATCCTACTCATTGGACTTTCTTCTCTACAGTAAATAGAACTACGGTTTTGTCAAAGTCGATTATAGAATTTTACAAAGAAAAATAATAATAATAAGAATAAAATTATTTCACGTGTTTTGTGTTAGATTAGTTGACAATTTATTATTATAAATAATAATTTTAGTTTTGTAATTTGGGTATATAATTATTTTGATATAGAGATCTAATAACAATTTTAAACCATTTTATTGAATTTTGGGGAAGGATTTTTTTTTAACAAATGGCGTATAAAGAGTTTTAAAAATATGTGTAAACTATGTTTTATGTATAATGATTTATTTTCTGAGGCATTATAAAACTTTTTAGGTTTATATTGTTCTAATATCGTCGAATACAAACGCTACTACTTCATAGACTAATTATTTTATTGTTGCAGCTCCAACGTCCAACTTTGTTTCGCTCAGTCCCATTATTATACTTTCAAACGCTGCTCAGGGCATGGATGAGCAGCGTGGAAGACTCGTAAACCCTATGACAATGATACTGTATAATACAACTGACGGTGTTATTGTACGCTGCACTACTACCAATAGGCTATTGATCCATTTTCCACTTTAAATCCTAAAACTTCTAGAAAAATTATACTCCTTGTCATTAATTCTGTATAGTTTAAAAACTTTGATTTTCATTGTATAGCATTGTCCTTTATGCAATGTACCCATTACGACGAGAATACATCTGACTAAAACGGTTTCGTCTGTGAAATGTATGGCACTTGTTCTGATCTATAGGCTTCAGTAATGTCGTGAAAAATGTCCACGTTGACAGGTAAATTTAATAGTGTTTCGGTAACTCTACAATTTTGTATTACGGAGCTACTAATTGGTAAAACTCATGTATTTTGTGGGACTCGGAATATTCTACAATCCGGTCTCAATACACGCAACTCCAATAACATCCAATTTTACAATATTGACGGGCAACGCCAATTAGAATTCTTTAGTCTGTAAATTGTTCTTTATAAATTCGGGTAATATCTCAATGGAAGCTTTAACATAATATATAGTATTTGAACAAGATTTATTCAATTTTAAAGTGTTATTCTTAGATGTTTAGCTAAAACTTAATAGTCAATCTTTGATACAATATACTTTATAATATTTTCGATATCGTACAAACCTTTTGGAATTGTTACTGTTTCTTCATATTACCGTTTTGATCTTTACTCAAGTATAATTTATTTCCAATTCCATCATCGATAATTCATCGCAAGGTCGTTAAGACCGATCTCCCAATTTCCATCGTTTAGGTTATTCGGGGGAAGGAAATCACACGAAAGTATAAAACTCTGACCGTTTAAAATAATACTCTTGTTAGAAACTTTAAGCACAAATGTTCACAAACAACTGATTTGTTAATTTTATATCGTTTGATTTTATAATGTTTATTAACGTCAGAACCAAAATATCTAGTAAGTTCAATTAATGGTCTACGACTTCCAAATCTGTCGTAGTTATAATTTAGTCTATATTAACACCTCGGCTTTTATAACACACATTTAGCACCCCTAAAATACATTGTCCTCAATTCCACTTCGAAGTAATCGAAATTAATACTTGTAAAGGCCTCTTCAATAATGAATCTCTTAATTTTTAAGTTACAAAATTCTTGTCTTTATATTGAGGTAATTAGCGTAGAAGTCGTCATCCTTTGTTGTACCGTGTCCTTTCGTCAACAAACATAAAACACTTGGTCATTATTTGGTTTATACTGATCGTTTCTATTGCAATATCCACATGACGTCGCAGTTTACCACTTATATCATAGTCTTCCATGGGTGAAATTGAACACCATACGTTTGTAACATATTTTTATATGAACTACAAGGGAAATTCGTTTATGGGATTATATTTTGGTCAAAGAAGAGATAAATCTAAATTTATTCCTAATACAAGGTTTGGCAGAATTGTAACCAACTTTGCCACTCAGGGCGAGTCGGTGCCAAACTGACCTATGGCTAGGCCTAAAGTCAACTCTCGCCTACTCATTTTGACAGTAAAATCGTATTTCGGTAGATACTGAATAAAAAAATTAGTATTTGATGAATTATGAAAATATGAAATAATAATGTTGAAGGGTGTGCAATTTTAATACAAGTTGTACGCAATTGAGATCTATGACGGTTATTTCATATAAACTAACATGCGCTACAGCAAATTTAAATGAAGAATTAACAAAATTTCAAAATAATCAAATTCAAAAGCCTTGGTATTTCTGTAATAAATAAAGAATTATAAATAAACGATTCTTGCATAATTGTTGAAAAAATCAATATTAAAAAGTTAGATGAAATGGTATAATTTGAAACTTGAATAAAACTTAAATAAAAATACATTTTGAAAAGGTGTTATATAGGTTTAGTTAAAAAATTAAAGTTTAGCAAGGAATTAAAGTAACAAATCAAAATTTGAATAAAATAGAAAGGCTATGGTTTTCACACCCTTGTGTGAAAACGAATAAAGATAAAATTTTTAAATTAATAAAACATGGTTAAAATCACATAGGCTAAGGAATATGTAAGTCCCAGGGTAATCAGTAAATAATAAACCCCTAAACAAAAAAGTGTGAAGTTGAATGCGAAATTACGTAAGACGGGAAGGTCAGACAGCATCTTCGTTAAGACCAGTGTATTTATTTCGGAGACTCAACAAAATGGTGAAGTTTCAAAACTGTAAATCAAAAGGTGTGAAAAATAAAAAAATGAAAATTAATGTTGCGTAAGGAATTGCAGGAGAACGGGCGGACCGATAAACATCAAAAGAAATTCTCGTGAAAGCTGACGCGACGGACTACAAAATGCCGACCAAGAAAAAGTGAAAATTATCTCAAGAAAACCGCTAAAATAGTTTAAAGAAATGACATAGAGATTGGGTCTGCAGTGTTAATTTTCAGTATTAAATATTTTTATAGAGTTTTATGAACTTTTGATTACATGTATAATATGCATCTACGAAACGTCAGCTTTACAATGGTATAAATATTATTTCGGTAGGATGAATTTGAGTATGCCTAATGTCGAGTTGCAAAATCAGAATTTTGTACTGTTGTCTGAACTAGGCTCGGCCTGTCATCAACACTTTCGTTAACACAAAATAACTTCTTTGTAATTACAACAATCCTAATCATGTACATACAAGATTTCTATTATTTAGTCTTGTATTTAAAATGTAAACCCCTTAAAAAAAATCTCTTTACGGTTCCTGCAATTATAGTTGAGTAATTGTAGCTCATGAATCACTGAAGCCTTCAATTTTGTCACTTAAACGCGTTTGAATAAACACACGTATCAATTGTGAGAATTTGTTTTCAGGTAAAATATCGAAACAACTAGAAGATTGGTTTGGAAGACTATATAAAACATAATAGCAACTAAGTGTGACGACTCACTCAATGACACGTTTTAAGGGTAAAGTGATTTGTTGTGGGGATTGTAAAGTAATTTTGCACAAGTAGTCTATAGTTCAAATATATACATTTTAAGTACTAGACATTCTTCTTTCATTTTCGATAAAATTTATATAACATAGTCTATTTTACAAATTATTATCAGGGTTTTTAAGTGGTCAGTTTATAAATAAAAACAAAAAAAGGTACAAATCAATAAACGCTATTTCATTTCAACATCTTTTTTAAATATTTATTATCTTCTACATATTTGCCATACTTATTTAAACGTTTATCATATTTATTTGACTACAAGCTTTAAAATTCCGACTTCAAAGAAATCTCCCGGCTGTAAAAAAGCCTAATCCATAACCTCAGTTTGAACTAGTTCGTCGTAATTAAAGAGCTGGCAGACAAATAAATGTGTTAGTTACCGCAATAAGTGGTACTCACTGTAACGGATTACATATTTATCCCAACAAAAACATTATCATTTTGCTTACAATTATGATGTAAGTGATGTGTCTTACAAAGAGGAGCAAGAAGGATGTTGGTGTGAAAGCATCTAGGGGCTCTAATTGAACTTGTAGTTTACAGAATTATAGTTTATAAAACGAAGGAAGACGACTGGAGGAAAGATCGCCCCACTAACATACACGCAGCTTACACTCACACAAAGGGAATTATATCTTGGCTTGGCAGCCGGTGTGATGATTAATGGACACACCGTAAAGCACAATATATTTTTTTCCGGCATAAGTTGAAAACAAAATCTTCTTTATTTTAATCAAATAAAATTTTTAAGAAGTATCATACTGAACAACAACCAATTTCAACATAATGTTATTACTATTATACTTTTCTTTTATTCAAATTATTATTTCTCTTTTGCGTTTTAACAATTAGCTTAATTTTTAACAACAGCTTGTTTGGAGACGTTTTAAATAAATCATATTAACATTTACATCCAGTATTTACTACTTAACAACTGCGAAACATTACCAAGTTGTCTTTGTATCAAAAGAGTTTGTAGTGGGTGAGTCAATAATTAGTAATTAGGAATATAATGTGTAGGGTTGCTAATGGAAGATAACTGCAAGCTGCCCGGTGATGCCGCGAGGCGAAACAATTGTAGCTCATTTATATAATTAAAATATTTTGAAACTTTAAGCTTTATTGCTTTATTTTATCCATGTATAGTTAAATTGTTTGAAATTTATTAGGGGCCGATTGGGTTTGATATTTTAAATATTATATTATATTCTTGTATTCATAAGATCTGGCAAATCATTATTGATAGAAAAAGTCACAAGCTGTAATGAGATAAAGAAGACAATTCAAATATTGGTTTTAGCATAACAACCAAAGGCCATAACCGAGGTCTATTTTATTATTCATAAAAATAAGTATTTGTAAATTCTCTTATTTAGTTTACTGCGTTTAGTAGGTAAAATTTTTATTTCTATGTTATTTTTTTGGTCCAGTATTAAGAGAAAGTGGAGAAGATTGTGTTTTATGGAGAAGCTGGAAGATATTTACATAAAGCGATACGTTTACTTACTGCTGCGTGTCCAGATAATCCAGTTCACGGGGCATATTTAAGACAATTAGTAAGAAAAATCACTACAACTTTTATTTTAAATGATACACAATGATTAGGCTGACCTTCATTTACGAGAGGAGATGTTTTAATTCGAGTTTTAGGGCAGTTTGAAGTAAACCAATATCAGTTATTCCATTCTGTTAGTCTTGATTTCTCAATGTAATGTACAGAGAGTATTTAAAAATGTCACGCGTACAAAGTCCAAGTTCAACAGGAATAAAGAAAAACTATTACAGTAAATTGAAAGTAATATTCATCTCGCTTCAAAAATATGATTCAGTGATAAAGCAACATTTTCTTTACACGAGTAGAACAAAATTTAGTCAAGAGAAACATGACAGTAAATATAAGAGCGAGAGATGTAACCAGAGACTACATGATAGAAGAAGTAGATATAAGTTTACCAAAGTTGAACTTACTGCAGTGAGCCGCTGAGTTTATGTGTAGAGAGCAGCACAGCATGCGCCGTATCTAACTCAAAAACAAGGATTATGTTACACCATAAGGTTTTTAGGCTTATTAAATCAACAGTGTTCACAAGATATGATTAGTTACATGCGACTGGCTTTAAACTTGCTTTCCACTTCTAAATTTTAATATGATTTTCAGAGTAACCTCTGTTGAAGTATCGATTTAGGATAGTTATTTTATTAATACTCCCCATTTATTACTTTATTCATTATTGATTTTAACTTTAAGAACTATGCAAAAACTTTACACAAACTTTTTGGTACTAGCTCATTCACAATCGTAATATTAACAAAATACATTTTTCTTCGCCATAAATGTTAGTGCGTTTTGTTGGTAGAAAAGTGAAAAAACCCTACAGCGGTCGCATGTTAAATTTCTTCGTTTGTTAAAAAATTAATTAAATATATTATTTCTATACAAAACCTAACTTATAAGATATCATTTTTCTCAGAAAGATGCATAGAATCCATCTATGCAATAAAAAAAATTTTTGAAACGGTTTTGGAGTAAGTATGTTACATGTCAAAAACGAAGTTACCAATTTTCAGGAAAAACCTGTATATTCCAAAATCAATAGCTTACTACCTTTTTCTAAGATATACAAAAGTTTTGTGTAATATTTTTGAATATATTTAGGGGGAAATAAAATGAAATTTGTTATATTATCAAAAAAACAAAAAATAGTTTACGAAAAAATGGAAAATGATAATTTTTTTTCAAAAAATCACAAAAAATAGTAATATTTATCTTATACAAAAGTTCTATATCTCATTATGTTCAGAAAGGTGCATAGAATGTAGGTGTGTAGTGAAAAAAATGTTAGATGTATCACATTTTATGTTTTTTGGTCAAATACCAAAAAATCGAAGAGTAACGGAGCAGAAATTTCACAGAAATGGTTATGAATAACATACTAATAGATTTTTAGGATTTTTTTCAACCATTTCTTGAGATTTGTCATATATTTGTGAATATATTTATAGGGAAAAAATAATAATATGTTACATTTTCTAAATAAAAATACCGATTTTCCCTAAAAAGGTAACTTTTACAAGTGAGGTTAGGTTTGTAACCTCCACAGTTTAGACTCACTAGTACCAATTTGAAGATAGATCAAAGACAAAACTTATAGATTTAACTAAGAAAATATATACTTTACAAAGAATAACACACATATTCACTTTTATAATCATATAAAACACTATATATAAGACATTTTGCATATAGCCTAAACTTACCTTTTTGGCCTAGGTTATCGCAAATAAGAACGTTCAAAAACTAAACTATCACACAAAAACATAAGCTGTAGATATAAAAACACATATATTGTAACTTTTATACACAATTTATATACAATTTGTATACACAAACCTTCAAAATACAAATATCTAACCCCAAAACAATATGTGCCACGCCTTTTATTACAGTATTTACGTCACACAATTGCGTCTATTGAGAGATGAAACCAATACATTCGAAGTATGTATTGCCAACATCAAGTGGTACCAACTTATAGAATGGAATTTCCCCTACAACTTAGTGTAAAGAAATATAAGAAATATAATAATAGAAACCAAAGAGAAATGTAAACCTAATGCCAACAAAATTTCGTCTCGTCAAGTTTGTTCTACGTTCAAGTAGGAATATCTCTGGATCTATGAGACGCAGAAAAATTTGTAATCTATGATTGGAAAGAGAAACATGTGATCTATAGAACAGTGTTTTAGTTGACTTCAATGACAGATAAATAGAGTTGGAATAATATCGGGAAAAATGGCGTCGCGCTTACGATTAGGCGCAGAGTTCAAATCTACGATTTTACGAATCAAAAATATGCGAACTTCACCAATTTTTGGAATATTATTTATAACGTTTTGTGGTATTTTTTTTGCATGATTATGCATCTACGGAACATTAGCTTTCCAACGGTATTTTATTTATTGCGATCGGATAATTTTAAGTGTTGGCAAAATACGTGTTTTATAGAATGCAGACTAGTTATGAACGGAGCGCTGAGGTCGATTCGGGGTCGAATAACCGTTGCAGGATGAACGCTGAACTTCAAGAAATTTCTATTTATATAATGTCCCATAATTCCTTAACATGCACTATAAATCGTTGCTTTGTGATTAAAGTTTATTTTTATAAAAATTGAGATGGTTTTAAGAAATTAAATCTTTTATAACTGCAACATAACAAATTTTTTTTTTTATAATAAGCATTTATAGAGACATGGCAACCAAAACGTTTTGTTTCTGTTCTTAGTGACAAAACATGATCAAAAACTTTATGGAAAATTTGTGGTATAAGATTGTGTAACATATATGTGATAGGGAGAGTATGTAGGCCATCATTGATGTTATATTAGATTTAAGTTTTAGATATCGATTAACACTAAAGCTCTTAGGTAATTTAATTACTATACAGAAATATGCATTAGGGAATTTAATGTAATAAGCTGTATAATAATTATTCCCTATTTAGTTTGTCTTACCTTCACTGTGATTAGCGGAATTATTAATTAATCTTTTAAATTTCAACAAATTGCAAATTGAAGAATTTATCTTGTGTATGTATGTGCCTTGGGCAAAGCAGTTCAAGTAAAATAACTGAGATGTTTGTATTGTTTAATCCATTCTTTCTCCTTTTAATATATGCCGGATGATGGTAAAAATTAAAATGAATCTTCATTTTAAATAGTTGTACTAATTTCAGTAAACCAACACTAATAGCCACGCCCAAAGATCAGTAATAGTGAACTTAATCTCCAGGTTTAATACATAAAGAGCCGGTTTTAAGCTTTTAAACAAGGTTTTCTATATATAAATAAATAAAATTTTATTCTGCATAACCTCCGAAATGACAGGGTTGTCCTGGAAAACTCTACACATCAAAAACCTATCAGGCTTGGAAAAGGCTACCGGATCGTGAATCGCTCTCCACCGACATTCAACCGCCATTGAAACAACAAGACTTGCCCTTAGATTTTATGAAGGTGAAATCCTGATTAATGGTTCCCACGTGCATTTTGCCAACCTTGATTCAATATACTTACATAAATAGTTATAAGAAAATAAGACTCTGTCTGATGTTCTTTCACAATACAAAAATATATCACTTACAGGTATACTTCTTGTGACTGTCATTATCTGAAGGTTATATTGTCACTCATTAGTAAAACACCCACCCTCAACCTTCCCAGAAATCACTTCATTTGTTTATACGATAAAAAAATCATGTTTACAGATTCTGAATCAATTAAATACACATTAATTACACCGATCGTTACAAAGTTATAATATATGTTGTACAAAGTAAAATCAAACTTTTATAATCAGATATTCCAAGTTCTAAAATGTTACATTAAACTATGTTTTAATTACTTCTATGTAGAAAATTGAATGTTAACATTACAATGTAAAGCGTCATTAATAATATTAAGATTGTTTTAAAGATTAAATTAGATTTACTCTTAAATTTATATTATCGTTAAAGTTTTATAAGTTAAGAGTTATAGAATTGTGAAACTAACTTAACATTAGCAGGAACTAAGTAAAAACTACTTCAAACTAACATCTATGTATTGAAAAATGATATTCTCTGCGGATGAGATTATGTCCTGATATACACACACACACACACACACACACACACACACACACACACACACACACACACACACACACACACACACACACACACACACACACACACACACACACACACACACACACACACACACACACACACACACACACACACACACACACACACACACACACACACACACACACACACACACACACACACACACACACACACACACACACACACACACACACACACACACACACACACACACACACACACACACAAACATTGATTAAGTGAAATTCAATCCGTCATGAAGATATAAAATTTACAAATATCGTCAATGACTTTAAATAAAATTTTTAAATGGATTCTTTAAATGACTAAGATAGATAATCTTTCTAAAGAAGAACTCATCCTAGAGCCTAATTTTTTGCTTTGTCTTATCTTATTAAAGGCATCCTTTTCCTCATTAGGATATCTTATTTCATCTGCAACTAATTTTGTGTTTTATGAAATAAAAATATTGTTGGATTATTAACATGGATGTTACTCCTTCACATTTTAAAATTTTCTGATGGAAATATTACGTTTATTTTTTTTATATATATAGAATCGTATCGCCTACAACTCTCCTTTTAATTTTTTTAAACAAAAACGAAATGGATCCTAACATAACAAATTATTATATTGTATAAACTTCAAAGAAATATAAATAGTAATATACATAGAACGCTATTCATATTACTTCGTTTCTAACGAAAAATAAATGAAAGTAATAGTAAAAACCAAAAATGTACAATTATCAGAAATATATATGAAAAAATTAATTTCTTTGTTTATAATTGATAGTTCTTTTAATATAGGCGAATGTCACAGCAAACTCTATATAAAATTAATAACAGTGTTATAATATAATTTGTTTAGACTAATTGGTAAACGAGCAAAGATTAATATTACAACAAATTCCAATAAAATATGACGAGCATTTTTTATCTGTTCAACGGAACGGCGTAATCCTTTCTGCTACATATTATGTCTGTTCATTAATACGTTTAATGATATCACACAACTTTCTTATAATTCAGATGTTTTTATCGGTGCCTTCCCGCAGGATAGTTAAAAACATTCATGACCAAAAATTTCACTTTATACCCAATATTCTATAATATTTCTAAAGTTCAATTTGTAACAAAATTAATCGCGGATTTGGCGACGTTCTGATCACATTTAGGTATATATTATATTTAATTAAGTAATTCAAAAAAATTGTTAATAAATAGTTAAATTTGGTGAAAATCGGACAAATATTTTGGCATCTAGAGAGGACTCCAACACAGGATACCAAAAATATATCCACGAACATACACATTCCCACTAAAAAACATCCAACCCCACTCCACCAAATATACTCCCTCACGTGCAAACTACACCAACTTCATATACATTCTCCAAAACGCACACACCTACCCTTGTATATTCCCCTTTGCAAACATTAACACCACTAGCACGTCCACACATTAACTACTCCCTTACAAATATTCATTCCAAATTCAAAATCCTCTCATAAATATTATCACCACATACAATACCTCACCTATACAAGTATAATTGATACAATTAATGCTTTTAAATTGTAATGTCACCATAAACCCATACAAAGATTTGTTGAAGGCAATACTTGTGTAACAAAATCAAGGGAAGAATATTACGTTGTCCGTTATTATAAGGAATTGAAGATTTTGTGTTAAGTGATTTTCCTATTTATTTATTTTCAAGTACCATTTTATTCGGTTTACACAATACTCCAATATATAAATATATTTTTCTAAACGAAAATGTCTTCTTTTTTTTTTAATTTATTTATCCTATTAGCAGTCACAATACAATTTTTGCAGATTTAAGTTTCAGTTTATGATATCTTTTAGTCCAATGTTGAAAGTTATACGATACTATTACGGTTGCATGTTCTATTTTGATGGTAAAGTAATAAACGGTTCTTTGGACAATATTTATATAGCTATGTAATCAAGATGTTCAGTAAGTAAAGTGCCATCTTTGCCAAATGCTTCTAGTTATCAAAACAAAGAAAACTATCCTTTAAACAAAAAACCCTTCCTGTCATCAAGGGTTAAATAAACTTTTAACCCTCAAGTTGATCAAAAGAGACCTGTAAGGAAAAATGAATGCGAGGTATCTAACCAGATGTTCGTAACGGTCTGTAGTTTCTTAGAAGGTGTAGCCTCCTCTGAATCATAGGGAAGGTGGTTCGAGAGCTCATGATGATGTCTCTTCCACCTCTCTCGGCTCCTCCGGTCTATATCTTGGAACAGATAGTAAATAAAGACAGACATCGTGTTTGTACTTAACTACCATACAGACGGCTTGCAGGTTGTATATGACCCTATCTCTTGCATCTCTCCCAACCCTCTTAGCTTTCCTTCATTCATCCAGTATTCTTGAGTCCCATACCAAGAGGAGGTCATGTCATCAGCGAGACAAGGCTGACAAAAGACTGCAGAAGCAGCCATAATGTGATGGAGATTGGACTGGATTATCCTCAGGTAACATTTTCAAAGGTATTTCTTTCATCTAGATTATGGTGAAGTACACATTACCAAATCTCATTTATGCTTTTGTTTTTAAAGCTGCTTTTGTAATAAAAACACGGCTACTACTTACTATTACCAAACAGCTTGTTGTTTCAATGCATAACAGAATTGAAGATGATATGGTGAGATACGGTTACTTGGTCTACTTTCGTTGAGCATCAAAAGTAGTTTCAGTTATTAGTGAATAACGAAAAGATAAAAACATAACTTCGTAGCTCATAAGCTCTTCATGTGACTACACCTACTACACGATTTTTCTGTCAGGTAATGTGTGGCTTAAAAGAGATATTCATATCTCCATTTTTCTATCAATATCAAACCCGAGTTCGCTACTGATTGTAACTTCTCGAGATACCTCACAATGCTGGATCAAATTAATAAAGTTTTGAGCCCTGATGCAATTGATCTCTAGGAGGAAGCACCGATCTATAATATACCAATGTGTTTGGTTATTTCTTACATGATAAATTCCATAAACATTGAATATGAAGAAGTGGGTGAAATTTTTGGCAAAACATACAACCAATTACTTTTATTTATGTTATATATTAGGCAACATATACAAGGTGAAGAGATTCGTAACATCAAACGTTTAATACAACCAGTTCACGAACTAGTGGTAACAATAACTCCAGATATTCTAGGTCTAGTGATAAGAAGAGTTGGAATATCGCTTGGATATTTACACGGCTTAACACGAGGCGCACGTAGAACTCAGATAAACAAGTTAAAATGTTATTCAGCTATTATTTATTTATGTTTCTTGTTTCATAGCCTATTTTATAAATGTATAGTTTTGTAAACACATTTAAATAAAAACACCATGACTTTAGGAACAAATTGTGTAAAAATAGGGCTTAAATATCTCTCTATAATAAATGGTATTATATTATTATTAGTTTTTATTACCAGCTTTTATGACGGTTCTATTGGGATTTTTCCAAATACTTCTAAACCGTTAAATTTTTATCATGACATTCACGCTGATTTGGTTCATTAATCATTTTACCTAAATTTGTGGATCCAATTTAAAGAAATTATGTATTTTTTTAATAGCACTATCTCACTATCTTTGTATTACCGACAACGCGTGAGCATGAATTTTTGGAGACATGGAAACAAATAAGTTTTGTTTGGGGTTATCTTTTATAAAAAAATAATAGAAAATCCAATTTAGAAAATTCAATACATCCGATTTTGAAAAAAGCAGTTTTGTGGTTCTTGATCCCAAATTTTGAGATATTAAAAGAGTTAAAATAACATTCCTACATATAGTAAAAAACGACCACATACTAAATTGATTTAAATTCATCCTCCGCTTAAACTCTACAGGGCTAAATTGACGACAGACATACAGACCACAAAAATCTATTGTTTGGACTCGGAGAACCTCAAAACGCATGTTTTTGGCAAAACAAAGATAATTGATTAACTATCTCAACACATACGTTTCTGTCTACCGTTTATTATGAGAGAGAGCAAAACTTAACAATTTCATTAGTAAATAAAATATTTATGTACACAACAACAGGCTGGCATTTTCCACACAAAAGGATTTTTTCAAACAAACCTGCAGTTTACTTTGAACACAACACACAACTTTCATTTTACTATGTGTATCTGTGAAATTAAACAAGGTAGCCAACTTAGATAATATAAAAATTGCGATAAGTAAAACTAAAATTAAATACTTTAATCTCGATTAATAATATAATTATTGTCAGACTAAAACAATATTCATTTACACATCTGTTGCAAATGTATAAATGATTCCAAATTCAAATACATGTATTTATTGTTTCACAAACCGTAACCAAAATTCATGACATATGGGAACCAATTAGTGTCTGCTCTGAATTCGTACGAAGTGGGAGAGTAGGAGACACATCTAATTGCTATTTGACGACAGACCGTTTCCTTTAATCAAGGAATAGACGTAATAAAGCCTAATTACATTTGAATTTCAAAGTATTAATTGTAATAAAAATCACAAAAATTAAGATTAAATGCGAGTTGTTTTACATTTCTTTATAAAAATAAACACAACAAAACATATAAATGGATTGAAACATTTTATGTAGCGGGAAAATAAATTTCTGAGCAAAGAAGGGCAATAATATATTTCATTACTTGTAAAAAAGTGATTTTTTTCGGTGCGCTAAAAAGTTTTTGTCATGTGGAAAATATGTCGGCTCCGTCACACATGGAATAATTCAAGCAAGCGCCGAAAAACACTTTTGGCACTAGTTAGAAACAATACTTATCATAATTACCATACTGGTATTAATTATTTATTTACCTTTGCAAACGTCTATAATATGTCTTTGTTAATCAGCTACAACTGTTTCGAACTATAGGGTGGCATTTTAAACTTTAAAATTTGTTTACTCCACACATCAAAATTACTTAGTATAAACACCACATATATTTTCATAGAATTCTTTTTAAAACTAAAATAAAGAGTACCTTAAATGTTTTAGAAGAATATTGGAAATTTGTAAGACCCACTATCTAATAAAATGTTAGATATTAAAAAAAAAAGATACATATATATATATATATAATAATTCAATAATAAATATTGTAGGTTCACATTAAAAAATATTAGTTATACTTTCAGAGAGACCCCTATTGTGCGTATTAAATTAGGGTACGTGTACAAAAATACTTTAATGTGACCAATAGGTGAATATCAGTTTCCTTTTTTCTACTTTTAAACAACTATATGTTATTACACGTTTTTCAACTTTGTTTAACAGTTTGTTATATATATATATATATATATATATATATATATATATATATATATATATATATAGTTTGTATAATAAAATGTTAATCTATATATCTATTAATTCTATGATAAAATATAGTTGTATTGTTTCTTTCATTTTTCAAAGGGTTACTATTGTAGTTAAATATAAATATCTATACTATATATATATATATATATATATATGTGTGTGTGTGTGTGTGTGTGTGTGTGTGTGTGTGTGTGTGTGTGTGTGTGTTCAAACCGTTTAAAATTCTATTGATCTTAATATGAAACATTTTATTATATTTTAAACTACACAAACTATTTGAAAATATTTTAAATGCAAAATCTTTGAATATTCGCAAAATCAGTGAATATTTAACTCGTTGTTTTAAAAGACATTTTTTAAGTCCCATGTCCTACTAATAACCCTTCCATTGTACAACATGCAATAATGAAATGTATGAGATTACTGCCTCTTCTACATTTCGCTCAAATTGATGAACTCTCCCTGAATTACATTCTGATTAATTAGAGGTAGAATCTTAAAAAACTCTATAACATCGACCTTCGCCAAATTAGGTTGAACAGGGTTGTAATATAGTCATTTTATATAACAGTTACATTCTCTTTTGAAAATTAAAGTTGTTATTACAAGGTGACCTACCAGCATGTAAACACTTTGTTGAAAGAAAAATCACACTTAAACCGCTCACCTAGTTTGAAAACCACAACACGAATCTAATCACAGATAAATCAGGTTTGTTGGACTGTTTACGAGTGGTCTTGAATCAGAAATGAGTTTCGTCGTGACAAAGTGAGGATGTACAAAAAACATTCTCGTCGAGGAAAAGACTTCAACATTTATTCTAGACCATGCTTAAATTTAGATTAGTTTAATCAATTAAACTTATTAATGGTTATGATCAAGTAAATTTGTATATTTATTGTGTGCATGTGCCGTAAATCTTATAAATTCTAAAATAAAATTCTATATAATGGTAGTTTGTAAGACAAAACATTCATTAATACGTATGATGGATAAACCATTCAAAAATAAAATGTTATATAGCATGTATCAATCATATTTTATTTTCTCACATGAATTAAGTATAAATAAAATTATGTAATTGGCCAAAATAATTCCTTTTAAGGAATCAACTTTTTTAGTTACTGTGAGTCTAAATAAAGATGAAATATATATATATATATATATATATATATATATATATATATATATATATTTCATGACGACAGTTTGTTGTCTGTGCGGTTCTCAATAGCCAAATCGAATAAAGCAACTTCAACTAAACTTGGTATATAGGCAGGATTTAATCATATCTCAAGGTTTTCTCAATATTCTTTGTAAACGTAGCTTATGAAAAAAAAATCAAACTTTACTTTTTATAAAAATATAGATCAATCATAAAACCCAAAAGGACTCAATTTAAAATGATTTTCATCCCCTCCCCTAAAGTACCGATTCTTTGTATAAATACAAAATACTAAAAATCATCCATTGTTATGAGATCTAATTTCTTAAAGCATTTTACACTAATGTTTTCTCAATTATAAAATAATGTCTTTAATTAATGACTGAACCCGTCTGTAAAGTAACAAGTAGAAGATTACCGTTCTGGAATATAGTAAAAAAATAAACTTTTCACTTAAAACTCGATTTGTATTAAACACAATATTGTAGTATATGGAACAAGCTACAGTGCGCTCTCCTAAGTATTAAAAACATAATGTTGAAAACAAGGAGTTGTACAATATCATTTTTAAAAAATCAAAATTGAAATCATATTTGAATTTTCCTAAAAATTTCTCACAAAAAGTTGTAAAATAACTAAATAATAATAATAAACTTCACAAATCAATACTTTTATATTTGTATTTATATTAACTAAAAACTTTTTAAGTGCCATAGTATTTTACATATGAATTAATAAAGTATAATAAAATGTAAGTGCTAGTTTGCACCTCAATTGATTATCAGCCACCAAAACCAACCAGTTATGGGACCAGGTAAAGCCAGTCAGCATTCCAGAGGTCATATAGATCGGTGGTTAAAGTATGTTATTTAATGCATCTGTAATCCGAATGAGTGATAAATCACAATTACATTGAAAAATGAAAGAACCCATGAAGCAATTACCTCCTTTTAAATGGTATTAAGTCAAGTTAACAATAGATGTGGTTTATTTATTGCTACTTCTTGGTGTATTATTGTTCATGCGTCGACCTTTATTAGGCACTAGCCACAACTGATTTAAAACAAATTAAAGACTTTATTAAAACTTAAAAGTAGCTAGGGCTATTGTATTTAGAAGTGTGTAACATACTATTCATGTACATAGAAATTATTAAAACAAATATTTATTATAAGTAAACAACAACAAACCTATATTTATCATCGTTCTAACGTCTCGCTAATAAGAGTTTACATCTATTGAGATGAGAATCAACAAAATTAGTTTGCATAACTAGTTTATAGGGAACGTTGATAATTGTATTCGAGATTTTTGAAAATAAGTACAATATCATTACATAAACCATTAATAAATAAAATTCCAATAAATATATTTATAGCTCGTGATTTGCCTAAAAAGTAACGAGACTTTTATACTTAGAAGGTGACATTGTAATACCAACAATGCAAAATTTGACTGTCATAATTATTATCAACATTCAAATATAGTTTTTAATTATAAAATTTAACAGGTTTGACTGGGAAACTCTTCAAGTCTTGTAAATAAAATTGATCCGTGTTACGTAATTATATTTTGAATTAAACTTAAAGATACAAAATTGTCTTATGTGAATTAAATTGATGAATAGGACCATGTTCAATGTCTGATTGTATTTATACAGAGAATATTAAGACAGTTCAAGATTCAATATTAGTTCAAAGTTTGTATATAATACTGGTCAATATGCCTGGTTATTACAATGTTGTACTTCGAAACACACTGCATGAATTGTCGGAACACCTCTGTCCATTCCATCCAACCGTTCAGTAATTGTTTAAAATATGCTTTGTATCCATCGCTCTACTTAGTTGAAAGAACATTATGTTAAAATTTTATATTATTGGTACACGTTACCAAACCTCAACAAACTTATAAACAAAAATATAAAAGACTTGATAAATGATCGAGTTTCAAAACAGGCTCAGTTCGTTTTGGCCAATTGTTTCACAAATATTGTTATAATGTATTTAATTTATTTAACAACTTTTTGTAGGCTTTATTTTTAGATCGCCAGTACAACTGTCAACAAAATAATTCAAACTCCAGTCCTGGTACTCCCATATAACCTGCTCACACAACTTTTGTTTAGCGTCCCTACTTGTAAGACAAATGAAAAAAAGAAACCTCTTTAACCAAGTAATATAGATTATATGTGGTTATTCGCGGGCTTGAATTCTCTATCAGATGTATTTACGCTACTCGAATATCTTTTTATACAAAATTTATCTATCGCTACTTAAATAAACATAATGTCCGTAAGTCTGTATGTAACTCAAATACATTATTACAGATTTGTACTCGATTTGGTTTCCTCTGTAGGTAGAGATCTGCTATGGTTTTAATATGTGCATGATTAAAAATGATTCAGTAGTTCCCAAGTTATAACAATATATGATTGCGCAGCTAATACGAAAACCAGCAATTTCTACATATCTTACTCATTTTCTTTAAAACTTTCACCGACAGTATTTATTTTGATACATGATTTGAACATCAATTGGAATTTTTAAAATTTTGAACTAAGCTCAGTGTACCCCAAGTTTTATAAATATATTCTGCTTCTGAAAAATAGGAAATCAAGATTATGATATATTTTCGCCATCTTCATGTTTTTGTCAGTGCCTGATATGGTTCATGACTTACACACTTATTGGAACTGTTACCGTTTTTAAGTCGATTAAGTATTTCACCTATTTTAGACATAGGCCTAAAATAAATCACCACACCAAATAAAATAATAAACTAGTGTAGGAGCGAGCGCCAGCCGACCCGAAATTGATTACGGTAGTCCAGGTAATTTGGGAGAATGAAATAAATCTGTGGAAAGTTTTGGATAAACCTTGAGGAGGTGCAGAAAGCAATTAGTCATAATAAGGGAGGCAACAGGTTATCAGAATATTTCCGTGGTTTACACTGTTGTTGTTGCCTCCATTCATTAAAATTATTAAGTATCAAAAGTCAAGAAGCTCGTCCAACGCAGGTTACTTGACTTACAGGATTTAAAAAAGAAATACCGAATCTCAGTAGTTCATGAAACTTATATATAACATAACGAATTATGCTTAAAATGGACACTGAAATAAAAAATATTTGATCACGTTGCATAATTTTGGTAGGCCAGACAATGAATTTAATATCTCCCTTTTAACTACCGTAATCTAACTTAACCTTGCTATTACTCAACGCGCGTCCTCACTAACTCTCCCTAATAAAACTGCCTACCGCCTGACATTCTCTATTAAGTAGAAAATTGATAGGTATCAATAAAAAATCTGTAATATAGCTCCGTACTACGAAGAATTCATAAAAATAATTTATTTGTTATAAATCGAATGGCACATTTTATAATGGGAAGATAGCATTATATATTTTCCTTAAACTGTTGGAAAATAAGATCTCTTTTAATAGAAATACTAGTCAACTAGTGTATATATATATATATATAATTTGTATTGAGCATAAAACAATAGGGAATAAATAAAGTGTACTAAACGCGGACAAACTATAGTATAATTAAGGACATACACAGGCAAAGTCGCGGGTACACCTACGACTATTTATAGGGAATGACTGTAGGAAATATACCAGTTCTATTTCGATTGTTGTATTTGTACGTATTACGTATCTTTTGTCCAATATATGTTTAATTAGGTTATTATATACTTTAAAAAAAGAATGACTTCTGCTTTTAAGAATACATTATATAAAACTACCCAAATTCTAATATGTAGTTAAGGAGAAATTGATGTCTCCTTATACACCTATAATAGGAAACCCTGCCCTCTTTTCATTTAAATGTCTTTTCATACATGAGAAAATTTTTGACAGAAGGTTTTATTTAATTTGCGACAGAATTATTAAAACGTAAATAGTGATTATAAGATTACGATTGAAACCAAACGAAACAAAAAACATTTTGGCATATATCCAGGGTTTTTCAATATTAAGTTTCCTTACTCAAATGAAACGATCAATTGTATTTAATTGAAAGGAAGTGATTTAATGGTTGTTTTCGTTGAACAGAGCTGCTATCTTCTAGACATATAGAGCTTTGTAAGAATTTATCTTCAAGAGATTTACAGTTATTGAATATCTCTTCTTTTTTTCATCAGACATTTTTATTTTGGTTTTTGGTTAGTTCAATAAGTATTACTGTAAAAGAATTATTGCATATAATACAAAACAAGTTTAAAAATTTTATTATCTATTGCATTATTTCAATTGTAGCTGAAATATATTTTTTGAGTAAATATGTCAGTAAATAAGAATACATGTGAAAATTTGAATCACCAAATGAAATAAAACATAGTTTTCCACAATTACTAGACAGTGAAAAATAAACAATAGTAATATTGTCACTATAAGAAAACTTGATAACGCACACTTGATAAGAAATATTTAAAATTAAATTTACGGTAGTTGTGGAGAATATTACATTTTATTAAATGTTGGATTTATTTAAATGTATTATAAGATCCTAAATATATTTTCAATATAATTTGTTTAGTATTGTATATAGTTCAGATATTACAATATATATATATATATATATATATATATATATATATATATATATATATATATAAATTAGATGACAAACATTTGATATATCATAAGGTGTATGGTATTTAACAATATGTAATTGAATTATATTTGTTCTTTCGGTTTACAAATTCTTAAGTTCAATAAACTATAAACTCATGTTGCTAAAGAAAAATTGGTAATTACACGAGTTTACCCAATAATAACGAAATCGTATTTCAAATTTATGAGATAAAATGTAACAATTATGTTTTTTTTTCTTCTTATTTTGTGTTTTATAGATAATGTAGATATGCTTCTTCACTTTATAGAATTGACAAATCAATTAAATTTATAAACATCTTTAAACGACAATAAATAAAAAAAGAATCCCCAAACCACAAAGTAAGTTGTTATGGTTTGGGTTTCTATGTGTTTTTTATTACGAAATTCATTATAGTGTTTCATGACCACTTGATAATTAAACCAAAGTTAAACAAATTTTCCAAAAAATGGACCTGCAACTAAACTTAATGATTAAATGGAATGTAACAGAGAAGAATCATGTATGGTACTCCAACGCCATTTTACCGTTCCTGATAAATTGGAGAGCAACTACCGCAAAAACATTTCTATAGAATTTTTGTTGTATACAATGTTTCAGTGATTTTTTTTTTAATACGATATCAACTACTATTTTCAAACTACGACCACTTTCCTTGATGTTACACTTATTCTTCATGAAACAATAACAATTATCGTAAAATCTTTTACAATTTCATTAAATTTTAGTTTTTTTTATATAGTTCAATAACTCCAGGGATAAGTTACCTGCTATATAACCAATATACAAGTATGTATTTTCACTAAATTAGCTACAGTGATTTTAATTAAATTTCCAATGCCTCAAGCGGTGAGTTTTAAAAATAGCGGTAGCCTACTTCAAATTATCCAAAGAGATTTTACTAAATTTTTGTGAAATATGACAAATTAACGGACTAATGTGATGTGTTTAACCATTTGAAAAAGAAAATAAAGGTTCGCGAAGATATTATAAATACAAAATATTAATTTCACTGCCGTAGGGTTCGTTTGTTTGTACTTTGGTTTTAAGTATGGCTGTGAAGAAGTTTCTATAATGTTTTTACAGTTAATTCTTGTTGGTGAATTTAACTCTGAATTTAATATATGGTTACTTTCTATTGATGGATATTTAATTTACCACATACATTTAAAGGGGTGAATACTACACTCCTCGATACCTTTATCCTTCCCTCTCCTTTTTTAGATTACAATTGTAAAATAACTTCAAAATTAACAGAGATAAGTTGATAAATTAGCAATATCATCACTAGATTAAATCAACTATACTAAGCTACACATATATAAACTTCAATAGCCAAATGAATCAAAACAGAACTCTCCACAAAAAATCACTTTTTGTGCAACACACATCACAAGACGACATTATAATGACTAAGTAAACAATGGGCTGTGCCAGTAGGGACTGTGTCAACAGCTGGCGATGATGACTTAGCTGTGTTTGATTCATTTGGTTACTACATGATATGATCATTTCCTTATATGTTATAAAACTAGAGATTTAAAATATAGAATGCCCCTAAATATAACCTAAGTATTATTTTACTTCTAGATTAATTTAATTCTGGACATAATAAAATTTTTAAAATAATATTTAATCGAGGCGTAAGCTAGTTCAAGAATACGTAGATAGAATAAATCTCGAACACTTTATCTCACAAAAATTACGTATACTTAATTAATAGCATTTCAACCACAAAGTCGCCATCCTCATTGATATAATTATATGAGCTTCATTATCTAAACTTAGTTAACGTAGCTCATGTATCATTGAGGATGGCGACTTCATCTTTGAACGCGTTTGATTAAGTAAACGTAATTTTTGTTGTGATCTTGTGTTCGAGTATTATTCTATCTAATATTATCTGGAAAGTTAAGCTTATTATTTATTTACAAGAGTAAGTAGTTTACGCGAAATATACAGTACTAAGATCGACCTAAAATAATAGCGATAACAAAGACCATATTTTAAAAGAGTTACATACTGCACTAATTAAACAAGAATAGTCCATTTATATTCACTAATTATTAAAATATAGCCTTATAGATGTATCTTACAAATATAACATGTGACCCTATGTGAAAACTATAAATGAAAAAATAGCTCTATATTGAAAACAAGAACACTTAATTACTTAAATTATAAACGATTAGGGCAATAAAAGTTCAACTCTAACAAAATTCACAAATACTACGTAAAAATAAAATATGTACAATCATAGTTAGCAATAACATAAACTACAATATATTATTTTTGATAATATTATTCCATCGGCATATCTTAAATTTCTAATCTCAAAAACTATTGTAGTCATGTTACAAAAAAAATTAAAATACTGGCTTAGCTTGCATACAATACTTAACACAATAAATTAAAACACCCATTAAACAGACAGAATCACAAAAATAATCACGAAATACGCACAATATTACAATAGAGCCCAATATTTTAAAAGCTTTATAAAAGATTTTACAACTGTTACAGGCACGGGAATCAACTACTTAATGAATACTTACATCAATGTCACCATACTCTTTGAATGACTAGTTTCACTGTTGTTGGTTTGTTGTAATTTAATGAACTTCGGTTATTTATTTAACCGCGAAAATTGATGGAAAAGAAGGGTTGGTATTTTTTACAGTTTTATCTTATGTTTCCTGGAGCTATAAGATCAATGCATTGTGTAACGTAATAACCTCACTGGAAAAGGTTTAAAATACCTGTTGTGTTTTCTAGATTATTTTACACTTTAAGTATTTTCTGATGTGAAGTATTGTTTTGTTAGAGAATTTATAAATAGACATTTTATATATTTCTATCTTCCTTGTAGATATGAAAAATTTCGAAACCATAAAATATTCAGACAAATATGTTTACAAGAAAAATAAGTTCTGCGATTTATTAAAACATTTTAAAAAGGTTATTTATTTAGCTTATCTTGTTAGCAATAGTCGACTCATTTTGTAAAGCTTTATAATATGCATTGATTCATTACCAAGCGTTTCCCCTAAGATAAAAATTAAATAGTTATTACTGAAGAATGAAATAGTTAAAATATTTAACACAATATATATATATATATATATATATATATATATATATTATTAATAAATAAAAAATAAAATACTCTAATGTAATCAGAGTATTAGTTGCACTTTAATTACATTTTATTGTGAATCAGTTTTCAGAAACTCTTTTACTTTTGAAATTAGATGCTCTTACACATATGGCAACTGCAATAAAATGATCACATATGTAACTTCATAAAATCATAAATTTAGAAGAGGTTTTTTGCATAAATAAATATTGTTAAAACCTTTTTCTGTAATTTAACATTGTACTATAATTATCTTTCGTTTTCTTCAGATATCTAACCACATATCAAAGTAACAACTATATAGGTATATAGCGTTATGCTGCTATCCCACAAAATCTTTTTAGGATAATTGTGTTTTTTAAACAAAATAAGTATGTTATTTTTCATCCTACAAATCGAAAGCCAGCACTTTACACTTGCTCTTTAAATACTGAAATAGCCAGATTACTCATCGTAAGGATTAATTTACTCCTTCAATATGGATGAAAAAATGATCACAAATTTGCAATATATTTCTAGTATATCTAGAACCTTCATGAGCCTGTAATACTAAATGTGCCGTTACCCACGACTACATATATAAGGTGTTTTACAATCGGAGAGCCACAATATGGGAAATGATTTTGGATATCATAAATAAAAAAACCTTCGATAAAATACCCCCCCAACTAAAAAGATATGTTTTCTGTCTTTCCCTCTGTTTTAAACATAAAAATAAAAATATGTAGCCAACGTCAGCCCTGGTTATTCGTTTTGACCAGACGTTTGAACCGCTTAAGGTTCCGGAAGGAGGGTTTGGAAAAACGTGCTAGGACTTAACCATTAAACATATTGGGACGTTAATTAACGCTTAGTCTCAAACCAACTAATCACTATGTTCACAGCCAGCTTATGATGAGATACAATTTACTAATTAAACTAACTTATTAATTATTATAATTACTTAACTTATAGGCTACAACTTACGGTTAGGAACGGGCGTGATGGGAGAATTATGTTAACCCTTTTAGGTCACAATAACCCTTACTCAATTTAGGCGGATGACCTACTAATGACTACTTAACACCCGGGGGTCGACCAGACCCCGCAATTAGAGGTTTAAGCAGTCATTTAGGTTTATTACCAAAAAGTTAAGAAACAACGCATAACCCACGTCCGCTCCTTCGGCGCACTGGTGAACGACTGTGTTTCGTCTTGACTACGATGCGCGCGCATCGCATATCTTATGCCGTGATCTTAATACGGTGATCCCCGAATACCCGTGAAATCACCACAAATAAAAACTTAACATTATTTTATATATGAATACTAAAAAATTAGTTATACTTTTAGGTTTCAGTATACCATAAAATATTAAAATATTGAAAACTTTAGAAAAAATCTAGATATTTTTCAACTATTATAATAAGATACCAGTATTAAAAGACATAAATTTTGTACTTTTTAAATATTTTTAAGAAACAACTGTTTTTATTATATTTGGTATAAAACATGTTAGGTAAAAGTTAAGATTTTTAAGACTGATACAGTGAAAACTAACAGTATATAACATTCTGCACATCAATATCTCAATTCATTTTGGAGTTTTACCTTGTTTTATAAAAAAGACTGATAGACGTAAAACGAAGCATTTTTTGACATGTTTTTATTGGACCTTTTATTTATTTATTCTAATTCAGAATCACTTTTCTGACATATTATGTTTCCATAATGTAGGCTTGGTTTTGCATAATTTCTATAACCAGAAATCTTGGTCTGTACTTTTAAAAATGGCCACTAATTTTTAAATTTCCACATAAGTTTTATGAGGTATAACTTTCTCACCTATAGTAACTGTCAGATTAAAAAGCTAAGTTGTCTTCTTATCACGTTTGCGTGTCAGATGCACTGTGTGTTATTGTAAGCTTCTGCGTTCTTAACTGATGCATATATTTTATTACATATCTGCAATTTAATCTTGCTTAAGAATCCAATGAAATAGCATTTCACTTTTACGTATAATATCCCCAATTCAATGGATCCAATTAAATCCTACTTTTATTTCCAGACAACAAGTAGAGTTGTAATAAAGTTGATGAGTCTCATAGGGGTACTTACACAACCAAGTCACGCAGACTTGCTTCATTCTCAGTCCTACTGAATTTTGAAAATTAGCAATTATAAAACAGCCTCTCTACAAAAACTAACTGTCTGGTTTATGGTCATTATCTTTCACTCGAGACTAACTGCTGATAAAATTATTAATATTACTTTTGGACATGAATCAAAGAAGAAAGATTTTAATTAATATTAATAATTTGACTTTGATAATTTTTCTTCACATCTTGTAATACATAAAATATAACTGAAATCCTTTTAAAAGAGACAAATTGTTTTAAACTTTTTGATTGATATTTCATACTGATATTTTGAAAACAGATATTTTTTGTTTGGTTTATAGTGGAGAATAATTATATTCACTAGGACATTATATTAGCAAATATTATTATGTTTAGTAAGACTGTTCTGATGGTTAAACAAGTATATCAATTACCTCGAAGTGTACAAATGTTAGGACTTTAGATGTTCTGACTGTGGTGTTGTTCATAATATAGAATGTCAATAGGTTGCATAGCTCAAACAAATTACATTGAATAATTGAACACACGATTGAAAACACAGATCACTCGAAAGACTCGGAATGAACTCCAACAAAAAAACTCCTCCTGTTTTTTGGTTGCCATCGATCCGAAATGGAGTTTCATAAACCATAGCCAACTTAACGACTTAACTACCGCCAACTCCATTTCGGCCAAACAACTTTAGCGTTATCAGCGAAGGATCAGCGCTTACATTAGCGGATTTATTACTGGTGTGTAAAAATTACTCTATGAGTAAGAATTATTAGTGTATTATAATATCAATATACCTAATAGAAGGACTCGATATGATCCCATACTCACAAACCCAGGGAGCCTTCGTCTCTCTTTTGGATCTGATAAAGCTGCAGACTAACGAATTACAACCATTATCAGATGGTAGTTGTGATATAATTTACATATTGTAGTATTTGGGAGTGTCTGTTTGAGTACGTTCGCCTTCGTGGGTGTTTTTTTTATAGAAATTCTGTCTATAGAAACAATCAATCAGCCTAAAGATTATGGTATAATACAAGTATAAATAATACAGGTATCATGGTATAATACAAATAAAAAAGAATTATTAAACATTTTTATAGATATAATAAAGTTTCTCACTATTCTTATAGAATTGCCTCCAACCATACAAAACTTACAGTCATAAGCAGTGTCGAATCGTACAAAGCTGTGAAACAAACATAAAATAATCTTTGTGGAATTGACATCACTTACCTCCAGAGGTTTCCAAGAGCGGCAAGAAGGTTTGAAAGGAGGAAAGTGTTCACACCTTCTTAGTAAGTGCACAGAAGGAACACTTAGTGGATTACCTACTTGGATTTACTTACAATAAAGTAAAACAATAAATAAATAACTGATCATTTATATGATGAAGGAGGAAATAAAGTCTTCTTCGAAAGTTCGCATACAAATTTTGTTTAAAAGCTTCATTCTATTAGATTATTTATATGAGTGAAAATATTTTGGTTGTTGACCGATTTATCTACGAAATTCATAAAAGTAACAATGAAACAAATTTATTTTTTTTGCTTTTTATCCTAATTTACGTAATTTTCGTGTAAATTGATCAGATTTGCTTAAAACCATGGGCTATCTAAAATAGGTTGCTACTCTTAAAGGCTATATTTGGTCATAACTAGGATTTGGGGTCAGGTATTATATCTCATATTTTGTTTCATTAGATGAGACCTCACTTTTACTCACCATAAAGATTATTAGACAAAAATGAACAGTAGTACAACAAATGTCGTCAGCTAGAACTCTACCAGATTATTATTTATTATTCAATAAACCGTATAATATAATACTTTATTTTGCAAGATAACGAAAGCAATCTATTTAACGACGTAACAACATGCTCGAAAAACACAATATAATATATAAAATTTATACGGAGATGTAAAACCCGTTGAAAGGTGTTTATCGAGTGCGACATAAGACATAAATTGTAGCATATCTCGATCGACGTTAACGCGTTAAATCGGTTTCGATTTCGTTGTTATAGATTTCTTAAATAAATCGGCCACCAACCCTTATATATTCACTCTACAAATCTTTATAATTGATAAATATTATGACCACATCAATAATCTAAAACAATTATCAGTGTAAACAGAATTTGTATCCATATTTTACAAGAAAACATCATTTCCTCTTTCAAGAATAATACTATACAAATTATTAGTTGTTATTTTATACTTTACGTAAGTGAATACAAGCAGATATGTGTCTCTTTGAGTCTGTTCACTTTACATACTAAAGAGCAATTTTTTCCCCTTTCAAAGCTACCTTTGGCTCCTACATTTTCTCAACAGCTCAAACATGTCTGAATAATCTAAATCTTATAATTATCTACAAAAAGTTTGCAAAACTCTTTTATTTGTACTTGTATTATACAGACATCATTAAGTTGATTGATAGTTTCTATAAACTGTATTGTATGAAAAAATTACGTTTTGTTTCATTGTATACATATATGAATAATTAAAATATAGTATTGAAAGTATAGTTTATTAAATAAACATGGAATACGAGATGGAAATTGATTTCGAGGACTGTACAAGTCTAGATAACTTAGTTAATATTTGTAAGGTTAAAAGTTAATTTCAGTGGTTAGTTCTAAAGTTGTAAAATAATTACTGAGGAGTTTAATATTTAAATAATATAAATATAGTAAACAAACTACAGGATTATTCGTACAGCTCAAACAGAGACGTAAGCCTTTTATAATGAGGCTTAAATACTTTACCTGTGTATGTATTTTTTTATAATGAATAAGAAAGAGAGAGAGAGAGAGAGAGAGAGAGAGAGAGAGAGAGAGAGAGAGAGAGAGAGAGAGAGAGAGAGAGAGAGAGAGAGAAGGGTTTGTTTATATTAAAATTGAAATTTAGTTTATATACCATTCAAAATCCGTAATAACTCAGGCATTTGTTTCATAAACACTTGTAAATTATGTAGCTCAAACGATAGGACCGATTTTAATTAGATTAAGTATTTAAGCATATTTTAACCTCATATAGGGACTTTTCAATTTATTTTATAACTCAAAATTATGTGTATCTGCATCATTAAATAATTGCCAAATTATTTATTTGAGATAATTTCACATTTTTATCGATAACTATCGAACAGATATTTTCCATAAGTATTTGTTTTGATTTGATGGAGATATTAACTAGAGTTCAAATATTATGGTTTTGAGGTAGGTTAGTGAGAAAGGTTGTAAAATATCTTCATACCTATTGTTTTGTATCTTCTCAGATTAAGAGTTCCGCTTAGAATATCCAGTTGGATGCTATAATGTTATATATTTGATAATGTCAATTAATAAATTTTTATTCAAAAATATGCACCCACCGAAACACACACACCGGCACACTATAATATGTAAATCCTACCACAGCTACCACTTGACAATGGCTGTAATTTGGTTGTCTGCAGCTTGCTGAGGCGGTCTTAAGACGAAGCCAATCCAAGATAGATACTAACACTCCTTTATTTGGTGAGTATGGTATTGATAGTTTCGAATCGTTCTATTAAGTATTTAAACATTGCAGGCTTTGATTGTTATTCAAAAAGATGCGTCACATGCCAATAATAAATCGTCTAAGATAAACACTGCTCTTTCGTTGATAATAGTGAAATTCAAAGAGACGAAATTTTGCCGGGAGTAACTAAGTTGCTAAGTCTGTTATGTTTCATGAAACTCCATTTTGGACCAATACGAGTACTTTAATATCGTTACAGTTCATTCTGTGTCCTGCGAGTGGTCCATGATTTCATCGTGTCAAAACATCCTGTGTAGATTGTTCTGAGGTGTGGCACATATTGACATTATATGTAATGAACAATACCGCGGTCAGAACATCCAATATGTTAACATGTTGATCAAATGAACTGATCAGCTGACCTCAGCACAATGACAACACACAAAAGTACCCACATATACAAAAAGTATTTGCAAATATAACGGATACAACGTCTTAGGAATACAATTTTATTATTTTCAAAAAAAAAGAAGAAATATTTCATACCAGTTTCTTCTTTAGAAATATCAATTAAGCTCGAAATAACAATAATAATTAAAAATTTTCATTCTTGATTCTTGCCCTAAAGTAAAACAAATAATTATATTACCAGATTATCTGGAGTATAAGATTAGGACAATAATCCAGACAGCCAGTTTTTGTAGAAAAACGATAACGTTTTATAATTGTAAATTTTCCAAATTACCTAACCCTAGGAATGTCTGCGTGACTTGGTTGTGTAAGTACCCTTATGGGACTCATTACCTTTATTAAAATTCTACAATTGTATATGTCGGTTCAAGTGAAAGTACCATTTATTTGTAACCAGTGAATTGGGAGTAGTATTTGTAAAAATGAAATGCTATTTCATTGAATTATTTAGCATGATTAAATTATGTACTATGAAATACAGAATAGCCACTAATCATATGTCATTAAATTATTGGTAATCCCCAGAGGCGGTAAATTGACTAATGGTCAATTTGGGTTAATAGGCTGTGCTGTCAGGTATTAGGGTAGGATATTAGTATAGTTATGTAATACACATATGTACATTATCAGAGTATGTATATATTTAAAATATTTTATTGAAGGATAAAATTAGCATAAAACAAAAATCCAATTGTAGAAGATGTAAAATAAATTGCAATTGTATTCTAAAACAAATAAATATACTCGAATGTTATGGACGTACCAGCTTACACATGTGGTTAGAAGCTAATTTTAAAATTTTTTGCTGCCAGATAATTTACACATTTTCCTATGCATGAAATTGTGAAAAACTGCCCACTTTGTAATGTCAGTAGCTATAACTGGGAAATTTATACCTCATAAAACATATGTGGAAATATTAAAATTATTCGCCAATTATGAAATATACAAACCGAATTTTTTCTATTAATGAAATGAAGCAATGGTTTATAAAGCCAAGCCTAAATTCCAAATTTTAATAAAATATGGAAAAAAATATGAAAGAGATGTGATTTTGAACATCAAAATAAATAAATAAAAGTTCCCATAAACAAAAATATCTATAAATTCTTCGTTTTACGTCCGTTAGTCTTTTTTTGAAAAACAAGGAACAAATTGACAAAACTATACAATATTTTACAGAATGTTTTATTCCGTTAGTTTGCACTGTATTAAACCGCACATTTTATGTTAAACCTCACCGAATATTCAATAAAAATCTCTTATACCACATATGTTCATAACTACATACTGATTATACGAAGTATTTTATAGATACAAAAAGTATTAGTTTTAATGATAAATTTGTTACTTTTATGGTTCAAAATTTACCGAAATATCAGGAAAAATAACAATTGTTGGTAACGTACACGCAATAACTTGTCTTGGTCATTCAGCACTTAAAAGTAGACTTATTATATTTTAAGTTAATTGCTATATTTTGGAATACCAATGATCACTTTTATGTGTTATAGTAAATTACCAAAGATAGTTTTTGTTGTATTCAGTTTTTTAAAAACACCTCGGATATTCTTCAGCCTACAACACAAAAAGTTATATCATCTTTTTCAACATTACAAAAAATCAACGATTTTCAAGTTGTTTTACAACAATAATTTTTAATAAATTTAGTTTTGAATTATTTTCATTTTGCTTTACGAGTTGTCTAATAACGATTTTTAATACTTCTACGTCTTGCAATCTTAGTTTGAGATTTATAAATTTTTTTATTTTTATTTTTTTTCATGGCAGCTGTTTAGGTACTATCAAACAGCGATTGATAAAGAAAAACAAAAAGGAAAGGGGAAAACTACAATAAGTGATGCAGAAAGGTGCAAACACCAGAAATCGAGAGTTACATATTGTAAATTTGTAGTTGTGGTGAAAACCACCATTATATATGCTTCTATCTTAAACAACAGATAAATAATCGTAAACCTATACAATACTAGAACAACTTGTAGAATAAAATTCTACATACTTGAGGCCAATACGTATAAGCCCTTTATAGACTTATGTAAACAAATTTTTCTACCTGAACAATGTCAAATATTAATATGTTATTTAGGTGATAATAAATAACACAGAGAATACCTTGAACAAGTTATGGAAAATAGTAAATAAAAATTCGTAGATTTAAAAAGAATACCAACAATAAGCTCGAGCGACGAAATCTGGGGGAGTTCGGCCTTAGCCTCGTGCTCTACCGTACGGTAAACTCCTCTGAGGGATTTCGGCCCTGGCCTCGTGCTATAGCAATGGTACACTCCTCTGGGGGAGTTCGGCCATGGCCTCGTGCTCTAGCGTACGGTACACTCCTCTGAGGGAGTTTGGCCCTGGCCTCGGGCTCGAGCTACGGTACACCCCTCTGGGGGAGTTCGGCCCTGGCCTCGTGCTCTAGCTACGGTACATTCTTCTGGGGGAGTTTGGCCCCTGCCTCGTGCTCTAGCGTACTGTACACTCCTAGCCATCCGCGTACCCAGAAACACGTCATGCCGGACAGCAAGTTATAAGCTGACAGACAACATACTCTAGGATCTACATTAAAAAATTTTGCATTAATAATGTTCACAATTTTGAAATGCCAGGGAGTGTGTTTAAACAATTATACATAAATGAGAATATTAGGCCAACTTAGAACATAAACCTTAGGTAATAAAGGTTGGTAGAAGAGAAAGAATTTTGTTGTTTTGTAATGAATGTAAGGTGATATTTGTACAGTGACTGGGAGTTGAAAAGTGGCAAATGACATTTTTAAGGTATTTAAAAAAATTCCTTTTGATGTAATGTGTACAGTAATTGCGTATAGGTGATCTAGAAACAGGTAAGATGGTTGAAAGGAGAGACTCAGGTTGGTAGGCCACCAATTTATACACATACTCAACCGAAGTAGTTAGCCATCCTAAGCCACGTACTGGAAACTAAAGAAACATTATTGGGTTAACAGTAGTACTGTAATAAAATTAAACAAAAAATTTGTGTCACCTACTGTAGGTCAAAAAATATAGTATTCTCCAGCCACTGGAAGGAAAAAAACCGGCGGAATGTGACTAAGGAAAAAAGAAGGAGTAATTCATAAGGGAAAGGTAAGCCGTACTATTTTTTATTACTATATTAAATGCTAAATGTATGAACAAAAATACACTTAAAATATTTTATTTATAAGGTTGGTAGAGAACTTGGGCAAAACCATACGTGAACGGAAAAATAAATGATATGTATCGATTGTTTGTGAAAAGGGCATAGAATGAACATCCAAATTTTAAACTAGTCCAGTAATAAAACGAAAGTATCTTTCCCATTTCAAATGTTGATGTAGCTTGATATTGAATGAAGATTTTTAATCAGTGTAGATAATTCTAGAAAATCTGCTACTTAGTGCCTGTTCTCTCAGTGTAAAATTGGTGTACAAATGAGGACGTGATAAGTAACTCATCTGTTTTTAGTAGAAGAAGGTGGAAAAAAGGAAACTTACAGCTAAGATCACCTGGGTCAGGCGAAACCAACCCACTCTCAACTAGACGGTATGGGCTGAACAATAAAAACAAAGGATTAAACAAAGAAAGGTAATAAAACATATATATAATTTAAAAAGTTCTACGTTGTGCATGAGTTGATAGAAGACCACATTAGAACGTAGAAACACCAGAATACATACTTTAGAACGTAAAGACCTAGAGCAAAAAAGACTCAAGATTGTCTGTCTAACCTGAGATCCCCAACAGAAGTTAAAGATAAAGCTATGCATATTCTAAAACCATCTTGAAACATTGAACTAAACTGGAATAAAAGTACTAATATAAGGTGCACAAAAAGTCTTAAAAGCTGTTCTGTTAAAGCGTTAAAATTCGAAACTAGCAAAACGAGCTTATTGCACGATAAAAAAGTAATGTTACTGAATACAAAATTAACATTGATACATTAAATTTGTTATAAATCACTGATGTTTCTACATACTTGAATTGAAGTTTGTATAAATATAGTATACAATTTGAAAATAGTTAATCTTCACATAATTATTCATTAAATAAAGAGACACTGAGTACACTGTTCCTATTTTTGCTCGTTTCCAACCCTGCCTCTCGACCGTTAAAATAATAACCTATATAAAATAAAAATAAATGAATCTTAACCTTAACATTCAGCTTAATATTCACAGTTATGAGCCCTGTGAGGATAAAGTCTGCGACAACACACAACGGAGACTGTTTTTACAATTAAGATATAAAACCTAAAACTTCTGAATAGTCTTCACAAACTGCCAGGACGTTTTTTAAGCATATTATTTTATAATTAAACATAAATTGTAAAGAAATAAAAATTATTAAATATTGTATATAGTTTTGTCAGCATATACTTAAAATATATTTGTTAATATATTACAATAAAAATCAAACATTTTTTTTTTGTTCACTGGAAAGGCAAGACGAAATTGTTTTTCATACAAATTTCGTAATTCACATCACCGATTTTCAACAATAATTGCTGACATTAACACAACGTGTTAAAAGTTCCACAACTTTATAGCATATAATAAAGTATATAATTTTCTATTATTATTTTAAAAAATAAATAAAGTAAGAATCTTAAAAGGAACAAAATAAGTTAATAAAAATAATCACTGTTTTTACAATGACTGTTTTTAAAAAACCTGCAACCAACAATTCAAAATTTCATATATGTTGTGTACATCAAATGAAATATTGATTACTTACAAATATTGATAGCTTCAAATATTACAATTTGTTTTTCGAATCACATAACAATTGAGGGAATATTAACATATAAAAAGAGATTACGTAACCATTGAACATTTACAATATCACAATATAATGGGTGTGGCAGTCTATAAATAGATGGTTGGCAGTAAAAAGTTTCAATACAATTGTACATCGGTTGAATGTATGATACAATTCAAAATAAAGATTTTGAATTTCCTTTTGATAGTGAAATTCTTTTTTAGTAAAAAGTATCCATTTTTTGTAGTAAGTAAATGAATCAAATAAAATAATAAATATTTCATTTAAAGAGTTTTGAAAAAAAAAAAATTATAGAAAAATATAATTGAAATCTTGTACCTCATAGAAGACTAGTTAACTTAACAATAAATGTTTATTTTAAATACACAGTTGAGGGTTACCCTTTGATATATAGATATACTTCAACCTGGAATAAAGTTTTAATATTTCATTTGATTCCAACGCAATAAAGTTGGGAAAAAAACTGTTCTCTAAAAGCAAAATGAAAATGTATTTTCCTAGAGTAACATTGTTTACTATCGATTCTTTTACACAATTCCATTTACGATTTTAATTTACGAAAGGATGTTCTTCCTTTAGTTAAGGTATGTAGAACGTTAGGGACGGTGGTTATGAAATATGGTTAAGCAGTGTCTGTTTGTAAAATAGAAAGTCAGTGTTATTACATTTGGTCTTACGGCTTCTCGACTACTGAAGTATTGTATTTCTAAAAGGTATTTTGTTTCGCAAGAATATTTTATGCTTTGCAAACTTAACAAATCACTCTTTGTGGCTATAGGTTAAGAAACAACTTTTTATTGGGGTATGTAAAACATTGATAAAGATGACATTTTACGACAAATATTGATAACATACGGGAGATGAATAACAAATATTTTCAAATGATGAACATGATTTTTTAAAGTGAAGGTTTACAATGGCCCATATTCACATTAACATTTAACCTTCATTCTGACTTACTTTGTGATTAAAAATTCCCAATATCTAATCGAAAGCGATATCCACATTCTAAATTTATATTTTGACTTTTATTATGGTTTAGGGCTGTTAATTGTGTAATAAAGGAAAGGACAATAGAAAAAGATGTTATAAATTTTACCTCTGTTATCATTTAGAGTTTTGTATGACAAGATTACGTCTTTAAATTCAGTGCGATCTATTAAAACCGTAGCTATAAAAAATTGAAAAATTTGTCTCGCATATTTATCAAACTATAATTGACATTATAATAATTTGATAGAGGGTTTGTTTAACTATCGAAAATTGATGGATAGTGAGGATGTACAATCTTGATGGTAGAGAGAAGGGGGGGGGGAGATGTAGGCATTGCACGTGAGAACTGCACGGCGTTGAGCAGTGTAACTTTGATTGAATTGGAAGTAGTGGATTTTTCGTGGCACTTGAATAGAAATGATTAAAACCTTATCTTATGTTGAAATATTGGCCATTTCATCTACCCTCCATTTAAGAAAAGTAAGGCTCGGTGAGTCTTTTTTTTTCTACTTAATTCATTCTCTTCAGAAAATATTTCCAACAATGTCATTCTGTAAGTAAAACGTTTATACTGAATAAGATGTTGTACAATATGCACTTTCATTTAACCAATTTAAACACAAGTTAGGGGAGAATGGGGGAATGCCGGTAAGTTAAGCAATTCCCCTCACAAAATGCCATTCAACGAATGCAAACATATTATTTATATCTTCCTTTATAGATTCGAATGTCTAGTTTACACCATAAATATTTTACATGTCTAACACTTAAATACAAAATATAAAAAAATAACAACTATGTCTATTACATCTACCGGTATTGCCCGACCCTTGGGGTAATGACAGTAGAGTATTTGGCCATGTATTTTATATGGATAAAATGTTTTATATCAAAATGTTATATTGAATAGCTATTTGACTCCCTATTTTAGAGGATGTAATAAATAATAAACAGTTTTGTTATAAAACACTCAATTCTCTTTATTTATAAGAAATACTATAACAATATTAGGAACATAAGTTGAATAAATGTCAGTCTTAACAATCAGACTTTGCGTGTATTAATTGCATTTGAAGAGTAATGGAAAAATATATTTTAGAATCTAAGATATTAAATGATATTATTTTATGATATTACATGATAAAAAATCTTAATCTACTATGTGGGACAGTCATATTAGCCCTTAATGCACTTGTCACATAGGAATGCCTCTGGTGAATCCGCTGCACTACACAACGAATGCACCCAAATGCCACAGCCTGTACATCGGTACCATATTTCTCCATCTTGACCAAACTCACCACATACAAAGCATGTATTTTCATTTTCAGTTCCTGGTAAATCATCCATTTCATCATCGTCACAAAGAATTCTTTCGTCAATAGGCCCATTTGCATCTTCATCGTCGGAGTCTGAGAAGTCTTTCTTAATCTTCTTGTTTTTATTTTTCTTAGGCTTTAAGTTCTTTTTTTGAACCGCCTTCTCTTTTTTAATAGACTTTGTAGGCATTGGTAAATCTAACTGACGAAAAAGATCTTTTGTTCGTTTCTTTAGTTCTGCATTTTCTTTTTTTAATTCCTTGTTCTTCCTTTTTTCTGCTGCAATTTCTAACTCTTTCTTTTTAGGTGTTGACGTCAAAATCGACGATTTTTGCTTTTCCCTTGGTTTGAATTTTGCAGGAGCAGAAGACGTTGATGGAAGGGGGATTAGGTCCTCAAATGTGACATTCAAAACTTGGTCACTGATCTCTGGCTGTGAGGATTGGTGCTCAGCACTGCTCAGTGCCACTGAAGCTGCTCCCCTGGTCTCTATTTCCACCTCGTCATTTTCAACAACTGGAAGAGTCAGGTTTGGTCCATCTAAAAGTGCATCTGCAGCGCAATAGTCAACATCAGAAAAAATATTTGGGTTTAAAGGGTGAATACCAGTTACTTTAAAACCCGACACAGCAACTCCAACGGTTGCCACTCTTGAATATGCATGGTTAAAAAGACCTGCTAATTCATACGGGGTAATTCTTACCAGCCTCTCGGATTTCATGTACCGGTCACACTCTGCTTTAAATGCCCCTTTAAGGGGTGAATAAAACGTAACGTCGAGAGGCTGAAGTCGGTGGGAGCAGTGCGGAGGTAATGACACTATGGTGACTCCATTGGCCTTACATATATCATAAGCCTCTAGAGTTGTACGGCTGTTGTGATTGTCTAATATTAATAGTGTTGGATTATCCACAGTCGATTTTGTATTATGTACAAAATGTTTAAGCCAGGTTGCAAATAGGCCTTCGTTTGTCCAGCCCTTAGGGGAACATTCATATATGGCACATGGTGGACCATCCTTTTTCAGCAAGGGACTCATCCTTTTGCGCGGATAAATAAACATCGGGGGTACAAAATTTCCCGCCGCACTCATCGCACACATTACCGTAACAAGTTTACCCCGCTCCCAACTCGTAACGGATCCTACTCTTTTTTTACCTTTTGTAGCCAAAATGGTACCAGGTTCTTGAACGGTAGTGATTCCGGTCTCGTCTGCATTGTATATGCGATCTGCTGAATATATAGTTTTCCCATAAACCTGTTCTAAATTATCAAAAAATATTTTTACATTTTCACGGCTAAAAGCAGTAGCTCTGTTGATACTCGTGGCTTCGGGTTTTCTGGTAGCCACAGAGGGATTCCGTTTCAAGAAATTATATAGCCAGTCTCGGCCTGCCAAACGCTCATTTTGTGGGAATCTGTGAGGTATATTATTTTTCTCCGCGAACTCGTAAGCCACTCGCCTTACTTCATGAGTTGACAATCCATAGAAAATATTAGACAAATATTTGATTCTGGTAGCTAGAGCCTCTTCTTGTTCCAAGGAAAAGGTGCTGTTGCGCCCTAACATAGGTTTTGTCTGTTTAGACTTTTGTTTACGCTCTTGAAGAGTGCTGAATGGAATTTTAAATAGTTTGCTAGCTGCATTTATTGATGATCCATTTTCTATTGCTTTCAAAGCTTCTTTTAGGGTTTCTTCCCCCCAGCTCCCCCTGGTAGTCTTACGTTTATAGTTTCTTGGCATCTGCAACAGATCCATAAAATGTATTAGGCCTAACGTAAAAAAAATATATTATTTGGCTTATTATAGTTTTACCGTCTGTTTGGGGGAGCGCCGGTAAGCTACTGCCATTACCCCATCGTGATCTACCGGGATTACCCAAAAGGTCTGGTTAACGAAAACTAACCTAAAGGCCCTAACAGAAATGTTAAAACTATACGAATACTACATTAAATTGAAGCTAACAAAATATACCACATATGGTATTTGTAACAATAATTGAATTTAAAAGCAAATGGTACTTACAATGAGTTGAAAACAGGCAAAAATTAGAATAAACACATCCTGAAAATTCAGAGCGTCGTCAAACCAAAACTACTGACTCGGTAATGGCGGCGTTTGCAATTTTAGTTCACCAGAACGCCACTATATCGCAGCACCCATCAGACATTGAGAATATTGTCAGAATGGCAATACACAACCTACCGGGGCTACCTGACTACCGGGATTCCCCCATTCCCCCCTACACTAAACTTGAGATATGTTACACTTTACACACATAGCACTTTAACACACATAGTTAGAATGCATGGAGAGAGAGAGAGAGAGAGAGAGAGAGAGAGAGAGAGAGAGAGAGAGAGAGAGAGAGAGAGAGAGAGAGAGAGAGAGAGAGAGAGAGAGAGAGAGAGAGAGAGAGAGAGAGAGAGAGAGAGAGAGAGAGAGAGAGAGAGAGAGAGAGAGAGAGAGAGAGAGAGACTTTTCATAATTTCTAAGATTTCAAAATTATGATCAAAATAAGAACCCTCTACGGGCCTGATATAGTACTTTATATAGGTTTTTCCTCTTAGGTTTAGACTATCCCAAACTGGTAAATGTATGCGTAACTTTATAAGAATCTAATTGGAGGTTTAATATAATTGCTTGATCAAGATGGTTTACTAAGCAAAGGGTACCTGAGTGAAGAGTCCTTGGATGTAAAGATGTTTGTTTACACCCTCTGCTACTCCCAGGGACATTTCTCTTTATATGTGTTTTTATATTGTCAAGTTAATCACAAATGAAGAGCATGTAAAGACTCTTTACCGCAGGGGTTTGAAATTTAAAAAAAAAAAAAAAAACATTAAAACGTAAAAAATGGGTAATGTTTATGGTAGTAAAAAGTAAAATTTCTAAAATAATTATTTGACAACTTTTTAATTAAAGTAAATTGAAAATACTTTTTTAGATAATAAAAAAGTTTTGGATTAATACATTTTAACCCCGTTCAACCACTCCAACCTTTCGAAAAGCAGTATAAACTTTGTAACCATTTATAATCTTAAAATTTAAAAAATCCTACTCATGTTTAACGGAGGATTAAAACACAAGTGTCCATATTAAATATTTCCTTATCATGCACTATTTTAAATATTTGTCTTTTTATTATTTTATTTACTTAAAACTATAATATTTAACAGTCTTTGCTAATTCCATTACATTATCCAGCCACATTCTTAGTTTTCAGACATTCCACAACATTCCATTTCATTGGAAATACAATTAAGTTAGTCTACAACTGAAATTTGTTTGGATATTGTATAAATGGAAGAAGAGGTAATTGAAAACAATAATCTCTTAATTCAACGAATTCAAAGCAATGCAATTTGTTTTTAAAGGAAACTACATTACAGAATCTGTTACTGAGAATTGGAACATTTATATTTTTAATATTAAACACCACATTCCATTCTACTTATAATATTTGTATTTTTAAAATTTCTTTTTAAATACCTACATTATAGAAAAAAATATTGACAACCTAAAATTGATTAAGGTTTATCGATAAAGGTGTCAAGATTTTAAGGTAAAATAAATAAAGAAATGATTCAGAAAAATTATTATCTTTTATACCAAAACATTTAGATAATTATCAAGTTTTTTAACATTACCTAGATTAGTTTCAATATGAGTAACTCTAGTCGATATCTACCAAGGTATGGATGTTTTCTTTTCTAACCCTAAAAGAAAACATCCACAGGGCGTCAGACCAGTGCTTCTAGTTGGAAAAAAAAGAACTTTCCTTTTCAATCCAACAACAAGGAGACCTGTCAAAGAGAAGTTTGAATCTTGCTAAAATATCACACATATTTAAATTTCTCCGTCTATGTCAACAATTTGTGAGGAGAAAAAAATTCGACCTTGTCGAAATAAATGATGTCTGTATTATTTACTTCAGAATGTATAAACAATTAATAAGCTTACGACTCTACGAAGAATTACCACATACAATTTTATCAAAATCTATACAATAGTTTCAGTTTCTTAGCACTACAAAAAAGACAGAAAGTAGACGAGAGACAAATAAATGACAGAAATAGGACAGACATTCTTCCAAAATTTACTTTTTTTGCCCTGAAAATTGCATAACGAATATTACCGCGTAACACTAAACATTGATTTTTTGACCTATCACATAACTCTAGTCATATTACGTATATAAAATGTGATAAAGTATAAAGGGTAAAATATATTTACTGTAGTTTACTATCTCTGGAGGAAAAATATTGGGCAACCAAGGTTAGATATAAACATGCCAAATATCAGAACCAAAGACGGGTTGAGTTTTAACTTCTCTATATTTATGTAAATTTAGGTATTTATATTAAATAGAATACAATTACAGAAATCAAATATATTTGTTTACAGATTGTATAGACACTATATTAAAGTGCAAATAAATGAAAAATTGTTTGTATTTTATAATTTATGTAAAGTGGAATAGAATAAAAGTATAGCCACTCCATAATAACTCAGTTTCTAATATACGTACAAAGTCATGTGATAAGTTATTTTAATGTTCTCTATTTAAGCTTTCAAAATATACCCTATACAGAATTTAAAAACAACAAAAAGTTTTTTTGTAAATATTTTAAAAAGTCAGTTATTTGTATCAATTTACCTTATAGTGGTATTTCTAAGGAAGATACATTTATACTACTTTATTTAAATTTTAGAGCGGAAATTATGTTACTTTTTTTATAAATTTGGCGTAAATTATAGAAATAAAAACAAATTGTTTAAAAATAAATATCTCTATTATTTAAAATAGTATATATTAGTGTAAAACTAATTTGATAATTGTCCTTTCTAAAATAATTTACAAAAGTTGAACGATATCACATATTTATTATAAATAAACAAAGAATTCTTTATTTTATCCTATGCGTTTCAAAATCTCAGCTTAGTAAGCTGAGCTTCCGCTACTGTCACACAGAGAAAATATATAAAATATAAAAAAGTTCTGAGAAAAATCAACATATACTACAAACGCGAATATACTATGAATTGCCATGTCTGGACATTAAACAAATATGAAATATATAACAATAAATTCAGAATTTATCGTCTTCATCGGGAAAAAACAAAAGCAAAAAACGTGTTTCTTTTATTTTTGAAGTATAGTAGGTTGAAATCTAAAATTATCACATGGTTGAGTTTATGACGTGACCACATCGAAAAGGTCACTTTTAGCAAACTGGTGTAAATAAAACTCTGATACTACAATCTCAACCGAATTGGCAGACAACAAATTTCGCACTTAATTACCTTATTTCCATAAGTTTATATAGTCCCTTCAAAATAATAATCTGACTTCTATTTTTAGACCTTTTTAATTATTACATCACTATTTGTACGACGAAAATACAAATTTTAATTGATATTTATGTCAAAGAGTAACCTAATTAGATGTATATTAAATGTTGAGCTTGACTTATGAAAAAAATTATACAGCATAACAAACACACAAAACACAATTCTCACAAAAAATACGCCTAAGTATCAGACGCGTTTCAACGACAAGGTCGTCCTCTTCAGTGATATACGAGCTACACCAATCAAACTATAACTGCAGTTATAACTCGTGTATCACTGAAGAGGACAACGTTGTCGTTGAAACGCGTCTGATACTTAGGCGTATTTTTTGTGAGAATTGTGTTCTTTGTGTTTATTATACTGTCTATTAAGGTGTATTTAATAATCCATATAAATAATATTCTAAAGATCTAAACCCAAACGTTAACTTTATTTTTGGAGCTTAAGTTTCTTTAAATAAAATTTTGGCAATGACGTAATTAACTACAAAGGTTTTGTGTAAAAAATACCTTTTATGATGTGTTAAGCGATATGGGCTACTATTTCAAAATTAATATATAAAGGCTAAGCAATATAGGTGGAATTATTTTTTAATTAATAATCTTTTTTTTTTATGATAGGGATAGTAATATTTGGTATATAGTAATGTAAAAATTGAATTTCAATAAACATTGAAGTGCACATCACCCCTTCTAAAACGAATTTCAAATAATTTATCTTTATTTTGTGACTAAAAACAAAATCGAACAACAGAAGAAACAACCTTCTGCCATTATAGCAATAACTACAAACGTTTCAACTTTCCCTCAATAGATTCTACGACTGTCCTTTTTAAATGGAATTATCCTATATTATTTATTTTAAAAAAGGACTTACATTTAAATAACACTAAGAGACAGCCCTTTGCTTATCTAAAACATAAACGCAAACTTATTTTCACTCTAACGAACAAAGCAGGTAATTTAAATCTTAATTTTGAAATTATGTTTAACAATCTCTTAGATATATTATATATAATATTGATCATTGATTTCTCTTGCATTTTGTTAAGATTCTGAGGAAATTATTATTATATTCAATTTTAAGTTACTAACAACTTGGCAAATGAGTTTCACGTTTTTAAAATCAATTAGAATAGATTAAATTACAACTAAGAGAATGTGTGTGTGTTTATCATGTTGCATAAGCAAAAGTTATCATACAAAATGGTCTATTTTGTAATATAATTTTATCAACCACGTGCAGCTGTGAAAGTACAATTCAACCTGTTATACCATTAATTAATGGTTTTTGACAATTATGTAACTAAATCATTAACGAAATTTATGTGACAAAATCTTAAAGTAAATGTATATAACAACCATTTTAAAGTAAATTTATATAACGAAATTAAAAAAAAAAGTACGTAACAAATTAATGTTTGAGTAAAACGAGAATTTATAGAACGTTTTTGACACGTAATTTGTGAGTCGTGGTCATCAAACCTAAAATTTAAAATACTTAATTGTACCTGATATAGAGAAGTTAAACTAGTGTATTATGATTGAATGATTAATATTATTTTATTAACATATGTAGTGTTCAAAACTTTTTACATGATAAACAATTTTATAATTTAAATTATGAACTCTTTTTTTCTATTTAACTATTTAAATACCAAATGTAAAAATCCTGTCATTTGACAAATACAAATTTAGTTAATGATAAACTGTTATCAGTTTTACTAATAGATTTATTAAAATTACATTAAAAGATAACTTGTGTCAACAAGGTAATGTGACAACTTTTATGTTCAACTTTTATGTATAAGATAACATCGTACAAATTTGCAACACAACAGAATGTCATCACTTAGCACTATTCAATCTCAAATTTGAATAAATTTCACTGGCAAATAATTATGTTTATGAATCTAAATATGAAATAAAAATATAACTTGTTTATTAATCAAATATCAGTCCTGCAGTTTTAAAACCTAATTTTCATGAGTCTTTATTAAATTAATGTAAATAATTATGTACAATGTTCGGACTGCGCCACATCCTTAGGTTTATTATCTATTTAATTATTATCAGTACGTGCTAATGATGTAAGTATTATTTATTTTAATATATAAACATAATATAGAAAAAAAGCTACAAAATAATAAAAATAAAATCTCAAAACACGGATTGTGCCTCCATTCCTCTTCCCCTGTGGATAAAACTTCTCCAAGTTTCCTTGGTTTTTTTTTTCGTAAAGTGTATGTTAGAGTAGGTCGTGTAGACATTATATTTATATAAATAATTTATATTTTGTAATTAACGCGTCTGCTAAGGTTAGGGTACGTTTTGGCCACTTGGGCATCAAATAAGTTTGAAAGAAACTACAGAATTTTATAATGGTATAAAATGTGTTTTAGTTGTGGGAAAAAAAACCTAAATCAGGCATGTAACTTTAAAAAACTTAATAAAAAAGAGTAATAAAAAATTCAAAAGGAAATATAATTTTAAAAGTTTCTCTATCGAAGCTAAAGCACTTCAAACACGATCAATTCCTGTTAGTTCTAGAAGTAGTTCAAAACATGAGCGTATGATTACATAATGGACTCAGGCGTAATTCAATTAATTAAAATTAAAGTCGCATTTTTGTTTTTTTGGCAACCACGATAACTAAAAATTACTTTATACAATATTTATTTATGCAGGTAGTACAAAAAATGGCTTAAAATGGGTATATTTTTTATTTATACCTGCTAACCATTCAATAACTTGTCCAGGAACATTGTGATACCTGTATAATAGTGTTAACGAATATTTAGAAGTGTGCTCCAATTTAAATATAGATCCTGCATCCGATAACAATATTATTTGCACCACAAACTGTGAAATATTTCCTATAAAACGTATACGCTAAGCGACGTGACGCGTCAGTATAAAAACAAAATACATTTATTCTACCATAATAACCATTTTATATATTATGTTATGTCTGAACACTGCGTAGAGAAATTTCTTTTGTAAAGAAGAAATCGCCGAGGTTTTAAAGAATGTATTATTACACAAACATTTCCTAGCTTGGAATATTTTTCATACTTACGTATATTTTATTTTTATTCTTCTTCCTTCGTATATTATGCGTTAAGAACTGTAATGACTACCTTCTTTACATAGGACATGTGAAATCTTTTTGTTCTACTATTTGATAACGTTCTACTTTAAAAAGAACCTAAAGTTAATTCATTCTAATGACATTGTTATTCCAATTTCGCCTGTCTTTCTATGATTTATGTTATGATTTTAGCTCCTCTCATATCTAATTATTTTTAAACAATCTACACAACTGTACCCCTTCAGTGATAACAGAACTTATACCTTCGTTTGATTACATTTGACACTCTTGTCGTGTTGTCATTACTCAAGTTGTCATTACTCAAATTCATTTCCATAAATTTATATAGCTACAGTAATGTGGAACCTTCAGAAATGCTTCCAAATCCTGCCGAAATATGTTTAATGTCCTTATAGTAATTTTAAGTAACGTCACATTCTACCTAATTAAATGTATATTCGTAGACTATTAGAACAAATACAATTTTATGTCGTATAAACAACACTCTTATGCTACAAATATATTTGTTTAAGATTAATAATAATAGTTTTCATTAAGGACATATAATGAACTGAAAAAGTCGGAGAGTAATTTGCTTTTAACGTTTATCTTCTGGATTATTTTCTTTGAAAAAAAAAAAAACAAAAAAAAAAACTTTTTATCAATTAACTTATAGCCAACACAACTTATAAAAGTATGTCAGAAAGAGCTAATGACTTAAGTTGAAGTGACATTTAAACATAAAAATAAGAGAATTATTTCAATAATATGTTTCACCTTATAATGCTTATAACTTAGGTTATTGGCTAAGAAAACACATTACTTTTAAAATATCTTATAAAATTAGATCTATATCACGAACAAATTACATCAATTGGAGCGGCGGAAGATTTGTAGTAGTATCATAAATTGATTCCAAATGGACAATAAAACCCTTTGGGTGCACAAAACCCTTAAGTAGTAACCCTTAAGTAGACAACTAACGTAATCTATCGAACTTCTTGTAATTCAAAAAAAAATGTATATTGTAATGACAATCATCCTTGGATATAGTGGTTGGTTAACCTAACCTAACCTAACTAAAATTAGATTTTTTTTTTTACAGTTGTAGTTGACATGAATGATGTGTTATTAAATGTGTATTTTTGGTTGTTATTAACGGATGTTGAAATGGTGGAAACTAGAATAACAAAAAAGAGGCGAGATTTAGTTGATTTATAGTCTTAGTTAATTTTAATTAATTAGATTCAAGTTAAAATTTTAAACGTCTACAACACAATTGAGGACTAGCTACTGTGATAAGTCGTAAGGAACGGTCGAACAATTTTTAAAATACCACTGTAGTTACATTTCGATTTCTACCCTCAACTTCAGCTTCAACTAAATTAATTAACTACAGATATTTTATACTTGCACGATATGTTTTTGAAAATATTAAATAAATTTTGAAACAGCATAACATTAACTTTTAAAATTTATTACGTAATTTTCCAAGGTTAATTGTTTATTTATTACTAAGAGTTATTTATTATATATTATGTCTATGTATTTTGGTTTGGGATATAAACATTTTCTGTTTGCTAAAATTTTATGTAAATCGCTTTTCCGATGTCAAGGGCTCCATCTTTTAGCCTGCTTACTGAGTTTTTTTTATTACAAAACAAATCCTGAATTAATCTTTCGTGGTAATGACCACTAACAAGGGTTTTTATTTTTTTATTTTTTGTATATACCCTAAATTTAAACGTGATAATTTTTATATATAATATGTAATTTCTAATACCAACTTTGTGAAATCTGTCTATACTTTATTTACAAATCAGTGTATTTGTATCTTGTTTCTTTTATAAAAAAACGGTTAGGTAAACCAATTAATGTACATATGCTAATTGTATCCTAAACAAACTTTGAGGATACATACTAATATATTGCTACAATATGAAAATGCATTGCTATAATATAAAGTGTAAACACAATCGGTAATTGGTGAAATTTCGTATTAAGGCAAAAATAAATTGAAACCAAATTTCACACAAACCAAACTTCATCTGTGACACCGTTAGTCATCTTAAGATAACAGAGAATAATTTAAACAACATTCTTACTTATATCCTAACAATCACACTGAGGTGGGGTGGGGCAGTTACAGTAAGGACAATGAACTGTCGAAAAGCATTAAGTGGGATCACCCGTAGGGTGTACAGTGGAAAACTACCTTATACAACCTCCCCCCCGCTCAGTCTTGTTGTTACCATGTTCTAAGGTGTATGAAGATGTCTAACGTTGAAACAGATATCACAAAGGAAGTTTTTGTATGTGAAATTTGGTTATAATTAATTTCAATGTACACCAACTGTGTTTACACTTAATAGTATTAAAGAAGATAGCTTGGCTAGTTTCAGAATTTTATATAACAAACTTAAGGGGGTTACTGTTCTCCTATCTTTATAATGTTAACATATGTTTATTTTTCTTAGAAACATTTAAGGACGACTTATTGGATTTTTTTATTGTAATAACTATGACTTTGGACACTACGAGATATAAAAACTCTAGTCCTAACGTAGTAATTTTAATTTTAAAATTATAAAAATATTTTTTACAAAAAAAATTATCCCAATTAAATCCAAATTTATCGTACAACTAAACAATTAATATTATCCTTGAAATAGTTTTATGGACATTTTCATACCAACTGGAAGATAAAATTACACACTGTATTGCAGTGGAAAATTCTGTCTTTTTTCTATTGATGTAATGACATACATATGCTGGTACAATTTAATTTACATGGGTTTAAACTACAGGTTACAACACAAGTTTGCAGGGTTTTACATGTACAAAACTGTACTTTGACAGTCTGATATTTTTTGGCAGTATAGCAGTGACCTCGCACCTTATTTTTTTAAACACTTAAATAAATCATTCTTGTAAAGACAATTTGTTGCCTAAAGGGAAACTCAACACATATTCAAAGGCCAAGAAGAAACATTAAATAAAACCAGAATTAACGTACACTTAAATATAACACATCACAAGAAATTATAATATATGGTAAACCGTTTATACTAGATGGCTTATTCTATGCATTACGATTTAAAATTCATAAGAACAACAATAGTAAATAATATGCTCTATTCATCACTAGTGTGTAAAGGCCTACTCGTCCATTTTGAAATGTCGACGGCTTTATAGGAAAAAGGATTAACCATTGTGGAGCCTTGAAGAGTAAACGATACGAGTACCGTTTATATTTTGTTATAATTCAATCAATTAAAACATAAATGAAACTTACTTGATAATTATGTCAAATAACTGAGAACAAAAAGGTTCTAATATTAAGTAAATAAAATAATTTGTAATTTTCTGTAACTCACGAAAAATGTATTTTATATTTGTTTAACGCAATGACTCATATAAAATGAAAACATCTATAGAAGTGATTATGAATTTAATTAATTATTTTTTTTAAATACGAACTGTCTGTGACTTGCAGTAAATGTTTTAGTAATGCATTTCAAAAGGGAGCATAAAAAGTACAAAGTTTTATGTACAAACTTAGCCTAGTTGCAATGAAACGTATTAGTAAATTTTATAATAATTAGTACAGAAGATTAGACGTAATTACGTAACTAGCACACTAATAACAGACGAAATTCTAAAATATTCATATTTAAATAGCTTATCGCTTAGCGGGGTAACTTGATTGGTTGAATATATAAAACCAATTTCAATAAATATTTTGGGTAATAAGTATTTGTGTTTCCGAAAAGTATATCGAAGATAAATTTAAAATTATATGAAACTTCCTTTAGTAACATCGAAAACAGCTGTAGCAGTTTGGTTGCAAAATATATTGTATTAAGAGTCCAGCTAACAACAACGGGAGTGTGTTTTATAACTACAAAGGGTCATTCCGCATCGTCCCTTTTGATGTAGTTGATGTAAAGTACAATAATATATATGCAGATGTTGGTGAATAATGTGAATGCAGCAGTTATGCAGACATGATGGGACACGTATTTCCTTTGCTGTTTTAATTTTCTCGTTTGCTGATCCCAACCATTAAATAAACGAGTCAAGAGATCGGTTCATTAATTTCATCATTTGGAATTGCATTTGTTTTAAATCTACCAATTGCCATTTCGTCGGTACTTGTGTTTTCTACGGAGTTACGTCGCCTACTCGTATATTCCAAACCAAATATATTCGTCGCCCTCATTCCAAACAATACCGGTTAGTGAGTTGTGGCTAAGCAAAGCAAAACATTTAGCCTTAAGATGTTATAAAAGACGGGTAATATCTTAGAATCGTCGCTAACAATATTAGTTTAAATTATATTGAAATGTAAAAATTATCAACTAAATCCGTGTGCAATAGTGCAAGTATTTATTGGTGCACTTATTGCATTGATATTTGTAATATATAGAGATATCACCTCTTTCATACTAACACACTGCCGAATTGCATATATGTTTTAGCTAACGATACAACTAAAACAGGCTATGAGGGGATAACAGAGAAGGAAGCTATGATGGTTTGTGAATTGTCTTTTAAATGAAATAGAAAATAGTAAATTGAAAAATTAAAATTAATGTCGTACAGATTGTGTGCAACTTTTGGGAATTAAATTTATTTTATTTTAATTTCAGCAATTTAAAATTGGATTTCATATTAATTTTTTAAAATTAAAAAGAACGTTCACCACCATCGTTAAAAGCGTGATTAAAAATTAAACAGAATTTACTACAATTTTAACGACTAAGCGAAGAAAACGTATACTGTTTATAATTTTTTTCTCTATTTTTGTTGGCATCCTTGCTGAATATTGTATTAAAGCTCGTAAAGTATTAATAGACTTAAATATAAACCCTTGGTTGCTCGATAATACCCTATAAGCTCTCTATTCACTTTATTTTACCAAAAATAACTTAAAACCAAATTTTACATATTGTTTTTAGTTATTTTTCCTTAATATGGAATTTCACCAAGTACCAACTGTGATTACAAATAATAATGAAACTATTTTCCATTTTGTTGTGAGATGTTCGAATTTGGTAATAATTTTAAAATAATCGACGAAATTTTTATTCCGCATTTATATGAAACAGGCGGTATTAACGAAAACTAGGTGCATATATGAAATATGCTGGGGAATTTAAATGTGAGGTCGTTAAAGAATTTAATTTTTGAGACAGAAATGTAATAACTTTTATTTTTACTTTTAATATATATATATATATATATATATATATATATATATATATATATTGTGTGTGTTTATATCTATATTATTTCTCCTTCTTAGATTAGTTTATTTTATTTTTGAATTATCTAAATGTTTTAGTTTATTTTTATAAAGAGTTAATTATAGTTCAATTATTATTACAATTTTGAGTTTCTAGTAATCCAGAGGGAGAGTAGAAGTTCCACTTTATTTGTTATATTTAAAAATACGTGTAATTGTAATTATTTATTTTTAAAATCATTAAACAAAGCACTTGTTTATTATTACTATACAAAAATAAATATTCCATTAAAAAAAAAATCTAAATGGGATCCATTCTACAATAACTTATCTTCCATAAGAAATAAATGAGAATTGATTTCAGTGATAAAGAAAATGATGTTCTTAGAGAGACGTTTCAAATATCGTTTGTTCTTATTTATATCTTTTAAATGAGTGTGTGAAAAAGTTAGTGGAATATTTACCATAATGTATTAAGTACGAGTAACTCCTAATCATCAAACTACTATTTGTTTGTTTTGTTTTTTGTTTTTTTAAACATATTCACTCTAATTATTTGCCCAATGTATATGGTAAAAAAGTAAGCTCAGAACTTTATTTCGACTCACGGCTATACGGGATTGTAAAAGTCAGAAAACCTCTTGGAAGATATCTAACACTACCATATTATTAGAATTATTAATTCTAGGTAAAACTAATCTCTGTTTAAATCCATATCTGATAAAATTCTTTGAAGCTAGAATATAAAGACAAACGCTGCAATAATAGACTTAGATATTTAAATCGTACATGTAAACAAAACCAACTAGACACCTTAAAAAAACATTTTTTTTTTCAAATATTATTTATCACAAATTGTTTCAACATGATCTCTCCATCTGAAAGTAATAAACTAAATAATAAATTTGTTGGATTGAATTAGGAGCAAAATATGATTAACAAGCTTTTTCATTTTATTTGTTATATTACTGCATATGCATGATAAATCAATATTTGGTGGTGCCACCTATAAGACCAAAAATAAAAATTTTGATTGCGTAAAAATTGGCTATAACGATTTTCATAAATGTTTGTTTAGGTAATGTTACTCCTAATAACGCAAAAATATTTTTATTGGTTCCAATCTATCCGAAAAATGTTGCGAGTTTTAGGTAGAAAAACGAATAGCCGTCATTAGGCGGTAATAAAAGATACAATTTTTGTTTTATTTTAATTTACCAATTTCTTTAAAATTTTGTTCGTGTTTTAATATTATTGACAAAAACCTGGATGTAAAACCGCCTTGAGGAATTAAATTTTATTTCTTTTCTCTATTTTATAAATCTGGATTCGACTACTATTTTTATATAAAACACTAAATAAATACTTTATAACAACTGTCATTTTTTACATTTCCGCTCAAAATATAAATATCACGACATCAGGAGTTTTAAATTCTTATTCCCCTCTGAAGGAATAAAGTATTCAATGTAAAAAACGTCAATTGGCTCAACATATTTCTAAAATCTTGTGCAACCAATTTATATATCTGAACTGAGATGGAAGTTCTTTCTAATTCATTTATTCAATTTAAGTCGATCATTCCTTGACATGTCTTCTTTAGTCGTCTTTTGAAGTGAAATATTATAATCAATACTATAACATTACATACAAACATATAACATACTATAATCCCTTACTAAGAACATTTAATGTGTTACAATGAATAAGGTCAGATATTTTTTTAATAAGTTTTAATTAGTGTTATGTGAATTTTTTTTTAAATTGAAAATTAAAATGAGACAGATAAGAGCAAAAAAAGAGAGGACGTTCACTCACTGAGGCGATAAATTATAGTAATCGCTGGCAAGAGTTTTATATATATGAATTTTAATCACTTGTTTTAAATGTGTTTTTATAACAAGTTTTAATTAGTGTTATGTAAATGTGTATTTAAATGTTCTAAATATGGCTGATAAATGGGCGAAACAGCTGTCAACCACTGAGGATAAGATTGCTAGGGCAAGATTGTACTATATTATTATATAATAATGATATCTGAACGATGTAAATATACATGTTATTTCACGTAAGGTTTTTGAATTTATTGTGCGTAGTAATTGGCACACGATCTCTTCTACAGTCTTGTATAGATCTTTAGTGTAGTTTTGAAAAATTCAATAATTTGAAAAATATATTAAAAAGTAGGTAATATATAAAATAAATATTTCATATTAGTATAAATTGAATTTATACCAAATATAAAGTAGTTTACTTTTATCGAACCATTTTGAGTTATTACTGTTGCGTTATTAGGCTTTTCAGGTGTAACCTAATCTTTATTTATAATTTGCAATGTTTTGATAAATTAGAGCTTATGTTAAAGCTTTTTTATTTTAGTTTTTGTATTTCAAAACATTAACAAATGAAATCATTAATCGCGTAAACAAATATATTTGTGAATTAATTTGGTAAATATTTCTATCTTTACTTTCTCGTGATTAAGCAATATAGAAAAGTTATAACATAGGTCAAAAGTGTTGAGATGCTCGTTAAAAATCTGTTTTAATTAATTGAACAAACAGTTATTTTTATATATTATGTCTGTTGTTTTATGTCACGCTGTCAATACTTTACAGCCTAGAAAAGTAAATAATGTTTCATGATCATTGGTATATTGATGTATTTAAGCCATTTACCGGAATTTTATGATTATATATATATATATATATATATATATATATATATATATATAACTCGACAAAAACAGTGTTTTTATTATTGAGACAAACAAACTTTTAGCTGTGACGGTTTCCGAGGAACAGTAGCCCCAATTCATAGGGTATAAGATGAATCTTTAGTTATCGGTGCCATCTTAGTTGCACGGCCAAACCGCGATCACCAACCGGATTTCCAATACCTCGCCAATTTATAAGTCATTTGATCAGCTGTGATATGCTGCTGACATGTAAAGGCTCTTATGTCTTATGAAGTGTCAGATAGATATAGATAGATAGAGAGAGGAGAGAGAGAGAGAGAGAGAGAGAGAGAGAGAGAGAGAGAGAGAGAGAGAGAGAGAGAGAGAGAGAGAGAGAGAGAGAGAGAGAGAGAGAGAGAGAGAGAGAGAGAGAGAGAGAGAGAGAGAGAGAGAGAGAGAGAGAGAGAGAGAGAGAGAGAGAGAGAGAGAGAGAGAGAGAGAGAGTGTGTGTTGTCTCGGAACAGTGATACTGGACTGGTCTCCAGTTAACCGAATTTAATTTATTAGATTTCTCTAAATTATTATGTCTGGTTAGGTTTCTGATAATAGAGTTCCCCTAATTCTTGGCAAGCCCTAATAAAGTTTTTCACCGAGGAAATACATCTATTTTAAATTGGTACGTTTCAATCAAGCCTATAGCCTTTATCAACGATAATACATGTAGTGTTGTGTGGAGTTACTTTTTATAATTAGAAAATTTATAAATTCTCCCAAAAGTTATTGAAATTAACTCAATAAAAACTGGTTACCTGAATGGTGTTTAGTGAAGACTACGGTAATTTAAAACTCCTTGGGAATGGGTAGAGTACATTTTCTCTAGTTTTATCGGTATTATAAGTTTACTTCAATCCCAGTATAAAATTATTTAGTTTTGACCTCAAACATCCCTAACGCGTTACAGACCAATGAAATAAATTGTTATTAATTGTAGCTGATAAAAGATAAAACGTAAATTCATTCGATATCAAAACAATGTAATCTATTTAAAAAAAAATTAATATAAAACAACTATCACCTTAACCAATGTAATATACACATAAAAAACCAAACGAAACAAATAATATACTGTTGTAGATATCAAAAATACTGTTGTAGATAAACAAAATAACAAATAACCTGCTGCCCTTTAGTGAAACATGTCACTCAATATAAAATTAGGTAAGAAATAATTTGCTTAAATTATTTTAAACAATTTAAAGTACTTTTTATATATAAAAAATAAAGCTATAAAGCTTTTGTTATAAATTTGAATATACCTAAATTTACCATGTAGGTACTGTTTTAATTTCCTCCTCCTTTATTTTAGTAGTATATATTATTTTCGTTTTACATTTTACATGAAACATAAATTTGCTCAATAAACAAAACATATATATTCTACTTTATGGTTCATCGTACGTGTCTTATCTCTGTTTCAACTCTACTAACGGTAGTAAAACAAACCGGTAGAAGACTGTTTAAAATACAGATAAAATTGTTGCGAGTTGAAGATTTTACTCTTTTTAAGATAGTTAAACAAACGTAGTGTATTTTAATATAGTAGGTAAACTAATATTAAAATATATTTTGTTAGTTGTAAATTTATAAAATATGAATATCATCTTAGTACATGGAACAATGTTAAAACTTGGGAACATTGCTCCAACTTTAAAGACTTTTACAATTCCAATTATTGTTTGAAACACATAATAACTTAGTACAGTAACTAAAAAAAAAAAAATCTTAAAAAGTACACTGTCATGAATTTCTTTTTAATTGACTAAATAAAATATGTAAAAAAATCTCATTTTCCTACTTTTCAACAGAAATTAGTGATTATGACTCGGAAACAACTATGCCATGTTGAACAAAGATTGCAATTGTGATTATCTTTCAAATAATATATCACATTTCTTACTGACTAAACATATGGATAAACTATTCGTAAATATGTCAAAAACACTCGTTTTTGTATTAGTCCTGTGTACAAATATTTTATTGGCTTGGGAACTTTACAAAATATAATTCTCTGCCGATTTAAAAAAATTTCATTTATTATTAACATATATGGAACCTTTAAATGACAAAAAAATATTATTGCAGAAAATCTATAAAATATACGTTTATTATATCGAAAATTCTGAATTTCTTATTAGTTGTGTGTACACCTATTGTATTACCTTGGAAATCAATTTTACTCAAATCTAGATTAAAACCTGACCCGATAACAATCTCTCGAGATATAAGGTGGGAGACAAGTAGTTGTATTTATAAGTAATAAGATTAATATTAATTGAAACAAATAAAAAAATTATTTATGAAAAAAAAAACCCCCTACCAAATAGTTCTTCTTGTACTTTCTGTTTACAAGCACTAGTTATTATGCTACAACTGATGTTTAGAAAAAAAGGATAAAAACATAGTTATCCCAATTTTACTCTACACATTACATATTATATTATTATTAATTTGGAAATAACCAAATAATCATTTAAATTATAAAAAATAAATGCAAATAAAACACGTAAAAATATATTCTACTATTTGTCGAATAGGCTTTATGCTGGAACAACGAAATTTGAGCCTGACGGACAAATTGATATGGAGTAATTATTAATTTGGTTTCATTCAAACTCAACACCTTCTTTAGATGATATTCTGAGGCTTAGGTAAAATAAAAACTTTCGGTTCATTTAAATTGTACACTCCGTATTTGAATTACAGTATTTCATTTATATATATTATTAATTATGATTTTCATTGAGTAATCCCGAAAAATCTTAATTGAAGTTTAAAAATAACCAACAACACATTATTAAATACAATGGTTATATATAAGCACAAAAATAATTCACTGCTAAGTGTTATTTCACCATTTCGTTCAACCACTTCGTTTTAATATATATATTATATATATATATCAAATTAAATTTAAGATATAGTGTCTACAAACATAGGTAAGTTAATTAGGAGGATTTAACAGAAGCTTAGGACTAATTATAAAGCCTTACTTAGTAATTCAGAGAAATTATGCCTGCAAAGGAGCTCAATAAAGGACGTAAGCTCCTTTATCTTATACTGTAATACTTCCCTTGTGTTGACTTGTCTGTTTTAAATTATTTACAACTAGAAAAGCCTTGCTCAAATTACTTAAAATTTTAGGAATATTGTAGAAAAGTTTTTTTTTTATATTTTAAAAAAGAATTCAATCTAAAGAAATAAAATATACAAACGCATATATTATATAAATGTTATAGAATGTTATGTATCTTATTTATAAAGTGTCTGATAAAATTACAGTGTATTCAACATTCTTTGATATAATTTCACCTGATGATAAATTAAAACGATATTGAATAAGATCTTTAATCCATTAAAAAATTGAGAATAACTTATGACTTTTTGAAATTATCCATCAAGACTAGATTAGAAGGATAAATTTCAATGGTAGTAAACTCTGCCCACACTTGTTTCGGTTGAGTTGAAAAGATAACCACAATTAGATGTTAGTCTGCTGAAAAACCCCGTCAATTTTCTGAAAAATGGCATCAACATCCCTTGTTGCTTGAAAATTATACATCTGAAAATTAGTAAATTAGTAATTGGATCATTCTCTTGTTGTGCTGCTGTGACGGAAGAGATCCTATAAGGTGTAAGGATAACAGATAACGTACTCTATCATAGAAATGTCACTACAGTTACGGTATGCCAACGAAGAATAAATCTGCTAAAAAGCTTAAGAAAAACTCTAAGAAATATCAACAATCAGACAGTGAAAGCCACACAAGTGCAGGATCAGATATTGTATATACTGCTAGGTCCCCAGTTAGAACACCAGGACCAGCCGAAATACAACAGTCAACTCCACGAACTCAATTAGCTCAAACACATCACCTCGGCTGAATAGATCACATAGTGTTTCGCCTAAAATAACTGTATCGGCCCAAAGAAGTCTTAATTTCATGTGAGCTATTACACCAGTAGGAACACAGTGTCTACAACTACAAACAACAATTGAGATGGAGGAAGGACGTGATGGATTTCTTAGTCAAGTACAACTTTCACAGCCACTCCTACAGTTAGTTCGCATCATCCTGGCAACTGAGCATCAGGCTCATTTTACACCAGCGTCCTGTGAAGCAGAACCTGCGAACAGTTCTTATGAATATAGCAAGTTATATCCTCAGTATATATCTCAATGAGTGCATCACAAAAGATTTTTCATTAGTGTTAACGAAATGAAAAACACTTAAGGTTAGGGGCATCCATGACGTCGAAACTATCCTAGCCTCACACTTTCCCCTTTTGGAAGCTAGAGTCCAGGAGTACCTAAAATAAATAGCCACCATATTAGCAATGGCAATCGTGGATAGGTGGCACGTGGCCAATGCGGCCTCGGTTTCTTCCAGTTCAGAAGGCACTTTTTCACGGAGGGTTTTACGTAACCCCAAAAGACCCCCTCCACAGCAATTAAGATACTCTGCTCCACCGGCCGCACGGGGGGTAGAGTTTGAGGTAACAGCCAGCGGGGGGTCAACAGTGGTCTCCAGAATGGGTGTGTAATGAGAATACCGATTCTAATGATACAGTTATAGCTTCAGATTCAGATAAAATTAGAATGTTAAATCAGTCTTTGTTCTTGTAAAATAATTCTGTTTCATTAGAATAGTTGATGAAAATAGGTTAATTTTATTGTCTGAAAATTGCTCTATTTAGGCATACTTCATTAAAAGATAGTTTAGAATTCATCGATCAAAATAGGTTAAATTTCTAATATTAATATCATATAGTCACAATAAAATATATGTCATGGAAAGTCGGCTATAGATTTTGTTTGTAATAAATTTAAAATGCAGTTCGTAGGTTAATGAATTGTATAATGTATTCCAAATAGCCTAAGAATAATCATTTTAGAATTATAAAAATTATTATAACTTGAGGAATGTATAAACAAATTTTAAAAAATACAATAATTTTCAAGAGGTCGTCCGGGTAGAATCCCTGCGTCTCAGGGGCTGTTTTACGGTGCCTCCATTACTTCCCAGATTCTTTACCGGAGTAGCGTTGCCGAAGGGAGGTGATGGTAGTCATCGGGGCTTTGTCTACTGAGGTCAGCGGGAGTCGCCAACAAGTTCATAAAGACTTTTGATTCTCAATAGGAACAAGTTATTAATTTTTCCTCCTCACAACTGTCCTCATTAATTTAATGGGCATATGTAATGTCCAAATCATAAATAATAATAATAGCGTTTTGTTAATCGTATAACCAAGTGATTATTATTAATAAATCGTAAAATAACTATTATGGGTGTCATTGTGTTAATTTAATGATCTGTGACAATTTACTAGAGTTTGTCCTGTCTCAACATTTTCCTTTGAAGTTACTTCGTATGTATTTAGTTAGACATAATTATTTGCTACCAAACAGTGCAAAGCAGCCACTCAGGATTATCAAAGCAAACATATTGTAATTTAGTTTGAAATTAGGTGAGCACACATGTGGGAAACCACAAGTTTGGTAATAATAATGAGATTTGACACCCAATATCACTGCCCATAATTTACCTTATATAAGACAATAATATATTGCTTCATTTGAGTTAATAACCCCTAGGCCTACTGTCCAGTCCAATCCATTCCTAGGCCACTGTCTAGTCCAATTCATTTGTACATACAAATCCACTAAAGATAACATGTATTTTAGTAAAATTATCGGCAAAAATTGTTCGGCCAAAATGACATCTAATTTAGTTTTTATTTCTTATTTAAATAGTTTCCTCAGTATTGCAAGAGATATCGACAATTTCTTCATACAATTAAAATTGCAAAATTGCGTTTTTATAGATTTTTTTGTAATGCCTCGGAATCTGTGTCAAAATATGAGTTACCAACTGTAGTATACGTTTGAATTTCCTGGTCGATCCGATCTTTAAACCAATTAACGGCCTATAAAATCGACAAATGGTAACAAATTTCTATATTATAATTTTATAAATAACTATTGAAAATGTTTACTTTTTAAGAATAATAACAATAATATAAATCAAACAAATTTTAAAAGAAAATGCTGAAATAAACTCTAAATATCACAATTTTGCCTAAACTTTGTGGCGTCATAAAAATATTGCATTTCAATTTTTTTTACGGTATCAAAAATATGTTTTAATGTACTTTATATACAGAATTATTTGTAAAAAGAAATAGGTTTCTTACAGTTAAAAAAAAAAAAATAAATAAAAAATGTGAGGTTTTATAAAAGTAGAAAATTATATGAAAATCCAAACAATTGAAATTTAATAAATCAATAAAATTGTTCAATGACATTTTAGATATAGGGGTTTTTTAAATATCGCGTTACAAGCAACTAATATTAATTGAGTGATGAAAGAATTTATATCTTTCAAATTACCGACTTTTTCCAATTGCATTTTAAGTGGGATAAGTTTGTGTCAGGGTTTAGAAGAATGAAATAATATTTAATGATTAATTTATATATTGGAAGATATTTACGTATTTAAACATAGACAAAGTTTTCTACGATGATTTAAATCTCCTTGCTATCTGCCCAATGTTAAATTGATAATTTTCATTGCAGTTATTTGGAAAAATACTGTAGTTATCTTCACTAAAATTTTACCTCATATTTAAGGAATATTTGTATATAAAAATAGGCCGCATAGTGACTAAAAATATGGTTTGTAAGTTACACATTTTTCTATAAGCTATAGAAATTTTTTTTTTGGTTTTGTTTTCCAAAAAATGTTGTTACTATTAAACGGTTTTTTTAATATTAATTATTATTGTAGATAGTAAAACTAAATACTTTGTGAAAGTTTCATTAGGATCTGTACACCAGTTTCGAAAAAAATGGTACTGAAGTATCAAAAATAAGCATTTTCAGAAAAGCTAGAATTATCTCAACTGTTTCAAAATATGAACGCAATGTGTTATGGAGCTAACGAGCTAGTCTGGGTTATCTAGGTATTCCTCATTTTCAACAAGTCTTCTTTATAGATTTTCCTTGAACAGTTTAACACTCATCTTCATACACCCGCCTTTGATCTCGCTCCACACTTCCCAAGTAACTTTTTAATACCCTAATCTAACCCAACACACCATCATTGTAACAAATAATAACTTCATCCAATACATCATTTTTCAATGTCGTGAGAGCTACAAAGATGTTTTTAAGTATTCAGGTCCAAATGATATTGTTCAATGATTCATCCTGGTTCTGGATTTTACCGTGCAAACAATGTTTTCAGTAAATCAGAGTAAGCTAAATCTCCGAAAGTTAGCTTTATTGCATTCATTACTTCAGCAGGTAAATTTTTCTTTGTTTTGAAGGCTTCATATTTTTGTCTATAGACTGGTTGTACTGCAACTTCATTCCGGTCCTTTTGGGCATAGACCATACATCAACGTTTTCATTGTTGAACATTTGTCGAAGTATGAGGCCCAAACTGATTTTGTTATATCATCTAAGTCATTCCGATGTTTTCTTATAGCTGATCCATACTAACTTTTTAAGTACATTTTCCTTCACAACTTCAAAAGCTTTACTATCCCAGTCACCCAAATACTTATTGTATCGCACAGGATTTTCTGCAGAGTTGGATCGTTTAAAAATTTCTTCCACACCGCGTACATCCATACCCCATTTTATGCTATTGTAGTCTGCAATGTATCTATGATGCCCGAAAATTACCTTTCCTTTGCATACGTTACGGTATTTTGACAAATATTCGAAATCTAAAACTTTACCTATGTCTTGACTCTTGCCGTTAGTGACACCATTAATTGATGTTTCTCCACATTCCTGCTATGTACCATCAAATGTGACACTGAGGTTCCGTCACTATTATTTTACACGATAGCCACGTTCATATAAACGACTATAGACGCTTAATACATCTTGTCAATTCTTTGCTGTATTTTTAGATTTGCATATCGGTGGAGGAAAGTTTATCACAGCAAAATATTTGAGAAAATGCTCGACCATTACCGATACTTCGGATGGCATACATAAGCCTCAATATATTCGCTGTTTTGATTCAGTTTTATTATTAGACATAAATTTAGACCTAGCATTGGAAATTCTCCATAATAGTTCTATGAATGAAACTATTCCTAGGCGCTTATCCGTAATTTACATGTAGTTCGATTGAAAGTTGAGCTGAACATAATTTACATTGGGCAAAATGTGATATTTTCTCGTTTAGAAGGCTTTTTTTTACCAATGACTATGTTGCCTTCTTTAAAATTATTTTCATAATATTTTAAATCATCATCACGCCTATTCAAACGCTTTCTCCTGGAACAACTCGAAGGACTGTTCTCACTAGAACTAGGCCTAGTACTCCTGAAGTTGTTTGAGTTTATATTTATATTATTTACAAAACGTACACTACCATTTACTGTATCTAGACAATTATTTACAGCACTTATAGTTATTGGGAATAGTTCTTCTTTTACCAAACTTCTTTACTCTAGGAATTTTCACTCTTAGTTTCAAAACAAAACAAAATTACAATACCACCAAAATAAAAAAATTAAGCAAATAAAAAAACGCAGTCTCCTAATTACACAGTCATGTTTTACAGTGACCCAGTAGTAGACCTACCAACATAAACTATAAGTAAAACAAAATAGCCTAGAACACATTTGTAAACATGTATCGTGAATAAACAGTACGTGTAATTTTTGGTAATTACGCTAACCTTTGGATTCTACACATTTTCACAATAACATTACCAAAGAAACCATTTCTTAACTTGAAAGAATAGTCAAAATAACATATATTTGGTATCAATTGAAATAAGAAAGTCAGTAGGACAAAATAAAATGAAAAAAAAAAAAACTTTTCTTTTTACTTTTTTTTCAGGAGGGCTTTGTATATATCTATTTGATGTAAATAAAGTATTCAGTGATAACGGTAATGGTTCATTTTCGGTCTTTTTACCAAGATTTCGGTATCAGCTTTATGCACCATTTTTACTTATTTATTGTTTTATGATGTAACATAATGGGCCGATTATTGACCAATATATATATATATATATATATATATATATATATATATATATATTGTTTGGGTATATACAGATTATATTATAAACATTTGTTTTTTAATCTTATGGCATCGATTTCAAAATTGACATGTATCCAAATTTTTTTATTTATTAAACATGTTTACGTATGGTGAATGTTTGCTGAACACGTATAAAGTTACTTTTGTTTTGGCTTTAGAGCTCTGCAAAGTGGATTAACAATAGATCGCCGTAATGACACAAACAACTCTTTCATGTTTAAAGGATGTCGAATGAGATCTTACCGATAAAAGTTCAACATCGATCAATCTTACCCACAACTTATCTATACTGAGTACACCATGAGAATTTAAAATTTATTTTTCCTGATCAGAGTTGAATCAGTAGAGAAAATAATAATATTTTGTAATTGGTTTTTATATAATCGTTAAGAAATGAAGTATAACTATATAGTATAAACACAAACGTTAACTGCAAACCGTTATGAACCATTGACATCCGTGTACACATTATAAATTAATATTTTAGTGTACCTAATATGTGTGTTTTTAATCTACATCTCCTCGTGAAAGAACAATTTAATAAAAATTATTACATGTCACCATATATCTTACCGGCATACCAAGTTTTTACCGCCATTTTAGACTATCGAAACATTTTAATAATTCGGTCAAACAGTCTTGAACCTACATAACACGAGAAGACCGAATAATAGTCAATTTGTTTTCCATCTTTTGTGAACTCTTGCAAAAGAAATAAATTTCTCCGTGAGAATCCATCCATTAAGCCCGTGAGTGATTTATTTAAAATGTTTTTTTTTCCAATTTCACACCATTCTGGTTGATTTATTGCATGTCTGTTTAGAAAATCTACTAAAAATAACCAATAGAACAGAAATGGCCATTTATTTTTAAATAGGTGTTTCAGTGAATTTTATGTGTTGAGTTTTGGGTGTAACATTTATCAACTTCATTGCAATGATTTAAAAACAGATCATGTATTCAAAAACCTTTGCGGCTTTCTTGTTTTGATTTAATAACAGAAACCTAAAATGTTTCACTTCAATAATAAACTAGATAAATCTTTATTCAAAATGTGTGTATTTAATTAGGAAATAATATATACAAGCTGAGCTGTAGGATAAGAATTTATACTTTGAACTTTATTTTAGTTTCGTTCAGAACTGCTGAACATAAATGGTACGGTATACAGAGTGACCGAAAAAAACTTACATCTCTCCTTAACTTTGTTATTAATTCAGATAGCTTACGGTTTGCGGTAATATTGTTTGAAATGAGTCCTGATTATATAAAAAAATTTTTTTTTTTATTTTCGAACATTGCGGGATTTTAATTTTAGGAACAGGTTAAGTCAAAAATATCAAATTATATTTGTTCTTGTGACATATCTTTTAAAGTCGCTATGTGAAGCATATATATATATATATATATACTATATATATATACGCACGAATAGCAAGGTTAAAAACCTGGTTAGGACACAGTCCAGTCATGGATAATCCGCTCAACAGATAATGTAGGTTGCCAGAAATGGTGAAAAAGCTGGCAGAGCCGACCAACACTTTCACGTTACGTAAAAGTGAAGGATGGGAGATACTTCACATACACCATGTTACTGAATATATTAAGGGATTACGATACATACAACTTCTTTTTCTACTGCCTACTCGACACATAAATAACCATGCAAACATTGGAGCTACGTGGTGTGGTCCACTGGTGTGGTCCACTGGAGTGGTCATTTCGCTTCTTAAACTAAACTAATGAACGGGACTTATGTCTTTTGTTTCAATTTCACGCAAACAGTAAGTTCATCTTCAAGGTCGGCCAAGTGTTAATGATATCAGCTGTTCGTGGTTGTCTAAATTGTGTCGTACCTACTAGATGAAGAGATAAGCGTTAATGACAATGAGTGTGCCCTGGTAGAGATTGGTAGATAATCGTTGAATGCGCTTTTTCAAGAATGGCCCATTCAAGTCATTGCGTAATCTCCTAGTTTCTTGTACCTAGTTTCTTTAGTTATTATAACCAAAACGTTGTTTTGAAATAGTTGTAGTTATCTAGTGTGAGTGACCTCTCCTTGTCCTCCTACGGTGCGGCGTAGGTGAGAATGGCCCCTTTCGTGTAAGAGGGCGGCATACCAAACAATCTCAAAGCCCTTCTCTATCAAGACAAGACAAGAAGTCTAAGCCGGTCAAGTGTTATTCGTTAAAGCCACCAAATCTATGAGCTATACAGGGCCAATCAGCAAACATGTAGTTCAGGACCTGATGGGATCCAATAAAAAACACACAAGCAGGTTAACAAAGATTTCAAAATATACGGTGTAACATAACAACACTGATACGACATATTTGTTCAATAATATGCCTTCTTGTATCTTCGAAACTATTCAAAATTCTCTGAAACACTCTATTCTTTAAGAAAGACGACATATAAAATAGTATGGGTTACAAGGCACCATTACCCTGTAGAAGTCAAATGTTCTTCGCCGAAATATATTTCATTAAATCAATTATCGTTCGTGCTGTAAGCGGAATGGTGCTATCATGTTGGAAATAACAACTTTGTCCTCAAACGTCCATTAAAATAATACAATAAAATTATGTCTATATATACTGTTCTGCTTTCATTATTTCATCGCTAATTGCTGTCCGATGATTCTTCTGCTAGGTAACCTTTGTGATAGTCGTATGGATGATGAATGGGGAGAAGAAAATTACACTTTCTCATTCGCTCACGGTTGTCTGCTATAAGGACAATGAGCCAACGTAAACGAGTTATCATTCACTGAGTGAGAATGATGTCTTTCGTGTAAGAGGCCGTCATATCAAACAATCTCGAAGCCCTTCTCTACCTACAAGAAGACTGAGCCGGTCAAGTGCTATTCGTTAAAGCCACCAAATCCGTACTTCTACTCTCACCAGTTGCAGTGTTTGAATCCGAAGCTGAATTGTTTCGTGTTCAGGATGTCTTGCGTGTGTACGTATTTACTGATAAGTTCGATTTAGACTTTTCAAAAACCTTACTTATAGTATTGAATAAAGTGATCGTTCAGTAAAATTAAGACTTGTGTTTGTCCTTTGCTGACACGAGGAAAATCAATATTTTGGTCTCTTTCACTACGTGTTTCAGAATGGCCTGTCTAGGTGATCGGACGTGTTTAAGTTAGCCATTCTAGCTTGGAAACCTTCGAATTAAAAATCAGTTAACTCTACTTAATGTACTCTTAATACAGTTCAGTTGTATTTGCAGAGAACCTCAATTTATTCCTAGGTTCACCCTTTTTCGTAGCTTGGTTAGCGCAAATTTTGTGTTTTTGGTATGTATATGTAGTGCCTGGTTTGGAATTTAATAGGGACTACGGTTTTCGTTACATCCTGTATGGCTATTTATAGCTGAGAAACAGAATCTTGTATATCTTGTAGTGTTAGGACTTCAGTGGATTCAGGTAGTGACCTATCCAGGTGCTGGTGAAACAAGTCCCAGTCAGTAAACCTGTATTTAAGGACCTGATGGGTTTCATTAAAAATGCACAAGCAAGTTAACAAAGATTTTAAAATATACCTTGTAACATAAAGAAAAGCCTCTACGTTTACTTTTCCTTAGAATATACATTTTATATACTTTGTAAATCTGTTATATTGAATTTAGGTGAGGTTTTAAAACGATGTTTTTAGATGGGTAATAGCGCATGCTTACCCCATTAAATACTAAATACCCAACGTCAAATAAATGTGAAACGGAAAATAATGACGTATTACGTTTCCAGAAATAAAATATTCCCCTCACATATGCTACAGGATGTCAAAGGGGTAAAACGTAATTTCGTTTAAAATCCTTTGAGCTTGTTCATTATACGTGACATAGATAATTCTATCGAAAGTTGACTAACGTATTAATCTGTTCAAGTATGAACTTAATAAAATATAACAACAACAGTTAAAATAATAACATTTAAAATCATGCAATAAATTTAGACGTGAATAAATTTAAAGAGGAGCATCACTATAAAAACTCTAGGAACGAAAAATATTTGATACGCCTAAATCTCTATGAGTAAAGTGTAAGTAATAATCTAATTTTGCTGGAATGAAGGCTTAGTCCATTAAAAATCGGAGTTGGTCAAGATTGAGCTCAGTAATGAGTTCGTAATTTTTGTGATTACAAAAATCTTAAGGTTAATCAGAAATTTGAAGCCTAATACAGAGACGGATTGACAATTCCGGCTTTAATTTCTTACAGCAATTTACTAAATATTGTACATAATTATATATTGCACGTAAACACTGCCATACCTCTTTACTTATTAAACAGACACTAACCAGACATGTTAAATATTTGTCATACATGTATAATGTTTTTTTACTTTTATTTAATTAATTATAATCAGACCTATTCCATGTAAACTTTATAACCTGTGCAAATTTATATATTGCCATAGGTAAATTAGCTTTTAACTGCTGATCTCAGTCCAGTTCAACCTATTAGGCTATTTTTAACTATTAAGCGCATGGTATTTTTAACAATATGTAGAACGGTAATTTCGGCATCCCCATTTTAATTTTGTCATTTTTACATCAGAATTCTCTTCAGTGACCCCAAAAACCACCGAGTACAAATGTTCAGTCAATTATTTCCCGAGATCGGTTTAATTGTTTATAGTGGTACATAAAAATAAGCTATTTCTTAAATAAATAACTAAAATAAGTTTTTAAAGTTTATTTTGACAAATCGAATAACTCATTTTAATGAATATTTTTTATGGTTTTTACCAATAAAAACGTTTTGTTTGGGTTTTAGAAGATGTACATGAGCAAAATTGGTTCAAAATCGTAAAAACTCATTTATAAAATGATAATTTTGTGTTTGTGTAATGGACAGATACCTCATATTTTGAACTATAGAAAAAATGCGCAAAAAGAAAATTTGAATAAAATCGATCTGCAGATTTGGCCCGTATTGCATTACAGTTCACAGAACCTGTAAATGGTTACATTCACTAAACACCGACATCAACATCACATAACGTTCTCTGTACTACGTAAACATTAAAAAAAAGTACAAAAACTTTATACAAAATGTTTCTCTCAGCCTCTCCCATAATCGAAATAAAGATCAACCTAAAATATTTTTTACCAAAAATTTCAGTTTTTGTCAGTCCAAAATTGAAAATGAGCCATGAATGGCTACTTTACTTTCTTTGCTTATCTATAAAAGCTCTGTATAAATCCTAATTAATAAAGAGTTCAATTTTTTAATTAATAATTTGTTGTTTTTGTATGCCAATTATTCCTGATCCGTAACATTTTTTTTTTTTTTTTAACTTAAGATTTTACACAGGTTTTGGACATTATTATTATAAATTTCTTTTTTTTTTAAATTCGAAATTGGTAGCGGTGATTAAAAGAAAAATGACTTATGTTATAAACGTCCCTTGACCAATGTTTGGGTATTTTTTAACGATGTTTCACGTACTACATGGATAGGTGCCAAGTGGCGACCCATAGATTTGTTTGGCTTCTTAAATACTAATCTTGAACAAAAATTGGGTTAAAACCGTTAAAGCCGAATTTTAGAATAAAAGCAATTTTGTGATTTTTTTCTTGTGGCCGTTACCACCAAATTTTGACTTAGCAAAATAAAAGGAAAAACCCTTCCCGATATGAGGCCAAAATTTTATTAGATAACAGATTGTATTTCAGTCAGTCTTTGGGCTATACAGCTATGACAGACGACAGACACCAGACAAACGACTTTCCAATAAACATTCCTTTTTTTATACCCAGGTGACCTCAAAACGGATATGTCGTCCAACTAATTAATTATCGAGAGCATGCAAATATTTCACTTCCTTATAAAATTTCTCCTTCCATTTGTAATATTTCTATCACCTTTCCGTATCTTAAATATTTTTTTTCACAACGTTTTACCATTATTTGTCTCATATAAGCACCATGTGGTAGGAATCTAAAGGGTCCTTGGCCTCAGGTATTAGTGAAATATTTTGGGAAAATTATTGTTTACTTTTGAAACGATTTAATTGACAATCTTGTTTTCCTTCTAGTAAATTATAGACTTATATATATTTACTCTAGAGTGGTATAACATTATATAAAATTTATGTTTAATATATATTTACTCTAATACACATAAATATTGACGTGTACTATAACTCCCTAGTCACATTCCACCTAGTTCATTCTCTCTGTTAATCAACTGACCACCCAGAAACCCCAGAACAACTCCAGTCGCTGACAAATGACCGTCGATAAATCCCTGCTGATTTTGAGCTCCAATTCCTACCAACGTTGGCTTATATATTCGTTTGTTATTTGTGACGCGCTAGGATGTTACAAGCCAAGCAATTACCTATTTTTTTTACTCTGTAACAAAATGGACATAGAATATTTTGCCTACTGCCTTTTAAAAACTTAACTTTACATACTAAATTAACCCTATATCCTAAATCCTAACACATACTAAATTATTTTTTACATTTTATTTTGAAATTTATTTATATACGAAAAACCTCTGTACCAGTTCCCATTCCTTCCTTTTCTTTATTTTAAGTCTTTTATAACATTTCCCTTGCTGTCATCTATATGTCAGACGTGACGCAGCACACATTTATCTTGAGAATATAGGAATTGCTGAACGTAATGGTAGACTATCACTTAACATGAGTCGAAATTTTATTAGAGGAAAATCAAATAAAACATATAATGCCAATGACGTTATTAATACGAGAAGTACTAAGCATACATTTCATTTATTTACATTGCTACTTATCTAAATTCTCAGTTCAATCATTTCAACTATTTTAATTACAATTACAAATAATTAGTATACTTTATTTAATTCTACTTATGACAACAACATTTGGTTCCTTGTACCAATATTACAATTCATTATTCTACCTTCTTCAACACCATTTTCCTGCACCGCTCCATATATTTTACCGAGCATTCTACTTTAATCGGTATTTTAGAGTATTTTCCTGAACTTTTGTCAGCACCCTCCCTTTTGTATACATCAATACAGGTAGTATTAATTTTTTATGAAATTACTCTAGTTAGTTTCAATTGAGTACCTGACGAAAAGTGCTTTTGTTGGCAATAGAAACATTTATTGGCTTTCACAAACCTTCTACGAATTATTTTGATTATTTATAAGGAGGCTATATTTAAGTATACCATCTCAAACTTCTCCTCAATACTTCCTCTGTCTATCCGAAATTCTGTAACCCAAGATAGATGGTTTTAAATTGCTACTTTAGAGTAGAAAAATAATAGTTTTAATTATTATCAATATAGAAACTTTATATATATATATATATATATATATATAAAAGTTACGTAGTTGCTCTTTAAAAATCTCTATTTATAAAAACAACAACTTTATTTTATCATTAATTATTTTATTTAAACGATTTAAATTGAATTACAATAATATTGAAGTACAATACTCTTATTCACAGAGCGAACTGTCCTAAGCGAATCTATAAAGAACACTGGCTAGCTAGTGGCTTACAAGGTTAGGAAATACAAAATGCTTACTCTATCTTATTCTAGGAAAACTACCTCTATTGTGTTTACTTATATAACTCCTTCATCCCTAAAAAAACTTCCGGGGGTTGTTGAGAGTTGGGTTCCGGTTGAGGTTATTTACCTAATATTTTATAAGTTAAATATAGGATTCCAACTAGCAACATTACATAAATTATTATTGTCCATACTCTAATTTCTTTTACAATTATTGTCTTTTGTGGATTGATGAGATGGTGTCCAAATTTCTTTTTTCAAATTGTATATTTTTTGGGTTATTCGAAAATTCTGATTGTTGAATTACTGAAAGACGTAGTTCAGAAGCATCTAAGAGTTATGGATGTCCACCATCGGTTTTGGACGAGTGATAGAGCTGTTTATCTATGTAGAAAATTGTATCACTGTTTGGGTTAATTAAATAAATACCCGAAGTGTCTTAGTTAAAGGCTCTTTTTGATTTGTTATTTTTAAAGTTTCCTTTTGAGGGAATATTGATAAATATTGGTTCAACTCTGGTATCCATTTAATTAGATTGTCAGTGATCTCCAAAGCGGTGTATTTGCAATAGTCTGTTGTGCCATGTTGAACAATATATGTACAATATATAACAGTTAAGTTCATTATGGGATATTTGTTCCAATGAGCATAAGAATTTTTGATTGGATTTTGTCGTTACATTTATTATCCAAACCTAATATTCTAAATTTACCTTATTTGCTTTTTGATACAAACAAATACTGTATTTTACTGTTGGGATTATAGTTACATAACCTGATTCATATTTAGTGGGTACAGAATACAATTTGTAAGTATTGAAATTTGTTTCATCTACAATTGGTAAATCAATAGGATATACAAATTCTTTTTGGCCAATTTTACAACTTATTTCTAACAAATTTTCGAATTCCCACATATTTTCTATTTTTAGTTTTAATGGCAATTTATTCTAATAGTATTTGTGAATTTTCTCGATTTTATAAAATAATTCCTTTGTGGAAATTATACTTGGGTATAGCGTTCCTAGTTTACAGAAAGTTAGTGAGTTTTCTATATCTTGTACTAATCTTAACAACATATTAAATAAAATATTTAATTGATTTAGTACATCTCAAATTTTTTCTAATTCTACAAAATCATTTACCTTCTTATTTATAAATAACATTTTATTCCTTAATTCACTAAAGTTTTCTTCAATTATATTTACAGTTTTGTTAAATTCTACAATAATGTCTGTACTAACGGAGTATTGAGATGCAATTTGGTTTTTTATGTTGAACTATTCGTTCTTAATATTTTCTATTAGTTTATCATATTTTTGGCCGTCATAAGCGTCCAAATTTCCAGTGAATAATTTCAATATTGAGCCTAAACTATCAGCAATACCTCTTTTCTTTTCGTTTTATCGTTATTTCTTACAGAGAGTATTTCTAATTTTTCTTTTATGGTTTCTCTAGTAAGGTTAATCAACTTAAAGTAATTAACAACATCTCTTATCTTACTACCATTTTCTGTTACAAATTCAATATTTCTATCTAGACTTGCTAAACAATTATCACAATTCTGATTAAAACAATTTGACACAATTCTATTACAAAACTCAAAATTATTTGCATGCTTAAATATTCCTTAGGCATAGGATTGTAAACAATTGAATCACTATATTAATTTTGTAAACCTAGCCTTAAAAAAGAAATATAATCTTCATGGAAAACAATGGAATCAATAAAATCTGAAATCATATATTAGAGATTAACAAAACAAAACGGATACTATGAACTAAAAAGGAATAATTAATGTTTTTGAAAAATGTGTTAAAATTTTGTTTAACTAATAATATTACTGGGCTAGAGAAATTATTGAACTACAGAGAAGTTCAATTGTACTACAAGTTCGAATTGGACCTTTTCATTACTTTTTTTCCCTTGAAATTCCTGAAACGATGCCAATTAACTTGGGGGAGTGTATTTTTACCTATATAAGAAAAGATGATATATGAAAATCTATAACCAAGAGCTCCTGAACTTTTCATAAATGGCAATCTGTCAGTTGATGGTTATTTCAGAGTCTATCTTTTCAATGTACTAACGACAGCTCGTCCTGACTAAGAGTACTGCGGCAATGACCATGAGTAAGCATACCGCGCTAATTTATAACAGGTGGAAAATAGATCCGATCTAAGGAAAGCGAAAGGTAACTACAGGAAACAATGGAAGTCATCAATTGTAGCAAAAAATGTTTAGGATAAAATCAGTCTTTGTTTAATGTTTAAAGTATGGAAGTAAGAAGATCGTAAGCGAGAGATTTTTCTTCTTTTTTTTCCTTTTTTTTTTTAATGAACGTAAATAGCAGGAACCTACACACCATCATGTAATGCTGAGTGGGTATTCCCTAGAGAGATCATTCAAGAGGAAGTAAGATTTGGGAAGGGAGTTTTTAGTGAGTTATTCACGCTACATAGGAGTACGGACCACATTATGTAAACTTTTAAAATATGTAAAAACTGTTGTAGAGGGATGGACAAAAGAGTTGCTTATTAACGGAATTTCGTAAAAACTCTAATTTATATAATGTAAATTGAAACAAAGCTTTTATTATAAAAAGACAGTGATAAAAGACGAAATATTTCAACCTTAATATTGAATTCTTCTTTAAATGGGATGGATAAACGGGTTTTATTGAACGGAAGTGAATTAGCTGTTGTTTTCATACAACCTGCAATTCTTATTACCTAATACGGAAACTGTATAAATCTTGAAACTTAATATTATATATATCTTCAAAACGAAACCTCTTCATTCTTAGCGTATCAATTTATTCCATAAAATATATTTAATATTAATGTCTTCAACTTTGTTATTTCAAGTTCTCCACACCTAAGAAAGGATTTTAATTCCGCTTAAAAAATGGCGGAAATTTTTTCTAATGAACTTCTTAATGAAGTAAATTTGCAATTTTTAAATTTTAAAATTGTTTCATTTTTGCTCTCTTAATGAATATTTGAAATAACGTATATACTAATTTAGTCAAAGTCAGACCAAACATAACAAATTAAATAAACAATGCAATATCCTATCTCAAATTTTCTTTGCAAAAAAAAGTTTAGTTCCGTAATTGTAGGTCAAAAAGGAAACTGAACAGTGAACGACGTCTTTGAAATATATATTTAAATAGGGTCAAAATATTATTCACTTACGCCATCAATGAGGACTCAGCGTAAATTGTATTTGATTAAATAATAACTGTTAATGTTGATTGTTGTTTATTGACAGTCAAAAGTTTTTTCTCTCTTTTTTGTTTTGTTTTGTTTAGCATTTTGTTGTTGTTGGTGTTGTTTACTTCCAATTTTCCTTACATGATACATATTTTTATAGTTTTATTGAAATAGGTAAATCCGATTTCGTTTAATTACCGCTTTTATAACAGACAAATAATCGATTAGTAGGTTTTTACCTATAACTCATGATCTTTATTTTTGTAGGATGAAGTAATAAGTTTGATTTAAACCTACATATTTTTTTGAAAATCGTTATAATCAGTTATGAGAAAGTCGTAATTGTGTATACAGTTTGTTATGACGGCTACATATAAATTTTGATTTATAGAAAAGGGAAGAAAGGGGAAATAAATTCCTGGATATGGCCAAACCATTTACATAAATATACCAAATATAATTAATATCTATCCACGCATTTGAGCTGAATATCGCTGCTCAGGCGACAAAAGAAAAACAGTGGTACACTTGGAGCTCAAAACACACACACACACACACACACACACACACACACACACACACACACAGCTATATATATATATATATATATATATATATATATATATATATATATATATATACAAAAAACTCGAAGTTAAATAGTTGGCCAATAAATATCATTCATTCTCTAGACTACTTACGAATGAGAATGTAAAAATATAAATTATCACAACAAAATAGTAATGATTGAGTTGGAATCACTTTCACAAATAATTGAAACTAATTTATTTTAGTAAAATAAATTGTTAGACTAAATTATGTATGAGATACATTTTTATTTTTCGTTAATTTGAATAATAATCTCTATTTAATGCTCTAAAAATTAAAACACCTTCTAGAAATTTTCAAACAGCCAAGAAACTTCACAAAAGAACCCTATGCAAAACTCCACAAGAAAAATTATAAGGGTGAATCTTTATATCTCAACGAGGTAATCTGGAAGAGACATGTAAAATGGCCAAAGAATGAAAATCGGAAAACTACCGAAGTAAATTCTCTGATACAAAACAGTAGGAAGAAGGACCTCCCATGAAGATGACGTCAAGAGAGTAACGAGATTCAAGATAATAACGGTTTAATTTTCCCAATTCATGAAAGAAATATGGAACGATGATGGTAAAAATAACTAACGTTTAGATTTATTAGGATGATTTGAAATAAGAGTTTCATATAGAAAGTGTTTAAATCCTTCAAAACCATTGCTATTCCAATAAAAGTTTTAAATCCATTTATAGTACACTTGCTGTGAATACTTCTGTATGTCTTTCATTTACCAGAGTATCACTCAGTTGGATATTGTTGGTAGTAGTGTAGTGATCAAAAAAAAAAGTTGAGTGATAGTCTTTGAGGGCGGCCATTTTGGATAATGGACGCCATCTTTGATAATTTTCGAATAATAATAAATGCACTGCTTATAGGCATGTGAGATGTCATTTTAACTGTTTTTAGGGCACTTAACAGTTTAAAGACATCACAAAAGCATTTTAACGAACTTTTAAATATATAGACCTAAAACCATACCTATTGTATAATTTTAAATAACAAAAAATCATGATACTGTTTCTGTGCTATTCCAAGAGAGTCATTGTCATAAGGAAGGAAACCAAAGATGTCAGAAACATCAGTTGTTCATAGTAACAGGACATTTACAGAGGAGTTTGCTTGTCAGAAGGTGAATCCTTTTATACGCTCCCGTTCTCCTGTTAAGATACCAGAAAACTGTCATGTCAACAACAGTTTGTTTGACATGAATAACGATGAATATACGAAAATTGCTTGCAAAGATTTAATTTGGGCAATAACAAGAATGATTCAAGAATAAGAAGATGTTCCCCACAGCCAAGTAATTCCATCATGGACTGCATTTAGTTCTAAAATCTCAGTACCGGTTGTTAAGCAACATATTTTTGGCTTCTTACCCTTAATTCCAAATCCAGTAACAGTTCTCAATTGTTTACTTAGCTTTGTGTAACTTCAAAAATATTCTGAGTCAATTTCAACAAAATGTTTTACCTGTAGCATGTGACGAGGGTGTTTTATAACATTGCAAAGCAAATTATTCTACATCGCCTAGAAGAATTTAACTATATATTTTTGGTTTTGGGAACATTTCATATGACTAAAATTTTACTAGCTTGCATAGGGAAATATTTGAAAGGCTCTGGTGTTGAGAACATCTTCATTGAAACCTCAGTATTTGGTGTAAATGTCACTGAGGCTGTTCTGAATGGTACAAACTATGTACGATTCTTCAAAGGTATGCTCTTACTTAGTGAAACAATGTTGAGGTACAACTAGAAGCTTTTTTCAAGGAAAAACCTCTCAAAAATTATGATGTTGAGGAAGCACTTCATGGTTTGAGAAAATTATTCCAAGACAACCTAAATGCTACTGAGAACTTGAATGATGTTTTGGATTTAACGCTTATTTTGCTTTCTGACTTCGAGACATTCACGGGACTTTGATCGTCCGATTCGGATTTGTTCAGGTACTGGAATAATGTTTTGAATATGTCCACCCTACTTAACGACCTTGTTCTGAGCGATCGCTAGGGAAATTGGCAAATGCGTTTGCATACTGTTCAAAACTTGTTACCACTATTCGCAACTTTCGATCGCAATAATTATTTGCGCTGGGGATCAGTATATTTCTAAAATGCAAGACAAGTCACCAGAAGTGTACGCAAAGTTTATGGAAGGGGCCTTTGTAGTTCAAAGGTCTACAAATAGCTTTACGGCAGTAGCTGCAGATATGTGCTTAGAATAGAACAAACAATAAATAGATCCAAGAAGAGTGAGTGTTTCTGGTGTTATTGGAATAACTCGGAAGAAAAAAACAGTAACAGAATGGGAACTGATTTACCATGAAATCCTTGCAATAAGTAATTTGTACAGGAACGTTACCAATGCATATTCAGAAAATTATGACCTAAGACCACACCATGATGAATCATCAGTTATATCAAATAATTTGGAAAGTAAGATCAAAAATATGATGAAATTCACTACAGATAACCAAAACCCATTTTCTTCAGGTGCAAAAAAACTGCTAAACATTATTACGCAAGAGACAGTACAAGATGATGTGAAAAATAAGCTACTTCAAGTATTCACTATAGGAAAGGAAGCATATGAAACACTTAGGAAAGACAGATTCATTGATAAGAAAGCTAATATTTCAGATACCATCCATAGAACAAATTTACTACAAATGAATAGCATCCTCACAGAGAAACAGATTGTTAAGAGCAATAATAATAAAAAACACAAGCTATTGGTCAACGCACAATTCAACTAGCAAGAAAGAGAGAAGTTACCTTATTCATGAACTATTAAAGTATGAGATCGTTGAAAATGTCTTCATTTTAAATGAAAACTGATTCTTTACCAAAACAAAGAAGTGCTCACTATCCTCCGAATTGGAGAAGGTACTAACTGCAACAGATCGCTGTACTGTAAACTTACCAGATCTTGAAACTTGTTATATTGTGGATTTCATGGCTTGGCAAGAAAGATATCTCAGAAGGACTTGAAAACATTTTCAGATTTTTGCGAAGCTATCTGTTCATATGTGAAAAAAATACAGAAGGTTTACGACAAGAATAGACTTCATATTTGATTTATACTTCGATAAGTCGCCGAAGAAATTTTGAACGAATTCGTCGTGGCACATGTGGATCTATCAGTATGCACTCTATAAAAAGTGAAACACCTTTTCCAGTACAAAAGGACAAATTTTGGTCTTCTAGTTCCAACAAAGTCAAACTTCAAGACTGCTTCAAATCATATGTACTACAAAAAAGCGATATTATATGGCCAAATGTGCAGGTCTTCTGTAGTGCAACATCTTTTCCAAACCCAACCACATGCATTTACATACAGCAAACCAATTTAAGACAATCCCACGAAGAGCTACAATGTGCCATGTTAGAGGAGGCAGATCTCCTTATAATACCATATTAAACGTGCAACATCCAGAGGGTATCAGAGAGTGATGGTATTATCAAATAACACAGACGTTCTTGTTCTGCTGTTATATCATTGGACTAGCTTCAAGAATTTTGGATTGAAGGAACTGTGGATTCGACTAGGTGTTAGAGCTACGACACGCCAATTTCCCGTTCATGTAATGGCTGAACGAATTGCAATATGCAATGTACTTCCTGCCTTACACTTCCTAACTGGGTCGGATCAGCAAAGTAGGTACAAAACATGCTGCAATGGCAAGTAAACCAGAAGCATTTCTCAAAAACTTTGGAATTCCTGCAAGTGAGGTAATAGTGGAACAGTCTATACAATTAGCAGATGAATACCTGGTACAAGTTTTGTGAAAAGGATCAGTTTGTAAGACAATGGATGAATTGCGAGTGTTTCTTTATACACATGGAAAAAACATTTCAACATACGATCTCCCACCATCAATTAAAGCACACATTTTAAGGGCCTACTATAATACACACTTATATGTAATTTGTTTAAATGATGACATCATACAACTTGACATTACACAGTTTGGTTACGAAGATGGAGGTGATTGTTTACAGCCCTCACGTGTTTCTTCACTGTTTCTTCCCAGTAATGAACTTGTGCCACGTTGCTCATGTCTAAAGTGTGCAAGACATTCATGTTTGTGTTTTTCAGCTGGAATTTCGTGTTGAGTTTACTGTCATTGTAGAAGTGTAGCCAGTATTGATTGTCGCAATAAGTAGGCTATACTATTACAACCTCTACCACTTAAAAGTTTTACAATAATGCTGTTATATATTAAGTAATGTCTTATAATTGTAGCTGTGATGTCAATGATTTATTAATTTTCTGTTAATTTTTGTTTCACAAAACAATGACTTATATGTAGTATATAGAGATAAAAGGATATTGCTTCGTTATTCCGACTTACTAAATAATTTAATGGTAACCTCTTTTTAATAAGCTTAACAGATGGCATCCATTTTCTAAGAAAATACTACCAATAATTATTTAACATAATACAGTAGGTATAATTTCAGTTCTATATATTTAAAAGTTCGTTAAAATGCTTTTGTAATGTCTTTAACGTGTTCAGCACCCTAAAAACATTTAAAATGACAGCTCACATGCCTATAAGCATTGCATTTATTATTTTTCAAAAATTATTAAAGATGGCGTCCATATTCCAAAATGGCCTCCCTCACAGAATATCACCCAACTTTTTTTTCAATCACTACACTATAACCAACAATATCCAACTGAGTGTTTCCCTGGTAAATGAATGACATACAGAAGTATTCTGTGCTGTTGTATTATTATTATTAAATCGCATATTATCATTTTGAGATCTCGAGTATTTAAAAGGTTTGATTGACATTTTGATTCTATAATTCAATCTTGATTTAGTTTTTACTTTGTTTGTATCACATTGGCATTCAGACATAATTCATCACACCCGGTATCAATAAATGTTATTTCAGTGGAAACCCTCTAAAAAGATTGTATCAAAATAATTATAAATTTTTTTTAGTCTACAAATGAAATATTGAGAAAGATATTTCGGATAACAGAAGTAGTAGCAACAACAGACGGTGATACCTTGGATTATTTCGCTTAAATAAAAGTTATCTTCCGTGTAACATAAGCAATCCACACTGAATATTTGAAATACTTGTATAAATAAATTTAAGTTTTATTGAAATTGATGTTCTATCATTATGCTTTATAATTCTGTCAAAATATTCATTTATCAATTTTAATGTAACAGCAGATATTTCTTGTTGAAACTCCATATTCATGGATAAAATAAAGCAATAAAGCTTAAAGTTTCAAAATATTTTAATAATACGTATAAATGAGCTACAATTGTTTGCCTTGCAGCATCATCGGGCAACTATATTATTATCGGGTAGCTCATTTATATTATTAAAATATTTTAAAACATTAAGCTTTATTGCTTTATTTTATATTCATTTATACCCACAAACTTTTTTAATCTTCTTGAGTGAATGAAATAAAGGTCTAATCGGGGGAAACGCTTCATAGCAACGGTTTCCTTTAAAAATAGAAACAAATATATCAATGCTCGACGTTTATTGTTATTTAGTTAATGATTTGTCAAAAAAATAAGGAAGTTTTAAATCTTGTAATTTTTGTGAAAAATATTAAAACGATTATGTTTTATGCACGTATTTTAAATGAAAAACTGTTTAGAATTTATTAATTCTCCTCTTTTTACATTTTATACAAGTTATTTGTTAATTTGACTAACACTAACTATACTTAACTTATTTCTTAAACAAATGTTATTTTTGTATCAATAAATTGTGAGTTACCATCCATTAGTACAGAGAATTTAGCAACTCGTTTGTATGTTTACATTATAATTTTAACTTCTTGTTTATTAAAATGTAGGTTAAAGATTAGGACATCAAAGATGCTTCTTATAACATACCTCTATGTATATAACAAAGTCAGACATTTGCATTTAACTCTGCCTTTGTCTTATTTTACACGATGTTGGTTTCTACTAATATTATTCTTAGAGGAAGCTTTTAAACTTCTGTCGTTATTCAACTTTAGGTGTTTGCAAACAACCATTATACAATTAAAGCCAAGACATTTATAGAGTTGTCTCCTCTTAGTTATACAACAATTCAAACGTACATAAGTTGAAACACTTTACTTAATGAATGGTACATGTTGTCGTCAGGTGGAACTAATTTCTATAATTTCTTATTTAATGTAAATAAAACAATCCTTATATGCAACAATTTACAAAAGTTTATTTTAATATGGCTATATTCATACAGAGTTTACAAATATTATTTATTATGACAAAATTCGCTCTTTACTATGCGTAAAATCACAGATTTTTTAAAACTGCTACTTTAAATGTCTGACTTCTTTATTTCATAGACAACTAATGTTCTTTTGCTATTTATAGGAAGGAAACACTTAGGGAGATTAAAATTTATACTTTATCTAAGTTCTTTTTTAAATTCATTTGCAACTGAAAGATTTAACTACCTCTTACGTTATCATTCACCAAATAAATATTATATGTTCTAAAAACTTTCAAAAATATTTTCAATACAGATATAAAATTCAACTCTAATTAACTCACTTATACAATTTTCAAATCACCCTGAATGACAAATATTTACTTCCAGTAGAGACCTCTAAATAAAACAATCGATGCAGTAATTTCAGTAGGACATAAGTCATATTCTCAGTAATGTTTTGTATTATTAATAATATTTTTGATATTTTTTTTACGCAATCGTTTGGTCTAATTTTATCTAAAATCAATTCCTTGTTTGAAAAATACAAAATCATTTTAAACATACTAGCAAATAAATTGTTGGTATAAAGAGTATTTAGTATGCTAATACAATTCAGGACTAAATTGATAACTTAGTTTTTTTCATGAGATATTAATATCCGGATACTAAACAAATATGTCTGATATATTTAACACGAGTTACTTTCTGAAGATATATCTAGGTAAACAATTATTCTGTGAAGACCAAACATCTCTGATAATTCATGTAATGGATATTTTAAAATTCCACAATATAATGTTATTACAAAGTATTGTGCAGATCAAAAAATACATATTTAAAACAATGTAAATAGTTATTCATTTTTTATAGATACATTAATTTAGATATGTATTTTTTTATCTGCACGATACTTTGCATTAACATTATATTGAGAGATTTAAAACATCAATTACAGGAATTATCAGACATACATATACCGACACAAATACACACATACACAAACATACAGACAAACTAAAAATACATAAATATAAACCAACTAACAAATCACACACAACTAAGAGACACGCACAAAAACAAACTAATCATTTTTACATAAAGACACATACACAAACGCACTAAAAACACAAACACACCACACACCCAAACTTACGTACACAAACATATACCGACATTCTTACATGAACTAATTCCCTTTTCTTTTATAAAGTACAATGACTTCACCTCAAAATTGGACTATAAGGAATTTTTTTCTTAACTAATATTTTCTCTTCAAATATTTATTCAATAAAGCGGAACACCAAATTGGAAAATAGTGTTCCGGAAAATAGAACACCAAATAAAACACAATGTTTTAATAGAAGTATTTAATTGGAACCATCGAAAGGTAAATATTGGAATTGTCCAATCATTTGTTAATGTCGTAATTGACATTATCTTATTTAAAAATAATACAATCATTTTATTACTGAAAGCTGTTGAATAAAGGATATCAAATTTTGGTGTGATGTGAGGATTAATTAGATATACCAGTGTGAAATATTCTAAGTAATAGAATATTACCTTAAAAAATAATGTAAATAAAAGAACCAAGTCTCTAGATAAGAAAACTTATTTAAATATATAAATGCGATAAATTAATCAACAAAATCTTAGACGGCATCCATGGTTGATTTTATATTAATTTACTGGCTACTTTCAAACTGACATTGGAGACAAATAATTTTGTGGGTAGTATTTCCATTTTGGATAGATGTGTAGGTATGTTTGTTCATATCTTTTGCGTTTTTTAAGGTTAGATAAAGTGTATTATATTTAGTTAAATCGCATATGCAATATATGTACGATTTTAAGAAAGTTCACTCGTACTATTATATCAAGTCATTACATAGAACCCCACAAATCTCTTTTTAAGCTGCGAAATTTAAATAAAATTTTTTGACTGATTCTTATCGTTTAAAGTTATGTCAGACGTTCCTAGATTATAATCAATCATCTGGGTCTAGGGTAAGAACTTCTCTTCAAATATTCAAGCATTGTATGAGAAAAAATATGATTAATGGAACTACTAAATATTTCAATAACTTTGTTCTCACCATATCTCACTCATGTGGAAAACGAAAAGCATATTATCCGGAACTTCAAAGAGATGCTTTTTTTTTTTTATTCCTTTGCATCTCAGGGTCATTGTCAGAAAAGAACAAAAGTTGATCAAGATAAAAAAAAGGAACGATGAAAAAGAGAGGTCTAATTCATGACCAAACGAAAAAAAGGTGTAGATTTATCTATGTTACATATCTATTTTGGTTAAGACCGAACTCAAAATAAATGAGCCATGACGGATTTTAAATGTAATACAATTATATGATATATATCTCAAATTAATCCCAATACAAATTTTTCTAAATACTTTTATTATTTATATTTAAATTCTTTATTGATGAACAATAAATATAATATTTCACCCTGCCCTAGCTTACCAGACAGTTGTACTATTTTATTGTACAAACTGTGTTTGTTATTATATATGACAAAATGAGTTTTATATGTAACATACACGACCAAGGATGAAATAATGTGTTGATGTATGTATAAAAAGTGTTTTGATGAAATTGTTATGAACTTATATACAGTATATGTACAAACATTTAAAATTTATATCCATTGAATATCAGGTATTAATAATATTACATGGAAATCGTAAAATATATTTGCAACCTTTTATGTGATAAAAACATGCAAACAAACTAAAATAAAAGCTCCCTAATACAGAATGTAAATAGATGAAAATACGACATCACTTAGAATAGCGAGAAATAAATGTTTCTGAACAAACCAGATGCCAATGTGAACGAAAACATTAGTCTAAATCCGTCACAATAACTTAACGAATTGAATTTATACCTTTAGTATTTGTAAATGAGATAATATATTACGTTATATTTTAAATAAAGTAACATAAAATATTCTATCTCTCTTTACATCTAGTGAAAATGTTACAATTTACTATTACATGCTATTAGTTTCAACATAAAATTGAAAACATTGATCTTCTATTTATATATAGAACGGCGTGCAGATAACTGACAGAGAATTGCCGTTCTTTAGACAGATGGTGCACAACTATAAATTTTAGTGTTTCATAAATGTTTTGTGTTATATTGTTATGTTATTTATTTTTAAATCTTGAAAACCTCAGATGATTGATTCCGGACTTATTTGATGATGGGATAGGAGGTCAGAAACGCCTAATTTTTTAAACAAACAAAAATTCACATGACTAACGCAAGGTAAAGTGCTTTATTAGAAAACTAGATAAAAAAAAACCTTTATTGGAAGCATGTCAAGCATCCACAATATACAAATTCCAGAACGTTGACAATTAATTACTAATGAATCATTTAAACATAAAATTCAATACAAAGTGTTTCAAAACTATCGTGTTATCGTGTATCAAAAATTAAAATAACTCATACACTCTCCATTAATCTGTGAATTTGAAATAAAGAGTTTTTACTAATTTCTATCGTCTTAAGTGCTGTCAGACGTTCATATATTACATTAAATCATCTGGTCCTATAGTGAGATTACTTTTAGTGTTCAAGCATTGGACGAGATATAAAAAATATGGTAAATATAATTCCAAAATATTTAGAAACTCTTTGATCTCACCACGTCTAACTCAAGTTGAAATGGAAGGCATATTATTCTGATCTTCAAATATGGGTTCAATTTTTGAATCACTCTAGTGACATAACACTAAATCAGTATTTTATTTGTATGTAATTTTAGTGTTTATATTATAAATGGGTACTACTATATTAACTATGATAATTTTAAAACGCTAACTTACTCATTAGTTTTTTATGGTATTTTTTATTGTTATACTTTTTTTCTAAATTTAAAACAAATTTCTCTCTCTCTGTCTCTAATACATTTTAATCATCATACTTTGTTATATGTGTACAGTTTTCTAAATTTGTGACATATTTTCAATATCTCTATTTATTAAATATAATGTCAATTATTTTATTCCGATGTTCTTCTACATTAAATGAACTATTCTCTCAGTGTGTGCCTACCAATGTAATATAGTTTATCATGAAATCAAGGAGACTGTTAGTTAATTGGAATGTGTACATGATTGCTTTAATCATAGTACTACTATTTAAGCTCACATCAAATTACTATAACAGTGACTGACGGCCTTTATACAAGATGACGAGTATTGAGAATCCTTGATTAACCAAAGGTAAAAATTGTTTTCATATTAGAGTGCAGGGATCATATATCACTTTAAAAAATAAATCAATTACTTTCACGCAAGGAATTTTACACATGTGTGTAAACATTAAATACATAAGCAATGCAGTTGTTAAAGAGTAGCTATGTTATTGTTTAGTGTTAAGAACGCATGGTGTTATCGTATAGAACATCGAAAAGCATCATCGCTAAATTCTAGTTACTAGCGCAACAAATAGTTAAACTGATACTGCATACGATTTTGAGGATGTAGTTTTACATCCTCACCTAGCTCTCAGTACTGTAAAGTAGAAATTGCGCAGTGGGATGGAAGATTAATGAACGAGAAGACAATTAATTTAGCTTTTAGGCACTGGTCTTGTATGGTAGAATATACTAATTTGTTAAGCAACAACTAACTTGGTAATATACAGTGTTTTACATAGTAAAATAATATAGTACAAACTTTGTAATCCCCAACCCAACCTTTATTTTAGAATTCTGTTTTCTGCAATAATAACATAATTTTATTTGTAAATAAAAAATATACATATTTTTCAACATATAAGAGTGAATTTCAACCATGAGGTTTCCATATTTTTAATAATTTTTTCCATGTACAATATAACATGTAAGAAAATGTGTTTTTATTTTATTTTTTTCATAAATATTTCAAAACACACAAAATATTTACCTACATTGAGTTAAATTACACGTATGAATTTAACCATATTATTTATCACATTTGTTTTTACCAAAAACAGTTCAGAGATTTTTTGTGAATTTACCAGAAAATTCCATTTTTAAAAAAGTCATGAAATAAATACAGTTTTATAACTGTTTGAACTTTTTAAACGACTATATCTCGAAAAATATTGTCACTCTTTGGTATGTAAACCATATTATGAAAATTATAAACATTTTTTCATAATTTTTTGTTCGTGTTTTGTTTAGATGTTATTAAACAGTAAGGTAGATATTATCTCATTCATGCTTGGGGTTTTCTGAAGTTATTTCTTAATTTCACTGCACATTACTTACTAAATTAAGTAGGAGGTGTAGGTTTGTAGGAGGATTTTGTATACTTGCGATTTTACTAGTGATTTTAATAATAGTGTATGAAAGTATTAAAAATGCCTTATAACAATATCAACATGAGGAAAAACTATACTATGATAAATTTCCTAAGGTTAAATAATAATCTCGGGAAACAGTGATGGTATACATCAAGATGAATTAATAGAGGGTGGGGTGTATGTATGTCACTCATTTCATTAAGAACGAACTTGATATAGAATATTTATAAAGAAATTCTGATACATATAGTTTAAACGTTGCTTCAGATATTTAATTTCAATTTAATTTTAAGAAGTATAAGAATTATGCAAGTTCATTACATAATAAAGTATTTACATATTTGTTAGTGCTTTCTTTATTTTTCAATTTCTTCTAATTAAAGTAAACGAAACAAAGTTATAAAATTTTAATTTTATTGTATGGCGTTTGATTAATGGATTTTTAATAAGAGACCAAACATTTTCTATAACTAATTGTTACCTTTTTAAATACTAAATTAATTTAGCGGATATTTTGTTTACTTGTACAAATTATTGTTTATTGTACGGAATTATTGTTTAATTCTTACAAACTATACTATATAGCTTCACCTAACACAGTTTAATTGTTTCACCGTGTTAAGTGATTATGAGAAAATTCCGTTTATTGTGTTTCTGCATAGGATGAAAAAAATACACTCAAAATGGTTGGGAAGATTGGAACTCCACATAGAGTTACTAAAAAATTATCACACACATCTCCTAGGTTTTTTTATCTCAGTTTACCTTGAACCTCATGGTAGGCCCTATATTAACTTTATGTATTTCCAGCTGGCTCAAACAAATAAGCGGAAGATATCTACATACATATTAACATAACACTTAGATGTAACGACGATTCCAAAGCTGTTTCATTTATGGCCGAACGAAGTGAGGTAATGTTTAACTCAACCATTTGGAATTTTATCTGCTGTATGGCCATGTGTTTTTTATGCAGATAGACATTAGGCATTCATGTGTAATATTAGTAATGCAATAAGGAATACTTTTTTCTGTAACTAGTATTAAACATCTTATATGAAATTCTTTTTAACAGTTCTGTAGTGTTTGAAAATTGTGGCTAATATAAACAGTTATTGACCGTTTCAAAACATCTGGTTATTCGACCAGTAATAGAGCGGGCGCTCTCAAGTATTACGTTTAATGGAGTGAACGAGGAATAAAATAGCAACTTTGCATTGTCTATTTTGATTAAACCTTGGTATTTCTATAATATTTAAAGTTAAATCTGAACAACATGGCCTCATTAGTATTAAGTTATGAGTCTTATCATTCTTATGTTAGTAAGTTAATTAAAGTTAAGTTATCACTCTTACGTTATGTTTTTGAGTTGTTCTCTTTATTATTGCTTTAAGTTATTGAGTTGACTTGGCACACTTGAAACATACCGAATATAATTTTAAACAAAACTTTCTAACACACAAAGAGGGAAACTGTTCCTTAATAAAGTTAGTCGTTGCTTTTCTTATCGAAAACTGTATTGAAGCCATTGATTTGAATCCCACACAAACCCTTGGTTCTTTCCAATCTGTGTAATGGAGAAGGGAGGGCTCACTTTATACAACCGGTGGTTCATATGTGTGAAAGTTGACTTGATTTTACCTGTCTTTATATTTTATTTTAAATTAGTCTTAACAAAAAACAAAAACAAGAAATAATTTTTAAAATAATTCTTTTGTTTATATATATATTTTTTTACAAATTCCAGTTCAAATCAATACAAACTTCATTGAAGTTAAACATTTTGAAGAACGAATTACATATTTCAGGAAATAGATTTTTCAACCAAAAAAACTAAAAGATATTTTTCCCGTGGAAACACAACTGGATATAAGGATTTTTCACCTAGTCCTGGGTTATATACCTTTATTTTTACAATTCCTATCAAATCTCCACTATCGCTTGTTATTTTTTAGATCTTTACGCTATTAGAGTATTTCAAACCAAACGTTATTCATTTATGTTCTTGTCATAAAACGATGATGCCCAAGTTTTGTCTTTAAAAAATAACGAATATATGTTTTCAATAATGAATATAAAACGAAATCTATACCGCATTTCTAGTTTTCAAAATATAACAAAAATTGCGTTGGTTTTTACTGATATTAAATAATAGTGAGTTAATTGCAAATAAATATCAGCTAGAATATAAAATCTGCAATTTTTCAAATTAGTTATTACTACACTCATTTTTGAGTTAAACAGGTTAAACATTTTTGATGTTCAAAACCATTCGTAAAGCACAATATTAATTGGTTGCTAGAAAAATAGTGATACTATCTCCACGATATGTAGATAAGACCAAAACTGATTTGGTCATATGATATCAGTTAGTTATAGAATTTAAAATCACAATTGCAGCAAAACTTAATATTTATTATTACATCATTATTGCATACAGTTTATCCGACTATTACTGACAACATTAAAACTGCACAATTTCAAACGTCAATCGTTTTATTGTTAACGTTGTAAATAATGTAAATATATGCAAACTCCAATATCGTTTTGCAAATACATGGCCGGTCATTAATTGATATTAAGGGAATCAAAGCGCCTCATCCCAACATGCAAATGGATGCAATTTAAACTTGAACTGATATTTAAACAGGCTGTTTTTAGTGGTACTATATTATAGCACTAATATTCAATACTTTTTAACCAAGCATATACATTCGATAAATTGGGATTTGTATAAAACAGCGTTATCATTAATAATTTGTTTTGATCAATTTTAATCAATTTATTTTGATCCCTTAAATTTTAAGAATGAGGAAACTAAAAGTAATCATTTTAGGTAAGTTACTTTACGAGTGCCAGCGCATGTGTTTGTTGTGTTGAGGCTACTTAGCTATACTTCAAGAAATGTTGAACATATTACATTTATAGTATACAACTTTTATTAATTTAAAATGTAATAAATATGTGTACAGTTAATTACAAACATACTTGAAACCCACTTCTAAAATTGAATACCACGTTTTTAATTTTAGACTTCAGGCTGTGGTAGGGCAGGACATAACTAATAAATGTTTAAATTGACATGAGATACAATTTACGAATTTTGGTCCCTCATAGGTTTGGGGGTTATTTTAATTTTTAAATATGTCATGTGATAAATAATTTAAAGCCAATTCACACAACCTTAGGGGCTAAAATCCAAAAATTACAACGTAAAAAGTTTTCCTCTTACCTGAAATTGTTTAATATCAACAAAGTTACGTTGGAGAAATTAATTTTTGGCTTTGTTAATAGGAACACGTTATTGGTCGCCATTTAAGTTAAGATGATCTTATTCCCTTCGTGGTCTTTAAATGTAATGTATTACATTCCTTTGGGAATCATGTAAAATTTAAAATCGCCCATGTCTTCTCATCCCTTATAATATAAAATTGCTAACTACATACTCATACAATTACTCATTTACTAGAAAAGTATTTCCTGATACCATGTTACCTACTTTAATCAAAAATAAGATTAAAGGAGGGTTACAAGTATCATGAAGCTGTGTGTATTAGACAACAGTATTATGCCATGAAATAATATCTGTACTATTATACTCGTATTATGAATAGTATCAATGTAATTCAATAATAAGTAAACCGTTTACAAACGTTAACGTTGTGTACTTTATATTTGTTTATATTTACTTACGGTTATAATAAATCACTCATTGAGGGTTATATATAATTGCATTGATATCTATATGTTATAATAATGAATAAACTTTGTATCCTATGTAACAGAATTTTATTTCCATAGTGTAAAATATATTGCTTAACAAAAATAAACAACCACATACAAAATTGTTGTATAAAAAGTATTGCAAGTTTAAAAAGTAAATTTCTTTCCTTTAATTATTTTATAATTATCACATATTTTGCCATCATTTGGGTTTTGGATGGCAGGTTTTTTTTTCTCCCGTCTCACTTAGAGCTACAAAAGAGAATTAACATATTCACCCATCCTACATAACCTCTTACTTTCATGTTAGTTACCTTGTTTCAACAAACCTTTGATTCAATCAAATTAATAACCTTCATAAAAATCCAAAATCATTTAAAATTTATAATAATTACTAAAAATAAGTCTGTAGCTACTCATAGATTGTGTCAAAATTATGTTTTGTAATACATTTGTAATTAAGTAATTTTGTAATTAAGTGTAGCCTGTAATTTGCTGAAATATGTAATAATTGCATATTTTAAGTTGTTGCTTTTTATAAATATTGATAGCATTAAGTAACAATTTGGAGGTGACAAATTATAAGTTAGTCTTCAACCTCCACAGCTAAAAACGTACTGTACGGGACCTAAATCATGACAAAATAAAACAATTGAAATACTTTTATTGAATTTGTATTTACGTATATTATTTAATATTTATTGGATTAAATATCAATATAAAACACGGATTTTATAAAATAACACAAAATATATTCCTATATGAATAACCAATGAAATTATAAACAAATGGCTACAATAGAGACGTTTATGTTTTAGGCATTAACTCGCTTAATGGGAGACGTACGCGAACGTATGTCCATAAGGAATACATGTAACTTTTGGGAAACTGTATCTCTTTTTCTAAAAGAGCTAGACTCTTCAAACTTTTACCCTATCTGTACCACACCAATGCAGAGTCCTGGTAGTAAAAATATTAAATTGGTGTAACTATAAGTGCCATTAAAAGAAAAAAAATATTCACAATATATTTATTTATTTTATGTTTAACATTTTTTTTTGTTTTTGATGATAAAACTACTATTTTACTACCAGACCAGTATAATATATATATATATATATATATATATATATATATATATATATATATATATATATATAAACAAGCACAAAAAATTTCAATACTCTACAGCAATTAGTTCAGGAGTTACTGTGTACCAAAGGTAAAAAACCACAACTTTCGGAAAAAGCCACAAAACATTTTCATATCTGTAGGCCTACAAAAGTTGTTTTCGGTATCCTACACCAGATCACATTGTTCAAACTTTCGTTTGGATTCTGTGTTTTTCATTTTGACAAAAGATCTTTGTTTGACAGATCTAAACAATGGTTTTATGGTTTCCATGACAGCAAGTGGCAAAGAGTTTTTGTGGTCATAACTTACATTTTGTTCTTTAGAATTTTTTGTTGGTTGTATTTACACCATGTATTTTCCCCTTTGGGGCAAAGCCCATGTTACGGATCACTATTTGTCGATAGATTGTGATAGAAAATAGCCCAAAGGTCTTTACGCATCTTTTCAACATCGAATACATTTCTTCTAATTGCTAATCCATAGTAATTCTGTAATTTATCTATATCTGAGTCTGTTAGCCTACCCTTACCACTAAGAATTTTACCATCCGATAGGTTTACTCCTTTCATTTTGTTTTTTAATCGTCGCAGTGTTGAACCAAGTCTCTTCTGTACATGTCAAATGCATTCCAGTTTCTCCACTGCAACATCGTTACCATATGGTTTTTGAGTAGAAACTAAAGAAAAACTGTAAGAATCACCATCTCCTAAGTATTTGACACCATGCTGAACTGAAGCGATATAGTATAGTCAGGTCGCAATACAAAAAAGTGGATAAAATTGGCTGTCGCGCATTCACTAAATATTTATTTTCGTGACCAAATAATATTTTTAAATATATGTATGATATATTTTCTTTTTCAGAAAAACATATAATCAGAAAAAAAAAGAAAAAATGTATTTATTTTTTTCACGTACGTCTCCGCTGTCGAATACAAAAGCGTTTTTAATACAATAATAAAATTATAGTTTGAACAAATTTTGGTGTTGTTCACAAAGAGAGATAATATATGTAATTATTTATTTATTCCATTTCAGTGCATTCCACCTGATTGGATAGCATTGATACTATTGCAGGTAGGTAGCTTGTCCTCAATAAAACACATAATTACAGTAATATAGTCAATATTCATTTAACATTACATGACTAATAATAAAACTATTCTAAATAGATCATAATAATCAATACATTCCGTCCATTAATCGTTTCTACAATTTTTTTTAGTCTGGCCAGGGGAATAAATTTAAATATCTTTAAAAATACACATACATATAGATGAACACATTGCATTCACACACATAACAATACCAAACAAAAGCAATCAACATAACAGTAACAAATATATACAATCATGATTGATAATTTCTCATATTTAACCTTTAAATACGTAACACACTATAAACGATTCCTATCTTCTAGGAAATAATTTGTGTTGTAATATGTTTTTTTACAGCAACAGATGCTTATTATTATTATTATTATTATTTTTAATAGTGACATTTCTAGTTTCTTAAAATAATTTAACTGATTGTGAAATTTGATGCCCTTATAGAAAGGACTCCTTTCCAGCAGGGGCCTGTGAATCGAGTTCAACATTTCTTCCCTGTTCCTTGTGTCATAATTTTAGTACACACAATTTTATTTAAATAACTGCTGTTGACAGTGCACAAAACATAAGACTTCAAACAAATAAAGAGATGGTAACGTTAAAATTTCGAAATCTTTAAATAGTAAGTTTTACAAGAGTGACATTTACGTTTATTTACATGATTCTAAGATATTTTTTGAACCATAAAAAATGTTTTGCTTCCCTAATGTCTAACCAGAGTATAATCCCATTTTTAATTAATGAAAAGAAAAAAGTGCAATACAAAGTTTTTTTAATATCTGTGACATTTAACACAATTTTCATTTGAAAACAGGCTGTATTTATTTCTTAATTACAATGTTTGTGTGTGCTTTCCAATTTATATGGTGATCAATCTGTACGCCCAAAATCCAGAATCGGTTTTTTTCCCATTAATAAGTTATTTTTTAAATTGTACATTTAACAAATCAACTTTCGATGTTGATGTCTTAAAAATCATTATGTTTTTCTTTTTAATATTCAATTTAAACCAATAGCCTTTGAAAATATTTTTTGATATCTATCTGATTTATACAAATTTCAACTTCGTGTATTATTTTTTACTTATTTTCCTGTTTTATCAAAACTGCCGTATCATCTGCAAAGAGATATGTACAATCGTTTACATTATCTGCCAGGTCATTTATGTACATTAAGAACAATGTTGGACCCAACACAGAGCCCTGAGGAACACTATATTTTTACAGATATCCAAGTTGATGCAAACACTTCACCTAAATATTTAATTTAAGTTTTTTTGTTTCCTCACAAAAACAAAAAATAGGACCTAAACCAATTTAAGTTATTTCCCTTGATGCCCAACATGTCCTTTTTTAAACTAAAATTTCATGTTGAACATAATCAAAAGCGTTTAACAGGTCACAGAACTGTGTGTCGTGACCCGTCCAGAGCCTTGAATACATCATTAATAAGAAATGACAAAGCCAAATCAATACAATAACCCTTTCTAAATCCATATTGGTTCGGGTTTATTATTTGTAATTAATGTCTTTCTTTGCATTTTATTATATATATATATATATATATATATATATATATATATATATATATATTATTTAGGTCGTTGACTGTATTATCAGTAGAATGTTTAGTACTTCTCAACTAGCCACATTTTTCTTCTCGTACGCATCTCCGGCTACAAGTCACGTTCTCTATAAATATGCAATAAAGAATAGTCACTCTTCGCCATCTCTTTTGTCTGTGATAAAAGTATTTAACTGATAGTACCTGAAATCATTAATATTGCGAACCTGCAGTTGTAAATCTTGTCATATCCAATAGAAATTTAACAAAACTGAATTTGTCTATAACTTTTACTAATTCACGATTTGCAATCTATGTTTTACAAATTCGTTATTAGTATTGTTTAAATAAATTGATATGTGCTGTATCACTGGTAGCCACAGTTGGTCTGAGTAAAGATTCCCGGTTCGATCCTCGTGGCGTTTCAAAACGTACGGTGTTGAAACTAGAATAATGAGTTAATAGTTGTAAATATAATGATAGCAAACACTGGTCAGAATTACGGCAATGAGAAATCCATGTGCTGATGTCACTATACTGAAAGTCCCCCCTCTAGGGATTATGATTTGTGGATTTGGATTACTGTACTTTTATGAAATACTTTTATTGGTGAAATAAAAATTACATTTCACTTTAGTGAACAATTTAAATAACTAATATCATTTATAAAATAATTAATACTCCAAATATATAATCACATTTCGTTAAATATTGTTCATAAATTTATAGTTTAAATTTTTTTTTCTCAATCTCCACGATCACTAAAACTTTAATACAGTTGGTAAAGACACTATATTTCATTAGTATCAGTTGAAATTGGGAGAGCCTACGTCTAACGATTTGTGTTCAAAATACATTGTTTTTCAAAATCACTGTTCCATAGGGCGAAGACTATATTGGATTAACAATAATACTTTATGGACTGGAATAAAAGGACATCGATTTGCTTTTAAACACAAGGGCACTAAACCAACAGAACTTCACGGGTTCAACTCAAAGACATTTTATAAATTGTATTCTAAATAAATCACAAAGGTGATACTACTGCAAGGAAATACACCCTTTTAAAACAACTTATTCTTCACCAAACGTATCAACGTGTTAAAATCTAAACTCGAACACAAAATGATGAAATTGAAAACGATTATGAATGCAAAAGATATTAAACGCAATTAATTACTTTAGATCTTTTCCATTATTGTTCAATTTTTATAGTGTCTTTTTGTAGCAAGATTTTGTGCACTCAATCTATGAAAAATATTTTTTTGTTTAAAAAAAAAAAAGAGTATACTTATTTATTTATTGCTTCATTATCTTGTTTATTAATGTCCATAATAAAACATAAATGATTATTAATATTGATTTTTTTTCGTTATATATGTGTATCCTTCAGAATTTTATTGTTAGCATATAGTTAATATATTTATTTCTGTTGAGTAATCCTTAATTAATCAAATAATGTAACTGATTTCTCTTTTTTTGTTTGTAATTATCAGATCCTTGGTTTTTTCCTATTCTGTTTCGATTTCGTTGTATGATTGAGATGGAAATACATTTATTATTGTCAATATTTTGGTTTTTTGTCTTTTGAAAAAACACTGACAGATAAACATAATATAAAAGGAGCAGTTTAATACATATCTTTAAAAAAATGTTTACTTATACTCGTATACAAGGATAAAATAAAGCAAAAGCTTAAAGTTTCAAATATTTTAATAATATAAATGAGCTACAATTGTTTCGCCTTGCGGCATCATCGGGCTGCTGATAATTTACAGGTATAGACAACTATTTAAACATAAGCAACAGGAAACTGAAATACAATAGAGAAATCGGGAAAGGTACGGGGATGATTACTCGTATATTTACGAATAACCAAAACGGTATTTTAATTTTGATTATATAGTTATTTGATAATTAATTATGGATTATTCATAGTACTGACATGGCTTAATATGACGATTGCCATCATTTTAGTATTATATGCGTATCTAAAAAATAACTCATAACATGTTAAGAATGTACATCAACTCCCACCATTTAGGGATAAAATCAGAACATAAAATATGAAAAGTTACAACATAACCAAATAGCCTAGAGCCCTGTTGAAAACTAAAACTTAAGCGAGTGATCTAAAAAAGGAACCGAGTCCTAAAGCATCCATAATACTCAAAATTACTAAAACCACAAGGAACGGCAAAGAACTCGTATTGCTATACATTATATAATAAAAAAACGATTTTTGTAACCAATAAAAAATTATTGTTACAAATTAAATTATTGTTACAAAAGAAATTACCTCACACATTTTAAACACATATGAAATTCGTTTTCCAGCGAACTTATTAATATTGAAGTTGTTAATTAGATGCAAACACAATTAAACCATTTCGATGCCGTTTCTGTTCCTATGCAAGGAAGAATTGCAATATATTTTCAAGTTTTAGTTTTTTATTGATCACAGTTGATTCAATAGTTCCCCAGTTATAACAATATTTTCAAGCACAGATTATATGAAATCCATAATTTTCGACATATTTTACGCGTTTCCATAAAACTTTCATTTACAACTTATATTTTGTTAGTGACAATTTTTAATTACAGCGGAATTTTTTTTAATGGATTAATGGTTCCTAAGGTATAACCATATTTTAGCAGATATATGTGGTATCTAAATTTATCTGCATGTTTTAAGCATTTTCTTAAAATTTACAGCAACTACATATATTTTGATAGTAACAAACTTGGTATATGATTTAAAAATTAATCAAAACTGAAAACGCTTGAAATCAGTGGAGTATTTTAGCCACAAAACACAGAAAAAAATGGTTACAGAATTATTACGTTCTTTAGAATTAAAAGAATATCAGTTCCATTTTTGTACATCATTTTTATCTCAGTTAGGAATGTTATAATTAAAATCAGTACATCGTTCCGCTTTTCCCAGCTTCGTTAATATTAAGTTTTTAACTCGTTTCGAACATACCCCGTTCTCAAAACACTTAAATCACTTTAGTACTATTAAGTGCTTTGAGAATGAAGTATATCCGTCAACAAACGTAAGATTAATGAAGCTGGGAAAAGCGTAACAATGTACTCATTTTAATAATAACAGTTTTGTTTTCAATATCACATGTTTAAAGTTATAGAACGCCGCAGTATGACGACAAACTACACTAGGTGAGGTGTAGCCTATACTCTGACTTTAAATAGCGCCGATATTGAGAGAATTGGATTGGTAATACATATTTCAGTTTGTAGACACACACACATGTCTAATAGAGTTTTATCTTAAAATAAATTATCAAAATTAATACTCGTTAGTCATGTCCGTGATGGAGGACTTCAAAATATTGTCCTACATAATCTTCATATTTTCTAATGGATATCTATTATGCAAAAGAATAAAATATTGGATCTAAAATTTATCAACAAGATTAACAGTGATTTTCGTTTGAACAATGCCCTATTATAATATTAAATAAATGCATTTAATTTTGTTTGAAATAATTCATGCTGATCCTCTTAATATTAATTAATTATTAATAGCCGTATTGTATATTGGACATATTAGTATTTATCTACACATTTAACAATAACATAGTTAATATTTACTATTTATACCACTTATGACAGTTGTACCAATATTATTGAGCTAGGAAAACCACACATGCACATTGTGTCAGAATTCTACCATTGTGGCAACAAATGATAAAATATCAATAAAAACAATAACTGCTGAACAACTGGACGACTGCCAGCAGAAGCTAAGGGAATGAGTTTTGTCCAAAGACCAAGGATATCGATGATGATATCTTAAAAATGCACGGCACAACAAATATCTATATAGCTGGGACCTGCATGTAATAGCACAAAGATGTACGTTCCACTGTATTCAAGCTATGGGAAATCTTTATTAAACGAAATCACAGGCGACATATTTACTATATAACTAACCCACCACCACCACCCACCTAGTATTCGACGGTATATTCCTCAACTTTTTGTTAGGAATATATTTAATTATTTAAAATTATTAATGTAATCATACAATGTAATAATCATACAATACTCAGAATGGCCCAACTATTGTGAAAGAGTTGAAAAAGAGTTGAAATGCTTGACTTGCAACGAAAGTAGAACACCAGGAGCAACGAAAGATATATAAGCGGCCGCCACAATGTGGAGGGGATCTTTTTGGAGCATGGAAGATACCGGCCGCGTCGCGAACCGTGGTGGAAGATAGCCCAGGGAGCTTGATTATTGGACGGAAGGACAAAAGGAATTGTCTGAATTCGAAACTCTACAAAGGTGAGCAAGCATTGATATATGAAGGCACTTGTAATGTCAGTATTTTCCATTAACAAAAGTAACAATAGTTGGAATACTTCTGTGCGTTGATTGTAAGTAAGATAGATGTAAATTCAGGTTAATAATAAAGATTAATTAGTATACTGAACCACTGATTTTAATAAAAATAAATAACCCAGACAGTTTAGACTAGCCGTTCCTAACATTTTCTATATCTCAAGGCGTTCCAGGAACAGTGAAGAATACCCTGCCTTGCCGCTCTACTTTAAAAAGTTGACACCATTTTTATAGATAAGGGTTTCCATGTGCTAGCAGGACAACCCTCCATTCAATCCTGCGTCTCACATAGTACCTGCATCATGGACCACACTCACCTACTTTATAATAAAAGCCTTCAAAACCCAAGAACATCGTAAGTTCCTAAATATAACACATCCTGGTCAAAAACTGGACCCTATCCAGCTTATAAAACAATGCTGCATTCAGTAATGCTATTCAAAAATTAGGCAGTTGTGGTCGATATGACGTTTATGTTGCACTTAGTTTTTTCATAATATAGATATTCGGCTTAATGTGAATAATTTTGTATTTAGAATTTATAAAATATATAATACAAAAGATAATGAACATTAAGACACCTTAAAGGGACTACAATCTATTTTAGACACCAATGTAATAGGCATGATCAAACCTCGAGACGTTGTTTTAAAAGGCAATATGTTTTACGATTTAAGTTTCAAAATTAAGTTAAGTTATAAGGTGTACCTACAATTAATACGGTAACCGGTCTCTCTATGAGTATGTAAGTCTTTCAATAAATAATAGATACTATTATTAAATTATTAAATCAGTCAATCAGTCAGGCATTCGCTGTGTAAAGTTGCTATTGAGTAAATTACTCATTGACTCAGCCCTAACTTCAGAACTCTAGCAAATACAAATAAATTTCATCGTGACAATCCATTAAAGCGGAGAAGGATTTATTTCAAATGTGTTTCGTTTTCACACCATTCTGGTTGATTTATTACTGTTTTTTATAAAATAAAGTTGGAAAGTAGCTTGTACAGCAAACCCATGTAAGGCGGGGAACAAAATATTTAAAAGATCTGAATTATATAAATGTCATAAAAAAGGCATTAATTCGATGAACCAAATGGCGGTCAGTGTAATTTAAAAAACACGTTTTCATATAAGATTCAGATGTATTTAGTATCATCTGAATACCTTCCTCCATACCCCCAACCATATCCCCTCTCCAACCACATCTTGACGTCACTACAAGTTACACGTTACACGTCATAATCTGATGTCACACACTTAAATTTAATTTTCCAGTAGAATTCGAACCATTGAAGTATGGATTTGAAGCCAGAGGCTATGCGAACTGTGCTCACAGTGATAATTACAGAAACCAAATGATGAATAAGAGTTTTTTCGGCAGCACACATTATAGAATTGATTGTGCCTTAATGTATATATAGTTGGTGGAATAAATAATATATAGAGTTTAAAACTGGAAAATTAAACTCTTCAATATGCTTGAAAGTTGTAACGTTTAGTTGTTTCACATAGTTGAAGAGTTTCAATTGCTTCTTATGCTTGGAAAATCGCAACATTTAACTTCCCCAATGCTTGGAAAGTTACAATGTCTAATCTCTGCTCATACAGGAATAGTTGTAAGTTTTAATTATTTCTCCAACTTTAACCAGTTATTGATTCAAAATAAGACATTAATTACCAGACCTAGAAGTACAGATGAATACATTAAAAATATTACACCAACATTTTCCTTTTACTAGTGTAAATTTCGGATAACTATGAGGGAGTTTACAATTTAGTCTACTTAAAATAAGTTAGGTATGATCACTTTTTTTAATTTTTAAATATTTGGACAGTGATTTTATGTTCAAATTTTTTCTTTGAAATCATTGCATACGTCGGTTTACTATAGGCTAGCTTTGAAAATAATCTTAAAATATCTCTGCTCAGTGTAAATTACAACCTCGTAAAACTTAGCATACATGTTTTGCAAAATTTACCATGCTTATAACTTAGAATATTTATGTTTTTTCAACAAAACTAAATGGATATTTCTGATTGGAAATTTTTGAGATTTTCTGTCGTAAGAGCTAAACCAAAAATGCTGTTTTTTTTTGTCGTAACAAGGTTTCTATCAAGCTAACACTCTAACACCAGTTTCTACTTTTGTTATACATAGCCACATGCCAGTCAAATCAAATTTTAGTTTATAAGTTTTTTTTCAACCCCATCAAGTTACAGTCTTAAACCCACAGCAAGTGACTCTGACTCAAGTAACATTTTTGATGTGGAAATATAAATTTTTATGTTTTAAATTTATTTTATTACCTGATTTGAGACAAACTACGATTCCGTCCAAGGAGTGCTTGCTTTCTGAAGAAAATGTTACAACACATTAATCTTGCCTATAAAAGGAAAATTAAAGTCACTGCAAATTATGATATGCGTGTTCTTTATGGCCGACCGTGGGATGGGATTCCAGTTAGTCAAGCAAGAGACGCTATCTAGCTTTGAAAGTTAGACCAACAAGTTATTTACTATGCGCTAGAAGCAGAACTTATTTTACTTATGTTTTTCCTTTTTTAACTGTATTAAGGGTGGTTGTTACAGTGTAGATGGGCATATGCTATTCAGCCTAATCATGACCATTCGTTGACGGGAAACCATGTGCACTACATGTCTGGGAATTATCCACGCCTTCTCTAGGTTTTTGCCTAAAGATAGGTTATCGGATTTAGAGAAATTGATTAACGAGGATAGAATCTTTTCGCTTGATGGTCTACTTGATGATATTTATGAAGAGTTGAACGATTTATTCTTCGCCTACTGTAGTATCTACGATGACAGGAGGTTCCAAGTCGATAAGGAGCAATTATCAACTCACGTGTAAAGGATCGGCTTTCTGAGTGATCTGTCATTACCGCCCAAGCCGGTCCCAATTCGGTCTACGCTTTGGTGGGTGCTGTAGATCTGGTTTAATGCCGCCATTTTGTGGTTGTAGTAAAGAGGAGGATATAAAGTTTAAAATAATATCAATTTGAATTGACAACGACCCTCGATTAGTCGAGGTTCCTCTCGTAAATTTCGATGTGAGTGACGGTGACAACGATACTTAACCGACACGTGAATTTAGAAATAGTGGAGAGGGAATAGTGCTCAAAATCGTCACTACCGTCTCGTCCAAATTTTGGCAAAATGTCAAGATAAATGGTCCAAACCAGTAAGCAAGTAACTCGATATCAATCACTAGTTATGCTTTATACAAATTGATGGTAAAAGTAAGCCAAGGTATTAAAGGTATTAACAAAAATTCGAAACTTTTTTTATAACAATCTCTTCTATTTCAACTTATCTCACATAAGAATAATGCAGTGAAAACTCAACAGAAAAGACGATTGCATTTGTTTTCCTAATATATAAAAATATTATTAAAGAAATGAGACACTCTGCTGTTTACGGAGGAAAGTTATTTAACTACAGTTCTTAATCAAATATCTTCATCACAATAATGTATACAATTTTCTGATATAAATAATCTACAACATTTACTTCATAACTTTAGCAATTGCTGTGTAAAAACTTAATGAAACACTTAAATGTTAATTTAAATATTTCTAGTAACTTTACAAACTTGGTCTTTGAAAAACTAGTTATTATCCCATTATTTTAAAGTAATTGAAACATAAACTTATAAACTTAAGTTGAATTTCTTATTGTAAAATTTAGTGTTATTACCGATAAACTGTACAACCATCTTGAACTGAATTCTGTATTATATAACTTACGTTTTAGTTTCAGTATTTTTTATTCAAGAATATATTCCATACAGAACGTTTAGTAGATTATTGTAGATTATTTTATACAAAAATAGAGATAAATATTCCAAATTAGGCATCTAGGTTTTGTGTTATATTAACATAATAAATATTAAAACAATTTTACGTTTAGGAAATAAACAATAAATACAAAGCACGTGTTCAGATTATTTCCTGAATGATTGTACGATAACAGTCTATGAGATAAGAACTGTTTGGGCAAGACCACATTGTAAAACTCTACACTGTCACACACTCCTAAAGAAGTTGTAATCTTCTTACGAAGTATCCGATACAAAATTACCACCTTGTTAGAATTGCAAATTGTAAGCCGTAAAGAGATGGGTTTCACAGGTAAATGCGTAGATGGAACAAACTTGTAATGACAATGATGTACATAAGTCTAGAAGAACAGAATATATGTATGTGTTATGGGAAAAAATTCAATGTTAAATATTTAATACTAGCTGTTGTTAAAGTACAAAATAAGTCAAGAACACGAAAAGGTGTTAGCACACAAATAAAATAATGGTTGATGTAGGGGGGGGGGGGGGGCTAGAAGTGGGAGAAGAAGCAGGGTTACCTGAAAAGAACAACAATCAGCAATAGGCCCATAAACGAGTTAAGTTTTAGTTGATTTTGATTGTTGTATCTTATCACAGACAAGAGAGTACACCTAGACGGTCAACTGACATACGATAATTTGTTCGCGAATTTATCGTAAGAATGCTAATAGATATCAGGGCAGTGTATACTTTATCTAATTATAGCATAGTTTTGTCACATTGTGCAGCTTGGTGTACAAAGAATGAAATACAGTAATAACAACACTGTTGTACAATACAATTTGAACAGACAACTCGAAAGTCTCGTTGTAACAGCATTCATTCTTTTTTCTCTGATACTACTAGAAAAAAAATCCAATAATCTTACGTGTTTGTAATATTGAATTTTAGGTTGGAAACAATGAAGTTTCCAATTTTTCAACGTGGTTAATCAGTACACTGTAATGTTTCACACAAATGCATTATACAATTATTTTTATTAAATAGAATTTATACTGTTCGAAAACATTGGACTATAATGAAAAAAAATCAATTTCATAAAAAATATCAAACATTTTTTGGCCATTTTACTTGTTACAATAGTGGTTTTATTTTTTAGTTTACATGTTTCTAAACAATCTGTCGTCACTTTCAATGAACTGAGCTATTTAACGTTTAAAGTTTGATTGGGGTGCTCGTATTGTTGTAACAATTGCCGAACGACCCTTTCCCGGCAGTGCTCGTTTTCTTCTTAAACTCTCATATACTTCAACAAAATCAAATAAATATTGATTACAACATAAATATTACGAGTCATCCCAAAAATATGATTATCTATATTACTGAAGTTTTCCTTACACATTTCATACGAGATAACATATTTTTCATTATTGGTTAAACTTTTTGATAACTTTTGTATAATATTTTGAACAAATATTTACAAACTGTAAAAAAAAGCCTAATATTGCTTTGCCGTAATATTTGTTACCATAAAACTTGCCATAATACTTGTTCTGACCTTAAATATTATATAATTGAAAAGATTTATTAATGACGGTGGCCTTTCTTTTGCAGAATTTTCCTTAAACCGAATCAATTTTCTTTTACTTGTGATTTTGCCAACTGGTTAATGTCAATAACCTTCAAATATATCAAAAATTAGTAAGACTAATTTTGAGACATTGGGTCATTTATAACAGCTGTTTTTTCCTTTTATTAACTGTTACTGATAACAACCTAACCTTTTTAAAGAGTAAGTAAATACGTATCGTTTTCTTAGAGGCTACAATTTGAATAAAATCATTAAATCCCATTTTCATAAATAATAACTTTTTTTCGTCTTATGCTAGCTATCTCCAAATTGACTTATCAAAAAAATGATAAACAGTCTTCTCGAGAGATGGACCAGTTATTCCTACAAACCTAATTTCATATGTATATAAGACCTAAATGACTATTTCATAGCCGTTAGAACGTTGAAAAAGGTGGGTAGGTAATATAAGGAAAACGCAACACCATTACCCACGATCGAAAAGGTGTAATTTTTGACGGTTCATTAAACCGAACATCGGGGAGATAGGGGCACACTCTGCCAACTGAATTACATCGCTCCCCTAATTTGATAAAAATCACCCCATTTGTTTGAGCTGAAGACGATCCATAGTTTGACACTACTATGTGGTAAAAAGTTATAAAATTACATCATATTTAAGTTTAATTCAAAAGAATTATAATTACAAACGGTTTATCAGAGCAGTCAGCTTTTGTATATTTATATATCACAACCTTTAATAATTTACTTTTTAATTTGCATCGAATCAGTCCACCAGATATATTTATATGTAACAGTATTGGTACAATACCGTTTTTCCAATACAGTATTCATGATTAATTTTTACAATTTTGACTGAGGACTTCTGAACTGACAAGTCTCGTAATCAATAGTATTAGTAGGTATATATATATATATATAAATTTCTAAGAGTAATGAGAATGTTTGGAATTGTTTTTACTTCCTTTATTTCCGTACGACATAACTATTGACTTCCGCATAGTTACAGTCTCTAAAATTTATCTTTCTGTGTATATAAAATATTAGTTATTTTACTTGATGTTGTTTAAAATAAAAATAAAAATTAGACAATATAATTTATTTTAAAAACATAATATTTATAAAAATCTGAATTAAAGTAAATAAATGTTATTTACAGACTAATTAGCATTATATTTAGCTTATTCCTTTAAAGGAATAATCTCTAAATTTACTAACTGCTGTACAAAATTTTAAGCCTATTCACACTAGTTCAGCCTGATTTTTTTTTTTTTTTTAAATGAATAAAATACTTTTAATTTTACTTTCTGTATTTTACAAAATGATATACTATAGGCCTAGTCTACAACACGATTTTTTTTTTTTTTTTTTTTTTTTTTTTTTTTTTTTTTTTTTTGTATTTCAATATTGAAGTTAATCGGAAGATAATTAAGACCGACTAAAGTGGAACTCTATCGGATCGTTGAACATCGAAATACACATTGAAGTGGAAAGAACATTGCTTCTCCAATGCAGGCAATCATTATGTCGTTAAATTTTGTTCGATGAAGATGTAGGCCTATCTGATACGTCAAAAAAGGTCTTGTTTTTATTTTTAAATGATTTCACTCATTGCGATATTGAAAGGTGTTGTTTCTAATAAAAAATATTAAGTATCTTTAATATTAGTAATATTTCTTTAGATGGCACACACGTCGTTAAAAAAAAAAATAAATAAATAAATAAAATCGATTCAAAACGTAAATATAGATATTCACTTAGGATCCATCTCATAACTTTATTTTTACAACGCATACGTGAAAATAACTACTAACACAATTATTAGTATTTTATAAATTATTTGTTGGCCCACTTACGTTTATGTTGAGTTATATAAACTGCTTCAATTGACTTTCCATTCGATTTTGTTTAATAATAAAACATTTTATTTTAATTTATTTAAAACATATTACAGGCACATCGCAAGTTATAAATTTCCTTACTGTATAATGTGGCTTATGTTATCCTGTATGAAGTAAAGTCCATGATTATTAGCAACGCACTACATATCGAAAAAAGGCTATTGTGTAAAAACTTGGTTAGTAAGTTTCCGTCAAACATAGGATAAAATTACAGACAGGTCTCAGTTAAGTTCAGAAATACTGGGGAGGTAAAGTAATATATTTCACGCTAAAATTAAGTCTAAAAGTCATAATAACCTGACATTTTACTTTGTATAGAATTAAATTTGTATCACTAATATTAGCATAATTATTTCTGTATTTTTACTATCCATATTTATATATTTACTTTCGTGTTGTTATTTTTCACAACTATGGTTTGAACTATCTCCAAAATTACATTTGTGAATATAATATTTTGTTATATTTGACAGCAAAGTTTAAATATATTTACTTTTCAGTTTTAAACTAAATATCTGAACAATTTGTAATTATTTTGTGTAACACCTAGTCGCTTTATATGTTACTATGTTAAATTAGTATTTTAGAAATGTATCATTTATTCAAAGTACACAATTATAATCAAAGCGTTTTAATTTAAATGAAGCGTTATAAGTATAAATTCTTATAATTAAGTTATAATTCAACCACATTTTTTTAATTAAAAGTAAACCTTCCAACAATACGTACACATTTTGTCACTTTCTATCCATAAAACATTCTACAAACTATTCGTCATCACAAATGTCATTTTCGTAAAAGTTAGTCAAAAAATAACAATAACAACGCATCGGCCACATGTATTTTATAACAGCCCCATGGGCGATTTTATTTGGTCACAAAGTTATATGTTTGCTTCCTCAGTTACCATTCAAAATAATCGATCAATCTCGTTATTCGATATTTAAAATAAATTAATTTTAGGTTTTTTAATTTTCTGAACTTCAAATTTAAAACTATTACTCCAAAGAGTACATTGTAAAACTATTTTACTAAATATATTGCCTAATAATACAAAGAAAAATGATTTATGTAAGTGCGCAATACTCAATTAATTTGTAAAAATTGTATTAATTAAAAAATCACGAACAAAACCAATTCACTCTTTTCAATTCACAATTTATTTGAAAGGATTTACTGAGAAGCTTTTTAGATACGATTCAATCACCAAACTTTCAATGATATTTCAACTTTGAATTGCTAACGAGAGCATTGCAAATCCAAACTATGAATAGAAATCATTAGGAAAGTAAATGTTTGAAAACTCGACAGCATGTAGGACTCAAAACAGCTTTTAGTTTAATAAAGATTTAAAATATATTTTGTATTTATTTTACTAAACGTAAATCTAATCCATGGGTCAATTTTATAAACCCTTAGCAATAATATACAAATATGATTTTGAATTTAATATTAGGATAGTAATTTTAGTATTAAACAAAAAAAAACGTAAAATATTTCATAGATCAAGCATGGTGCTCATCATTCGTTGCTTTTACCACACTGTATTTATTACTAATTTCATTGCTCTTCTTAGCAATTAATTACTGCGGGAGGCAGACTTCTTCCCCTCTACTTCCGATACTGTTCTTTGTTTGTTGTAGGCCTATAGAGTTATAAAATGCAAAAAAAGGATAAGGGTATCTTATTGTTATTTGGATATTTTACAAGGACTCAAGGCTTTTTACTTTTTTAGTTCATGTTCCTCACTGTTTTCTGGAAGAATAAAAAAACGTTTTCTTCAGATAATAATTGTTCTAACAAATACCCTCTGCGAACACGGTCTATTATTGAATTTATTGCATAATCTATTTTTTATAATTTTGGGAATGTATTTAATTGATTTTATAACGGTACAAACCGCTTTTATTGGTTTTTAAGGCCTAAACGAAAAAATAAATATAAAGCAAATAATTTAAAATGAAAAAACCGTATACCTACTGATATTCACTGTTAAAAATATAATCGCGAATTAAATTTTTAATATTAATTTCTGAATCATATATTGTGAAAATAGTGAGGATTGAATTATTGCAACTAATCATTTTAAAACCAGCTATAAAAACGTGTTTGGTGAAAGTTGATTAGGAAGTTAAACTGTTTGAGAGATATTATTTAACATCCCATTTTTTCCCCTTTTAATAATCCACTTATTTTATTACATTTTTCTTATAAAATAGTTTAAGAGTTTATAATTAAAAATTGTTACCACTGAAATGGATATATATTAACTAAATACGTATAGTCGATTTATATATAAAATTTACTGATCAATGTTCTTATTGCTGAACACGACCTTAAACATTACCGTAGTGTTTCTGGGTGACTTAGTTGTGATCGAACGGCAGGAAATATCTTCTTGCACAAAACATTTAAACTTTGAGAGGCAATTATTCAGAATGTCCTATCAAAGCGATTATATTTAGAAATCCGAACAAAGAATTATGTCTTACCAGCTAACACCATTATTTGAAATTGATATAATCTTATTTGAATCTTAGAAGAGTCCGCCTTAAGGTAAATTTATTTATGTAAATTGATGGATGTACGCAAGAGAGGACCAATTTTTTAGTAAAATGTTGTACAAATAGTAAATTGATTGTGTGGGAACGAATAAAAACTTTAAACCTGATTTGAGTATATTTATTGGTAAAAATTAACAACTATTTTCAATCTTAATCTAAAAAAGTGCTTTTATTTAGACGTTAAAAATATTAAAAAATAAATTGTACCCTTACAACCCTTACACACCCATTATCAATCAAAATGGTAACCAAACAAAACTACGCCTTAGTTTGTTACCAGGGGACTTAAATTTAAGAAAAGGCGGAACCAAAATGGTAACAATGTTTAGAAAATAAAAAAAAAGACAAAGACAAATTTAGTAATTAACAAGACTCAAATTTATTAACAAGAAGGAAATTTCGATGGTTCAGATTTTATCATTTACAAATCAAAAAAAGACATCCTGAGACAAATCATCATAAACACAGCTTATGATTAACAAGATTATAATTAATCAAAAGTTATACGCCCTTAATGTAACATATAATAATTAAAAAAAAGAAATTGATCAATAGATTCTGAAAATTTATTCCCCCCCTTTTTAGTTTATATGTACAGTTACAAAATTTAACAATAAAAAAAAGATAATGAGCACAGCTTAATAATTAACAGGATTATAATTAATCCTAAAATTAATAAAGGTTATACGCCCTTAATATAAAATTACAATATAAAAAAAAGATGAAAAGATTCTGATATTTATTCCCCCCTTTTTACTTTATAAGATAATAGTTTTTAAAACAGTTACAGAATTTAACAATGAAAAGATTTATAAATGAGTTTGATGTTTTAAATTCAAAAATTTATATCAATTGTAAACAGGTTCATCACTAGACTAAATGTTACATAATATTACTTGTTTGTTAAATTTCTTAAATACTAAATTGGCCAATATATATATATTTAAAAAAAAAAGAATTTGTTATAATATGAGAAGTTTATTAAAAAAAAGGAATGAGAATTTTGAATACTGAAGTTTTATAAATTGACGTCAATTTTTATTAATTTAGAAAATAACCTCTTGGAGGTTGTTAGGACCGAAAAGTTTGCATGCAGGCACCACCCAATGATTTTTTTATATAATTTATAAATAACTACACAAGACTACATTTAAATGACAGCTTTAAGAAACACATTTCGCTAAAGAAAATTAGGTACATGTACAATATAAGTTTAGACAAAGTTCTGTAGAGTCAGTTTTAAGGAAAACATCACTTTTGTGCACTTGAAAGTTTGTAGATCTATTATACGAAACGTGTTTTGTAAACAGGCAGAAACATGTTATGCGCTTTTGCTGGAGTATGCAATATGAAACAAGTTTTGGTAGGTTTCTCCAACCAGCGTATTAGCTAAAGCAAAAAACACGTTTTTTAGCGTCTGTGCAAAATCAGACATGTTGTACCATTAAAGTTCTTTATTTAAAAATATCTGGTTATTTGTCAAAATTAAAGAATATTGATTGCATCACAGAAATTCATTAAGATTATAATTAAAAGCTTCTTAGATGATTATAAAGCTATTTATATATACTTAGTTTTGTTTAAAACAAAGCTTGTATGAAACTTGCAAAAATCTGTAAAACGAATATTCTGATCTAGAAGAGATTTCTTTAATAGTTTTATATTTGACATGTTCAATAAGATATTCTGATTGTTCAATTTTTAACACTAGTTTGCACTAATTTCACATAATTGCTCAAAACTTAAAATCTGACTGGTTAAGGTTTCGTAAACTACGTTTTAAGAAATGCAAAATTTTTATAATTATTTAGTTTCTGAAAACATTGAATATTAAATAAAACATGAAATACATATTTTAATGAATAAATTTTAAAACATTAACAAAAAATTTATGATATGATAAAATCTGTAAACTTGAATACCTGGAAAATCCTGTCGCAGTTTACGTGAACTTGTGCCGTGAAAATAAAAATTTACTCAACATTTTTGAACACTAAAGAACACTTCACAAATTTGTAGACTAACATATTACGTTTTCTCAAAGAACTGAAACATGAATTTTTGATGTGACCAGAAAAGAGAAAACTAGCGGAGCTATGAAGGTTTCTTGTACATTATGAGTAATTACAGGTAGACTGACAACGGGTTTTAGATCAGATCGCCCCACCGGCAGATGAACTTTGTGCTTGCATGTATCACGCGATGCTTACTTTTGGAGAAAGTCGCTACGCGCCAGCAGCTGTCAAGGGACGGATGTTGAAGCTGTGGAAAACGAGTGGATAATTGGTCTGCAGATTTATTTTATGAAATTTGAATGCTACAAGTTGTCGGAAAAGAAAATTAAAATTAAATATGGACGCCGTCTTTTATTTTGTAGATTATTTTTAACAATATTTATATAATAAATAAGATTCAAATTTTCTTCAGTTGTGAAAATTTGTTAGAACCAATTTCGATAAATTACGTATACCAAAAACAGCCCAGTGGTATATATATTCTTCTTCTTCTTCTTCTTTATCAAAAACTAACGAACCGATATTATTAGAAAGATTGCGATCCATACGTTTTGTTAAGATCTTGAAAGGCTAATTTGAGAAATGTTTTATCGAAATTGTAAGTTTTCTTATGACTGCGCTCCCCAAAATATGACCACATATAATAACAAATTTGATTAAAATCAGTTTTAGCTGTAGGTTTTTGCGTGATTTAGCTGTAGAGCATTACACTATGATAAACGACATTCACCAAACGACAGACAGACTTCGATTCAAAAAGACTATTTTTGGACTCAGAAGACTTCAAAAGAGAGAAATCTGCATTTAAAAAATCATTTAAATTTTGTCACCTATCACGTAACCTTATCTATAAAATATATATGTCATTTAATGTCCCTTTTTTCTTTTTTTTCCTATATATCCGTTTTGAGATTTCCTAAATAAGGATAATGGAAAGAAAAAGGAAAACTTTATTATTAATGTAGACTTTTGCACGATATATTTTTAGTTCCTTACAATAGACAGGGAATTATTTTGATAACACACGAGTCATAATAACTAGTATTCTAGTAGTCTATTTTCTATAAGTCTTGGATATCAAAAGAAGTATTTTTTTACGAAAAACTCAAGTCATTGTTCTATTTATAGTATTGAACTAAATTTATAAAAGTACAGATCACGAATTATTTCTCCTTTTTATTATTATAAACTAAAATGGTGAAAGATTAGGCATTAAACTAATAAGTTTTTTTTTCATAAACGTACTGTCAAATCCTTTTAAGCGTTCTTCTTCTTGTTTCAAAGAATAAGTATCAAGTAATGATACTTCCATTAAACCGTAAACTTAAATGCAATTTTCCAAAATCAGCTAAAAAGATTTATTTCAAATTTTAACTAAATATGAATATTCATACCCCAACAAATGTGCAATATCACAAATAAATAAACGTAACTGTTCAGGAATTATTGCTAATAAACAAATATGTAATTATTTATCAGTTTTCATTTTTTTTTAAACAAACTCGAGTTTAACTCCTGAGGACGCGCTTATGGTAAAAGGAAAACAGGTTTTCCTCATTTATAAATGTTTTTGAAATACAGCAACCGAACTTAAATTTATAATGACTAATTTGTTTTTTATATTGATAGGTTTTTAGAGATGGTTAATACGATTTAGGTTGTGCAATATCTTTGCACCATTTATTTATGTACATGTTTGTTTTAATAGAGTCAAAGTCAAGAAACACATTTGTTTCACCTTCAAAGGTATTACTAAAAGCCATTTAACAAGAGACAAATGTTTGGCTAATTGCTTCACAATGGTATGCATTGAGTACAGCCGAGTTAACTGTGTAAACTTATTTGTTTAACATCTTACTTTAAATTCAAGTCAAGTCAATTCCATTTGTACTTTATGTCTTGAGTATATATTAAATAAGCAGTACCATTGATTTTATTACCATACGTTAGAATCTTGTGAAAAGAACAACAATACTTATATATCTGTTTGTTGCTGTGTATTAAGTGACCAATAAAGTTCAAATTCTATTCGATATAAAATATCTGTGTATTACAAGTATCAAATAACATACACTCTTGTGTCTAAGTACTTCAGGAACGATAAACTAATATGTATCATAACAATAATTAAAAACGTTTTTTTTAAAAGAGTCAGAAGAAAATAATGACTACTATAATTCATGAAGATGCCTAATATCATCAGAAAAAATGATAATGAATTATATTATCAAGAAAAAAAAAGGCTCGTTACTAGTAAATCTAAAACAACCCTAGACAACACCTCATTTAATGAACATTTTAAAATAGCAGTCAGGACTGAGAAACTGTACTTACAATGTTTAAGGTAAATGTGACGGGCAGAAAAATTAGTAAGACAAAAGATTTCTAACTAAAAAAATAATGAACAGTAAAATAACACATGATTAGGCCTAGTAAAATAAATCGAAAATTGCCGGAAATATTTGGTCCAATTATCATAAATTCAAAACATAATAATGGGAACAGTCAAAGTAATACTCTGGAAGAAACATACAAAAATGAAACTAACAATTAAAGCTTTAAAAAAATCCAATCTAACAAACCAGTATAAAAATAACGTAATAAGTTTAGATAATACAAATTTTAAAATAAAAATTAATCTACTTTAAATAAAAAAGAATTTATATGGTTAAATTCCTACAAAGTATGATTACAATGTCAACCGCTAAACTTTTGATAGAGGACCTATTATTTGCTCTGATGAAACAGTTAGGTAACCAGTACGTTGACTTACAACCCATCTTTATTTACTTAACCACTATAGTTTGTCAGGTAAACTTACTCGTACTCTTTGGGTCTGTGTTTCGTGGGTTTTCTATCTTGTTTTAATATAGTCTTGATCATTTTGTCCTCTCAAACTGATCGCGAAACAGGCTGTTTATTTATACACAGACAAAACTACACATATATTCCCCTTCACAAACTTTCCTATTCCTGTATACTTAATAATCACATATACAGAACAAATAATAACACATTAGAAATATATCAAAATATAAAATAATTCACGTAATCTTATTTACTTATTAATTAGGCAAAACAATATTCACCCGCTCACCCCTGAAGAAACATAACTTTTATAACAATATCAGCTAATCAATTAAAACACAGTTCTCGTATTTGCAGTAAACAAAAGTAAAGGCGACATTAAATAATGTGAATTGTTAATAAATGGTACGAATGGTATCACTTCAAACTAACGACGATTGTCATCCTTTGTTTCCTCAAGGGACATTACGTTTTTCAAAACATAAATTACTTGAACATCCTTAATAGAGAATAGAGGGCAGACATCCGTAGAAGGTTCTATTAGTCTCGAATAATGTACAAATCCAGACACTGGAGTCAAATTCTAATTTCTAGTGTTTGGTCAGGGACTTTATTTTTTCTTTCTTTCTTGATCGGTGGTTAAGACGAGTATAGTGCGTATTGTTTATTTCAATTAGTTAAATTTACGAAACAGAAATGAATGTTTCGTATATTAATACATTTATTACTATTGTTTATAAAAGAACAAAAATTAATAATTCTTAAAGCTCCACAACAGAATCTTAAAATTTCACAAAATGTATACAAAATTCACTTTGTAAACTTTAGAAAAAAATAATTGTCTCTCAAAACAGCTACGGGTTTTTACCCTTAATCTTTGTTTGCACTTAATTGTGTATCGAGACCTAAATATAGTCTTTACAGAATAAGATTTTTGCACAAATTTTATTTTGCGTTCAATTATGTAATTTATTTTGTTTTAACAAATAAAAGAGTTTAGCATTTTCTATGTTACAAAATTTCATATAATTTATACGAGTTATTCCCTACACATATTCTAAAATATCTGATAATTTTTGTAAATTCTACAATATTGTCTAATAGATAGTTCATTAGTTGTTTACTTTTTACATGTGGAAGAGGTATAAGCTTGAAAAACTACGTAAACTTATAGGCCTTTAATCACTCTTTGCCTAATTATCTATAGTTATGATGAAAAAAGTTTAAATTTTTAACTTGTAAGTTACAGTAACCAAATCTTTCTCAATGTAAATTTTGTATTCTCATTGTATCAGTATTGGACCTTAAACCCTAAAATAAATAAAACCTAAATTTATTAAATTATAAACTCACATTTTAAGAAAAAACTTGTTTTTAACTAAAAAGTAAAACAAAAATAAAACTTTTAACAAATTTAAACCCACTTTTCTACATAAAATAAATAAATTTAAAAAAAAAACACACTTCGTAGTACTAATTCAAACGTAAGATACAAATTAAAGTTTGGGCAATTAGCATTAGTTTTAAATTATAAACTGTTTTGTGTAATTTTTCTTCAAATTTGTCGATGTTAAATACGATATTTTATTTTAATAGCAAAATATTTTAACTTTCACAATCCTAAAAATTGAGCAACGGTTAAAATTAAATCATAATATTCATTTCTGACATTTCATAACAATAATTATCATTTACATCCAAATAAACCTCATTTTATCCCCGGCTATAATACATCTTCATTCATTTTGGATTGAATAAATTTGACTATTGATTAATTGATTTGTTTTATTTTCACCAAATATAATTTTAATGAAGTCTCAATTCTTGGCTCGACTTTATATTATTAAATTGAGATAAATTAAACGGTCTAGAGTTTCCAACTTGAATAAACAAACTATATGCAAACTTAAAACGAAAAAACGTCACGACACTACACAACAAGATAATACAAACGCCGAGTTGAACTGAGAACCCGCACTAGTTATCTAAATAAACATGACCTTTATGCCAACGGCGTATCCACCTAACTGATTTATCAGGTAAATATATTAAGTCTTTTATCTCAAAAGCTAAGTGCTATATTTTATGAACACTCTATCCTAATGATTATTTCAAATATATTCAACATTATTTAAATTATAGTAATTTTATTTTAATTTCAGTTTTTAATTACCGGTAGGGATAATGGTTTGGCTGGTAGGATTTTCCGTTAGCTTTATTCAACGGATAAATTTTATGTTACTTTTATAAAGATGCCGAAGATTTTAAATCGTATCACTAGGGGGAAGATAATTTGAAATATATTTGTTGGGTTTATAAAACATTACCTTCGAAAAAATACAGATGACAAAACATGGGTTTTTCTTTCTAAGTAATAATAAAATCTTGTCTTGTTTTAAGTTTATAGACCCTTTTCCGGAAAAAGAAGCGCACGAACTACGAAAACAACAGCTAAATTACTTCCGTTCAATAAAATACATTTATCTATTCCATTTAATAAATAGGTTTGTATCTTGGAACCCTTGGTGTTCTGCCAGATTATTTCACTAGCTTCTTGTTTTAATATATATTTATCTTGTGGAATTTACAATATAAAAATTAGTATATAAAATCCTATACTGACATAGAAATTACCCTCTGAAAGAAATAATAAAACATAGTAACTGTGTAAAATTATAATACTAACTTTAAAAAAATAGTACTAACTCAAAAAACATACTAGCTACTTAAAAACATAGTACTAATTCCATAAACATACCAACCATAGTATTAACTGAAAAAAACATACTAACGGTGTGAAAAACATAGTAATATTTAAAAATAAGGTACTAATTGTGCAAAAATATAGTACTAACTCCAAAGCATAGAAACTGAATACAAACACAGGCCTAACTCATAAACCTAAAAACGGTGTAATACTACTACACAAAAAATATACTAACGGTGTTAAAACATAGTACTAACTTAAGAAAACATAACGTTGTAGAAAAGTAGAACTAACTCAAAAAACACACTGAAGAGTAAAACCATAGTACTAACTCTCTTGCACGTCTAAAATCAAATACTAACATACACAATAATTTCTAGTCACCATCTCTCCAGATCCTAAGGTTGCTTCGCTTTTATCAAAAATACATTATAAGTGCAAATCGTACTTTAATGAAATTTAGATTTCAAGGCTACGGTCAAGGGTTATTTTCGGTAGTAACATTTCCTGTGCCCCCATTTAGTTTTACTTGCGATTATTTTATATGGCTTATTAAAATTTACAATAACTATAAAACTAATTTCATTTTAATAAGTTACTGAATTACTTTTATATTTTCTGTTTGGCAATTAAAATTAATTAGTTTTCAGTTTCATATACCCACATATTTATTTAAATTGCTACATTATAATGAAATTTTACACGAATAAATAATCAATACAGATATGTATATTAAAATAGGTACAGAAACACCTTTGTATATAAACATCAGTACTCATAATAGGATAAAATATATATTCTTTTACATTTAATAATCTTGGTCTTGATCTATTGTTTTAGTCAGGGAACTGGAATGAAACGATTTATTATTAAGAAGTTAGAAATGTGGATAGGTACAAATCCTCTTAAAACTTTTGATCTCTTGAGGATAGAGTTGGTTATATTTTATTCACAGCAAACTTTAGATAAATTTGTGGAAGAGTTATGAAAGTATAATAAAAACGAATTGATAGAATATTTTTAAGTGACATTTAAGTTTAATTCCAATATAAATAAAATATTATTTAAATTTTCTTATATAATTACTACTTCTATTGGTGTAGGTTATATTAAAATTATGTACTATTATACGATTTTATTTTACAAAATGACTTTTAATTATTTATTAAATCAGCTAAATATATTCGTTTAGATATACAAAACATAATTATATATATACATAGATATGTATATATAAATATATTTGTTTGAGTATATATTTAAGTGGGTAATATATGGGTATGTATGTGTGAGAAAGAAAAGTTAATTTTTATTTATATATTCTTTATCTTTCAATTGTGCATTAATTCAAATTTAGTTCTAAAACACAATATTGCTTTATCTATATGTTTATATATTATTGACTATAGAACTTCAACAAACAAAAATAAGAGCATAGGGAATGACGTCGAGAAACCCTCCCTCTCATTAAACTTGAATAGTATAGCTGTATGACTGGTGGGAGAAGAACAGCAGGATAACCAAAAAATGGGTTGTGTGAAAGTACATGAGAATTGTTTCTCCTTTAGTTTGTAGATCTATACCGTTAGAAATCTGGCGCTGTGGTTTTGTTACCCTTTTTCTTTTATTAGAACAATAATATTTTAACCAATAAATGCGTAAGGTTTAAGCATTACTTTTCTAGAAATAAAAATCTTTTAAACCCTCAAATGCTTCTTAAAAGTCTCTTTTGCAGTTTAAATAATAAAGATAAAATCAAGCAGTGGAATGGGTCAAGAAAGCTTATCACCTTTCCTCTTCAACATAGTAATCGGGAAGTATAAATTCATACAAAACTAGAAAACAGATAGCTGATTAGAAGGATTACATGCTATGGGTGGAAACTCAGGAGGATCGGAAAAGAGCATACGATGCGATCTGGATGAGGATGATGATGAGGATCTGGATCTAATATGATGCGAGCATTTTTTAGACACGAATAAGACATTAGTTTTGAAAGGCATGAGATATTAAATGTGGACCAATATAAAGCAAAAAAGAAAAGAGACAATTAAAGGAATGAATTATTACAGAGAAATTTATTTTAATTATCTAGGAAGAAACATACCAATGGAAAGATGCAAAAGGATACTATACAAAGGACTTAGAACAGTGGCCAGATTTACAACATGTTGGTGGATATAACATGGTAATGAACTATAAGAGACGGATCGAAAAGAATGATCTTTAAATCGTATTATCGACCTATTTTAAACAAATAGGCCAAACACATGAAGATGGATGAAGAATGATCTGAACAGACTGCAGGATATAGAGATGAAAATTTTGAGACGCATAGAACATATTACAATTAGGTATTGAACAACGAATCTCTCATGAAATAAGCTCGGAGGTGGAATCACTCAAAAAAAGCACTCAAGGATAATAGTTTGTAATGGTTTTGTAACATGAAAGGGTAGAAGGTAACAGATTTAGTAAAAGAGTTATAGATAGCTTAGAAAGAATAAGGCGTTCTATCGGAAGGAAATGAACAAGATGAAAGGTTCAATTTCAGAAGGGTATGCAAGCCATGAGATGATACTGCAGATTGATAGAGTAGGAAAAGGTGTGGAAAGATTGAAGAAAATAGAAGAGGTAGTGACAGATGACCTTCCGAATTGGAAACGTCAAAAGGTAATAATGATTTTTTTTTTATTACAATCTTAATCCATAGATTAAATAAAAAATACATATAACATAATGATAATGAGGACAAAAATATAGAACACATTCCTCGAAACTGCATTGTTTTTGAAAACTTATAATGTAAAAATAAATCCAAAATAAAAGCAATAGTCATATAAAATTTTAATATATCTGTTAATCTTTATTAATACTTCCTAAAGTAATTAAAAGATTAAACGAAAGCCAGTTCAGTGCAGTCAATAGAAGACATTACCTAAAACCTTCCAAATTATTGCAAGTCCCAGTAATTAATTTGACTATCTTTTTTTTTTTTTTTTTATTAAAACTTTTTAAGATTATCTATATCTACAATGTGATTTATTTAAATGTTTTAATAAATTACTTTTATTCAAAAGTGACAGTGTCATAACTATGACTCATCATTAATGTATAGAAGAGATATTAACTTAATTTAATTCATACTCATTGAATATTTTCCTTATTGCGTCCAAACTGCAACGTTACACTACAAATAAAACGTCTTTAAAGTTTAAAATAAAATAAAAATATATAATTTTATTCTTTGCTTTCAAATTTTTTTTCTAAACTAAATGTATTGTTAAGTTGATATCCTATTCAATATACTCTCCCTCTATTATGCAAAACTTCATTGTTGAAGACCGTGCTGGAGGTCTTTATGTGTCAACCCTTTCAGTAACGCGGCGGTTTCCAATACGGATTTTACTTTAAGGGACAAAGAAAAATTACACGATTTAAATGCGCTTGCGCTTAAGTGAGGTGGATGGTCTAGCACTGAAATCCACTTATATCTTAGAAACGACAAAGCATTGTGTACTGAAACAATGTCTTGATAGAGAATCTTAACATTGTTTTTAGTCAAGCCTCTTCTTCCTCAATCGTTCTCTTGGATTGGTTAAAACCTCAACGTAATATTGTTGATTAACTCTCTGATTCATTAACCACGATCAGACCATTTATATAAAAGAAAACCATTAGCGTTGCTTTAAATTCAACTAGCTCACTCTAACTTTCATTTTTGATGGAGTTTTCCAGTATAACGTTCATTCTTTCTTTTAGAATCGTACTAGTAAAACCATCTCCCCGTCATGTGGGAGGAAATTTTCTACCAAGTCGAGATCTGCTGAATATCGTTCCTTGGAGTCGGTACAAATCTCTTTCCAGGGTTCTTTCTGCTATTGATTAAGGTTTTGGGGGTCATTGGGCATATTTTTCACATGCTCAATTGGTTACGTAAACTTTTACGACAGTCTCTTAGCCATAGTTCACTTTTTCCTGTCATACAAATTCTTAATCGGTAATAGTAATGAACAATTTCAAGAATTTTTACAATATTTAGTTTTTCCTTTGACGGAGTGACCCGATGACTCATCATCTTTATGGATCTCTCTACTTTTAGAAAATTGTTAATGTAGTTCAACAAGTAAACATTCGAAAACAAAACATCACATTATCACCATATATTTCTTCCAACATTTTCAAACACTCTTTATGAACACTTTCGCTAGATAATTATATTTAAATTGCTGCTCAATATTGCCATCAGCAATGATTCCATCAACACAATTCACCTGTCCTGTGAATCGCTGCTTATAGACTAACTATAAGCTATTGCAAACACGGCTTTGTCTTGCTTACTTCCGAAAGCTCCATCTTTACACCCACTCCACTGATATCGAGTGGCATCTCCAGGGGGCGTATTTTAGATTTTAATAATAGACACGTCGTGTTGTGGGTATTCTAAGGCAGCTACAACCCATATTTTTCTTACAATGTTTTCCTAAATATATTTTCACATACGCTTTTTTCATTACACAAATTAATATTAACACACAGTTTTTCAACTTTTCAAAATGTTGGGATGCAATCCATATAATTTGTTGAGTGACAATTTAAAAATATAAAATAAAATTGAGTGATGGGACAATTAATTTAAGTCTAAAAGCTGATCATAAAATACGATTCAACAAACGGAACACAAATATATTTTAAAGTTTCTAAATTCAAATTATTTGTAGATTTGATATGATATTTTCATTTTTCAAAGTTATGCAACATTATTTCCGATTAGTTTTCTTTTTTCCTAGACCTATAAAGCCAGTTCCGTTATAAGACTGTATTTTGGTCACTTCCTAGAGTGAGATTATAATAAGTACTACAATAAGCGGTTCAGTAGATCTTCGGGAAAAAAATAACAAAACTGTCCACGACCATGCTCCCCGACCTCATCATTTTCCGTTAACCCGCAGTACTTCTTTCACCTGTCCTTTCACATACCACATATCACGTGCGTTATGAAGGAATTTCTCACCTCATTCACAATACATTTTTTTAATCATACCTCTTTACATTGGACATACTTTACTTTAAAGTTCAAGTAACCAAAGGAGCCAATCCTTTTTACTTCTTAACGATTAAAAGTTAGAAGTTTTTAAGGGAATAAGTAGAAAATCCCTATTTATCAAATACCCTTAGTTTTTTGACAATCTAATTACTTATGGCACATTGCGAGTTGTACCTGTGGTGTTTGTGTAAGTAGTACGTGTAAATTGTTGTATGAATATATATATATATATATATATATATATATATATATATATATATATATATATATATATATATATATATATATATATATATATATATATATATATATATATATAATGGTATAATATGAATGTTGGTACACTCACTGTATTTTCTGTAATATGTATATTTATGTTTAAGAATTGTTTATTTTATCGATTCGAATTGAAAATAAATCTTAAGATGTAAGTAAAGTAAAATGTAACTATAGTAAACATAATTGAAAACTTGTCTAGATGAAGAAGTTGAATAGTACTTTTGAGAAAATCGAATTTTACATATATATTTGCACGATTGTATATGCTTAATCTTTTAGAGGTTGCAATTTGTTTCCTACATTTCTTAAATATGTTTGTATAACAGATACCAGGGATCGCTAAAGGCGTTTGTTGCCAGAAATTTGAATCTGTAAATGTCAAATTTGCGGTTATTTTTCATATTTCAAAAAATATAATGTTTTAAATGAAAACTGTTTACCTGTGGTACAATAACTCCATTTTACTGCATTCAAAACTGAATCCTTCGACATCCAAGTGTTTATTACGATAAAATATATAATATCCTAACATTAAAAACAGAATCACTAAGACTTCAAAACTAAAAAGAATCTACAATAACACTCTCCTCTCTAATCCTCTCCAAATCCCAATCAGAGAGTATTAATTTATACAATATGTGAATTTCATCCATTGAGTTTATTATTCAATAGAGATCAATCTCTCTATCAATCATACACGGAAAATGTTTGTGACTTAAGTAGTGAGGAAAATGGAAATGGATTACAGTTCAGTAACCCCTAATTAGTCTGCCAAAAATACAGTTTTGTTCATTAATTACTTTACTAAAATCATATTGTGAAGTATTTATTTTTGTAAACATAGTAATAGTAATTACCAACTTAACATATTGATTGTACAGTAAAAAACAACAAAAACCAAAATTGTATATATAACATTTCTAAATAAATTATAATTTTCGCCATATAGACTGCTTTTTTAATAATTTACAAGTAAAATCTTAAAATAATGGGAGAAAAATGTCATCGTTTTCAAAATATTAAATAGTCTATAAACAAATTTTTAAAATATAATATTTTTAACGAAAAGCTCAACGTTAAAAATATAGAAATTACAGTAAGATTAATTCCAAATTTATCTCAAATATTTGTTTAGAATAAGCCATTACTAAATTTCAAAACCGTAACGACAATTCACTTCAAATTAACAAGGCATGGAAAACGTCTATCACAAAATTATTGAAAACTAAATTATTTACAATAAAAAATAATTTGTGTCCATATGACGTTTCGAAAAGTCATCATCTTCAGTTGTTACATGCACACAAAACCCAATAATCTATATGGTTTACAACTAACATGTATACATTACCAAGATAGTCTGTATAAATGTAACAACTTAAGATTATAATATAGTTATGGAAATTTAATCTTCTTATTTTAAAGTATTTATTGAAGTAAAGTGTTTCCCCCCCCCCCCCATTAGGCTACCGAAATATAAATACAATTTTAACATTGTGTTATAACCTCTACGTAATTTAACAAGTTTTTGATTAAAATGAAAATAAAATAATTTCATTTTTGATACAAAAATGTTATTATTATTATTCACAGATTTTAATAAAACCAGTTTCACCATTTGTTTGACCAAACATAACGGCCATTATTTTGTCCTTTCATTAAATTTAGGAACAAACAAATATAATTAATGGTCCTCCAAAACAAGACGACACCAAGTGTAATGAAAATCTATGTCTTAGATAAAATTAGATACAATTTCAGGTTCGATTGATTAGAATTATCCCCCCCTCCCCTTTAGTATAAATCAATCGCAGACTCAGAATTTGTGTCCTAAAAAGTATGTTCTTGTTAAACGTACTTCCATAAACTATAATTACATATTTCATTGTAAACAACATGGATGAAAAAAACTTTCACTTTCTTTAACTTTATTATAAACTACAGTTTTTGGCAATAATTTATCTAGTCAGATACTCCTTCAATGAGATGACGTTGCATGTTGTAAGAGGTCAGGGGTAATAACATTTCATATATGTGGGTACATCATTTTAAAGGGCTCGATTAGACAAGAAAAATAACACAAAGAAAAATTATATAGGAAAACTATATAACTAACGTGACTGTACTAAGATAGGTAAATGCAAATTGCATCTACCCACCATAACTTTATTGTTATTTGAGAATCTTTATAGGTAAGAACCTCCCCAATAAGTCCTAATTTTGGGGTTTTCGTCCTCTCAAGAAGTACGGGTAAATCAACATTATAAAATAAGTTGTTTAGGTCATGTATAACTCCTTACAAAAATATGGTGAGATGAGAAATATACAAGTACAATGAAATTTTTATCATCTAAACCCAACTAACTGCCAAAAACATCATTGAAATAAGATAGTTAAAAATGATTGCATGAAAGATATCAACATTAATTTTTATTATCAGAATATTTTTGGATTATTAATTTACGTCAAATCGAATGTTAAAATTAATCTCTATGTTCAGTTGTACAAACATTGATAAAAACTATTTGTAACCGATGTAAATATTTCTGATGATTTTCTTTTGGGTTTTTCTACAATTATTTTGTTTCCTATTTAAAACTAATTTACTAAGAATATTCATTAAACTTCTGTAAGGTGTGTGTTGTAGACAATTATTTTAAATGACTGCATACACAAAAATCTAGATTATTTTAGTTCGGAAAACAGTAGCTCAACTCTGCGACCATCCAATGGTTAGGAAAATATTTATTAAAAATTTCCTAACATTATGAGTTCACTTGTACGTAATGCTATAAAAATGGTATAGATACAGGGGGTTAGTCTTTCACGGTTGAGTTCAAATGCCAATGGACGAAGGGTTTGCAATAGGAAGCTCTTGGTGAGCGTTGAATACACATAAGTATTATACGCAATTCCAGTGTGGGTTAGCGCACTTGAACAACAAACAGCAGCTGAAAGTCTAAAGGATTGCTTCAATCTACAAAACGGTCTCGACAAATGCACTGCTGGTGAAATTTAGGAGACTACGAGGACAAGGAACCTCGACCAAAATACACTTTTTGAGTGGAAAGTGCAAAAAGTAGAACGAGAACATTGATAAAATATATATGGAAGCTGGAATAAAGTTGGCTGCTGAGAGTGTGGTAAAGCAAATGCTGGACTCGAAGGGAAAATGTAATGTTATTGGTCCGTTTCATACTACAATAATAAAAAATAAGTTCCAGATGGGTTAAAAAGAAGATCTTAAACTGAGGAAATAAATAAAGTGGGGAAAGGTTGAAGCGGGCCGAGGAATGTGGGGTTAACTCCCACGATGGTTAAAACCGTCAGGTTATTATGTGGGGTATAAAAGTTTTAAAAAAGGGAGTTTATTAGGAATTTCGAATGAACCGAAAAGTCACACACAAACACACACAGACACACACAAACACACACACACACACACACATCATGAATCACATACAGATTCTTAATGATGGCCTAATGCATTCTCCAACTCTTTGAGGGAAAAACATTACTAATGGAATGTAATGAGGAATATATTATCCTCCATCCTTTGAATATTACCTCATTTCTGTTGAACAGAATCTGTTCAATTAGATTTTATGTTGCCAGAGCTAAAATATGTAATTGTTCAGAGCTGAAATCTTTTGATTCTTTAGCAAGATCTATGATGGTGACAAATTCTTTTTTATTTCTTATTTTTTTAATATATTTTTTTATTATAATTTGTCTCGTCTCAGGGAGGCTTTTAAAATAAAATATCTCTTTACCAGACATATTATTTTGCAATTTAAAATCACACTTGATACCCTAAAGGCTACAAGTAATAATTATTAATTATATAAGTATTCTCTACTTTGCAAGTTTCTCAAATAGAAAGTGGTAATTACTTATCCAATCGCGTTAACACACGCTTACAAAGGTCGTTCTTTTTTTTTTTTTTTTAATCAATTCTTTAGTCTCATTGGGCCCATGGAAATCCTGTAACTCACGACTAAGAGTCCTATTTAAAATTTCGACCCTTTCCACCCTAAATTACCTGAATTACAAAATTGAAAATGATGGGTTTTCGCTACAAGAATATTGTCACAAACCGTGATTTACTGTGTTAAATAATAGCAAATTTACAGGAGGGGATTTTCTTTTCAGCCATCCTATATTCTAAAATACAATCTCGCCTTTAAACAGCTTAAACCAAGGAACTCTAAACAGCATGAGTTGAACAATTTTCTGCAGTTGATAAAAATCTTACAAAGGTTAAAGTGTTTATGATTAATGCAAAGATTTTAGTATAAAGCGACGAACTACTTCAGTTGTTGACGTCATGAGTTTTGAAAATCTCATTAAAATGTTCAGCACCTATTGAGAGAAGTATTTATTACTTGGAACTTATTCATTGAATGAAGAAAAACTTTTAATAGGATTTAAATGCATAAAAGGACTTATTACACTTTATATTTAATCCTTCACTGTTTTGGTTTTATAATACCAACAAGAGTCTTTATACAAGAAAAGGAGAAATAATATATAATCCTTAGTTTTGACAAATGTTGAATTGTAATATTAAATACTTTTCAGAAGCGTTGTTTCAATAATATTATTTCATTACTTTACTTTTAATTTACTTGAGTGATCTTGATTGTACGATTTAGTGTTTACAACTGTTTCGCCCATTTATATGGCATCATCAAAACAAACACTTTTATTCCATTAGAAATTTATCGAACATTAAATATATTTAAATACACTTTAAAAACACACATCAATATAAGTTAAAACATATTACAATTTTAAATGACATAATTATTTGTAAATTGATCAATTTGTCATGCTCTCAGCACTAAGTTGTAACAACTAAGTTGCACAAAATGGATAATGTTGTGTGTAGACACATTGAATTATTTACAAACAAAGATTTTTTTAAATTTTAACTTATAATTATGTGTATTTTAAAGTGTATTAAAGTGTTTTTGTAATGTTTTTAATGTTTGACAAATCGCAAATACATTAAAAGTGTTTATTCTGATGATACCTGATAGATAGGCAAACCAGCTGTAAACAGAAAGTTTACAATCAAGATTGCCTAAGCAAACCCAAAACTTTATAAATATTGTAATTAGCAATCTGTTTAGCTCATGTCCTTATAAAAGTAATATGTAATTTAGATTGTTCTCTTCCACAGTCATGTAATTGTTACCAGGGGACTTAAATTTAATAAAGGCGGAACCAAAATGGTAACAATGTTTGAAAAGAAAGATAAAAAAAGACAAAGACAAGTTTAATAATTAACAAGGCTCAAGTTTATTGAAAACAGAAAGAAATTTCGACGGTTCAGACTTTGTCATTTACAACAAAAGACATCCTGACACAAATCATCAGTAAAAAAAAACTTATGATTAACAAGATCATAAATTGTAAAAGTTATAAGCCCTTAATTGTAACATATAATAATTTAGAAAAAAAAATTAATCAACAGATTCTAAAAATTTATCCCCCCTTTTAGTATATATATATATTTATAGTTACAAAAATTTAACAATAAAAAAAAAAACAATGAGCACAGCTTAATAATTCACAGAATTATAATTAATCAAAAAAAAGAATTATACGCCCTTAATGTAAAAGTATAATAATTAAAAAAAAATTAATCAAAAGATTCAAAAAACTTATCCCCCCCCTTTTTAGTTTATAAGATGATAGTTTCTTTTTAAACAGTTACAGAATTTAACAAAATATAAACGAGCTTGATATTTTAAGTTCAAAAAAGATCATATCTATAGTTAAGATGTTTATCACTAAACTAAAGTTACATAATATAATTGGTTTGAAAATTTCTTAAAAACTATATTGGCCAATAAATTTATATATTTAAAAAAAAGAAAGAATTTAGAAGTTTGAAATTTTGTTAATTGACGTCAATTATTTTAATTTAGAAACTAACCTCTTGGAGGTTGTTAGGACCGAAAATTGCATGCAGGCTCCACCCAAGAAATTGTTATATAATTTATAAATAATTACACAAGTCTACATCTAGAAAATAGTTTTAAGGAACACATATTTGCGGAAGTAAATTTAGGCACATATACAATATGAGTTAGTTAAAGTTCTGTAAAGTCAGCTGTAAAAAGGGACATCACTTTTATGCACTTGAAAATCTGAAGTTATGTTATACAAAAAACGTGTTTTGCCAACAGGACGAAACTTGTTAGGATGTTTCGCTGGTTTGCGCAATGTGAGACAAGAATTTCTCTATTTCTCCTATTTCTTCTATTTCTTCTACCAGCATATTAGCTATGGCAAACAAAAAACACGTTTTTTTTTAAACGTCTGTGCAAAATCAGACATGTTGTAGCATTAATGTTCTTTATTGAAGAAAATATCTGGTTATTTGTCAAAATTAAAGTAAATTAATTGCATCACAGAAATTCGTTAAGATTGTAATTAAAAGCTTCTTAGATGATTATAAATTTATTTATATATATATAGTTTTGTTTAAAAGAAAGCTTGTATAAGACTTGTAAGATTCTTCAAAAGTCTATAAAACGAAATTTTCTGATTTAGAAGAAATTTCTCTAATTGTTTTATATTTGACATGTTCAATAAGATATGCTGATCATTCAATGTTCAACATTAGTTTGCACTTATTTCACAAAATTGTTCAAAACTTAAAATGTGCCTTTACAAGGTTTTGTAAATGATGTTTTAAGAAAAGAAAATTTTTTTATAATCATTTAGTTTCAAAAGAAAATAGAATATTAAATAAAACATGAAATACATATTTTAAAGAATACATGATATTTAACAAATTATTTAAAAAAAATTAACAAAATTTATAATATGACAAAATCTGTAAGGTTGAAGTACCTGGTTAATCCTGTCGCAGTTCACGTGAGCTTGTACCGAGAAAAATGATGATTTATTTTACATTTTAGAACGAGATTGTTTAAACTAAAGCGCACAAACTGTAAATTAGCATGATGTAGTATAAGACTTGTAAAATTTGAGAAAGAAAGAACTTTTGTTAACGGAGTAATGCAGAATGTAGACCATGTTGTTATCACATCTAGACTGTGGACGGGTATTAGGGAAGCTAGCTTGACCGGCGAATTGTACTTTGTATTCAGGTGTCAGGCGATGCTTGGTTTTGGAGAGGGCCGCCAGGTGCCAGCATCTGTCAAGGCTAAGCAAGTTGAATGTATATTTACGAATGTGTTTTTGAATGCTACAGCTCTCCCCCCCCGAAAGACGGAGTTGGGGTGGAGTCAGAAAAGAGGCCAGAAGGGCCTCCCACAAAATTTAGAAAAAAAAGGGACAAGGGCCAGAAGGGCCTCCAAAAAAAAAAATTCTAAAGAAGTGGCCAGAAGGGCCTCCAAGAACAAAATTTAGCAACGGGGCACCTGATAGAAACAACGCTTCATAATGCTTTAATAATCACCACTCTAGGGTGTAGCCTCCTTCGGCACTTACTTATTAAATTTTGAAATTTCTATAGCGTCTCAGCTCTTCCCACCTATCATTGGGACAAGCCCCCGACAGAAAGAGCTGAAAGGTGACGCAAAGGTCGACATTGCTGTGCATGAACTGACTTTGTACACTAAGGTACGTGGGGAAAAGGGGTGGAGTGGCACCTCGGGAATACCAAGTGGAGGTGACCACTCCGGGGACTGGGGAGGGAAAGTGCATAACACTTTAGGCTTACAGGAAAGGTCGGACTCAGACGGGGGGGAGTATCCTCTGAGCCGACCTTTACATTAAATTACAAAATAAATAAAAATAAAAAAAAACTCCTGAAGCCAATTAGGTCAGATCATGCTCAGCGTCGTTATTTTTAAATTCCTCTTCTCCCATACGAAGAGAAATTTAAACTATTCACGGCTCTTAACAATTTCCGTGAGAAAAAAGAATTTTGAAGGGTCTAAACAAATAATACATTTTGAAAATAAACAAAGAAGCAGTATGAAACGTTGGGGAGTCAAAATGGTTTTACTGCGCAAGGCAGGGCATGTAATATTTGACTTAAGGTCTTATGTATGTGTATCTTTAATCATGTGCCCCAAAAAGGAATTTAAATTAATCAAAAAGTGTAAAAAAAAAATTTCATCAAAATATTTAAGTGTTTAAAAAAAATGTACAAAAGAAAGAAGTGTAAAAAAAAAAGGTGTAGCAAAAGAGTGTGGCAAAAGAGATGGTACCAAGATGAATGTATATAAAAGGTGACCCATGACAAAAAAAAACAAACTCCGGTTTTCTCATCCCTAAACAAACTAAATAAGGAACCAACATGTTGACCTGCTAATAATAAAAGACGAACAACCGAATAATTTAAAGAATAGACAAACAGGCCAACCATGTTGTCCTACATACAAAACTGGGCCCCTATAAATTTGGAAAAGAAAAAAAAAAATTTAACACACAATGATATATTATTAAAGAGTTCAACATTTCAATTTACTATTAAACAAATGCCACCATCTGCATCAACCAGTCCACCGCCATCTTGCCTATTACTCAACATGATAAAAATTTTAAAAAAATAAATAAAAATAATTTTCTTTCAAGTTGACGAAAACAAAAAAATTCAAAAGCAAGCTCCGTGTTCCTCAACGAGTCCTCTAATCGCAGCAAATCCACTGCCATTTTAACTGTTGCTGATAATAATAGATAAAAAAAAAATAAACCAAGTAATTTAAAAAAAATTTCTTTTAAGATGATGCAAAAAATGAAAGAGCCAGAGAATGACTCAAGAATTATATGTAGTGTACTTGTTGTGTATATGTGTGTGTGTAAGTATGAATTAATACAGACAACGAAAGAAAACTCGAGAAAATTTTTGAAGGAGATTTTGAATTTTTTTTTGTTTTTTTTTGTTTTTAACATTTTTTGGATTTTATTATTTATTTAAATTTTTTTTTGGATTCCCGAATGAGCCCGCTGTCTGGATCAAATTCAGTGAATGACTCGTGTGCAGTGTATGTAAATATATATATATATATATATATATATATATATATAAAAATTTAAGCAGACAAAATAATAATAAAAAAAAATTTATCGAAATTGGTTTAGAAGTTTTTGTGTAAGTGTTTATAAAAATAAATAAATAATAAAAAAAGAGACTATAGATTTATAGAGATTTAAATATTTAAACTAAATAAAAAAATTTCATCAGCAACAGTTGTGCAGTATTTGAAAAAGCTGCAAAACATAAAAATGAGCCTTGTTTAAGAAAGAAAATTTTGAATTTAAATTTAGATAGTTCCAATGCAAAATTTTGAAAATTAACTAGGGTTCCAGAATTTAAAATTAACCACGCTCTGCTACCAGAAACATGTTACCAGGGGACTTAAATTTAATAAAGGCGGAACCAAAATGGTAACAATGTTTGAAAAGAAAGATAAAAAAAGACAAAGACAAGTTTAATAATTAACAAGGCTCAAGTTTATTGAAAACAGAAAGAAATTTCGACGGTTCAGACTTTGTCATTTACAACAAAAGACATCCTGACACAAATCATCAGTAAAAAAAAACTTATGATTAACAAGATCATAAATTGTAAAAGTTATAAGCCCTTAATTGTAACATATAATAATTTAGAAAAAAAAATTAATCAACAGATTCTAAAAATTTATCCCCCCTTTTAGTATATATATATATTTATAGTTACAAAAATTTAACAATAAAAAAAAAAACAATGAGCACAGCTTAATAATTCACAGAATTATAATTAATCAAAAAAAAGAATTATACGCCCTTAATGTAAAAGTATAATAATTAAAAAAAAATTAATCAAAAGATTCAAAAAACTTATCCCCCCCCTTTTTAGTTTATAAGATGATAGTTTCTTTTTAAACAGTTACAGAATTTAACAAAATATAAACGAGCTTGATATTTTAAGTTCAAAAAAGATCATATCTATAGTTAAGATGTTTATCACTAAACTAAAGTTACATAATATAATTGGTTTGAAAATTTCTTAAAAACTATATTGGCCAATAAATTTATATATTTAAAAAAAAGAAAGAATTTAGAAGTTTGAAATTTTGTTAATTGACGTCAATTATTTTAATTTAGAAACTAACCTCTTGGAGGTTGTTAGGACCGAAAATTGCATGCAGGCTCCACCCAAGAAACTGTTATATAATTTATAAATAATTACACAAGTCTACATCTAGAAAATAGTTTTAAGGAACACATATTTGCGGAAGTAAATTTAGGCACATATACAATATGAGTTAGTTAAAGTTCTGTAAAGTCAGCTGTAAAAAGGGACATCACTTTTATGCACTTGAAAATCTGAAGTTATGTTATACAAAAAACGTGTTTTGCCAACAGGACGAAACTTGTTAGGATGTTTCGCTGGTTTGCGCAATGTGAGACAAGAATTTCTCTATTTCTCCTATTTCTTCTATTTCTTCTACCAGCATATTAGCTATGGCAAACAAAAAACACGTTTTTTTTTAAACGTCTGTGCAAAATCAGACATGTTGTAGCATTAATGTTCTTTATTGAAGAAAATATCTGGTTATTTGTCAAAATTAAAGTAAATTAATTGCATCACAGAAATTCGTTAAGATTGTAATTAAAAGCTTCTTAGATGATTATAAATTTATTTATATATATATAGTTTTGTTTAAAAGAAAGCTTGTATAAGACTTGTAAGATTCTTCAAAAGTCTATAAAACGAAATTTTCTGATTTAGAAGAAATTTCTCTAATTGTTTTATATTTGACATGTTCAATAAGATATGCTGATCATTCAATGTTCAACATTAGTTTGCACTTATTTCACAAAATTGTTCAAAACTTAAAATGTGCCTTTACAAGGTTTTGTAAATGATGTTTTAAGAAAAGAAAATTTTTTTATAATCATTTAGTTTCAAAAGAAAATAGAATATTAAATAAAACATGAAATACATATTTTAAAGAATACATGATATTTAACAAATTATTTAAAAAAAATTAACAAAATTTATAATATGACAAAATCTGTAAGGTTGAAGTACCTGGTTAATCCTGTCGCAGTTCACGTGAGCTTGTACCGAGAAAAATGATGATTTATTTTACATTTTAGAACGAGATTGTTTAAACTAAAGCGCACAAACTGTAAATTAGCATGATGTAGTATAAGACTTGTAAAATTTGAGAAAGAAAGAACTTTTGTTAACGGAGTAATGCAGAATGTAGACCATGTTGTTATCACATCTAGACTGTGGACGGGTATTAGGGAAGCTAGCTTGACCGGCGAATTGTACTTTGTATTCAGGTGTCAGGCGATGCTTGGTTTTGGAGAGGGCCGCCAGGTGCCAGCATCTGTCAAGGCTAAGCAAGTTGAATGTATATTTACGAATGTGTTTTTGAATGCTACATAATTAGGATACGATTCATATTATGCTAATTGTAATATTAACCATTAAGGTTTTACTCTATACACTCGCACCCCTTGAGGTGAACAAATTCAAAAGCGAAGGTTAAAAAGAACTATAGATAAGGTTACCGATAACCATTATTATCTTAATTAAAAACAAAGTGAAATGGTGGTGAATATTTGTTTCAGCCATTCTGTATTTATACCTATACGAGATGTACACCATCCTTGTATATATTTATTTATCTATGAATTAATGTACATATACAATGTGACCAATTTGTATTAAAACTTTGGCACACAATTAAGTAAAATCATTCGCCTTTAAAGTGAATAAGAGGGACATTTTTTGCTCTTTCTGTCTGTGGAAATGGCATACGAACTTCCATATAATAGTTGAAATTACAACTTAAATACGACCATTCAATTATTTCATTTAAATATAATTTTGTCCATTTTTTGGCAGATGTAAACTGTTAAAACAAATCATTGTTAAGTCACTAAATACTAAAGATTAGTAATATTTTTTTAATGAATTTTTCAAGTTAGAGGGTCCATTAAAACGAATATTATGATATCTTTGATTAATGACAGGCCTCTGTCAGACTCTAAATGTGATAAAAAATATCAAAATTCACCATGACCTTATGATTTTACGCATGCTTTCTTAAATTAGGATTGAAATTGAATCGATATCCGTAGATTTTTGTTTATAATATGTTTAAAATATAATTGGTTTATGTACGTAGATATGGCAAAATAAACTTAAAAGTTAAAAATAACTTAATAGCCTATGTCCTAAATAGAAATTTACCTATACCGGTTTTGAGACTGGTAATGAAATTTTTCTGCTTTTATGTTATTGAGAAATTCAATAATGCAAATTAGATACAATACTGTGAAAGAGTAACAGTACAATAAACAGACTAAAAATGTAAAGTAAAAAAGTTAAGAAAGAAGAATATATTTAAAGTCTTCATTCAGCAACAGCTATTTTTAAACCGACATGTTTTCCATTTTCCAAACTTTTACACCACTAAAGATATCCATTCGTATTAAGTTTTGGACACTGTCGTAAGGAATAGAAAGTTGAAATATGATTGCGAGATTGGTGTTGGAAACTTATCTAAAGAGTTTTTCAGTGAACTATTTTCAAGAAAAGTTTAGTAGAAAATAATTTTTCGATGTTTTTGTTATATATAGGCTACATGAAATAAAATAGAAAACCAACATTTTAGTTTTTCATTATTTAGTTTATGCATTACTAACTAAATTTCTGATCAAATCAAGTTACAATATTTTATGATTTTAAAGTTTGCAGTAAATGTTAAACTTCAGTTATTATTAAAGACACAGGTTTGATTCAAAATTATGTAGCCAAACTTTTGGAAATGGTTGTACGCCCAAGACAAAAGGAACAGTCTCCGAAAGCGTGTTATCCTAACTTTCTATTTGTAATAGAGTTAATTTACAGAAAATTTACAAAAGAGAAACTCTTTTAAACAAAAGAAAGACAATATCTTTATTTTAATTTTATTAAAGACAAAAGGACAACAGAAAAATCGACACTCAAGTTATACTTCTCCGATAGTGAAAACAAAGATAAAATTAACAGATTTTTATTAAAGAAGTTAACTATTTTGTTTCTTGACAAGTTTTTGTAAAGTTAATGTTTAGTTGTGATCATCCTGGTGACAAAAAAAATAAAAAATGGGAATATCTGATCAAGATTCAATATCTCATATTTTCAAAATTATATTTTTATCTCTTTTTTAGAAAAATCATAAAAATGACAAACAAAACAGGTAACGTTTTAGACATATGTTTATACCAAATTGTTTCTTTACATACAATGTTTCCAGAAGTTTGGCTACTTATTTTGAACCACCATGTTGATGAGTGAAGAGATAAAACTGTGACGTATTTATTGTTAGCAATGGAATGAGGAATTTTAAGTAAAGATAAGCTTATCTTTCGTTATTGTAATAAGCTGAAGACTGTCTAGGCCTAATATGTTATTTCATTGCAGTACTAAATTGCACTACTAGTGTAAACAGAGAGGTAATCTTAACCGTATTCAAATATATTTTCCTATCTTTGATCTATAAGTAGGAACCATTCTTGGAATAATTTTAAAATAAAGGAAACAGCCCAACATACAGCATCTTTATTAAATCAAAACAATAAATATCAAAATTCATTAACTTCAAACCTGTACTTAAAAACTAAAAATAATATTTTAACATACTATTCATTTTTTTTACCAAAAAAAAAAGTACCAAATAACATACACGTATATTATGTACGTTCCTATAGCTAGACAATTGCTTTCCCTAAACTATTATTTTGTTATGAACTGCTAGATATTGCAGAATATAGTTATTACGATTATCGATCTGACTAAGTTCGCATGCGTAAAACAAGTTTCATGAAAGAATCTTACTTTTCCGTGAAATAAGAGTATGAAGATAGTATATGATAAGGGATATTTGTTTTATATAAACAAATATAAAAGTTCTTCCCATTAACTAACTTGTCTCAGGATAGGTTAGTTTATATTATTTTATTATATTAACATAACTTACTTATATTTACATGAAAAACTGTTTATATTGATATTACAACTATCAAAATCGTCATATTATTATAATACAAACTAAAACCACCCATATTACCTTCAATCTCCATCCGTCATGTACGATACATAGATCTATACCATATATCTATGGTATATCGGTGCATAATAGACGTTACTTTTTTACTGCATAGGTTTAAGATAAAATATTAATATTTGCTACTTGCGCATTATTCTATGAAATTACATATAATAAAATATTTATCCCTGCGATTAAAATTAAAAAAAAAAAAACCTTCATCTAGTGTTAACGTCACTTTAGTTTTGCAAGTTCTAATATTTTTAGATTTATTAAATTACCTAACGAAAGTTTAGAGAAAACTAAAATTAATGTATCTCGCGTGTTTTCTAACAATAATTGTTTTTCGAGAGAGAAATATATTGTTTAAATGGATTATATATGACATTTTCCGTTGTAAACTAATGTTCTTACTTCCTTCTCCTACCACTTTTTGTAAAGTATGTTTTCCCTCCTAAACTGATTTAGTGTTTAGTATAAACTCTGCAATTTCACAGAGGCATTATCTAATAATTTACTTCACATATTTCAGAATCTAATGTTTTATGTGATAAATAAAACTTAATTAGGATTTTATTTAACTGTGATTTATGGAGTGTTTAAACAGAAGCTGGAAATCCTTAAAACTGTTTAAATCCTGGAATTTGTTTTTTGTACGAGGGTAGGTGAAAACTTGCAACAGGCAGTAGGACTCCCGTAAGACCCAGGAGTGGTCGATCCACTAAAAACAACTCCCTAATGTTGTAACTGAGCTTTTGACGACCATCTATCAACTTTACTTTCATAAATAACTTCTTAGGTGTAGGGGTATAACCCAGTGGCTAATCCCAAAAACTAGTCATTCACTTTTCCTCACATCGACCATGCTGTCATCCGCACTACACTAGCGATAATATGTCATGTGGTTTTACTCTCTTTAGTCTTCTTAACATAGTTGGTATTTCCTCCAACATGCTAATAATTTCCAGGTTTTCGTGGCATTGAATCCGTTTGGTATGTCTATGAGCATACCTACTCACCATCTCACTGACCAACTCCACTTTTAAATCTCTGTGGAGGAAGTCATTTCTAATGTACCATGGGGCATCAACTATTCCTCTTAGTACCCTATTTTGAAAAGTCTGGATGATTTTTACATTTGTTTTTTTCGTACAACCCCAGAGTTGAATGCCATACGTCCACAATGGCCTGAGCTTGTAGTTACTTGCTTGTACAAAAGTAACTTATTTTCAATTGAGAGCTGTGAGCTTCTCCGTAGCAACCAATACATTTTTCTATATTTTATATTTAATTAGTTAACATACCTTAATGTCAAATGTAGTTCATTATTCTTATAGTAGCTACAGCTGTTTCGCCTCAACATAAGGCATCATCAGGCTTAGCACACGTAAACAAACTAAAAACACGTTCACAACACAAAACTTGTTTGTATATAAACACACACACACACACACACACACACACACACACACACACACACACACACACACACACACACACACACTCACACACACACACACACACACACACACACACACAAAATAGTAAACCGGTTTGGTTCTTGTTTTATTGTAAAAATAAAAATTAAAAAAATATTTTTCCTTGATGTGGCCACATCCTACAACTTCTAATGCTCTTGAATGACTGATTAGGAGTTCTTCTGACGTTATCTCCTATAACCTTGGTCTTGTGTGGTTACTTTTGATTATCTATTGTGTATATAGTATCATAGATACAGTTGGAAGCGAAATGTTGTTTGTCGTTTAGAAGGGAGTCCGAGTCTTTCTTCCATTGTTTATAAATAGCATACTCCTCCACGATGTTCATTGTTCTTCCCTTCTTTACTACGTGTAATATTTGAAGATTGTTTTCAATATTGCTGTAAGTGTGGTTTCTGTTCATCAGGATTGGAGTAGAGTATCAAATAGCCACTTTTCAAAAAAGTAGTTCCATGATTCAAGAATGACACTTGATTTTAATATTTACAATGGTTGGCGGCAAAGTGAGTCACTTACTAGCACAACCAGAACACAAAGGAACGTCATCCACGTGGAGGAAATGATCCAAAGAAATTTATTTGTACATAACCTGAAGTTTTAATTGTAGGATTGAGTGATTATTGCACCTATTGTACAAGTTACCAAGAAATAAATGTCAATCGTTATAAAGTGACAAATAGGTTGTTGCTATAAATAAAATAAGGATCCAAACGGACTATAACAAGATTTGTGGCTTCATTGTCGACAAACATAAACCCATCTTCGGCAACACAAATGATGGGAAAATGGCCAGACGTTTCTTATTTCATGCATCCGTATCATCAGATATCACAGACGTCGATTTATAGTTAATGAAAAAATGCATAACATCATGGTTGTAGTGTAAAATGAAAACAAGATAGATGTGTGCAATTTTAGTACCACTTAATACTGATAGGTTTTTTGTGGCTTTGTACCCTTAGTAAAACATGTCTCCTATTCTTCACATATATTTCGTGGACGGTTCATGTGAATTACTGCCAACAGGCCAACTTACAGGAGAAGAGAAATGAGTAATATACATCGTTCCACAATCACCATGCCAGAATATCTTACCGAAAGAAGACCATTGAAGACCTTTTCAACTATTTTGTTCAGTTCGGATCCCTTTAATTACGAGTAAGCAAAAATTACTGAATAATAAAATGATAAAACTTAGAAAAGAAGCATTTGACTTGTTGAAATTTGCAACTTTACGATGTTTTGACTGCAGTTATGTTTTTCAACGAGAGTGGAAATGACAGTGATTCTAGAAATGATTACGAAGAACTTTAATAATATTAAATGACTATAGACAATAATTTTAAATATTATCAGTAACAGGTTTTTCTCTAGAAAACGTACCGTAATTATATTTATATTTCTGCTTTCTAAATTTAGTGATATGTAATTAATGTATTTTTGAAAATTATATATATATATATATATATATATATATTTATTTACTACATAAGAAACTGAAACTGAAATAGTAAAATCCAGTACACAAAAAATTATTATTATGATTATATTTTTTACAGTTTTTTTTGGGCTCGCTTCCCCACTATGCGCCAGCTCTGAAATAAGTTATAAGTAAATTCCGTCAAGACTAAGGCTTGACTGGTGTGCATATAAATAATTTTGTAACACCATAAACTTTCTCAGTCGACGTAATCTATTCAATTTATCTACCTAAAATTTTACCTGGATAAGTTACATTGTAAAGCAATTTTGGTGAATAATAATGTTACAACCAAATGTAAAAAATAGGACATACAAAAATATTAGGGTTTTTAAAATAATTGGAAATTCAAAAACGAACATTGTCCACCGTCAATAAAAGCTCCATTTTAATTTAAACTCTACACTTAGGAACCGTTATTTACTCTTCCAACTATATACCACATATATTATTATCAAACCATTTAAACGTCATTGTTTAGAAGAATCTTCGCCTAGACTGCGACTCTCTGGAGATTAAAATAAACAGAAATATCTTATACTTCCCGGCTAGAGTTATTTAAGAATATTATTTTGATAATATTAACTAAAATACTAAAGTAGGACAGATTTAAAAGTAAACACAAAGAAGAAAATAAATCTATAATTATGTTAAAAACTTTTAATCATTTTTAACTGATAATCTTTACAAAGAGATCTAAAAAACAATAATCATACCGCTAGTTAGGTAAGACCCAGTTATAATAAAATACTTTAGGTGCGTGGTCCTAAATGTGAATAGTGAAATCTACAGTGAGCGACTATGCACTGAAGGCAAAATAAAATATCCAAAATACGTGGTAAGTTTTAAATATGTGCTATTTTGAATTCATCCGGCCAAAAAGACAATCCGTTGCCTTCAAGATGTCAGTTATGAGTTTCTGAACATCTCACAATACTGCCCCGACAGTTATAATGAGTAATCTATATTAATATGTTTTGTCCATTAGAAGAAGAGTGTGAGGAAAATAATTATTTTTGATCTAATGAAAAGTTCATAGAAGCTGTGTAAATTGGCTACTCGCCAAACCCAAAAGTTTCTTTTAAGGCCGGTATCAAAAAGTATGTTTTGAAAGATGGACTAAATGGATGGAAGTAGGAAAAATTTTTGTTGAACAATAACCTCATTTCATTATTGCAAGTCCATATTAAAATAATATTTTTAAATAGTTTTATTATACATTTTGACTTACCTTGTAATTAGAAACTTAAAACTACTAATTAAACTCAAAATAAAGAAATACAGTTTATAATATGCTTAAATAGTTTATATTCCATAATATTTTAACCCAGAGTAAATATTTCCTATTTCTTTTATCAATACATAAAAATACATCGCATACGTTTTTCTTCAACAAATCTTTACTTTCTCCAACTATTTGATATTAAATTTGGATTAAAATAGGTATGAAATCCATACTACAGCAGTTGTTGCTATGAAAGTAATTATTATAAAGTTAAGTTAAAATTTAGAAGAGTAAATCAAGTATAAAGCAAGTTTAAAGCAGGTCACGGTAACGAACCACATCTTGGGGACACTAATGATTTAATAAGCCTAACGAGCTCTGTGATGTAATCTAACCCTTGTTTATCTTTGGGAAGTTAGTAACACAGATCAGTTTTAGGCACAAGAAGTACTACCCTGAATTGTGTGGTTGTTCAATACCTTAATATTTGTATTCTTGGTGTATATAATGATTCAAAATAATTAAACGAATAAAATGTTTAATTTAATTCAGAAAAACATGTATATTAACAAAGTCAATGGAAAACAAATAAAATTAGAGAATTGTTGTTAACATATAAAATTGTATTCCTTATTTATTTTAATGTGAAGAAGTTTTTCTTCTTTTTGAAAATTGTAATATTAAAAAAGGTATGGTATCGACATCCATACTGGTATCGCTACGTGGATGATGTCCTATATCTTTTTAACGGTACTACGAGACAGTTAAAAAATTTCTTTAAATTCATTAATTCTGTTCATAAACGTATTCAATTCACTATGGTAATTGGGGAAGGAAATAACATCAATTTTCTTGATCTAAATATCAACATAGAAAATAATGTTCACTCTTTCAATATTTTTAGAAAACCTACATATTCAGATGCTGTTATTCCAGCATATTCTAACCACCCCATTAACCATAAGCACGCCTCCTTCCATAGCATGATTCATAGACTTATAAGCATTCCCTTATCTCCTACAGATTTCCAGAATGAATTGAATACTATCAAACAAATTGCAGTCAATAACATGTACAGTACCAAATTAGTTGATAATATTTTAAATAAAAAATTTAAACGTAAAATATGTGATTCTCTATATAATTCTAAGTGCAATGAAAAAGAAAACAAAATATTGTAAGGTTAATTTCATTGGAAACACTAGTTATAAAGTTGGAAATTTAATATCTAATAGATATCATTATAAACCTGCGTTTTATTGCTCTAGAAATATAGGAAAATTAATTATTAACAATAAGGATAAGAGAGATAGTTTAGAAAATAGTGGTATGTATAAAATTTCTTGTAATGATTACAGTTGTGAATACATAGGTCAATCCGTCAATCCGGAATGTCAGTTAAGAATAGAGTTAAAGAACATGTACACAGTTGGAAGTATGGCAAATCTAATTCAAATTTTGCAAATCATTTATTAGACACAGGACATAATTTTGATCCTAGGTTAAACGTTAAACTTCTGCATATGGAACAAAAAAGTAGGAAACTCAATAACCTGGAATGTTTAGAAATCAATAGATCAATTTTAAAAAACCATACTTCCAACTTAAATGAACAAATACATCTTAACTCATCACCACTATTGAGACCTATTATGTAACCTTTGTTTTCTAAAACATCCCCACTTCCATCCCACAGGTTAGATCATTGACCTTTCTTTTGTCATTTCTCAACAACTTTACTCTTCTATCCTTTCCATTTGTCTCACATTTTTAGTTTAGACTTGTTTTGTTTTCAATTTAGTTGCTTGAAAATGCCTAACGGCGAAACATATGTCGCAATTAAAGCTGTTTTGTGGAATTAAATAATCATCTCATTAGAATTAATTGCATACAAGTTTTATTTAAAAGTTGTATACATTTTATTACCTATTTAAGAAAATTATTTTACTACAAATCTAAAAATATGTTTCAAAAATAAATAATTATTTCTACAAAAGAAACAATATGCATTTTTCTAAAGATTATATATTCATTAACATTGAAATTGTGAAACGTATTAATGATATTGTTTTAATACTCTGGTGTTGTCATGTAGGAACATCGAGACACGTCCTCACTGAATCGTTATTGCAAATACCTAGTTACAAGCACAAAGCTTGATTACAGGGAACACATATAATACACATACGCTACTGAGGATTTAGTTTTTCGTTCTCAATGCAACTTTTAGTAAAGAAAATAATGGAAAACCCACTCGTGGTTATTATTAATTGGTTATATTAGACCCTCAACGTACATTCTCGATTGGTTTAATATTGTTTGTTTACAGTCAAGATGATTTACTAATATAGTACAATAACATTTACTGAAGTACAAATTAATAGAAAAGGTAACTTTAAATCTCATTGTTAATTATTTATATGACTTGTAAGGATAAACCAATTATCAGATGTATACTATTAGTTAATAATGATTTCTGTAGTAATTTTCCTTTTCCATTCCCATTAGACTACATCGTACACTTTTTGAAATCCACAAGACGCTACTCAATGGCTTGGATTCATCCCTTACTAGCAAAAGTCTCGTATATTTTATACAAATATATTGCCTTATAAACAAAACATCTAACCCTACATTATTGTTTCACACACGTGTCTTATCTAACCCTAAACTCGACCCACAAGGGTGTAACAAAGTCACCAAAGCCTGGCTAAAGTACAGATAAAAATATCTTGCTGAGCTGTGAATGGGGAGTTTGATTAACAATAATCCACTAAAGGATTATCCAAGCTTTTTAAGTTTAATATAATTTCTTAATTATTGTGGTAGTACTTTAACTATATAAAACGTATTTTTTTAAATTATGGTTGTCTTGTTTGTCGATGTCTTTTGCACTGTGCTAGTAGTTTTCTCCAAATATGTTATATGTAAGAGTCCAAAAACAATGTACATAATTTTCAACATAACCTAACACATTAAACATTCTCATACATTTGTTATGAGAATGTATTATATACCACACAATTAAAATATTTTTTGTATTACTCAAAATTATGAAGAAACGGTGAGCTCTAACGATGATGATAAAATTTTCATAAAATTAAGCCACTTTAGTCCGAAACAAATCTTGTTATTAACAATAACATCAACTTTTGCAGTAATTGGTTTGTGTGAAGTGTCAAGATAAATTACTCTAATCACATTTTAGTTTCCCAAGTAATTAAAATCACAATTTAAGAGTTACTGTAAAAAAACTCAAATAAAAAGAGATTTTTCAATCAAAAGCAACCTTAGTTGAAGTCCATTTTAAGCCACAAGTTTAAATATCCTTCTAAACATTGTATTAAAAAAAGATGATAAAAGTGAAATAGCTGTACCAACCTATCCTTTTTATGTATAGAAGCCAAGAATAACAAAAACATTTTTTCTTTCTTTTGAAGGTGGCGAGTAATATTATTATTGGTTAAGCATTCTTTTTGCGGGATGTGGAAGGAAGGGAGGGTGCAATTATTTTACACGGTTTATAATTAATTTGGTCGAATAGAAGAGGTTTAAATTGTTCCTATATTTTAAATGGCCAAAAGTAAACACATAGAAAATAAATCAATAAACCACATGACGTATTCGACCAATAGACTTGTAGACGTAACAACGGAATCTGGGATTGACAGACAGATTGATCTTGTCGATGTATTAAATTCATTTCCTCAGCCTAAGCATCTTCCTTTCATTTCGGTGAAAAATTTAAGTTCTACTATTAGGTTCAAACGTACGATTCATGTAGATACTGGTGTTCTTACAATTGTATAAACAATATCATTTTCAAATTATATTGTTACTCTCTCCCATATTCGACCTTCTGGGAGAGTTAAGTCGCGAGTCAAATTTTATGTTAATTTTTTCGCCAATATTTTGGGCTAAGCCTAATTGTTTTGCACACTATGACTACCTATAATTTATTCAGTATTCTAAAACTCAAATGATTTGTTCTAATTTGGCATGTGAACTCATTTTAGATAATTTAAAGTTTTTGGATAACTCCCGTAAACAGAAAGTAAAACATCCAATTTTCTACGTGAACTATAGTAGTTCAATTTTCATAGTCAATATACACTACATTCCGTCAATATACATTGAAAACACCTAATTTAAAAATTCTTTGTCATTAAAAAAACACACATACTTTTTTTTTTTTTTAATTGTAATATTTCCTTATAAGAATGTGTGTGTAAAAATAATTGAGATCTATTTATCATATCAAAGAAGAAAAAATCGGCTTTTAATAGGTTTAGACAAATATATATTATGATGATAATATGTTATGGATCTAATGGTTAATCTTGTATCTTATTATTATTTGTGTTGTTACTATAATGAATAGGATGTTATGTATTCAATTTAAAAATTGCTTTTTATATTAAGGAATTTTGAAATTACGTAAAATAGTCATATCATATAGGATATTTTTGATCAATTTTATCTTTTGTCTCAGATAAACAATTTTAAATCCGTTTTGTCACTACTATCATTTTAATAGATTGTGATGATTAGTAAATTATTTTTCGAGTTACGAGGTTTGTGAGGTTTCCCTTTCTACACTCAACCCACTCCATAAACTACACTTGCATCTCATATACTATTTCTCTAATGGCTTAAAATTAAATATTTAAAACACTATTATAATCCTTACAATTTATTCAAGATAATATATTATTCCGCTTAAAATTTCAGTCCTTTTTTTAACACTAGTAATTTAATTGACTGTTAAAAACTGAAAGTTAACGTTTCGTTTATTTGGCTTAGTTTTCATTTATTAATAGCACAAAGAGTTGAAACAGTTCGTTAAATAGGGTTATTATTGTATATAAATATGTGTTTTAAATTTCATTCACTCTTCAAGGGAAAAGTAGGATTTCAAAAAAATAATTGAGCCTAGAGTATGTATAAGTCCTTTTTTCAAATCAATTAAATGAGTAAAACATACTTCTTATGCTGTCAACTAACTTACATTTCAGCAGACATTAAATGTTGTATTGATTTCCTCTAATGGAATTTTGACACATCTTAAGTGATATATTACCTTCTGCATTTCATAAATTCTCTTCATACACCTCTGACATGGTGTAACAGCAAAGAGAAATTTATTGAAGATGTATTTTATGTTTTTATTTGGATGCAGAGTGTAGGTTTTGGGATTTCGATTTGTACAAGAATAATGCATTTAACTCTAATATTATATATATATTTACGAAACAAAATCATGAAATTAGATCCCGATCCCTTCCTCCTAATAAAGATCGTTTATTTATTGTGTGAACGTTAAATAAACTAACAGTTGTTATTATTTTTACATTTAGCTACAATGAAAATTTGGAAACATTTAAAGTTATAAAACTAAACAACTGAATTAACAACAGGTGAATTAATTTCTTGCAACTAATTCGTGATTTCAAATTAAAATCCGTTGTTTAAATAAAGCTGATGGAATTATGTTACACTATTAAATGTGTTTTTAAAATATTTAATGGTGAATGAGTCACAGTTCACCTCTACCTCAAATTTATATTCCATTTATGGCATTTTTACCTTCCTTTCCGATGACCTTGATAAAGTGTTATTATTTACAATGCTTTTAAAAACATTTCATGACTAATAAATTGACATATAGTTTTTTTCTTTAAAATATAATAACTATAGTAAAATCAACAAAAACTAAGCCACTAAGAAATATAATACTTTTTTATTTTTTATTTATTGTGTTAACAGGGTAGTATATTTTATTTATTAAACATAGACAAAAATAATGAACTGTGCAAAAACATTGCACTAACTTTCTCACACATTCATCTACAAAACCAAATATTAACCTAAAATAATATTAATCACCATTTCTCCGATAATATTTATTTACTAAATAAGTGTGGAAGGAGGATAAAATTTCATTATAGGTGAATTTCCCCCATGAATTCGTCATACAGCAGATACCCTAATGATCAACTTTTGTTTATATTTGTTACTGTGAAAGATTAAAGTGTGATGTAACTACAGTGTACGCAAATTAAATAAAAACTATAATATATTTTTTTTTTTATTTTATAAAAACGGACCAAAAATACGTATAAAATCGTTTTATTTCAAACTTAAAAATGTTTCTTTGTAATATCGAAAAACAAGGATAAATAATAAAATAAAATGATAAATGTTACGAAATAACAAAACCTTACTTACAGTAGGCATAACTCTTCGAAATTCCCTCCTTCACAATGTACACAGCACTTTGCTTCACGTAAAATGTTTTTTGTTGCTTTCCGTTTTGTGTCAGAATTATTTAATATAATTTCAACGGCATTGTTAGGAACGGCCCCTCAAAGCTGCCTGGGTTCTTAAATTTTAATTAAAATCATCAAATCAGTGGTTCAGTATACTAATTAATTTTTAATAACAATGACTATCTCCTATCTTAATATAATAATACAATATCATTATTACTACTATTAATGCAGAATGACTCTAATTATTGTGACTCACAGATCTGATTCTACGTTATATTTTATTATTACTTGTGTCTGAAATAATTACAAGGTTTAGACACGAAGTTTGCTCACCTTGCTTGCCATTCATGGATGCTCATCTGAAGTTTCAATACCCCCAGGATTCTCTTACTCACCAAGTCCGTCTGGCTATCTTCAAAAAATTCTCGATTAATCTTGGCCCACTGACCAAGTTTTCTCCCACCCAAGGGTTTATATGTCTTTGTAACATCAATGACGTCTGCCTTGCTTGCAAGGTAAGCAATTTCATCATTTTTCCAGGTCTGTCACAATAATTGTTGTCATACTGTGTTCCTAAAAAGAGACTATATTCCTAACTAAAACTATCCTTATTCCTAACATCACCGGCGCTCTCTAAACATCGTCTCGATGTTAAAAATAAAAAAAAATAAAAAAAACAAACGTCACTTTAGTCGTTCAAAATAGTGTTATGAACGGCCCTCAAAAAATATGCCTGGTTTCCTTTTATTAATTGATTACAAGATCAGTGGTTCAATATTTTATTAACTCTTATCTTTGACATGAAACTTATGTCTATTTCCCTGATACTTTACTAACACTTTAATACAATACTTTAATACAAAAATAGGAATTCAATTGAACAATAAAACAAAACAATATTATTTATTCAAAGCCCAGAAGTATTCCAACTATTGTTATTCATTAAATGAATGAGATTACAAATGTTTTAACTGGTGACTTTATGTATATAAATGCTTGCTTACGGTTTGTTGCGTAGATTTCCTGGGCCATCTTCCACCACGGCTAGCAACACAGCTGTGTATCTTCCAAGCTCCAAAAAGACAAGAGACCCCCTCCAAACCATGCTGACCGCTAATATACCTTTTGTTCTCCCTGGTAACCTAGTTGAGTTGCAAGTCAAGCATTTCAACATTTTTTTAATTGTTTCACAATAGTTGGGTCATTCTGAGCTTTGTGAATATGTGTTCTTCCAAATATAACCTTAATATTAACCTAATATTAACTTATTCCTAACAATAGAAACAAACAAAATATACAAAACTACAAACAAAAATACATCACCACTATACCTAAATATTGCTTCACAACTGACATATATACACTTCATACAAATAATCTCAATAATTAAATAATTTTATAACAATTAGTAACAATTTTCATAATTCAAAAAAACTTATGTCAAATTTATAATGTTTATACTTTGAAAACAAACTATTTATATAACAAACTGGTGTTCTGAAAATTTAATTTAGTATAACATGATATATTAAAACACATACCATAATGTACATAGTAATTCATACCAAACCATGAACAATACAATCTATATTACAAATTCAATGATGTCAATTATTTTCTGCCACCTTGCCAATTTATCCTTCCCATCAGCTCCATCTTCATGACGTGAATCAGCAGTTGAATGTGGTTCTGAGAATAGACTCGTAGTTGCCAACATGTTACTTAGCCTTGAAACTATCAAGCAGTAACAAAAAAAATTAATTATCAATTTTACAACAGTCCTACACACGGGTTGCTGTCATTGAGCAAACGTCATGTTTTAATTTCCTTGTAATTAAAAAAAATTAATTACCCTCTGTGTCTAAAAATCATTGCACTATTCAACCCCCCTGGTTAGAGTCATTCTGTATTGTACAATAATCACAAACATTTTACAACCTAACTATTCATATACTAGACTTACAGAACTATTTTGTACTTATAATTTGAACAACCAATATTTGGTCTTCTATAAATATTTCAACTTCGCTGTACTCTTCACACTTCTTTCTAAAACTCGCCGTATATTCGTCGTAAAAACCATTATAAAAATTCGCAAAACCTTTTATTCTTTCATAGAATCGTAGAATGCTAACTAATCCGTTTTATAACCGTAGAACATTTATTTCGTAGGATCGCCGTAAAACACTATTCGCCGTAAAATTCGCCGATCATCTGTAAAATCCACAGGATACCTTAATTCGACGTAAAATCATTTGGAAATTCGCAGAAATCTCATTTATCACAAAACCTCTTTTTAAAAACATCAATACAACACTCCAGCTTGGTAATACCACTAATCATTTATTGTACAAAAACCTAAAAAACCTTTTCCTTGAACTTGATATTATAATTTCCTTCACTAATTTGTCAACCTTAATTAATTTTCCACAATTTTTTTGTCCTTCGGTTTTCCCCTTTAGCAATAACTTTGAATTTAACTGTAATATTTTGTATACTACAAAAAAATTCAAATTCCTTTTGAACATCAAAACTCCCAATTTCTTCCTTAATAAAACAAAAAATTTCATTTTTTTTATCCATTTTTATAAATGACAATATTCTGACCTAGTCAACATGTATTCAAAATAGTGAGGTGATGTAATCATGCATTTGGAAACATCTACAAATGTACAACTATAAATTTAGTGTATCAGATTCCATGTGTCGGCATTCATGCTACACACATTGCAAAAGAAGTCTTTTTACATATTTGTTTTCGCCATTCCGACTAAGTGAGAAAGGGAAACTTATGAACGCATTGGAGGAGTATGAAATATATAAACGAACAAAGGACAACAATAGTTCCCTATTAAATGAAAAATTAAAATTTGACTCGCATCTAATTTATGACACAATCATAAAGCAATTAGATAAGAACTAAACCACCACACCCCATGCCTACCACCGTGCGCAAGAAACCAACATTGACAGTACGCGTTGTGACAGTGGGCCTACTACATCATGTTTTAAATGTTTAAAGAACTTGTGTGTTTGTTATGTGTCGTGTGTTCGTAATTTCTATTTTAAACTAAGACAACGGTAATACCCGCATAACACTTGAAAATGGCTGAATAGCCGAAACGGCCGTAGTGAAATAACTACAGACAAACATAGACTATTGTGACGGTAAGTCTTATAATATATTTAAGAAGTCTTTTGTCAGCATTTCTTGCTTAACCTTGCTATCTTGTCTAATTAGTATTACAACCAAAGAATGACTTATGAAATAACGTTTGTTTGCAATCGTCTTAATTACTCAATTCACCGGGAATCGTCTAAATTCACATCTACCGGGAAGACTGATTCGCAGGAAAGAAGAAACAAATTTACATTTAGATTTAGTATACGGAAATAAACAATTAACTCCAAGGAATTTCCCTACTCAGCATGTTATATAATCTTCACACAATACTTCATTCATAATAAACCTGACATAAGTATTTCTTGTGACCACTCAGTTCATTTGCTTATGAAACATAAATGACTAACTTAAATTTTACCACTGACACTATTCAATTTTTCAAAATGCATCCAACCATACTTATATTCAAAAATCATTAACTCAAACTGTATAATAAGTAATTCTTAAATGAACAGATTAAACAAACTTACACAAAAGGGAAATAATGTTAAATAATCTTCAGAAATAACAAAAAATGGACAAACTAAAAGCGTAGAACAAATTGACATTAATGT